>OZ023316.1:44567487-45864987 GCA_964007375.1 Ophion obscuratus | reverse complement strand
ACACACACACACACATATATATATACGCGCTGCATCTTGGCAAAACATGATGCAGCGCTTACGTGCCTGTCGACATTGAAAATGATAACTTCTTTACCGCCACCATAAGCCGCAATGTATCCACCAGGGAAGAAGAAAAAAGGCAAAAAGGCTAAAAAACAGCCTTACAGGGCAGTTACACCTACATAAAAATTAACGCCCCAGGCCAGTTTATCCGGCTGAGCAAGATTATTCTTCATGCAAACCCCGCAGGTTCCTTCTGTTGCTAATCTACGAATTCCTCTCTTAGCTGTATCTCCAACGATTTGAATAGGTGCGAGGAAAACTAACCAAGCCGCGTTGCACCAAAAAGAGCGTTCATCTATGAACATGTATATGTAAAGTCCCCAAATCTAGGCAACACGGTATGCATATTTCAAAGAGTCCTTTTTAATGATGATGCGCTTTGGGTAAATTAATACAGGCGTGGGTGGTTAGAAGTTACGAGTGTAAATGTTCCCTTCGGCTAACAAGCACCCTTCATAGGCAATTTAGACTCCGTTGTAGGTTTCCCGGTATCCGAAGATGGAGGAAAAGTTATGAGGCTAACCGAGAACGCACTTTTTGCAGGAGTTTTGCTATCTTTCACAACGAGTCTCCTAGCGCTTCATGCCCGACTATTCTGCTTCTGGCTGGCTTCGTATAGAGGCATGCTTGTGGGATGAGGAAACCAGTGTGTGTGCTCGCCGTAGATGGAAGTTTGATCGGGATGGTAGGGTTCCTCTGCAAGATCTGGTGTGAATTTAATTGAAAGTGAACCACCGCCGATGCCTCGTGGTTCCCAAAAGTTGCAGTTTATTTTGCCACATCAAGACTTGAGCCAGAGCTGCGGTATAAGAATACATGTGGAAGGAATAATGTGATTTGGCGTTGAACCGTTACAATTCGCAGTTGGTGCCGCTAATGAGTTCTTCCACGTTGCCTGAGAGAATTCTAAAGTTGGTCCTTGTGTAGTTCATCTTGTTAGTTGCTTCGTTCTGATAACGATTGGTGAATACCCACAAAGTTTCGCCCTCCGAACTGGGAAGAACTTTCATCCCACTTGCCCATTGCAGAGTCTTGTGATCATCGGAAACCGTCACCTGCAAACGTTGGCGAACAAAAAACAAACACTCCTCGTCCAGTCCTTCCAAAGACAATGAGACGTTCAATGAGGAGTGCGAAGGGAATTAAAACTTACGATGTTTTCCATGGTGAATGGCTTGAAACGATTCCAGCATACGATCGACATTGGGGTCGCTTGGCTAAAGAATAGAACGCCCTGCGAGGAAAATGCCATGGCCATCGACTGACTCTCCAGTTTGGTGGGCTCCTTGTAATATTCGATCGAAGATTGATCGTTCTTCTTGCTCAGCAGTTCTTCGACTCTCGTGTAATACATGTCGTACGAGGATAAGGGCCGAAAGTACAAGAGACGGCTTGATACGTCTGGATCGTCGCGGGCCAATGCCATTCCGAAGAGACCTCCGCTCAGCTCAACGTCCACGCCACGCACCGAGAACTCTTCGGCTTCCGGATCCGGCTTGAAGTACGGCGACTCTGTCCGCCATAACGACTCACCGTTGTAGATCACAAGACCTCCACCCCGAGCGTCCGCCATGTAAACCTAGGGACAATCGCCAACGAAATGAATTCCTTCGACCGATCATTTTGATGCCGATGTGCTGGACGACACAGGGAAATCGGTCGGGATTTTCCACAATCTGGTTATCAAGTTCGGTCTTCGATTCTCATTCGAAGTTGCTTTTTTCACTGAGGTATGTGTATCGCATACTGATTATACTTCCATTATGGCCCGTTTTTCTGATGAGATATTACTTCAATAACTCCGAGGCATCTATATAGAGGGTACATAAAGAGGTATAGAAAAATTCAAAATGACATAATCACAGCAGTTTCCTCGCAATTCGGGCCCACAGTGTCGATGACCAGATTCGTCATTTGGCCCTTGCCGCTCGCGTTAGTTGCCAAATCTATCGGTATGTCCACCCGATTGATCAATTCGTCCGTTGTCAGATTAAAGATCAACAATTTCGGTGAACACAGCATTGCGGATCCGGACTCCCCAGCGTCCAGCACCCACAGACGATTGCACTCGTCTTGCTGTCAGAAAATAGACAACGTGCTCGATGGAGAAAAGAAGAATCGTCGCGCATCTCGTATTAGGGGGGGGGGGCGGACTTACGGCGATTCGGTGAACTGAAATGATGCTGTCGCAATTGCTGACGTTGGTCCAGGACCAATTTGGATAAGGCCTCAATAAAGGACCACCACCCTCACCCGTCACGTTGGTTATCGTCGTCAAGCTGGCTGGTACTCCAAACTTTCTCGCGATCGTCACAAAAATCCTCCCGTCTGACAATGTTTATGCACGTTCATGATCGAATAACGATTTTTACTTTTTTGGTACATTGGACCAAGCTAATGGGATTCTTTGGCAAATTTTTTCGACAGGCCACGAACAATTGGCCTGTCCAATTGTTCGTGGACTAATTTCGAGTTTCACCGAAAATGCAGCGTCTGCATATACGGATGAAGTTCCGAAAAGGACATACCGCCGATTAATTTGGAATTTTATGTACCCATGTTTTTATACTCGCTGATTGCGAATATGATAATGAAAACACCCGCAAATTTTATTTTTAAGGTCAAAACGCACAAAAACTGATTTACACAAGTTTTTCTATGTTTTTGTAATAAATGTTTATCTCGGAGAAAAATGTTTCCTACAAAAGTTGTAGCCTATAAAAAGATGCAACTTTTATATTTTATACAAGTTTTGTCTAAAACCAATTTGTTTCGAGAAAAATGGGATAATGCTCCGACAAGTACATTTTCTTAAGGGGTTACCCTCACTTGCGATTTTGAAAAAATCAATTTTTTTATTGCATTTTTTTGAAGTATACGTATCTGAGAATGTGTCCTGAAAATGTCAAGTCGATCCGAACAAAATTGACTGAGATATGAGCGTTGAAAGAGAAGAATCCGTTCTTCGTGTAAACCGAAATTGAAGCTTTAAACGCGTTTTTCTCAAAATGGCATTTCTGAAGTCGGTGACCAAGATTACTCGAACACTAATGAACCGATCTTTGCCGAAAATTTTGCAGGCTTATTTAATACATAAAAATGTAGTCTTTAATCGTTCGATTTTTTTTTCGAAAAAAATGGCCATTTTATAGCCAAAAAACGGCCGTTTTTTTCGTTAAAATCGAACCATTAACTTTGACTGTCCGCCATTTTGTGAAAAATGAATATTTTTTAAAATCCTTCGATTAAAGACTAGTTTATACTTATATTTGAATAAATCCATCCGCATTGTTTTTTCAGATGATCCACTTCGCCTACATGTTGGTCACCGCAAACCGTGTATATAAAAACATTATTTCATTGACGGCCATTTGCCACTAAACAATGTAATATTTTTCAATAAAAAAATTACTGAAAGTTCTTCAAGATGTGTTCTTCAAGATGATATATTGATCGATTAAAAAAGTTTTGTAGTTTTCTTTAAAAAAAATCATGAAAAAGGCCTTTTTTGCGCTACAAGTGGGGGTAAGGCCTTAAACTCCATTAATTTCGATGTTATCTACTACGCATTTTACCGTGGGAAGGTTTCATTTTGATCTTTAACACTATACGCATACCTGAACAACAAACAACACACAGCAAACAAACCCAAACAAAGTCCAACCTTTTCCTGGTAAAGTGCGTCAGAAGATAATATGGAAACTAATAAACTAAAAATAATAAAAAAATGTATAATAAATAAATAAAAATACTATATATAATAAATAAATTTCAAAAAAATATATTATATAAAATATATAATAAATAAAATAATAATAAAATTAACTAAAAAAAAACTAAACTGGAGTTTAGCAAAATGTACTTTTTGGAGTATTATCTCATTTTTCTCAAAATAGAATGGTTTTAGACAAAAACTGTATGGAACATGAAAGATCGATCTTTTTATAGGCTACAACTTTTGTGGGAAACATTTTTCTCTAAGATCAACAATTATTAAAATAAAGTAGAAAACTTTTTAAAAAGCAGTTTCTGTGAGTTTTGACCTTGAAAATCAAATTTGCGGGTATTTTCACTATTATATTCGTAATCAGCGGGCCAATATACATGGGTACACGAAATTCCAAATGAATTGGAGGTATGTCCTTTTCGGAACTACACCCGTATATACTCATCACTTTTATACGTTTTTGAAAAGGTTTCTTTTGCAATACAAATTTACTAAGTCATCATTTTTTTTAATCAATGGATTTATATAAAAATGAATTATGCCATCAGTGAGATTTGCACCTCGTGAAACGAGTTTGTTGGGCGAATCTCTTCATCTCATCGATACCAATGATCACTCACCCGGTACCACTTCCACGTCGTATGGAATATTCATCCGGAAGTAATAGGTTCCACTCTGAATCGCGTCTGCCTCTTCGCGTATGCTGTCAAACTGAAATTCGACATATCTCCACGAAAAGTCGACATGCAAATTCCTGAGCTCGGCGAAAACGTCGACTAAGCAAAAAACGAGACCTAGCAGAAAACTGCGACAAATCATGACAATGTTTATCAAAACTCGATGGTAGTTTAGCGTTCCCAAAGTTCAATCGTTTATTTTATAGTTCGGTTTTTCAATTGCCTACTCAACGGGGCCCGATTCGATTTTTGAGAAAACGCTTTTGAAACAGTGCCTCTCGAGAGGTGATGGAAAATATCAACGTATGAGGATTTCCGGAGTTCCGGACAACGGAAAATTTCGCACTCGACTGAATGTGTGGGCACTCCTGACAATTATCGAACCCGGTATACTTATCGGAAAACTCGTTGCCAATCGCCGCAATTACTCGTCGAATTGACGATGTTTTTCCAGTTTTTTTTCCGAGTCATCGGTTATCGTGAATTTTTTTTCCATCCACGACTCTGCAAGCCGATACTGGAATCGTCGCTGTATGGTGCGATGATTCGCTTCGACAGACATTGTCAAATAGTCCGAGCTGGCGCAATGGCGAAAGAAACACGTGAGAATCTGAAATTCGACGAATGTAGAAACTCAACTGATACGTAATGTTGTTTTTTCTTCGATCATTTAAGATAAAAAGTGAGAATATTTTGAAAAAGAGAGAAAGAGGAAGACCTATTACAAATATTTTTGGAAGAATTTCACAAAAGTTCGACTCCACGTATAGAGGACAAAAATGATGCTGAAGAGTTTTGAAATCGAAATGCAAAAAAAGTAATTTTTTTTTCAAAATCGGTAAAAAAGAATTCCTCGTATTTGGACCATCAAAACGTCCCAAATGATTTTCAACATCCTTATAAGCAATCTACAGCGAAAATTAGCCAAAAAAAAACCATTTTTGCAAACTTCATCGCACGGCGGTAAAAAAAGCGTCGCGAGATCTGCGCGAAGTTGCGCGGATATTTGTCAACGTTGCAGCGAATCAAGGGGACCGTACTTTGCGAAATATTTCGGCGCACGTTTTTGCAACTTTCTCCATGAGAAAGCAATAATCGCATTGGAATCTGTGTGCAACAAGTTCCATGGAACTTTCCGTGTTCAACGGAGCAAAAAAAAAACTCCACCAGGAAGAAAGAAATACGAGAGTTAACGTCGCGAACGCGAGAATTCGACGTACACGAAAAACGGCTAGGAATAAAATGGCAATGAGGTGGACATGTGAATTATTGGCATAGGTGTATCAATGAACGTTCGATGGAGGGAAAGCTCGATTTGGCGAAATCGCGCCGGCTCGTACAGGTGAAAGTGACGACAGCAACGACGACGACGACGAGAGAGAGAGAGAGAGAGAGAGATTGCGCGCGGCTAATTAAAACTTTTTATTCCCTGTTTATACATCCGCGTGCTGGTGGGTACATCGATGCAAATCCGGAAGTTTAACCGCGTGTGTCGAACAGGTCAATTATATCAGAGATACACTGCGGTTCGGTGGAAATTTCTCGTGCATAAACGAGTTTGTTGCGACAACGCGAAAATCGAGAAATCCCAAAAAATTAGGACAAAAATGTCCTCCTCTCGTCCCGCATGATTGCATCCAAAAGTAGCAAACACGGCAGCCGTAACGATCGCCAATGGTGCACCCGGTGCATTGCTTCGTTGCATCAGGATGCGAATTAAAACGGCCCATTGCGCAATTTTACGCTCCGTCGCCAACGCGAAACTGTGCATTAGATATTTTCACGGATTCTTTGCAAATTTGCATATACTTTTGCGACGGAATCACCGCGCTAAAATTTCGATAAGGTTCGCTGCGACGTAAAAGATGACGACCGAATCGGATAACAAATTTTTTCGCGCATGCAATTTACCGCAACGTGTGTGTTTACTTGATTGCACAAAAGAAGGAATAAACAGTCGTTCGCGTACGGATATTATTCGGCCAGGTGGCTGATTTCGATATCCGTTTTGATCGTCGAAATCGACATAATGGGCAATATTACGATAGGTAGGTATCGAGATATTATCGCGACTACGACGCGCACAGTGGATCGAAACTGTGAAAAAAGTAACGGAGGATTTTTTTTTCAATTGACATATATTTTTGTTCCGATCGATAGAGCTACATAACCCAATAAGAAATGTTATATTACATTTCTTGTCAAAACTAACATTCAACAAGAAAATGCCCAATATTCAACATACCTTCGGCCCTACAGAGATACATTATCTGGCTATTCGTCTCTCATATGACACTATGGACAGGTTCATTCACCCGCAACTTTGCCTGATAAATGCGTCAGAAAATTGGTACCTTTTGTAGTACCCCGAAACGAATCAAAAACATTATTTTATGTAAAGGAGGGAAAAAAAGGAACAGAGGCCTTTTCCCGACCGTGGCAAGTGACATTGCAGGCTCATAATTGTAATAATTGTAATAAATTATATTGTTATTATATTTTATTTTTAAATATAATAATTATATATTATATTATATTAATTTTATATTATATTAATTAATACAATATATTATATTAATTATAAAATATAACATATATTTAAAATATAATAACTATGCCAGTTATATTGTTATTATATTTTATTATATATCATATATTAAGAAGGAAAACGGACAATGTCTAAATGAGCTATGTAAAAAAAATCTTTTTCCTTCTTAAAAAATTATATATAATAAAATATAATAACAATATAATTGCTATTTTTATTATTATTATTGTGAGTCTGCAATGTCACTTGCCACTGCCGCGACGGCACGAAATTTTTAGCAATCGGCTTTTGTCAGAAGCCGAAGACAAGTTAATGGACAGAATACTCGTGCGGAAATTCCAAGCCTGGGCTGGAAAATTCAATCGCCAACGAACCGATACTGAATTTTCATTTTACGGTCTTTTCAATCAGAGGGAGCCGAACGATGAATATCTTTTTTTAAACTTGATCGCACACCTTCCGACAGTGCGAGATTTGATAGGATCCCATTTTGCACGTAATGCGAAACAAGTCAGCATTTTATCGGGTGGAGGAATGAGCTCTCACTCAGCCTTGGTATTCTGACCACGATTTTGATCGGGTAAGCGAATATAAAAATGATTGATTATATCATATATATCTATATATGTGATACATTTATTTGAAGGTAAACTCGCATTTAGATGAATGTGAACATGTTGATGTAAAGGTTATTTCAAAGACTGTGCTCTCTGAAAAATCAAAGGTTCGTTTTACAAAAAAAAACTGCTCCGCGGATAGCTAACATCTTATAGATATGACAGGTACGAAATGTACTTTCCTCATATATAAATAAAGGTAGTTTTGAGGACCGTGCAATTTGAGATCTCTATTTTGATGAAAATTGTAATGACAGTATAATACACTCAGAAAAAAGATTTATTAAGGACAAAGAAGTTTGTCTCTCGGCGAATAATTTTCCTTATTCGTATGTCAGCCTACTACGATTTTATTGACAGCTAAGACATTTTTTTTATTTAAGTTAATGTTTAAGATTTACTACGAATTTTTCTTAACATCTAATAAGATATATAAGTTAGAAGAAATAGGTGTTTTATATCCGTCAAATGGAGTTTTTCTTAACATCTAATAGGATTCTTCATAATCCCCCAGCTGGTTTTTTTTTCGAGGAATTGTGTCATTTCGTCCGTCATTATTTTCTCACTTGAACGTTTTTTTTCTCACTTTATACTCTTACTTACACTTAAATCATTCCTCACTTTCGAGTTTCCTACTTACGAAACGCAACACTGACACTTGTGCGAAAAGCATTGGCGTAGGAAGAAGCTACATGGTAAGCGTATGTGTGAGCTGCATCTGACGAGCGGCCTGCTGTCGGGCCCGTCGCGTTGAAGGGCAAAGTGCGCATGCGCGCATTAGTATCATAGTCGCGAAATAAGAGGTTTTCGTGATGGGAAAGTAGTATTTATTTGATTTGAGGAAATATTTGGTCAAATTTTGTATTTTGAATATTGCTTTTAATTTATGTGAAAAATCGGCAGGTAAAAAAACATATTTAGTGACGCCGAATAAATGCTGTAGTTACAATCACATTAAAACTGTCTCCATACGAGTAAACATTTATTAATTTCTAATAAATTATGTTCTAATATGCCAATTTATTAGAACATAATAAATCTTTTTTTCTGAGTGTAGAACTTGAATTTTTGTGTCAAAAAGACTCGTTTCGGGCGATGGTACATACAACGCCGATAGAGAACAGCTTACTGTGAAACCTCGTTTATACTTTTTGCACTTATACGTTTTTTACGCTTATACGTTATTAATTTTAAGTTTCGAAGTTCGTTTTTTTCTCAGTTGTACGTTAATCACACGTGATATTCTCTGAGCCGAGAAAATTTCATGTGACTGCGTTTTGACGTTTTGATGTTTCTGACTTCGACTATGTATGCATGTACTGTGATTCCATATCTCTTATCCATACGAACCTGTTTGTTATTTACTAGTCTAAAATGTCAAAGCTTAGTGTTACAAAGTTGCATTAAGGGGCTATACCAGTGTGCACGCTGAAAATTTGGGTGATTTGCGGGAATTTTTTGAAAGAAAAGTACTCAATTAAACGTTTCAGAGAATTAAGAACATATTTGACTATATTTGACCTATATTACATCATTTTTTCATAGTAAAATATTGAGATCCAAACGACTTATGCGCTGCGTTCGGAAGCGCCAAAAAAAGTTCCTCCACTGCTGACCTGTTTCCGGCCGATTGAGTAGCTTTTTCGAAAAATATCAAAATCTAACAAAATGGCGTAGTTATGAAAAAAAAACTCTGTTTTCTTGCCTATAAAATGGTCGTTTTTTTTCAATGCCAAATCGTCAATTTTCATCCAATCAAAAATATCCTACGTCATTGTAGAGTAAAGATATTCAAGAGTACTTAGTTCAAATTTCAAGTCAAACTGACGAAAAAGGCAACAACATTTTTTTTTGAAAGTTACACACTGTTTTCAAGTGCCCCTCAAATAAAAGTTCAAAACGGAAATTCGAAAACTTGACTTGGCTCATTGCTCAATTATTACCAGTAAAATTTTTAATTGGAAAACCAAACATTAACATAATAGAGATACTGCTATTGAAAAACATCGGGAATTATGCACCAATCGCCATTTTCAAATGTTAAAGAGTTTAAGATACATACTGTATTTCACTTCTACGTTATTTTCACTTATACCTCATATTCGATGTACCCCTTGAAAAACGTATAACTGAACTTTCACTGTATATCAAAGCCGCGAGGGATATGATTTTTTTTCAACTTTCACCCTCCGTTAAGGGTGCTTTCCGGAATATGAAGATGGTTGACATTTTTTTTCGGAGACTCCTTTTGGGCCATCTCACGTATAACGCCAATAAAAGAGGGACTATACGAAACTCTGGGCAGATAGGATGTGTTACGATATTTTTTTAGCAACCAGAGCTTAAAAGTTCAAGAAATTATATCAAATTAAAAAATTGAAAAAATAATAATACCGTTGCGTCGCAACGATGTATATTGAGGCTCATTATAATCGGGCAGTTACCTGGACTTCGGCAGAACGGGGTACTTTCTGGCGAAACGACAGTGGCACAGGGTGCCCCTCGATAAAAAATCTTCCTGATTCTATCAGTCGGTTCAGAGACCCGGCCTCTCGTTTTTTGAAATACATAAGTAATTCGTTCGATTGAAAAGTATTTTATTAATGCACGAAGAACATCGGCAGGACGTCCGATTGAATATCGATTAGGCACCGCCGGTGGTGGAGGTATATACATGTATATCCGTTCGTATAAATATATGGAGGGACTAATAGTAATACATGTTGCATGACTGCCGCGTATTACTGGCATTCGGAGCGTAGGGCTAGTTTTACGTACACCTGGAGAGCCCCGAGAGCGATTTATCTCGCCGCTTGTCTGACAATATGACGTTTCGTGCAAGGAATCTCCCGGTTTTTTACTACCTTCGTAAATCTTATTATTAATGTTCGAGTCGATAGCCTCGCGGCTCTGGGCCATTCGTCAGCCATATACGTGCAACAACCGAGATCGTTTCAACCAGCCTATACACGCGCTTTACAGCGTGTATGAATCTACACGTACGCTTGAAATGCTCGAATGTCCAGCGTATGGTGTACTCCGTGTAAAATATGTCGACGTCGGCATTGTAGAAAACAATTTTCAACTCACGCGTAGCAGCTACGAAAAAAGTGATCCGGTGCATTCCGGATTGCGCATTGAGAACGGATTTTTTGGTTAGCTGCTTACCGAACTGAAACATCGGAAGCTTGATTACCTTGAAAAAGTTTACGAATCAATCCGCTGCTTATGAAACAACCGTATTCTATAAATACTGATAATTATCAACATGTTGGATGTAAAATTATTCAAGTGATCTCGCGGGTACGAAAGACAGAACCTCGTCAAATTGAAAACTGTTTTTTTTTTAAACTAAATATCTTACATTGGTCGCAGTACGTTAACTTGGAAGTACTTACTGAATGCCAATTTAAGAAATTGTTTCAGATTTTTTAATGGAAGGGCGAAGTGCGATCGCAGCTGCGATCGCACTGCGTTTAGACCCTGAATTGATGATTACAAAAAATTATTCCTCATACAAATATTATATGTGTTAAAAATAAATATTATAAATCCGATATAAATATTATATGTCAAATTTAAATATTATATTTTCGATATTACAAATATAAATATTATATAATATGATAAAAGTGATTCCTCGTATAAATATTATATTGTATGCTTTTCATCAACGTGCTCAAAGATTCTTGAAATTTAGTTATCGAAATTACAAAAATATAAAAATTGAAAAATGACTACAATTGTTGAAGTTATTAGATTATTGAAAATAATTAATTATGAAGATTATTAAATTATTAAATCGTTAAAATTATTAAAATTATTATTATTATTAAAACGATTAGATTATAAAAATCATAAAATGCTTAAAATTATTTTTGAAACGTTGTTGCGCTTCATATCGTGATAACTATGAAAAACGAAACGCTACAATAAAAATATGTTAACAAACCGGACGAGGGTATATATTCTCGCGCTATCACGTGTAATAATTTTTCTATGAAATTGTCGCAAGAGGGTTCCCGCTTCTGCGATCCTCGTTGCTGATACAAAATTACCCTTTACATACGCGGACTCCAGTGCCACGCACATACTTGCGAAAATATATAAAACACTTGTGCATGTATAAAGCTCCATGCATACTTGTATCCACATACACGTGCGTATGCGAAAAGTCTTATCGTTCATTGAAAATCCCGCTGTCCTCTATAAACGTCAATCCCCCTTTCACGATGTAGCAGAGTGGGCGTCGTTCCTCCGGTGTTCTCTCGCACCGTCCTACACGTATTTGTATCCATACCTCATCGCCGTCTTACTTGTCCAACAGACCGATTCACCACCATACATATCGCGCAAGTACAGCCTCGCAATGTTCATAATTAATACAAATTATTATGCATCTCGATCGTACCCGCGTCACCCACGAGCGCATGGGACAGTATAGGTTTATATATATATATATGTGTGTATACATTCCTCAATATGTACGATGTACGAACGATAGTCTCGAGAATTGATTATACGCTATCAGTGACTCCGTAAAATATATTTTATGGCTAACGCACTGAGAAATCACGTATCCGTGACACCTATGCGTAAATGAGGGACATTCTATTTCCTAGTCGAGTTGAACGTTATCGAAAATTAAGTATTGCATATCTAGAAATTTTTCGGATTTAATTAATTCCTGAATTTTCAAGTTGGTCGTCGCACCTATTCATGGCACGCCATAGGGGTTGTCACACCTGTTAGGCTAGAACCTTTGGAACTTGGGAAATCAAAAGGAATAATAATAAGTACGTATTTCTAGGTTTAAGGCCTTAGGCCACAGTAACGGGTATAAAATCATGTGCGAATTTGACAAATTTTTTTTCGTATATAAAAGTGATTCACTCATAAAATTAATTACACATATCTCGAAAGAGCTTTTTTCCAATTGGCGTGACAAATAACTTCAACAATTTTCACTCGATTAACTTCAAATTTAAAAGTTGTGCTCCTAATTGCATTTCGCAGAGAAGTACTTACGGAATTTCTGATTAATCGAAAAGTTTTTATTTTATGAGCAGGTTATGAGCAGTTATAACGAAATTTGTCACTGAAAATTAATTTTTGTAAGTTCAAATATCTACAACTTTTGAATAAAACAATATTTTTTAAATTCCTTACGTACTTCTTTAGGTATTCTAATGTAGATTGCCGAGAATTTTTGTTTTTTGTTCTAGGAAAAGAATTGTGAATGCCAAGTGCCACGCCGGGAAGCGCATAAAAAAAAGATAATAAAAGAAAATATTAGTAGTCGGACATATTGTACATCGAAAAATATATATATTTTCTAACAGCTTGATATTCATACTGAATAGATCTGTAATTAGTTTTATGAGCGAATCACTTTTTCATACGAAAACAAATTGTTAAATTCGCACATGATTTTATATCCGTTACTGTGGCCTAAGGCCTTAATTATCGTAAAATCAAAACGCCGAACTCAGCCCACTGAAAATACGAATAGTGTAGAATCAAAAAATTATTCATCTGGAAGTCATAACATTTAAACTACAAGCCGACAATTTTTCGTGAATCTCTGCACAAAATTCAGAATTTTACATGTTAATTTTTGTAAAAGAGAATGCGTTCATTTCTCAAAGAGGCCACTTGAAGTCAGTAAAAAATGAGCCGGTTCGATTAATGTAAAAAAGTCGAATTTCCGAATAGTTTGGCAAAATTATTTTGAATCTCCAATGTGTATGCCTCGTTTGTGTAAAGTCCTTCATGCCACCTCGGTAGGCTGCTCACCTCATTCGTTTTGACCTGTGCAGCAATTGTGGTAGGGATCATATTGGATTCCCAGACTTGCTCCTACTTCCTGATAGGGATACAACGGGTCATCGGTTCCCTATACTAAAACGTCACGCTCGTACATTGCATTCTCATCGGGATTTCCCATTCGAACGTGCGAATGCAATTTGAATCCCGAAGGATTCTCACATTATCAAACTGAATCCGATACGATTCTCGATGGATCCCATCGCATTCTGTACGTTGAAGTTTCTACAAAAAATATATAGATATAAAAAATGAGTGGATCTTAAGGGGCCAGTCCACTTTGGAGCCACGAAAAAAGGCTATTTTCGCAATTTATTATTGTTGAGTATTTTATAAAAGATATGAATATAAAAGTTGTTGGGCTTGATACACGAAGTCTTGAAATACATTTGAAAAAAAATTAATTCATTTTTATTCATTTTTAAGTACAAAAACGTTTAACGTAACGCCTCAAAAATAGGTGCGCTAGGTAGCTCCATCAGAACTCGGCAACGGCTTGTCTGAAACAAAAAAATCAAAGTCCATTAGATTCAACATGACATCAGTTACAAAATGACCCTCGGATATCAAGTTTCATCAAAAAATAAAAAAATGGCAGATGGAAAACGAAAAAAGTAAAAAAACGCGTTTTTTTCGCAGCTTTTCGCAAAAAAAACGATGGAGCTAGATTTTGAAAACGTTGTTTCGAGAAAAAATGCGTTTGAAGTTTATACTATGAAAAACTCTTACCTAAACTCAATCGGCAATTCCTGCACCGTACAAAATCCCTTCTGATTGCTCATTATCGTCGATGTTTTCAAGTCTTGCTTGCTTTCGATTTTTTGAAATTTTCGCAATGGACTGGCCCCTTAAAAAAGTCTAAATCTCATCTTAAAAACGGATAATTCGTTTAAAAAATCACAACTCAGCGTTCATCGGAGAACAGTGCAGAATCCAATCGGATCCCAATGAGAGATCTCTTGGTGCGGTGTCCCGGACAAATCTCCATGAAGATGTGGGCGCATCTTGAGAGTCCCCAAAAAATGCGTGCACGGTATCACGAAAGAAATTTTTTTTGGCAGATCCAACAACTTTCTGTTGAAAATTTCAAATAAAATTTCTCAAACGACGTCAGTCGGGAAATAGCGCGGAATCCACTTGGATTCCAGTGTGGACTCTACGTGCGACATCCCTATAAAATCTCTATAGAGATGTGGTAGGATCTGGAGGACTACTCAACAAATTTCTGCACGGGTACTGGTGTTTAAGGCCTTACCCCCACTTGTAGCGCAAAAGAGGGCTTTTTCATGAATTTTTTTAGAGAAAACTACAAAACTTTTTTAATCGATCAATATACCATCTTAAAGAACACATCTAGAAGAACTTTCAGTAATTTTTTTAGTGAAAAATATTACATTGTTTAGTGGCAAATAGCCGTCAGTGAAATAATGTTTTTATATACTCGGTTTGCGGTGACCAACATTGCGGCGAAGTGGATCATCTGAAAAAAAAAATGCGGATGGATTTCGTCAAATATAAGTATAAACTAGTCTTTAATCGAAGGATTTTAAAAAATATTCATTTTTCACAAAATGGCGGACTGTCAAAATTAATGGTTCGGTTTAATCGAAAAAAAAACGGCCGTTTTTGGCTATAAAACAGCCATTTTTTTTCGAAAAAAAAATCGAACGATTAAAGACTACATTTTTATGTATTAAATAAGCCTGCAAAATTTCAAGAAGATCGGTTCATTAGTGTTCGAGTAATCTTGGTCACCGACTTCAGAAATGCCATTTTGAGAAAAACGCGTTTAAAGTTTCAATTAGTCGGTCGTTTACACAACGGATTCTCCTCTTTCAACGCTCATATCTCAGTCAATTTTGTTCGGATCAACTTGAAATTTTCAGGACATATTCTCAGACACTTATACTTAAAAAAATGCAATAAAAAAACATCGATTTTTTCAAAATCGCAAGTGGGGGTAACCCCTTAAGGAACTAGAAAATTTGTCATTGGTCCACCAGATCAGGGCGTGTTCTGGGGTTAATGAGAATAAAACTGGCAAACGGGCCTTCGGAATGAAATCGACATGTTCGAGGTCCAAGATTGCTATAGTAAAGAAATTGCTGTGCTGGAAGGCTATGAAATTTACCCGTGCGCTTGGCGACGTTATCGAGGATTGATGGATAACGATAATTAAAATTCTTGTGGGAGACGATCCGCTCGAAATTGACGGGGAAAAGCACTCTCTCGACAAAGCACGGTGCGATCGATAGTGCAATCTCATTGAAAGTATCAAAATGCATTAAACCCGAGTTTACAAACCAGTAGCTTCATCAACGAGAAGCTGGCTTCTCTTTCTCTTTCTGTCGCATTAAAATCTCACCGTCGTAGTCATCCTCGTGGTTGGCCTCGGGAATTTCTACCAGGCCGCGTGTAGGAATCCCGAACAATTTAAGGACGACTATAAATACAGTCATTAAGTTCTGTCTCGGAGCGACTTAGACTGTGATGTCAAAAAAAAAGACACGAAGAGAGGCAGGGAGAGCGAGAGAGAGGGAGGGGCAACAGGATAGAAACTAGTTTGCCGAAGGCTTTAATGCGCCCAATGATGAATCCCCTGACTCTTTCGAGCCTGGGCAATTCATGGCATTTATTTCACGAACGTGATTACGAATACAGTGGTGTTGCGTCTATTCCTATGTCCATTTGAATGGTGATCAGGCATTATCGATGTCTCGACGACGCGATGACTTCAGTATCGCGAACCCTTGTCCTCCGGAAGTAAAAAATATATCGTCACGTTACCACTGGACGTTGCGACCGTTTCGTCGTGTCTGATCAGCTGGGTCGCTGCCAGACCATACATCAATGTCGGGATACCTGATAAAAAATGATTCACATCGTATACGTTTCATTTGTTTTTCTCTATGTACATTTGTTGGTATTCCACCAATCCTGACTGGTTTCTGGAGATTCGAAACAAACCCAAACCAATTTACCCTACGATTTGTAAATTCGAATTTTCAAGCCTGAAGACTGTCTACTTGAGCTTTGGCAGCATTGGCTCTTCGGCAATCGATATCGAAGTCAATTACAATATTATTTTTATCTACCGTCAAGGCGTTTGGACGAAACATGCTCGTCAACAACGACAAAACCGAAAGTTTGATCGATTCGAGGCGATAATCCGTCGCCAAGTGTGCTCACCACATGAGCATGCATTATTAATTATGCAAATACCGAGGTTAATGATCTTGATAGCCTTGTAGAATCGGTCGTCGAGACTGAGATCCTCCTTGGGCCTCTTGGTGCAATGATACTTGATGTAAGGAAAGCATCCGGTACGTAGTACGTGATAGTTGCTCGTACCGGCTGGCCAATTGAAGTGGGACATGCCGCGCTGATCGTTGACGACGTCCACGTACTTAACGAAATACGAGGTCCACGGTGGCTCTTTGCTTTGCAACAGGTAGCTCGTTAGGACCTGCTCAACGTTACATATAAAACGCGTCAGCGCTTCAACGTACACCTATACTTGCTCCATTTCTACATAGATTCGATCGTACTGGCTCGAACGATCCGGTATGAAAGATCTCGCCGTTTGGAAATGACGTGGTCTTTTGCACTAGAAGTTTAGTTCATCCAATGCAGATGAGATTGAAGTCCGCATCATTGCAATACAGTGAACGTTAAGATTTTTCAATCGTTTTAGCTTTTCGGCAGAGTTCGGCTACAAAAATCTTTGAACCATTTCTTGAGATACCTATTTAAAGATGTACCATATGAAGCTGCAAACGATATTTTGAAAAGTGATGATAATAAAGAAACGAATATATCGAGAAGAACTTTCGTTGCATTCCAACGATGCAAACTTCAACTTCTCAATCATTGTCGGACTTCAGTGCCGACTGGGTCCCGATTTCTCGAGCCAATTACCATACGAAATTGCACATTGGTCTTTTATGGTTACAATATAGTTCGCACCTTATGCACACGTAAGCATTCATTTCGTTACGTCTAACACAAGGGTTATCAACGCTCGCGTCGCATAACCTTCTCTCGATGCAGCAACTTTGTGCAGCAGGTAAATAAACCTACACACCTCGGAGGCCAATGGTTTTTGCCTCGTCGTAAGTCTCCTCGCTCCGCAAACTCCATCGATGCGTCCCAATAAAAGTCCTGTTTTCGGGAAAACTCCTCGCAGACCGTTAATCATTCATGCAAATTGTTTTCTCGCGATGTCTTTGGGTGGTACCGGAGGCAGAGTTCGGTAAAGAAAGTCCGGCAAAGTCAGACCAGAAGAACAAGTCTCGGGACAGCAGACGAGAGACTAACCTGTAAGGGAAGAGGCACCGTTGAACTTGTTCACACAGTTGTAGCAGTCGTATCATTGTCCTGTGAACGAACTTTCATTGGTTTTGGCATACTATATTTTAGCATACACCCCAAAATGCATGGATTTTATAAGTGCAACTTAGGATTTTTGGACCTTAAGGGTCTAGTGCCTGAAGTCAGTCTAGAGCCTGGAAAAAGGTGAATTTGGACATATTAGATGGATACCCACACTGCAAAAACAAGGCTTGTTTGACGTGTGTTCAAAGTGTGTAGAAATAACACAACATAAAGTCTAAACACGCGTTGCCATGTTGATTCTACACACTTATGCATTTGGTATCACGTAATGCGTTATAATTACACACGTAATTCGTCAAAATTACACACGTGAGTGTGTAATTTTTACGCATTAGATTATTACACACCTTCGTAGCGTCCCCATCAATAACACGCTTATGCGAACACACATAAAGCGTGTAGAAACAACATACAAGATGCATCTTTACACACATTGGACTAAACAACACGCGTTGATAGCAACACACGAGCAAAAATAACACGGGAAAAAGTAACACAGTTTAGGTGTGTTAATTGCGAGTTGTGGATCCTATTTCAAAAATCACCATGGTTACGGCATCACGTCAAACTCATTGGTTCGTTTGACGTTGATTAATTGACAGGTTAACAAAACTACATTTGGTCTTCAATTAACCGATTAACTCGTTCAATTAACTCGATAAGGTTATCGCTTTTTTCGGCCCCTTGTCAGGTTATGGTGGGTCACTGAAGACCCGAGGCATGTTAGAACACATAATTTGCAATGAAAAATTCTCATAAAATTCCTGAACACTCTTGAATACTTCTACTTTAAGGGTACACCATGAAGATTGCAAAACAATTTAAACAAATATTTTATTTTTCGTCATAAACACACCCACCTCCTAAAAATGCAGACATTAACTAAAAATGGCTCAGGTCTCCAGCGACCCACGATAACCAAATCGGGTTAAGACCTTAGTATACACACACACCCTCTATAATAAATGTACTCAATATATATTTCTGACTATTGATTATGAATTTATTTACTTACTTATATCGAGGATGTACATTTTATTTACACTTTATTTACACTTTGCGTGTGTAAATAGCTGTAGACCCTTTTTACACGTTTTAACGTGTGTAAGAAAATAACACACGTCAATGTGTTGTTTGAACGCATCTATCCGTGTTATTTTTACACGGTTATTTTTTACACACGTTAAAACGTGTCTAGAGCCTTTACACACCTAAAATATGTAAAAACAACACACTTGTTTTTGCAGTGCAGATCAAGGAATGAAAATTCCGTTTAGTGGTTTTTATTCTACGTAACAGCTTAAGCGCTGCAATTTTGGGACGGTCTTGTGAATTTTTTTTTGAAATGTACTCAAAAATACGTAGAACAAAGGCCACCAAACGGAATGTTCGTTCCGTAAATTGGGTTATCCATAAAAAATCGTCGAAATTCACCTTTTTGCGGGCCCTACACTGGTAGTTTCCCTAGAAACGTGTACATTTGAGAGCGGGTATCGAACTTTACAAAACGTGAAACCGGGAGACTGCCATGAGGCATTTGCCGTGAGTGCTACCTTTCTAAAATAAACGGACCGAGAGCAGAAAACATATACCGCGTACGTGTAGCAACGGTAACACGCCTCTCCCTAGACACAAGCCTTAAATGTCAAGGTTGGCTAGGAAAGAACCCGCTTACACATTCTCCAGGTACGTGTACAGCACGGGGATTGCAACGAGGTACAAGTTTGGTAGAGCGAACGTGAATAAGATGCAATGAAGACACTCGCGCAGGAGCAGCCCCGAGGTGTACACGGCCAAAGAACCGGAAGAGTGATGTTTTTACTTCCGGGCTGTTCGCTCTATAGCTTCGAATTTGTTCATTATTTACACGAGTCGATGCAAAATTGGAACGCCCTTGTGCGCTCGATCCTTGGGGCGATTCGTCACTCCTTATCATGTCGGAAATACAGCTTGTAATTTCTGTGTGATACAAACCCAAAGAACCCGCACTTCGTTGCATCGAGATTCTTCAAGTAGAACCTGGGAAAATGTGGGGTTCTTTGCCAAAGGACGGGGGCAGATACCCTCCGGCATTCGTGAGAGAGCTCTCTAGTAAATGCTTAATCTCGAACAGTTTCATTACATTTAATTATTATTCGACTCAATTTTTGGTGGTTTTTTTCTAATATATAAAATAAGTGAAAATCGCTATATAATATAATTCCATATTAACGGGTTACACTTAGCTCGTATCGTTTTAAGAATCTTTTACAATTCTTGTATTGACAAGTATTTATAAATGTGGGTGACACGATGGTTCGTGCAGACCACTGTTTGAAAAACGTCATCCGAAATTCAAAAATCAAACGCATTCAATTTTTGCATTAAATTATCTAGTGGTTGAACGAAGGATTTAATGAAATATTGATTTTTGAAAAAGTGACCGCAGTCCAACGTGAACGTATCGATTTTCGGTAAGAGGACCGTCTATTTTCATTGATAAATAAAAAACTATGTATCGAGAAAAAAAAATCCTTTTTTCAACCACTGCTTTTTGGTATGTGAAATAAACTTGTAAAATTTGGAGTTGGTGTAGTTTTTTTTAACGCGCTCACCGATTTAAAAAGTCATTTTCAGAAAAACGCATTTAAAGTTTCACGGTTCGCGGCGCTTACTCAACGCACATAACTCGCACAATTTTGAACGAATCGACTTGAAATTACCGGAGAATATTTTGGAAACGTTATATCTTGAGAATCCGTCAAACCAAAAATCGATATTTTCAAAAAAATTCAACTATGCTGTAAACCCTCAAACTATGTACACGGAAAAAAATAAATAGTACAAAATACAGGGGCTACACAGTTCGCATTGGACTCGAGCGATTGCACAGCGATATTACCTGAAACACAGTGCTCAAAATACAGTGTACTCAAAGTAAATTATTACAGTTCCTATACTGTCCTCTTTGGACTCGAACCGATCTGCTGTATCTTTTACTGGCACACACAGTCCAAAATACAGTGTAGTCAAAAGTAAATTTTAACAGATCAACACTGTAATATAAATGTAATAAAACCTGTAATTTGACAGGTGTTTAATCTGTATTATGTACAATGAATGCGCCAGTTAAATCGACAGAGTTTATGTAGGTGTTTTAACAGAAACTGGTTAGTAACAGATATAGTTTCAGTTTTGAACCGTTGCTTTTTACAGTGTGAACACGGGAAACGTTCTTGTTTTAATACTGTAATTCAAACTTGATGAACCCCGTAATTTAATAGTGCTACAAATCGTATATTATACAAAATTAGGGGTAAAAATAACAGTAGATAGCGCTGAAAGAACAATTGACGCGCTGAAAGAACTGCCAGTCCTTTGTGTCCTGGTCGCGCCACGCTCGAGACAAGTACTAACCAGTGAATACCGTTTACAATGTCACACTGTAAATTTAATTATAAAAATAAAATAAAAAAAATCGGCGAAACCTTTGCTTACAATGTATATATATATCAAGAATATAATGAAGTGAATGAGACACACCAAAAAACGTTTATCCATGAAAGAAGTTTGTAAAAAATGTGTAGAAAATATTTAAAAATCAGTCACATACACAAGAACGTACCTTTTTGTAAATAATTCTCTCTTTTTTATAATTTCTTGAATTATGTCGGACAAATTTCAACGTTCACATCCTATCGACCACGCACTACTAACTGGCAATCCTTTGTGTCCTGGCCACGTGCCTCACCCCACGGGCGAGACAAGTCCTAATTAGACAAGAACGTACTTTTTTTTTTAAATTCTCTCTTTCTTTATAATTTCTTGAATTCTATCGCACAAATTGCGATGTCCGCGTCCCATCAACCACGTACTACTAACTGGAAATCCTTTGTGTCCTGGCCTCGTGCCGCACCTCGTGCTTCATGTGCGTATAGTATAAAAATCAGTGATCGCATTTAAATTCTACAGTTAAATATTTTTACTGAAATCACTGATGTATTCACAATATCAAACTGCAAATAAACCAGTGCAACTGTAAAAATCTCAGAGTGCACAGATTACGTCACGAACTGTCGAAAGAATAGTAAAACCACCGTGCCACACTGTACAATTTAATAAATCACTCTGTACTCAATACAGTGTACACTGTAACCCTTCCAGTTTGCGTACAGTATAAAAATCAGTGATCTCATGTAAATTTTACAGTTGAATATTTTTACTGAAAACACTGATGTATTCACAATACCGAACTGTAAATAAGCCAGTGTAACTGTAAAAATCTCAATCTGTACAGGAAAATTCGTCATTTTTGTAGGACAGGATTTACATTACTCTGTTTCACTGTAAAATGAAACATGGCGCCCTGTTTTTCATGCGGTTTATACTGTGATTTTCGCTGTTTCTTTTTTTCCGTGTAGAAAATGGCTTCTTTTTAACTCTACAGAATTTTTTTATTTTTTGATTTATAGAAAACGTGTATTCCACAGTCATCTTGATAGCAATGAGATACGAACCCAAAATCCATTATCGCTGTGCACAAGAACCAAATTTTCGACACGCGATCGTGGCCTGGGACAAAACCCAGCGTGGGATAAAAGCGAAAGGGATGGGATCGTAAAAGCCCCCAAGGAGGATAAGAAAAGAATGTCACAATTCGAAAGATATCGAAACATGTACCCACGCGGAAAAAAAGTATTTAAAAATTCCTATAGAACGAAGTCTACCCCAATTACGCAATTTGCGATAAGGTTTGTTGGAAACAAATGTTTACGGAAAGTTTTTGCACTCGTTTTTTTCGTCTCGTCAAAGATCATAAAATGGAGAGTGGTGGAAAATAATAATATCAAACGGACATGGTAGTACAAAAACATCGCGCCTGGTTGAACTGATGCGAAAATTTAATTATAAAAGTCAAGTATGAGAGAAATAAACAATCTCGATACTGACCGGGCGTTAAAACAAAATGTGGGTGGCATTGAAACATCGCAGCAGTTATTCGCAATTAACCTCCACCCCTTCCTCTTCATTTCAAGCGTATCCGCACGGTTTGTCGACTAAATTCATTACACGAATATCGCGTAAGTATAAGTGAACGCTTATATTCGCGCGTACTGCGGTCGAGAAATGACGTAATTTGTATGTATATAGGGCGCGCTGGTGCAATTAGCATGTTGATGGTTACACAGGCTCGTTCGCGAGTTGTTTCAGGCACATTGGGCCAATACTATTTCTTCTCGTTCTCAACGATCGCTTAATTTTAAACGAGCATCCAGAAGGTTTTACTTTTCGACGAGTACATACGGATACAACGTGCCCCCCCCCCCCGTTCTTCTGTAGTGTGCAATTTATATTCATGATGCAATCTACTCTGTTGCGATCGTCTTCGATACTCGCTTCGCTATTTTAATTTCGCACTATCGTGCAGTTCTGTGACTTTTCGGTAAATCGATTGGAAATATTCCATTTCGCTCCGAATCGAATCGCTGTGCTCCGGTAATAATTCATGCACGGTTTAAAAATAGAAAGAGGGCGAGAGAGAGAGAGAGAGAGAGAGAGAGAGAGAGAGAGAGAGAGAGAGAGAGAGAGAATTGAAGTTTGCATCGTTGGAATGCAACGAAAATTATTATTTCTGAATTTCTTTAAGGGGTCTTCTCACTTTAGACGCAAAAAAGGCTATTTTTTGATAGGTTTATATTACAGATATTGAAATAAAAGTTGTTACACTTAATAAATACATTTAAAAAAAATTATTTATTCAAGTCCCTATTTATAGACGAAAATGGCAGTTAAAAAAATGTCCTAAAAACATTGTAGGTCTGCGCTGTTGATGAAATCTCGGAGATGGATCATCCGAAATAAAAAAAATCAAACGATTCTAGATTCAGTATGTTAATGGCTATAGCGCATATCATACGATTTTTGATATATGCAAAAATAACAAAATGGCAGACGTTTTTCGAAAAAACAAAAAAAAACGTGTTTTCTTTCGCCGTTTTTGGCAAAAAAATAAATATCCAAATTTAAGAAAATCCTTGATATGCGCTATAGCTATAGTTGTAAAGAATGTGTGGTTTAAATTTCATACGGATCGGTTCAGTCGTTTTGAAGATTTTATCAACAAGCCGTCGAAAAACGTTGTTTCGAGAAAAACGTGTTTAAAGTTTGTTTGGGTTACACAAAAACATTAAGCATTTAAAAAAAATGTATTTCGAAAGTATATTCATTGAGTGTAGCAACTTTTATATCAAAATCTATATTATAGACCTATCAAGAAAATTCATGGAAATAGCCTTTTTTAGCGTCTATAGTGAGAAGACTCCTTAATTTCTTCTGGCAGATATTGCCAACAAAAATTCTTCGACCCTTTTCTAAGATATTTATTTATTGATCTACAATATGGATCTATAAAAAAGATCGTCAATAATAATTTAAAAAAAAGGAAAAATAAATGCAAAAAACGTTGCAAACTTCATTTTTAGAAAATCGTGACGATTAGCTTCTATAAAAGGTAGGTATTTAAAGAAGTGTTATCTGAAAATACTCTGTAATTTTTGTGTATAAAATATTTAATTATAATCGATTTACAGTCAATGTCCCCGGGAAGCACCTCTCGAAAACGTCTTTTGCGGTGAGCAATGCCCTTCTGAAGCAGATGATCTAATATTAAAAAATCAAGCAGATTTCGTTAGTATATTAGTTTATTCGAAATTGCACGTATTCAAAGTGAAGTCCTCCATTTTTGCGAAAAGAATAGACATTTATCGTTCTTCAAATCGAAAGTATACATAAAAAAATATCCTTCAATTTTATACTATATTTTTACATCTAGATAAAACCCTTAACATTTGTGAAAAATTGTTGCAGTATTTTCCGAGATATTTTGCTCACCAACATGGAAAACATATTTTCGAGAACGAAAGCGTTTATAGTTTCGAACGACGCACCGAGCTTTCTGACGGACATCAACAGAACAGCCTATAAATCTGTCAATTATGAGGTCATATACTGTCAAAACATATTGGTTTTGAAAGAACTGATTTTTCGACTTTCACAACGCGACCTAGCCCCTTAAATATCTTTGATTGATCGACAATAAATATGGTGTTGAAGTTTGTTTATATTTTATTTCCTTTTGATATTTAATTTCTTATTGTATTTGTTTGTATTGGATTTGTTATTTTACTTGTATTTAATTAAATATGATAAGTGATAAAGTCTATATTTAATAATTATACAGTTAAACTTTTTTACATTCAATTTCCTTATGTTTATTATTGTACAAAATCTTTTTTATACATTTTTTTTTGTAGATCGTTAAATAATGTTCCTGAAAAATGCTTCAAGGTATGTTGCCGTCAAAATCTGCCAAAAGAAATTGAAGGGCCTCAGAAATGTAAATTTTCGTTGCATTCCAACGCTGCAAACTTCAACATCGTCAACAAATTTCGTTTCGTAGCAATTACACCTGACTCTGAAAAACGACATACTTTCAATTAGAAGAATTCTTCAACTCTTCGTTATCACCCAGGCCCAAATTATCTCAGCGTCCTACTGGAAAAATAATTTTTTTTAATCATTTCTTCACCATTTTTTTCGAACGTCTTGTCATTTGATTTCTCACACAAGAACTTTTTTCACATCTTTTACAGTATGCAGTGTACATGCGTAAATTCCTTGTTGGGACTAGACTGATGGGTTCCAAATTTCATTCAGTTCAGGACTGGCCTGGAAAATTGACAATTTGCCAAGCGCGGAATTTTCAATGAGGGTTTTGAACTATAAGAGATCCTTTATTGCCAAATAAAACCGCGAGTTCACTTGGAAATAAAAAAAGCTCGCGCCGCCAGTGTAACTTTGTTCCTTGGTCTTATTTTCAGCTTTTCTTCGCAGCAGCTGCGAATATTTTCTCTACGTGCACGTCGAAAATTAAAATTTTCCTTACCTTGCCCCCAGGAGCTTTCTAAATCGCAAAAGCCAAACAAGCTTTTCCTGGCTCATACTTTCGCTCGTAGCCATAATGATGTTGAAAAATTGAAAAATACGTGCTGCCATCGCGCACCCTCGTGGCATTATTCTTGAGTTGTATACCTAAGCGCATATATGAGTCTACGCACGCACGTCCCCCACACACAAATTTATTGTTTCAGGAGGAACTATAAATAAAACGAAAAAAATACTCATGTGTTTTACAATTTTCATGACGAGAAAAAATTAAAAAGTAACATTGTAAAAATTGACGTCTTTTTATTCATATTTTCGTTTAATAGAACAATCCATTTCACGAAAGTATAAACTTTTCTCCAAAAAATGAATTTGCAAAGCCGTTTACTTTTAATCTGTTAACTTTTTTAATTATATAATTATTTAATGACATGATTTTTTTGAAAATCAAAGTATCTACAAAACTGGTGCTATGCCACTTTGTGCCAAGTCCGATATAGTTTCGCTGGAAACGGGAAAAAATCTTGAAATTTACTTTAAATTCAAATTTGACCTTGAATAACTTTTGGAAGAGTAGATTTATCACAAAACGATTACAGACCTTTTTTATAGAGCGTTTAATTCCCTACAACACGCATCTTGGGCATTGTTTCACGTTTACTCGTTGGCGAGTTATAAAATTCAAAAGTAGCAAGCGAAGTTTTCTCCATGCAATGAGCATGGGAAATAGAAAATCGCGATGAGGAACTTGTCAATATTAATATTAAGGGCTCATTTAGACAGGCGTCTCATTTCACCTTACTGTAACTACTGAATAGGGGATTTAAAAAAAGTTGATTTTTTTAAATTACCCCAATATACATATGTACAGGGTGGGTCATGCAAGAAGGTTGGAGCGATTCAGTTGAGTCGAATGACGGTTTATTCATTTTTTTTTCAATGAATCTCAAAAAAATGCATACAAGGTACAGATTTATTATATATATGCTATTTTTTTTAAATATTTAATTAAAGGACAAAATTATCCATCTTAACATTTTTAGTACGTAAAGTAGAAAAACTTTTGTGTTACTACCAGCTTGAAAAAGCATAACATTATCGATGATTATTATGAAAAAACTACGACAACGAATATTTTATACAATTCACAATGAAATTTTGAGTAATTCATAATTATGCCTATTCATATTGACGTCACGAGATTATTGGCCCATGGTTTACGATGACAAGATGAGGATTTTTTTTTCTAAATGTTCACAAATGTTCAGTTTGCGCTAATTCGTTGTTAAAAGTGGTTTATCTTGGTGCTGAATGACAATAAAAATTACATAACCTTTAGTGTGAAAGTCTTGCCCATCTAACCGCACGTTAAATGACATACATTAAACTATTTTTTATCTCTAGTGTTTGGTGGTGCAAAAAGTTCAAAAAAATCGTAAAGACTCAGTATAGTGTAAACAATAACATGTATTTTTTATTAAATTTAACCTTGGATTGTGGCTAACGCTCCAACCTCTTTAACGTGACCACCCCAAATATCTCCGTTGCCTTTAGAGTGACGAAAAAATGTCAGGAGGTAATTTGCTCCTTTCGAAGGGCTGATACAGTGGTGAAAAATTCATTTTTACCAAGGTCATAGTTTTTGCGTTCAAAAGGTCATCAATGGTTTTTCAAATTGGAACATGTTTTTTTTTTTAAATTAAAACGTTGTAGCTGATATTCAGACGAATCCAACAACCTATGATGTCATGACCTTGAAATGATTTTTCACCAAAATACACGTGTAGAAATGGGAAATCGTGATGTTATTGACAATAAGAATATCCGAATAATGTAATTGAATTTTTTGCACAGAACATTTATTGTCACACATGTTCAAAGTGATGGCCATTAACCTCGACACATTTTTGAAGACGTCGGATGAATGGTTCTTTTGACCTTCGAATAGTTTCTGGTGTGATAGCGGCGCAGGCTATCCAATGGATAACGGATCAAGGGTTTTCTAAATGGGCACGTGTTTTTTTTTAAATTAAGGAGTTTCGACACCAAAATCGAAATGCTTGTAGACGATTGAAATTCATATCTCCGAGAGATTAATTTAGGATGCATTAACTGTCCATAAATTAATCCGTTTCACCACATAATTTCGGAGATTTTGAAGGTTCAATTTGAGTTTTGTTCGAGTATTATTGATGAACCAAGTGGAGAAACCACTTAATTTTTTAACACATTCCTCACACTAATCGTAGTTTGTTCAGTTTCTTTAATTTACCTCAAAGTATTATTTTAACCTCTACAGCCCTATAACTAGTGTTTACGAAGTGCCACGTGTATTACCGAATGGATGATGGTTCAAGTTGAACCTTCATGGCACGTGACACTTGGTGAACACTAGTTATAGGTTTGTAGGGGTTAAAATAATGCTTCGAATTAAATTTAAAAAACTGAACAAACTGCGATTAGTGTCAGGAATGTCGTGTTAAAAAATTAAGCGGTTTCTCCACTTGGTTCATTAATAATAATCGAACAAAACTCAACTTGAACCTTCAAAATCTCCGAAATTATGTGGTGAAACGGATTGATTTTTGGACAGTTAATGCATCCTAAATTAATCTCTCGGTGATATAAATTTCAATCGTCTACAAGCATTTCGATTTTGGTGTCGAAACTCCTTAAGACGTTGTAGCTGATATTTAGGCGAATCTAACGACCTTATATCAAAATATTTTAGTGAAAATATTTAGGCGAATCTAACGAATCTTTAGGCGAATCTAACGAATCTTTATTTTAACGATATTTAGGCGAATCTAACGAATCTCATATCAAAATATTTTAGTGAAAAATCAATTCAAGGTCATGATATCATAGGTCGTTGGATTCGTCTGAATATTAGTTACAACGTCTTAATGGAAAATAAACATGTTCCCATTTGAAAAACCATTGATGAACTTCAGAACGCATAAAATATGACCATGACAAAAATGATTTTTTCACCATTGTATCAGCCCTTCGAAATCAATCAAATTACCGTCTGACATTTTTTTCGTCACTCTAAAGGCAACGGAGATATTTGGGGTGGTCACGTTAATTGGTCCACCCTATATATATATATTACGTGAGGGGACTGACCTAGGACGTAGCGTGCAACAAAGCGGAATATACACACACACACACACACACAAATACGTGTGTGTGCGTGCGTGCGTGCATGTGTGTGTGTGTATATATATGTATATATGATGTGTGCATGCTGATAGTTCCCGAAGTGTTCGGCAAGCGCTTCCAGAGATGCACGCGACTAGGATGCAGTACGTGCACCGCCTTTGCGTCGCGCTCTTAAATACAACTCTCTCTTCAGAGTGAGCGAGAGAGGGAGAGAGAGACAGAGGGAGAAAGGGATAGAAGCAATATCACTTTTCTTACACCTCGTCTTCACGAAACTCACGTAGCTTCGCTCAACCAGAATGGCAGTGATTGGCAACCTTGCGCTACTTGAGGACGCACAAAAGTACTACGACAATCGCATCCTGGTATATGTACGTTTGTATATACATATAAACGAGCGGGAAAGTGGTGCGATGTAACGTCACCAGAAGTAATGTAGACTACAATTCGACGTCCCACCACTCAAGTAATAGATTGCGTTGACGACTCTCCTGCACTAATTCCGCAAATTTAACAATTATCGGTTACGATTGCGAGGGCCCGATACGAGCTTAACGTTGGCGTCATTGGAATGCGATGGAAATGTATACAGTTATATCTCGATATAACGAACCTCAATATAACGAAATCCACGATATAACGAATATTTGTCCATTCCCTTCTGATAGACACCGGGAACCTTCATATAACGACGGAATAATATACATTATGCTCTAATTGTTAATTGCTCGTTAAGATTGCGCTAATTTAGAGCTTCCTGTCTTTAAAAAATATCCCTATATTTATAGTACGAATTATATTTTTTAAAGAACATTTTAAGGAACATAATCTCCCCATAACTCCTTCAATGTAGTTTCATCGATTTTGCTTACGAAAATTCTTCATTTATTTTTCAAGATATTCATCAAACGATCTACAATATAAATCTATTACAAAAATATCTTCGGTAATACTAAAAATATTGAAAATAAAATGTAAAAGAGAACGATTCCGAATAAATGAAATCCATTTTTATTGAATCGTCGAACATGTCGAAAGTATTTTATACACTGGGTTAAGGTTTTATTTTATTGTCTCAGACCCTAAAAGTTATAGGTAACGATGTCACGGTGATAAAATAATAATAACAGCAGTAATAATGACAACGAAATCAACCATAATAATAATAATATGCCTTACGATCTCACGAAGCAACATTCGCGTTAATTACCAAAGTGTACCGGTCACGAGAACACAAAAGAAGCCAAGGCAATGCGAATCAACGTTACACACTGACGATAAACGTAGAGAAACAACGTGCGAATGTTTCTCACGTATCGACAATTTTTTTCCCTATCATTATTTTCTTCCGACGATCTTGCGTGTAGGGGTTTTTTTTCATCTAACCCACGAGGAAATCATCTCCGTATACTTTATGTACTTTGCCATGAAGATAATCCGGCGACGAAGCTAGTGCCAATAATCGGACCGCCAGGTCCGACCATCGTGGCTCGCGCTCACCGAGAGACAGGGTGGGAGAGAGAGAGAGAGCAAAAACGAAGGGAGATTTCACCACGTACTAACTTGGCTATTTTCTCGTCGTGTGGCTATCTTTAATCCTCCCTCCCCCTCTGGTAATTTATTTTACGTTACGCTCGTGTGTATATGAACCTAGACACCTGATCAAATGGTCACGTGCCACATTCTACTGAACCCATATACAGGGTGTCCTGCTATGAATGGACAATCCTACAACTGTCGATAGGTCAGATCATGTCCCACTATATGCTGGAATTTCAGTTTAGTAAAAGTTCCACGGTTTTCGAGATAAAAATTATCTGCTGTTGATTTTTCTCATGCCATTTTTACAAATGATAACTCTTTTTGACCCGGTTAAAAAAAATACTCTTGGTTATTTGTTTCATCTTTAAAAGTCTTCTTTCCAACGTTTAACTTTAAAGGAACTTTATGGAAAAAGATCTCATGTAGAATATTCATACAAACCAATTCGAACATCTGACTTTGATAGCCTGCGGTGTAAAAAAAATGTACTAAGCATATCGTGCCAATTACTTTAAGCTAGTCCTATCGCTAGGCTTCAATCCATAGGATTTTCATAAATGTATTTTTGAGCTTCACTAAATATATTAATAATCGCCTCTGTAAAATTTCAGGGTCGTTTATCGACCTAATGACAGAGAAAAGAAATATTAAAATTGCGTATTTTTGTGAAGGAATTCCGAGACGACATGCAAAAACCCAATTTCCGGTCGCTACAAAAGTGTATATAATAATGGGAATCCGTCAGATTATTAAAAATAATCAGATTAACATACTTAACACTTGTAGTAATCCAGTGCTCGCAGAAAAAATTACGCTTATTGACCTAATTTTTTATGTAATATCAAGTTTAATTTGAACTTCCGGTATTGGATTTATTACCAATTGGTACGATAAAGAGACGTGACAGCAAGGCAACAGCTGACTGTAGTGCTAACCTCATCTCACTCATTCGAATTTCCACACATATTTCATTTTCAACCGACATATTTCGCCGACACAAATTTTCCACGCTTTTTACCAGTCGTGGCCCGAATACAATGCTTTGTATTTCCCGCACTTGACATTGTTTTGACAGATCGACGATGAAAAGCATGGAGGTTAAACTCGCCTGGTTGAGTAAAAAGAGACGGAGATAGAACCAATGTTGCCAAATAACAAACCTAGAAACACTGCGCGAATCGTTGGAATAACTATTTTTTCATTTTTCTAATTAAATGTAAACATTTATTAAACAGTTTACACATGGAAAATGTAGTAATTAGCAATTTTGTTTGCATATGTTAAAAATATAAATTGTACAAGTCTCAAGTACGATCAGTGGTATGACTAGTGTGAAGCGATAGGACTACATTGGATAGTTGCTTAGTTATTGTCGATTCATGTCATTTGTAGAAATAGCATGCGAAAAACCAAAAGCAGATAATGTTTTTCAAAAAATAACCCATAATCTCGAAAACCGTTCGACTTTTACTAAACTGAAATTCCAGCATATAGTAGGATTGTCCATTCATAACAGGACACCCTGTGAATATATATATATATATATATATATATATATATATATATATATGATGGCACGTGTGTAGAACTCAGTGCCGCGACACGTACAGCTTGCTCACGTCCCTCCGTCTCTCTGTGTACATACTTAGTGGAGTATTCGAGCTACGTACGTCGAGATCGTGTCCGCATTAGACCGATGACGTTTGTTAAACTTCTCTTCCTTCTCGTCTTCTAGAAAATGGGTATATATATATATATATATACATATATATGTGGTATATATAGATGTATATAGCGCAGTGAACAGGCGCGAGCAACGAAACGAGATGCGAGAGACCACACGACACTGCGCGTGCGAAGACGCTCCGACGATTATTTTCCCGACGCGACACGGCTACGTTTGGTCGCGGTACGAACGAGGTCACGTGTGTCGTGAGCGCTGCGCGCGATCGACCGAGCGGGCCGATGGGATGAAACCCAGCGCCAGTGGCGCTGGCGCCGCTTGGAGACTCGGATCGATCCGGCTACGCGGCCTTTTTGAATTTATGAAACGCAGTCGCGAGGAAGTTGGTCCAGAGGCTCGCTGATTGATGTTGGAGGATACTGATTTTTCCTTGGGAAAGAAATACGTTTGAACGGGGTTTTTTTTTCTCGTAAATTCAATTAGGGGGTTAGGCTACTGTAATGACCCGAAAATTAGGGTTATGTAAAAAAATTAACTTTGAAGATTAATATTGTTACTATTTGTTACTATATTGTTAATATTCAACTTTGAAGGCTAATATTGTTAATCACTAGTAAGATGATTAAAAACTTTTTTGGACCCTTATTTTTATGTCCATTAACAAAGTTGTGTAGCAAAGTTCATTGAAAAATATTAATTATTCTAGAAGCTATGAACAATCTCATGAAGGATCTTGAAACGTGAGGGGCTTAATGGTGTACTTGATTTTGGCCACCCGGTTGATCTGAAACGAGAAGAACGAGTTTTTTTCTTGAAATAGATCATGTTGGCGTACACTTGACCGAGCTTTTTTGTGTTATCGTGTTTCAATCATTGAGGAAAAAATGTTAAATTGTTTATTCTCGATTTTTCGAGGAAAGATAATAGCGATATTGTTAATAACTAATCAACATTGATGTTACGAAAACAAACGCCCGGCGAAACTAAACTACTATTAGACTGCATAAGTGTACCAAGTTTCAAGTCAATCTGTTCATTAGATGTAGAGAAATCGTGTACACCGTTTCGAAAAACATAGTTTCGAGAAAAAAGGCGCTTAAAGTTTGACAAGCAATCGTTGTAATCATAAGTTTACCTTCAATCTACGAATTCTGCACCATATGTTCGACCTTCCTCTTCAATTTGAATTGCCTCAAGCGACGAACGAGTCTTCGTTATTTTCACAGTAGCTTAATCCCTTAAGTTGCGCTACATCGTTATTGGGAAAAAATATTTAAATCTAAGAAAATGAGCGCGGTTTTTTTATTTATAGGAAAAGTCGTAATTTAGCCGCAGGTAATGTCTATTTTTAGGAAAAACTGTAAATTCAGCCCCAATTAATATTTACTGCACTCGTTGACAATAAAATCCCAGCCAGTTCCCGATTCTTCAATAAAAACTGCGGTGATTGTTTAGATTTCACGGGTTTTTTTTTTAGGAAAGTATACAGCGGAAATAACAGAACCTTCGAAAAACTTTTGTTGGATGTCTACTTTTGAAAAAAAGGACATTTTCATGATTTTTTTATACCTTTATAGATATTGATATAAAAGTTGTTACACTTAATCACTACACTTTCGAAATACATAAAAAAACGTTTTTTTTTTAAATTTATTTAAGTCACTATTTATAGAAGAAAATGGCAGTTAAAGAAATGTCTTGAAAAATTGTAGGTCTTCGCTGTTGATGAATTCTCAGAGATGGATCCTTCGAACTAAAAAATCAAACGGTTTTAAATTCAGTATGTTAATGGCTATAGCGCGTATCATACGATTTTTCATATATGCAAAAATAACAAAATAGCGACCATGTTTCGAAAAAACAAAAAAAAACCTGTTTTTTCATCGTTTTTGGCTAAAAATAGTAACAATCAAAGTTTAAAAAAATCCTTGATATGCGCTATAGCTATAGTTGTAATGAATATGTGGTTAAAGTTGCATAAGGATCGGTTCAGTAGTTTCGAAGATTTTATCAACAAGCCGTCGAAAAACGTTTCGAGAAAAACGCGTTTAAAGTTTGTTTGGGTTACACAATTACATTAAAAAATATTTCAATGTATTTATTAAGTGTAACAACCTTTATATCAATATATGTAATATGAATCCATCAAAAAATTCATGAAAATAGCCTTTTTTAGCGTCTTAAGTGAGGAGACCCCTTAAAATTGGATGAGGTAGAAGTTTGCATGCTTGGAATGCAATGGAAATGAATCTTTCTGAATTCCTTTAATTTTTTCTGTTAGATTTTGCATATGAAAATCCCTCAACTATTTGTTAAGATACTTATTAAGCAATCTGCAATATTAATCTATAAAAAAAAGATCTCCTATACCAAAAAAAAATCTGGAAAATAAAATGTAAAGAAGAACTTTCGCTTCATTCCAAAGATGCAAACTTCAACACCATAAAATTGTGGATATTACGACTAGGAATATTCAACCACTACTCTGTTCCCTGCACAAGCAAAGCGGGACATTTTCATTAAAAGTTTTCGACTAATAATAATAATATGAATCGCAATGTGCAAAATAAACTTGAATTAATTCATTTGATCGTATAGAAGTTTGCATCGGCGGAACGCAACAAAAATATATTTTCGTTTTAGCACATTGAGGCTACGAATATTATTGAAACATCTCGGGATAATTACTTTGGGAATCCTTATTAAAAATGTATAACCAATAACTGCAATATAAGATTTCATATAACAATGAAAACGAAGAACAGAAAAAATCAAAAAGAATTTTCATTGCATTCCAACGATGCAAACGTCAACATCGTTTATCCGATTATAATTGACCCGATATCATCTCTATTCAACGCACTAAACACTCGATAATTTTACGTAAAAATAATAGAACGAATAATAAAATGAATGTTTTTTTTCCTCTGCTTTCAGGTAAGCTTGCAGTCTTTTAATATCGTATCCAAGGTCTATCGTTACGTCAACGTTGAGTTCCCGATAATTCGTGAGTATTGCTGATAATTTGAGTAAAATACATTCGTGCGTCGATTCCTTCGCTCGTTTCGAGCAAATTTATTACGCAACGCAAAAATTTTAAGGCGATAGTTCGACCTCGATACAAAATGGTCCTATATAGTTTGGAAATGAGATTGCTGTTACACAATCTACACGAATGATAATACCCCTCCCCTCTCCCTCAGTCTGTACTTCACGTATAATTTTCAACGAAGAGAACTTAGTTATGGTGAAATGATTTAAAACGTATGTCTCTATATACATACGAGGCTTCTCGATTGACAGTTTTATCATCTCGCCATCGAACTCGTATAGGTGTATTGCTGATACACATTCGAAAATAGATGCTCGTCGTTCATTGCGAAACTTATGATCGAAATGACGAATCGTTACGAACCCGAATGGAAATATAACGCGTCGGATACATAATTCGTTGTAATCTCATCAGACGAATGCCAGACACTTGTTCTTTCCTCTTTCCTTTTCGAAAAAAGGCTTGGGACCAAGTACTTCTCGACTTATCATCGAGAAAGTTATAATGAAGAAGAAAAATTGTGTATGTTTGAATCGTTGGAATGCAACGGAAATTCTTGACCATTTTTCTACTTCCTGATTTTCGTTATCATCCCAAAGTTTTTTTTTTAGATATTTAGGCTGAAGATCTCTAATGAGGATGCCGAAAAACGTTTGACTGATTTCGGAGGGCTGAATGTGCCAACAAAAATGAGGCTACGAAACTTTCGTTGCGTTCCAACGATGCAAACTTCAGGACCATGGAAAAAAGTGAAATATGACGTCCATATGACGTTAAAGTTTGCATCGTTGGAATGCAACGAAAATGATTTTTTTCTTCATTTTCCGAATTTCCTTCGTCAGATTTGAGCTACGAAAATCACGCAAACATTTTTTTGAAATCTCACGTAGCAGCCTACAACCTAAATTTGCAAATTATGACTGGACCATAATGAAAATGAGGAATCGAAAAGAATTTTCGTTGCATTCCAATGATGAAAACCAGCCCCGTGTATCCATGGGATTTTTCCTACAGCTTCTGTAAATGCCTCTGCGGGCTTTCACGATCCCACGCCTTTTACTTTCAACCCAAGCTTATCGTCTGGCTACTAGCAGTTCCTGAGAGACCTCCTGAAATGTTGGCCACACCAGCCTAGGGTAAAGCCACCAAGAGTCGGGTCAGAGTGGGATCAGTGGCTCATTTTTTTTCAGAGGTCTATAGCTGCCTAACCGTTCACACAATCTCAATGAAACCTTGACTAAACATGAGGTGCGTTCAATGGCTTCATTTTTGTTTAAAGACACTGAACGGCCTAACCCAATAGATATTGAAATAGTAACCATTTTTTTAAAATCGGATTTTATTCACTGTGCACTTGGGGGTGTACACAGTGAAACATGCCTAATTTCACAGTCAACCGAAATTTCAAAATCAAACAAAATTTGAAGAAAATTATCCTCATCCACTGTACATTTGTAGGTAATGGAGTATTTTTCTCTATACAATGGGGAGTATTGTACAGCAAACTATTGAAACATTTATTTAAAAAAAACAGCATATCATGAGATAAATCACAATCATTTATTAGATATTAATCAACAATGAGTACCTACCTAATGAGGTAGTACCAGTACGTATCTAAATCACAACGCGAAAATATTCATATTATGACTTACCTCGGTGGACCTCGAAAAATTGAGCCACTGTGTACCGACCCTCTCCTTTTTTCTTAAGCGGGTACTGACAAGTTTCTATTTTTGTTAGGTTAACAAACACAATGCTCAAATACCGCAATATAGCTGTATATTGCTGGAGAACAATGACTTCGAACATAACTGCGGTAGGTAAAGAAGCAAAAAGCATACAAACTCGGCTGGTTTTTTTTTTTAACTTTTCACACCGAAAATAATGTAAAATCACCTCTGACAATGAAATTGTGCGGGAGCGACTCACAGACAGGCTCAAACCTATTGGCATTCGGGGGCAGTTCTAATGTGAAAAAGACGCACTTTGATCCTACGTACTTCATAAACTTTTAGAATGTTCTATTTCTAGAAAATCAATTTTTAGAATTTTCGATTTCTAGAAAAATCAATTTTTAGAATTTTCGATTTCTAGAAAAATCAATTTTGATAATACACTTTGTACTTCTTATTTAAATTAAGCTTTGGTCATTTAGGAACATTATTTTAAATATAAATCTTAACTAAGAATCTCGAAAAATATGAAAAAAAAAGCTTAAACCTAGAACTCGTCCCGTGCGCACTCTTAGGGTGCTGTGTTGCAAAGAGTATGCAGTGAGAACCTTTCATAGAAGCTAAGAGTGCGAATAAGAGCGGAGGAGTGGTAAGGAATAACGGTAAGAGTGCGCACTCTTTGCGTACTCTTACCAAATACGTGTTTTTAGTCTATGGTAACTATAACTTTCGTAAGCAAACAAAACGGCGACATAACCTCTTAATAAAAACAAAATTTCGATCACAAATTTCAAGTCTAATGAAAATCGTTGGCTGCACATTAAGGGGCTGTACCAGTGTGAACGCTGCAAATTTGGGTGATTTTCGGGAATTTTTTGGAAGAAAAGCACTCAATTAAATATTTCGGAAAATTAAGAATATATTTGGCTATATTTGACCTATATTACATAATTTTTTCATAGAAAAATATTGAGATCCAAGCGACTTATGCGCTGGCTTCGGAGGCGCCAAAAAAAAGTTCCTCCACTGCTTACATGATTCCGGCCGGTTGAGTAGCTAAAGCCGAAAAAGGAAAAATGTCGTTAAACTGGAAGGTATTTCCTGTACAATGACGTAGGATTTTCGAAAAATATCAAAATCCAACAAAATGGCGTAGTTATGAAAAAAGTCTGTTTTCACCCTTATAAAATGATCGTTTTTTTCAATGCCAAATCGTCAATTTTCATCTAATCAAAAATATCCTACGTCATTGTAGAGTAAATATATTTAAGAGTACTCAGTTCAAATTTCAAGTCAATCGGTTGATTGCTCTTTGAGTTACAATGTCAGCAACTTTGAAAAATCTCATATCGAGAAAAACGCATTTAAAGATTTAGCTATAGATCTTTGCAATATTAAAGTATAGAGATACGGCCTTGACATTTTTACAGGATATTCTTGAAAGTATAAACTGTCGAAAAAGGCAACAAAAAAATCGATTTTTTTAAGTGTCACACTGGTATAGCCCCTTAAAGAAGCGAGTTGTTGTCCAACACCTTGACATGACATATACCACTGACAGGTTAGGTGGTGTTGCCAATACAAGAACGAAAATAAAACAATTGCCTCTACCCTAATGCTGTGCATTTGCAAGAGGGCGCAGGGAAACTGCGGAGAACTTGTGCCGATACACCGGGCTGTATTCGCCTGAGTTTCAGTCGTTGGTGTCGGAGATTCGCTGATTGTGAGTACCCAGGTAGGAATTGACGATGAAAAAAGGGCTCGCCAAGCTCTGAAACAAGGCTCACATTTTTTAATTCAGGCTCAGCACCAGCCTAATTTCAGGCCTAGCTGAACCTCTGTATGATAACGCGGTTTCAGGCTCTTGCACACAGGCTTGACCAAAGGCTGGTAGAAAAGCCTGTACTGAGCCTGAAAAGACGAAACAACAAGGCCCAAAACGAGCCTTAATGAAGCCTTCACGATCATTTATGACCAGGCTTATCCCAAACTCTTCTCGAGGCTATGTGAGGCCTGTTTTTAGTTTTCTATATTCCAGATTGGGGTAAATTTAATAAATTTGTAAAGAATGTTTATTGCGTCAAATTGATTTAGAAAAATAAGATAGAGGACGAAGTAAAATGTCAGTAGCGTAATTTTTTTTTGCAGATACACAATTTCAAAATATTCTCGCATTTATTGCTAAATTTTTTTTTTTTCATAAAAGTACAGAAAAAATATTATTTGTAACTTTTTTTTTATCACAACCTGAAACAAGCCTGTATCTAGCCTTGATTTTTTAGCCTTAAAATCCACTGGCTGAATAAAGCTTGAAATACCCTGAGTTTAGGCTAAGCAGCCAGTCTTGGTTCCAGGCTGCTCCAAACGATGCAAAGAAACCTGGCCCAGGTCTGTCTCACTCAGACTCGGTGAAACAAGGCTCGCACAAGCTTGTTTCCATCGTCAGCCTGTGGATTTCCTACCTGGGTAGTGAGCAATCTGGTGCGCGGCTAAGCGGTCGCCCATCCATGTATTGGGCCTGTACGAAATGTCGGCAAAGAAAACATTTTTAGAAATTTCACGTTATATGTAAGATTTTTAATTGACTCTGCCCGTTTCCGATTCGACATAAGGAGCGAATGGAATCTCGAGTTGCTTGTAATTTTCTGGTTGCACATGTACGAGCTCCTTTTCACCATTAATGCCGAGACCGCGATAAATTACGTAACTTCTATGGTGTCTATGGACTCTCTTGCTCGGAACGTCGTGCGCGGGTCGTTGCTCATAATCGAGTAATACACGTGGAAAATTCAGAACCGTGCGTGCGCGACCATCGTAACCGTTCGTATGCAGGTATTTCTTCTTACCTATCGTGTACAAGAACGTTTACACGGTATGCGTTTTTCTCTCCTGTTGCATAGTCGGTAACGGGATCGGGAGAGCGGGGGTCGCGGATGAAAGAGCCCGCGCATTGAGATCACCGCGGCTCGGACGTGATTTATAAATTATTAATTGATATTTTTCATTCGGATTTTCTATCACGCGGTTTTTCGTACGATTGACGAAATTGAAAGAAAAAAAAAATGCCGATTTGCGGAAATTTGGCGGAATACCGCTTCCTGTACAGAAACTGTGGAAGGGATCCAACTGGATTCCCATGGTTGTCCCCACTTCCTGGGTCCCTAGATCCCTAGATCCAATGGGTCATCATATCGGATCCCTAAACTGACACGTCGCGCCCGTACATTGGATTCTAATCGGGATTCCCCATTGGAATCCAATATGTACGAATCCAATTTGAATCCTTAAGGGGCTATACCCCGTGTGGACGCTGAAAATTTGAGTGATTTTCGGGAATTTTTTGGAAGAAAAATACTCAATTAAATGTTTCGGGAAATTAAGAATATATTTGGCTATATTTGACCTATATTACATAATTTTTTCATAGAAAAATATTGAGATCCAAGCGACTTATGCGCTGCCTTTGGAGGCCCCAAAAAAAAAGTTCCTCCACTGCTGGCATGATTCCGGCCGATTGAGTAGCTGAAACCGAAAAAGGAAAATATGTCGTTAAACTGGAAGGTATTTCCTATACAATGACGTAGGATTTTCGAAAAATATCAAAATCTAACAAAATGGCGTAGTTATGAAAAAAAAGTCTGTTTTCTTGCCTATAAAATGGTCGTTTTTTTCAATGCCAAATCGTCAATTTTCATCCAATCAAAAATAACCTACGTCATTGTAGAGTAAATATATTCGAGAGCACTCAGTTCAGATTTCAAGTCAATGGGATAATTGCTCTTTGAGTTACAATGTCAGCAATTTTGGAAAATCTCATTTCGAGAAAAATGGGGTTGAAGTTTGCATCGTTCGAGTACAACGAAAATTCTTTTCAGTTTCTTATTTTCATTATTATCCAAAATCATAGTTTGCAAATTTGTGGCAGATCGCCAAATAAGAATCCGAAAATATGTTTGGGTGATTTTAGTATCTCAAATCTACCAAATGAAATTTGCGAAAAAAAAATCGTTTTCGTTGCATTGCAACGATGTTAGAAATGGTTTCTCTTGATGGTGAATAGCCAAAAAAAGTTACATCACCCGTAGTGTGAACGTCTTGCCATCTAACCGCACGTAAAATTACATCCATTGAACTATCTTTTTTATATCTCTGGTGTTTTATGGTAAAAAAATGTTCACAAATTCGTAAAGAATCAATATAGTCTAGGCAATAACGAATATGTTTTTTTTAATCTTCAATTAAGGCCTTCAACCTCATTCGAGAAAAACGCGTTTAAATATTCAACTATCGATTTTTGCAAGATAAAATGATTAGAGACACAGCGTTGAAATTTTGACAGGATATTCTTGAAAGTATGAACTGTCGAAGAAGGTAAAAAAAATCGATTTTTTGAAAGGGTCACACTGGTATCGTCCCTTAAGGATTTCCACATTATTGAACAAAATCCAATATGATTCTTGATGTATCCCATCACATTCTGCACGCTGAACTTTCTAAACAAAATATAGAGATATATACAAAATGAGCGTATTTAAAAAACGTAAAAATCACATCTCAAAGAGGTCGGAGCGTGAGCCTCAATTCAAGATTAAAAAAAAAAAAAATACACTTTATTACCTAGACTATATTGGGTCTTGACGAATTTTTGGAAATTTTTTTATCATAAAACACCAGAGATATAAAAAATAGTTCAATTTATGTAATTTCACGTGAGGTTAGATGGCAAGACGTTCACATTACGGGTGATGTAATTTTTGTTGGCTATTCACCACCAAGAGAAACCAGTTCTAACAACGGATTAACGCAAACTAAACCTTTGTTAACAAAGGTTGTTGTTCTAGAAAAAATAACTTATCTTGCCCATCGTAAAGCATAAATTGAATATTAAACCATCACGGTTTGATAGAAGATTACCGATTTTGGCTGGCGAATAAAGAGCATTTCTGCTAAGCTCAATGTCCGCGAAGTTGCTGTCTTTCGGCAACGTTTAATATTGATTAATGGTAATAATAAATAATCTCATGGCATAAATGTAAATAGGCACCATTACAAGTAGCTCAAGATTTCATTCTGACTTGTATAAAACACTCACTGACGCAGTTGTTTTCATAATAATGATTGATAATGTTATACTTTTTCAAGTTGGTAGTACCACAAACGTTTATCTTCTTTACGCAATGAAAATATGAAAATGCACAATATTGCTGTTTGATTATATATTTTATGAAAAAAATAGCATTCACAGGATAAATCCATACCTCGTATGCATTTTTTTAAGTTCATTGAAAAAAAAATGCATAAACCGACATCTGACTCAACTGAACCGCTTCAACCTCCTGGAAAAGGTATAAGTCGCTTAAAAAAGTGAAGTTTAAAAATCGATGCGAATCACATTACAGAAAATCCACTGTAATTATCGTTTTTTATTTCACGAAACGTGCAGGATATGTTTCAACATGCCGAATTTTTTCACGCGACTTTTCACATATTTCCGACTCGAAACTTGTAAGAATTCTCAAACGGCATTCATCGGAGATGCGTGCAGAATCCAATTGGATCCCAATGAAGACTTCCTATGTGCGATGATCCTAACAAATCCCTATAGAGATGCGGGTGCACCTTGGGACTCCCCAACAAATTTGTGCACGGGATCACGTAAGGATATTTTTTTGGGGAGATCCAACAAATTTCGTTCATAAATTTCAAATGAAACATTCTTATCGACGAGCATCGGGAAAGATCGCGGAATTCATTAGGATTCCAATGTGGACTCCCTACTTGCGGCGTCCCTATCAAATCCCTAGAGGAATGTGATGGGATGTAGGGTACTGACCAACAAATTTCTGCACGGGTTACGTAGGAAAACAAAGTTTGCATCGTTGGAATGTAACGAAAATGCCTCTTCCTTTCCTATTTATTTATTTTAATTATCACACGAATGAATTTTTCGCCTATTTAGGTTGTAGATCGCTAACGAAGATCCTAAAAAATCCTTTAGCTTCCGTAGTCTAGATCTGTCAAAAAATTGGGCGATGAATAAATATTACTTCCATTGCATCCGATGCACCCTGCAAAATTAAAAAAAATGTCCAAATTTGTATAGCAATGACAATGTATCAAAGTTTCCATTGAACGTTATTCATTTCACGAAAAAAATAGTATCGCGTTAGTTATTGCAGAGAGAAAAAGCGAAAATGTCGAACGGGGTTACGTATAGTAAAAGTAAAATTTGCCTCGTTGGAATGTAACGAACATTCTTTCTCCTTTTCTATTTATTTATGATAATTATCACACAAACGACTTTTTCGCCTATTCAGGTTGTAGATTGCTACCGAAGATCGTGAAAAATGCTTAGGCTTCCGTAGTCTAAATGCGTGAAAAAAATTCTATCGAATAAAAATGACTACCATTGCGTCCATTGCACCCTGTGTAATAAAATAATCCAAATTTTTGTAGCAATGACGATGTATGAAAGTTTCCGTTGATCGTCATCCATTCCAGGACAAAAATCGTATCGCGTTAGCTATTGCAGACGGAAAAATAAAAAATGTCGACTGCGTGCATTGATAGTGAAGTTGTCGGTTGAGCGAGCTTCCGACTGCCACCCAGTTGTTCCCGGAACCGATAATCCTCCCCGGAACTAATGGATTTTTCAAAATGACATCTTCGCTTCCGCTGGTTCGGAACGCTGACGATGGAGTTGCGAAATCAACGGAAACTAATAGTTCCGAAAATGAGGACGAGCAGTGTGGCTTCGACACGTATATATGCGGGTACTCTCGAGTCAGGTCAAGTCGAGCGATCGGAAATGGACGGAGATTGAGGTCGAAAGACTCAGCATCCAACGTGGGAAAACTTTTCACAAGGATCTTGTATTTTTCTTTCATTTTTTGTTTGTTTCATCGTCTTTCGTAGGCCTTCCGGGGCTTTTACGAATGACCCTTTTTCTCTTGCCCCTTGCCGCTTCACTATTTCCACCTGTTCTCCAATATACTACTGTATCGATGGTCTTGCAGTTGGTATCGGTGGAACGCAACGAAAGTTTAGCACCTCGACTTTTCTTTTGGCAAATTTGGGCTGCAAAATCACTCAACCATTTTTTAATGTCCTCATCACAAATCTGCAACCCACATTTTCAGGATAAGATTTTTGATGATGAAGAAACAGGAAAGCAGAAGATAAAAAAGATTTTTCGTTAAGGGGTCAGGCCACAGTAACGGGTATAAAATCATGTGCGATTTTAACAATTTTTTTTCGTATGAAAAAGTGATTCACTCATAAAATTAATTACACCTCTATTTAGTATGAATAGCTGTTAGAAAAAATATATTTTTTTTTCCATGTACAAAATGGCCGACTACTAATATTTGCATTTATCAACCGGTGCGATGGTCTAGTGGTTAGCGTGCTCGCCACTAAACCTGCGGACCGGGAGGTCCCGAGTTCGAAACCCAGCCGCGTACATTTCGTCGTGAAATGTTTTTTTTCGGCATTTCACGGCGAAATAAGACTAGTTCCACGACTGGGGAGCGAACTTGATGACCGGCTGTATTGGTATAGGTTTTCCGCAGTTTCCCTATACCCATGACAGATATGTCATGGTGAATACGATACAGAGGGGGAAGTCGGCTGCGGCCGCAGGTGGGGGGGGGGGGGGGGGGGGTGTGAAATTGGCGGTAGAGGCGGATTGGGGGTCGTTAAAAGGGAAGGACCCTGTACGACTGGAACAAACCCAATAAAAAAAAAATATTTGCATTTATCTTTTTTTTAGGCGCTCCGCGGTATGACATTTAGAATCCACAATTTTTTACCTCGGACAAAAAACAAAAATTCTCGTCAATCTACATTAGAATACCTAGAGAAGTACGGGTTTAAAAAAATATTGTTTTATTCAAAAGTTGTAGATATTTGAATGACTTTTCAGTGGAAAATTTCGTATAAAATACTCATAAAATGACAAGTTTTCGATCAATCAGAAATTTCGTACGTACTTCCCTGCGAAATGCAATTAGGAACATAACTTTTAAATTTGAAGTAAATCGAGTGAAAATTGTTGAAGTTATTTGTCACGCCAATTGGAAAAAAGCTGTTTTGAGAAAAACGCGTTTAAAGCTTTAGGTACTCTATGGCCGTGCCAGAGGTGGGTTCTTGCTATAAATCGAATAGTAACTTATGCTTATGATGATAAAGCACCGTTTTAGCGAGAAAAAAATCGATTTTTCGAAAATTCTACTGTGGCCTTACCCCTTAAATAAAGCGAAAATTCTTTTTTTTTTTTAATTTTAATTCCCGCGTTTTTCTCATGTAAATTTTTTTCCACAGATTTTATTTTTCCCAATCAGCATCTTGAAAAATTGACGAGGAAATGTTACTAGCGAAAATCTGAAAAAAATAAACTCGAAAAACAATTATTTTTCGTTGCACTCCAACGATGCAAACTTCAATCTCGTATGTATCGCATTTGCAGAGGGCATAGGGAAACTGCGAAAAACCTGGGTCAATACAGGCGCTCATATTTGACTGAGTTCCAGTTGCGTTGACATCGGAAACTCGGTAAAACTGGCTCTCCCTCGACCGTGAGCGAGCGGTCACCCATCCGAGTATTGTCCCAGGGCAAGTTTGCTTCGCCGTCGTGTTTCGCTCGTTTGCACTTTCAACGCCGAAATCGCCACGATCGCGAGCATAACCGATCGCGGACGTAAAATATGCGCTTTCGATTTCTCCGCTTTTTCGTCGCCTCTTTATTTTCGCGAAGGTGCAGCCTTCACGTTTGCACGGTTCCCGTTTGATCGCTTTGAATCTCGGTCGTGAGCGGGCCCAAGGGATAAATTATACGCGGCCACGATTAACGAGGCCTCATCGCTCCGATCGGGAAACAGCAGCTCTGCGGGTAGATGCGTGCGCAATTCCGCTGGGAATTGAATAGATCAACTTGCGAGTGTACAACTTCGAAGGATAATCGCGGAAATCGCGGAAATCAACGGTACGAAACGATCGTGCGAGGGGGGGATCGTAATTCTTTTTTTCTCCATTCGCTAAAGCTTAACAACTACGTGGCTGTGAAAACTTCCTGGAGCTGGGCGAAAAGTAATTTCCCTGGATGTCGTAACGAATCAAGGATTATCCGTGAGGTTCGAACCCCGAATAGAGAATGGGAAGAAAGTATTTAATTAACGAGGTTTTCCCATCAATGAGGGATCACGAATGAAATAAGTGGATTTTCAAACTCAAGTGATGATCCTGCTCAAGAATACTCGATGATTTTTTACACGTGGACACGTCGAAAAAACTTCGAAATTTTCTATGACCCTTGAATCTTGTTCGATAAAAACAACATTTCAATTTGAGCGTTTTAAATTTAAGTTTGAATTAAGATCTAATTGATTCAATTTGAATTCATTTTCGATCTGAACAATTCAGTTATGAGTTACAATTTAAATTAAATTAATCTTTTATTATATCACTTCAAACCTTAGAGTGGCAATTTCAGTAAAAATTTAAATTAAATTAATCTCGAATTAAATCAATTCAAATTCATTTTAAATCGAAGCAATGTACATTTAAGTTTTCATTTCAATCGAATTAAACTCTTACTATATTTTTAATTCATCCTCAATCTAACCATTTTGATTAAAGTTTAAATAAATTTGAATTGATTTAATCTCCAATAAAATCAATTTGAATTCGTGTCCAATTGGAGCAGTTTCTCATGGAAAATCCTGAATTTTCATGACCTTTTCATTTTATTATTTAATTTTCGATTAATTTTTTTATTTAATTTGACAATATTTAATTTCATCAATTAATTTTTATTCCGTCTTTAAAATGGATCCAGCCGACTTATGGAAATTTCCAAGCTGAACTTCCTTCATAGTATAGTCGTGCTGTATAGTGGAATCGGAAAAAATTAGAAGAAGGCTAGTTTTTTGACAGGTGGTTTTGTAGGTGCCGCGGGTGCTAAATCCAAGTTTGCCTAAAAATCGGGGTGTAGGGTTTTTTTTAAGGGGATGAAGAGGGATGGGGGTGGATTAATGCAAAAGTACAATTCCTACAAGGTCGGCGCTGGAGACAAAATGTTCAGAAAAATCCGGGCTTTATTTTTGTCCATAGCGCTGAACTCGTGGAAGTTCATTTTGGGGGTGAAAAGGTGGGGTGAAATTTTGAAAAATTAGTTTTAATACGATAACTCTTTAGGAAAAATTCATACCATTTTTGTTCAAATGGGAACGGCGTAGCCCTAGAAAAGACGCGTCGATCGAGTCTTTGATCATCCCTCTCCGGTAATATCTTCACCCCCAAAAACATTGTTGAAATATAAAAAAAATAGTTTATTGAACAACTCAAAAACAATCGATTTTTCGGGGATGGTTTTAATGTACGAAATGTAGAGAATAATTGTCTCTATATTTTCGGTCTTATGGACCACCTTTGAGTTTTGCTTTTTCCAACCCCTCCCAGCGGTTGGAAATTCAAAATGAAATTCTGGGAAAACTATTGACCGAAAGTAAAGAGTTTGGCGCTGTGGACAAAAATGTGGCTGATCATTCAAGTTAAAAATTGTTCCACAGCGGCGAATTCGTGCGGTTATTAATTTTCCCAGAATTTTATTTTTTATTTTCAACCTTCGAGAGGGACTGGAAAAAGCAAATTTCAAGGGTGATCCATAGAAACGAAAATATAGAAAAAATTATTCTCTACATTTCGCACATTTAAACCATACCCGAAAAATCTTATTTTTGAGTTAGTCAATAAACAATTTTGTTTGTGTCTTAATAATTTTTTTGGGTTGAAGACATTATCGAAGAGTAATGATAAAATACTCGATCGTCGCGTCTTTTCAAGGGCTACAATGTTCCCATTTCAACAAAAATTGTACGAGTTTATTCTAAGAAAGTATTGAATTAAAACTGATTTTTCAAAATTTCCCCCCAGTTTTTCACCCCCAAAATGAACTACCACGACTTCGGCGCTGTGGACAAAACTAAAGCCCGGATTTTTCTGAACATTTTGTCTCACGGCGCCGACCTCGTAGAAGTTGTAGTTTGGCATCAATCCACCCCATCCCCCTTCATCCCCTAAAAAAGAACCCTGCACCCCGATTTTTAGGCAAACTTGGATTTAGCACCCGCGGCACCTACATAATCATCTGTCAAAAAACTGGCCTTCTAACTTTTCCAATTACGGGGTTTTTCAGCGACCACACGACTCTACTATCAAACGTGCCGGCGTCAAAAAAAAAAAAAAATAATCCGTATCTTTTGACATTTATCGATACAACGTTTGATCTCAACGGGGATATTCAATCAATGCACGTGGCAGTCGAAAGTATTGAACGAATATTACAAAATCCCCACAAATACTGTCGATGATTCTCATTAAGGAGTCCCACTGCGGGACTCTCAGGAACGGAAAATACAAAGGAAGATAAAATTAATGCCGGCGACGTTGCGACATTTTCACAACTCCTGCAGCAGGCACTTCTTTTCCCAGCATGTCGGCGAGAAATGTTTTCGGCAATTTGCAATGAAATTAAACTCGTACCGAGCGCTTTAATTCGCTCGGCCTATTTTAACCCTAACTATTCCGCTGTTGTCTCAAAGAAAAGAAAAAAAAAAACAAGTGGCACTGCATAGAAAATAATACGACAAGTACGTGCTCCATCCACGAAACTACATTATTTTTGTTTAACTTTGCGGACTCTCGCCATTTATATGGAAAATTAAGTATTTTCCCCCGTGCAGTCGACGACTTTGTGTTGTGCACGTCCGATAACTTACTTGTTAAGAAACGTGTGTAGCACGAGCTGCTACCGCGATTACAGCAGCCACGTCTCTCCGGATCTCGAGGTATCCTTTATTACCTCTGTTTTCCGCACCCACCCGCCAACGAGATTGTGTAAAAATGTTCGCGCGTGCTTGAACCTTAAAGTGCATTGTTCCCGCTCGCTCCGGCAGAGCTCGATTCATATATTTCCTTTATCTTTCTTTCCCTCTCTCTTTTCTTTTTTCTCAGTCCTGATATATATATATATATATATATATATATATATATATATATATATATATATATATTGGTCTCCCGCAAAAATCCCATCGATTATTGGCCTGTATCAATTGTTAGGAATTTTATCTCGTCGTACTCCGCGCCGTCTCCCGCATCATTATCCAAACACGAGTTATATCCCGATAGTCCGCAAATGCTGTTCCCTGTTTCTTCCCATTCACTTTCTCTTTTTTCATTTGTTTCGACTGTATCTTATAGGGCTGCTTTGCCGCCCGATCTTGCGGTCCACTTGCTTCGGGAGATACGATAATCGCTTTTAGCTCCGAGCTGTTCAATGCCGATACATGCGTGATCAAATTCGATCTGTAATGGCGAACGTTTGGTGCACAAAAGGATGACGTTGAAGTTTGTATCGTTGGACGGCGACGATGTATATTTTTTTTTTTTTTTCATCTGATTTCTTTATTTTTGTTGCTATCCTAAGCCTTTTTTGCAAATTGAGGTTGTACATTCTTCATAAGAATACGTAGGAGGGTTTAAGGGGTTAGGCCACTCTAGAAGCCGATAAAATAGACTTTCTGGGATTTTTTTTTTCTAAGTACAAAATAAATCGAGATTAAAAAAAGGGTGTTTATCATACATATCAGTGACTGTATACAATAATTTTTTTGACGCGATTAATTTCAAAATGGCCGCTGTGCAGCATTTGTCTGAAAACTGCATTTTTTAAGTTGGCCGGAAACATAACTCAGACAATTTCCAACCGATTCACTTGAAATGTTGAATATTTCTTGGAAAATACATTGTCTATGGAAGTACGTAGGATTTTTTGTTTATATCGCATAGTCCATTTGTTATTAACAATTATCTGATGATTTTTTAGGCAAAGTTTTAACTTTCCAAGAATTTGCCTAAAAAATCGTCAGATAATTCAGAATCGGTTGAAAATTATCTGAGTCATGTTTCCGGCCAATTAAAAAAATGCAGTTTTGAGATAAATGCTGGACAGTCGCCATTTTGAAATTAAACGCTTCAAAAAAATTATTATATACAGTCACTGATATGTATGATAAACACCCTTTTTGGTAATCTCGATTTATTTTGTAGTTTAAAAAAAATCTCCGAATAGCCTATTTTTTCAACCTCTACAGCGGCCTGAGGCCTAAACGATTTCCACAGACGAAGGGAGGATACTGCTGTGACAGGCTGAAATAGATATTTTTTTTTTTTTTAGATTTTTTTTGCTACTACGTTATTTATTTGGGACTTGGAAAAGAGGTATGTTATTGGTCATACATTGACTTTATTTCGTGTAAATTTCTATTCAAAGAAAATAAAAATTAACAACGTTATTGAGGTATAAAAGAGCCTCGGTATAAAAAATGTGGTCGAATAGCCGGAACGATAACGTGACAACGGTTGATCGGAGAAATGAAAATAAAAATGTTTTATAATCTATATACTCGTAAATGTAGTTCTCGTTGTACGTAGTCGTTAAAAAAAAGAATCTCAAAACGGTGAGTTAAAAAAAGTGTCATTTTGGGGTTATTTTTTACTTATATTTGGGGACGTAAAAAATACTAAGTTAAAAAAACGGCTACGTACAATGATAGCTACTGCAATTACGGAACTTTTAGTTTTTTAAAATTTAAATTGAAAAAGTTTGAAAAATGTATAAAATGACGGGTTTAAAAAAAACGTGCAATTTTGGCGAAATATTAGGAGTACAACTTTACAGTGACCGTTTTTTTTCAAAAGTTTAAGGCTTTATTATAAAAAGGTGGCTACATATTTTTTAATCAAAGTACTGCCCGTCGCTAGCTACGACCTCGGCCCATCTTTCAGGTAGCATTCGAATCCCGCGTCGATAAAAGTCTTGGTCCTTGGAGGCAATCCAGGAATCGACCCAATTTTTGACTTCTTCGTAAGTACCGAAGTGCTGGTCAGCCAAATCGTGTGCCATTGACCGGAACAAGTGATAGTCGGAAGGGGCAATGTCTGGAGAGTACGGCGGGTGGGATAAAACCTCCCATTTCAGCGTTTCCAAGTACTTTTTCACGACATTTGCAACATGGGGTCGGGCATTGTCATGCTGCACTATCACCTTGTCATGTCTTTCGTTGAATTGTGGCCGTTTCTCTTTGAGTGCCTTACTCAAGCGCATCAACTGACGTCGGTAGAGTTCCCCTGTGATGGTTTCGGATGGTTTGAGCAGCTCATAGTTCACAACACCCAGCTGGTCCCACCAGATACACAGCATCACTTTGGATCCGTGAATATTCGGTTTGGGCGTCAATGAACCACCGCCGACACGTTTTCTCACTAATAGAATCCTCCCCGTAAGCATCTACAAGCAAACGGTGGACCTCAGCCGCAGATTTCTTGATGTTGAAGAAGTAAATCATAACCTCCCGCAAATGCTGAGAATTCGGCTCGTAGGTTGCCATGTTTGAGTGCCTATAACTTTATAATGCATACACGTATCCGTTAGCTTTTTTAAATTGTTTACATTGGCAGAGTCTCTAGTTTAAAATGCCACTTTTTTTATTGAGCTAGGGCCACTACTTCGGCCGCAGTGGCTCTCTAAGTAAAACGGTCACTGCAAAGTTGTACTCCTAATATTTATTTACATTCGGGGGCTTAAAGAATACAAAATTGCAAAAAAAAACCGGCTGCGTACGATAGCCACGGAAATTACAAAAAATTTGGTTCAAAAAAATAGAAAATAGGACAACTATACTGTCATGATTCCGGCCAGGTCGAGAAAAGTCGCGATTGAAATATTCAGTATACGTAAATCGTTGCACAACCCGGTCTCACTAAATCTCCCGTAACTTGGTCACCGTTCAATATTTTAACTAGAACATTTTTTCTCATATTCTTCAATATGATTACTTTGAGAAAATGCACCCAAAAAATTGATTTTTGTTACCGGTCACAGTGGTGTCCCGCCAAAAAAAGTTTGGGTAATTAAAAAGAATTCATTTTCGTTGCATTCCAAAGTTGTAAACTTCAACGTCATACAAAAGGACGTGCAATCTACGTGAGTCAGCACGATGATATATCTCGCTCAAACGTTTGCCACGCGAGCAAATACCCACATGTACGCGTATATACACGACGACAAAACGTCGGCTATCAGCATATTTGGCTGTTTCACGAACGATCCTTGGAGTTTTCCAAACGAATTTTCGATTTTGAGGATCGAATGGTCTTTGAAAGAATCTTTCTATGAACATGCTTACATTTGTTTTGGGGTGTTGTTTTGAAGACTTTGGGGGTTAAACAGGGTTGAGTATAGGGACTGTTGGCCGCGATAAGGACAGTCCTCGAAACCGTATGTCTCCGAAATCACCTTCCCCCGCATATATATTGAAGGTATTGTGGATATGTTGCACAGTGTGCGAAAGCCTTCCACCACGTTCATTGTGTTTCGCTTTTCCGAGACCGTGACCAACGTCATGGGTCAGCTATCACTGAGAATTGATTTCCTGATTCTTAACTCTTGCCACAAATGGTCTCTCCCTCGCCCTCTCTCTCCCTCTTGCTCGCTCCGGATCTGTGGCAATTTAAACAATCTAAAAGTTACAATAAACGGCTACCAATAATAAGCAACACGGTACAAAAAAAAAATGCATCGATGAAACCCAAACTGTCATCATTTCGCTGAGACTCGAATGTCAAAAGCTTTCATATCAATCTTGCTGATCTTTTCATATACGTTTGATCGTTATTTACGTCTCGGTATCTGACAGACCGAGACACGGGATGGGAAAAGTTGTTCTCTTTATTTACTCCTTCGTTTGGAGTGAAACACGACCATTTTCTTCTTACCTTCTCATTGGCACAGCTTTTTCTTTTCAGTTCTCCAAGCTGCACAGATCGCTGTATTCCCATCTTGAGCCTCTGTGAGCCTCATCCAATTTCCATAATTCCCAGCTGTTTTCTTTTATTTTCCCATTCTCATATATTGATTCCCCGGCGGCACGAGACTCGTGCTCGTTTATGGGAGTGCATTTGTAATTACGAGCACTCCGCATGTCTCTCTGCAGGTATACATGTGCGTCTTCGTGTGTGAAACGTAGAAGTCTACGCGCACACGCACACGAGTACATTCATCCATCTTGAATGACGCGGCTTTGGCTGGAGACTCGCTGATGTTCTTAACAAAAATTCACGGAGAGCATGCATCATAGCTGCATAATATGCGCATTCGTCGGGTGTAGAGAGCGTAGGGCGATGGCGCAACATATACGTAGCAGTATGAATGGCATAGAATAGAGGCCGCGGGCGAATTTCGGTTGCCAGGATGTTGCAACTCGCTTTATAGAGCCGAGCTGTATGCGCGCTTGCGTGTTTGCCCGTTTATACACGCGCAAACATTAAACGTCCTGAAACACACAAATATCAACGGGGCATTCGACGCGGCATCCACTTTGAAAACTTCCCCGCCATCTACGATTTCCTGCACTTTTGGTGCTTCGGTGGAATCTACAGGAAAAATTAAATCGAAGAATTTGTTGGCTTGCTCAGCTTCGTTGGTAATCTTTTGGTAAATACAACATTTCCTGGAACACTAAAAATATTCCCATTGATCGATAGGCGCCGAGGATGCAACGAAAATTTTTAACAAGCCGAAAAAGTCGGTGTCCAATGTTTTTTTTGTCATCTTCATTATTTATTTGGGATTGGGAAAAATGGTGTGTTGTTAACCCTTTGAAGCATAGTGACATACTGGTATGTCACCAACTTCCACTCTGTTTTTCTTGAATAAAAAATTTTTTTAGCGCATAACGACGAATGTAAAATGTATATTTAGGATGTTAGGAGATCAATTGTTACTACAATATCACTATTAAGGGCTTGTGTTGCACTTAGTGGATGTTGATCGTCACTACAGTACAAAAAACACTTTTGTTTAGACAATAAATGTAATTGTGTCTAATCTAGCAGGTAAACCATACACCAAACATGAATTCAGAGACGTTTTTTGGGTCGCTGATTATGAACTCGAGCTTAAAATCCAGAAATTCAAAATGGCGAATACAATGTGGCGGACCAAAACCGGAGATTTTACTGGAATTCTTAAAACATCGGAGTTGCTCAATATGTTGATTCTGTTAAACTGAATTTCTAATAGAATTACGCTTTTAACATTGCCCGGAGCTAACGGCGAGGACGTAGCGAGTTTCTAGCACCATATTTAAAAAAACAATTTGCTTTTTTATTGCATTTTTTTTCTTTTTTATTTTATATATTTTTATATTATATATTATTATAATATATTATATAAATAATTTTATATATTATTATAACCCAAACAAACAATTTTTGCATTTGTGGTCCGCCATATTGGATCCGGCATCTTGAATTTTCAAATTTTTAGTGCACATTTGTAATCAGCGATTCCGAAAATCCCTGAGTACAAAGTTTTTAAGCTGATTGCACGTAAGGAAAAATGTATGCTTCAAAGGGTTAAGCAAACATTGAACTTATTTCGTGTGAATGTTTATTTTAGACAAATTTAAAATTAACATCGTTGAGGTATAATAGGGCCTGTGTACAAAAAATGTAGACCAACGGCCGCATCGATAACTTGACAATGGTTAGGCTAAAAAAAAGTTTATGATCTATATAAACGTAGTTCTCGTTGTAATTAGCTGTCAAAAAAATACTCAAAATGGTGGATCTTCAAAAAGTGTAATTTTGGTGAACTGTTTCACTTACATTTGGGGGCTTAAGAAATTAAGGATGTTTTTATTTTGAAAAACTGAAAATCGGACAATTATAGCTAGAGTTTGATTCCAGCCAGGTCAAGAAAAGTCGTTTCGAGAAAAACACTTCTCTCTGTAACTTGGTCAATTTTTAATATTTTAACCTGAACATATTTCCACAATTCTTGAATATGTATACTTTGAGAAAATTAAAACAAAAATTGATTTTTACCCGTCACAGTAGTGCCAGCCCCCCCCCCCCCCCAAATGTTATCATCATCCAAAATTTTTTTTTTCTGGTTTGAGGTCGTAGGTAGGAAAGACATACATAAAAATGTTTAAATGATTCTCGTTGCCTAAAAAGGCCGACGAAATTTTCGGAACCAAAAAAATCGTTGCATTTCAACGATGCAAATTTTATCACATTTTTGCTCATCTTGGCGAAATGAAATAGTCGACGTGATGTTTTTCCTTCAGAAGGAAAGGCACGACAACCATCCGTTGGATTTCCCATGTGTTCTCTAGCAAGATCCTCTTAGCTGGAACTTTGATGTTGGTCGTAACAATTACGCCCAACGTTACGATCCTTCACTCATGCTCGCCAAGGCTCACAGCTGTCACTCAATGAAATGCGCAGCTTTTTATCGAGGATATTATAGGAAAATAAGAATCTCGCGTGAACTGGGCTCTCGGTAACGCGTGCACGTAAGACTCGGGCGAAAATACGAACAGCAAAGCTGGTTTTTATCGATGGAAATAAATCGGTGCGCTGACGTTGGAATATTTGTGTGGACGGTAAAAAAATTGACAAGTGGCGATAAAGAAATAAAAATGAATGCTTGAAATGTCACTTTGAGGCCCGGAACCTTAAGGTGTCGTTGCGTTTGCGAAAAAAAATTGGGTATTTTTTTATATCGATATACGATGCTTTTCGATTGATTGATCTCGTCTATGTATCAATGGGAGATTTGACTTTTCTAGTTTTTATATTTTATTTAGATTTGAGCACGAAGAATTTGGGTCGTCATCGACACATTCATGTTTTGTCGTGAAATAGAGACAGGGAGAGTCAGAAATATATAGTGGGCGTTTTGAACACCTCTTTCGTGAAAAAAATAAAGGGCCTTCGGTCTTGAAGGACTTTCGAGATTTTCCTTTTCGCACAGTAAAGCGTGGAAAAATGCCGTTCCGTTTTGATATCGACGAGGGAGAAAACACGCACATCCCTTTACGTTAAGTGCTTCCGCTTTTAAGGCGGCGTTCTTAAGCGGAACTCACATACAGACGACTATTACGGAATGAAAGAAAACGTCGGATGCTGTATTTTTCTACAGGTCCCCGATCGATCTTCCTTCCTCGCACAGTCGTTTCCGCAGGCAATGTCCTCCTTGATTCGCCTCAAATTAATCCTTACGTGCAAGAGAAGCAAGAGTTCATTGACTCTCCGTTTGATTTTTATCTTTTACATTTTATTATTTTTCATTTTTTTTAAGTTCAAAATCATTCTTGAATTTTCAAATTTTAACACTATTTCGTTTTTTTTCAATATATTTGTTTTCAATTTTTTTTATTTGCACAAAATTTTTCATTTTTTTTATATTCAATTCTTTTTATTCGAACAACATTTTTTAATTTTTTTTGTTTTCAATTAAAAAAACGATACAATAAAATTGTTTTTTTTTTCTAATTTCAATGATAGTATAATCCAAGTTATGAATTACAATTGGCTTCTTGTTGGTATCGTATTTATTCGAGAATATGAATTTTCTTGAAACGTAACAAAACTCTGCGCTTTCTCGCTTCATTTGCGTAACCCGAAGCCTCGAATATTCAACGGGAAATACATATATACCTGACTCTGCTATTTTCTCAATCAGCCTTTCGTATATATTGAATATCAAATTAAGAAAATTGTAGTCATGAATATCGATAAGAATACCATAGGCAAATAGGAATTGTTCCCAGGCTTACTCCATACTCCATAAGCAATTAGCGATATCGATGCAAACCGTTTTCTCGAGAGCTGCGCGATGCGGTGAATTTTTGATGGCACGCGGCAGCCGTTTAATTTCCGGTATGAAACCCGTAGGTATAAGCGAAGAAACCGCTTTACGCGAAACTGTGCCAGAAGCTTTTCCGGCACTGCAATTGCAGTTTATTATTGCCCCGGTTGCCAATTTCGCGAAAACAATACCTTACTTATAGCTCCGATGTTTGCTCGAAGTTGCAAGTCGCTATATCGGGACGACAAGTGGCATATATATATATAATGGAATGTATGGAAAGTAAACGTGCGCATTGAGAACTCCCCAGGTTTCCGCCATTCACAATGTTATCCGATATATGCTTTATTATTGGAGACTGACCTCGATTGCAGAGAATTCCAAAAAGTTAGATGATTTTTTTTAAGCGTACAGAAACGAAGGAAATCTCTCTTAAATTTAACCAAGTTTCGTCAATCACGAACAATATGGCGGTATATTTTGATATTGTTGCAGAAGTGAACGTAATTATTTTGAACTTTATTATTCTATTGCGACTTCGATTGCTTGAGCAAATTTTATTTATTCATTCAAAGTTTGAATTGCCTTGTTCAAATATTTTCCCCTAGTCTGTTTTCTCGCTTGATTTTTTCATCAATTTCAATTTTTCGTTAATCTCTAGGAATTGATTATTTTTTCTCAACTACGTTTGAGTTTGCTCAGAATTTTTGTTTACGAGCGTATTTTTGTACCTTGATCATCTACAAATATCTCCAAATTTTCATATTTGATTACATCAATTACCGTACATGATTAGGCCAGTCAATTATTTTTCGAATTCCAAATCCGTTGAGAGCATACAATTTTTTTTCTCAATTGTACAATTTATCGTCGCATGATCATCGCAAAATTTTACGAGGCTGAAGTTTCCATCGTTGGAATTAAATGAAAATTAATATTTTTGAATTCCTTCAATTTATTGCGGCAGATTTTTCCTACAAAAATCCCTCACGCATTTTTCAAGATAGTCACCTAGCGATCTACAATACAAATCTGCAGAAAAGATTTTTCGTAACAATGAAAACAAAGAAAATACGTATAAAATGGAAAAAAGAACTTTCGTCGCGTTCCAACTTCAATACCATAATATTTTTTGAATCTGTATGCAATCTCTCACATGCTACGTTCCTCATTATGACGCCAGGATTGCACAATTTGCATTCGAACCCGACGATTTTTCTTCCTCCCTCCTACGAGGGCGGAAAAAGGCCTCGGTCGCAATCTATTCGTGTCCTCTATCACGATATTTCATTTCGGGGGAAAATACCCGAAACATTGATTCCAGTCACGCTTCTCGTTCATATCCGAGCACGTACACTCGTACATTGTTTTCCGTAACAATTTCCTCGCACTTACAACTGACCTGGATTTACCGCACGGCATTTTCGAGCGGTGACGAAATGTCGCATAATGAAACCACGCAGACGATGCAACGGAATGAACAGCACATCAGGTTTAGAGAGAGAGAGAGAGAGAGAGAGCGAGAGAGAGAGAGAGAGAGAGAGAGAGAGAGAGAGAGAGAGAAAGCGAGAGTGAGAAAGGGAAGTAGACGAGAACGGGCCGAAGAGCACGCCTTGATGGAAATTGTCGTCTCGACAAATCCCACAGTCTTCGGGACGTCGTGCCAGTGCACTTCGTACCTACAAGCAGCATAATGTTGCGTCAATGTATATATACAGGGTGTTAGGAAGGTCGATACAAAGCCTTAAGGGGGCGATAGCTCATCTCGTTAGGAACATAATCTACGTTACCCTTAGTCCAAAGTCCGAGGATTTCGAGTTATCATGATATTTTCCAAATATCATACTTACTAAAACTAGCTCATTCATAATGTTCAAACAGACAATAATTGGTAACCAAAAACTTATTTGCGTCTTAGCTTAATGTGTATGTGTAATGTGTTCAATCGACAAAAACCAATACAATTATCTGTATCCACACAATTAACTGGGACGTGTTGAATAATTAAAAACTTATCAAAAAATGAAAATACATCTCATGATAATGCGATTAAAAAGAAATAGCATTAAGGGACCAGTGTAAACGCTGAAAATTTGGGTGATTTTCGGGAATTTTTTTGGAAGAAAAGTACTCAATTAAATGTTTCCGAAAATTAAGAATATATTTTGCTATATTTAACCTATATTGCATAATTTTTTCATAGAAAAATATTAAGATCCAAGCGACTTATGCGCTGCCTTCGGAGGGGCCAAAAAAAAGTTCTTCCACTGCTGACATGATTCCGGCCGATTGAGTAGCTGAAACCGAAAAAAGAAAAAATGTCGCTAAACTAGAAGGTATTTTCTGTGCAATGACGTAGGGTTTTCGAAAAATATCAAAATCTATGAAATTGGCGTAGTTATGAAAAAGTCTGTTTTCTTGCCTATAAAATGGCCGTTTTTTTCAATAACAAATCGTGAATTTTCATCCAATCAAAAGTATCCTACGTCATTGTAGAGTAAATATATTTAAGAGTACGCAGTTCAAGTTTCAAATCAATCGGATAATTGCTCTTTGAGTTACAATGTAAGCAAGTTTGAAAAATCGCATTTCGAGAAAAACGTGTTTAAAGATCTAACTGTCGATTTTTGCAAGATAAAACGATAGAGATACGGCCTTGAAATGTTTACAGGATATTCTTGAAAGTATAAACTGTCGAAAAAGGCGAAAAAAATCGATTTTTTGGAAGTGTCATACTGGTACAGCCCCTTAACATACGAGGTAAACGAGTGAGTATCTAAATTTGGGAAATTTTCAAAACAAAAAAAAGTGTGTGTGTGTGTGTGTGTGTGTGTGTGTGTGTGTGTGTGTGTGTGTGTGTGTGTGTGTGTGTGTGTATCAGGGAAGGACTGAATGCTGTAATAACTACGTGTCGGGATTAGAGCATAAAGGGCAGTTTGCTGTATAGTCGACGATAGAAATTGCAAGTGCTCACGTGCTGCTTTCTCGATTTGCCAGAACCACACGAGATCCGTTTCTGGCACTCAATTTCGCGGTAGAATTGAGCCACGGATAGGCTACGTATAGCATACGTCAAGCGCAAGTTGAAGATCTGCTCAAAATTCATCGCGTGTACCACACAGCTCGCGAAACTCTTTCTTAAACGCGAGTGCAGTTCGCGTGCACGCACACAGCCACACACACGTGTATCTATATATACACGCACACACATGCACACACGTGAAACGAAAGTTCATTGATCTGCGATCTTTTCTTTTGCCCAGTCATCGCAGCAAACATTTCGCGCGAGAATTTGCTATAGCGTAGTTACGCAAGATGCGGAAAAGTCGAAAAGTTGTGATATACGTTCGGGGCGCTAATTCGTTGGCCCGAACTGTGACCCGATTTCAGACGAGAATCCTAGCACCCTCATCGCGACAGCGGCGCTTCGTCGTCATTAGCGAGTATTGTTGAAGGCGGAAATGAAAGGTCGAATGAATTTGCTCAGGCTCAATGTACATCGGCGATTGACGGAGTTTCGTGAAAAAAAAATCATCCCCGTTCAAGTCAAGATCACGCGAAATTTTGGAGTATCAATCGGCAATGCGAAGTTTGGCATTTTCGGATGAAAATAACGGACGAGTCTAACTCCGCAGCGGAGTAGAGCCTTGTGGCTCGTTGGGTGACGCACATGATTGTTATACTCGTTCGGACCCAATTACTTATGTGACGTGTAACCATTTTTTAATAGTTTTGAAAATGCGACAGATGCATGCAATATTGTCGAGTCAAACGCTGCTTTTCTTATTTCGTTTTGCGAAATCAATTAATTTACGCTGTGTGCAATGATGTTACTTGAGGGTACTCATCAAGCGTATTTAATGTATTATTTCAGATTTTTAAACCAAAGTATTGCAAGGATAGAGAGGACCGCTTCACTGACGACTTGGGTGTTTTTTTGTTCGGATAGCATAGAGTAGGATTTCAAAAGTCCAGTTCCATGATACCCCACTCGACGGAGTCCGCGAAGCTTTATTTTCGTTGACCTTTTTCACGAGTGGCAGAACATCGATAAGCGTATGACCACTCGATTCATTGCGCGTGCATTTGGATCCTCTGCATGCCAAATTTCAGCACGATAGGTTGAACAATATGACGTTGATGTTTGCATCGTTGGAATGCAACGAAAAAGCGTTCTTTTTGACTACTCAACATTTTTTTTGCCGTTCTAGACTGTACAAATTTCTCAAACGTTTCTACGTATTCTTATTAGAAATGTACGATCTCAATTTGCAAAAAAGGCTTTGGATAATGATAAAAATTCGGCTAAGTGCGAGTCAATTAACTTTTGACTCGCACTCAGCTTAACAGCCGAGGCTACCTGCCGGCCGGGACTACCCTCCTTTCCCCTATCGTTGCATTCCAACGATGCAAACTACAACGTCGTTGAAAAATGCAAGAGGCGGCATTTTTGGGGATTGCTAATCTCTGGAGCATCCTAAAAATCGTGCGTCATATTTGGCCCGATCAAAGTAAAAAAAAAAAGGGGCGCGATTAGTTTTGCCGGATCTGGTAGCACTGGTCCGCATGTATGAGCATAGTGCACGCGTTACGCAGTCTTTCCTGTGCTGCACCGTACCTGCTCTATCCTCCTTGGCTTGGCTGCGTGCACCGATGCCTCGTAGAACTGGTTTCCATCCGGGCAAAGGAGCGAGGCGATCACTTATTTTTCTCTCTTTTTCTCGAATAGAATGGAAGTAGACAGGAGGTAAAAGAAGTTTCCTGAAAGTCGTCCCCGTCGTGAGATTGTCACATATGAGCTACTGGTGCAGAGGGCAATCAACTTGGTGCTCGTTATTTCGAACCCCCTCTGTCCCCACTCCTCCTTTCTCTTTCTCTATACCTCAATCATTTCGCAACCTACCCCCCTGTATTAATTCTACTTGCGTATACACTTTACAATGTCTGCTCCGCGATGCTAAATCCGACGACCGATGCAAGTCGATGGTGCGACGAGTGCGATACGTATCGAGTTTTGCAGCTGCAACATTGCGCAGCACTGAATTTATACGTTGAAGTTTGCATCGTTGGAATGCAGTGGGAATTCATTTTTCTCAACTGCCCGATTTGTTTTCGGCTGATTTTGAGGACGAGATTCATCCAAACGCCTTTTCGGGATCTTTTGCAGAAATTTACAACCTAAATCTGCAAAAAAATTTGGTTGTATATAAAAATTAAGAGATACATAAAAATCGAAAAAATATAAATAAGAATAATGGAAAAAAGAAATGAAAGAGGTTTTAAAAAATCGCCGCACACTTATGCAAAGTTCAATACCATCGTAATAATGTCATAGAATTGTAGTGTCTGTCGGTACACCCATTGATGATGTTCAAGTTTGCATCGTTGTTAAGCAACGAAAATTCTTGTCACTTTATCTTCCTTGTTCATTTTTATGATATTTTTTATCGTTTGTTTGCGTATTGACCTTGTAGCCGTTTGATGAGGATACTAAAAAAACGTTTAGGTAACTTTTGCAGCCTGAATCCGCCGAAAGAAATTGGGCAATTGACGGGAAAATATCATTGTATTCCTAAGGTGCAAACTTCAAAGATATACTCATTTTTTATGCTGAATTGGTCGTAGAATTGGAATACGATTCTGAAGTATCATTTTTTGGAAATTTCGTCGGTCTGTTTGATTAAGGGGCTATACCAGTGTGACACTTAAAAAAAATCGATTTCTTTGCCTTTTTCAACAATTTATACTTTCAAGAATATCCTGTAAACATTTCAAGGCCGTATCTCTAAACATTTTATCTTGCAAAAATTGATGGTTAAATCTTTAAACGCGATTTTCTTGAAATGAGATTTTCCAAATTTGCTGACATTGTAACTCAAATAGCAGATATCCGATTGACTCAAAATTCGAACCGAGTACTCTTGAATATATTTACTCTACAATGACGTAGAATATTTTTGATTGGATGAAAATTAGGCATTGAAAAAAACGACTATTTTATAGGCAAGAAAACAGACTTTTTTTCATAACTACGCCATTTTGTTAGATTTTGATATTTTTCGAAAATCCTGCGTCATTGTACAGGAAATATCTTCCAGTTTAATGACATTATTTTCCTTTTTCTTGAGTACTAGTATTAGTATTTAATCAAGAAAAAATTCCTTAAAAGGAAAAAATTCCTTAAAATAACCCAAATTTACAGCGTTCACACTGGTATAGCCCCTTAAAGTTGGCGTGAAATTTGCTGTAACTTTTTTCGAAATCTTTGATACGTGGAAATTAACGCTTCGAGCATTAACGTGTAATTTTTTTTTCCATCCGGATCCGCCGATCAGAATTTAGAGATAATGAGATTTTCCTTTCGAATGTGACGTCCGACACCCTCCAGCACTGATTAAGAACCTAGTCAGTAGAAACTAAGTGTGAAACAGTTTCATAGGCTTCAATCTTGATGTGACTCGACTTTTTCTATTTTTTTTTTTCGATGTGGGTATGAGTATGTACTACAAAATGTATGAAAAATAGGTTCCTTCTTAACTATTAAAAACGTGTGTTTTTCCTAAGAGCCTTGATATATAAAGCCCTAAAATCCATTTTTTATGTACACGTGAAGCAAATTATCGACATACACGCGAGCAAAGCTGCGGGTAGGAGCTAGTCTGCTTATATTTAATAAGGGACCTGGAACCCCTTCTGCCTCTGAATACTCACATCTTGGGAGCACCACATCGGGAGTGCACTTTTCGATAGCACACGGCGCGACGACATCGATTCGACTTAACGGGTCCTCGCGCCTTCTAAATTATAGTCATAACGGTTATCCTCTGTGAAAAATGTCGTTTAATTTCGTCTTATTTGCGATTTACGGGCCATAATGTCCTGTCACATTGAGGTATGGTGTAACGCTGTAAGCTTGTGCAGCTACGTGCGGGGATTAAAGGCTCTGACGAGCAATCTCACAAACCAGACTCGATAAATAAGAGTGATTGGTAAGCTGACAGACGTAGGAGTCAGGCAGCCTTGGTTTGGGCCAATAGTCGGATGGGTGATCGCTTGCGAGCCGACTTTTTTTTTCTAGTAACTTTATAATACCCTATCGATGTATCCAAATTCACCATTGGTTTGCCCCAAAACTATCAATTTCTATTAACAAGGAAGGGTTGCGAGGTCGATCTCTTCGATTTCGATGTATTTTTTTATATCTTCGGAACCCGATTATTAAGGGGTGAAACGCACCCTCGAAAATAGGGATGTTTTTCGTTTTTCGTCGATAATGTTATCGTTCTCATCTCCAATGTACACGAAAAAAATAAACATTGTTGCTTTTTGAAATTTTTTCATATCTCGTACGTTAAAACGTTATCGACAAAAAACGAAAAACACTCCAATTTTCGAGGGTGCGTTTTAACCGTTAAACATCTGGTTCCGCTGATATAAAAAAAATATGTGTCCCCTATTTTTACCCATTCTATAAGCATGTCAAATTTCATCGACATCGGTATGGAAACATGTATGGAAACACGTTTTCCGCGTTAGCCGGCGTAACTTTGAGCTTTCGACAGAAACTCACGGACATTCGTGATCAGCGGAAAATTTCCCATCAAATAGACATTTGAAAATGTTTAAAAGTAGAAAAAAAAATTCGTCTCATTTGGCCACTTTTCCAAAATCGTTAAAATCCCAAAGTTTTAAATAGCCGTAGCGTCGGTCCTATTTGAGTGATATAAACTCAATGCGAGAGTTTTAAAATGAATTTTGGTAGACTTAACGAATGCCACTCGATTCATCCCGATATCTCGATTATATTCCCCGGAAAGTGCAATCGAAAAATGGCCGAAGAGACAAAGGTATGTATGGAAAAAAATCGCTAAAATCGATAGTCCGACTTTGAAACTCTGGCAAAAATCGAATAAAAATGCGAACAAATTGATTTTTAGATATATTTCAATAAGTCCCTAACGTTGTATTTTAACCCCCTGCATTCACCATCAACTTCTATTAAAAACCGTCCAGTGTGTATGGAAACCTGTTTTTCGCCTCCAGCTGACGTAATTTGCTGATTTCCCACTTTTTTGGCCGATATTTTTAATCGGCCAAAAATTTCCATCCGACAGACGAATAAGAGTTCGCGTTGCAGACGATCGAGACTTTTTAGCCTTCCAATTTAAAACAACTACCCTCCCTCTGCCCCTCTCCCTCTCTCTCTCTCTCTCTCTGCACATATGGCAAATAATAAACGCATAACATATACCTACATCTATTGACTTTGTGATAATTAACAAGCTTTTATATCCACCCCGACATACGTTTGGAAAATTGGAGCCCGCCTATTCGCATCGCTATGAGTTATGTAAACAGCGTGTTTTTATCCAAGAACATGCCAACAGTACACAAGCCCACCAGGTGGCTACACAGTGCGATTGAAACGTTTTGCCCGTGGAAAGTCGGTTAATGAGGAAAATGTCGGTTTGCGGGGGTGTCGTGCGATACAAAGCAAGAAAAGAAGGGTAAATTGTTTCGATCCAGGATAAGCAGTGAGAGAGTGAACAACAACACGCTACAAAAGCCAGTTTATTGTTTATTGTTTCCACGGTTGGCTGTGTAGTTTTATAGGCTACCGGCTCATCGAAAGAGGGGGGGCGGGGGTGGTTTGACGGAACTGTACGAATATACGAATATGCGTGTACTTGTGTATACGTATGTGCGTGTGTCTTCATATGCAAAAGTGTAGAGCTCGAATCTAAGAGCCAACTTTTGCCATGGTAAGATCTTGCCGCGTTATGCAAATGCCACACTGTGACTCTTGCATAATTTTTCGTCTTATCTTTCTCTCATTTTTGTCACGGAAATCTGCAAGCTTCGCCGCAGAGATTCCAGTGACTACGTAATGTAAAATGATAATAAAAATGGAAATGTAAAATCGAAAGGAACGAGAGAATTCTGCCGTCTTATGGACTCGGCCGTTCGTAATACTCGCAGATTTTTAATTCACAATCGAATCATACTAATGTCTGTCATTGGAAGTTGATGGAATACTTTAACGAACAATGGCAAGTGTCGACTTTTATCTCTCTACTCTTGGAAAGAAAAGATTGTTCGGCTGCGTTCATATGGGAATGTCAGGGTGTATCGAGAAATGCCGAGGCAATTATTGCTACTTTACTCGCTGTCACACGTCGAATCGAAAGCGTTTACAGCCTCGGGAGTTTTCGAGCACGAGCCAATTAACGCAGCACAAATCGTTATGGAAGGTCTTACGACGGTATCGAGCTGTCCGTAACGTTTGCTTGAAGTGTTAATTTCAATTTCCGCACCCTGTGCTCGACGCACATACGAATGTGGTACGGAGAATTTTCCGCAGGCCGCCTCAGGTGCAAAACATCGTTGTTTCGGAAAATCTATTCTTCGTGGTGTCTCATTGCAGCAATGGGATATTCTGACGTACTTATCCCAAGTCGAGATTCTTCGATTCCTGATACTATCACGTTTCTTGCTCGACGCTTCGTGGAAATGCCATTCAGGTCGTTCCATAGCGTATTGAATAATCGAGTACGTAAGAGCGAAAACTACGCAATCGATAGGTATGAATGAGATTGCATTGGGATTACGCCGATGACGTTTATACAACGAGAAGCTATGGGGGGATGTATTCTTCTTGAAGTTCTCCTGCATATCTCATCGCGTCATCCTCCTTTCGTCAATGTGACGAAACATTCGTAGCTGTACCGAGAGCATGGCGTATTGCAACATTTTTCAAAGGCTCTTCTCTTCTGCACTCCGGGATAGAGAACACAAGACCCAAATCGTGCAGCACTTGATGCCACATTAGACACCGCATACATGTGCAGCATCCGTCGCAATAGCGCGGGAAAAATTGAGTGTCGAGATTTGCCAATACGTAACAAGGACTCGGGTTTCGCCCTGGTTATTGGATTACTTCCATTCCTATCGCTTTTTTTCGCTGAATCGTTTCGCGCAAAGTTATTACGGTCGTTACCTTCGCCGGGACAAATGACTGGGTGATATGGGCAAAGATCAAACGATTCACCCTTCGGGGCGCCTATAGGAGTAATTAGGGGCGGATCATCCTTTGAAGTGATAGCTACGTGTAGCTGCTTAATGAGAATACTGCGAATTCTTGGTACCGGCATCCTCGGGATTACAAAATCCTCCGAAGCCACCCTAGATCTGCGTTTGAAGGTGTATGAGACCGACAAGCCAAAGGTCGGCGCTATTTGAATGACGTCAATGTGTGCTCGAAGTGTAAAGTAAAATCAGTCGTTAGCGGCATAACGAGTAGGCTGAGCATCCCATTCTCCGTTCGAAGTGTTCATTTTTAGATGATGGTTGACCTGTGTTTGTTAGTATTTAACTTTATGGGAAAAAAATTGTTGTGGGTAGATCTGGCGAGCATCATGATCATCGCGATTTTCCAGCCCCTCAATCGTGCACGGCGGTGTTAACCATCTGGGTGAGGTTGTACTGCAGAGTTGAATGAGAATATGAGCAAAACTTTAGTAAGTTGCAATCGATTCCAATACAATTGGTGAATTGATTGCGAAGTCTTCCATAAAATTTCTTCTCTACACTAATGGACTACGCTGAAAATCTCAAACGTTTTGTACCGTTTCTTCGTGATGCTCTTTCTCATTATATCCGAGAGCAAAACGTCTGCAAATTCAAAGTGTTATAATTTTCTAACGGGTTAACGGATGGATCCCAAATATTGCATCCAGGCTAGGAACAAACAAAGCATAGCCACGATCACACAAGCTTTTGCACAGCATAGCGTAGCATGAGATGTTCCGATCGATAACAAAGCTCCATGAGCGTATATATGGTACAACACATAGTAGCCACATCATGGCGTAAGGACGAAAAATCCGTATCGTCGAAATTTTACGTCGTGCTATGCTAACGGACCTACGGACAGCCAATCACAGGCGATCAGCTTTTTATAGCAACAGAAGTAAACGGACATAACCTTACAAGCATTGAAAGTGGAAGTAATGCACGTGGTTGCTAGGCAAATGTTGTGTGTCTCGAGTCACGGCATAATGTTCCTTATGTTAGGTTATGTTGTGCTATGCGAAAGCGCGTGTGGTCGGCTTTACTGCCATTACAACCTTTCTGTAAGCATCCCATGTATCCTTAAATCACTCGTATGCAATTCTCCACAAAACGTAATCAACGATGATTGACACGAACGATAAATAACACGCGTCCATGTTTTAAGCCCCGTCAGCGGATAAATAGCAATTGCAAGGGCCGTACCGAGATGAAGTTAAGTGATTGTGGTTCTCATGTTATATTGAGGGACGTGTGATAGATATTACGATATGACCGGAGTGGATTTATCCCGACAGAGGTGACTACGGTTTCCTTGGTGAATCCCATTACGCCAGCTTCTGTCCGTGTGCTACCGAGTCGCAGCGTGCGAGCAATAGCAGAGACACCTTGTAAAGAGATTCCTCATTAGCAGATCGCGCGCGCGCGAGAGCATCGCACACGGTAGGCGAATCCGGTTTCCCCCGTTGACGTTGCTTTTCCTGCTGCTGCTGCTGTTGCTGATCCTTGGTATTGTACGGAGCGCCCATTGGACACACGTAAAGTCTGGAGCCTGCAATATAACTCGAGATGCGCATAGGGAGACAGACGCACAGCCACAAATGCACAGGACACGTACACGTAGGTTTCTTAGGGCAAACGAAGATCGTGCGAGGAGCCTTGGGCACGCAGGCCGAGGGGAGTTTCTTCGAGATGTACACAGGAGTCTCGTGAGTGTCGGGTCCATGTGATACTCGCGTGTCTCGAATGATACTTCCAAGAAGCTTCGGTAACCGACGCCCAACAGCATCTCTCCCCATTGCGGCGCAACAGCTCTCAAGCAGCCTTCTCCTCGGCGTATCGCAGAAACTCGCCCAAGGGTTGTTGCGGTTCATTTGAAAACTGCTGCCCTACCGAATCGCGAAATCGGGATCTTATATAAAATGCCAATTGCAACCGTCCACGCGTGTGTATGTATGCCGCGCGCAAACACGCGTATCTTCGTCATTAGAGCTTCGAGGAATTTCAGGGGCATCTGCGCAGTGCGCGTACAACGCTAATGGGATCGTAGGAACGTGATAGTAGACACGTACCTTCATCTCTTTGCTCGGTTTATATTTTATTCGTTTTTTTTTCTTTCTCGTCAAATGAATCGATTGCAAGCTGGTGTCTCTTCTCGTTTGGGTTTGTTTTGGTTTATTTTCATATCAAGTTCTTTTTGGTTTGAGTGGGTTTTCTTTTTTATTTACGTCGAATGAATCGATTCAAAGCCGATGCCTCTTTTGTTCGCTTTATGGAGTAGTCATTCCATGTCTCGTTGAGAGCTGCGGTTACGGTTTCGTTGCAGGCGATCTCGAAGTTGTACTCTCTGATGTTGAATACATTGAGATTTCTAGAGACATCCAAGGAGCATCGAAGCGTTCACGAAATGGTTGGAAAGAAGGAGCCACCGAGACAATCTTTATCATTCTTACTCTTCAACTGTCAATCGCTCACCGTTTTTTTTTACTACTTTTTTTTCGACTGTCGCGTTGCTCCTCTTGGAAGGGAATAAAGCGTCGACCTGGCATGTGCTTTCTCGAGTCACAGCTAAGCTACGTGTGCACAAGTCGAGTCGATGGAACGCATTGTAGAATCGCGTGATCGTTGCCTCGCGAGAGCGTAAGCGGCTGTTATGGCTCTCCGCGAAACAGGGAGTTTGCGATGCGTGGATCAAACAACATCAGAGAGAAAAGAGAGGGGGGGGGCGGAGAGGGAAATTACAGCATGAATCAAAGAACATCTGATAGAGATGGTGGGAGAAGGGATTACGGTTGCGGTATACCGAGACTTTCAAGCTCCGCAAGATAGAAGCTTCTGCGCGCGCCAGTAGGGGAGTGGCGACTCGGCAGCGGCAGCGACGAGCGCGACGACGCGCGGTGGCGTCGGTGAACTATAACGCTCGAGCGCGTGCGACGATAGACAGTGAGGCCTATGCTGTCTAATGTACAGGGAATGGGAAATTTGCGAATGAGAGTACGGTGATGCATTTATATCGCATACACGCGTACTGTCAGGTGCACGCGAGAGCCCCACACACGTCGTGAGATATCATCTTATGCAATATATCCTATGCGCACGCATATCCTACTCTCTCGCGAATAGACGCGCCAAAAGAGAATACCGTGCTGGCTGCGTGCGACTTTTTCCATTTTTCAGTAAATCATTCGTTGACGTCTTCCAATGACGGATTCAATCAGCATAAGTCGTTTTTTTTTCAGTGCATTTTGAGACAATCGAGTAATGACTTGTCGCTTTTCAGTGCGCAGGTCAGTAAGCAAATTAGGTGAATTAAAAAATTGTTTCACCCCTGTTGACAGCTGAAGAAAAAGATTGGTGCTAACTGAGCGATTTTTTTTTATCATGTTGATGTCCATGGCTGCATCGGCTAGATGCAAAATACAATGTAGTGCAATTTTTTAAAATTTCTTTCGAGTTTCCTTCGTATGTCCTTTCGGGATTTTATAGTCCCATCCCTTTCACCATTACCCCACATTACTCACTTCACTTCTTCGCACGGCGTCTCAGGGAAACATTGGGAAACCAACGTCCGTAAAGGCCGCCGTATTTGACTGATTTTGAAACTGAGTTCCATCCATCCGTGCAGAAATTGATCGCCGCACTTCCATACTCATCGTTTAGAGGTCACGGAGCTTGGCGTATAAGCCCGCGAGCCTCACAAACCAATACAGGTTGTCAGTGTCGACGACTGTTCATTCCAAATTGGAAATTTACGTATCGCTGGCGGCAAACGAAAAGGTGCTGGTCGATGGGTTATGTGTACAACGCACAGGAAATGACGTCACCAAATATACGTGTATGTGTACAGATACCTAATACATCGTTAATTTAGGTACTTGTCACGGAGTCTTGAACAAAAATTGACGAACATACTTATCTTTTCGGACGATGTTAATGTAGAGAAAAAAGAATGAATGTTGGAAGCGGTCCTGCCAGTGTTTTTCCGTATGGGTACATCATTTAGACTAGGGTAGACTTACCTAAATCGTACTTGATTTTAAGGGGCTATACCAGTGTAAACGCTGAAAATTTGGGTGATTTTCGGGAATTTTTTGAAAGAAAAGTACTCAATTAAACGTTTCGGGAAATTAAGAATATATTTGGCTATATTTGACCTATATTACATAATTTTTCATAGAAAAATATTGAGATCCAAGCGACTTATGCGCTGCCTTCGGAGGCGCCAAAAAAAAGTTCCTCCATTACTGACATGATTCCGGCTGATTGAGTAGCTGAAACCGGAAAAGGAAACAATGTGGTTAAAAAAAATGTGGAAGGTATTTCCTGTACAATGACGTAGGATTTTCGAAAAATACCAAAATCTAACAAAATGGCGTAGTTATGAAGAAAAAAAATCCGTTTTCTTGCCTATAAAATGGTCGTTTTTTTCAATGCCACATCGTCAATTTTCATCCAATCAAAAATATCCTACGTTATTGAAGAGTAAATATATTCAAGAGTACTCAGTTCAAATTTCAAGTCAATCGGATAATTGCTCATTGAGTTACAATGTCAGCAAATATGAAAAATCTCATTTCTAGAAAAACGCGTTTAAAGATTTAACTATTGATTTTTGCAAGATAAAATGATATTCATATAAATGATATAAATGATAAAGATCTTCTTGAAAGTATAAACTGTCGAAAAAGGCGAAAAAAATCGATTTGTTAAAAGTGTCACACTGGTATAGCCCCTTAAATCGAAGTTGACAAAGGTATCCTTCATTAACGGGTCTACACAAGCTTGGGGCTGAGAAAACAGGTCGATTTTTAATCTTTTTTCCTGATGTCTGTTCCTTGTATTGTGATGACAAGGATCGAACCTTACACACAATTGATCCATACCCTTGCCAAATTTTAACTTGAACCCGTTCTACAAATTCATTTGACCAAATTCACAACGTCTTCTCTTAAGCCGATTCTATTCTCAATAAAGTTTAAACTGCTAATTGCACCCGATGGAGTGCGTCAAGTGAGAAAACGGTACTGAACACACGAAACGTCATTTGCTAACAGTAACGAGCAATTATTGCGCAACGTATGGTCTTATTCGCGCGTATGGGAATTGTGCGATGCCCTTGCTGTCTTAGGCCAATGATACGGCACAAACCAGTGGCCTGTATTGCAGCAGGCTCACACCGAGTGATTACATCTATACGTGAATGCCGTTCATCGCCCGCGCCCAGTAGTATATATTTTCTTTTATTATTTACGATTGCAAATCGACGTCCGGACACATCATGGTTCAGTCCGGAGTGTGTTGCGCTCATTAGACACTCCACACGCGGACGGACCTTATACGCTGTTAATTAGTAATTACCTTACACAGCTCGCCCAGAACCGCTCGACCGCCTTACCCGCTTCGTGTCGGACGCGCGTGCATCTGCGAAATTGCCCTTCTGTAACTATGCACTAAACATAATATAACACACTATAGATAAAACAATATAAAGTCAAGAGTGTCCTGTGAATAAAAAATGACTAACTGGAACTCACCATAATTCATTCAGTTTTCGCAAATCGGTAGCGCCCATGCTCCCTTCTCTCTGATTGTCTCTCAGACGTCCGTTTAGAATAATATATAAAGAAATGGACATGCCACCACGTCAAGCACTTTCTTATTTTTGTATATTTATTATTAGCTTCGTAACTAACAAACTGACGGATCATTTTCCACACTAACAAGGAACATCCCTCGGGTGACACCCTTCGATTTTGTTGAAATTTGGATATGTTATAAAGCACCGAAAAGTAAGCGATACGTCTTTTTTTAATCGGCGGAAAAATGGTTTTAAGGGGTGAAACCGCGTGAACCACCCCTTAATATAGGAGTGGTTCACGCCTTAATTTTTTTTGCAATGTCACTATAGTGTATTTTTCATTGCTTCGGATTAGAAGAGTTTTCGTTTTTGTTTCATTAAAATCGGTGGACTCCTTGTGTGTGAAAATCGGTGGACTCCTTGTGCTATATTACCCCTAGAGATGCCTTTTTTCGAGGGGTGGTTTCACCCGTTGAAACCGTTTTTCCGCCGATAAAAAAAATACGTATCGCTTACTTTTCGGTGCTTTATAACATATCCAAATTTCAACAAAATCGAAGGGTGTCACCCGAGGGATGTTCCTTATAAGCGTAAATTGATTTTATTTTTTCCGTTGAGCCGCGAACATTGTTGTAAATTATTGTACGAGATAATCTGAGACAAAAAAACAGGATTGTAGAGGAACGTCGATATATAGTCCAGTTGATAATGACTTTTCACTGCGGAACGCTGCACCAACATCGTTGTGGTAGTGACGGCTGGTAGTGTACGGACGCATGGTATAGGAAAGCTCCGTCAATGGGAAACCGGTTGATCGTTACCCAGCGATTAGGAATATCCATTGATGGCGCATCGTCGATTCAAGGCCACGGGTATTGTACCGTGCAATACAGGTATAGACGATATACTTATGTAGATACGGGGGTGTGCGAGTGTACAAGTACATACGCATATGAACATGCATACCCATACAGACGTCTTCACCATGACTGGCCATGAGAGACGAGATGTGATCCACACAGAACCGGACATTAATCGCGTATCCCTCGTCTCTTGGCCTCAGCTCAAAGATCCAAATAGCAGCCGACACTGTGAACTCGGCAAAGTTGCAAAACTACCCACAGTGCTCAGGATTATACGTTGCATGTGTACGAGTTTGCGTATGTGTGTACGTATGTGCTTTTGACTATATTTTGCTTCGTTGCTTACGGAGAGCTTTGGCCATAATTATCAGGCCATGTACAACAAAAAACCTATTTCGCAGTGGCAGCCGGCAAATTGCACCGGACTGAAGCGCACTGACATTTCCTTCGCGACTATATAGGGATCGAGACAAAACATAGGTATGTGAGTGTGTGTGTGTGCGAGGGAGAGAAAGAAGGAAAGAGAGAGCACATCCACCGGTATTATAATTCTCTGCTTATTTGACGTCAGGAAAATGTATATATTTACGGCTTATCAACAAGAAGCTATATATGTGTGTATATATGCCTACTGTGGCAAAAATAAAAATTTGTAGCCTACAGAATTTGACGCGCAGATATGTCATCTAAGTTCCTGAAATTCTTATATATTTTTACTGACATGCCGAGAGAAATGTTCATGGTAATCTATATGTATATATGTATGTATGTATATTAGGGGTAAAAGTAAGTTTTAAAGGATTCACGAGAAAGGGCGTTACTAGTATCAAGGCCTTAGGCCACTCTAGAGGCCGAAAAAATAGGCTTCTTGGGGATTTTTTTTCTTCAGAAAAACTACAAAATAAATCGAAATTACAAAAAAGGGTGTTTATCGTACATATCAGTGCATATCAAAACTACATTTTTTTAAGTTGGCCTGAAACATAAATCGGACAATTTTCAACCGATTCACCTGAAATGTTGAATATATCCCGTGCAGAAATGTTGGCAGGGATACAGCTGGATTCTGACTTGTATCCCGGGCTCCCAGTCGGGATCTAGTCCGATATCGGATCAGATTCGAAGACTAAATGTAAGATCCGTAAACTGGATTCCATTAGGGATCCAGAACCGGATCCGTTAATGACTCTAAATAGATTCCCCATGGAATCATTGAGGAATCTGGGAAGGATCACGGGTGAATACAGGCTGAAATAAAATGTCAAAAATGGAATTATGACATGTTAAATTTATTATAAAAATAAATAACATTTATAAAATTTTGCTGCATTAAACTATCAGTAAAAAAAAATTTGTCCAAAGATTCAAATGGCAGATCGCGCTCATCGCGAGATTTTGATGTGAATTAAAAAAAATTCACATCAAAATCTGTGAATGCAAATGTATTGACAAGAAATTATAAATACAAAAAAATTCACAAAATTAGTTGTGAATTTTTTCGTATTTAAGACAAATTAAAATCAAATTCAAAACGATTAGATTAAAATTTGCGCCAAAAGTGAGTTCGTACGTATTTTGAGAGAAAACGTTGCCTCGAGGCAAAGAAATTTTTGCACATAACTTTTTGTGCGAACATTTCTTTGCCTCAACACAATGTTTTCTCTCAAAATACGTTTACACTTGTGGTGTAAATTTTAATATAACTGTCGTGAATTCGATTTTTATTTTCTTCAACTTGAGGAAATTCACAACTCATTTTGTGATTTTTTTCATATTTATAATGTAATATTTGAAACTCACAACTTTTTTTGCAAAAATTTCTTTGCCTCGACGAAACGTTTTCTCTCGAAATACGTAAGAACTCACGGTTGGTGTAAATTTTAATCTAATCATTGTGAATTTGATTTTAATTTGTTTTAAATACATGTTTATACCCACCGACATGTCGGTGGGTATAAACAGAGACTTATTCCCCAAAACCGGTATCCCGGTTAGAATCCAACTTGCATCAGTATCGGAATATGTACGACGACGATGGCATAATTTTGAAAATTTTGGCATCACGTGTATTTTCGGTATTACTATGTAATTCCTATCTATAGGTAGGAATTTTATAGATAGGAATCTATAGACAGAAATTCCTATCTATAGATAGGAATTCCATAGTAATACAGAAAATACACGTAACGCCAAAATTTTCAAAATGACGCCATCGTCGTCGTACATATGCCGATACTGATGCAAGTTGGATTCTAACCGGGATACCGGTTTTGGGGAATCCATGACAAATCCTGATCGGGATTTGATCGGACATAGGGTATTCCGGTCAAAATTTCTGCATGGGATCTTGAAAATACATTGTCTATGGAAGTACGTAGGATTTTTTTTATATTGCATAGTTCATTTGTTATTAACAATTATCTGACGATTTTTTAGGCAAATTTTTCACTTTCCAAAAAAATGCCGAAAAAGCCTGTTTTTTCGGACTCTAGAGTAGCCTAACCCCTTAAATCGCATCGGACCGTAACCTATCGACAGTCATGTTAAAGCGTTGTCATTGGGCTTTAGTTGTCAGTACGTCTCATTTTGTCGAATTGTAAACAACATAGTTTTTTTTGAACTCCGAATATGTCGACTTTTGTGCCAACGGAACGCAATATGCGAGAAGCTTTACTTTTCTGTTATCATTTAAAATAAAAGCAGCCGAAGGTCATCGATTGCTGTGTGAGGCTTACGGGGACCACTCTATCAATCTCAACTTGTGGGTACTGGTTTAGACGGTCCAAAAGCGGCGTTTTTGACACGAATGTGAAGGAAGGTGACAAAACTTTTGAAGATGCAAAATTGGAGGCATTATTGAACGAAGACTCGTGTCTAACGCAAGAAGAACTTACAGAACTGTTGAGAGCGACTCAAGAAACAATTTAACATTTTTGCACAGTAAAGCCCCAATTTTCCCAAAGAAATCCTTTAAAACTTACTTGTACCCCCCATGTATACTAACATGCTGAGAGAAATGCCCATGGTAAAAAAAACAGAATAGTATTAGTGACAGTTTATTGACAAGTCAGTTTTCATATGGCTGACACAATTATATTATGCTTGCCCCGCCAATGAATGTGACTGAAATTTGCATCGTTGAAGTGCAATAAAAGTGACTTTTCAATCCCTCCAATTTCTTTTACTCGATTTTAGTTAGGGAAAAAGGCGCAAACATCTTTTAAGCTGTTTCTTCGGATATGAGCAATCAACATCTGCATACAATTATTTGGTATAATAATAATGTTGTTGAAATTTGCATCGTTAGAGTGCAACGTAAATTGTTTTTTATTTTTTATTTTTCGTATGGTTTCTGCATCACCTGAAATCTTATCTTGAAAATTGAAGATATAAATTCCTGATGAGGATCCTAAAAAAATGGTTGTGTGATTTTCGTAGCCCAAATTTTCCAAAGAAGTTCGGGCTACTGAACTTTCGTTGCCTTCGAACGCTGCAAACTTTGATATCATTAATAATAAATATAACGAAATAGAAGTATAAAAAATTATTTTCGTTGGATTCCAATAAACTATAGTTATTTTTCTGTTGCACCATCTTCTACGATATGCGTTCGTTGTAAATAACATGGTATTTTCTCCGACTGTGCCTGTATGCGTATGCGTATATGGGGACATGTTATTTGGAGATTATCCATTTCAAAGAGTAATCTCGTGGTAGTCTATTCACATCAGACTCAACATTGTGTAATCTCCAAAGCCACAAAAATCAGCTTTATATAAGTATGGTTACGTTTATCTGAACGTGATTTTTACGACCTTATACAGGGTCGCCTGAAAAGTGACGTCCAAGAGGAACATCTAGACGCCTTGTGTCAACACCTATTCGAACCACCGTAAAAAATAGTTTTACGAGAAAAAAGCATTCTTTTTATTTTTCTCGTTTTTGTATGTACTTTCCTCGCGATTTTTTCACTTTTATGATTGTCATGAAGTGCAATAAGCAGTAAATGGATGACCAACTGAACACTATGGCAAATGCCTTGGATTTTGATCGAAAGTTTAAAAAATAGGTTTGCGAGGAGCAGTCACTAAAGTTCAGATCATAAAAAAAAATCACTTATACTTATCTAAATGACTCGCAGTTGCCTTGAAAAACTTTCAAGAGGAAAATCCATTCAAAAAAGAGAAGAAAAAAAAGTTTAACTGTGCTACAGGAACGCTCGAAAAGATGCCTTTGTCGCAAAAACCAAAAAAGATCGTAGAACAACGATGTTGAAGTTCGCATCTTTCCTTTTTATTTCTTCATTTTTTCATCATCGAATATTGTATCCTACAAATTCGGGCTTTCAATTTCTGATGAGAATGCTAAAAAACAGTAGACTGTTTTCCGTAGCCTAAACTTGCAAAAACAAAAATCTGGCCACTAATCTTCCGTTGCGTTTCAACGATGCAAACTTCAATATCATGTAGAACGTGCATGGGGTCGATTAGAATAGGCATCGATACGAGGCATCGTGATTTTCCTTTCGGCCGTCACTTTTCGGGCCACCCTGTATAAATATATATATATATATATACATTTCACGCTTTTTATTTTACTTCCCCTTCTCGAGTTAAGCTCATTCCGAGGTCCGTGAAAAAGGATCCTTTCAGTTGAAAACGGCTTTGTGTGACTCACGCACATTTCACCCTTACACACTACCATTCCTGAATCCTTTCTTTCACCATTCTTTCTGCTCGCTTAGCAGTCTCTTTCGAGCTCCCGTCGAATTTTCCATGCCTCGATGCTCGCACCCATTGCACTCCTGTATGGCCAATGATAACGATAATGAGAGAACATCATTAAAGCACGTGTGCAGGCGTGCGAAATTTAACGAGACGCATATAGGAAAAACTCGCCCAAATTGTGTGTAGACTTCGCGTATGCTTGGATTAGTTACTGGCCCATACAGTCTTTTCCGTACGTTTGTCGTCCCCTTTCCAACGGGCACGATTATTTCTTAATAATTGCCGTGCAAAAAATTGGCCTTCCTTCGAAATCCACGGAGGACGAATTATCCTTGACGTTTACGCGCATGTACCAGAAAAAAAACATTGAGCGAGGACCGAATGCAGAGGATTCGAGTAGTTGTACACTGCCAACAAAAAATATTTAATTTAAATAGGATCTATTTAAATCAAATAGGTTTGTTTGTTTGTCTCACGGCCTATAATGATCCAATTTGTTTCGAATATATATATTTTTTATTTGTTTCAGCTATTCATTTTAAATATCAATTATACTCAAATAAAACAAATAAAGATTCGATTCGAAGAAATCTTTATTTGCGTACAATTTACACTGCAAATCCAAGTGTACTATGTGCATAGAATATTTTATAAATCCAAAAGGAAATTAATTACTCCATTTAGAGTTCTACAATGATTTAGTATCATAATTCGTCATTTCCTGGTCTTCGCAAATGATTTTAATCGAAGAAAATATTTCGCCTGCATATGGAATCGAACCTACAACCTACCTACGTATTGCTACGCACGTGCCCCTACGCTGCCGAGTTTTATAGCATCTTTGTCGCAGATATGGCATAAGTGACCAAATTAATTCATATAATTATTTGTTGTATCACATTAATTATTAGATTACTTAATATCATTATAATAAGTCGAAAGTTTTATCGAATATCATGCTATAGATTTTTCAAACATAACCTATATATATATATATATCATTCCTCTCTCTCGCCCCCCCCCTCACCATGTGTGTGTTGCAATCTAGACAGAACATCAATTCAATCAAATAGAAAAATGTTTTACTCTCCGAAAATTCTATTCAATACAAATTTAAAACAATTGAATAGATACATTTAGTGGATTCAACTAAATTATTTTTTGAACAGATGAAATGGAATCACAGATTTATTAGGAATAAATAAAGTATTTATTCATTAGACTATATTAAATCGATCTTGATTTGAATAAATAAATATATTTAAAATAAATAATCCCAATGTTGGGATGCAATCGGAAAAAAATGATTTCACGAAAAAACTAGTTACTTCCAATTTCAATAAATCAATTAGCCGCATCTAGTCAATATCGATAGAATTTTCGTGTCAGTGTAGTAAATTGGCTCGGAGCAATTGGCCTGTTGATTTTCTCGGTGATTTTAATGGTGATATTTTTGTTGTTGTGTTTATTGAGCGCACAGCTGAATTTTTCTGCACAGCTGATTTTCTTTCGTTCAGTGACCGCGATCGAAACTGTACAAGACGGAAATAAATAGGTATGCGTCGTCTCTCATAGGCATATGGTAAAAGGATAAATAAATAGCAAATACGTTGATCTGGCATCGCACATTCGGTCAGCTTCCCGTTTTCCCTTGTGCACCGTTCTACGGCCTCTATTTTTCATCCCTTTTGCAATGTGTTATTGCATTCAATGCAAATAAGGCACGATTGAACGGACAAAGCCAAGTAAAATGTATTGCGTGAGAATTATGCAACCGGCGCGTACATAGCATTGCGAGTTTATGTACATGTATGTGTATACATGTATCTATCGTGTACTATTTTGCTTCTACGAGACATTATTTTTTTTCTGTAGTTCGACGGCTGCAAACCACGATAGTTCACCGCAATCCGAATGTTCCCGTCCTGGCCGTCTTGCAACGGTGCAACGTCTTCGACACTCGTACTTACCTGTAACGTAGCGGTCGCCAAAGGAGGAAAAAAAACATTAAAAAAATATTTGTTTGAAAATCAACGTTTTCCTTTGGTATCTTGATTCTAAATACGTTCGACTCGACCTACCTTTTTGCGTATTTGCGAAATACACGACGATAGAAAAATTGCTCGAAAATGGTAGAAGCATCATCCATCCACGTCTGCAAAAGGATAGCGTATACTTGTCGCGAAAGTTCACACAGAACATTCTTATTGCAGTGCCATTCACCGATAAACTGCATTACTTTTGATCCTTATTTTCGTCACTTCTGTCGTTTATTCGCTAGTTCAATACTCTTCGATTTTTTGGTATATGCCACCTAGTCACTTTCGTTTCTCAATTTAACGATCTGTACGTTTCGATACTTTGTGGATACAATTAAGGGGCTATACCAGTAAGACACTGTAAAAAAATCGCCTTTTCTTTTTTTGCCTTTTTCAACAGTTTATATTTTCAAGAATATGAGATGAGATTTTTATATTTTTAAGAATATGAAATGAGATTTTTCAAATTTGCTGACATTGTAACTCAAAGAGCAATTATTCCATTGACTTGAAATTTTAACTGAGTACTTTTGAATACTCTACAATGACGTAGCATATTTTTGATTGGATGAAAATTGACGGTTTGGCATTGAAAAAAACGACCATTTTATAGGCAAGAAAACAGAACTTTTTTCATAACTACGCCATTTTGTTTGATTTTGATATTTTTCGAAAATCCTACGTCATTGTACAGGAAATACCTTTCGGTTTAACGACATTTTTCCGTTTTTCGGTTTCAGCTACTCAATCGGCCGGAATCATGTCAGCAGTGGAGGAACTTTTTTTTGCGCCTTCGAAGGCAGCGCATAAGTCGCTTGGATCTCAATATTTTTCTATGAGAAAATTATGGAATATAGGTCAAATATAGCCAAATATATTCTTAATTTTCCGAAACATTTAATTGGGTACTTTTCTTCAAAAAAAAATTCCGAAAATCACCCAAATTTTCAGCGTTCACACTGGTACAGCCCCTTAAATGATGGAGAGAAAAGAATGTTATATTTCGAGTTTGTCTTATTGTTAAATATTGATTTTGAGAACGTTGCTAGGCTTCTTGCCCAAAGGTGTCGCCCTTCCCCGAAGCTCGAGTGCAGCAAGGGCGAACAGTCAGTTATGGAAAATCCTGTTTTCAGGTTACTGACGTTGGCACGGTCGTCCCATGTTTTTTTTTATCGCGCATATGCGCGGTTTTACATATTTATACACGTATCCATTTATTTATGAATCTATATATATATATATATATATATATATATATATATATCTTCACGAACATAGTACACGGTGACATTAGCACGGCCGTAAACGTATACGGGTTGGCATACGCGAGGTGCTAACATTTATAGCCACCAGTGGTATTTTCCTCTCCATCTCTACGTCCCAGACTGTAATCGCTGCAAAACAACTTTTTAATTTTGCAAATGAGAAAAATACTGCACAAAAAATGCCCATAAAATCGTATTCACCGAAATTAAACACTACTTGGTTAAGTTTCATTTGATCAAATTTCAATCATCCTCGATGATTGTTCCTAATTGGGTGTCCTCACCTGAAATCTTTGAAAAATCAATAACTTCGATGAAGACTCCAACTATTTTGTAATTCTGCGCACATTGTGGATTTTTAATTGCCCAAAATATATTTGTCTATTTTCTATTGTTTATATGACATAAGCAAGGCGATGGTTTTTTGGCCAAATGTTGGAAGAGTCAATCGAAAGGAAAAAAAGCCTGGAGGGAAAGGAATCTCAGAGGTGTGTGTATATATATATATATATATATATATATATTATATGTGTGTGTGCGTGCGTGTGTTCAACAAGAAAGTACGTCGGTCGTATACTGCTGCTGGTTGTTCGAGACTCCTTAGTTCTGCCTCAAGGCTAGCCACCTTGTATTTGCATTGTGTTTTAGAATCTGCCGATTCTTTCCCTCATGTGCGTACCTACATATTGTGTAAGTTATTTGTACGTATGTGTATGCATATATATGTACGTATATGCATACTCCTTAGGATCTGTATCTATATACGTTCTCGACCACGTCGGCTGATCCCTCCTTTGTTCTGTGTGTGCCGATTTCAAAGACTGTTAGTGGGCATCCCGGAGGCTTCTCGTAGTGTGCGTCAATCTCACTGACACACACACACACACACACACACCCACACACACACACACACACACACACACACACACACACACACACACACACACACACACACACACACACACACACACACACTTTTGTTTTTTATAGATTTGTGCGCATGTTTGTGTATATGTATGTGTGTATACGATATACGTTGATCCAAACTTGTCTATACCTATACTACACTGGGTGCATCCTGATGAGGACACTTGCGAGCACATAATAGCTCGTTGAATTCTCGATCGTGGGACTCGCGGAGAAGAGCAGACGCGTAAACACTTAAGTGCACAGACGTGGGCACACGTACACATACACATACCCACACGAACATTACATATGCGAAGGCATACTAGAGGCAGTCGTATTTCGATCGAGTAAGAGCTCTTTTCGTAATACGTTACGGGCGATTTCCATGCAATTCTCATCAAGATTGCGTGGAATCAAAATGAAAGCATGTGTCTCTGAGCGGAGAAACATCGATTGGAGTACAGCCATGATTCTTCTTCGTGTACAGGTTCATTTTTGGAATCGTGTGATTTGGAGACGAAGATCACGGTAAATGGAAACTGAAGATTAATGATACTGAAGTCTGCATCGTTGGAACGCAACGAAACGTTAGTAGCCTAATTACTTTGGCTGATTCAGACCTCCAAGTCACTCAAAGGTTTTTGTTTCAGGATCCTCATTAGCGACCTTCAGGATAAATGCGTAGGTAAAGATTCTGAATGATAATGAAAATGACGAAATGAAAAAGGGTTTTCGTTGCACTTTAACGTTCCAACTTCGACGGATGATATTCAGGATTCGATTCAGGTCGATTGACGATATTCAGGATTGAAAAATACGTTGGCTCAACGGCCCTGAAGCCAGCGACCTTCAATTTCGTGAGGAAAATTTTCAGAAGTTTGCAAACTTCCACATCGTGAAATTGAAGGGTTATCGAGTGATGGGTTCTTTCAAATGCTCTGGCAATCTCCCAATCTGTCAATCAATATGAAATGCTCTGGTAATCTGACAATCTGTCAATCAACATGAGCAATTTAACTTGACAAAAATGGGAGTCAATAAAGTACCGGAATATGTCTGAGGAAAAATGGATTTTTTTTCACATGTAGATGCTCACATTACCATCAAACATGACGGTATTGCAGTTTGCATCGTTAGAATGCAACGAAAACGTTTTTTTACATTTTTCTTAGTAGGTACACCCAATGTTTACAAAGTTCAAATACATATCTCGAAAGGAGTATCTGAAAATATGGTTGAATGATCTTTGTAGCTGAAATCTAATAAAGGAATCTTAAGGCCTTCGGCCAATCTAGAGGCCGAAAAAATAGACTTTTTGGGGATTTTTTTTCTTCATAAAAACTACAGATTAAATTGAGATTACAAAAAAGGGTGTTCATCATACATATCAGTAACTATATACAATAATTTTTTTGAAGCGATTGATTTCAATATGGCGGCTGTGCAGCGTTTATCTCAAAACTACATTTTTTAAAGTTGGCCGGAAACATAACTCCGACAATTTTCAACCGATTCACTTGAAATGTTGTATATATCTTGAAAAATACATTGTCTATGGAACTACGTAGGATTTTTTTGTATATTGCGCAGTTCATTTGTTATTAACGACTTTTTAGGCACATTTTGGGAAAGTGAAAAATTTGCCCTAAAAATCGTCAGATAATTGTTAATAACAAATGAACTATGCAATATATAAAAAAATCCTACGTACTTCTATAGACAATGTATTTTTTAAGATATGTTCAATATTTCAAGTGAAAGGGTTGAAAATTGTCTGAGTTATGTTTCCGTCAACTTAAAAAAAATGCAGTTTTGAGATAAACGCTGCACAGCCGCCATTTTGAAAATAATCGCTTCAAAAAAATTATTGCACACAGTCACTAATATGTATGGTAAACACCCTTCTTTGTAATCTCGATTTATTTTGTAGTTTTTCTGAAAAAAAAAAAATCGCCAAAAAGCGAATTTTTTCGGCCTCTCGAGTGGCCCAACCCCTTAAGAAAGTGAATTAAAAAAAATATTTTTCTATCAAACATCAATCTCACAAAATCTGTACCTAAGTCATCGCTGCAATGTGATAAGGGCTGACGCGTTTCTGATTGGATTTTTCTTTTTTAACGGTAATTGTTTATTCGTTTTTCACATTGTATTCGAAAACTCGTACGTACGAAATGACCAATCGTTCGACTGATCGACTCGTGTGCGAAGCGGCGCACTACCGTTATCTGAAATTTTCCGGTACTTCCATCCAATCGTTGCGGACACGTGGACTGTTCGCGTTAATGGAACGAGCCTGGATGAATTCTTGCGTATTGGCTAGGGAAATGCCATTAGATAGCGATAAAGCCTGCGCGGTACTTAGCGAAAGTTGGTTTTCGCGATAAGAGTGGAAACCCACGGGGGCGGATAGGTGGTGTGGGTCGGTACAGCCCGAGGCACATGCATCGTGCACACTTTGCGAGAAACGTGGTTGTGATTTTGGATCGTCGTAAAAAATGAAAGAAACATCGCAGCGCAATAATTCGAGGGGTAATTTGAAGCGTGATCGATATTGAGCACAAAACAGCCCCACGATGGATGCTCTGCGCTGAAGGAGGTAAAAGATCCGAAGCCGAAAAAGCAAATGAATCCAACATGACGCAGTCTTTTTCAACCCCTTTACCCGGCCAGCATCAGCGTTCTTGACATAGACAATTGCAGTTTCGCAATCTGCAAAAAAAAACATTTGAAAAATTACTGCTCGAAGATTTTTCAAATCGATTCTAAGTACGTTCGCTCGGTCGACTTTTCCAGGTTTTTGCGATATACACGATGGTAGGAAATTATTTAAAAATGGTAGGACAGTCATCCATCCAAGTCTGCAAACACAGAAGTAGCAAAATCCACAAAAACTGGAAAATTCGCCGATAAGACACGTACATTTTTATCCTGATTTTGCGACTTCAGTAATTTATCAATAATTACCGAAAAATCGATGAATATTAATTCATCAATAAATATTAATGGAGATGAGTTTATTATTTTATTAATCAACATTTTATCAGATATATTTTATCAATTATAATTCCTATAATCGAATATTGATGAATAAATTAATATCGATATTAATCATTCATTCGTTAATCAATTAGATGGAAACAATTCATTTTGATGCTTATTAATATTCATTTATAATATGAATATTAATTTATGAATTCATTATTCAATATACATTGATTTTTCGGTATCTTTATTGCGATAGTTTTTTTTACTTAAGTAAACAATCTAACCATTCCAATCTATACCTTTCGACTTGCCATACGGTTGTGTCTCGGTCGCAATTTGAGCAATGTGAATTTTTCTGTAAAGCTTCAAAGAGACCTGCTTTGCTGGCCGTGAGCTTGGAAAATCGATTTTATCCAGCTATGTCAATTTTTACTGGTGGAAAGAGCACGTCGAAAATTGCGAAATATCGAGGCCATTTCATCGCGTCGCGCAATACGAGAGGATACAACGTATATAGGAGAGTCGACGAGGAGCACGTCTGCGCTGAGGCATTGTAATTGCGGGAAGCCTCGACGTTTTACCTATCGTGGATAGAATATTGTCCTCGGGGGCCTACACATGCGTATCATATTTAGACAGTACACAAGTTTTTAAAAAAAGATAGTTACCATTTTTTTTAATCGTTAAAAAAGTTACGTTAAAGGTCACGCAAAAATCTGTCTCGATTTTTTCACCTGTACTCCCGTGGGGTTTCCATTATGCATAATTTATATTAACATCGACACGCATTACTTGTATTTAAAACGGGACCTCGAATATGATAATCTTTAAAAAGATTCTCCTTTTCTCGATTCAAAACTTAGTTAAGGTTATCACGGTAACGGGCAAAAAATCAATTGTTTTGGATTTTTTTTCAACGTATACATAGTGAAGAATATGTGTAGAAAAAAAATTAAGTTAAGACATTGAAAATTTACCATGTTACAGACGATTTACCATTCATGAGAGCAGGTAGCGCAACGATTTACTTATATGTATATATACTAAAACTTTCAATCGCGTTTTTCTCGAAACGACTAATCTCAACCTGGCCTGAATCATGCAGCTGTAATTGCCCGATAAAAAATTGAGAAATAAAAAAATTCCGTATTTGCAGTAGCTATCGTTGTACGTAGCCGTTTTGATAAATTTAGTATTTTTTAAGCCCCCGAGTATAAGCATAAATTTCCTCAAAATTACATTTTTATGAATACACGCTATTTTATGAAATATTTTTTCGACAAAAAGCTACGTACAACGAGAACTACATTTATATAGATTATAAACCTTTTTTTTCAGACCAACCATTGTCAAATTATCGATTCGGCCGTTGAACTACATTTATTATACAGCGGTTCAACCTTTGTTGTTGAATTTTGCAGTTTATTTTATTTTTTTTCATAAAAATGTACACGGAATAAGTTCAATGTATATTTAATAACATACCTTTATTCCAAATCCCAAATTAATAATCCAGTAGACTAACAAAATCGGAACAAACGACTTTTCTCGGCCCGTCACAGGGGTGTTCGTTAACGGCGGGGTAAAGTTAATTCGGCGAAAAAAAGGCATGTTTTTAAGATTTTTTTTTTTTGGAGTAACGAATAGTGTTCGTTTATTGAAAAATTTACATATAATAAAGTAACATTTGAACAACATTCTTCTAAATTTGCATTGCAAAATATTCAAAATTGAGCGAGTGAAAATTAAACCCCGGAGGCGCCTCGAAAAAAAGTTGGTTTGCGGTGTGCACCATAACTCGCAACAGAATCATTTGAAACAAAAAAATCAAAATGCATTTGTTAAAGGAGATGTTTCTCGAGGTAATGACGAGAGGATTTTTTTTTTTTTTCGATTTTTCGATTTTTCGTAGCACTTGGGAGCCGAAAGCCGATTTTCGCTAAAAAAAATCAGCTAATTTGTTGTTGAAAAATTAGTAATTATTAAAAAAAAACAAAAAAGCTCTCGACAATACCTGGCGAATTATGTGAAGCAGTACTGTGCAAAATTTTAAAGCGATTGGTCCAGTAGATTTTGAGTTATCGTGCACACGGACTTCAAATATGACAAGTCTCAGAAAAACGGTTTGAAAAACGCAGAAGAGAAGAGAACGGCATGGAACAATAGACGCTCAAATACTCATAACTTCGTCAATTTTACTCCGATCGACTTGAAATTTTAACACAATATTCTTGATATATTATGCATTCATTTAAAAAAATTTAAAAAAATGAAAAAAAAATGTTAATACTTTACCCCGCCCTTAAGTCGAAAAGCGAGCTGTGCAAATGCCTTGTTTATTAACCGACTGTAGGTACACGAGTCGCGATGCTGAAGTTGCATCGTTGGAATGGAACGAAAATTCTCTTTCGCCTATTTGTTAATTTTCCTTATCGTCCAAAATCGTTTATTGCAAATTTGAGGTGTAGATATCTAATATAAAAATTACCAAAAACGGTCAAATTATTTTCGTAGCTCAAATTGACCAAAAAAAAAAAATTAGCTACGAAACTTTTGTTGCGTTCCAACGATGCAAACTTTAATATCATCACGAGTCACCGATTTTCCAGCCTATATCACAAGGGGCAAAGGAGTATGAATGTATCTGTTTTTTCTTCCCATAACGAGGCTTACAAATTTACAATTAAGGAGCTTACATCGCAACACTTTCTGCCCGGTGTGAGCTCCACCATATAATCGCGAGAAAAAAAAGGTTACAAATAACGATATTATCCACCGATACAAAGTCCACTGGATTCTCGATCCCCTTAAAAATTATATACCCAGAGCGTGTGTACCGTGAGCTCGCGAATTCTCCATTTTCTCAAGATCGAAGTACAAAGAACGACGACGAATCCCAATCGCGTGTTCCCCCGGCCGTACACGTATCGGCTATTTGTCAACGTTTACACGTAGTTCTTGCCGTTGCACACGACGATACACCATATTATTGCTCCCCGGAAAAAGCAATATTTTTGACGTCGTTCTCAAGCCGGCATGAGAAAACTGCCGAGCGCTCCATGCGCGTATCTCCTGGGGTAATTTGAATTATGTAAATGAGACGATTTGTCCAATCTCTTCGATTAATCGTCCCGCGTGGTCTGTGCGTGCACACGCATACGTCCTCTCAACGTAATAAAAGCAATGAAAAATGTAGAAAAATTCTTCGACTTTGGAGTAATCTCGCGTGTGAGACTTTCGCGATAGTTCTGTCACGCCACACAGAGCCCCGCGTCTTTACCCTCGCGTTTTTCTATTCATGAATCTTGCTGGCTTTGGGTGCTCGGATCATAGAAATATTGGTCAATGTGAGAGAAAAAGAATCTCTGAGAAGTATACAATTTTGGTGGCCATCCATGGCTATAAAAATCACACGTTGTGGGTCAGTTATATTGACCGCGCACTTGAACTTTTGGTGCACCAAGGTATATATCTAAATCGCTGCAAAAAAAACAATATATATGTGTGTGTGTGTGTGTGTGTGTGTGTGTGTGTGTGTGTGTGTGTGTGTGTGTGTGTGTGTATGTCTATGTATATGTATATGGATATGTATATGTATATTAACTATGGTAGCGTTTGCGATCGGACGTGTACACTACTCGTATGCGAACGCGTCTCGGTCATGATCTTCCTGCGAGTTACTTATCCCGTAAGCATTGCTTTTCTGTACCACTCTGCACTTCGAGAGAGAGGTACCTCTATATAAACACCTGTATGTATATATGTATATGTATGCTAAGCTTATGTACACGCTCTTTGTACCAGACTCAAGAGAAGCATAATAATCCATACATGCGTGAAAGAAACTTTGCACGCGCCAAGATTCCGTTAGAAATCTTTCTCTGGCATGTTCCATATGTACAAACGCATATATATGTGTGTGTGTGTGTGTGTGTGTGTGTATATATATATATATATATATATATATATATATATATATATATATATGGACACACGAAGTGAAGAGCAAGACTAGACTGAGTTGGTGTGGTGCCTATCCTCCTACGCATAATAAACGACAGTTAGGTTCTCTGCAAAGCGTAAAATGACGCGTGCTCGATTATTCACCTCCGTCTCAGGCACTTTCAAACAATTTTAAAAAAACGGCAATCGATTTTCGTCATTTTTTACCTATACTGAAAATAGCCCTGCAACAATGGAAATTTGATCATACTGGAGGGTGTGTGCTCGATTTACGGCGGTTTTTGTCGCGGACTCATTCACAGTTTTCTCGGCTTGGTTGTTCTCCGTAATATTAATCGAACTTCAATTAATTCTTCAATTCTATGTGGACAAAATTTCGAAGTGGTCTTCCCGAGAGCATTGAAGTAAGAAAATTTGCGTTCGTATTTGGTCGAGGCCGTCCCGGGCAGAAATTGTGGTAGGGGTCGGGTGGATTTCATACTTGTCCTCACTTTCTGATACCTATGCGATGATCCATTGGATTGCCATACTAAATCGTCACGCTCGTACATGAGATTCTAATCCGAATTCAACTTTGGAATCCAACGTACGTATTCAATTTAAATCCTAAAGGATTTCCACATTATCGAACAGATTCCGATTCCATTCTCGATGGATCTCATCGCATTCTGTACATTGAATTTTCGAAACATAATATATAGATATACTAAATGTAGCGATCTTGAAAGAGTTTTAATATCATCTTATAGAAGTATAACTTGCTTATAAAAGTATGAATCTTACTTAAAAAGAAGCATAAGTCATTTAACAAAGTATTTATTAAAAATTGATTTGAATCACATCACTGAAAATCCACTGTAATTGTTGTTTTTTTTTAAATCTATTTTACTGCACTTTAACATAATTTCGTCACACATGTACACGCTCACGGAGCATGCAGGTAATGTTTCAACACGGCGAGATTTTTTTCTCTCTCTTTCACATATTTTCGATTCGTACGGGGTAAGAATTTTCAAACGGCGTTCATTGGGGCACAGTGCAGAATTCAGCTGGATCCCGATGAGGACTCTCTATATGCGGTGTCCCTAAAAATCCCTATAAAGGTGTGAGTGCATCTTGGGGCTCCTCCACAAATTTGTACACGGAATCACGTGAGGAAACTTTGTTTTGGGAGATTCAACAAATCCTGGTTGAGAATTTTAGGAGTCTTCTCACTTTAGACGCTAAAAAGGCTATATTCATACTTTTTTTTATAGATTTATATTATAAATATTGATAGAAAAATTGTTGCATCTAATAAATACACTTTCGAAATGCATTATAGATTTTTTTATGCATTTATATAACCCAAACAAATTTGTTGATAAAATCTTCTAAACTACTGAACCGATCCTTATAAAATGTTAACCACATATTCTTTACGACTATGGCTATAGCACAATACAAGGATTTAAAAATGTTGATATTTACTATTTGTTTTTGCTAAAAATGGTGGAAAAAAACACTTTTTTTTTGTTTTTCGAGAAAGTTGCGCCATTTTGTAATTTTCGCATATATCGAAAATCGTATGATATTGCGCTATAGCCATTAACATACTGAGTCTACAACCGTTTGATTTTTTTGTTTCGGACGATCCATCTCCGAGATTTCATCAACAGCGCAGACCAACAATTTTTTAGGACATTTTTTTAACTACCATTTTTGTCTACAAATAGTGACCTCAATAAAACGATTTAAAAAAAAAATGTATATCGAAAGTGAATTTATTAAGTGTAACAACTTTGATATCAATATCTGTGATATAAACTTATAAAAAAATTCATGAAAATAGCATTTTTTAGCGTCTAAAGTGAGAAGACCCCTTAAAATGAAAAAATCTCAAACGCCGTCAGTCGGCAAATAACGCAGAATCCACTTGGATTCCGAGTCCCTACGTGCAGCGTCCCTATGGAATTTCTATAGATATGTGGTAGGATCTTGGGGCACACCAACAAATTTCTGTACGGGGTATGGCCGATGATAGAGAACGGGTACGCAATTGTATTTCTAGAATTCAACGTACGTATTAATCATGCATGCGCCGTAAGTATGGAGATAACACTTGTGTCCCGGCAAAAGGTTTTGGATGTAAGTAAACGCGTATAGGTAGATAAGTATATGCATGTATGTATGTATGTATATAGACAATTATGGAAAACAGGTCCACGGGATCGTTCTTCTCGTGCGGCTCTTGTCAGTTATTCCAGCAAACAGGCTAAAGCTAACGTGAAACGCCAATCAAAGCAGGGTCGCTTACGCAGGCTAGAAACCCCTCTCTTCCGCTCTGTACCCCTTTCTGTCACTCATTAACCGATGATAAACGAGGCGACCTAAAGCTTAATTAGACGATCGCGGAGTCGACTGATCGGACCGTAAAATTAGCAAGTATATCGAACGACGTATATGTATATCCACCTGTATGCTTTCCATGGTTGAATATCGGCGGACAGCGTGCGACCGGAAAATACATTCCCGAGTCTTGATCAAACGCACCTAGTTTCCACAGTTTCGCATTCAACGAGATCCAAGTCCTTGTTGTTATCACGATAACGAAACATCGTACACGAGAAGGACTGAAGGACTCATACTCTTTAATTAACGATACACCCAGAGTTGGTGTATCCAGCATGCTCATGTAGCTGCTACGTATCGCTGGATACAAAAAAATGACGATGCGGGAACAGTTGTTGGCGAGTAGTGCATCGATATGTGGAATGGATATTCGTTTTATTGATCGATTGTACCCATGTCGTCCGTCCGGAGTCCTAGATGTTTTTTTCACGTATCAGGTCACTTACATTTACGCGAGACTCGCGGGTGGACTTTCATTGGCGGTGCTTAATTTCGCAAACAGCAGGAAAACAATCGTTACCCAACTTTTCCATCCAAACTTTTTCCCCGACGCTATCAGGTCGCAAGTCGCACGAACGACTCATCGAGATGCAATGTTGGGCGTTCACAGACACGGAGACACGATAATGTTCCCGACCCTGTTCCGTCTGTGGGCATCCCGAAATCACAGCAGTGACGCTTCGTCGAGGCGATGAAGAAGTATCGTAAGGTCAGCGGGTCGGAGAAGCTTGGAAAACAGGCCCAGAAGTTTGAGAGCGCGAGGGAAAGAAAACAGTAGGAATTTGGTGACTTTTCGCCGAGTTGGAACAACATACTTTGCGGCACACAACGTTGTCTTTGGGAAAAAGTTCTCTGCAAGTTTTCGTCCGATGTCACGGAGTTTTGCACTTATCTCGATAAGTTTTCGATGACTGCACGTTCCGTTTTTCATGCGCCTCTTGATAGTTGCATAACCGGACCTCGGAAAGAACCGAATCGAGTGGGAAAGAAAATTACGAGGTCTTTCCCCGGGAGTCGCGGGAGACCGGAGCAGCAATTTTTCGTGCAATCGTTAAAAATCTTCCAAGTTTCACTATTACCGCTACCGTATTTTACTATAACTGCGCTGGGCTGGGTCGTTGGACAGTCGATGTTTTGGAAGCCAGGTCAGAGAATTTTATCGAATCGCTGCTTTATTTTACAGCGTGGGTAATATATTCTCAAATAAAACATATCAAACAAAGTTGGATTTATTTGTACGTCGAGAAGGAATCTTAGGGGCATATCGTATTAATGGCTAAATGCCAAAAAGCTTATTATAACAACCACGTTTTCTATATATTTCAGCATTTGACCTATGCCTGGCAAGCATCATTTCACACGTGCAAAATCGGCGTTCAACGTTTCTCGGCTTCAGTTCATATGGAACCCAATTTTGTTGCTTTTGAATCTTTCCCAACGATTTTAAATTATGTGAAATTGCTTGTTGAGTGACTCCTAATGTAAGTGCAAGTTCTTCTTGCGTTTGGCACGGATCTGCCTCCAATAATGCTTCCAATTTCGTGTCTTCGTACACTTTCGGCCTTCCGCTATGTTCTTTGTCTTCGACGTCAAACTCACCGTTCTTAAACTTTTGAAACCACTCACGACAACTTCTCTCACTCAAAGCAGCCTCACCATATGCTTCTACAAGCAATCAATGCGCCTCAGCTGCAGATTTCTTCGAATAAAAGAAGTAAATCAAAAGTCCTCGCAAATGACGCTTATTCTGCTCAAAACTCAACATTCTCACCTGAAAAAATCATGTGAAGCTAAAACAAAATCACTAATATTTCAAGGTTATGGTCTTGCCAGATGTCCAACATTACGATACATATTACGTTCTACATCCGACAATTTCAACCATAATGTCCTGGTGAGACTATCTTTTGTCAAGCAGCGGAGACTCATTCGCACTCCCAATAGTTTAATAGGCACCTACTCATAATCACATCATTAGAAGAAAAAAACACAAAAATGAGACAGGTAATGATTGAAGGTAACGAAACTGTTTTACACAATTTACTGAAGGCCTGCTTTTCAAAAGATGAAGGGCGCATCACTGGCTTTTCGAGAGAAAGATCGCATTTTCGTAGGTTCTCTTTGATGGATCCAGATAAAACAAAGTGCGAAAAAGCCTCAAAGTTTTCTCTTTCGCATACCAAGGGTTCAGGAAAAAAAAACTTTAGCTGCTTTCACGCCAACATCGCTCGAACGGACAGAATGTTCTCAAAAATGATAAATATCGCTCTAGCATCATATTCCAACACACCCAGCTTTATTTCAACAAAAGACAATGCATGTACAAACAGACGGCCTTATTTTATATCATGTTTATAAAAACTGTTATTTTTTTTACTAAATGTGCCAATTTTTTGTCGATTCAGGCTACGAAAATCATTCGAACATTTTTGGGAATCCCCATCAGTGATCTGCAGCCTAAGTTAATAGTCTAAGCCTGCGAAATGAGATATGGAACAATCATAAAAATAAAGGAATGCACAAATCAAACAAAATTTCCATTGCATTCCAACTATGCAAACTTCAACACTATAGTGTTATAATACCCGTAAGATTGACGAATGTAGGATGGAGGACGTTCCAATGTATTTCCAGGTCGACACATAACCAGGACACCTAACAAAGCCCGATGTTGAGCGCCCAAGGCTTGGACTGTTTGTTCGGGTTTATTGAGGTTTCAGGGTAGTCGTCAGTCGTTGGGAAATCTACCATTTTCTTCTTTCTCCAATTTCATGGAACAGCAGTCCGGAATAATGCCCTTTGATATGAATAGACACGTACTGATATTTACGTCGATGATGCATAGCTGTAATTTGATCAACCGCCATGAACGTGCACGCGCTAATACCTATACAGCTACATGTCCGCGAGCACATTAGTCGCGCCGTTGAGTACGTATGCCGCGTGTGCACCGAGGTTTGCGGTGTCAGTGGGGCACGGCTCTTGGGCGCCCACATGGAGAAATTCATTGCGGCTGATTTGCAGGGCGCGTACAAGTGAGCCAGGATGATCTATAGCGAGGCAAAAACACGCTTCGTGCAGGTGCATATGCCAAAATATCCAGGCATGTTGGTCGCTGGTATAATGGGAAAACTCAAAACCCACAACCTCTCCACAAAAGTTACATGTCGCGTAGAAGGGTTGTTGCCGATCCATTTGCACTTGATGACCACATAGCACACATGAAACCAATGTTTGCCATCGTTTGCTAGCGTTCGAATCTATCCAAATGATGAGTACCAAAAAACGAATAGACTTAACCGCTACGGCAACTGGTATAGCGAACCGCGAGGCTTAGGATCATCCGACTTTTAGCAAGCACCATTCACCTTGTACTGCACACAATATGTGAAAGTATCCGTAGCATGCAAGTAGCTTTCGCAGATCATCGCAAGTGGTGAGTGTGCAACGCATGCTTGATACAAAGTCTAAGTCGCCAATTGAACTGCGGTGGGAGTCCTCCACAGCCATACTCAGCAGGCTCCAGATCAGTGCCATGGTGTATCGAGGCATGTTTTACGTCCACCAATCCATATTAAAGCCGTTGCCTATAGATGTCCAAGCTATCATAAAAGTTCCTACCGTCCAATTTCGCATATACCACATTCACCTCAAAGTCCTGACGAGATCCGACAGCTCGGATATCAACAGCTTCGCTATCATTCGGTTGAATGAAACAACGGGAAGAAGAACAGAGCGAGTACTGTCTACGATGGGGCTTGTCGAAGATCAAGCCTGTTCTTGTCGAAACAAATGAAATAAAACTACCTGGTGAAACAAAATAAGTTAGCCTCGCATAGAAACAATATTCACCAATCCTAAATATAGATGTGACGCGGTTTGTCCGAATTTGCATGGATTATACGGTCCCCGCGATAATCCGTAAAATGATTCCAACCGGCGAATACAGTGCGTGTCACACGATAAAAACGATCGAGAGACCGAAGGGACCTTTAGCTCGTGGTTCTTGATGTCTTTCAGTCTACACATATATATTGCTACACATATACGCGATCAACGGGTTTCTCCGGAAAGGATGATCCCGCAGGGAGAATTCGACGAGAGTTCGTTGTCTCCATACAGAGATCATTTTAGCAATTTGAAAAACGACACAGACAGGTATACACATGGCGAGATTGTTCGTCGTAGGTTTTTTTCCTCGACGATTAACGCCTCCGCGCAATCCCGTGGAGACCTTGATGCTACACTGGTTGGTGATTCCCCGAGAAACCTGTTAACCGATCCAAAACGAAGCGGTGGAGGAGCGACGTAGAGAGAGAGCGCGATCAAGAAGAATTGGAGAAGAGAAAGAGAGAGAGAGAGAGAGAGAGAGAGAGACCGAAGAGGATTGAGACAGAGAAGATCGCAGTACTATTCACTTCCTGTAAGGAGTGGAAGTGACTATTGCTCCGAGCATAGGATAAGTTCGATCTCGTCTCTCGTGCAGTGACGAGTGCACTCGGTTCTCTCCTTTTGTTGCACGGATCACTAACTTTCTCTGCATTCCATCGAATCGATTCGAATCGCTAGACGAACGGTTGATACATAGTTTTCCTGAACCACCGCTGCATTGACGTGGTAAAACGGATCGTATATCCAAGATAAATGTATATCTATATTATTTTCTGAATTCCAGCCTATACCCTTGTGGCTTTTTACGGATTTGAACTTCCGTTCCCAATTGAACCCTTTCCTATGACTTCCTACCCGCATTTCCCTAACGTATCCTAACTTCCTTTGCGTCCGCAGCTACCTTGAGCTACACTATACCGCCTTTGCTGAGAGTACGGCCCCATATTCTTCTGATTCTGTGGTGCACAGACGTTACACTAAAGTATCTACTCCAAGGTCTCAGAAGTATTGCCATTTCGCTGATTGGTTGATGCATAAGCCAGTGCACGGCTAAGCGGTCACCGCTCCGAGTATTGGCCGTGCATAACGCTGTTTAACCCCTTGACTGTGAGTGACACGCATAGCGGCAAAAAAAGTCGTGCCATTTTTGTGTCATGACACGTATAGGGGCATTTGAAAAACAACCTATTTCTACTGCATCGATTCGATGCAGTAGAATCATGCTCCTATACGTGTCGTGACACGATATCATGCCCCTATACGTGTCATGACACAAAAATGACACGACTTTTTTTTGCCCCTATGCGTGTCACTCACAGTTAAGGGGTTAATTCGAAATACCGCCGGAACCGAACGCCGATCATCCATCCATCAGTATCGTTTATATATACGTATGCGTTTATTTGTGCTGTGCATTTTGAGGTTACGCTTGCCATAAATTGAAGGAAAACGGAAAATTGTCAATACATGGTAACTCTAGAATGGGGAATCCTAATTGGGAATGTAAGATAAATATAACACACGAAAGTGTATTATACTATGAGTTAATTATTAAGGGGCTATACCAGTGTGACACTTTCAATAAATTGATTTTTTGTTTGCCTTTTTCGACAGTTTATACTTTCAAGAATATCATTATCATTTATATCATTCATATCAATAATATTTTAACTTGCAAAAATTGATAGTTAAATCTTTAAACGCGTTGTTCTCGAAATGAGATTTTTCAAATTGCTGACATTGTAACTCAAAGAGCGAGTATCCGTTTGACTTGAAATTTGATCTGAGTACTCTTGAATATATTTACTCTACAATGACGTAGGATATTTTTAAGTTGATGAAAATTGACGTTTTGACATTGAAAAAAACGTTCATTTTATAGGCAAGAAAATATACTTTTTTCGTAACTACATAATTTTGTTAGATTTTGATATTTTTCGAAAATTCTACGTTATTGTACAGAAAACACCTTCCAGTTTAACGACAATTTTTCCTTTTTCGGTTTCAGCTACTCAATCGGCCGGAATCATGTCAGCAGTGGAGAAACTTTTTTTTGGCGCCTGCGAAGGCAGCGCATGTGTCGCTTGGATGTCAATATTTTTCTATGAAAAAATTATGTAATATAGGTCAAATATAGCCAAATATATTCTTAATTTTCCAAAACATTTAATTGAGTACTTTTCTTCCGAAAAATCTCTGAAAATCACCAAAATTTTCAGCGTTCACACTGGTATAGCTCCTTAATCACTTTACAGGAATAAAATAATGAATTTTTAATTGAATTTTAAAAACTTTCGAAAAATTTTGCATTTTGAAGAATTCAGAAAGTCATCGGACATGGGATCTCTGCTTCAACGTTCATCGTCTCGAGTGTTTCGCGACGATTTATGTGAAATTTACTGCGCGGCAGCAATCATCCGCGTCACTTTTCACTTTCTCCGATGAATATGGCGGTAATGGGACCGATCGTACGGTGTGATCGGTTTTGAAGCTCACATCGCGATACCGAGCACCCTGCCGTTTTTGTACATGCGCGTAATAAAGACCGATCCTCGCGGGAATCGGCAATTCATTGAAAGAATCGAGGAATAATATTTTACGCCGGACACTATACACACTTTACACACTTCGCGTTTCCAAGCTTTCTGTGGCTCAAAGACGCAGCGGGAAGAAACGAGAGAGAGAGGGAGATTGATTGATTGATTGATATATATTTTATGCCTTGGTCGAAACCTTAAGGCAATATGGTACATAGTGTGTACAGTTTGTAGGAATTTATATAATAAAAATAGAACTAAACATATTGTAAATATAAAATTAATATAAATAAAAATTGATAACGAGTAAATAAGCATAACAAGAGTATTAAATTTAGCGAGGAATATAAGTAATAAGTAAATTAACCTAAGATGAGTGATTATAAAATAGAAAAGTAAAACATAAAAATATCAAAAATAATAACGATGATGATTTTATCTGTAAAGCTAGAGTTTTAATGTTGTTTTGCTGCGAAAGACTGGGAACGATGGGCTTAGTAGCTGTCTAGATCGTGATCAAATAGATACGAAAATAGTCTGCATTTGAAGATTTCGAGGCTCGGAGATGCTGTAACTAAGAAAGGAAGCGAATGCCAAAAGTACATAGCAGCTGAGCCGAAGGAATTTCGAAGGATGGCTGTTCGATGTAGCGGTATTTGAAAGGTATTGATAGTGCAACGACGAGCTGAGTAAACAGATGGCTGAGCGGGCGGGAACATTTGAATTAGATAATCCGGAGCTTGTTTTTTCACGATGTTATATATCATGATTCCCATGAAGTATAATCTTCTGGTTCGGACTGTCAACCAACCCAATTGCCGACGGTATGGTGTGATGTGGACGTCTTTTAGGAGGTTAAAGATAAATCTAATTGTCGAGTTAATTAGCTTTTGCAACTTGTGATTTTGCTCAGTTGACAAATCGTTGTAGACTAAGCTGCAATGATCGAGGATGGGAAATATGAGTGTGGTGATAAGCGAAATCCTGACTTGACGTGATAGTGCATTTTTATGGTATTTTAATTTGTAGAGCGAGTAATTAACTTTGCGTGAAATGGTCGATACATGTTTATTCCAGGAAAGGTCAGATGACATGATTACTCCCAGATTCCTCGCTTCCTTGACATACGGTAGGATTGTGCCATTAGCAACGATGGGAGCGAGTTCATCGAGGTTTAACCGGTTTATGTGAGCTCTGGAGCCTAGAACCAGGACAAGCGATTTTTGTAAATTTAGTTTGAGCCCGTTCGCGTCAGCGTAGTCTGCTATCACCTGCACGTCGGATGAAATGCGGTGTATTCCGTCAGCTATGTCGGCCGGTGGGCAGCTGAGATAGATTTGAGTATCATCGGCAAAGACCATGTGTTGGGAGTGGCGGAGATTCCATCCAATGTCGTTGATGAATAGCGAAAAGAGTAAAGGTCCTAGGACCGAACCCTGGGGAACACCCGCATGAGTATCACACCAACCAGAGCAGAGACCTTCATCGTCGACAACGGCCTGAGATCTGGAAGTGAGATACGCATAGACCCATTTCAGGGCGTGGTCCGAGAAACCGATAAGCTTTAATTTTCTGAGCAATTGCGCGTGAGGAACCATGTCGAAGGCTTTGCTAAAATCGAATAGCACTAGGATGGTAACGTTTCTGCTATCGGCCGCAGTTTTAATATCGTGACAGACTCGAAGGAGAGCTGTTTGAGTGCTAAAACGTTGCCTGTAACCGGACTGTCGTGGGTCCAAAATATTGTGGTTAGTGATGAATGTGACTATTTGTTTGTGAACAATGCGTTCCAGGATCTTGGAGAGCTCTGGCAGGTTTGCGATAGGACGTGTGTCTGATAGAGATCTGGGTGGATTTTGTTTGAGTAGGGGACGAATTAGAGCGCGCTTCCAGGTTTGAGGGAAATGGGCTAGTCTTAGGCAGGCATTAAAGATTGAAGTTTGTGTGCTGGGAAGTAGTGGGAGAGATTGTTGGAGTACGAAAGGGCTCATGCCATCGACTCCTGCGGATAGTGATGATGTTCCCATGTGATGGATAAGCGCAGAGACCGTATCAACGTCTACAGCCGCGAGGTCAAAGAAAGGGCCTTCGAGTCTGCATTCGTCAAGGATGGAAGATAAATGCGTGGGATGACAGTGCTCGGATGTGTTGGTTACCTGTGCGAAAAATAGATTTAATTCGTTAGAGGAAAAATAGAGAAAGAAGAAAAAAGAGAAAGAAGAGAGAGAGAGAGAGAGAGAGAGAGAGAGAGAGAGAGAGAGAGAGAGAGAGAGAGAGAGAGAGAGAGAGAGAGAGAGAGAGGGAGGGAGGGAGGGAGAGGGGAAGAGAGGGAGAGGGGAAGAGGGGGGAGAGAGGGAGAGGAATGAGAGGAATGAGAATGCTTCCACAAGTGACGATTTATGGTACGTCGGATATACAAACGTGTATTGCTCGGCAGAGTTTTCCCGACAATGAGATCGCACACGTGCGCGTTTGCAAAGCGTACACTCAGGTGTGACTTATTAATAGGAATGGTATCTATCGTGTCTAGCGCGAGTGCGCATGATTCCTATATTTTCAGATCAAAGCTCGTTATCGAGTGGGAAAAATGAGTGTGCGTTATTCGCGTGTGCGACACTCTTTACGAGCTTGGCTAACCGTTTGATATCGTAAATATTTTGTATTCACAGGGTGTCTACAGGGTGGTCCGGAAAGTGACGTCCAAAAGGAAAATTTATATGCCTCGTATTTATCCAAATCACCGTCGGTTATACCATCTTTTTTAGTTTTCGAGAGGAAAACATTTTTTAACTTTTTTTCAAAGTTTTCTCTAGCATAGGTTTTTATTGATTTTTTTTATATGTACTTTTCTGTTAGAAGTTTTCAAAAGAAATTAGGAATCATTTAGACTGGTAGGAATATTTTTTTTATCATCCAAACTTTCGTGACTGGTCCTTCCAAGCCTTATTTTCTAACTTGCGATCAACATCTGAGGCATTTATTGCTACGACAACAGTTTGTCATTTATTCACTGTTTAGCAGTGCACTTCATAACGATAACACAAGTAGATGAAGTCGCGAGGAAAGTATATATACAAAAAAGGAAAATTAAAAAAAAAACGATTTTTCTTCGAAAACTAAAAAAAAACGTAGGACATACAATGACGTTAAAGTTTGCATAGTCGGAATGCAACGATTTTTTTAAATTTCTTCATTTTTATTATTATCCAAAGCTTTGTTTTTGCAAACCAAAATCGACGTAAACCGGCCTAAATCGACCGAATGAAATATGTGTAATTGAAAAAACGAGCTTTCATTGCATTCCAACGATGCAAACTAGAACGTCGTGAAAATATATGAAGTTGATTCGGATAGGTATTCATGCAAGGCATCTCGACTTTTATTTTGGACGTCACTTTTCGAGTCTCTCTACATTATACAGTAACGGTCACCAGTTTTCGATCACTTTGGAGAATCCTTACACTTTGATTACCTTGGATAATTACAGAATTATATTAAAATAATATTATTCTTTTTATTTCATATCTTACGAAGCTGCTATATAGCTCTAAAAAATGAATTATATGATTATAACATAATTTTGAAATGATCCAAAGTAATAGAGACGTTCTGACCGGTACTGTATGAAAGGAAAGGATATTTTGAACCCGTTATATCTATGTAGTGTTGCGTATATATAAACATACCTACATGTATGTGTACGTAAGACAAAAACAATTCATACGTACACTTGCGCAGGTCCAAGGATATATATATTCTATTTGGAAGCATCATCGCAATGGTGAGGTAGGTGCGCGAGCTTGCATCAGAAAAGATCGATAAATCAAAGTTCTCGATGCAAAAGTGCAACGCACCCTTGGCACACGTGAACGAGCTGTCCCACACGATGCTAATAAAGCGTGGGAGGTCGATCGCGAACGCACGCTGAACCTCTTATACGGTCAACCGGCCACGCTTTCCGTCATTATATCGTTGCACATTGCACACCTTCCTGCTACTTTATAACGGCCAAAGTGCATCGAGATATCGCGTATACGAAACACCTGCTGTTTTGTCCGAGTATGCAGGCTATACTTTGCCCACGTCTGTGCAGATTGATTTTCTTTTTTTCTTCTAGTCCCTCACCACGCGTTTCGATCGCTCGGCCGGTAGTTGTGATCGGTGACAATCGTGAAGGGAAACTAATAATTGCTTGAAAATTAATCAATCCAACGATTAATTAATCAATAATTGCTTTTACTGAGCTTCTCAAGAGTTGATATACGATCTGTCGTATCCACGAGAGACTAACCCGATTACGCCGATGATTTTGAAGTTTGCATCGTTGGAACGCAACGAAAATTTTTTCTTCTTCATTGCTAAAATTTCTTTTTGACCGATTTAGGCTATGGAAATCATTCAAATGATTTTCCGTAATTTGAGTACAGAGTTACGACCTCGAGTTGCCAAAAAAAGGTTTCAAATAATAATAAAAATGAAGAAATTTTTTATATATCGTTGCATTCCAACGATGTAAACTTCAACGTTATATTACGCGTTTGATATAGAACGTTCGAAGGGATTGCGGTTGCAGGATCAATTGTGGGAATGAATTCCGTGCAGTTTGATTAATTATTTTCGCGAAGGATTCTCGATCAGCTGTGCATGAAAACCGGAGGGTCAATATTTAATATGCATTTTGCGGTAATACTTTAAAGCCACCACTCTAGCGGCAGAAAATAAGGCCTCACCTTGACCATTTATTTTGGGAGTATGAAAAAAGGAATAGGATTTCTTTTGAGAGGGTTTATATAACACATAATAAAGCATTTAAAAAATATATATATATTAAATATATATTTCATACAAAATGGCGGCGACAAAGCCCATCTTGAAAAACGTGTTTTTTACAAATAGCTTCACGGGAGGACGGTTTTCTCGTAAAGTATAAGACCTGGAACAAAAAGAAACAAAAAAATATGATCTATATATTATTAACTATGGGACTACGTAGGGTTTTTTAAAATCAAATCTTGAAAAAATTGCCCATGTTGAAAGAAATAAATCGATCTTTTACCCAAGAAATAACCAGTAAATTATTTATAAGAAAAAAAGTTCACATTTAATCAAAAAACGGCGACGTACTCCTATATAGAATGTAATTGTGAAGCTGCTATACAAATTTTAAATCGATCCATGCAAAGGTCTTCGAGTAATCCGTCCTCCCAGTTCCAAAAAAGTGGTTCCGAGAAAAACGCGTTTAAAGTTGTACGAGCACTTGAATCCTTGAAATGTTTGTTTACCTTCAATTTGCAATGCCCGCATTATATGCGAGAAATTTTTGTTTACCTTTAAGGGGCTACACCAGTGTGAACGCTGAACATTTGGGTGATTTTAGGGTTTTTTTTTAAGAAAAGTACTCAATTAAATGTTTCGGAAAATTAAGAATATATTCGGCTATATTTCGCCCTTGTTACATAGATTTTTCAAATAAAAATATTGAGATCCAATCGACTTATGCGCTGCTTTCGGCGGCGCCAAAAAAAAGTTCCTCCACTGTTGACATGATTCCGGCCGATTGAGTAGCTGAAACCGAAAAAGGCAAAAATGTCGTTAAACTGTAGGATATTTTCTGTACAATGACGTAGAATTTTCGAAAAATATGAAAATCTAACAAAATGACGTAGTTCTGAAAAAAGTCTGTTTTCTTGCCCATAAAATGGTCGTTTTTTTTTCAATGCCAAATCGTCAATTTTCATGCAATCAAAAATATCCTACGTCATTGTAGAGTAAATATATTCAAGAGTACTCAGTTCAAACTTCAAGTCAATCGGATAATTGCTCCTTGAGTTACAATGTCAGCAAATTAAAAAAATCTCATTTCGAGAGAAACTCGTTTAAAGATTTAACTATCGATTTTTGCAAGATAAAATGATTAGAGATGCGGCCTTGAAATTTTTACGGAATTTCTGATTAATCGAAAACATTTCATTTTATGAGCAGTTTTATACGAAATTTTTCACAGAAAATTCATTCAAATACCTACAACTCAATTCAAATACCTCAAATACCTACAACTTTTGAATAAAACAATATTTTTTAATTCCGTACGTACTTCTCTAAGTATTCTAATGTAGATTGACTTTTTTCGGATTTTTTTGTCGAAACTTTCGGAAACTGTCGAAAAAGACAAAAAAAAAACGATTTTCTGAAAGTGTTACACTGATATAGCCCCTTAATCTGTGATACGTTCACCATAAGGGATAACAACATACTAGAGTGGTGTTATCCCTACAAAAGTGTTTTCATAAAATTACAAATTTGATAGCAGTCCTTCGGGGCCGTCCATAAATTACGTCATCGACTTTTGCTGATTTTTGACCCCCCCCCCTGAAATCATCCTATCCTTCATATCGTTGTAGTCAAATTATCGTTACCGTCATCTAACAACCAGACCCCCCCCCCCCCCCCCTATTTTAAAATGACGTAATTTATGGACGGCCCCTTCACAGTTTCCCTGTGCACTTGTGTAAATACGGTACAGCGGAGCGTAGAGAAACGAGTGGCTGTGGGCAACACGCCAAGGAACTCCGAAGGTCTCCAAGGACCTGGAGATAGAGTGTAGTGTAAAAAGTAGCGGCTAAAAGTGAAAGGGCTAGGATTGCGAAAGCTCCAAAGGCCGTGCAAAGGAATATCAGAAATAAAAAATACATCATGGTTATTGTCAATAAACAAGTTGCTACTACCATGCCACCACTACTCGCGATATACAATACCTCATCAATCACGAATTATTTGCTTTCCTTTATCCACGCAACCGCATTTTCCTTCTGGATACCGAAGAATATGGCGAGTGCCTGGGTCAAAAGGCGACACTTGCGGAGAAGCACGTGCATACAAACTGAATGAGGCTCGCAGTGTGCATCTTGCGAGGATGTTCCCTATGGGTGCGCAATTTTACGAGCTTTCGCACGGTACACCGGGCATCGCGCGCTGCAACACCGGAAATCTCCGGGAGTTTCAAAGCCCGTCCATAACCTTAGGACATTGTTCAGCTACTGAGACACAAACTGTATACATGGAACACAAAACTTCAACGAAACTACAAGCTAAGACCGACAAGCTAATAAAGCAGTAGCAGCGTCATGGCAAAGCGGATTCAATTAAGGATTGACCGATGAGAATGTTCAAGGCCATGCATCACACGCTTCGATCACTTCGAAATTTCTCACTCCAATTTCAAGCAAACGGTACCAACAAATTATATGAAATTTATCATGTACATGCGATATCGTTGTAGAAAGACTCTGACGGTCGAAACTTTTGCAAATTTTGAAAAAAAAAATGAACAGATATTAGTCACCACAGCATGAATAGTGAATTACTAATTGATGTGCCGAATTCATTCATATTTCTAGACCCTTAGGCTCTCGACAGTGAAAACAAAAACACATTTTGAGCGTTGCTTCTACCGACTTGATGACAAAATGACGGAGAAATCGGGCCTTGGAGTTTATTTTTACATGAAACTAGCAAAATTGTCCCAAGGAAGGTCAAAATATTATTGACAATCCTGTAAATCTAGTGCATCAGTTTTCCCACTGGCGGCGATCCCGCATGGTGAACGTGCATACATATACACGCATCACACACGGACTTGCAGCAACTATTGGCCCTCAGCTCTTTGCTGTAGTGTGAGTAGCAGACGGTTGTTGCGACATCTGGCGGTAGTTTGCGGCGGCTCGTAGCCAAAAACTACGAATTCTGCAGAACCATTATAATCGCGTTGAAATTTCCCAGCGTGTCACAAAGTAGCCAACTGCATATCTAATAAAAAAAGATGTTTGTTTTTCATACTATCAAATGTAATTCGATGTTTCTTTCATGCAACTTTAGATAAGAATATCCCACGTGAATCCGGAAACATTTTTACCTTGTTTACGAGTAGTAGTAACCATTCGGTTTTTAGGCCATCATACCTGTTGACTTTTATAGTATACGACGAATTTATATATTAAGTCTACCAAAAAGTTCTATACGTTTTTTAATGAAAAAAAAGTACATTTTCGATACATTCATCACATTCCGCCTTTACTAATGACCTCTTCCCGACTGAAGAGTTGTGCAGTACGTATCAATAAATATATTAAAGATGCATTAGTTTCTGTTAATTAAAAAACCGACCAGAACTTTTGGTCGAGGAAAGGTGATTTTGACTTTCGCGACTTCGAGGGCTATCCTCATAGCAATGTACTGTCGACATACTCAGTATCATGTAAGACCAAATGTCTTGTCAAGTACCTCTAGATAAATGGAAAATTGAATTGAAAGAAATTACATTTCGAAATGTAAATGTAAAAGCCAAGTAACTAAATTGACGCCTGCCACTGTGTGTGATATCACACACACACATACACATACACACACGCGCTCGCGCGCACACCCAATCCTTTTACTTTGCACGTATGTATAATCGAACGACAATGATTTTATCTTGCCTAAAAGCTCTTATTCATATATTTATATAGCATATAGATCGGGTTATTGGTATAACTTTCGAGATATAAATCACAAGATCATAAATATGTGAATTGTGAGATTATACACATATAGTGGACATTTCATGATAGTTTTGCGTGGTACATATAATAACCAAGTTTCTCGGGTTCCCCGTGCGCAATTTTACAAGCAATGTACTGGTTGCTCTTACCGAGCGAGAAAAGGGTCTTTCTTGAGTAATAAGGGAGGCAGAGAGAAAGAGAGAGAGAGAGAGAGCGAAAGAAAGATTGAGAGAGAGAGGGAGAGAGAGAGAGAGAGAGAGAGAGAGAGAGAGAGAGAGAGAGAGAGAAGGTGGAGTACACTCGTGGAATATTCTCCTTCTCAACACGCGCGATGTTCGCTACACTGCAAAAACGATGCCGACGTCGCCATATGCTTAATTTATAGTTTAATGCGTCTTAACGCGATAAATCCGTGTATACAGCAGCACGGTCAAAATGTACGCACCCATGAATGAAACGGCGATACGCCCGTAGGTACACGTATAAATATACCTTGCGAAACATTAATTGTCGGAGGAACGCCGAGAATGTTAAAATTTAACGTAGGGAAAAATAATTTCAACGTTCCGCACCCACGCGGCTCGCATTTTAGACTCGCGAAAAATGAAGTGACATCTCGTACTGTATTTTTCCACTAAAGAATGAAAATAAGCTTTACGGTAAGCTGTTCCACTGGGAAATGCAGTTTTTAGCAAGTAGAATAATGAAAAAACAACTCGGGCCCGGATATATGGATATTTATGGAAAAGGGAGATTTTAAAACCATTATACCTATGTAAAGTTGGCTATGAGCGCTCTGGATCTTGTATGAACGGTCATTGAAATTATATTTTTATAAGCATGCTTAGATCCATCTAGACCTGTATACAAATTTGTTGGGGAGTCCTCAGATCCTACCACATTTGTACAGGGATTTGATAGGGACGCCGCATGTTGGCAGTCCATATTGGAATTCAAATGGATTCCGCCCTATTTCACGATTGACGTCGTTTGAGCGTTTTATATTTGAAAATGTCAACTGGAATTTGTTGGATTTCCCAAAAAAATCTCCTTTTGTAATGCCATCTACAAATTTCTTTAGGGGTCCCAAGATGCACTCACATCGCTATGGGGATTTGTTTTGGACACCGCACACATAGGGAGTCCTCGTTTGATAATTCTTACCACGTTCGAATAAAAAATGTGTGAAAAGTCACGAGAAACGTGTGTGGTGTATGGTGAAATCATGTCGAAGTGCAGTAAAAATAAGCACGAAACGATAATTGCAGTGGATTTCCAGTGATGTGATTCAAATCGATTTTTAAGATATACTTTTTTAAGCGATTGATACTTTTTTCAAGATAAAGTTTACACGTTTGTTCAGAAAATGCAATGTACAGAATGCGATTTGATCCATCAAGAGTCGTATCGGATTCTGTTTGATAACGTGGGAATCCTTTGGGATTTGAATTGGATTCGTACATCGGATTCCAGTGGTACCCGATTAGAATCCCATGTACGAGCGTGACGTTTTAGTTCAGGCATCCAACGCGATGACCCATCGGATGCCTATCAGGAAGTAGGGAAAAGTATTGGGTTCCTATTGGATCCCTACGACAAGTTCTGCACGCTGAGGTGACTCTGGACACTGGGGCCTCCATACTGTGAGCATGAAGACAGTAGGCTAGTATGAGAATGGTCCTTGAAATCGAATGTCTCCAAAATAACTTTTCCCACGTGTATATATATATATCTACTCGCGTTTCTTTCGATCCCTGTATGTCCAACCTCCTGCCCGATGTACCTCGCTTTATTTGTTTAGGGGGGCTTCTTTATTCTTGGCTAACAAGTACCTTCGTACGGCGACGTAACGCTCCTGCTCTGAAACCAGTGCTTACACGCATGCTTACCAAAGAAATCTCCGCGTTCCCTTTATCCTCATGGAAACTTTCCTTCCTCCCATCTTTATACCCTGTCCATTGGGATTGTGTTCGCCGCCTTTGCGAAATAACATCTACATGCACATTCGTGAGCACACACACGCGGAACAAACATCAAGTACATTCGTGCACACTTCTTTTCTTCGTTAGCCAACAAATGCCTTCCAACAAATGGGACCCTCGGCTTTACTAGTCCGAATGGCGGCCGTATTTGCAGATTAATTCCCAGTTCTTATCATCGTTTTCCGCAATCCGGAAAAGCGATACCGAGGGTAAAGTAGCATGGGGGCGATCAATATCGCGATTAACTCACCCACTGAACGAATTGGTTCGATCGAAATAATATTTTTTTTTTTTGTATTGAATAAGATTTCTTCCATTTCGTCGAGATTGACTGACTTTGCGATAGAATTTTATTTAGATCAACCCTGCAAAATGCGCAATGAGAAGATATATTCGGTTGCTCGGGATAAGCATAGGTACTATGGAAATTTTTTGACTTAGTTGCTTAAGGGGTTAGGCCACAGTAACGAGTATAAAATCATGTGCGAATTTAACAATTTTTTTTCGTTTGATAAAGTGATTCACTCATAAAGTTAATTACACATCTATTTAGTATGAATATCAAGCTATTAGAAGATATATATATATTTTTCGATGTGCAAAATGGCCGACTACTAATATTTTGTTTTGTTATCTTTTTTTAGGCCCTTCGCGGCGTGACATTTAGCATCCATAATTTTTTACCTAGAACAAAAAACAAAAATTCTCGTCAATCTCCATTAGAATACCTAGAGAAATACGTACGGAATTTAAAAAATATTGTTTTATTCAAAAGTTGTAGGTATTTGAACTTAAGAAATGAATTTTCAGTGAAAAATTTCGTTATAATTGCTCATTAACTGCTCATAAAATGAAAAGTTTTTGATTAATCAGAAATTCCGTACGTATTTCTCTGCGAAATGCAATTAGGAACGTAACTTTTAAATTTGAAGTTAATCGAGTGAAAATTGTTGAAGTTATTTGTCACGCCAATTGGAAAAAAGCTGTTTCGAGAAGTTTCGAGTAGTAGGGCATGTTGTACATCGAAAAAAAATTCTAACCGCATGATTTCATACTAAATAGATGTGTAATTAATTTTATGAGCGAATCACTTTTTCATACGAAAAAAATTGTTACATTCGCACATGATTTTATACCCGTTACTATGATTTTATACCCTTAAATAAAAATTAAACGTCTAGTATGACCACTACGGCCGAGCATATTGAATTACATATTCGTTGAGAAGAATTCCGAATTCGTCGAGAAAAATAACACATTAAATTGTTCAATTTCCATTCGATTTTCCCTTATTTCTCAAAGCAGCTTTATTCAGGATGACAATTATAAAGTGGCCATGTGTTTTTTAAGCGCCTGACGCGGAATTTTGCGACCAAGAAAAATGCAATGTCTTATAGGGGTTTTCAAATCCTTTTCCAAAAAAATCTAGCGAAATGAGTATTCGGAAAAAAAACAAAATACCCTTCTGGGTTCAACGGAATGAAGATAATTAAATTCCGAGTACGAAACACTTCTCAAAAACTTTTTTTCAAAAGCACTAAATCCCATTCATCCACTTAAAAATGCATCTTAGATAATTCTTTTCTCGATGCACAACAAAGTTTTTCCAAACTGTTTCATATTTGGAATTTTATCATCTTCATTCCACTGTGCTCGAAAAAGATTTGTCATTTTTTTCCTGAATGCTGATTTTTTTCTGGCAAATACTACTCATCACAAAAATACGATATATTTTTTTTCGACGAGATGAAGGAAAACCGTTGTATATAATTTTTTCTCGGTGGCAAAGCTTCGCGCTAAAGCCTTAAAAACATTTCTTCCTTATTATTGTCACACTGTATATACATTATCGCTTGCAACCTCGTGCATATGTAAGCCGGCCCACACGATGTTGTAGACATTAAAGAGCGTATGTCTCACTCGATGAAGGGTCACCCTTTTGATTTTTGTCAATGGACACATGGATATTTCCGAGTCGCTGAACGACATATAAAGGGCGCTCGCGAGCAGAGGATCGGAATCCTCATATAATTGTGTATATAGTCCCATTGTGGAGTATCTAAAGTATACATGTAGAAGTACTCTCCAGGGCTCTGCGCTCGCTCTTTGTTCAACATGTGAGAATGTACCGCGACGTGATGTCCAGGACGAGTGCTGTGAAACAACGGATGCAAGAGGGATATTTTCTCCCGCGAGCGCACTGCAGCGACCTCGAACTTGCTCTCGCGGGAGAAGAAAAAATCGGCAGAGAGAGAAAGAGAGGAGAGAGCTAAGAAAGATCGTAAATGTTTGGTTTTAGTACCATTGTACCATAGCTCTCAGAGCCCAAAGAAGTCGGACGCTCGAAAGCACCTTCCGCGAGCTTGTGCAACTTTCCCGGCTCGAAGAACGCGTTTTTTCTTTCGAAAATATATTTTTCCCTCTTCGCGTATCTTTATTCGCAATTATTGCGGTATTTCATTGATGGGATTTTGAAAAAGGGTCTTCGAAAATCACGTGATTATCGACTCATACGCAGTAAACGCTAAGCCTCGTCTAGGAGATTGGGTTTTTCTAGCGCATACTTTGAACGATGCTGAAGTTTGCATCGTTGGGCTGCAACGAATTTAATTTCTTTCGACCGATTTCGTCTGCAGAAGGCCTTCAACTATTTTTCAAGATTTTTATTTAGCGATTTTATAGATTATAAATCTATAAAAAAAAGATCGCTTATAATAATCAAAATATGGAAAATAAAATGTAAAACGGAACTTTCGTTGCCTTCCAACGATGCAAACTTCAACACCATATGCTTTAAAGGTTTTTCGTAAATGCGAAGATGCAATAGCCCGTGGAGAAATTTAGTGGGGAGTTCCCAGATCCTGACACGTCCCTATAGGCATCTGACAGGGACGTCGCACGTAGGGAGTCCACATTGGAATACACATGGTTTCTCCACTATTTTCCTATCGACGACCTTGGAGAATTTCTTATTTGAAATTCTCAACCGGAATATATGTAGGATCTCCCAAAAAAAATATCCTTCCGTGACTCCGTGCACAAATTTGTTGGGGAGTCCCAAAATGCATCCACATCTTTATAGAGATTTGTTAGGGACACCGCACATAGGGAGTTTGTTTGGGATCCCATTGGATTCTGCATTGTTGATCGATGAACGGCATTTGAGAATCCTTACCTCGTTTGAATCGAAAATATGTGAAAAGTGACGAGAAAAAGCCCGGCGTGTTGAAATATAACCTGCACGCCCCCATGGAAATTTATGTATGTAAAATATTGGGAGTACAACTTTGCAGTGACCGTCTTTTTCAAAAGTTTAAGGCTTTATTATAAAAAAGTGGCTGCATAATTTTTAATCAAAGTACTGCCCGTCGCTAGCTACGACCTCGGCCCATCTTTCAGGTAGCATTCGAATCCCGCGTCCATAAAAGTCTTGGTCCTTGGAGGCAATCCAGGAATCAACCCAATTTTTGACTTCTTCGTAAGTACCGAAGTGCTGGTCAGCCAAATCGTGTGCCATTGACCGGAACAAGTGATAGTCGGAAGGGGCAATGTCTGGAGAGTACGGCGGGTGGGATAAAACCTCCCATTTCAGCGTTTCCAAGTACTTTTTCACGACATTTGCAACATGGGGTCGGGCATTGTCATGCTGCAGTATCACCTTGTCATGTCTTTCGTTGAATTGTGGCCGTTTCTCTTTGAGTGCCTTACTCAAGCGCATCAACTGACGTCGGTAGAATTCCCCTGGGATGGTTTCTGATGGTTTGAGCAGCTCATAGTACACAACGCCCAGCTGGTCCCACCAGATACACAGCATCACTTTGGATCCGTGAATATTCGGTTTGGGCGTCGATGACGGAATATGACCAGGCAGTCCCCATGATTTTCGGCGTTTAGGATTATCGTAGTAAACCCACTTTTCATCTCCAGTCACAATCCGGTGCAAGAATCCCTTCCTTTGTTGTCTTTGGAGCAGTTCCCGCAAATGCTGAGAATTCGGCTCGTAGGTTGCCATGTTTGAGTGCCAATAACTTTATAATGCATACACGTATCCGTTAGCTTTTTTAAATTGTTTACATTGGCAGAGTCTCTAGTTTAAAATGCCACTTTTTTATTGAGCTAGGGCGACTACTTCGGCCGCAGTGGCTCTCTAAGTAAAACGGTCACTGCAAAGTTGTACTCCTAATATATGCAGAAAGTATATGCTACATATATATACATATATATATATATATATATATATATATATATATATATATATATATATATATATATATATATCAGTCGCATATACAGTGACGAAAAATAGAATAATACGTACATATTCAGTATATATGCACAAATATATGACGCATATGACCCATATATTTTCGATATATTTTTCTCACCAAAAAATATATGCTACGTATAAACACTATATATGATGCATATATGAGGCATATACGACGCATATATTTTCGATATATTTTCAATCTATTTTTTGTCTGAAAAATATATCAAAAATGTATGCGTCATATATGACTCATATATGCGTCATTTATGCGTCATGTATGACGCATACATTTTTGATACATATTCCTGACAGGAAATATATGCTGTGTATAAACAGTCTTACAGTTAAACTTAATAAAACTTAAAAATTAAACTTAAAAAAACTTAACTTACAGCTAAAGTACACTATTACATATAAACACTATATACAAATATACTACGCATATCTGTATATATGTGGTATGTATGCAGTGTGTATGCAACATATATGCTAAATATATGTGGTATATATGCAGGGTAAATGCTACATATATCATTGATATATGATACATTGATATACAGTAATACCACGCATATACATCCCATATATAAAAACGTTACGAAAATTAGAATTTGGCACATATATGCAACATATATTTTCAATATATGGCATACATTTCACATATATTACAATTATTAATAAAATAAATTTATAAATTTATTTTATTTATTTATTTATAAATTTATATACGCAACAATATACTGTATACAGTATATTGTTGCGTATATACATTTCCATGGGGGCCCTTCGTGAGCGTGCGTGGTGATATTATGATGTGATTCAAATCGATTTTGAAGATATACTTTCTTGAGCAGCTTATAATTTTTTAAGAAAAAAAATCCACTCATTTTTTATATCTATGTTTATAATATTTATATTTTGTTTAAGGCGGGATATACATTTAGACAGGAAAAAATAAGCAATATTGAGGGATTTTGACTGTCCGGTTCTGTAAGCTGCGAGCTCGAAAATCAAGAAAATCAATTGTTTCGTCCAGCAAAGGTAGCGTGGTCTGGAAAATAGTCGACATTTTTTTTTCTCTCAACATCGTTGGCTCATTTCTTTTCCGTTGCTTCAGATCGCAGACAATAACCAATAGGAATAGTTATAATTGTCGTGGGATCGTTGAAAAAATGGCACTTGAATGAATCGCATCCTGAGGACTATTCCGAGTGATCTTTCATTCGCGTCTAGACTCAAGTGTATTATATTTATTGCTCATCTGGGTGACAGGAGCTCAAAGAGGTGGGCGATTCTCCCACGGTCACGGTCGCATGGTGCAAATAGCCTCTCGCCCATTGATACATTATGCCGCGAACCTGGACGAATAAGGCGAGCAAAGAGAGCGAAAGGAAGAGACAAAAGAGAGAGCGAGAGTGGTTCGCTATATCTCGGCTGTACAATGCACGGTCATCCACCGGATGCGACATTAATGAGGAAACGGGCGTTCGCGAACGTTTTATGGAAGGCTCGCAAGCTCGATATCTGTCGTTGGCCTGGAATCATTAAGGGATATTGACGCTCAGCTCTATAAGGAGAGTCGACTCATCGTCTAAACTTGCCGAGCTTGGATCCGTGTGTACGCATACTCGATTATTCATTGCTGCGACGCGACGATTGAAATTCTAAGGTTTACTACTTCCCCTCTGAACAGTTAAAGTACAGTGACAATGGTATTTTATTTATATGCATTTTTTTTAATCATCGTATTATGTTGAACTATAATGACAATGGTAATTTATTTATGCACAATTTTTCATGAGTATTTTTCAAATGCACTTATTTAGTCTCGTACTTTAATTATCCATCGTCGCCTATGAATCGGTGGGTTCAGTTTGCTGTATCATTTTAAATATACCCATTCGCATCTTTGGAAAAAATGTATAAGTGCTTGAGTAGGATAATGATTAATGTTGATGAAAACTATTATACATTGACGCGGTGCATAAGCTTGGGGCCAAAAAACAGGCTGCTTATCGTTTTTTTTAATGAGACTCTTGGGACGACCAGGTTGGGATTTGACACAGAATCAATACATAGTCTTGCTAAGTTTGAGTTTTTTCATGGAAAAATATCGATAATCAATGGAGTTGTGATTATTTAACGGGTTTCACCTAGTTCGCGGCCGAAAAAAGGTATTTTCGTGATTTTTTTTTTGGGAAATCGATGCAGGTTTTTATCGTTTTTTTTTTCATAGTAAAGGGTATCATTTCGAGTATCTTTGACAATTTTTTTATTGGGACATATTTATAAACGACGGAGATACAGTAAATTGCACAGACCGCTGTGCAAAAATGGTCCTTCGTGGTGACCGCTCCTGCTCGGGAACAAATCACCTGAAATCAAGAAACCAAATGAATTAATGTTTTGTACCGTATTGTCTGGTTTTTGATCGAAGGATTCAATGAAATAATGATTTTTGAAAAAATGGTCGCCGATCGAAAGTGATCGTCGACATTTCCGTGAAAAAAACAGCCTGTTTTCCTTGATATAAAAAAAGTATGCATGGAAAAAAAATCCTTCGATTAAGGCCTGCCTTTTGATATACAAACAATGTCTGTGAAATTTAAAGCAGATCGGTTTAGTTGTTTTTGAGATATTTTGGTCACCGATCCTGAAAAAGTAATTTCGAGAAAAACTCGTTTACAGTTTTACGTCAGGTATATACGTAGATAAAATGTAATTTATTACCTCTTATTGGAATCATCGATGCCCGAACAATACAGCGAACATTCTGCAGACGTAGCAGCCTCCCAAATTCCAATTTCGTGCTGCCAACTAAGTGTTACACCTTAAGCAAAGTGCCACTGCTGTTGCATGGCCAATCCGTGTAGGCAGTTCTCGCAACTAGGGTGATCTGAAATGGAAAATAAATAAATGTACTTTCGGTATAATAGTCAAAGTTTCGTACGGGCGGATTTTTGAAATATTGAAAATTACGAAGATGCCAAGAAAGAAAGGTCGATTTTCGATGAAAAGACTACTTTGATCAGTTGTTATTAATAAACTGATAGATATATCAGAAAATCATCCGGCCATGCGATAGAAAATGTTATAAACTCTGTCCGAATTTGAAGTGAATCGGACAAATAGATTTGGGATGCAACTTAATACCCTTCCATAAGACAGTTTCGAGAAAAACGCAAAAAGGGCAGACAGTGGGACGGTTTACTGTAGCGTAGTGGGCGATCATCTCACCCTTCACAAAAATCGTCACAACTTGGTCGATTTTTCGAATGTTTACAGCATGTTTGTTGCAAATTAAAGTTAAGACCCTAGGCTATAAAACGATGCAATGAAAAAATCGTACTTTCGAAATTTCAATCTTATGCAGATCCCTCAAGTATTTACGAAGTTTCCTTATACATGCTGAAGGGTATCGAAACCGTCCTATTAACAGAACAATTTCTCAGGTTCTATTTAACAGATCCAGATATTCAAATTGCCCGAATATTCTGCTTTTATTTCCAAATGCCAAAGTTTCAGTCGTTGCCCAACATCGCTCGAACGAACAACCAGATGGAATTTCCAAAGATGATCGATATCATTTCAGCATCGTATTCCAACGCTATCAGCTTAACGCCAGCCTGAAAACAAATATACAGACACCACACTTTTCTACCAGCACTAAGGTGTTTACCCCTGCAGCCTTCTGCGATCCCACCCCTTTCAGTCTTCATCCAGCATTTATCACTTCACTATTTCCAGTTCCTCAGGTGTCCTCCACTGAGTTGCCCACAGCCGCGCGTTTTCAAAGCAACACTGAGCCATCACCCACCCAAGTACCAGTCCAGACCAACGCTGCTCGATCCAAGAGATCTTTAAAGTCTCCCCTGCTTTCCACTCGTTTATTTTCAAACAAAAAGCGTTCATTCAACATCGCACACGTCTTTCAATGCTTTTTATCGCGCTGAAAGCCCCAACGCTCTTGTCCTCAATCCTCGCAGCCTCCCCCGCCTAATATAATCACGAGACAGAAGGTGGACGACTGCAAAAAAATCGGAGCAGGTTCTCAACGGGATACGTATTCTGTGTGTGCGTGTGATTGGGACGAAGGGTGCGGCGGTGCTCGATAAATCGTAGGCGGTGTGTGGTGACCGTACGGGCAAGTATACGCCGTATCCCTCTTCCGATCTTATCGATTTATCGATATCTTGGGACCGGTTGCGATCTCGTTGTATGCACACGAAGCTAAACTACACATCTGCACACACACCCTTACGGAGCTTCGTTATAATGAGCCATAAATAATCACGGCTGACACGCACCCCGAGCATCTTTCGCATCCACTGGTCTTTGTTGCTCCAGTCTTAGCCTCCTCGTGCATGCATGCTTATTACGAAAGTTGGCTTTTTCATCGCTTTTAAGCCACCGAATAAGTAACGAATTCCGAGCTGTATCGGCGAGCACCTGCTTTACATGCTCGACAACGGCCCGGCGTGTTTGCCGGTTGTATCAACGATAAGATCGAACAAGTGAACTTCCGCTAGATTTTTTTTTGCACATCATCGTATGGTGGTCGGTATGGTGCAGCATTACTTATGTATATTTGAGCCATGTACGTAGGTTGCCAAGGAGCACGCTGCGTTCAGACCCTAGGGAAGATTTTCTCATACGCGTAGAGTAATAAGGTAGCCAGCTAATAAGGTGGTTCGTAGAGACTCGTAACGATTGGTCCAACGAATGCTACGAGCTTAAGAGGCTTTCAGTGTGAATGCTGCAAATTTGGGTAATTTTCGGGAATTTTTTTGAAGAAAAGTACTCAATTAAATGTTTTGGATAATTAAGTATATATTTGACTATATTTGACCTATATTACATAATTTTTTCAAAGAAAAATATTAAGATTCAAGCGACTTATCCGCTGCCTTCGGAGGTGCCAAAAAAGGTCCTCCACTGCTGACATGATTCCAGCCGATTGAGTAGCTGAAACCGAAAAAGGAAAAATGTCGTTGAACTGATATTTCCTGTACAATGACGTAGGATTTTCGAAAAATATGAAAATCTGACAAAATGGCGTAGTTATAAAAAAGTGTTTTCTTGCCTATAAAATGGTCGTTTTTTCAATGCCAAATCGTCAATTTTCATCCAGTCAAAAGTATCCTACGTCTTTGTAGAGTAAATGTATTTAAGAGTACTCAGTTCAAATTTGAAGTTAATTGGATAATTGCTCTTTGAGTTACAATGTCGGCAAATTTGAAAAATCTCTTTTCGAGAAAAACGCGTTTAAAGATTTAACTATCGATTTTTGCAAGATAAAATGATATTGATATAAATGATATAAACGATAATGATATTCTTGAAAGTATGAACTGTCGAAAAAGGCAACAAAAAATCGATTTTTTGAAAGTGTCACACTGGTATAGCGCCTTAAAAATCATTACGAAACTTTATGAATTGAATGACAGTAGTCTACTGCGATGTGTCCTTTTCGGTTGCGAAGTTTATTGGTGGTATGATGATTAATCAGCGAATTGACATATTGATTGGAAATGATCATCGAAGGATAGACGTTTTTGTGCTCGACGGAAAAACAATTAATCGCATCTTGCTGTGTATGTTTCGAAGGAGCCCGTGCGGAAATTGTCGTACTGATCCAATTGGATTCCCCTACTTGTTTTCACTCAGACAGTGATTATGATTGGATTCTAATCGGTATTCCCCATTGAAATCCAATTTGAATCCTTAATTCCTCCATTACCCAACAGCATCCGATACGATTCGCCATGGATCTCATTGTACTATGTGTGTTGAATTTTCTCGACAAAATATATAGATATACAAAATGGGTGGATCTTAAAAAAGGATAAATATTATCTTGAAAAAGTATAAATTGCTGAAAAAACTAGATCGTGAAAATCGATTTGAATCACATCACGGAAAAACCACTATAGCTGTCGTTTGTTATTTATTTCACGGCACTTTGACATAACATCATCATACACGTACACGTTCACGAAGCGTGCAGGTTATGTTTCAACATGCCGAGTTTTTTCTTGTGACTTTTTACATATTTTTTATTCGAAGGTGGTAAAGAAAGAATAAAGAAGGTGGTAATTCTCGAACGATGTTCATCAGGGGACAGTACAGACTCTAATTGGATCCTAATAAAGACTCCCTATGTGCTGTGTCCCTAACAAATTCCTATAGTGATGTGGGTGCATCTTGGGACTCCATAACAAATTTGTGCACCGGATCACGAAAGGATATTTTTTTTTAGACACAAATTCCAGTTGAGAACTTCAAATAAAAAAGTCTCAACGAAGTAAATCGGGAAATGTTTCGAAATCCACTTGGATTCCAATATTGACGCCCTACGTGCGGCGTCTCTATAAGATCCGCATAGAGATGTGATAGGATTTGCATTCATTAGGACTCCCTAATGAATTTCTGCACAGAAGTTAATTTAATTAATTCGAATCACTACTGTAGTACTTTCTTTCTACATATTCTACACATCTGTGCATCCCTCTATTTAACTTGTTCCCTAAATTCGCCGGGCCAAGTTTTCAACCGGAATTCCGTACAAATAATTCATGTCATCCCGGTCTAAATCATACTGTCATGAAGTGAAAAAAAAACAATGTCTCAACTGCCCTTGTCAAGAATCTTTGAATTGTTACGGTAAAGGAGTGAATCCTGCAAATGCCTCTTTCTTATTTTTCCACTGTTCGACCTATCAATAACTGAATCCTGACACTGTGCAGTTATTTCCTCACTCCAAGCTCCGTTAAAAAAGAATACTCCAACTGATTGTAAACGGAATTCTTCCAAGTGAAAAATTCGTTCCACGATGCGAAACACTGTATCCATCTGAAAGTGGAATAGTTCGCCAAGGTAGCGAAAAGTTTCTCAAGCGAATGTAGATTCAAAACGGAAGAAGGGGTTTTTGCCCCGGAGCCTCGCCCTCGTAGTCGACGGAGCCCCTCGTGATGTACAATACAACGCAGGCCGTGAGCAGGTGCAATCTCACTGCTACGAATATAGTCGGGAGGCATTTGATTCACGTTTATTCGTATACATTATTTCCATGCATATATGTCAACACGGAGATTTTGCGATAGAGAAAAAAAAGGTTTTCAATGATTTTTTACGTCCTCCTAAAATATATACTCTATTTCTTCTGGAAAATACTACTTTGTATATAGATACGCTATATGTATATATATATATATATATATATCTATATATACATACAGAGTAATATTCCAGAAGAAATAGAGTATTCTGAGAAAAAAAATGAAATTTTATTTCAAGTACAGCAGAATTAAGACAATTAACTTCCGAATACAAAACCCTTCTGAAGAACCTTTTTTGTTCATCTCGTCATCGAGAAAAAAATGATCAAAGATGCATCCCAAAGTGCATAAATGGAATTTAATTCCTAATTGATAAATAAAAAAAAAAAATTCTTATCATTATTTCATATTTGGAATTATATTTATTACGGCGGGATATACATGTAGACAGGGAAACAATAAGCAATATTGAGGGATTTTTTGAACCAAGAAATAATTATTCTACAATTATCGAACTTCAGGTATACTTTAATAGCAGATTTAAGTATACAAAACAATTTTTTAAAATTAATTCATCATCAAAATGACAAAGCTGTGGCCGAGTATTACAGCAAACTCGCCGCGGGAGTTGCAAATCGGCATGCAGTCTTCTAGCTTCCCATAGACGGATTTGCAAAAAAATTCAAACATTTGTTCAGTTAGAACATGTATAGTTTCTATGTGACGGTAATTAAAAAGAAAAAATGCAAATTTAAGAAAATGGCACGCATTTACAAAAAAAATCATCATTTCACCCCACATTTCTGTAAAATGTGGATTAAAAAAGTCGTATTTTTTCAAATTTTTCAAAAAATATTCTCGTCAAGTAGAAGGCACCGATATAATCAATATTTCTACCAATTTTCAACTCAATCGGCTTAATACTTTTTGAGTAATCCTGCACGCCAATTTCGATAATGCAGTTTTGAGAAAAACACGTATGAAGTTCACGCCCGCTCCGAATCCGAGCAGTGAAGCACAGCGTTGACGGGCTGTAACGTTTGAAGTTTTTCGAATTTCGCTTTGAAACTTTGGGCAAATATTCTACATATATAGTTCTATGGTTTAAATAAAATAAAAATCGATTTTTTGATCGATGTAAATGTATATCCCGCCTTAACGAACTTCATTCTTCTTCGAGAGTGTTTACAGAAGCGTTTCGTTTTCGGTATGATCTTTATTTAATTATCTTCATTCTGCTGAACTCAGAAGGGAAATTTTAATTTTTTTCCCACCACGCTCAATTTTTTTCTGCCAAATAAATACCACCCATCGCAAAAATTCTCTATTTTTTTATTTCTACCAGGGCTTGAACAATGAGATATTACATTTTTCTCGCTCGCAAAATCTCGGCCCCAGGCCGTTAAAAAGCACACGGCGACCTTATCATTGTCACTCTGTATATACAATACATATATGACACGCATGCGCGATCTTCTCTCTGTATATTAAACCACTCGATTAACGCAGTATGTTACGGACCAGCCTTTGGAGCAATTTCGAGGATCGCGACTTAACATCACGTCCGTGTGCACACGTTCGAGACCGCCCCCACCTTTTATACGCACATATGCACATATCAGCATCCACGTGCATATAAAATACGCGCCAACGTGCATTCGACAAACTCGTGTACAGTGGGAAGCTTGAGTCTTCCGTGCCATAATCGTCCATATGCAATTCGCGTCGCAGCTTGCACCAATTGGCGATCTCGTAATGATCTTTGCCAGTGGAGATTCGGAAGGGTGGTGCACTCCGCGTATATAAGTGTCAGGGGCGGTTTCGGTATGCGGTCTCGTATATACACACAATAAGTGTTGCACGTGTATACAGCGGATGCCATACAACTTTTCGAGCCGGGTCACGACGGTGATAATTACTGCACAGTAAAGCCGAACAACGCATTGCACTTGCTGCTCACCGTCACTATCCTCGCGCACTCCTATGCACTCCGGTCCTTTAAACGCCGCGTATATGTACGTCTGCTGCATAATTGCTTGACACCGTGATACGTGTCTCCTGTATACAGGGTACCCTGCTACGAATGGATAATCCTGCAACTGTCCATAGGTCAGATCATGTCCTACTATACACCGAAATTCCAGTTTAGTACAAGTCCCACGGTGTTCGAAATAAAAATCATCTGCCTTTGGTTTTTCGCATAACATTTCTGCAAAAGATAACTTTTTTTTATCTCGTTTAAAAAAAAATTCTATCGGCTATTCGTTTTATCTAGAAAAGTCTTCTCTTCAACTTTAAATGTTAAGGAAACTTTATGAAAAATGATGTTATGCAGAATTTTCATACAAACCAATTCGAACATCTGACTTTGATAGCCTGCGGTTTAAAAAAATGTTCTACACGTATCGTGCCAATTACTTCAAAAAGTTGCTTAGTTATTGTCGATTCATATTATTTGTAGAAATGGCATGCGAAAAACCAAAAGTAGGTGATGTTTTTCAAAGAATAACACAAAGCCCAAAATCTTGCGAACCGTGGGACTTTTACTAAACTGAAATGCCAGCATATGATAGGACATAACCTATCGGCAGTTGCAGGATTATCCATTCATAACGGGACACCCTGTATGCACTTATATACGTATATGCAGAGTCGACCGCATATATACACAATGGTAGGGGCACAAAACGGTGCACTGACCAGTTTCTCGCTCGTTCAGGAAACCTGGGCATTGTCGGGCCTCCTGGATATTCCGTATCAGATATTTGCGAACAAAGGGGTATTGTACGTATCACTTTAACCGTTAAACCGCGCAGGTTGCGCCTTTCTGCCTATCAGCAATCGATGTATACGCACGTGTATGCCGACGAAGAGGTAATTTCACCAGGACAGGTCGTCGGGCACACACACACACACACACACACACACACAAAGAGAGAGAGAGAGAGAGAGAGAGAGAGAGAGAGAGAGAGAGAGAGAGAGAGAGAGAGAGAGAGAGAGAGAGAGAGAGAGAGAGAGAGAGAGAGAGAGAGAGAGAGAGAGAGAGAGAGAGAGAGAGAGAGAGAGAGAGACATATACATACATATACATATATATATATACGTGTGTGTATGTGTGTGTGTGTGTGTGCATTTATAGTTGCACGAGTTTAGTTGTAAGCGCATCCAAGTTCGCAAGCAATAATATAGCTCCCATACACCCGTGATTTAACGCGGAAACGTTACAAACCGGTATACACAAAGACGTTGAGAATATTCGACCACGTACAGAGTCCGCAGCCGGACAACCTAATCGGCACGACTCACGTAAAGCCCAATGATTACGAGGGTACTATGTTCTCTTACGTTCCTCAATTAAATTTCTGTCCGAATGCACGTATCAATTCGAGTGCGGGGTACGTCTGTGGCGAATTGAGCAGGGATCATTTGAGAAAGGTCGGCCATTTCTCCGAGTGACGTTGAAGTTTCGTCTGAATGGAATGGACTATTATATTTCTCAATTCCTCTAATTTCTTCTGGCCGAGTTTGACCACAAGTTCCTCTCAACTATTCTTCAAGGCGCTTATTTATCTCTCTACGATTTAAATCTAAGAGAAAGAGTTTGTATGAAAGTGAAAATGAGGTAATTAAAATTTAAAAAAGAACTTTCGTTGCATACCAACGATGCAAAGTTCGACATTATTTCTCCGATGAATGTTGAAGGGTACTGATTTCGTTTAAGGCGTTACCTCCACTTGTAGCGCAAAAATGGCCTTTTTCATGAATTTTTTTAAAGAAAACTACAAAACTTTTTTGATCGATCTATATACCATCTTAAAGAACACATCTTGAAGAACTTTCAGTAATTTTTTTATTGAAAAATATTACATTGTTTAGTGGCAAATGGCCGTCAATGAGATAATGTTTTTATATACACGGTTTGCGGTGACCAACATTGCGGCGAAGTGGATCATCTGAAAAAAAAAATGCGGATGGATTCAGTCAAATATAAGTATAAACTAGTCTTTAATCGAAGGATTTTAAAAAATATTCATTTTTCACAAAATGGCGGACAGTCAAAGTTAATGGATCGATTTTAACGAAAAAAAAACGGCCGTTTTTTAGTTATAAAAGGGCCATTTTTTCGAAAAAAAAAATCGAACGATTAAAGACTACATTTTTATGTATTAAATAAGCCTGGAAAATTTCAAGAAGATCGGTTCATTAGTGTTCGAGTAATCTTGGTCACCGACTTCAGAAATGCCATTTTGAGAAAAACGCGTTTAAAGTTTCAATTTCAGTTTACACGAAGAACGGATTCTTCTGTTTCAACGCTCATATCTCAGTCAATTTTGTTCGGATCAACTTGAAATTTTCAAGACATATTCTCAGATACTTATATTTCAAAAAAATGCCATAAAAAAATCGATTTTTTCAAAATCGCAAGTGGGCGTAACCCCTTAAATAGAGAACACACTTAAGTGGAATTTGAAGTTTCCAGAAGATTCACGAGGTTCTTTACGAGAAAAGAAATATTTGAATTCTGTCAAGGTAACGTAAGATCACGGACAATCGAATTGCAGGTCAAACCGCGAGTTTTCACTAGAAACTTTGCTACATTTTCTATATTTTGAAATTATATGTATATCAATATTTTTACGAGAACGGTTTAGTGTGTATTTCGAAAACTTCAAAGTTCGACGTTTGTTGGACTATGTCTAAATAAATCGGTATCCTCTAACATTGATTGGTGCAACACTCAATGTTTCTTAACCCTTTAAGGTCATGTATCACACGCTTCGAAATGTCGGCGTGGTCACGACGGTATTGCAGAATCTTTAGTTTTTGAACGCAGCAATCGTTTGCTACTCACACTACAGCAAAGAGCAGAGGCCCAATAGGCGACAATTGCTGCAAGTCTGTGTGTGATGCGTTCATATGCGTGCACGTTCACCATGCAGAATCACCGCTAGTGGGAAAAGTGATGCACTAGATTTTCAGGGTTGTTGATAATATTTTTAACTTCGTTAATATGATTTTGCTAGTTTTATGAAAAAAAATGTAAACCCCAATTTCTCAGTACTTTTTCCATAAAATCAGTCGAAGCAACTCTGAAAATGTGTGTTATTTCACTAACATGAGCCTAACATTTTTGAAATGTGCACCAATTCGGTGCATCAGTTAGTAATTTATAATTAATCCTTTATTAATGGTAACTACAATCTGCAATTTCTTTTTTCAAAAATTCGAAAAATGTCAACCGTCAGGCATTTTCCGCAACAAGATCACATGTATCCAATAAATTTTATCCCAATTGATTGTATCGATTGGTCAAAATTTAGGTTTCAATTTTCGAAGTGGTCGGAGCGTGTGATACATGTCCGAGGCCCAATTCTGGGTAAATCGAAATCTTCCTTTCTTGAAATATCGTCAAGACAATGCTTCACTTTAAAGAATCAATAGATTTTAAGTTAACAAATCCACGGGAAATTGCATTACCTGAGTATGCTAAATATGATGTTGTGATTTCCACGCTTGGAAGGGAAAGGAACTATTTTTTCAATTGTCCAATTTTGTGTCCTCTTAGGCTAACGATTAGCATTTTCAGGCATCCTCGTTACAGACCTATAACTTAAATATACAAAACAAGAATTTGGGTAACTATAAAAATAAATAAATCTAAAAATAAACAGAATTTTCATTGAGCACCAACGATGCAAAATTCAACACTATCGAACACGGCATGTCCAACTTTGAGTCCATGCTCATTTTTCAATAATGCATAAATTTATACATCAACAAGCATATGTAAAAAAATTATTTGAAAAAATTATTACCACAAGCATGTCCAATACAATTCTCGGTATGTGCCGGCCACTGCTGCCAATCACAGGAGCCACGTTCTCCATACTCAATTTTTCGAGTTGATTCCTGAGTTGAAGATTCCCCATTTTCTGGATAACGCGATAACCAATGTCCTGTTTCCCATCTAAGATTCTTCCGAACATCAGGTCGTTGCAATATACGTTTGAGTCTGCACATTGGAGACAATCTCCCGTGAATCAAAAATCGTCGAAACTGCTTGGATCACAATAAAGAATTTTAGGTAAATATTTACAAGTGAGGCTCCGGCCCTAATGAGCACCAAAAAAAATTTCACGCGTTCGGGGCTACTCTGCAGTATGAAAATATGTTTTTTTATTATGGGGGAGAGATATTTTATAAAGAAAAAAAAACATTTCCGGAAAATATTCGATTTTTGAAATACGTTTTCCGTATGATCACTCTAATTTGACTTGTACCCAAACAAACCCAAACCCATGTCATTTGACCCACTTGATGTCACCAAACGCGTTTCCTCCATACCTTTGAAAAGGTAAACAAGCTTTTGAGGGTTGAAATGGTCTTCCCCCGACTTAAATTTTATAAACAAAGTGCCCTGAAATACATCGACTCGGTACAAAATTTCTAATCCCCTTTTCTAGCTGGAGCCCCACTTGTAAATATTTACCGAATTTTAAATCTCCGATTTGGTTGTTCGCCAGGCCTCTCGTGTACTGCATGCGTATTGATTCGCTGATGTCTTTCAACACGCGTGTGTACAAGGAGACCAGGAATTCGCCGCGATTCCGGTACAAGTTTTCGTTCTGTATAGTCTAGTTTCCTTTCGCACGTTTCCCTCAGACATCAGATCCTCCGAGGACATTGCTCGGTAGCCTGAGAATGACGTTTCGCAAGAGCGTACATGGGGTCTCACGTAAGGCTTGTGAGAGCCCAGCTGAAAGCTCGCGCCAGCAACCAATCGGTGAGAGAACTCGGGGAAATTTGCTTCCGACTTAGATAACTCGGATACCCGCCCTGCATTATCCAACGAGACCCGAGACGCAGACACACAACGCACATATACATGTAGGTTTCAAGATTAATAAGACAGATTGTAGAAAGTGAAGTAATTCGCTATTGTAGACAAGTATCCTACAAGCTCCCTGTCTCTCTGTCCGCCCGTCTCTTTCTCTTGTCCCACCTTTTGCGTAGTCTTTGCACATAATACTTTTTTTTATTCATGAAACTAAGTATGATATTAATACGAGGCACTCCCATGCTTACAAGACGAAACCTGATAGACTTGGAGGAAAATACGAAAAAAAGACCAAAACACCTAAAACCAGTGTTGCATCAACGATAAATCATTAAGAATTGTCTCAACGTTTTATTGCACTTGCGGTGCAGGTGCTTTCGATTATAAGCTACTATGCGAGAAGAGTCGATGGTATTTACAAGAAACGCCAATGGTAAAAGGGGTCCCTACGCCAATGGTAAAAGGGTTCCCTATAGTTTATTGACACCGCAATCATAATATGAGTAGCTCAACTATAGGCCAAAAGTATTTCTAAACATCCGATTTGGGTGGCGTGATTGACTATCTATTATCTCCGAAATAATGATTAACTACTGTAAAAGGCTTGGCAATATATGTATGGTTACTTCAGAACTATCACAAAATCGGCTCACAAATACTTATGTTGTATATTGCAGGTTAGGTTTTGTTCAGCCAAACTTCTATTATTCTATCCGAGTTTGTACAATTCATATTGTCAACGTTAAAGTTTGTTGAGTATAATTTGTTGTAATGACGAAGATGTAAATCATTTGCAATTGGAGCAATTGCAGCTTAGTAGTTTCTAAAAACTACGCGTGTTTCACAAGCTATTACATAGTAGTATGTTTGTTACATTGCAATTAGAGTATATCAGTTTAACACTTCTTCTTGTAGTTGACCTTCTGTTATTGTAGAGCCCACATTACTATGCATATAACAGGTCGCATTATATATGGTACAAATCACTATTCTATAGTACAAAGCTATTGCGATGCGCCAAAAATCCGTTTAAGCAGTGATTTATATTATAACAAAGAGACGTGTGCAAAATTTCACCTAAATCGGAGGCAACTGCTATTTGGAAGCACAGCCGAAAGCACTTTTGTCTGTAATGCCATATCTGCGAGCAAGATGCCACAAGCACTCGATAGCCTAGTGGCAGGTGCGTAGTACAGACAGGAGATAGACAGGTAGGTTGGACGTTCGATTACACATGGAGGAGAAATATTTTCTTCGGAATAAATCATTACAAGAGATCAGGGGAAGGAGCATCATAATACAAAATCATCGAGGTAGAACTCTCAGTTGCATATGTTAGTTTATTTTGGATTTATGAAATGTTCTATGCATTTAGTAAGCGGGCATTGATGCCTTTAAGGTCACAGTAACGGGTATAAAATCATGTGGGAATTTAACAACTTCTTTCGTATGAAAAAGTGATTCACTCATAAAATTAATTACACATCTGTTTAGTATGACTATCAAGCTGTTAGAATTTTTTTTTCTATGTACAAAATGGCCGACTACTAATATTTCCATTTGTTATCTTTTTTTAAGCGTTCCGCGGCGTGACTTAGCATCCACAATTTTTTACCTAGAACAAAAAGCAAAAATTCTCGTCAATCTACATTGGAATACCCAGAGAAGTACGTACGGAATTTAAAAAATATTGTTTTATTACAAAGTTGTAGTTATTTGAACTTAGGAATGAATTTTCAGTGAAAAATTTCGTTGTAACTGCTCATAAACTGCTCATAAAATGAAAAGTTTTCAATTAATCAGAAATTCCGTACGTACTTCTCTGCGAAATGAAATTAGGAGCATAACTTTTAAATTTGAAGTAAATCGAGTGAAAATTGTTGAAGTTATTTATCACCCCAATTGGAAAAAAGCTGTTTCGAGAAGTTTCGAGTAGTCGGGCATTTTTGTACATCGAATGAAAAAAAAAACACTATTTTCTAACAGCTTGATATTCATACTAAATAGATGTGTAATTAATTTTTTCAGTAAATCACTTTTTCATACGAAAAAAATGGTTAAATTCGCACATGATTTTATACCCGTTACTGTGGCCTAAGGTCTTAAACACCACTTGAATAACACACCAAATACACAATATAGTAGGCCGTATCCTATAATATAGTACAAATCACTATAAACATTGTCGCAAATAACACGCAAACTTTTGTAATCAATGTATCTATATTTTATTCCTGTTCACTATTAGCATGTTGGGGACGTAAATTTCTTACAGTGTCAGGCAACATCCATTTTTGAATTTGAAAACCTACTATATTATATAGTAATAATACTATTATATAGTAATAAACTTACTGAATTATGTACCATTGAACAATCAACATATGCTTGTAAGATTGTTGGTTGTTGTTAACATATGTGCATAATTAAAGCAACTGCTGAAACATCAATCAGCAGAACCGTAGGTTTGGCTACAAGTGTTAGTGTCCCCTCAGGGAAATATAAAATATCGTTAAAATATGGTTGAAAGCACCATACATTTCTCTCAGTGCAATTAACATTCACCTGCCGAGCTACTTATTTTTTGCACCAGTAAATGAGAAACTTATAGTTTATTTAAAAGCGTCGAGTCATCCGTAGTGAACTCGCATTGATTTTTTTCGATGAAATTAATTTGCGATAGAGATTTCCCGATTGTTCACTACAATTATTTTCTTGTTGCAATCTCGTGCACTTCGGGCATCTTTTAAGATCCGCAAGACACGTAACGAAATGCATACGCGAACTGCTCGTGCTGCGCACGGGATTACGTCACTCGATCTCGCCACTCAAGGGTCTAAAAAGCGAGGAATCGATATAGTTCGATGAACATCCTCGAGATAACTCCTTTTGCCGTGGGCCCATATCCGCATATGTACACGATAGTGTGTAGTACTTTTCCATGTAGTTACTGATCTTTACGTCTTCCTGTCTCTCCACTTTCACGTTCAGCACGCGAAGCCCCTGTCCCGACGGGAAGATATATCGAGAAAAGCTCGAGGGCGTGACTCACCAGGATCCCGAGCGCGCACAAGCCCTCGACGAAGCGGGACTTCCGTCTCGTTTCGAAAAAAATCTTGGAGATCTACGGTCAACGGGAGATATACCGGGGTGATTTTTGGCCGGAATCTATCATCATCGTATCAAGATCTCCAAGTCTTTGATAATGATAATCAGTTTCGGATACCCATAGGTCTTAATGTTAATATAGATGTCAAACGGTCTTTGATCGTCGTATTATAATCTATAACTTCCGTATGTAGTGTTATAGTGTATTTTCCTTTTTCGTTGACGTGTAACCGTATTCGCGTTGTATTATAAAAATGGCACAATTTTTTTCATATAACAAAACGTAATGATAATTGTAATAATTTATATAATAATCATATTATAATTGGCAATTATATTCCATTATATTATATACTATTATATTATGTAATATTACGTTATATTATGATTTTTTTATGATGCTATACTATAATAAAATAATTATAATTGTCGACGAATCTTCGATAATTGTAGGTGACAATTAAGGGGTTAGGCCACTCTAGAGGTCGAAACAATAGGCGTTTTAGGGATTTTTTTTTTGGAAAATCTACAAAATAAATCAAGATTACAAAAAAGGCTGTTTATCATACATATCAGTGACTGTATACAATAATTTTGTTGAAGCGATTAATTTCAAAATGGCGGCTGTGCAGCGTTTATCTCAAAACTGCATTTTTTAAGTTGGCCAGAAACGTAACTCAGACAATTTTAAACCGATTGACTTGAAATGTTGAATGTATCTTAAAAAATACATTGTCTATGGAAGTACGCAGGATTTTTTATGTTGCATAGTTCATTTGTTATTAACAATTATCTGACGAAATGTTTCACTTTTAAAAAATTTGCCTAAAAAATCGTCAGATAATTGTTAATAACAAATGAACTATGCAATATAAAAAAAATCCTACGTACTTCTATAAGCAATGTATTTTTCAAGATATATTCAACATTACAAGTGAATCGATTGAAAATTGTCTGAGTTATGTTTCCAGCCAACTTAAAAATGCAGTTTTGAGATAAACGCTGCACAGCCGTCATTTTGAAATTAATCGGTTCAAAAAAATTTTCGTATACAGTCACTGATGTATGATAAACACCCTTTTTGTAATCTCGATTTACTTTGTAGTTTTTCTGAAAAAAAAAAATCCCCAAAAAGCCTATTTTTTCGGCCTCTAGAGTGATCTGAGGCCTTAATCAAACTGCAGAAATATTTTCCCACTTCTGTACTTGGCCCCTCATGTCTACAGCAACAGCCAAAAAAAAACTTTTAATGTTATCCTGACGAATGTATTTTTTTTCATACGAGTAGCAATTTAACCCCAGGATGACACTTATATTTTTCGCTGCTTATTGTTGGTTATGCACACTGAGTTTATGAGAGCCGACCAACTTTCGAATGCTGCAGTTTCCTTGAAATTACATCTACTCAGATTCCTTTTTTTAAATGAAAGAGCAAGACGTTATAGAAAAATTTGACGTTTGGGCCATATTTTGTCGAAAAAACTGTTTAGCAGATGAAAAAGTTTTGTCATAGAGAAGAAACGCGAGTTTTGCACTTTTCGGGGTCGGGTCTGTAAGACCCACGAGTGTCATCCTAGGGTTAAGAAACAATTTCAAAGATTCCCAAGTAAAAAAATCTTGGAAATTGATAATCATCTGACTCAAAAGAGTTTTCATTTAAAAATTGTTTCGTTCTTATATCAAAGGTGGCGCAGAGCAAAAAGCGCTTGCAACCTATCCTACTGGACCCTCTCGACGACTTTTACTCGGCTATAGACTCATCTTCGCGGCGCAACGACCAAAGTGCTCGCCCACACACACAAACACACATCTTCTCATAGGGAGAATGCGGTAAAATACTTTTCTGCATATATAATATCTGGTCGATAGCCTTCTCTCTCCGGCGATGAACTTTGAGCGAAGACATTACACAGCCTTTCGCCCCGATCCTTCGGTGCAGCGTCACAGGTGCAGCTCAAAGAGACACGCATGTCCCGCGTGGAATGAGAGGATCGTACCTTTCAGGGATAAACTTTGGTTTTATACTATCGACTAGTGTCACGATCTCCGTTTGGGAGCAATAAAGGGAACGAAAGGTCTGCCCAAACATTGCATCCCCTTTTTAATGTCTAATTGTTTTTAATCAATTATACGTAGGTATTTAAGGAGTTAGGCCACAGTAACGGGTATAAAATCATGTGCCAATTTAACAATTTTTTTTCGTATGAAAAAGTGATTCACTCATAAAATTAATTACACATCTGTTTAGTATGAATATCAAGCTGTGAGAAAATATATACAGGGTGTCCCAGAACTCAACGTTAAGCCGAAACGGGGTGACAGGATTGATTGTAACCATCATGAGAAAAATCAGAAAAAAAATAAAGGAGAAAAAAAATAAAGCAGGGCCTTTCAAAGTAGACAAATTTTGAAAATTTTAAATTCATAGTTTAACAAATAGCTTTAATTCCAGGAAACTTGTGTTTGTTTGAGTTTGTTTGGGTTTGTTTCACAATAATCGAAAAATGGTTACAGTTTGACCAAATTTCTAGGTTTTTCTTAAATGCCCATAATTTTCAAACTCGATGGGATAGATTTTTTTCGGATTTTTCTCATGATGGTTACAATCAATCCTGTCACCCCGTTTCGGCTTAACGTTGAGTTCTGGGACACCCTGTATATATATATTTTTTTCGATGAACAAAATGGCCGACTACTCGAAACTTCTCGGAACAGCTTTTCTCCAATTGGCGTGACAAATAACTTCAACAATTTTCACTCGATTTACTTCAAATTCAAAAGTTATATTCCTAATTGCATTTCGCAGAGAAGTACGTACGGAATTTCTGATTAATCGAAAACTTTTCATTTTATGAGCAGTTTATGAGCAGTTATGGCGAAATTTTTCACTGAAAATTCATTCCTTAAGTTCAAATACCTACAACTTTGGAATAGAACAATATTTTTTAAATTCCGTACGTACTTCTCTAGGTATTCTAATGTAGATTAACCAGAATTTTTGATATTTGTTCTAGGTAAAAAATTGTGGATGCTTAATGTCACGCCGCGGAGCGCCTAAAAAAAAGATAACAAACGAAAATATTAGTAGTCGGCCATTTTGTACATCGAAAAAAATATATATATTTTTTTCTAACAGCTTGATATTCATAATAAATAGATGTGTAATTAATTTTATGAGTGAATCACTTTTCATACGAAAAAAATTGTTAAATTCGCACATGATTTTATACCCGTTACTGTGGTCTAACGCCTTAAATATCATCAATGGAAATATTCGTTCAATTCGATCGTTTATCGAAATATTCATCTTCGAGAATAAAAATAAGTTAATAAGTGAACCATGAATTTTCGAAATTCTATTTTCATTATAAATTCTGGGCAACGGGGATATCTCGACATATATGTAACTATGGAATTCTCACCGAGCAACTTTCTTCTTTCCAGAAGGCGCGCGTTGCTCGCGTGACCCACGAGACCTGCTCTGTCCCTCTTCTCTCTCCTTCTCTCTCTCTCTCCCTCTCTCTCACTGTCTGCCTCCCTCTTCTGTATACTTATCGTGCCTTTCTGGCGCACCATAATTGCATTGCTCGCCCTCTACTCCAGCACCTTTCTATACACTCCAATAATGATTCCAGGACCTACATGCCACAAATGCATATTTTTCTATGTATCTATCTTTATGCATGTATTCTATATACTATATACAATGCTAATATAAGAATATTACATATTTAATTAATAAATTATATATATATATATATATATATATATATATATACACACGCACATAAAAAGATACACAAAAAAGAATTGAGATTGAGTAAATCCTTTATTAGGGAATGCCAACAAATTATTTATTGGAAAAATGGAATCTTGGGTTACCTCAAGATGTATTTATCCCATCGAAGCCAACGAATACTCGGAGCAATCGAATATTTTATTGTTTCATCCGAATATTTCGTTGGCCACCTGCGAATGAACAATTTCGTTGATCCAAGTGATTTTTTTTCTTCGTGTACATATAAGCATATATATATATATATATATATATATATATATATATATATATATATATATATATACAGGGTGTCCTGTAATTAATGGATAAGCCTGCAAGTATCAATAGGTGAGTTCATGTTTACTATATGCTGGACTTTCAGTTTCGTAAAAGTGCCACGGTTTTCGAGATGTTGAGCTTTATGTTATAAAAAAAACATCATCTGCTTTTGGTTTTTCGCATGCCATTTCTACAAATGATGTGAATCGTCAATAACTAAGCAACTTTTTAAGGTAGTCCTATCGCTTTAGTTGTACAACTTACATTTTTAACATCTGCAAAAAAAACTTGTAATATCTAAATTTTCCATCTGTAAACTGTGTAATGAATGTTCACATTTAATTAGAAAAATGAAAAAATAGTAAGCAACTTTTTGAAGGAGTTGGCGCGATATGCGTAGTAGATTTTTTTACACCGCAGGCCATCAACGTCAGATGTTCGATTTGGTTTATGTGAAAATTCCGCATAAGATCTTTTTTCATAAAGTTTCCTTGACATTTAAGGTTAAAAAGAAGACTTTTCTAGATAAAACAAATAACCAAGAGCATTTTTTAAAAACCGGGTCAAAAAAGTTATCATGTGTAGATATGGCATGCGAAAAATCAAAAGGAGATGATTTTTAAAAAAATAACATAAAGCCCAAAATCTCGAAAATCGTGGGCCTTTTACTAAACTAAAATTCCAGCATATAGTAGGACATGATCTGACCTATCGACAGTTGCAGGATTATCCATTGATAACAGGACACCCTGTATATATATCTATGTGTGATGTAGTCTTTCGATCGGCATTTCGGATTTGGGGTCTCTCTCTCCCGCTCTCGATCTTTTTCACTGCAGCTAATAGCTAACCCCATTTCAATGATGCGAACCGCGGTGGCGAATCGAGCAGCACTTAAGGCCATGTATCGCACGCTCCGAGCACTTCGAAATTTTGAATCCTAATTTCGACCAATCGATACAATCAATTGAGATAAAATATATTGTGTGCATGTCGTATTGTTGCAGAAAGACCTTGACGTTCGACATTTTTCCAAATATCGAAGAAAAATAATTGCAGATTGTAGTGACCATAGGATGAATTGTGAATTACTGACTGAAGCACCGAAATCATTCACATTGCAAGATTGTTCTTGACATTAAAATGACATTAACATGTTCTTGACAAAAAAGTACATTTTGAGCCTTCTTTCAACTGATTTTATGAAAATACGACCGAGAAATTTGGATATAGATTTTATTTTACATAAAACTAGCAAAATTGCACCAACGACGCTCAAAATATTATCGACAATCCGGAAATTCTAGTGCATCGATTTTCCCACTGGCGGCGATCCCGCATGGTGAAAGTGCAAACATATACACGCATCGCACACGGACTTGCAGCAACCGTCGCCCATTGGGCCTCTGCTCTTTGCTGCAGTGTGAGTGGCAGACGATTGCTGCGACATCTGGCGGTAGTTTGCGGTGGCTCGTAGCCAAAAACTCCGGATTCTGCAATACCATCGTGACCGAGTCGAAATTTCGAAGCGTGTGATACATGGCTTCAACTCGCCAACATAATAAGCCCATCACACCCATGGAGCACGGCTATTCGTTGCTTTCGCGACTCACAAAAGCGGCAAAATCAAGAAGAAACGAATACGAACATCCTTGTCCCCGTAGGCTGCGTGAAAAATGCGCGAGATTGCCGACTGACGAATCGATTCTGATCTTTAATGATGTGAATGAAAATCCGCAATAATGAAGTCACACACCGACAAAATGTTGGACAAATTCAGATGAAATTTCATACACTCTCTGGACTGGAAGAATGTGCAGAATTACCCAACCAGCATATTGCTCTAGAAACGAAGAATACATATCGACCCTGAATGACATCAAACTTCAGATCACACAAGTGTGATGTGACATCCGTCAGATCACACCCTTCCATTTTTCGTTTGCAATCGATGGCAACCGAAAAAATCCTCCTCGCACAGCCAAACTCTTTTACCAGTCACACCAAAAGTCACTTCTGAAGAAAAAAAAATGTACGCGCATGCAATGCCGTATTTGTTCTCCGTGGTTGTCGGATTCGAGCCAACAAACACATTATCCAATACATATCTTTGCAACGGTACAAACTTTCTTTGATCATCCGGCATTCACGCGGCTCCAAAACGTATGGAATAGAATGAGAAACGCAGCTAGCCACAGAGGATAACGAAGACGGACAAAAAGTCCCGAAGCCGTTAACGCGCGGTCTCTATTATTATCATCAATGCGCCGTGGCGGCACTTAATATTCCGCGAGGTCCGCGATGCGCTACGAGAAAGGAAAAAACGAAGAAAAAAATATGCAACATAAGCGGTGTCCCCCTTGTGCAAAGGTGAGAAATCCTACGATATTCTCTTCGCCGGCATGTTTGCATCCGTCAGTGTTGGGAAAAGAACAAAGGCGCAATTCGCACAACCGCAATGTTGCTCATTACGGGAGTTGCGCCCTTCTATCTGACAGCACTCTGAATATAAGTGTGTACTCGTACACTGACACAAGTTCGAAGATTACGCGAATCCGATAACATTGTTTTCCCTCATCCGGAAATTTCACGCGGCTGCGCTGCATTTGCCTGCAGGTTGCTGGAAGACGTCGCAGCCTCTGTCCTGTCTCAGACAACCTGTAAACATATATAGGGTGTCTCAAAATGACCTGACATCTTCATTTATCAATAAAACGTATTGTTTATTCGAAAAGTACGAATATTGTATTTTGATGCAGGGTACAAACATGAAGGTAATGTGGGGTACACAATATCCGATAAATGGCCGTCTTGTCCCTGTTTGTAAACGTTCACTCTTTTGACGAAATTTTCAATAAAATTTTGACATAATTGCGGACCAATTTCAATCGCTTCCTCGAGCTCCGGAATGGTCTGCGGATCATTGCCATATACATTTTTCCTTTCAGAAAATCCTAAAGAAAAAGGTCAAATCGCACGATGTTGGTGGCCAATTCACATCGCCGCGGCGCGAGATAAACAACAATGAGATTTCGTTTGCAATAGCTGCATTGTTTTTGTGCATTTTCACAATTTTTATTCGTTGCTCGATCGTGTGATTCTCCATGACTCAACCTCAATCCTTCCTGATGCCAGTTTTCAAAGATTAGTACTCTCTGTTCGCCACGAAAAAAATGGCGCGCAATTTAAAATGTCAGGTAATTTTGAGACACCCTATATATACAGGGTGTCCCTCTTATCTCTGCCACCGGAAATAACTCGGTAATTATCGACGTCACAACAAAATGTTCCAGACAAAAGTTGTACGGTGTGAAGGGGCCATCAAATGCGTCCAATTTTTTTTTTATTTCGGTGCAGGCGCAGACGCAAAGTGAAGGTCACCTCCACTTTTTAAAATGGAATGGTACATTTTTTTTCAACCATCTTGTGGAGCACCTCAAGCCGCATAAAAAACATTAAGGGGTCAAAGTAGTTCAAGGGCATTCAAGGTCACCTATTAAAATGAAATACGAATCTAAATATCTCGGATCACTACCAAATATTTGGTAGTGATCCGAGATATTTAGATTTGTATCATCGATACTGACCTTGAATGACTTTGAACGACTTTGACCCCCTAATGTTTTTTATGCGGCTTGAGGTGCTCTACAAGATGGTTAAAAAAATGTACCCATTCCCTTAAAAAAGTGGAGATGACCCTTTCGCCAGAATAAAAAAAAATGGTCGCATTTGATGGCCCCCTTCACACCGTACATCTTTTGTCTGGAACATTTTTTTGTGACGTCGATAATTACCGAGTTACTTCGGGTGGCAGAGATAAGGGGGACAGCCAGTATATTTACATCCAATTTTTATTAATTTTTTACATTTTCTTGATTTTATTTTCTATTTGTTTCTTGTTTTACGAAGATCTATATAGCTTTATAAAATGAATCATATTATTCTGTCATTATCCAAAGTGATCGAAAACTTTTGACTGGTACTGTATATATATATATATATATATATATATATATATATACCCATACACACAAGTATTCTAGCGCACAGCGCAGAGCCTCGTTACTCTCGACGCGCAGTGCATTCGCTGCAAAATCGTGTTCTCGAATAGCACATATGTGTATATATGTTCAAAGTGCAGATTAGCATACGACGAAGCCTATAGATACACATTGCCATTGATCTTACGTAGGCCTTTTATGATCCTGGGTTTTGCCTGCTGCGAAATATCGATCGAGTTTGCATCGTTAGTACAGTCGAGTGCTCACGAAGGAATTCAACAAATTTTTTCAATCTTGCAAGCGATAATTTTACTCATACGAGATAGGTCACACGTACGGGTAGAAGGATAAGCTCGAAGTGGAAATTCAGACTACATTTTGGAATTATTGGCATGCATAAGGTTTCATTCTTCTGAGTTGCATACCTTCGAAAGTACGATTATTCGCAGCTCATGATTTTGCGACAATTCCATCGAGCAATTTCGAAATAACGACCGGAGGTTACGTTCTTTTTTTGCTGGGAGTTTGATAGGAACTATTTTACTCTGGGAGTATATGACGATTTTACCGGCGAATGGAAGGTGTGAAAATTTCCACTACGATGCCCTAATTCGATTCATCCCAGGGGGATAGAATCCTTGGGGAAAAGGGTAAATAGTTTTGATGAACATTCTAGGAGTTCTGGCACGATCGTATTGTGCCAATGATGCACCATTTGTTGAAAGCGTCATGAGGGATGATCCATTGGGATATGAATTAATTTCTTGATCCGAATCTTAAAACGTTCTATTCTCTCAGCCACTCCAAATTGTGGATTGTGCAAATCACGGTCGCAAGAAACTCCGGAATAGTTAATTCGAGAGTTAAAAAAATGCTTTCAAGCCGGACTACCTGAACTTTTTTCTCCTTTGAACGTATTCTCTCAATACGAGGCAGGCCTTCAGATCAGAGAGGACCAGCAGCCTCAACGTACATGCGAGCACTGTGCTCTGGGCTGTTTCCAATGGCCTCGGAATCGTTTTATGATCCTACTGATAATTCAACCGTCCGACAAAACTTTCTCCCTCATACACACATACTCGTATCTATATGCGGGCAAAAAAAAGTTTATAATTCAATTCCGAACACGTCATGGGCGAAAAAAACGGAGCGAAAAAGTTCCGGCTGTAAAGATACGAGGCGAAAAAGCGGTTGAAATAATTATACGGAGAGCGAGGTTGAAAAAAAAACGAGACAAAAGAAATGTGGGAACTGCACCGCTTTAACGGGGTCAACGCTCACATTGATGAATCTCTTTTGTGAACTCTTGAAATTGTAATGCACGTAAGTTCGAGCGAGAGTAATGTCCGTTCGAAACGTGCTCCCTCGACTGAAGTCGTTCGGCTCTCAATTACGTCATTTTTCTTTAATAAACCCATACAAACCCATGAAAACACTACTACAATCTCAGGTATACGTCAGGATGTATGGGAGTTTGGCCGAAATTGTGGCGACATAAATTGAATGTATTATTATTTCGCTTGTTCAAAGCCTGAATGCAATTTTTTTTCTGTTATAGTATGATTCTTTTAACGGTGTTGAAGTTTGCATCGCTGGAACGCAACGAAAGTTCTTTTTTTACGTTTCATTTTCCATATTTTTATCATTATAGAAGATCTTCTTTTATAGATATCTTTTATAGATTTTTGTTGTAGATCGCTAGATAAATATCTCAAAAAATAGTTGACGGATTTTTGTAGGCATCATCTGCCAAAAGAAGTTGAAGGAGTTCAGAAATATTAATTTTCATTGCATTCCAACGGTGCAAGCTTCAACCACATGTTTCAAAATAAAATAAATCGTTTTCAATAACATTATGTCTAAGGTTTGACAATTTTGTGTACAACACTTCTTGTACACTTGCATAATACTTTATATATATATATATAATTTATATATATATATATGCATAATATTTTATAAGTCATTTTTTTATATTTTTTTGTACAATTAATTGATGGAAAAAATAAAATGCAATCATTGTTTGAATTCGAACATATAATTATTATTTTTAAGATAAACCAGAATTTTTTATGAGGTAAAACAAACAACAATGCTTTCAGAGGGATTTTTTTTATAACTTCACGTTCTTTTTTTGACTTTTCAAAAGTTTTCAAAAGAGTGCCATTATTACTTCGCTTGTTCTAAGGCCTGCATGCAAGATTTAGGATCGATCTAGCCCGTTGAAGAATTACAACACAATTAATTTCACGTATTCTTATGGGACATTGTTTTATTCTTAGAGCTGGTGAGAAAAATTACAATGAAAAAAATGGTTCTTCAAGTTTGAGATTTTTTCTTTAGATACTTTACGTACGAAAGAAACTTGTTGGAAAATGTCACCATCGTTCACTGCATAACTGTAGTATAATTAATAGTAACATATTAAAATTCTTAGCTTTCTGCTCGGCTCCCACACGCATTCTGGCCAAACTGAATGGCCACGCTACAGTTGAGCGGTTGTAGAACTTTAGCAATCGTATGAGGCACGCCATATCCACTCTCAAGACTTTTTTGCTCTAATGAAATTAAACATCAACAGACACAGGTGAAACGAATATGAAAAAAATCCAACTGAGAATGTCAATCTTGGCCTGCATGTTCTGCTACTTAAAATTGATTTTACCTTTCACCTAGGACATACATTTGAGAATTTCAAATCCCGACTACTTCTGGTTATCTCCCATAACCCTTTAAAAAGAGCTGCGTTTCGATTGCCTCTTTTGCCTACGGAAAAGCCATTCGAGACGATTGAAACATCCAGTTGGGCATCAACGCATGAAAAGTTAGTGACCCGCAAATCGTTTCTGATCAAGTACCTCACATTCGACAATTTCGTGCGCTTCGGATCGTTCGCCATTGTAGCTGAAAAGTAGAGGCGTAATATATAAGGCGAAATCAAATATCCATTGCGATGGAAATAAAAAAAAAAAAAAAAAACTAGAGTACGAAGGAATTTGAGCCAACTTTTAACAAAAGTATGTCCGTCGTAAAGAGCAGGCCAACATCTTTCGCATTTACTGCATACGCGAGCTGTCCGTGTCTTTATAGTGGTTGAGAAGCGCCTACGCCCAGGAATTCTTGGCTCTGGCGGATGCATTTGAGATTTTATTGCATTTATAAATATATGTTTATGTGCTATCACGTCGGGCCACTTATTGAACAATCTCGATAAACGAGAATTTATACCGAGCGCATAATCCAGTCTGAGATCATCGCATTAGTTTTACTGGTCAAATATTTTCTTCCACGAACGACCAGATCTTGAAACTAGACGAGTCGTCGTGAAATAATGTCGTTCGTGCCAGTCTTCTTGCACTATCCATTTGATCGTGCGGCGCAATCAATTGAATCTTTAAATTGACTATATTCCCTAATTAATTGATAGTTTTTGAGTATCGAAAGTGTTTGGCCATTTTCCTCCTTTTGCGCTTTACCTACACCTCAAAGTACCTAATCATCTCAGCAGTATGTGATGTGCTTAGGGTCCCGCTATATTTTTATTGACAAATTGAGAGATCCAGGTGACAGTATCGTCAACCGAAAAAACTGATACCTGACGGTTTCGTTCCGTTGCTCTAGACTAGATTCGGTCGTATGTCCGAACTTAAGAAATGCGAGAAAAAATGTTAAGCAGCAGCTCGACGAGCTCAACTACCGGGATTGAGACATTCTCTATTCGATGCAGCTTCGGCATCAAGGCCTGTCGATATCGATTAGCCAAACAGTGCAACAAGTTAACCGGAGAGCTGACAGGTGTACGCTTTCAGAGAGGAGGTGAAGGGAAAAGTTGAGAGGAATGAGAGTAGGGGAGGGAGTTGTTTACGTTAGTGAAATTAATTGAAAATTGATAGTATTGGTATACGACTCATTAGTCTGATTCTCAATATAAAGTGAACATAAAACAATTTACAAAAATAAACATTCGTATAGTCATTATTACTAGCTGACCTATTTCTTTTATAATTATTTTGAATGTTCCTTCATATGCCCTTGCTTATATGATCCCATTCCTTTCACTTTTACCCCACACTTGTCACTCGACTACTTTCAGTTTCTTAGCGACCCCCCATAGTCTTGTACAGCACTATTCTTTCCTAACGCACTGCTGTACTGAATTTGCACGAGGGCACAGGGAAACTGGGGAAAAACTTTTACCTTCACAGGTGACTATATTTTTCTGAGCTTGAGGGGCTATGGTGTGAATGCTGAAAATTTGAGTGATTTTCGCGATTTTTTTGGAAGAAAAGTACTCAATTAAATGTTTCGGAAAATTAAGAATATATTTGGCTATATTTGACCTATATTACACAATTTTTTCATAGAAAAATATTGAGATCCAATCGACTTGTGCGCTGCCTTCGGAGGCGCCAAAAAAAAGTTTTTCCACTGGTGACGATTCCGGCCGATTGAGTAGCTCAAACCGAAAAATGAAAAAAATTCGTTGAACTGGAAGGTATTTCGTGTACAATGACGTAGGATTTTCGAAAAATAACAAAATCTAACAAAATGGCGAAGTTATTAAAAAAGTCTGTTTTCTTGTCTATAAAATGGTCTTTTTTTCAATGCCACATCGTCAATTTTCATCCAATCAAAAATATCCTAGGTCATTGTACAGTCAATATTTTCAAGAGTACTCTGTTCGAATTTCAAGGCAATCGGATAATTGCTCTTTTAGTTACAATGTTAGCAAATTTGAGAAATCTAATTTCGAGAAAAATGGGTTTAAAGATTTAACTATCGATTTTTGCAAGATAAAATGATAGAGATACGGCTTTGAAATTTTTACATGATATTCTTGAAAGTATAAACTGTCGAAAAAGACAAAAAATCGATTTTTTGAAAGTGTCACACTGGTATAGCCCCTTAAGTTACCATAGGAGAATAAGTCGCTTAAGTGCGCTTGCAAGCCAGAGTGTGGCGGAACGGTCCCCCATCAGTTTATTGGCCCAGGGCAACTTTACTTGCGTGAGCAATCGCCGGAGGTTGTTTCCGGTTCATATCTACTAACTCTAACCAACAATAAAATGTAAATTACTCGAAAATCGACCCCTTTTTTAATTGAGCACGCGACGTGCTTTGATTTAAAAAATGATCAATTAATGGGGAGTTCGTTGTAGAACAGTTTTGTATGAAATGAAAAGTTTTTAGACACAACCTCATGATATATGATTTTCATAATTACATTTCATTAAAATCCTTCGCTCTTTGCCTCTTTCCCATTGTCAAAATGAGTCGTGGACTTTTTTCATGCGTATCTATTTAATTGCTAATAGTATATTTTTAATCATCACCGAATCGTTGGGTTTGCGTGTCAACGAGAGGGAACACGACGCTCCGAGAGATTCGGAAAGTGATCCTTGTACTTTCATCGTCTTCGTCACGAATCGCGTGCGGCAAACCTCTCCTGTGCACTTCCCGCTTTAATTAAGCACGAAGGAAATGCTTTTGCGACATCACTGTACTCCACTCATTGAAATGACAATTAAACATGTTGAGGGATATGCGGAGGTATTTTTAGTCCCATAGGGCATATCTTGCGAGACCGAAGCGTTAAATAAATAAATAAACTTGCTGAAAAAAAATAATGTAGAAAAAATAAACATCCTTGGAGAAAAATGCCGAAATTTGATTCTCTCGATGTAGCGATGTATTTCTTACGGCGTTACCCCCACTTGTAGCGCAAAAAAGGCCTTTTTCATGAATTTTTTGAAAGAAAACTACAAAACTTTTTTAATCGATCAATACACCATCTTAAAGAACACATCTTGAAGAACTTTCAGTAATTTTTTTATTGAAAAATATTACATTGTTTAGTGGCAAATGGTCGTCAATGAAATAATGATTTTATATACACGGTTTGCGGTGACCAACATTGCGGCGAAGTGGATCATCTGAAAAAAAAATGCGGATGGATTTAGTCAAATATAAGTATAAACTAGTCTTTAATCGAAGGATTTTAAAAAATATTCATTTTTCACAAAATGGCAGACAGTCAAAGTTAATGGTTCGATTTTAACGAAAAAAACGGCCGTTTTTTGGCTATAAAAGGGCCATTTTTTTCGAAAAAAAATCTAACGATTAAAGACTACATTTTTATGTATTAAATAAGCCTGCAAAATTTCAAGAAGATCGGTTTATTAGTGTTCGAGTAATCTTGGTCACCGACTTCAGAAATGCCATTTTGAGAAAAACGCGTTTAAAGTTTCAATTTCCGGTCGTTTACACAACGGATTCTTCTCTTTCAACGCTCATATCTCAGTCAATTTTGTTCGTATCGACTTGAAATTTTCAGGACATATTCTCAGATACTTATACTTCAAAAAAATGCAATAAAAAAGATCGATTTTTTCAAAATCGCAAGTGGGGGTAACCCCTTAATTGATCTTCGGATGTTTCCGATTAATTTTCTTTCTCAAATTACATGGTTTTTTCAATATTGGTTTTTTTTGTGTCATTTCAGGCGAGAACATCGATCTCGTGGTGTTTGGGGTTCCTCAGCGTGCTTCTGCTGTCTCGAAACGTGGCGTCGAAAGTTGGTAAGTCCAGGATTGCAGCTCTCTCTCTAACATCGCATACGATTAGAACGAGCATGATTTAATTGAAGCAATTAATTTGAAAAAGAGAAAAACTGGTTACAATGTCCTGTATCCATATGAATTATAATACTTGTTTAAGTAACTTGGAACCGATCATGCGCGACAATTTTTCACATTCGCCAATACAATCACTTCCATTCTATGTGCAAAAATATATATCTATGATCCGCAAGCAACGGACACTGATGGATGGACGGTCGGGGTTCGGTTCCGACGGTACTTCTTGGTTAAGCAGCGTTTTGCAGGGCCGATACTCGGAGCGGTGACCGCTGAGCCGTGCGCCGGCTGGCCCATCAATCAGTCAGCGGAAGGTCAATACTTCTCAGACCTTGGTGTAGATACTTGAGTAGATGAACGTCTGTGCATCAGAGAATAAGAGTATGGGGGTTTTCCACAGTTTCCCTTAGCTTAAGGGGTTATGTTTACTTGGAAAAGTCGAAAAATCACGTTTTTTTTTCTTCAAAATCAATATATTTTGACAGTGTATCATCTTACAAATGTTCCCTGAAAATTTCAAGGGGATCTGATCTAAATTGACAGATTTATAGGCTGTCATGATGACGCCCGTCGGAACGTTCGGAGCGTCGTTCGAAACTTGAAACGTTTTTTTTATCGAAAGTACGTTTTCAAAGTAGGTGAGCAAAATATCTCAAATACGAATGCATCGATCTTTCTGAAATTTCTAGGGCTTTTTCTAGATGTAAAAATATAATGTTTTAGCGAAGCTTTTTTTTCAATGTAACTTTCGATTTACAAAAAATGCTCATTTTTTTCGCAAAAATCAAGACTCATTTTGAACACGCGCAATTTTTTTCAAATTTGTTTTCTCGTAAATTTGATTAATCATAGGATAAACTAATATACAGGTAATCTGGCTCAGAAGGGCATTGCTTACTCCGAAAGATGGTTTTGAGAGGTGCTTTCCGGACATCAGCTGTTAATCGATAATCAAATGTTTTCGACACAAAAAATTGCAGTGAATGTATGTTTATGTGCGATCCCGTCGGGGCGTTTATTGAACAATATCGACAAATGAGAATTTATACCGACCAGATGATACTTCTTAAAATACCTACTTTTTGTGGAAATTCATCATCGCGATTTTCTTTTAAAAATCCTAGAAATGAACTGTTTTCGACTCTTACAGCTAGGCATAACCCGTTAAGACACCTGTGGACGCAACGGAAGTTAGGTTAAAATAGCGAAGTGCAGTTGGGGACTAGTTACTAACAGTGTGTGCGAGCACATTTCCGAGTTGACATTGAGCTAGCCTGTCTGAGTTACGACCTAGTAAATGGCACGCCCAATTGAGCTCATATGAACTGACGAATGGGTGTCTTGCAATGAGCTCGTAATATTGTGAATGTTATGTCATACAGTCCTTGTCTAGTCACTGCCCAGCTGATCTTGGTCACAGATGACAAAGTGAGGTTACGTGACTACGTGACCTCACCATCGCCATCAAGCGAATAACTCATGGCAGGCTAGCCATCTTGAGTTTCAGATGGCTTTGCAAAAGGAAAAAATTCTCATGTGGGCATGTCGCCATGACCTAGCCAATACTAGCTAACTGCGGCTATGCATCCCTTGGCTAGTCACTGCAAATCAGATCTTGGTCAGAAATTACAAAGTGTGGTTATGTGACTACGTGTAGTTCCATCGAGCGATTGGCTCATGGCTAGCTAAGCAATTTGAGTCACGGATGGCGTTGCGCATGCAAAAATTCTCAAGTTGATATCTCGCCATGACGTGGCCAACACTTGCCAACTGTGGCCGCACTAGCCGGAATAAATGATCGGACAAATACAATTGGAGGTTATGTAATTCTATGCGATTATCGCTCTAAATGCGAACGCAATTGAATCATTGATCCGATAATGTTATTTACTTTTGTTAATCCATCCATTTTTCAATATTCTAACATTGTGTAGTGTAACATATGTAGACGATACAAAAAAACAGAAATTAAACAAGTACGACTGGCACAGTGGACAAGGTCACAACTCATCACCCAGAGGTCCCAGAATCGAAACCGCTTTACGGCGTAAGCGTTTCTCTGAGACAATTTAAAGTCGAACCATTAATATATTCACAGCGCAAATATCACAAGCCCAATAAAGGCCTTAGGCCACAGTAACGGGTATAAAATCATATGCGAATTTAACAATTTTTACTAATTATCTAACATTAATTACACATCTATTTAGTATGAATATCAAGCTGTTAGAATTTTTTCCATGCACAAAATGGCCGACTACTCGAAACCTCTCAAAACAGCTTTTTTCTAATTGGCGTGACAAATAACTTCAACAATTTTCACTCGATTTACTTCAAATTTAAAAGTTATGTTCCTAATTGCATTTCGCAGAAAAGTACGAACGGAATTTCTGATTAATCAAAAACTTTTCATTTTATGAGCAGTCATAACGATATTTTTCACGGAAAATTCATTTCTTAAGTTCAAATACCTAAAGCTTTTGAATAAAACAATATTTTTTAAATTCCTTATATATTTCTCTAGGTATTCTAATGTAGATTGACGAGAATTTTTGTTTTTCGTTCTAGGTAAAAAATTATGGATGCTAAATGTCACGCGGCGGAGCGCCTAAAAAAAAGATAAAAGAAAATATAAGTAGTCGGCCATTTTGTACATCGAAAAAAATATATATTTTTTTTCTAACAGTTTGATATTCATACTAAATAGATGTGTAATTAATGTTATGAGTGAATTGCTTTTTCATACGAAAAAAAAATTGGTAAATTTGCACATGATTTTATATCCGTTACTGTGGCTTAAGGCCTTAATGAACAACGAAGAATTTCGTAGAAGGGTCCGATGATGTAAATAATATGCAAAAAAATTACGAAAAAAATATATATAGTGGAATTTTGTTTTTTATCTTATCGCCACCTATTTTTTTGTTCCCAGTCAATAGCTAAATAAAGTAGATAATGGCTAGGTCAGAAATATTATACAGCCCTGAGATATTTCTTTCTATCTAGTCACCATGTAATTTTTTGTATTCAGTCACTAGAGGACCAAAGCGTTACAAGGCTGCGTAGTCAATAGCTACGACGGCTAGCTAATGGCGATTCGGAACATAACTCTACTAGCTTGTGGCTAGGCGGTGATGAGTTACGTTTTCCACTCGGGGTGCTCCCGTTGGAGTTTGGCGGGGAGGTGAATGAGTATGAAAGTAACAACTGTGGTGGAAGCACACATCTGGAGTGAGAAAGAAATATAGATTTTTCGAGAAAACGATCTAATTTTTGGTCAAGTTTATCATCGTTTCAGTTAATTTGAGTTGTTGATATTGATTAGAGTACAGCTAGGTAAATACAATGAAAGTACTAATTATTAATATAATAAGAACGGTTTGTCAGAAATGTTCAAGATTATTGTGTAATTTTTGGTTAACTCGTTAGCCATGTAATCGGGCAAGATGAATACAAGCTATCGCAAAGCCGCAATATTTTACAACGTGCTGCCATTTACGTTAGAAAGGGTGAAATGAAAGTGGCCTTTGGTTCCTCTTCAACCAGTGTTTCTAGCAGGAGAAGAAAAAGAACTTACAAATTATTAAAATAATATGGAAGCAAGATTATCCGGAATAAATGCTACAGGACTTCGACGATTGGCTTATCAAATTGCTGGCCTTGAGAATGAAACCACTTTTATATGCGAAAGATGACAATAATTCGTGTCCTATCGTTCTCCAAGCACTGTTTCATCTTGCCCCGCAAACGAGGATTTTTTTGCTTCCAAAATAAAAAGATTAATAAATGTTGATTAGTTGAAATAATAATTAAAGTTGACTGACTCATTTGTGTATTGTTTTATTTGAACATGACCTTAGCGTTATCATTTCCCCAACTTCCCCTATGTTGGAACTCACGAAATAAATATAACCGACAAGTACATTTTTCAACTGTGTCACCTGACACTTTCAAATTCTTTTTCCTCCTCTAGAACTCGTCGACTTATTCCCGGGCTGATAGTTCTTTAACTTCCCTTGCACTCGGAGTTTCGCTGTTAGACGCTCGCTATTGATTCGCCAAAACACCTGACATCGAGAGACAAAATATTCTCAGGCTTCAGGAGCTTTACATCAGAGTGGCGTTTCTCGTGAATGCGTGACTGCACTACTATTCCATCAACTTCTGTTTTATTTCTTGGGTGCGCATGTTATCGATAATGTTTGCTGATTTATTTTTACGTATTCACGCCTCTGCCCAATATTCACAACCCACAACAAATTCAACGCGCCATTTAAGCAGGTTGGAGCGGTGCAGTTGAATCAAATTACGGTTTACGATTTTACTTTCAAAGAACCTCAAAAAAAAATGCATTCGAGGTATAGATTTATTTTGTAGGTGCTAATTTTTCATAAAATCTGTAAGTAAAGAGCAAAATTGTGCATTGCTATATTTTTATTACGTGAATAAGAAACACCTTTGTGTTACGACCAACTTGAAAAATTATAATGTTATCGATGATGATTGTGAAAAAAACTGCGTCAGTGAATGTTTTATAAAACGCAGAATAGAATTTCGAGTCATTTATTGCCTATTTATGTTTGTGTGACGAGATTATTTATTATTGCCATTAATTAATATTAAGCGTGGCCGACAGTCGGCAACTTCGCAGACATTGAGGTTGGCGGAAATGCTCTTCATTCGCCAGCCAAGATTCGTAATCTTTTATCAAACTTTGATGGTTCAATACTGAATATACATAGTTTACGATTGGCAACATGGGTTTTTATTCCTTCTAAATTTTCACAAAGGTTTAGCTTGCGTTAATCCGTTATTAGAGATGGTTTATCTTGGTGCTAAATAGCCAGTAAAAATTACATCACCCATAGTGTGAACGTGTCTTGCCCATCTAACAGCACGTAAAATTACACGCATTAAACAACTTTTTATCTCCGGTGTTTTGTGGTGAAAAAATTTCAAAAAATTCGTAGAGACTCAGTATAGTCTGGGCAATAACATATGTATTTATGTTATCTAGGATTTGTGGCTAACGCTTTAACCTCCTTAATGATCCCTGAAATGTCAACATGGCAATCTCGGTGAATATATTTTTTCATTCCCATTGCCCTTGCTACGCTCTTGCAGGCTTCACGATCTTCAAAACATCCGACCCACGCTTGTCGTGCCCCTATTTCTACTTCCCTCAAACAATCCCACAGAGTGTTGCCCACAGTCACTCGTTTCTCACCACTGTATCGCATCAGCACGAGGGCACATGGCAACTCTTGAAATCCCGTGCCGATACAGGCCAAATACGACCGAATTTCAGTTGCATTCACCACCGGAAACTCGGTAAAACATTTTTTCCTCTTGCGCCTGCGAGGACGACTTCCGGTTTATCACCGCACCGTCTCTATAGCGCTGACGTGTAAATCGAAGCGATGTCCATTTGGAATAGAGAATTTGACGTTACCCCCCCCCCCCCCCCCCCCCCCGAAAACGATGAGTGGCGGATGGTAATCACACTTACCGATCCTACGCACTTCCCATCCATTGTTGTTCCACCGAATGGCGTATGTGTTGGGCGAGACGATGTTTCGGAGTTATAGATGAAATTGCGAAACTTTCGTCCGTGGGAACGAAATAATGCATATTTGGGTAGCGCATCGCGCGCAATCACGTATTCTCTTTATTCCACACGCATATATAGGATACGTGCCCGCAGAGACATTTGAATCTAGATACGTGCGTTCGTTGAGTTAGGTTGGGACCGAGCCTGGCATAGGGGAAAACCAAGTAGTAAGTAGACCCGGTAACTGCACGGTCACATTTAGACTTGCATGTACATACGTGTGTGGTTGTGTATGCTGCAGCTACGAGATTCACCCGATTACATTTCGATGCCATTAACGAGGCCCATTCACCACGCGTACAGACCCAACACCGGAAGCTTCAACGCCGGAAGCTCTGCCGGAGCACCTAAAGTCTGGATAACAGTCTTCCCACATACTCCTATGCGTACATACACATTTGCGAGACTTCGCGGTGGTTTTTTTTTTTCACGATAACGTCAACGAGAACCCCATTTTTGTCAATCGAGCTGAAGCCGCCTCCCAGCCTCGAATGCATCCGCAGTGTCGATGAGGATAAGCCGAGAGAATACCGGTTTTCCATTGATCTCGTAGTTATCCGGTACACATCCTGAATACCCGCTGAATTGCCTGATCGTGAAAATCCTAGGACATCGTTAAATTATACGAGTGTGGCTATCGCGGTCGTTGTTATCGAGTCGAAAAAACAATTGCGGAACTTGCCCGCAGAGCTTAAAAATAATGTTCGAAAAAAGAGTTTCTTTAGCGCATTTGTTAGTTGATGAAAAAAAAAACAACCGGTGCCCATCAATTGATAATTGTAGCATCCGCAATAAGAAATACGATTGGGAAGAGATTGATGAATGGATTTCAGATATCAGTAAATTAGCTATCGCCCACTTCGATACACGCAACGAATACAATTTTTCATACAAACTTTTGGACCCCATTTCACCCCCTTATGGGACTACATCCACCTAGAGGCCCGAAAAAAGTGGCCAAATTTCGAATTTCTCGGCAACGGTTCGTGAAAAAGAAACGCATCTTTCAAAACCCAAAGGTACATATATTCAGAACCTTTGAAAAATATACAGAAAAACAACAAAAACATGGCCGCCGGCAGATGATGACATTTTTTCGCGACTTTTGGCGGTGGACACTCTCCGGCTTAAAGGGTCCATCCAAAATCTAAAAACCAAACGGATTATTCAAGTTAACAGTAAATACGAGTCGTTAACGATCGTCAATTTTTTAAATAATTTTTTTCCCAACGTGGCAACGAATCGACTCACAAGCGTACAAAATCAATGAAAAAAGTCGTCATTTTTACGTACCTATTAAAAAATGAAAATGGATTTTTGCAAAAGTGAGATCGTCAACGACCTTGTAAATGTTTCTCATCGCATCTCCTGTAAATTTGGACACAATCCATCAAGTGGTTCTCGAGATATCATGTCCACCGACTTTGAAAACAGTGTTTCGAGAAAAACGCGTTTAACGTATGATGTTAGCAACATTCGAACGTCTTCAAACATCTATTAAATGCCTTCGAACATCTATTGAACGCCTTCGAATATCTCACGAACGTTTTCGAAAGTCCCACGATCGTCTTCGAACCTCTCACGACCGTCCCTCGAACATCTCACGATCGTCTTCGAACGTATTCGAACGTCTCGAGAACGTCTGACGAACGTCTTCGAACGTCTTCGAACGTCTCATGAACGTCTTCGAACGTCCCACCAACGTCTTCGACCGTCTCACGCACGTCACACGAACGTCTTCGAACGTCTCACGGACGTCTCACGAACGTCTTCGAACGTCTCACGCACATCTCACGAACGTCTTCGAACGTCTCACGCACGTCTCACGAACGTTTTCGAAAGTCTCATGAACGTTTCATTGCTGTAGCTCACTCAATTTTAGGAATATTTCAATGACATTTTAAGAGAACATAGCTAAACGGTGATACTATCGAATAAAAATATTTTTGGAAAATGCTATCTTTGACCCGCCTAGTAGATGCAGCCCGTTAAGAGAGGATTTTAGAAAAATCCGTTCTTGGTGAATCTATACACCGTATAAGAAACATATTTTCCAAATTTCATGTTTCTATCTTCAGCGGGTTAGGCTGTGCATCATCTATATGCTAGCTCGCTTTCAGTCAGTCATGAAGTTGTTTTATATGTATAAATAATTTGCGCAATTTTATGTTAACGGTTTTGAGTTACACTGATTCAAAATCGCGTTTATAATTTCCAAACGAAATTCGGGCACAACGATTTTCAGATATTGTAAAATAAAAATATTCCGAAAAAATCGATACTTTGAAGAATTTTGATGGGTGGGTAGCGTCAAAAAGCGTAGTACCGACGTAAACTTTACTCCGTTTTTTTTTTTTTTCATTCACGATAATTTCGTGTGGGTGTTATATTTTATTTATTATCGCTCAGTACACCAGTTAACGTGTTAACGCGCACGAGTTTTCGTGTAGATGCAGTTCGAACGGTCACGCAGAGCTCTATTATCCGATTTCTCATATGGCGTGGATTTGAGACTCACGTACGTGTGTACAAGCGTGTGCACGGAGACGCAATATATCGTAGTAACATTCTCGTAGCAAAAGTAACGCGAAGTGTATATGTATATATATATTTATGTAACATGTAGAGAGCATCGAGCTTGTAACACCGAACGTACTCCGGTATATACTAGCGCTTTGGCAAGTACAAAAGGGGGGGGGAGAGAGAGAGAGAGAGAGAGAGAGAGAGAGAGAGAGAGAGAGAGAGAGAGAGAGAGAGAGAGAGAGAGAGAGAGAGAGAGAGAGAGAGAGAGAGAGAGAGAGAGAGAGAGAGAGAGAGAGAGAGAGAGAGAGAGAGAGAGAGAGAGAGAGAGAGGAGAGAGGGAGAGAGAAAGAGAGAGAGAGAGAGAGAGAGGTGCCCGCCGTGAAAAAGGCCGTAAATGCAACGGCAATTTCGAACTATCTACTGACGTTGCCATTTTTTGCTTCTGAGTTTTTCAATCACCTCTTGCAGAAGCTTGAATCGTGTAGCTTATTTATACACAGGGCATTCAAGGCAATTGCATTCTGTGAACGCCTGGACGTTGACCCTCTAATTCCGATTTGAGGCCCCCATGGCATTGTTAACGGGTTACGCTCAGCTCGTGGCCGAAAAAAGCGAAATTTTCGTGATTTTTTTCTGGAAAAACGTGTGCAAGTTTTTGAATTATTTTGTTTAACATTAAAGAGTATAGTTTTAAGTATCTTTTACAATTTTTGGATTGAGAAAAAAATAAAGCATGTGGTAGATACAGTAGTTTGTGCAAATCACTGTTAAAAAAACGTCCGTCGCGGTGACCACTGCTGCGCTTAGAAACAAATAATCTGAAATGAAAAAATCAAACGCATTTAGTTTTTGCATAAAATCCTCTAGTGCGTGGACGAAGGAGTTCATGGAATATTGATTTCCATGAACTCAATTGATCAATCAGTTGAAAAACAGTTGAAAATCAGTTGAAAAACGCTCTATGTTCGTAGCTAAAAAACGACGCATCAAACAAAGGATGTCTTCGTTCGAGCACTACTTTTTGATAAGTAAAAGATGCACGTAAAGTTTGAAGTTGATCGATCCAGTGATTTTTTCGATATCGTGGTTACCGATCTTGAAAAAGTAATTTTAAGAAAATCGCGTTCAAAGTTCGCCGATTTGCGGAACCAACCTATATAACTATGAGAGGGAGCCCATCACTCCCTCAATTTCGAATTGATCGACTTGAAATTTTCCGAGGATATTTTTGAATTTTTTTCTTTTGAGAATCCGTCGAAAAACGAAAATCGATATTTTCAAAAATTTCAACGAAGTGAAAGCCCTTAAAGCGAGATATACATTTACAACGATAAAAAAATCGATTTATTTTCTTTTTTCTTCTTCAAACGACAGAACTATTATATGTAGAATATTTTTCCAAAGTTCCAAAGCGAAATACGAAAAAACTTCAAACGTCACAGCCCGTTAACGGTGTGCCTCGCCGCTTGGATTTGGAGCGGACGTAAACTTCAAACGCGTTTTTCTCAAAACTGCATTTTCGAAATTGGCGTGCAGGATTACTCAAAAACTATTAAACCGATTGATTTAAAACTTGGTGAAAATATTGATAATATTGCTACCTTTTACTTGACGAGAATTGTTTTTGGAAAATTAGAAATAAAACGACTTTTTTAATTTCAATTTTACAGAAATCATCCGTGTAATGTTCATTTTTTTGTAAATGCGTGCCATTCTCTGGAATTTGCGTTTTCTTTATTTTAATTACTGTCAAATAGGAACTATACATGTTGTAACTGAAAAAAATGGGCATCTTTTTGCAAATAAAAGTCTACGGAGAGCTAGACTTCGTTTAAAAAATCCCTCAAAATTACTTATTTTTTCCCCGTCTAAATTTACATCCCGTCTTAAGAAGTATTCGACCATCATTTTTTTTTTAAGCAGTTCTTCATTCATCTATCATGCTCAGTTTTATTCTAACAATAACTCTGTTTTTAGTTTCAATTAGTTGAAAATATTCAACACACAAAAATCAGTGCATTGTCCCGATATAATTAGTGCGAAGACCTCGACGTCCCAAAAACGCGAGAGGCTTTTCTCACGAAATAAATTCCTCGACTTTCGTTAACTGTAAAAAAATGCCTTGAAAATCCAGGAGCCGAATCAGAGCGTTTGCAGACCAGATCTTATGGAGTTTTAATGGAATGTCCTGTATACAACAAGCATTAGACAGAAATATATAACCAACGGCTAAGTCGTAAATTTATACGTATATAAGGAAATACATTTTCGATAAATCACAAGCCGAGCACATCGAGAGCTATGGAATAGATGAGTTATCTTTTTATTTTTCATTACTCACCAGCCGCAAAAAAATGCCACACAATGGTTGGCTCGGTAGCCGAGAAAGGTTCGTATACCACCTGCGATACGAAGAATGAACTGCGACTGATCCCGAGGGTTCTCTCTGCCTCGTAATTTCTGATCTTGTGGATTCGGCACACACCGGGAGCATTCGGAACGTACCATAAATCAGTATATATGTATGTGTATATTAAGTCGGTTAAATAAGTATTTACCCCACTTTATTCTTATTCCCGTGAGGATTTTGCATTAACATACATTATTTATGTTAACGTTGATGTACAGTATTCATGTCTGAAAAAGCTTCAGAATAAAATATTCCGTAAACATTTGATTTTTTCGTAGGTGCTTCTTCACAAAATCAAGATATGCGAATACTTTTCTAACCCTACATACAGTACCTCGTGCAGCAAATTACAAATATTACAACTATTTTTAAAATACTTACATTCCGGCTTGGACGCTATTGCGAGTTAAGCAGCGTTATGCATGGCCAATACTCGGAGCGGTGACCGTTTAGCTGTGCACTGGCTGGTGCATCAACCATTCAGTGGAAGGTTAATACGCTTAAGGCCTTAAGACACAGTAACGGGTATAAAATCATGTGCGAATTTAACAATTTTTTTTCGTATGAAAAAGTGATGCACTCATAAAATTAATTACAGATCTATTTAGTATGCATATCAAGCTGTTAGAATTTTTTTTTTCGATGTACAAAATGGCCGACTACTAATATTTTCTTTTGTTATCTTTTTTAGGCGCTCCGCGGCGTGACAATTAGCATCCATAATTTTTTACCTAGAACAAAAAACAAAAAATCTCGTCAATCTACATTAGAATACGTAGAGAAGTACGCACGGAATTTAAAAATATTGTTTCATTCAAAATTTGCAGGTATTTTAACTTAAGACATGAATTTTCAGTGAAAAGTTTCGTTATAACTGCTCATAAACTGCTCATAAAATGAAAAGTTTTCGATTAATCAGAAATTCCGTACGTACTTCTCTGCGAAATGCAATTAGGAATATAACTTAAATTTGTAGTAAATCGAGAGAAAATTGTCAAAGTTATTTGTCACGCCAATTGGAAAAAACCTGTTTCGAGAAGTTTCGAGTAGTCGGCCATTTTGTACATCGAAAAAAAAATTCTTACAGCTTTATATTCATACTAAGTAGATGTGTAATTAATTTAAATGTAATAATAATAAACTAAGTAAAAATGTTAAATTCGCACATGATTTTATACCGGTTATTGTGGCCTAAGGCCTTAAGACGGCAGTGGACGCAAGAGAACTTAGGTAGGATTAGCGAAGTAGGGCGTGATGGGAAAGGGTTCAATCGGGAAGGGAAATACGTAAAAAAACCCGCAATGGTAATGACGTAGAAATTTCCATCGTTAGAATCCAACGACATTTTTTAATTTCTTGATGTTTACTATTACCCAAATGATATGGAAGTTTCCATCGTTGGAATGCCACGAAAAAATATATCTTTTTCTAATTGCCAAATGTTTTTGGCCCTTCGATCCTACGGCAAACTTTTATTAAGTTCCTCATTAGAGACCTACAACCTAAATACGTGAACAATGATTTCAGAGAACAATAAGTAGGAAGAAAAAAATTAATTTTCGTTGCATGCAAACTTGAACAACATTTATCCAAAGCCTTTTTTTCCGCAAATTGAGGTCGTAAATTTATAATCAGAATACGTAAAAATCTTTGAGCGATTTTCTCACCCTAAATCGAGTTATTGAAACGAATTAATTTTTCGTTGCATTCCAACGATGAAAACTTCCACGTCATCAAGCGCATACGTTAGAACTTAGGAACAAGAAGACATACTTACACCCAATGATTTTAAAACAAAAAATCTCGCTGAGTAAAGATGCTACTGTATAACAATAAAGGTATTAAAATTTGAATGCGGTTACGTCGACATAATGTCGCCAGTCGATCAAAAAGATTTCAAACTTTCGCAAGCTCAACAAAGCTTATGTAACATCATTTTATATCTGCATTACGAATGTGCGTATTGAATAACAACCGCGAGGATTCCTACACGATGACAAAAATAGAGACTCGACGAATGCCATCCTCGTGGAACCCATGCTTCCTTTTTATTTATTTATTTTTTTCCCACGTCACGTGGGAGAACTGATGTATTCTTTCCGTGCGTAATAAAACAGTAGCTCCGAGAATGCACGACCGGTATATTTTTGCCACTGATGATGTGCCGCAAAACGAGTCAACCACACTTTCTTCCGCTGCTGTTCCCATCAGACCCTCTTTGACAAATTACAAAAATTATACGAGAATCACAGTGAGCGAGAAAGAGAGAAAGTGGTAGGGAAGAAAGACAGAAGAGACAACGCACGAAATATAATAATTATTATATTGAACAAACGATAAAGTTAATAATAATAAAAGTTATATTAAAGCTTTTCTCGTCGTCTGCATCATATATCGCCTGCTCCAAGCCTCACCAGTTCTAAATAATTAAAAAATTGAAAATCGTCTGTCAACTATCAGCCGATTTTTTTTATTTGAAAAGTCCCATTACAAGCCCACGAATTCGTAGATAATTATTCGTGGATGGCTGTTCCGAAAGCTGCTTCAGATTTTTTAATTTCTTCGGACGCGATCGCGTTACGATTGGAAGAAAAATGAGGAATGAAGTTAGGTAGGTCGAACTTACGTGAAATACGTATTGAATATTGCATTCATATTAACGCAGGATATACATTTACAACGATCAAGAAATCGATTTCTTTTTTTTTTTTCTTTAAACGATAGAACTATCTATGTAGAATATTTTTACGTATAGAATATATTGAAACGAGTTTTTCTCAAAACTGCATTATCGAAATTGGTGTGCAGGATTACTCAAAAGCTATTAAACCGATTGAGTTGAAACTTGGTAGAAATATTGATAATATTGGTACCTTCTACTTGACGAAAATTGTTTTTGAAAATCGGAAAAAAACGAAAAGCTATACATGTTCTAACTGAAAAAAATTTTGAGCTTTTTTGCAAATCAAAGTCTACGGGAAGCTGTACTGCATGCCGATTTGCAACTCCCGCGGCGACCTTGCTGTAACACTCTGCCACAGCTTCGCCATTTTAATGATGAATTGATTGTAAACAATTGTTTCGCATGCTTAAATATACCATTAACGTATACCTAAAGTTTGATAATTGTAAAATAATTATTTCTCAGTTTAAAAAACCCCTCAATATTGCTTATTTCCTTCCTGTGTAACTGTATATACCGCTTTAAAAAGTATCATCTGAAGGATACTCTGTAATTTTGGTGTAAAAATATTTAATCAGAATCGATTTGCAACTGATGTCCAGTGGGCACCTCTCGAAAACGTATTTTGCGGTGAGCAATGCCCTTCTGAACCAGGTTATCTGATATAAAAAAAAACAAAAAAATTTCGTTAGTATACTAGTTTATTCTATGATTAATTGGAAAAAATACCGAAATATTAAATTTGAAAAACTGCATGTGTTCAAAGTGAGAGTCTTCGTTTTGCGAAAAATGGGCATTTTTCGTTCATCAAATTGAAATTATACAACGGGAAGAAAAATCCTTCGATCAAATACTATTACAAGATATTTGACATCTAGAAAAAAACCCAAAAAATTTCAGAACGATTGATGCAGTAGTTTTTGAAACATTTTGTTTACCGATTTTGAAACCGTACTTTTAAGAAAAAAGCGTTTGATGTTTCGAACGACGCTCCGACGGGCGTCAACATAATAGCCTATAAATCTGTCAATTTTGATCCGATTACCTCGACATTTTCAGGAAACATTTATAGAATGATATACTGTGAAAACATATTGATTTAACAAATTGATTTTTCGACTCGTTCAACTAGCCAAAACCCCTTAATAAGTAAAGTGTTCAATCGCCGTCATGAGCAAACGCTTCTCTAGCTTGGATTAATCAAATGCAGAAATAAAAATAATCGTCGTAAAAGAGTCCTTAGGGATCGTAAAGTTCCTTGGAGACAGTTCTACCGCCATAAAATATGATCAATCGAAACGCATACTACATTTTCTTAGGAAAACATTTTCATTTTATTCGAGAGGAAAAATTCTACTGCAGTACCAGCCATTCTTATTTTTGGATTTTCCATGGACACATGCGATCGATCAATTCTTCGATTACGACTACCACGAGAGTTTACAAACATTTCAAGAGAAATCGCAAGCCAGACGATTGCCGTTTCAGAATGATTGTTATGATCGGCTTAATTATCATTCCGAAAAATTCACTCTTTCACCTTTTCTCCCGGTGAATCTCTCACCGCTGGTTTCACTTTAAAAGTATACCAATAATGCCGCGATATCCGAACGAGGATTTGTTGTAATTAATTCAGGCGAGTGAAAATGCGGCATCGAAAATATTTTGAGGAAGTGAAGTAACGAAATACAATAATTGGGTGAAACTTTAAATGTTTAAAAATAAGATTTATCGATGTCCGAGGAAACGCGTGTTAAAAATGTTTTGACCACGAGCTGACCCATGTATGCGTGTCCCCCGAGTGGTCCGTCCACTTTCTAATGCACGTCTTCTTGCACGCGCCACAAGAGTCCCTAGACTTTCTAAAACCTACGGACAGTTTTGCAAAGACGTTCGATGTATACAGACCTCGATATACATATATTCCTAATTTGGTTGATTTATCGTTCGATGCAGCGGAGCTTCTTTCAGCCCAATTAAAGTTGACATACTCTACGAGCCCTCGTGCGGCATGTTGAGCATTTCCATTCAATAGAATGGAAACGAGAAAATACAAAAAAAAGGGGGAAAATTATTATTTCTACTCCTCTCGATTATACATCTTGTTTGAGTTTGTTCAGAGTTGTTTGTACCACATTGAAATTTGCATCGTTCGAACTTTATTTCGAACTTTATTTCGTCGTTTTCATCAATACCCGAGCCCTTTTTTTGCAAATTGAGGTCGTAAACATTCAATGAGAATACGTAGAAACGCGTCGGCGATTTTTACAGCCTAAAACAGGCAAAAAATGTAGTAATTAAAAGTAATTAAAAGTGTAGTAGTTATACGCCCCAATTGATAAATCTTCATCAACTGGTCCAATCTTACGAGTGAACCAGCCTCGCTTCCGCTCTTTTGATCCAACAATTCGTGGAGAGCCCGAATTTCTAAGTGAAAACAAATATTTAAACAAAACGAGCTTTTATTTAATATACTGAAAAGTATTGGGAGTACAACTTTGCAGTGACCGTTTTTTTTCAAAAGTTTAAGGCTTTATTATAAAAAAGTGGCTACATATTTTTTAATCAAAGTACTGCCCGTCGCTAGCTACGATCTTTGCCTATCTTTCAGGTAGCATTCGAATCCCGCGTCGATAAACGTCTTGGTCCTTGGAGGCAATCCAGGAATCGACCCAATTTTTGACTTCTTCGTAAGTACCGAAGTGCTGGTCAGCCAAATCGTGTGCCATTGACCGGAACAAGTGATAGTCGGAAGGGGCAATGTCTGAAGAGTACGGCGGGTGGGATAAAACCTCCCATTTCAGTTTCCAAGTACTTTTTCACGACATTTGCAACATGGGGTCGGGCATTGTCATGCTGCAGTATCACCTTGTCATGTCTTTCGTTGAATTGTGGCCGTTTCTCTTTGAGTGCCTTACTCAAGCGCATCAACTGACGTCGGTAGAGTTCCCCTGTGATGGTTTCGGATGGTTTGAGCAGCTCATAGTACACAACGCCCAGCTGGTCCCACCAGATACACAGCATCACTTTGGATCCGTGAATATTCGGTTTGGGCGTCGATGACGGAATATGACCAGGCAGTCCCCATGATTTTCGGCGTTTAGGATTATCGTAGTAAACCCACTTTTCATCTCCAGTCACAATCCGGTGCAAAAATCCCTTCCTTTGTTGTCTTTGGAGCAGTTCCCGCAAATGCTGAGAATTCGGCTCGTAGGTTGCCATGTTTGAGTGCCAATAATAATGCATACACGTATCCGTTAGCTTTTTAAAATTGTTTACATTGGCAGAGCCCCTAGTTTACAATGCTACTTTTTTTATTGAGCTAGGGCCACTACTTCGGCCGCAGTGGCTCTCTAAGTAAAACGGTCACTGCAAAGTTGTACTCCTAATAGAAAATAATTTTTTGGCCAAGTTACCCATATGAGACTGTAAGCAAAATCTTGGGGCGCTCAACCTTTTAAATGTGTACTACATTTGATCAGTTTAGTTTCATTAACCGTGTTTAATTCGGCACAATAGTAATTCGAGGAATTTATTATCACACGTATAGTCAGTTTACGGATTTTTATTTAAAATCTAAGGCTGTTTTACAGTAAATTAAACACAGGTGATATGTTAACGGATTTATGTAAATTAAAGATTATATTTCTACATTTTGAGCTCCCCAAACTTTTATTTATAGTCACAGATAGGTGACTTGGTAAAAAAAATTAGTTGCTATTTTTTAGTACATTAAATAAAAGCTTGTTTTTTTAAATATTTGGTTACATATAAACTATATTTTACTCTTTAGCCTTTAATTGATTTTACTAGTCACTTGTTACTAGCATTTTACTAGTTAACGAGTTTGTATGTGTTAGTAAGATTTTATATGGATGATTAGATATCGCAAATTTTACATAAAAAGTTCAAAATATGATGAATATTTTTTTTAAGTTGAATCGTGCATTGTCACCTTTTAGATGCATGTTTGCAAAATTTAAGAACTCTAAGTAGTCGAGAAGTGGGTAAAATGTCGATTTTTCGTTTTGCATCTCACGGAAAGTCAAGTTGAATAAAAGCTTGTAAAAAAGAGGCTGACTGTAGGATGAATCTGAGATGCAAGGAGGTCACGCTCGCGAGCCTGAAGTCCGCGAGGAGGTCACGAGGTCGATCTCTAGGTCCTATCCTCGAGAGAGAGAGAGAGAGAGAGAGAGAGAGAGAGAGAGAGAGAGAGAGAGAGAGAGAGAGAGAGAGGGAGTAAAAGAGGTGTAACTCTAAAACGCCGTAGGATATTACAGAAGAATAACAAAGGATCCTCTTCTTTTCCTCGGTTAAAGAATAGTCAACCCAACGTTTCTCTCCACCTTCGATCCACTATCCGAAAGGTTATATACCTGCTAGCAGCGTTAATGGCAACTTAAATCTTCGCTTTGTCCAATAGACTGGCAAAGGATACAGCAATGGACTCCGCCGTATCATCCTAGCGGGTCTCTCCTTTCCTCTCACTCTTTCCTTCTCTCATCGCTACGAATCATCTTTGAAAAACTTGCGATTCTACCTCGAGTACCATGCGAGCCACTTGATGACATTTGCCTTGCCGCACATTGTTATCTGTTGAAGTCTTGAAAATCATATGCGAGGAGAAACACGGATTTTGATAAATATCAATTTGATTATAAGCTGATGTTTTATATCAGAAAATAGTCTGTGAGCGCAATATTTATTGGCCTTCGCGTTGTCCAAAAATCAGTCGCATCGACTCGTCCACTCAAGTAAGTCCATTTGGATGGGCTGTGGAATGTCAATCGTATTATTAGAGACGAGACCTACAATTTTATTTTTAATTGCGTGCCCGGTTTCGCGAAACTTCATCGTGAAATTTCCCCGGAAACGGCAAATTTAATTAGCGAGGAAAAACTTTAACGGGCGCGAGAGTGGACGTTCTTTCCGATTTTTTCTTGTCTACTAGAATATTTATTTGGGACTTGGAAAAAAGGTATGCTCTTAAACATACATTGATCTTGTTCTGTGTAAAAATATTTTTAACATTATTATTATGTTATATATTATTTTTAACATATTTCGATTATTTAAAAATGTTATTTTAAATAATTGAAAATTGAGGTATAACAGAGCCTCTGTATAAAAAAGGTGGTCAAACGGCTGGATCGACAACTTGACAAAGGTTGGTTTGAGAAATAAAAATGAAAAAGTTATATAATCCATATAAATGTAGTTATCGTTGTACGTAGCCTTTTTTAGGGAAAATCCCAACGTTGGCGGGTATTCTTAAAAAAATGTAGTTTTGACGAAACTTTTACTGATATTCGGGGACTAAAAAAATACTAAATTGAAAAAAAGAACGGCTAAGTACAACGATAGCTACTGCAATTAGGGACATTTTTGTTCTTTTTAATTGAAAATCGGACAATTATAGCCAGAGCTATTCCGGGTCAGGTCGCGAAAAGTCATTTCGAGGAAAACGCGATTGAAAGTTTTATACAGGTAAATCGTTGCGCTAACTGCTCTCACTAAATCGTCTGTAACTTGGTGAATTTTCAACATTTTAACTTGACATTCTGTTCACATATTCTTGAATTTGTATACTTTGAGAAAATACAACAGAACAAAATGGTGTTTTTTTTACCCGTCCCATTAGTGTTTCGCCTTAAAACCATATGTTAATTTGATTGGGATCTACTTTTGATCGCAATTTTTTACTTGCGAAAAACGAACCACATGAAAATTTAAATAATCTACGGTCAATTCCGCACTATCGAATGATCAGGAAGATTAGTTAATTTGATTAAACTCCAATTATCCTGGATACGACTCAAGCACTTTAAAAATACTCTGAATTTCGTAATTATTAATATAATTCATTAGAATATCCTCTCCATGTCAACTGGTCAGTTATTTGCATGAATGAGAAATTATATACTGATTACAGAAAATATCCACCGCCTTAAAGAAAAGTTACACCCGCGTTTTTTTCATTCTGACTTGACTCGTCAGATTTAATTCAACCCACAGCTATGGCAGTATCGTGCTAGTGCCTCGTTGCTGTACCCCCTATTATAAATGCAATACCATAGTGATGGGGAATTCAGTTATTTTCGTATCGTATGATGAAGATTAAATTTCCGGAGTACCGTTATAAGTAATCTGTCATCGACAAGCAAGCTCGTCGAGATTGCTTACTAGAGTTTCATACGAAATCCCTTATTCACGCTTCCTGTACACGAAGTACGTATGTCATTTCTTCCACCTGGCGTCACGGAAATAGAACTTTTTTACCGAGGCTCTGCAGAATACTATACCTGATTGTATATATGCAAAAGTATATGTCAAAAGTGGTGCGTTTCTTAAGGCTCTTGCGCGGAGATTTTGCGACTGAGAAAAATATGATTTTTAATCGGTTTTACGTAGTTTTTGGAAAAAAAGCGTATTTTCGTGGTGAATAGTATTTGCTCGAAAAAATCGAGCATTCTGAAATAAAATCAAACTTCGCGTACAGAGGAATGGAGATAACGAGGACGAAACACTCCTGAAAAACGTTTTTGTCCATACCTTCATCGAGAAAAATTAAACGAAAGATTTATTTTAAAGTGGATATATGAAATTGAATTCCATTAAAAAGAAGTTCTTCAAAAGTGTTTCGTATTCGGAACTGAATGATCTTTATTATGATGAACTAAAAATGGAATATCCATTTTTGTTTCCCGAATCCTCGATTTCTTCCGGCATATATTGATCATCACAAAAATACGGTATATTTCTTTTCGAAGAGGACTTGAAAAACCATTAAATCCCACATTTTTCATAATGCTGATGTTCGCATCGTTGGAACACAACGGACGTTCTTTTTTACATTTTATTTCCCTCATTTTTTTGTTATTATAGATCTTTTTTACAAATTTATATTGTACATCGCTAAATAAGTATTTTTTAAAATGGTTCGGCCATTTTTGTAGGCAAAATCTGTCAAAAGAAATTGGAAGAATTCGGAAATATTGATTTGTATTGCATTTCAACGATGCAAACTTCAATTTCATTATTTTTTTCGGTCGCAAAACCTCCACACCAAACCTTTCAAAAAATACATGGCCACCTTATAATTATTACTGTGTATATATTTATAAATATATATGAATAAAAAGCTCATCCTATCCTTATAGAGATAAATATATAAAAATTAACACAGATCAAGCTTTTACCCACATCGCATCTTAATTATCGAAACATTTACTTTATTTAACTCAAAATCTTTATGAACATTTCTCATTTAAGGGCAATGTAACCATTTTTTTTAAATAACCCATAATTTTAAAACGTATTTTTAATGTGTGTAGACCCACACACACACACAAAAATATATATAGTCTCGTAAGAGGCAAAGCGTCGTGTGAAAAGAGAAAGGTTTTGCTTGCCGACGAAATAAGAAATTGCAAAGGCAACGGTGTTATACGAATACATGTAACGTATACGCGATAGGAGGTACGAGGATATACAAGGTGCATAGGAGGCAAGCGTCATAATATCGGAACTCGCGTAGCGAGAGGATCGCAGGGATTTGCACTTGGCTCAGGCTCTAGAGTAACATGAGCAGTCTCTAAGAGTCGGATGAACGGTGAATCTTGATTATCCAGCAACGTATCGGGGAAGAGCGGTGCCTCACGAGCGCGAGTTGTGCATCTAATTATTAGCCATGAAGAAAGCATATTAAAACTGGCTATCGGCCTTTTGCTAGGCGCGATATGACGTTTCTTGTATATACGCCCACCGTATATTCTCACTCAGCGCTGTAATAATTTGTAAATTGTAATTTTGAAAGATATCATGAGAGAGAATGAGAGAGAGAGAGAGAGAGAGAGAGAGAGAGGAGGCAGGAAAGGAGGGCTGGCGGAAATGATTGCGTTTATGGTGTAATGCGGGAGTGCATCGCGGAAGTTTTAGTACGTATCGTCCAAAGCCATCGATTACTATCGATATATATCTCAACTGCAGGATATCTTTTTTTAAATATCCTTTTCTCAGGGTAGGGATAAAGCTGAAGGGATGAGGGTGTAGGTTTCCATTTTTAAGGGGATATACCAATGTGAACACTGAAAATTTGAGTGATTTTCGGGATTTTTTTCGAAGAAAAGTACTCAATTAAATGTTTCGAAAAATTAAGAATATATTTGGTTACATTTGACCTATAGTGCATAATTTCTTCATAGAAAAATATTGAGAACCAAGCGACTTATGTGCTGCCTTCGGAGCCGTCAAAACAGGTTCCTCTACTGCTAACATGATTCCGGCTGATTGAGTAGCTGAAACCGAAAAAGGAAAAAATGTCGTTAAACTGGACGGTATTTTCGGTACACTGACGTTGGATATTCGAAAAATATCAAAATCTAACCAAATGGCGTAGTTATGAAAAAAGTCTGTTTTCTTGCCTATAAAATGGTCGTTTTTTTTTCAATGCCAAATCGTCGTTTTTCATCCAATCAAAAATATCTTACGTCATTGTAGAGTAAATCTGCAATGACGTCAGATATATACTACTCAGTTCAAATTTCAAGTCAATCGGATAATTGCTCTTTGAGTTACAATGTCGACAAGTTTGAAAACTTTCTTTTCGAGAAAAACGCGTTTAAAGACTTAACTATCGATTTTTGCAAGATAAAACGATATTGATATAAATGATAACGATATTCTTGAGAGTATGAACTGTCGAAAAAGGCAAAAAAAATCGATTTTTTGAAAGTGTCACACTGGTATAGCCCCTTAAAGTGAGACTTTTTTTAGCCTTGATCGAGAAGTGATATAAAAATTCCCGTGCAGGAATTTGTTGGGGAGATCCTACCACATCCCTGTATGAGGTTGAAGTTTGCATCGTTGCGATGCAACGAAAGCGATTTTTTGTTATTTCGCAAATTTCTTTTAGCAATTTTGAGCTATTAAAATCACCCAAACATATTTTAGGATTCTTATTTAGCGATCTGCAACAAATTTGCAAACTATGATTTTGGATATTAATGAAAATAAGAAACTGAAAATAATTATCGTTGCATTCTAACGATGCAAACTTCAACCCCATATCCCTGTAGGGATGTGATAGGATCTGCGTGCTTCGTGTGTGGTGATATTATGTCAGAGTGTAGCAGAATAAATAATAAACGATAATTACAGTGGATTTACAGTGATGTGATTCAAATTGATTTTGAAGATATACTCGTTTCAGCGATTTATACTTTTTTAAGATAAGATTTATATTTTTTCAAGATCCACCTATTTTGTCAATCTACCGTAAAATGGGGTTAGTTTTAACAGGTTTTGGAAGTTTTTGGTAGGTAGCTTTTTTTAACATCCTGAATTCCAACTTTGGTAAATATTCGAAAGTGGGGCTCCTGCCAGAATTAGGTTCTATCAGGTATCAAACAAATCCCAACAAAAATTTACCTGATTCTAGCAGATGCCCCACTTCCGAATATTTCGCCAACTTTTTTTGCTCCAATAGAACAATGTTTCCCCTGGTTATCAAATGAATAAGAAAGTCAAGCCCCACCACCATCCACAATTTTTTCAAAGTGTCAAACTAACCTCGAGTGTGGGGTTTCTTTGACATGGCATTGAAATGCAATTCGTTTCAAAGATTAAGGGATCTGACATCATTTTGATCAAAAAAATAATATTTTATGCATTATACATGGAATTGAATGAAAAACAACGATTTTTTACAATCAAATTGTCATCTTTATTGGGGAAACATTTTACATAAGAATATCAAGTACCTAGGGTACTATTATAGGCACTTAATCAGTTTTCTAATTATCATAGAGATCAAAATCAACTTGAGTAATATTAAAATCAACTTTGGCAACATTATAAGAAACTTGAACAACAAATTTGAGCAACGATAGAAATAAAAGTTAAAAGAGAACCCCATTTTCGCGCTCTGTTAAAGTAGCCCCAAAAACTGTCAAAGTTGCCATTAATGTCAATTTAACCTCGTTTTACAATGTTGAAGTTTGCATTGGAACGAAACGAAAATCCTTTTTTATTATTTCAATTTCCTTATTTTCATTGTCATCCATCTATCATCCAAATCTTTTTATTTTCATATTTACGCTGAAGATCTTTGATAAAAATTCTGAAGAACGTTTGAGGGAGTTTTAAGGCGAAATGTGCGAAAAAAATTGGCCTACGAATCTTTCGTTGCGTTTCAACGATGCCAACTTCAATATCATTCCGTTTTACGTTATACATTTCGTTTTGAAAATTCAACGTACAAAATGCGATGCGATCCATTAAGAATCGTATCGGATTCTGTTCGATAATATGGGAATCCTTTTATATTCAAATTGGACTCCAATGAGAAATGCCGATACGAAATCATCGTACGAGTGTGACCTTTTAGTGCAGGTATCCAATGCGATAACCCATTGGATCTCTATCAGGAAGTAGGGACAAGTATAAGAATCCAATTGGATTTCGACGACAATTACTGCGCGGGTGTTTGGTGCACTGGAAATGATCAACTTCAAGCTTCAGTACTCGTATAAAATCGATTTGATCGGTTCCCCATTCTTACGTTTCGCCTCAGGCTGTTAATTATGATCGCGTAACGGCTGGACGTTAGTGCATGGACTACGCTCCTCGAAGCAGTAGCTATGACGGTGCAATTCCCTTCGAGGGTAGCCAGTTGAGAGATCCGAAAGGTCGGAGATAAAAAAAAAAGAATAGTTTGTCGATAATTTGAATGCCCCGGATTCGCAATGTTCCCCGGGCGAGACATGGAACGAGCGATACTTTCAATCAGCATTAAAACTGTATAAGATGAGCTCAAATAAATTCAACCACGTAACCGCGAAGATTCGTACGAGTGAGTTGGAATGGTCGAAGAAATATATGTCTTGAGTTGAAAGGAGAAATGAATCGAAGCCGATAACGATACGGGAGATTGATACTGTGCTCATTCCCAGTTATTAAATAAAATAATTTCACGATGTTGCTGGATAATAAGTTCATGGAACACACGTGGTAAATATACGATACAATAAAATACCGTGTATGGGACCCGCAGCTGTGGTATCAAATGTTGAAAACGGAGCTCCGTATAGTGTTCCAATTAATCCGCTGAAACCATGACTTGGGTATGCTACTAGATAGGCTGCCCAAAGTTCAGGTGCTTCTCGTGTAAGCCTTCGTACAGGATGTCCCAGATGTTCCCATTTCACCTGCCGATGTACCTTTAGTTTGACTCATTTAACTTCAGGCGAAATGAACGAATGAATCTTTAATTATTTTGCAGATATAACAATACCGATACTCGTGTTTGATTTTCGTTTCAGCCTTGTGCGAGGAACTCGGGGGCCAGTCGAACATCATCCTGGACATCGAGGAGAGTCGCGGCAATGGTGAGTTCTTCCCTGTATATTCGTATCTTTGGATCTTGTCTTTTGAGACCTTTATACCGAGCCGAAAATTACGGAGGTAGTATTATAAATTACAGGTTAACCGCACGAATAATATTTATGATGAAGACGGTAGGCGGTAAAGGACCGGAAAATTTATGCGATTGGAAAAGCAGCTCTCTCAATGTCGCCTTCTTGAGTACATATCTTTATATAAAATCACCTCGCAGGCAGGTAGACCTTCTATAATGCCATGGGCATAGACGGATCTACGATAATTTCGAGTATCCAATGATATATGTACCCGTCGAAGTAATGATACGAATTTGTTGGTCGTCCTTAGAGTTCCTGGGCAACATTCTTGTCATCTGGTTTCTTTTTGGCTCGAGTTATCAACCGTGGCGAGTGTGGTCTTTGATTTATAGCCCCTTTTGTGAATTTCTTCGTGGCTTGGGAGCGATGCTTGTATGCGCTACACTTTTGTTAAATCGTTTTTTTTTTAATTTGAATCTCGTACCTGTCAGATACGGGATCGAAGAATTTTACAAAATGATAGATCGGAAGCTCTTCCAACAAGAAAATTATCGATTGACTGTTATCACCCTCAGCTTCGCAGTTTATGAAGGATTGAGGAAGACATGCTCCAGAATGATGAATACAAATGTTTTATCTTGTTTTTGTAAAGGAGTGAGAAAGGAATAATCAGGATTGCTAAAAATATTATTCTTATTTTACGGTTATTCTTGTTTATCATTTATCTTTTCTATACGTATGAAATCGATGATACATTATCGTCATTTAAATCCTCTGCTAACGGAGTATCAGACCACAATATTTTTTTTCTCGCATAAGAGAAGGCTCTTCTATAATTGATGCGAATTTATCACGTTCTCCAATAAGCTTGAGTCACCGCTTCAATGCACGGAAAAATGAAACGGCTTCGATCGGAGATTATCCGGGGTCGGTCCTTCTTTTATCAGAGCTTCCTCAATCTATAGCAGCGTAGAAGGATCTGCGCATTCATATACGATTTCTTAAAAATTTAAACCTTTTTCTTCTCTCGGCCAAAAGTAACCTACTTTGCACATTCACTGCTCATTTCCTTTCCGCTTCGATTTGAAACTCCGCTTTGCGGTCATTCTTTCCGCAACCATATGCTCTTCAATATGCCGTTTGATTTGTCAAGCTCCGATTATTTTCCGATTTTTTGCAGAATTTCAAAGTCGGACCATCGATTTTCGCAAATTTTTCCACACACACACCTTTGTCTCTTTTTCGGCCATTTTTCAACTGCACTTTGCGGGAAAACTAATTGACATAGCAGGATGAACCAAGTGTCATTCCCTAAGTCTACCGAAAACCTTTTTAAAAACCCCTCAATAAGTCTCAGTGACTTAAATAGGACTGCTGCTACAGCTGTTCGAAATTTCGGAATCTTGGCGATGCTTAGAAAGTGTCCAAAGGAGTTTTAAAAAAAATGTCGACCTTACCTGTACCAGTGTGACCGCTGAAAATTTGGGTGGTTTTCGCGATTTTTTTTTGGAAAAAAGTACTCTATTAAATGTTTCTGAAAATTAAGAATATATTTGGCTATATTTGACCTATAATACACAATTTTTTCATAGAAAAATATTGAGATCCAAGCGACTTAGGGGCCGTCCATAAATTACGTCATTTTAAAATAGGGGGGGGGGGGGGTCTGGTCGTTAGATGACGGTAACGTTAATTTGATCACAACGATATGACGGATAGGATGATTTCAGGTGGGGGGGGGTCAAAAATCAGCAAAAGTCGATGACGTAATTTATGGACGGCCCCTTATGCGCTGCCTTCGGAGGTACCAAAAAAAAGCTCCTCCACTGCTGACATGATTCCAGCCGATTGATAGCTGAAACCGAAAAAGGAAAAAAATGTCATTAAACTGGAAGGTATTTCCTGTACAATGACGCAGGATTTTCGAAAAATATCAAAATCTAACAAAATGACATAGTTATGAAAAAAGTATGTTTTTTTGCCTATAAAATGGTCATTTTTTTCAATGCCAAATCGTCAATTTTCATCCAATCAAAAATATCCTATGTCATTGTAGAGTAAATATATTCAAGAGTACTCAGTTCAAATTTCAAGTCAATCGGATAATTGCTCTTTGCGTTACTTTATCAGCAAATTCGAAAAATCTTATTTCGAGAGAAACGCGTTTAAAGATTGAACTATCGATTTTTGCAACATAAAATGATTAGAGATACGGCCTTGAAATGTTTACAGGATATTCTTGAAAGTATAAACTATCGAAAAAGGCAAAAAAAATTTACAAGTTTTTGAAAGTGTCACACTGATATAGCCCCTTAACATCATTGAAGAGTCTATCCTATGGAAAAAATTTCGCCGATTACAAATATAGCAGAGTTTTTGTCAGAAGCTCAAAATTACGATGGCTCAGCGCGAAAAACGTGTTTCCATACGCATTCGATGATTCTCAATAGAAATTGCGGTTTTTTGAGGTAATTCATAGAGAGTTCGTGTTCACCGGATGGAATTAGTTCCCTCGAACTCTGCTTCTCTCGTTCGAAGCTTGAGCCCTTACTGTACGCTATACGTCGAGGTAAATGCCCCGACGGATCAAATTAGAAAAGCGTCTGCGGTGTCCCTAAGTAGTTATGCGCCAGTATGATTTCCTCACCTATCTCATATTGTCCAACAGCATTCTCTTTCGCTGTCTTGCCGCCCTGCAAGTCGCCTTATGACGCTCATAAAGGGTAACATTAATTATCCGCTACCGATAAGACCCCGCGGTGAGAGCGTTCACCGCATCAGGAAGTAATTTTCCAAGCCGCTAGCACCGTCAATGGTAATTCACTATATATCTTCCCTTACCTATGTAGAGATATACACGGGGATAGTCTATTTTGAACCCGTTATGTCTCTCCAATGTTGGCTGTCGGCACATCTAGCTGCTTTCAGGCTAGCCATTCACGTTTTTCCTGTCGAATCATTGATTTCAGGCTCAGAATGTTCCTTGCAATGATCTTTATATAAATACTCCTATATTTAGGTAAAACAGATCCCGAAGACATCGGTATTTAGATAATTGTGAGTATGGCGATAATTGACTATTATGAGGATGATCCGTGAAATCGAATGTCCACAAAATCACACCCTCCCATATAACGGATGAGGCAACAACTGTTCGCAGTAGAAATATTTCATAACCTATCAGACTTAGGCGAAAACTTTCCCTGCAGAAGTTGCATAGTTCGAAGGGGGAATTTTATCAAGGAACTAAATATAAGTTCACACACCAAACTTCAAGATGGTCGATCGAGATTTAGTATAAAAAACTGATATGAAAAAAATTTCAATGTTTTCAACCTAGAATCGATTGAAAAAAAGTGGCAAACACTTACTTCTCTAAAAAGTGCTCAATGTGATGACCACTACTTTCAATGCACGCATGCAATCTGATTCGCATTGGTATACTGTCCCATCAATCACGTCAGTCTGCATTAACGAGGCTCTAATTGAGGTTCCAATAGTTTAATACTAAGCAAAATCCAAGTAACTCGTACGGCTTTGTTTACATTATTCGCAACAAAGAATCTTATCAACTTGTTTTGAAAACTCTTCAATGAAAAGTCCTACAACATAATTTTCTTCTTCAGTCAGTACAGATCGAAATTTCTCGCAAAATGTTTCCTTATAAACAGCAAGCAAGCAATCAATTAATGAGACAATACAATCAATGCGAATCAGATTACGAGCGTGCATTGACCGTGGTGGCTATCACTTTGATCGCCTTGTTTGGAAGGTAAGTGTCTGCACCACTTTTTAAATCGATTCTAGGCGAAAAACATTGAAATTTCTTTGTTATCGATTTTTCACTCTATTTGGTGAAATTTGGTGTGTGGAGTTATTTTAAGGAATTTTGACACAAGCATTTTGATTTTGATATCGAAGCTCCTTGATGAAGTTGTGAAAAAAGTGGTCCCATTTAAAAATGGAAGTGAGGTAGGAAGTGTTTTGTCCTAAGTCAGATAGGTTAGAAAATATTTCTACTACTGATAGATGTTGCCTCACCCGGTATATTATAGATCGCGTGTGCCAGACAGAGTTTTATGGGCTCAGAGGCCTCAACTTGATTCAACTCAACTCAGGTTGAGACTCTCATCTGCATGTGTATATGCTTTTCACTTCCCTTCGCCGCCCAAACATGCACGCGCACACACACACACACACACACACACACACACACACACACACACACACACACACACACATATACGTAGGGATACAAAACTTACGTATTCAATGAAACATACACGATGCTCTCGCATCGCGGTATACATGCATCGAGCTCTGCTGACTTACCTGAGATGTCGGGAATATATCGCGGACTCGACCCACCGCGTCCAATCGCCATCATTTGTTATTGCTCGATGATAATCTTGGCGCACTAGTTGAATCGCTCGGTGCGCGCATCAACCACCGCGCCGACGAGTTCTTGGCATACGCCATTATAATGGCACATGAGTAGCGCGCGCGGAGGGTTCTAGAAGCAGCGTTGAAGCAAACGCATATACATCTATACGTATACAGACGTTGATGCATCTTACAAAGCTGATCGTACACCAAGTTTCGCATCACTCCCGGATTCGTTTTTTTTTCGTCCTTTCCGTCTGTCTTGGCGGACGTACGGACCCGGCGACGACAGCCGCATCATTCGAAATGAAAAAGCAGGTTCGCGGCGAAGAGCTGGGAATTATTATTTTTTTCGATACAGAAATTTAAATGAGAGAGGAGAGTGCACGCGATTGGGAAATGCGTGGAGATCGATGTACGTTTGTTACTCGACGTTGGACATGTGTGTTTTGTCTGACGTTCAGATGCAATTAAATGAAGGAACAAGAGCTTTTTTCAAAGAGAACGAAGGAAGTTTGCTCGTGGTACATGCGCGATACGAATCAAACGAATATGTTGTCCTTTTTGCAGCATTCGACCAGTCTACCGTGCCCGAGGAACTTCCGGTTGCTGGCGATCCGTACAACGAGACCTCGCTCGAGTTAATTTTTCCTGGCAAGGCACCGCTTTTCACCCTCCAGGGAAAGAAACTCAGGCTGTTGCAGCCCCTCGACAGAGACAACGAGAATCTGTCACACGTTGTGTTTCAGGTGAGAGGTGACTAGTTCGCTTGATTTTGCAGTCGAGATGCAAACTTCATCGGTGTACCCTCCATATTCTTGCGATTATTTTATTTGTAAATGTGAAATAATTAATGACAATAGCGGATGGAGAGTAATTTGGGCCAAAATTATTGGGGTTGCTGCAGAATGATTGGTATTGGAATCAAAAAATATAAAAACGCTTTGATTAACATCTGTACTATTTTCGACACCGTTCGAATAATCTCGCTCGTCAATTATCCACGAGTATGAATGTTCGTAAGGAACCGTCGTCCAATGAAAAGTTATCAAATTTTTATTGAACGTAATCCGCGTTCCGTTACGCGCTCGGCCGCTTTTTTGCTTATCGATTTTGATGACATCCTCCCACGATGTCTCAGACTTGGCGACTCGTGGCCAGATGTTGGGCCAATCAGTGCAACCTTCGTGTTTTCCCTTTAAGTAAGTGCCACGGACTTTTCCGATCAAACTTACCAACGAGACGAGACTCTTGCTGATTGGAATCCCAATTACCGTGGAATATTAGCTGGAAGATAAATAATTGAAGTTAGTAATTGACAGTCATGGTAGAGAAAATCTGGGCGCGTAGGGGCAAGAGCAATTTAACGATTCGTTTCATAACTCTGACTATGAACGCCACATTTCTCGCGATCTCGGTGAAACGGCCGCCTAACGCTGACATACAATATATGTACCCACGTGTATCATGCCTTTGCAGCCTTTAGAGAAAACTACGAACAGTTTAGAGTGAGAGAGGACCGCGAGGACTTTTCTCTCGGGGAATCCTGTCAAGAGTTTATTCTCGTCTAACGGATCTCTGTCTCGAGGCCCTAGGAATCTCGTTATTTCAATTCGCTCCAATAGGTCTTTGATTTGCTTTCTTATTCATGTTTCTCGGTTTTTTTTGGCGGCCACCAAGCGCCAGATCATCCTCGGAACTTTTTTCTCTATTTATGAAACCCGATTTGTGACGAAAGTGATCGACAAGTTTTACTTCTTGCTCTCTGAAAGATCAAAACGATCGAAATCACCGGTATCCTTATGCAAGTTGTTCGTGCATGTGTGTTCGTGTATACACACTATTTTATACATTTCATCTGAAACACATACGCGCGGAAAAGTATTGCAATATTAAAAATACATCGGGGATGTACAATTTTTTCCATTTCTGTTTTATAAAGATTTTTTTCCGAAATTTGTTCGGTGACAACCGCAGGAAGAAAGACTAGAAGGTTCAGAAAAATCGTAATGGCGAGCAACGTTTAAAAACACTGGTGGGAAACAATCGTGCAGAATGTGTACAATATGAAAATGCCTCGTTGTCTTGCATTTTTCAATCGATTTCATCCGAAGACTTTGACAGAAATATTCTCTGTCGCAAATGGACGAATAAAAAAGTGCATAAAAATAGTTTGCAAATATACATACATATATACCTATATATATATATATATATATATATATATATATATATATATATATATATATATATATATATATATATATATATATATATATATATATATATATATATACGCGTGTGCGTGTGTGTGTGTAAAAGGCAAAGTCTTGACTGACTGACTGACTTATAATCGCCCAGTCTAAGCCACTAAATATTGAAACGTTAAATTTGGAGGGCAAATTGACTTTATGATGTAGGCACTATTGAAGGGATTTTTCGAAATTCAACTCTTAAGGTGATAAGAGGGGTGGCAGAGTTTGTATGAATTTTTTTTTAATCCGGTCGGATTTACTTGAAATTTGGTATTCGTGCTTCTTGATACAACTAATGAAACACGTATTTCAGCGTTGTTAGAAATTCAACCCCAAAGGGGAGAAAGGGGGCAAAGTTTGTATGGAATGAATTAAAAAAAACTGGTCAGAAGATTTACTTGAAACGTAGTATTAGTGCTCTTGAACGCAATTAATAAAATACGTGTTTTAGCCTTTTTCAAAATTCAATTTTCCATTCCTCTTCCTTAAGAGGAAGGACACCACTGTAAAATGTTTGAAAACAGTAGTGCAAGGGTGTCATCAAATATTGTTATTTCCGTTTTCTGTCGTCCACAGCTGACTTGCACGGTCCGATCTACGAACAAGAAGCGCATAATACCGGTAATCGTTCGCGTCTCCGACATCAATGACAATGCACCGAAGTTCATCAATACGCCGTACGAGACGACAGTGCCCGAGGTGAGTGTCAATGCTGGCGCTTTTTATAGATAAAAAGCACACGAGGACGATTATTTCATTGAATGGAAATTCGAGAGAAGAAAATAGATCGGTGACGTGGGGGAAGAAAAATCGATCATTCAATTTCCCTGCGCAACGGTCTAATGATGAGAAATAAGAGACGCCTGTACGTCAAATTAACTTTCGGAATCGACCACATTTTCCCGTCTAGTGTGGGTGCGTGTATGTGTGTATTATGCTGCCGCGATACTAACCGACGAAACGGGCGCATCAAAGAATCGTAAAGGAAAGAGAGAGAAAAAAAACTCTCGTAAAGTATGCCAAATTATGACGCTTATTACGGATAAGATGTAACGTGAGTAGTGAGAAAAGATGATGAATAAAAAGGCCCGACGTCTTGCAAGCTCATCCGCGCTCGATTATATTGCACCCTCTTCCCCCTCCCTTTTTACTCACTCGAACGTCATTACGATCGCAATGGTTCCCGTCATTACCGGACGATGCACTCCGAAGTTCACTCCTCTTTTTATTATCCGCTGTGTATACCAGTTATCCGACTTCTTAAGAGTTCTTCCTCCGTCTTGTTACCGTTTCATTCGATAAGCTCATAAATCGTTCGATCTATTGTTTTCCCGACCGCAACGTGAGCATCTCGTGGAATTTTGTGCCTGCGTGAGCCGGTAAAAGTCCGGTAAAACAGTCCGATAAAAGAGACGAAAACCCAGCACTTTTTAGCGTAGAGTATGAATTTTTGATTGAAGGTAGATGGTTGCATACTGAAAATAACTCCAATAAAATGTTGTCCCTCAACTCACCCCAACCCTAAGAAATAAGGGTTGAAAACTTAAAAATCGCTGTATCTCGATCATCAATAGCCCAATGAAAAAATGTTTCAAACAAAAGTTGTTGGGAATAATAAAATACGTATGAAGTTGTCGGACGTCCAACTCCCTATTTTTAAAAATAGCGGCACAAAAACAGAAAAGCACTCAAACAATGTTGTGCCGCTATTTTCAAAGGTAAGGGTTTGGACGTCCGATAACTTTATATGAATTTTACTATTCCAAACAATTTTTGTTTGAAACCTTTTTTGATCGGACTATTAATTATCGAGATACGGCGATTTTTAAGTTTTTAACCCCTATTTCTTAGGGTTGGGACGAGTTAAGGGGCAACATTTTATGGAGGGTTATTTTCAGTATGCACCCATCTACCTTTAGTCAAAAATTCATATTCTACGCTAAAAAGTGCTGGGTTTTCTTCCCTTTAACTGGACTATATAGGGAATACGAGGGAAGGTGAATTTTTGTTTTTTGTGTTTTATGGTTCGAAATGTACTGTGGATGTGTAGAGTGGATGTAAGAGGATAAAAACGATTGGATGAGAAAGATGTTGGAGGCAAAGGATACTACACACCGGAATAATAAGTCAATTGCTTCGGAATATTCGAAAAATCGAATTTATATAATGTAATATGTATTATCAAAATTTTGGTAAAAATATGGATAAATAAATGTATGGAAATAGGTGCTAATACCCAAAATATTAGACTCTCGAATTATTAGGCAGCTACAGGGTGTCTCAAAATATCCTGACATTTTTATTTATCAATAAAACGTATTATTTATTCGAAAAGTACGAATATTTTTATTTTGATATAAGGTACAAACATTGAGGTTATGTGTGGAACACAATATCCGATAAATGGGTCTCGCCCCTTTTTGCAACGTTCACTCTTTTGACGAAATTTTCAATAACATTTAGGCATAATTGGGGACGAATTTCATTGAAGGTGCGTCCAATTGTTTTCTTGCGCTCCGGAATGGTCTGTTGATCATTGGCATACACTTTTCCTCTCAGAAACCTCCAAAGAAAGAAGTCCACCCAGGTAGGAATTGACGATGAAAAAAGGGCTCGCCAAGCTCTGAAAGAAGGCTCACATTTTTTAATTCAGGCTCAGCATCAGCCTGATTTCAGGCCTAGCTGAACCTCTGAATGATAACGCGGTTTCAGGCTCTTGCACACAGGCTTGACCAAAGGCTGGTAGAAAAGCCTGTACTAAGCCTGAAACACGAAACAACAAGGCACAAAACGAGCCTTAATGAAGCCTTCACGATCATTTATGCCCAGGCTTATCCCAAACTCTTCTCGAGGCTATATGAGGCCTGTTTTTAGTTTTCTATATTCTAGATTGGGGTAAATTTAATAAATTTGTAAAGAATGTTTATTGCGTGAAATTGATTTAGAAAATTAAGATAGAGGATGAAGTAAAATGTCAGTAGCGTAATTTTTTTGTGCAGATACACAATTTCAAAATGTTCTCGCATTTATTGCTAAATTTTTTTTTTCATAAAAGTACAGAAAAAATATTTATTTTGTAACTTTTTTTTTATCACACCCTGAAACAAGCCTGTATCCAGCCTTGATTTTTTAGCCTTAAAATTCACCGGCTGAATAAAGCTTGAAATAACCCTGAGTTTAGGCTAAGGGGCCGTCCATAAATTACGTCATCGACTTTTGCTGATTTTTGACCCCCCCCCCCTGAAATCATCCTATCCGTCATATCGTTGTGATCAAATTAACGTTACCGTCATCTAACGACCAGACCCCCCCCCCCCCCCCTATTTTAAAATGACGTAATTTATGGACGGCCCCTAAGCAGCCAGTCTTGGTTCCAGGCTGCTCCAAACGATGCAAAGAAACCTGGCCCAGGTCTGTCTCACTCAGGCTCGGTGAAACAAGGCTGGCACAAGCTTGTTTCCATCGTCAGCCTTTGGATTTCCTACCTGGGCAATGCGGCGTTAACTCGCATGATCTTGGTGGCGGCAATTCACATCGCCGCGGTGTGAGGTAACACGACGTGCGGACTTTTCGAATCGTCTCTGCGAAATTTTCACCATTTTTGTATTGAAATTCCACAATTTCTATGCATTGCTCGATCGGGTAATTCTCCATGACTAAACCTCAATACTTCCTGATGCCAGTTGTCAAAAACAAGTACTCTACGTTCGCCCCCCAAAAAATGCCGTGCAATTTCAAATGTCAGGTTATTTTGATGCACCCTTTAGAAAATAAATGTCATCGTCATTGACGGAGTGAAAAGGCCTGCAAAGTTTCATAGGTTTGTTAATTTCTTTTTAAGGCCATGTATCACACGGTTCGACCACTTCGAAATTTGGACCCCTCGGATTCGAATTTCGATTTTTTCGACATTCAATTTTCAATTTAGTGGAAATTAGCTAATTTCCATTAAAATGAAAATCGAATATCGAAAAAATCGAAATTTTCGCCAAAAATTGAACATAAAAAAAATAATACGTGTACTTTTCGGCAAATATTGAATCCAAAAATGTAAGAATTCGGATAAACCGACCGCGCGCCAGCTGTCAAACGGTTTTTTGGAACTTTCTCAAAAATTGGCAGAAACATTCTTGAACAACCGTTTTATTTTTTCGTCGTCTACAGTTGACGCAAATATTTGTACGTATATGTACATAATGGTTCTCTGGATACGGTCGACATTCGCATAAAATGTTACGCTTTTATAACTTCACCAATTACGTCTCTTAGAAGAGAAAAACTTGGCGTATTTCCTTCATCCCAGGTCCATTACGTTGCCCGACAATCCTGGAGGTCCACAGTTTAATTGGTTCGTAGTCTTGATTGCATGAAGATTTACCGGCAAACGTTCCGAGTCCAATCCTCCTAGAACAGAGAGATGCACGTGTGCCTATGAATCTCCCGGATCTTACGATCTTTCGAATATATATATATATATATATATATATATATATACATACATATATGCATATATGCATATATACATACATACATACATACATGCATGCATACATATATATATACATATATATATATATTACATATATATATTATATAGCGCATGTGTGTACGATGTCCCGGGGATCGTCAGTCCCGAGGATTCTCCGCGATTTTCAGAGACCGTTACGATGAAATTGCGATTGCGCTTGTATAGCCTCGATGTTGAACCAGTGCATACCGGTTCTACGTTGCAAACGTCAATAAGTTGACGATGACTCAAGAACTCTAACAGCCGAAGGAAATTCTCGCTGTATTACCGGATATCTCGTACCTATGCGATAGGCACGTTCGCTCTTCTCGCGTGATGTATCGTGATGCGAATAGTGGACAGGAAGGAAACGGAAAAAAGACACGTAGAAATGATTAATCATTGACTCAAGCGCTTACCGATCAATTTAGCAGATATAGAGCAGACTCAAAAACTGGATAGAATGTAAATTCTCTGTGAAGAAAACGAAATCGGGCGATTTTTAATTTTTTGTATAACTGAATTTCGAAAAATTAAATGATAAGAAATGATAACGAAGTTTGCATCGTTGGAATGCAACGAAAATTAATTATTTTTGGCCGTTTTAAGCTGTGAAAATCGCTCGAACGTTTCTACGTATTGTTATGAAAAATGTTACGACCCCAATTCGCAACAAAAAGGCCTTGGGTAATGATGGAATGAAGGACATTTTTGATGTAGTTCCGAAAAGGACATACCTCCGATTAATTTATAATTTCGTATACCCGTGTATTTTGACCTGATGATTACAAAAATAATTGTGAGAATACCCACAAATTCGATTTTCAAGGTCAAAACTCACAAAAACTTATTTTTTAAAAGTTTTCTTTATTTTAATAAATGTTGGTCTTAGAGCAAAATGTTTTGCAGAAAAGTTGTAGCTTTTAAAAAGATTGATCTTTCATGTTCCATACAGTTTTTATCTCAAACCATTCGGTTTCGAGAAAAATGGGATAATGCTCCAATAAGTACATTATTTTCCAAAACTCTATTAGTTTTCATATGATCCACTTACGCACTTTACCGCGGGAAGGTTGGACTTTGTTTGGGTTTGTTTGTTGTATGGTGTGTTGTTTGGATTTGTTTGTTTTATGATACAAACAACTCGAATAAACACATAACACAACGAACAAAACACAACAGAACAAAGAAGCCCAAACAAACTCCAACCTTCCGGCGGTAAAGTGCGTAAGTCGATAATATCGAAACTAATGGACTTTAAGGGGCTATTCCAGTGTGAACGTTGAAAATTTGGGTGATTTTCGGGAACTTTTTGGAAGAAAAGTACTCAATTAAACGTTTCGGAAAATTAAGAATATATTTGGCTATATTTGACCTATATTACATAATGTTTCCATAGAAAAATATGGAGATCCAAGCGACTTATGCGCTGCCTTCGAAGGCGCCAAAAAAGCTCCTCCACTGCTGACATGATTCCGGCCGATTGAGTAGATGAAACCGAAAAAGGAAAAAATGTCGTTGAACTGGAAGGTATTTCCTGTACAATGACGTAGGATTTTCGAAAAATATCAAAATCTAACAAAATAGCGTAGTTATGAAAAAAATTTATGTTTTCTTGCCTACAAAATGGTCGTTTTTTTCAATGCCAAATCGTCAATTTTCAGCCAATAAAAAATATCCTACGTCATTATAGGGTAAATATATTCAAGAGTACTCGATTCAAATTTCAAGTCAATCGGATAATTGCTCTTTGAGTTGCAATGTCAGCAAATTTGAAAAATCTCATTTCGAGAAAAACGCGTTTAAAGATTTAACTATCGATTTTTGCAAGATAAAATGATATTGATATAAATGATTTAAATGATAATGATATTCTTGAAAGTATAAACTGCCGAAAAACGCAAAAGAAAAATCGATTTTTGGAAAGTGTCACTCTGGTATAGCCCCTTAACAAAATATACTTTTGGGAGCATTATCCCATTTTTCTCGAAACAGATTGGTTTTAGACAAAACTTCTATACAACATAAAAGATCAATGTTTATACAGGCTTCGACTTTCGTAGAAAGCATTTTTCTCTAAGATCAACATTAATTACAATAAAATATAAAACCTTAAAAAAAATCAGTTTTCGTCAGTTTTCACCTTGAAAATAAAATTTGAAGGTTATTTTCTCTATCATATTCGTGATCAGCGAATAAAATTCCATGGGTACACAAAATTGCAAATTAATCGTAGGTAAGTCCTTTTCGGTACTTAATCCGAAATTTTTAAAATTGAAAAAATTAAATATCGGTGCATTCCAAGATTTCAAAGGCATAGAAATGACGATTTTGCATGAAAAAAAATGTGTTAAAGTTTGCAACGATGGAATGAAATGAAAATTCGTTTCTTATTTTTTTATTTCTTCAGTTTTTCCATGTTCCCAATTTTTATACCGCAAGGTTGGGCTCTAGATTTTTCACGAGGATCCTGAAAAACAGTTGATTGATTATTGTAGCCTGAGTTTGCGAAAAAGTTGGGTCCACAAAACTTTCGTTGCGTTTCAACGGCGCACACGTCAATATCATAAAACAAATACGTCGTTTGTTAAAGCGTCAGTACAACGAAGAAAAGTGTTTGACTAACGAGATTTTGTTGTCTCAGGTCTTGAACATTTTTCGTCGTCGCGGCGTTGAGGGATCACGTTTTGTAAATATCATTCGGTCAAAGGACAAAAGAGAGTATGAATACGCAAAAAATAATGGTCGAATGTGAATAAATAATAATCGATAAGTACTGTAAATTGGCGTAATTATACATCGGAGTCTAATTGCGAAGTAGTTATTTATATGTCGGAGTAGCATAACTCAAATGTAGCCCAGGCTTTGAACGATTGACATTCCATTTTTTTGTTCTCTCCGTCGTATTTCAGTTGACTCCGGTAGGATCGACGATATTCCAGAACGTCGTGGCGGTTGACGCGGACGCGGGTGTTAACGGTCTCGTTGAGTATTCGATAGCGCCGGGCGATGGTACGAGAATCGGCACCGGCAACGGAATCGGCCGAAACAGGATCACGACCGCGGACGGCTACGGCTACTTCAGCATCAATCTTCCCCACCAGGGACAAGTAACCGTCAATCGGACGCTCGATTTCGAGAGGACACAGCGTTACCTCGTCACGATTCTCGCCTCGGTGAGTAAGCGGACGTTCGCACTCGGCTGAAAAGAAAAAAAGAAAATCGTGCGAAATAAGGGAAAATAACGACGAGAAATCTTGGCCGCACGCTCTATAATTTTTATGTATCACGGGTGTGTCGAATTCACACGGTGGATCGGTCGAGCCAATTATTCGCTGCGTTTCGAGTGCAACACACACAGACACACTTTACTTGCCTCCGCTGACCTTTTCATTTCCACGAGAGCTTAGGTGCCACGCTGAAACCCAAGCAGGGAAGAGAGAAAACAAAAACGAGAAGGCTGCGAAATTACACACCCAGGAACGTATATAACAAACACGAGGTGTGTATCGGTTTTGCAGTTAGGCATCGAACGGGAGCATTATCTCTCGTGGGTACTTGTGCCTCTGTGTATAATGCAACGCGATTGCAATATCCACTTCGCTGTCGTAATATTTCCGCGTGTGCAGCCAAACTGTGACGGGCTCGGACCTCTCCTAGCTCCTCAATCTCGAAGTGAACATTCTTCGCCAATAACGCCGAGGAGGTTTCAGCTTTAACCACAGTTCAAGAGTAGATTTGAAAAAAAAAAAAAAAATATGTCATTGCCTAGACTATACTGAGTAGAGACTCACTATAGTCTAGGGATTAACGGCGGGGTAAAGTTAATTCGGCGAAAAAAGGCATGTTTTTAAGATTTTTTTTTGGCGTAACGAATAGTGTTCGTTTATTGAAAAATTTGCATATAATAAAGTAACATTTGAACAACATTCTCCTAAATTTGCATTGCAAAATATTCAAAATTTAGCGAGTGAAAATTAAACCCCGGAGGCGCCTCGAAAAAAAGTTGGTTTGCGGTTTGCACCATAACTCGCAACAGAATCATTTGAAACAAAAAAATGAAAATGCATTTGTTAAAGGAGATGTTTCTCGAGGTAATGAAGGGAGGATTTTTTTTTTTCGATTTTTCGATTTTTCGTAGCACTCGGGAGCCAAAAACCCGATTTTCGCTAAAAAAATCGGCTAATTTGTTGTTGAAAAATTAGTAATTATAAAAAAAAAACAAAAAAGCTCTCGACAATACCTGGTGAATTATGTGAAGAAGTACTGTGCAAAATTTCAAAGCGATTGGTCCAGTAGATTTTGATTCATCGTGCACACGGACTTCAAATATGACAAGTATCAGAAAAACGGTTTGAAAAACGCAGAAGAGAAGAGAACGGCATGGAGCAATAGACGTTCAAATACTCATAACTTCGTCAATTTTACTCCGATCGACTTGACATTTTAACACAATATTCTTGATATATTATGCATTCATTTAAAAAATTAAACAAAAATGAAAAACAAAATTAAATAGTTTACCCCGCCCTTAACATGTATAGATATTTTTCAAATACAACAAAATTTGAAAAAATAATTGCAAAGTCGATTCTCGTGAATTTTTTTCACCAAGAAACACCAGAGATGAAAAATAGTTTAGAGGCCTTCTCACTTTGGACGCTAAAAAAGGCTATTTTCATGATTTTTTAAAATAGGTTTATATTATAGATATTAATATAAAAGTTGTTACACTTAAGGGGTTAGGCCACTCTAGAGGCCGAAAAAAGAGGCTTTTGGGGATTTTTTCCTCAGTAAAACTACGAAATAAATCGACGTTACAAAAAAGGGTGTTTATTATACATATCAGTGACTGTATACAATAATTTTTTTGAAGCGAATAATTTCAAAATGGCGGCTGTGCAGCATTTATCTCAAAACTGCATTTTTTAAGTTGGCCGGAAACATAACAGACAATTTTCAACCGATTCACTCGAAATGTTGAATATATCTCGAAAAATACATTGTGTGTGGAAGTACTTAGGATTTTTTTAAAATATATTCAACATTTCAAGTGAATCGGTTGAAAATTGTCTGAGTTATGTTTCCGGCCAACTTAAAAAATGCAGTCTTTAGATAAACGCTGCACAGCCGCCATTTTGAAATTAAGCGCTTCAAAAAAATTATTTTATACAGTCACTGATACGTATGATAAACACCCTTTTTTGTCATCTCGATTTATGTTGTAGTTTTTCTGAAGAAAAAAACCCTATTTTTCGGCCTCTAGAGTGGCCTAAGGCCTTAAAAAATACACTTTCGAAATACATTTTTTTTTAATTTCATGTATTCGTGTAACAAACTTTAAACGCGTTTTTCTCGAAACAACGTTTATCGACGGCTGGTTGATAAAATCTTCGAAACTACTGAACCGATACTTATAAAATTTTAACCACATATTCGTTACAACTATAGCTATAGCGGATATTGAGGATCTTTTAAATGTTGATATTTACTATATTTTTGCCGAAAACGATGAAAAAAACACGTTTTTTTGTTTGTTCGAAAAATGTCCACCATTTTGTTATTGTTGCATGTATAAAAAATCGTATGATGTGCACTATAGGCATTAACATGCTGAATCTAAAACCGTTTGATTCTTTTGTTTCGGATGATCCATCTCCGAGATTTCATCAACAGCCCAGACCCACCATTTTTTAGGACATTTTTTAAACTACCATTGCGTCTATAAATAGTGACTTGAATAAATTAAATGTTTTTTGAACTGTATTTTGAAAGTGTATTTCTTAAGTGTAACAACGTTTATATCAATATCTGTAATATAGAACTATAAAAAAAAAATGCATGCAAATAGCCTTTTTTCGCGGTCTAAAGTGAGAAGACCCCATGTCCCCGTGAGAATACCCAATGTAACTTTACGTGCGCTCAGATGGGCGAGACGTTCAAATTACGGGTGATGTAATTTTTTTTCGGTTATTTAGCATCAAGATAAACCATTTCTAACAACGGATTAGCGCAAACTAAACCTCTGTGAATATTTAGGCAAAAAGAAATCTCCATCTTGCCCATGGTAGATATACAGGTAGATATACAGGGCGTCCGAAAAACCAACGATAATCTTGCAGGTGCTGACAGGCCAGCTCATGATGATCCAGAATAACCAAATATGACATGACAATGAGAATGGCTGTAGCAATCGGAATAATTCGAATTTCGCCGCAAAAATTGAACAGCCTGTTTATAACTATCTATACTAAATATTTAGTTACTGGACGCAATTAAATAGTTTTTTATTTGAATGAATAAATATATTTAGAATAAATGATTCCAGCAATGGAATGCAATAGGAAAAATGTAATCTGACGAAAAAACTAGTTAATTCGAATTTTCAAAAATCCTCTAGACACCGTTGGTTAATATCAATAGAATTTTTCTATCAGTGTACGGCTAATGAAAAATGAACTGCGAAATCCTCGCAGAATTTACTACAGTCGTTTGCGAGATAAAAAGGGGAATTTATTAAAAACTGTAAGAACCGTACACAGCAAAGGAGAAATGCAAGGTACGCGGCAGTCATCAGCGATGCGATGGCATTTTTTTCCTGACTGCCGTGCTATTGTCGAGCTGCGGAATGCACTCCGAGTCTCGAGCTTGGAAAAATTTGCGCGATGTGCCTCATCGATACTTACGAAACAGACTCGACTGCACAATGACGTAATTCCTTGTCGCAGGAGTCGCGTAGGCACGATAACTTGGACGGCAGTGACATTGGTCGCTGATTTAACGAGTGGGACGATTGTGCATGAACCGTCGGGAAACTGGCATGTGAGCTAGCGAGGTATATCTGAAACCAAATATGCCAGAGTGGAGATTTTTCTACGCACCGCGAGAAAAAATCGCACGTTTTCCATTTTGGGTATTAGAAGTTTTTCTAGCGATGGCTAATACGGTTCTACAGGTGCATTTTCGCAGCCCCAGCAATCCCTTATTCTCTGTCTCCTCTTTAACATTCTCTTCGCTTTCTACACTCAGGAAAAAAGATTTATCGAGGACAAAGAAGTTTGTCTTCCGGCGATAATGTTTTCTTATTTGTATGTCGGCGTACTACGATTTTATTAAGGGCGGGGTAAAGTATTAAAAATTTTTTTTTTTCATTTTTTTAAAAATTTTTAAATGAATGCATAATATATCGAGAATATTGTGTTAAAATTTCAAGTCGATCGGAGTAAAATTGACGAAGTTGTGAGTATTTGAGCGTCTATTGCTCCATGCCGTTCTCTTCTGTTCTGCGTTTTTCAAACCGTTTTTCTGAGACTTGTCATATTTGAAGACCGTGTGCACGATAACTCAAAATCTACTGGACCAATCGCTTTGAAATATTGCACAGTACTTCTTCACATAATTCACTAGGTATTGTCGAGAGCTTTTTTGTTTTTTTTAAATAATTACTAATTTTTCAACAACAAATTAGCCGATTTTTTAGCGAAAATCGGGTTTTTGGCTCCCAAGTGCTACGAAAAATCGAAAAATCGAAAAAAAAAATTCCTCCCGTCATTACCTCGAGAAACATCTCCTTTAACAAATGCATTTTGATTTTTTTGTTTCAAATGATTCTGTTGCGAGTTATGGTGCACACCGCAAACCAACTTTTTTTCGAGGCGCCTCCGGGGTTTAATTTTCACTCACTCAATTTTGAATATTTTCCAATGCAAATTTAGGAGAATGTTGTTCAAATGTTACTTTATTATATGTAAATTTTTCAATAAACGAACACTATTCGTTACGCCAAAAAAAATCTTAAAAACATGCCTTTTTTTCGCCGAATTAACTTTACCCCACCGTTAATAGCTAAGAAATTTTTTTATTTAAGTTTATGTTTAAGATTTACTGAGAATTTTTCTTAACATCTAATAGGATTCTTTATAATCCCCCAGCTGGTTTTTTCGAGGAATTGTGTCATTTCGTCCGTCATTATTTTCTCACTTGGACGTTTTTTTCTCACTTTATATTCTTACCTAAATAATTTCTCACTTTCGAGTTTCTCACTTCCGAAACGCAACACTGACACTTGTGCCAAAAGCATTGGCATAGGAAGAAACTATATGGTAAGTTTATGCGTGAGCTACATCTGACGAGCGACCTGCTGTCGTGCCCGTCCCGTTGAAGGGCAAATTGCGCATGCGCGCATTAGTATCACAGTCGCGAAATAAGAAGTTTTCGTGATTGGAAAGTACTATTTATTTCATTCATTTCGAAAGGGGCCGTCCATAAATTACGTCATTTTAAAATAGGGGGGGGGGGGGGTCTGGTCGTTAGATGACGGTAACGTTAATTTGATCACAACGATATGACGGATAGGATGATTTCAGGGGGGGGGGGGGTCAAAAATCAGCAAAAGTCGATGACGTAATTTATGGACGGCCCCAAAGTGCACTTCTTAAGCGTACCAACTTTTATATCAATATCCATAATCTATCAAAAAAATTAATGAAAATAGCCTTTTTCTAGCACTTAAAGTGAGAAGACCCCTTAATGAGATACTTACTTTTAAGTCAACCTTATCAACGGTATAGTTCTCATAACGGTCAATCATGCATTTAACGCGTTCGTCAAATCTTATTTTAATGTCCGGTGACAGCCATTCACGAAAATTTGCGCTTTTGTCGATAAATATGCCATTGTTATCAAGAGAACGACTCATTGCCTGAGCGATGGTAAATCCTAGTGCGGCATAGTTCAGAAACTTCGCTCGGTATAACCCATAATATTCCGGGAAAATGAACACAGCAGGCACGCCTGTAAAGCAAAAACAAATGAAGACAATTTCATTTGAAAAGACTTTTATTTCTTCAGATGCGAACGTATCGAAGTGGGTACTCACTATAAGCATTATCCGCCGCTTTGTACGACGCAGACTTTGAAACGAAATTCCCATTCAGAGTCCAGTCCTCTCTTCCCAAATTACGTCGCAAGTGACTGTGAGCATGATTTGACAAAAAAAGCGCTTATATTTTATATACTCTGCCGGCAATCACCTTCGACAAGTTCAAGATCTTCATAAAATTCCTTCAGCTTTTCATCATCTTTGTGTTCATAGCGAAGTGCAACGTGGCCGATAATATTCTCGACTTTTCGTAGAGCTTCTCTTTTGACTCACTGTCTAACCATTCAGCCTAAAAGGATCACGGACAGCGCGAGTAGAACGAAGAACCAACCGTTAAATATTAATTTTAAAAAAATGTTAATTTTTCCGCTTGAAATAACTAACCAGACCTCTTGCACGATTTCATGAATTGCTTGCTGAATAAACGCAACCATCTCGTTCGTGTCGCTTACGATTTTTTGGTCAATGTATCTTCTCTCATACAAAGCACTGAGGCTTAAACCCAAATTCGCCCGCACTGCCTCAACGCACTGCTTCGACTTGTCCATACGTTCAGCAGGTCTCGCTATCGAATTCTCGAATTCGCGAATTCTATCGCGAAGCTCTTCTGATACCGATGCCGCTGAGGATGCTACTCGCAATCACCATACCAAATTAGCCAATACTCTCTTCGGTGTCTGAGATAAAACTTTTTCTATTGGGAGTACAACTTTGCAGTGACCGTTTTTTTCAAAACTTTAAGGCTTTATTATAAAAAAGTGGCTACATATTTTTTAATCAAAGTACTGCCCGTCGCTAGCTACGACCTCGGCCCATCTTTCAGGTAGCATTCGAATCCCGCGTCGATAAACGTCTTGGTCCTTGGAGGCAATCCAGGAATCGACCCAATTTTTGACTTCTTCGTAAGTACCGAAGTGCTGGTCAGCCAAATCGTGTGCCATTGACCGGAACAAGTGATAGTCGGAAGGGGCAATGTCTGGAGAGTACGGCGGGTGGGATAAAACCTCCCATTTCAGCGTTTCCAAGTATTTTTTGACGACACTTGCAACATGGGGTCGGGCATTGTCATGCTGCAGTATCACCTTGTCATGTCTTTCGTTGAATTGTGGCCGTTTCTCTTTGAGTGCCTTACTCAAGCGTATCAACTGACGTCGGTAGAGTTCCCCTGTGATGGTTTCGGATGATTTGAGCAGCTCATAGTACACAACGCCCAGCTGGTCCCACCAGATACACAGCATCACTTTGGATCCGTGAATATTCGGTTTAGGCGTCGATGACGGAATATGACCAGGCAGTCCCCATGATTTTCGGCGTTTAGGATTATCGTAGTAAACCCACTTTTCATCTCCAGTCACAATCCGGTGCAAAAATCCCTTCCTTTGTTGTCTTTGGAGCAGTTCCCGCAAACGCTGAGAATTCGGCTCGTAGGTTGCCATGTTTGAGTGCCAATAACTTTATAATGCATACACGTATCCGTTAGCTTTTTTAAATTGTTTACATTGGCAGAGCCTCTAGGTTAAAATGCCACTTTTTTTATTGGGCTAGGGCCACTACTTCAGCCGCAGTGGTTCTCTAAGTAAAACGGTCACTGCAAAGTTGTACTCCTAATACATTAGCAAAGTCCTTTGGCACCATAATGATATCGTCATCAGTAAGCTCGTACGCTCGCGGTACGTGCCCATAAACAAATTCTCTCATATGCCGTTTTGTGTACTTTTCCAAAAATTCCCCTACAGTTGTGCGAGTGTAAGCACGGTAATGTATCCATCGACCTGCCTCCGGCAATGTATCCTATGAACCATACCAATCAGAATCAGTTACGTTCCATTAGTTATCGAAATATAAGACATGATTCTCCCACTCAATTTTTCATTCACGATCTTACATTGGCCAGCATGATTTCGGTGAGTACGACGTCTTGGACTTCATTTTCCGCTCGTTTTCTGTCAGCGCTACATATTACAGTCCACCATAAATTTGTAATAAGTGTGCACGATTTCGTTGGTAAAGCCCATTCTCAGGATTTCAGGTTCAAGCACTCTACGTTCTTGTTTGATCTGCAACATTGGGTATTCTGTTATATTTTGTCCCCTTATCTAAAACGTTAATGCAGTATGCTTTCGATCGGTTCTACAAACCCACGGAATCAAATTTCCGCCGTCCTCCATGTCATTTTCTAAATTTACTTTCAAGAGAGTCGAAAGAATAACTTTATTATTTATAGTCAAACCACGCCATTTTTCGCCGACGACCACCGGCCAGCCAAGAAAGTTGGTCAATTTGTCATAGTATCTGTAGATTTCAGCTTCTGACAACTCGACTTCATCTAAATGTTAAAAATTGATTCTTTCGGTAACGAATGAACCCTATCATAAATGACGGCATAGCTTGCCAATTTGCCTTAAATAGCGCTCATTTCTGTTCAAGAGATGGCAGCCAAGTGCAATGAACATTGTTATTAGAGTCAATAAAAAATTAAACCTACCGCTGATCATGCAGTTTTCGTAAAGAATTTTCACCATTTTGAAGGGCTTGGCTGATTTAGCTTTATCGATGTCTTCTATGATAAATTTCAAACGTTCGTCCAACTCGTCATTGGCCGTGTGAAAGACATCTTTGGCATTTGCACCGGAGCTGATGGGCTCCTTCCCAAACCGACCGCAACTGAACTCATAAAAGTCGTCGCAAGGATCGACGCTAGGATTCATGTTCTTCACAATCCTAGATGCTGAAACGAGCGTTCTCGTCATTTTGTTCGTCCTCTTACATTTGCGTGATTATTCGTCTACAACGGGAACCCATCGGGCACGTTCAAGGAATAAACAATTTTTCGCCTACCCGTAGTCAAGCATTCCCATGCGTAAAGCACACGTCCTTGATGGTTATCAGTTTGGCGACATGATCCCCCGACAATCGCGCACCTACAATTTTATTGAACTCAATAACGCACATATGCTAAATTAGTTTTTGCGATTTTCTACAGGAATTTTCGTCCTTTTCTTCTGCGATTGATGAGAGAACACGTTTGAATGAGAATTTCATTTGCGGTCAAGTTAAATTTATATATCGCGTTCGAGTTTGTATAATCTTCACTTTGATTGGTTATCATTTAAAATTGTAATTTCAGTTGAATATTACGCACTATCTAGCAGGTGTGTAAGTATGAAACCGGAATTTGCCCATAGGTGGCGCTAGATGTCGATGCAGTTACCGACACATCGCGTCAGCGGTGTCTTGTTATTGTATTGATATCCGACAAAGATTTCCAACTTACAATAACACGAGTTTCATTCAGTAGCATTAGTTTATTAGAGATAAACATGTCGAGTTTTGTGCCAACAAATTACGATTTGCCGACAGCACTACTTTTCTGTTTTCATCTGAAGAAAACCGCAGCCGAATCGCATCGAATGCTTGTGGAGGCGTTTGGTGAGAATGCTCTCGGTAAAATACAGTGTTTCGAGTGGTTCAAACGGTTCAAAAGTGGCGATTTTGACGTGAGGAACGAAGAACGTGGAAGACCACCGAAAAAGTTTGAAGACGCTGACCTGCAAGCCTTGTTGGACGAAGACGACGCTCAAACACAACAACAACTGGCGGATGTACCTACGGTAATGATATGATACTTTGTATCATATCATTACAATAAACGTGTTTTTTCTGTACAAAAATTCCGGTTTCATACTTACACACCTGGTATAGCTCCGGCATTCTCAAGGCACACAAAAATTGTGCACATTAAGATGATCGTCGGCCACCACATCATAGGTTCTTTTTTTTAATTCAAGAGCCGCAGTAGGTGCTTGACGCCACGCACTTTTCCCTATATGCGATAATTAAACGAAGCGAAAGGTGAGTACCGAGCACCTCTTTATACCTCGACAAAATGTAGCTACTGTCGCGGAAACTCGGTTCTTTTGTAGCAGTCGACATTTCGGAGTTTTCCTTGCGAAACACTTGATGATGCACGTAAAAAATCGATGTATCAATATGTGTCACCGCCAGATTGCTAGGGCTGCATTTAGAATTCCGAATTAGGCACGTATTTAAGCTCGTTTACTTCAAGCCTGGCACTGCCTTTCAAGAAACGCTAGCTCTCAACTAAATAATTTACGGCTTAACAGAATTCTAATCTTAAAAAAATAATTGAAATCCAAAGGCTTTCCTTTGAATAAGGCACGGAGCCGGGAAACACATGAATCATATTTCGTCCGCAATCAATATTCCTGTCATATGTACAAGATCGTTTTAAAGGTTTTTAACACCCACAGCTACCATAGTTTTCAAAGATCAACCAATTATTCAAGAAAATGGGAGACCATTTTTGCACGTTTAGGAATCACCCAGTGCATTGCAAGGAAACGGAATAATAATGTAACGAATACCGTCGGGCTGAGTGGGCAGATAAACCTCAATGCTGAGTTTGAGTCTCGTGCACTGTGGAATCGGCGAAGACGAGAAAAGTACATGTACGTCGATATGTACACTCATACATAGGCACAGGACAAACTCTAGCCTGACTGGCACTGATGTCTCGAATTATCAACAACGTCCATTAGTCAGCCTGTAGCTGCCTCATTCATTTGCACAAAAACCAGTTTTCTGATAAACGCGGAAAACCGAGAGAAAATTGAAATATGAATACTTGGCAACAAAAATATGGTTATTGCGTACCTGAAGTGACATAGGCCGTTATAATAGTAACGGCGATTGCAATTACGCCTTTACATTTGCCTTTTGGCATTCTATCAGTGGTGTTAGCCTCTGTATTCTTCAATTAGTTTTGATTTTGCAAAACTCTTCTTCACCCTCCCGCCCTTCAAACCCCAACGTTTACGAAAATTCTAAAATTACACACAGCTCCTGAACATTCGTAAATTTTGTTTATTTAATTGTTCGTCCTTATTCGTTGTTGCTGTTTGTTATGAACGTTATGTCCATTTTCACTAGCCATGCCCGCTTCATTTGGCCCTTTTTACTCTTCAACCAACTTACCCTTTATTCACCTGTTTTTTCGCATTCTCAAACTTGGGAGTTCTTCGGACTTTTGTTGGGAAAAGGCTATACGATATTTTACGAACGGTTTTTATTCTTTTGATTTTTCCAACAATGAATAAGTATTGTGCACGTTATTTTGCTGAGATCTTACAGAGTTTTCTCTGTAGATTGCACAATGATAAAAAGTATTGTCTGATCTTGCGAGCGCCAAAAATTATTGGCGTTATTTTACAGGAAACTGAGATCCTGAAGTAGCTATTCATTTTGTGCAAAATTCCAATGATGCAGAGCTGCAATAACTCAACTGAGAATTACAGTACACACTGACGCAAAAATGCGTTTTTAATGTGGTCCATATTTGACAGAAGTATTTATTCGACTTGTAAATGTCTTATTCCATTATTTGTATTGTGGATAGATGGAAAGTACAACCTAACATATATATACGAAACATTTGTCTCCATTCGAATTTGAATTTGAATTCCAAATAAATGCCGTCGTTAGGCTTTACATTTTATGTACAACTTAAAAATGGATATACATTTTCCGAATCTTGCAAACTGTCGCACATTGACTTGATATTTCCAACGCGTTATACAAAGATTTACCATACGGAACACTTTTTCACAGGATTCATTTTAGATCCGAACTTGCATTTGAAATCATTTGAAAATTCTGGCATGTTGGCCAAAGCTCCGTTGACTCGGAATTTGACGGGGCTGTGGGTGTCGGCAAGAACAACATTCATCAACTCCAGATTTTTGTAGTCCGTACACCACGAGTTCCCTGCACCGATCCAAAACATTTGCTGTGGCGTATAAACTAGTCCAGGCAATAGGTTTTCCGCATTATTTTGGCTCGCCCATTTGATATATGCACGACATGCTGCTTTGATACCCAAGTTATCCGCTATATTCTCATCTAGATTGCGGTAAGCGCGCAACTGGACGAAATGAGAAATTCCATTATATAGTAGCGCAAGAACATCAGAAAAGCAGAGACCGACAATGAAACACGAAAATAAATCGAAGAGAAATGGCTGCAGTCGCATACGATTCACCTTCAATTCAATTGACGTCAATAACATACTTACGTTAAGGCCAACCTCATTAACGGAATAATCCCCGTATTGGTCAATCATGCACTGAACGCGTCTGTCAAATTTTCGTTTACTTTTCCATGACCACCATTCACGGAAATTAGCGTTTTTGTCGATAAAGATGCCATTGCTATCAAGAGAATGGCTCATCTCATGAGCGATCACAAATCCTAGCCCAGCGTAGTTTAGAAACTTCGATCGGTATAAGTCATAGTAATCCGGCAACACCAACCCAGCAGACACCGCTGTAATGTAAAAGTAAAGAATATATAATATTTTTCATTCGTAAAAAAATGTATTTCACGAGATATGAACATATTCGAGAAACTCACTATAAGTGTTGGAGCTCGGGTTGTATAGCCCGGACGTTGACACTAAATTCCCATTCATCGTCCAAAGGTCTCTTTCGGATGAGTATCGCAAGTTCCTATGAGTATAATGTGACCAAAAAGCGCTTATATTTGCTTTACTCTGTTTGAGATCACTTTCGACAAGCTCAAGGTCTTCATAAAACTCTTCGAGCTTTTTATCATCTTTGTATTCATTGCGAAATGAAACGTGGCCTATGATATTCTCGACTTTTTGGAGAGCTTGTCTTTTTGACGCACTGTCTAACCATTCAGCCTAAAAGGGTTGTTTACAGGACGATTAAGGCGACGAACCAATCGTTAAATATTAATTTTAAAAAATGTCAATTGTTCCACTAGAAACGATAAAGCATACCTGTTCGACGATTTCATAAATTTCTTGCTGAATAATCGTAGCCATCTCGTTCGTGTCGCTTACAACTTTTTCGTCGATAAATCTTCTCTGATACAAAGCACTGAGGCTCAAACCCAAATTCGACCGCACGACCTCAACGCACTGCTTCCACTTCTCCACAGGTTCATCAGATCTCTTTAGCAAATTGTTGAATGCGCGACGTCTATCGTGAATCTCTTCACCTACTGATGCCATCGAAATTTCCACTCGGAACCACCATAGCAAATTGGCCAATACCCTCTTCGGTGTCTCAGATAGAACTTTTTCCACATTGTCAAAGTTTTTTGGCACCATAATAACATCGTAATCAGTAAGGTTATAGGCTCGTGGGACGTGCGAATAAATGAATTCTCTAATGGGCAGGTTCGGATACTTGTCCACAAATTCCCCGACAGTTGTGCGGGTGATGGTACGGTGATATATCGATCGATCCGCCTCCGACAATGTATCCTATGTCCAATACCGATAAGAATTGAATACATCCCACTCATTATCGAAATATAAGACATAATTATTTCGCTCAATTTTCATTCACGCTTTTACATTGGCCAGCATGATTTCGGCAAGCACGGCGTCTTGGAGTTCACTCTCCGCCCGTCTTCTGTCAGCACCGAATATTACAGCTATGTCCACCATATATTTGTAATAAGCCTGAACGATTTCGTTGGTAAAGCCCATTCTTAGGATTTCAAGGTCAAGCACTCTATGTTTTTGTTCGATCTGCAATATTCAATATTCTGTTATATTTTGTTCCGTCTTCGAGAGTTAACTGTGTATGCTTTCAATCGGTTCTACAAACCCAGGGAATCAACTTTTCGCTGTCCACCATGTCAGGTTTTAAAGTTACTTCCAACAGAGTCGAAAGAATGACTTTTGTGCTGATAGATAAACCACGCCAATATTGGCCAACGACGACAGGCCATCCAAAAATGTCTCTCAATCTGTTATAGAATGCTTGGATTGCACCTACTGACATTCCGCGTTCATCTAAATACCAAATTTTGAATCTTTTCATAATGATAACCCCGATCACAAATGGCGGCACAGCGACACACAAATGCTTATTCGGCTTAAATAGTTCTCATTTCTGTTCACGCGATAAACAAGTGCAATAAACATTATTATTAGTGTCAATAAAAAATAAAACATACTGCTGTTCATGCAATTGTCGTATACAATTTTGACCAGTTTGAAGGGCTTGACTGATTTTTCTTTATCGATGTATTCTATGATATATCTCAAACGCGTGTCCAAATCGTCTTCGGCTGCGGCGAACACATCTTTGGTATGTCCACCGGAGCCGGTGGGCTCTTTACCAAACCGACTGCAAGTAAACTCATAAAAGTCGTCGCAAGGGTCGACGCTAGAATTCATGTTCTTCAAAATCCAAGATGCTGAAACGAGAGTACAAGTAATTTAGTTCGACCTCTTGTATTTATGTGATCATTCGGTTACAGTGGGAAGCCATCGGACATATTCAACAATTTTTAACTAACCCGTCATCAAGCATTCCCATGTGAAGCACATGTCGTCGATGGATATCGCTTTGGCGGTATGATTCTTTGGCGGTCGCGGACCTGCAATTTCATTGAACTCACTAACTCACACATATGCTGAATGAATTAATGCGATTATCAATAATTTTTTCGTCATTTTCTTCTGCGATCGATAAGAGAACGCGTTCACATGAGGATTCCAGTCACGGTGAAATTAAATTTATAAATCGCGTCGCAGTTTGTATAATCTTTATTTTGGTTGGTTGTTAGTTCAAATTTATATTTTGGTTCAAAGGTACTCACGACCGATCCCTCTGCCACTTGCGATGCACACATAAATTGTGCACATCACGATAATCTTCGGCCACCACATGATATGCTTTTTTTCAATATATACGATGATGAGACGTGATGGACAGTACGCACCAACCACGTAATTCTATGTGAACGTCGTGCGGCTTGGTTGCCGGAGATACTCGATCCTCTTATAGTCGCTTACCTTCGCCGTATTCTTCACGTGATATTTGATAAACGCACGTAACAAATAAGAAAATTCAGCTGTGTCAGTAGCAAATTGTCAAATTTACATTGTGAATTCGAAACGGTTGACGCACTCGAGCATATTTACTTCACGACGCTAACACTGAGGTAATTCCAGCTGTAAGTTCAAAAGTGTATCGCTTAAAAGAATTCTATTGTGAATAACTCAAACGAGAAAAGTTATTTTTGTCTTGGTAGCCAGCTTCTTTTAAAGAAAACAATTATTGGAGAGAATAGAAGAGCTCTTGCGGTGAAGGATTTATAGATTCTTTTTATTCAATTTCAACCAAACTAGCATGAAAATATGTTGTCGAAGAACTGGTTAATGCAAATGTTCATACATGAATTTTGTCGCCCTTGTCTTCTACCACGAACACCGTGAATATCAGGCGCGCATTTCTCATGGTGTGGCACTTCACGAGAACACTCAAAACCTTTCCTCCATATCAAATTAATTATGTCATATCTTTCAAACCCTGAGGCAGCGCTTAAGCCGAACAAATTTTTTGAACGTTTTATAAAATTCCAGATTGGCTGTACTCTTTGAAGATAAGTTTCAAACGTTGATACGAGATATCTCAGATTTAGAGTCGATGAAGCCCCTTGAAATTTCACGAAGAGTCAGCCATTGCGAGTCTTTCCTGTCCCTGTGAATTTTAGTACATTGTTTCGAAAGAGACTTTCGAAAGAGAATATTTACCAATTAACTGATTTGCGTCTATCATCAAGTAAAAGTACATCCCGGTGTGCTGGTAAAATTTCGAGCCAAGTCACCGAACTTTTGACGAAAAGTTTCGACTCTAAAAATTGTTTCATTTATACGGCACTTTATGGAGACGACACGCTGACCACATTTCTACCTAATAATTTATACACTAAATAACTCTAGATGCTTCATATAAACTGCTACCGGATATAAAAATATCTAAAGATTCCGTAACGACAATACAGTCAGGGGTCACCGAATATTTAAAGAAGAATTAACGATAAAACTTAGAAAAGTGTGACCAGGAGAAGATTTTTCATAGCCGCGAGTTTTCAAAGGAAATGTAAAAATGTCTAAAGGCCCCTGCGAAAGGAATACCTTAAGATCAAAATCAATTTTGGTTGGGTTATTTGCTCCCGTTGCACAATATCGCAAGTTCTTCGTTCCCTACTACGTTTTTATCCATTACGGACCGACATCTTCCGGGTCCGAACGCTGCTCGATTATAGCCACAAACGCGATAAATCAGATTAACACGCATGTTCGTCTCGATCTATCCGCGTTAAACCCTATACCTATGTGTCACCATGTTCCACTCAAATGAGCCACGATCTCGCAGCTGTTCGTTAAAATTACCTCGACGTCCCTTAATTATATGAAAATAAAACAATTCATTTAATAACGCGATATCATCGTCCTCTATATTTCACGTGTATCATTTTGTTTATGTTTTAAACGAAAAAAAAAGTATAAGAAACGGCACTTTCCGGACTACCAGGCACCAACTGGTCGACAGTCACGAGTATCGCTCGGCTGTGGAAATATCTTTCTCGCGCGTTCGGGGGTAAGGATTTGTGCTATAACCTTCATAAGTTTTCAACCAATTTGCTTGTTTTTTTTATTGCCCTGCTTTGTTGTACTCTTCAATTTGGAAGGATTTCGGACTTTCATTGCGAAAGTGCTACATGGGAACGGCTTTCTTTTCGGCTAACAAATTAGTTAAATAGTTAGCAAGTATTATAATTGAGGACGTTATTTGCTGAAATGTCACAAACTCTGCTAAGATTCTCCATGAAATAATAACATAATATCTTACCGCGCAAGTGCTCACGAATTTTTCCGTTATTTCACCGAAAATTTCGTTTGCGGAGAAACTATTTACTTTGTGATGTAACCCAAGAGATACAGCACCTACACGTGTGGCGACTTTTTTCTAGAGTTAGGTTTGGCAGAGACACGGCCTCATTTGAATATTCATATTAAGGGTAAATATAAGGTGATTTGCATATGCTAAATGTGTACCACCAGATAGCTCAATATTCTCGATCTCGTGTGAGAGTTTTTGTTCGAAATGTTGTTTACTTTTTCATTACAATCTTATGTTCGGAGCCTGTTATGCGATTCCCTGCGGAGTTAAAAATAATGGAGATAGTCAACGATCGATCATTTTTTGTTGAATCAAATTTATTTGCGACTTTCAAATGTTCACAGTTGTCATACCTTAAAGCAATTTTTCATTACATCGTACAAAAATTTAGCGCACGGAACACTTGTTCACAGAATTCATTTTGGATCCAAGCACACAGTCGAATTTATTCGAAAATTCTGGGCCGTTAGCCAAAGCCCCTTCGACGCAAAAGACCACGGGCGGGGCTAAGTCCCAACACTTTAAATCGTAATCATTTGCATTTTGGTATTCGATCATTAGCGTTAGCCTCTGTATTCTTTACGGAGTTTTAATTTTCCAAAGGTTTCCTTTGCCCTCCTGGCCCCTAACTCCCAACATTGAGAAAAGTTCTAAAATTACCCACAACACCTCATCATTCGTAAATGTTTGGGCCTTTGTTTCTTTATTTGATTGTTCTTTCTTATTCGTTGTTGCCGTATGTTTATTTAATGAGAACGTTATATCTATTTCCACGACCCAAGCCCGCGTTTGGCCTTCTTTAGTGTCCAACCGGTTTATTTACCCGCTATTGTCCTGCTTTTTCACATTCTCAAACTTGAGCATTTTTCGGACTTTTGTTTGGAAAAGGCTATACGATATCCGAACGGGTTTTATTGTTTTAATTCTGCCAACAATGAATAAGTATTGTGTACGTTATTTTGCTGAGATTGTAGAGAGTTTGCTGTGTTCAATGTACATTGATAAAAAGTATTGTCTAGGAGGAAATTGAGTTCCTGAAGTGGTCATTCATTTTGTGCGTAATGCGAATGATACAGAGCAACGATAACTCAATTGAGAAATACAGTGCCCACTGAGGAGGAAAATGCAGTTCTTATGTACTTCATATTCGGCAGAAGCATTTATTCAACTTTTTAGTGTCTGATTACATTATTTGTATTAAGGATAGATGGAAGGTACAACCTAACATACGTATACGAAACAAGTGTCTCCATTCGAATTTGTTTTTAATTCCAATCAAATGCCGGTGTTACGTTTTACATTTCATGCACAGCATGAAAAAAGATACACGTCTTTCGAATCTCCCAAACCGTCACACATTGATTTGATGTTTCCAACACGTTATACGAATATTTACCATATGGAACACTTTTTCACAGGATTCATTTTAGATCCGGGCTTACATCCGAAATCATTTGAAAATTCTGGTATGTTGGCGAAAGCTCCGTTGACTCGGAATTTGGCAGGGCTATGATCGTCGGCAAGAACAATATTCATTAACTCCAGATTTTTATAATCCGTACACCAAGTGTGCCCTACACCGATCCAGAACATTTGCTTTGGCGTATAAGCTAGTGTCGGTAGTTGTTCTTCCGCTTTATTTTGGCTCGCCCACTTGAGATATGCACGATATGCTGCTTTTGCACCCAAGTTATCCGCTATATTTTCGTCTAGATTGTGGTAAGCGCGCAACTGGACGAACAAAATAAATGTCATCATACAGTAGCGCAAAGATATCAGAAAGCAGAGATTAACAACGAAATACGAAAATTGATTGAAGAGGAACTGCTGCAGTCTCATTCAATAACATTCAATTCAATTGATCTTAATAACACACTTACATTGAGGCCAACCTCATCAACGGTATAATTCCCATATTGGTTAATCATGCACTTAGCGCGTTCGTCAAACTTTTGTTTACTTTCCGATGACCACCATTCACGTAAATTAGCGTTCTTGTCCATAAATATACCATTGTTATCAAGAGAATGACCCATCTCATGAGCGATGGCAAATCCTAGTGTGGCATAGTTTATAAACTTCGGTCGGTGTAAGTCATAGTAATCCGACAAAACGAACGGAGCAGGTACTCCTATGAAGCAAAAACGGATGAATATATTTTTCATTTATAAAAAATGTTATTCCATGAGATGCGAACGTATTAGAGAAACTCACTATAAGCATTAACGTTCCAGCGGTAATCCGCGGACATTGAAACTAAATTCCCATTTATAGTCCAATGGTCTCTTTCCAAAGAGTGTCGCAACTGACTATGAGTTTTACTTGACAAAAAAGCGCTTATATTTGCTATACTCTGTCCGATATCACCTTCGACAAGCTCAAGGTTTTCATAAAACTCTTCGAGCTTTTTATCATCTTTGTATTCATCGCGAAATGCAACGTGGCCGATAATATTCTCAACTTTTTGGAGAGCTTCTCTTTTTGACGCATTGTCCAACCATTCAGTCTAAAAGGATGGTTTACAGGTCGATCAAGGCGACGAAACAATCGTTAAATATTAATCTAAAAAATGTGAATTGTATCTAGAAACAATAAAACAGACCTCTTGTACAATATCCCACACTATTTGCTGAATGAACGTAGCCATCTCGTTCGTGTCGCTTACGATTTTCTGGTCGATGTATCTTCTCTGATACAAAGCACTGAGGCTCAAACCCAAGTTCGACCGCACTACTCGAACGCACTGCTTCCACTTGTCCACAGGTTGGACAGCCCTCTCTATCAAACGGTTGAATTCGCCAATTCTATCGCGAACCTCTTCAGCTACTGGCGCCATCGAGGATTCCACTCGCAACCACCATACCAAATTAGCCAATACCCTCTTCGGTGTCTCAGATACAACTTTTTCCACATTGTCAAAGTCTTTTGGCACCAATATAATATCGTCATCAGTAAGTTTATAGGCTCTTGGTACGTGCGAATAAACAAATTCTCTCATGTGCAGGTTCGGATACTTGTCCACAAATTCTCCTACAGTTGTGCGGATGTAAGCACGGTGCATTATCCATCGGTCCGACTCCGACAATGTATCCTATGTCCAATACCGATTAGAATTAGTTACCTACCATTCATCATTGAAATATAACACATAATTCTCACAGTCATTTATCATTCAGGATTTTACATTGGCCAGCCTGATTTCGGCAAGTAAGGCGGCTTGGAGTTCATTTTTTGCCCGTCCTCTGTCAGCACCGAACATTACAGCTATGTCCACCATATATTTGTAATAAGCCTGAACGATTTCGTTAGTAAAGCCCATCCTCAGAATCTCAGGTTCAAGCACCCGACGTCGTTGTTTGATCTGCAATATTTAACATTCCGTTTCTATTTTATCTCGGCATTTAAAGTTAACGCCGTATGCTATCAATCGATTCTACACACCCACGGAATCAAGTTTCTGTTGTTTTCCATGTCAGGATGTAAATTAATTTCCAACAGAATCGGAAGAATGACTTTGTTGGTCATAGTCAAATCAAGCCATGGTCGGCCAACGACAACAGGCCAGCCGAAAAGGTCAGTCAATCTGTTATAGTATCTTTCGATGTCATCTACTGACCACCCGTCTTCATCTACATGTGAAATTTCGACCGTTTATATAATGATTAACCGTATGACAAACCGTGGCACAGCTTGCTCGTTCGGCTCATCTAGTACTCATTTCTGTTCAAAAGATAGCAGCCAAGTTCAATAAAAACTATCATTAGTGTTCATTAAAAATAAAACCTACTTCTATTCATGCAGTTCTCGTATAGAATTTTGACCAGTTTGAAGGGCTTGGCTGATTTTGCTTTATCGATGCTGTCTATGAGATATTCCAAATGCATGTCCAAATCGTCATTGGCTGCTTCGAACACATCTTTGGCACGTGCACCGGGGCTGATGAGCCCTTTTCCAAACCGACCGCAAGTAAACTCATAAAAGTCGTCGCAAGGATCGACGGTATGATTCATGTTCTGTGCAATCCTAGATGCTGAAACGAGAGTGCAAGTAATTTAGTTCGACCTCTTGTATTTGCCGGATCATTCGGTTACAATGGAAACCCATCGGACATATTCAACCATTTTTTACTAACCCGTAGCCATGCATTCCCATGTGAGGCACGTGTTCTTGATGGATATCGGTTCGGCGATATGATCCTCTGGCGATCGCGCCTCTGCAATTTCATTGAACTCAATAATCCACACTAATTAACTAATTTTTGCGATTTTCATTAATTTTTTTCCGTCATTTTCTTCTCCGATCGATAAGGGAACACATTTACATGAGGATTCCAGTCACGGGCAAATTATATTTATAAATCGCGTTCGAGTTTGTATCTAGAGACGTAGCACGGTCTTGACCCCAAATATTTTTAAAAACATTCGACGCCACTGACGAACTGACGACACGCCGCGACTTTTTATACAGTAAGTAATCCTTACTTTGCTTGGTTGTTAGTTCAAATTTAAGTTTTAGTTCAAAGGTACTTACTACCAATCGCTCCGGCACTTGCGATGCACACGTAAAGTGCGCACATCACGATAATTTTCGGCCACCACATGATATGCTTTTTTCAATATATACTATGATAAGACGCGATGGATAGTACGCACCAACCACGTAATTCTATCTGAACGTCGTGCGGCTTGGTTACCGGAGATACTCGATCCTCTTATAGTCGTCTAGCTTCGCCGTATTCTTCACGTGATATTTGATAAACGCACGTAGCGAATAAAAATATTCAGCTGTGTCAGTAGCAGGCTGCTAAATTGGGAATCCGAAAGTATTCACGTACTTAAGCATATTTACTTCGTGACGCTGACACTCAGAAAATTCCAGCTGTCACTTCAAAAGTATCGCTTAGGAGAATTCTAATGTAAATAGCTCAAACCCAAAGACTTTTTTTTTTTGTATTGGAAGCCAGCTTCTTTTAAATCGAACAATTATTGAAGAGAATAGAAGAGCTCTTGCGGTTAGGGATTGATAGATTTTTTTTTTATTCAATTTCAACCAAACTAGCACGAAAATAAGTTTTTCGAAGAACTGGTTTATACAATAATTTTGTTGCTCTTGCATTCTACCACGAACATCGCGAATATCAGGTGCGCATTTATCATGGTGTGGCACTTCACGAAAATACTGAAAAGCTTTCTTCCATATTAAATTAATTAAATCATATCTTTCGAACCCTAAGGCAGCGCTTAAGCTGAACAAATTTTTGGAGCATTTTATAAAACTCAAGATTGGCTGTACTCTTCAAAGAGATGGGGCTAGACTCAACCGACACACTGGCTATAGACGATATGTGAAAAGTTGCAAACGTTGATACGAGATATCTTAGAGTTAGAGACGATAAAGCTCCTTGAAATTTCACAGTCAGCCATTGCAGTTCCTATCACTATGAATTTCAATACATTTTTTTCGAAAGAGACATTCGCGCCAGAACTAACTTGAGTTATTATTCCTTTGATGGGCCCAAATACTTAACAATTAACTAATTTTCGTCTGTAATCGAGTAAAAATACATCCTAGTATGCTGGTTAAATTTCAAGCCACGTTACCGAACTTTTGACTAAAAATGTCAGTAATTTCGGTAACAGTAGCGCAAAAACATCGGAAAACAGAGATTGAAAATGTAATGCTAACATTGATTGAAGAGGAACTGCTGCACTTGCATGCAATAACCTTCGATTCAATGGACCTTAATGTGATCTCCATAATGGTCAATCATGCATTTGATGCGTTCGTTAAATGTACCTTCAATTTCCGTTGACCACAATTCACGTAAGTTTGCGCTTTTGTCGATAAATACGCCATTGCTATCAAGAAAAAGACTCATTTCATTAGCGATGGTAACCGAGTGTGGCATCGTTTAGAAACACAATAAGCACGCCTGAAAAGCAAAAACAAATGAAGACACTTTCATTTGTGAAGAATTTTATGTCGTAAAATACGACGTATTAGAAAAAAAAACTCACTATAAGTATTGAAACTCGGGTTGTATACCCCAGTCGTTGAAGCTCAATTCCCATTCACAGTCCAATGGTCTCTTTCTAATAAGTGTCGCACGTGAGTATGAGTAATATTCGACAAAATAGCGCTTATATTTGCTCTGTCGAAAGTCACCTTCGAAAAGCTCAGTCTTTATAAAATTCCTTGAGCGCTTGGTCATCTTTGTACTTCAAGCCTGACATTGCCTTTCAAAAAACGCCAGCTCTCAGCAAAAGAGTTTACAGCTTGACAGGATTTAATGAAAAAAAAAATTAAAACCCAAAGGCTTCCCTTTGAATAAGGCACCAAGCAGGGAAACATAAATCACGTACATCTGGAATCAATATTTCTCAGTCATATGTACAAGATCGTTTTAACAGCTTTGAGCACCCAGAGCTACCATAGTTAGCAAAGAACAACCAATTATTCAAGAAAATAGGAGACCATTTTTGCACGTATAGGAATCACCCAGCGCATTGCAAGGAAACGGAATAACAATGTAACGAATAACGTCGCTGTGGCCAATACCGATTGGAATTAGTTACTTACCATTTATCATTGAAATATAACTCATAATTCTCGCATGCAAGTTTCATTCACGATTTTACATTGGCCAGCCTGATTTCGGCAAGTACGACGGCGCGGAGTTCATTTTCTGCCCGTCCTCTGTTAACACCGAATATTACAGCTATGTCCACCATGCATTTGTAATAAGCCTGAGCGATTTCGTTAGTAAAGCCCATTCTCACAATTTCAGGTTGAAGCACCCTATGTCCTTGTTTGATCTGCAATATTCAATATTCAGTCATATTTTGTTCCGTCTTCGAAAGTTAACGGTGTATGCTTTCAATCGATTCTACAAACCCAAGGAATCAATTTTCCGCTGTCCTCTATGTCAGGTTTCAAATTTACTTCCAACAGAGCCGAAAAAATGATTTTGTCGCTCATAGCGAGATCACGCCACTTTTGGCCGGCGAGCACGGGCCAACCAAAAAGACCGCTCAACTTAGCATAGTGTCCTTGGGTTTCGGATCTTGATGACCCGTCTTCACCTGAATGTTAAATTTTGCTTTTTCGGTAGCTATACACCGTTTCACAAACAGCTGGAGAGATTGCTAATTCGGCTTAAATAGTACTTATTCCTGTCCAAGAAATGGCACCCAAGTGCAATAAATGCTATTATTAGTGTCAATAAAAAATAAAGCCTACTGCTATTCATGCAGTTCTCGCATAAAATTTTGACCAATTTGAAGGGCCTGGCTGATTTTGCTTTATCGGTGTCTTTTATGATATATGTATCAAACGTGTGTCCAACTCGTCATTGGCCGCATCGAACACATATTTGGCATATGAACTGGAGCTGGTGGGCTCGTTCCCAATCCGACCACAAGTAAACTCATAAAAGTCGTCGCAAGGGTCGGCGCTAAAATTCATGGTCTTCCCAATCCAAGATGCTGAAACGAGCGTGCTAGTAATTTAGTTCGTCCTCTTACATTCGCGCGATCATTCGGCTACAAAGGAAACTCATCGGGCACATTAAATTAATCAACTCTTTCACCCACCTGTAATTATGCAGTTCCATGTGAAACATACGTTGTTAATGAATATCGGTTTGTCGACATGATCCCCTGACGATCGCCCACGTACCATTTCATTCAAATCAATATTTTATACATATGCTAAATTAGGTTTTTCGATTTTCTATAATAAATGTCTTCGTTTTCTTCTGCTATCAATGAGAGAGAGCCTTTACATGAGAATTTCATTTGCAGTTAACTTAAATTTATATATCGCGTTCGAGTTTGTATGATCTTCACTTTGATTGGCCATCACTCCAAATTGTAGTTTTCGTTGAATGTTGAGCACTCTCAATGGCTCCAGCATTCGCAAGGCACACAAAAATTGTGCACATCAAGGGGCCTTCTTACTTTTGACGCTAAAGAGGCTATTTTTATGCATTTCGTTTGATAGGTTTATATTATAAGTATTGATATAAAAGTTTTTACACTTAATAAATATACTTTCGAAATATATATTTTTAAATGTATTTATTTAAGCCACTATTTATAGACGAAATTGATAGTGAAAAGAATGTCCTAATAAAATTTTAGGTCTGCGCTGTTGATGAAATCTCGGAGATGGATCATCCGAAACCAAAAATCAAACGGTTTTAGATTCAGTATGTTAATGGCTATAGCGCAAATCATACGGTTTTTGATATATGCAAAAATAACAAACGGTGAACATTTTTCAAAAACACCACAAAAAACAGAGTTTTTTCACCGTTTTTCACAAAAAAATAGTAAATATTTTAAAAAATGTAATCCTTGATATGCGCTATAGCTATAGTTATTAGGAATATTTGGTTCAAATTTCATAAGGATCGGTTTAGTAGTTTCGAAGATTTTATCAACAAGCCGTCGAAAAACGTTGTTTCGAGAAAAACGCGTTTAAAGTTTGTTTGGGTTACATAAAAACATTAATTTTTTGAAAATATATTTCGAAAGTGTTTTTATTAAGTGTAACACCTGTTATATCAATGTCCATAATAGAAACCTATCAAAAAATTGTTGAAAATAGCCTTTTTTAGCGTTCTTAGTGAGAAGACCCCTTTAGATTATTCACTTCAAGCCTGACACTGCCTTTGAAAAAACGGTAGCCCTCTACTAATGAATCGGCGGCTTAACAGATTTATAATCGAAAAAAATAATTGAAATCCACAGACTTTCCTTTGAATAAGGCACTAAGCCAGGAATCATACAAATCATATTTTGTCCGGAATCAATATTCCTCAGTCATATGTACAGTGGCAGTACATATGTACAGTGGCGGTACATATGTACGGTGGCAGTGGCAGAATGCAGTCCCAGATTTGAAGGGTGAGTTGAAAAAAAAAACGCTTCAAAATACATAAAAAAGGGTTTTTACTACTCAAAAGTACACATGAAACGGTTTTTTTTTCATGATGTTTTAAAAATGATATTGTCTAAGTGGCGGCCTTAGCGAGCAATACACATATTGAGCCATTCAACAAAGTTTTCGGCCACTCTTCCCAGCATATCTTGCGGAATTCCAGCGATGACGTCCTCAATCGCCTCCTTCAGAGCTTCAGGTATTCGAGGTCGAAGTTTGTATACCTCAGCTTTGGCGTATCCCCACAGAAAAAAGTCACACGGGGTCAAATCGGGCGCCCGAGGGGTTGGAATAACAATGTAAAGAATAACGTTCGGCTGAGTGGGCAGATAAACCTCAATGCCGAGTCAAAGTCTTGTGCCCCGTGGGTTTGGTGGAAGATGAGATAAGTAGGTACATGTATGTTGACACTGACTTGGATCATTTGAACTTTGGTTATCCCGTTCGTTGGCACAAAAACCAATTTTCTAATAAACGCGGAAATCCGAGAGAAAATTGAGAAAAGAATATTTGACAAAAAAATATGATCATCGCGTAACTTGAATGACATAGGCCCTTATAAGTAAATGCGATTGCAAAACGTAATAATTTGCCTTTAAGGTAGTACCTCCACAGGAGAGTTGAATTACAAAATGGTTGAAATTTGACATATATGTTATTCAATACAATATCGAAACATCTGTGCAATTTGAATAAGTTTGACCACCCCAAACCTGAGATATTTACACTTAAAGTTGGCTTGGTTTACACGTAACAAATGCGTTATGATGGGCAAACAGAGCATCATTAATTCTACCGCGAAAACTAAAATTAAGAAATTGATAAAAAACGAGGATAAGCTAGAGTAAGATATCACGAATAATGTGGAAAAAAATGAGAATCATTCACCATCTAGTTTCCAAGATATAACCATGAGAAGCCCTCACAATTTTGATGCAAAGCCTGGACAGTCCCGGCAAAAAGTTCACTGGCAATAGTAGATCAAAAATACAATATAAAATATATTTTACGACAATAAATGATATCCATCGTATTATCTACTAGTACCGAATCAATATTGCGTAGTTTTTAATTTTATTTATTGCTAATTAAACCAATTATCAATCTTTTAAACATGAACATGGTATGTAAACTTTTGGTTGAGATTTTCGCAGAGAAACTACCTTAAGCACTCGATCATTGGCATAAGCCTCTGTATTCTGTTATCAGTTTTCATTTTCGAACGGCTCGCCAACACTCAACATTTACGAGTATTCTGAAATTACACGCAACTGATCATTTATAAATTCTTGTTCGTTTATTGGTTATTTGATTGTTCATCTTTGTTCGTTGTTGCCGTTTATTTGTTTAATATGATAGTTATGTCTATTTTCACGACCCAAGCCTGCGTTGGGCTTTCAACCAGCTTACCTTTTATTGTCCTATTTTTTTCACGTTCTCAAACTTGGGGTTTTTTCGAATTTTCGTTGGGAAAAAGCTGTAGGATAGTCAAACGGGCTTTATTGTTTTGATTCGTATTGTTCACACTATTTTGCTGAGATCTCACAGTTTTCTGTTTACATTGTACACTGATAAAAAGTAATGTCTGATCTCGAAACGTAAAAAAATATTGGCGTTATTTCACAGGAAATTGAGTTCCCGAAGTAGTCATTAATTTCGTGCCAAATTCCAATGATACAGAGCAACGATAAGTCAATTGAGAAATACAATACACACTGACGTAAAAAATGCGGTTTTAATGTAGTCCATATTTGACAGAAGCATTTATTCGAGTTGTTAGTGTCTCATTCCATTATTGGTATTAGGGATAGATAGAAGGTACAACACAACATATGTATACGGAACATTCGTCTCCATTCGAATTTCGTTTTTATTTCCAGATAAATGCCGGTGTTACGTTTTACATTTTATGAATAGCGTAAAAAAGATATACATCTTCCGAATCTTCCAAACCGTCACACATATATTTGATATTTCCAACCCGTTACCCAAAGATTTACCATACGGAACACTTTTTCACAGGATTCATATTAGATCCGAGCTTACATTTGAAATCATTTGAAAATTCTGGTGTGTTGGCCAAAGCTCCGTTGATTCGGAATTTGACGGGGCTGTGCTCGTCGGCAAGAACAGCATACATTAACTTCAGATTTGTATAGTCCGCACACCAAGTGTTCCCTAGACCGATCCAAAACATTTGTTGTGGCGTATATAAATCTAGTCCGGGCAATAGTTTTTCCGCTGTATTTTGGCTCGCCCATTCGAGATATGCACGATATGCTACTTTGACACCCAAGTTATCCGCTATATTCTCATCTGATTTGTGGTAAGCGCGCAACTAGACGAAAAGAGAAATTCCGTTATACAGTAGCGCCGAAACATCAGATAAAGAGAGACCGACAATAAAGCACGAAGATAAATCGAAGAGAAATTGCTGCAGTTACATTCAATAACGTTCAATCAAATTGACGTTAATAACATACTTACTTTAAGGCCAACCTCATCAACGGTATAATTCCCGTATTGGTCAATCATGCACTTAACGCGTTCGTCAAAATTTTGTTTACTTTTCCATGACCACCATTCACGGAAATTAGCGTTTTTGTCGATAAAGATGCCATTGGTATCAAGAGAATGGCTCATCTCATGAGCGATGACAAATCCTAGCCCGGCATAGTTTAGAAACTTCGATCGGTATAAGTCATAGTAATCCGGCAAAACGAACCCAGCAGGCACCGCTGTAAAGCAAAAACTGAAGAATATATTTTTCATACATACAAAATTTTGTTCCATGAAATATGAATGTATTGGAGAATCTCACCATAAGTATTGAAGCTCGGGGTGTACATCCCGGACATTGAAACTAAATTCCCATTCATGGTCCAATGGTCTCTTTCCAAAGAGTATCGCAAGTGCCTATGAGTATAATTTGACCAAAAAACGCTTATATTTGCTATACTCTGTTGGAGATCACCTTCGACAAGCTCAAGGTCTTCATAAAACTCTTCGATCTTTTTATCATCTTTGTATTCATTACGAAATGAAACGTGGCCGATAATATTCTCAACTTTTTGGAGAGCTTCTCTTTTTGACGCAGTGTCTAACCATTCAGCCTGAAAGGGTTGTTTACAGGACGATTAAAGCCACGAACCAATCGTTAAATATTAATTTAAAAAATGTGAATTGTTTCACTGGAAACGATGAAACGGACCTCTCCGACGATTGCATAAATTGCTTGCTGCATAGCCGTAGCCATCTCGTCCGTGTCGCTTACAACTTTTTGGTCGATATAACTTCTCTGATATAGAGCACTGAGGCTTAAACCCAATTTCGACCGCACGATCTCAACGCACTTCTTCCACTTGTCCACTGGCCGAACAGATCTATTTATCAAACTGTAGAATTCGTGAATTCTATCGCGAATCTCTTCACCAACTGGTGCCGTCGAGGATTTCACTCGCAACCACCATAGCAAATTAGCCAATACCCTCTTCGGTGTTTGAAATAGAACTTTTTCCACATTGTCAAAGTCTTTTGGCACCATAATGACATCGTAATCAGTAAGCTTATAGGCTCGTGGGACGTGCGAATGAATAAATTCGAAAATTGGCAGATTCGGATACTTGTCCACAAATTCTCCGACCGTTGTGCGGGTGTAAGCACGGTGACCTATCCATCGATCCGCCTCCGACAATGTATCCTATGTCCAATAGCGATAAGAATGAATTACTTCCCATTCATTGTCGAAATACAAGACATAATTCTTTCGCTTAATTTTCATTCACGCTTTTACATTGGCCAGCATGATTTCGACAAGTACTGCGTCTCGAAGTTCACTTCCCGCCCGTCTTTTTTCAGCACCGAACATTACAGCTACGTCCACCATACATTTGTAATAAGCCTGAACGATTTTGTTGGTAAAGCCCATACTCAAGATTTCAGGGGCAAGCACCCTATGTTTTTGTTCGATCTGCAATATACAATATTCTGTTATATTTTGTTCCGTCTTCGAAAGTTAACTGTGTATGCTTTTAATCGGTTCTACAAACCCAAGGAATCGATTTTTCGCTGTCCTCCATGTCAGGATGTAAAGTTACTTTTAACAGAGCCGAAAGAATGGCGCTTGTGCTGAGAGGCAAACCACGCCAAAATTTGCCAACGAGGACAGGCCAGCCAGAAATGTCTCTCAATTTTTCATAGAATCCTTGGATTGCACCTACTGACGACTCGTCATCTAAATATTAAATTTTACTCTTTTTATAATGATAAACCCCATCTTAAATGGCGGCATATGTTGCTTATTCGGCTTAAATAGTACTCATTTCCGTTCAAGAGATAGGAGCGAAAGGCAATAACCATTATTATTAGTGTCAATAAAAAATAAAACCTACTGCTGTTCATGCAATTGTCGTATAAAATTTTGACCAGTTTGAACGGCTTAACTGATTTTTCTTTATCGATGTATTCTATGATATATCTCAAACGCGTGTCCAAATCTTCATTGGCCGCATTATACACATTTTTCGTATGTGCACCGGGGCTGGTTGGCCCTTTCCCAAACCGACCGCAAGTAAACTTATAAAAGTCGTCGCAAGGGTCGACACTAGAATTCATGTTCTTCGAAATCCAAGATGCTGAAACGAGAGTGCAAGTAATTTACTTCGACCTATTATATTTGCGTGATCATTTGGTTACAGTGGAAAGCCATCGGACCTATTAAACAATTTTTCACTAACCCGTCATCAAGCATTCCCATGTAATGCACATGTTGTCCATGGATATCGGGTTGGCAGTATGATTCTTTAGCGGTCGCTGACCTGCAATTACATTGAAGTCAATAACTCACGCATATGATAAATTAATTTTGGCGATTATCAATAATTTTTTCGTCATTTTCTTCTGCGACCGACAAGAGAGCGCGTTTACATGAGGGTTCCAGTCACTCTCAAATTGAGATTATAAATCGCATTCAAGTTTGTATAATTTGTATTTTGGTTGGTGGTTAGTTCAAATTAATATTTTGGTTCAAAGGTACTCACGACCAAAGCTTCTGCCTCTTGCAATGCACGCATAAATTGTGCACATCACGATAATCTTCGGCCACCACATGATATGCTTTTCTTCAATATATACGATGATAAGACGTGATGAACAGTAAGCACCAACCACGTAATTGTATTTGAACGTCTTGTGGCTACTGCCATAGATGCTCGGTCCTCTTATAGTAGTCTAGCTTCGCCGTGTTTTTTGCGTGAAACTTGATAAAAGCACGTAAGAAATAAAATTATTCAGCTGTGTCAGGCACAGATTGTCAAGCCTACATTGGAAATTCGATACGATTGACATACGCATATCTACGTTATGACGCTAATACTGAGAAAATACCAGCTGTCGATTCAAAAGGGTATAGAATTTATAATGAGTATTAAAAGAATTTATAATGTTAAGTAAAAATAGCTCAAACCCGAAGACTTTTTTTCGTATGGGTAGCCAGCTTTTTTCAAAGAGAACAATTATTGAATATAGTAGAAGAACTCTTGTGGTGAAGTGTTGATAATTTTTTAAATTTAATTTCAACCAAACTAGCACGAAAATATGTTGTCGAAGAACTGGTCCATGCCAGTGTTCATATAAGAATTTTGTCACCTTTGCTTTCTACCACGAACACCGCGAATAACAGACGCGCATCTCCCATGCCGTGGCACTTCACGAAAACACTGAAAACCTTTCTTCCATTTCAATTTGATTATATCATATCTTTCCAACCCTAAGGTAGTCCAACCTTGAGCCGAACAAATTTTTTGAGAATTTTATATATTTCCACATTGGCTGTACTCTATGAAGAGATGGGGCTAGACTCAACCGACGCACTTTCTATAGACGATACGTGGAAAATTACAAACGTTGATACGAGATATCTCAGATTTAGAGACGATGTAGCTCCTTGAAATTTCGCAAACATTCAGCCAGTGCAGTTCTTTCTTATCACTATGAATTTCAGTACATTCTTTCGAAAGAGACACTCGCGCGAGAACCAACCCGAGTTATTCCTTTCACGAGCCCGAATATTTAACAATTAACTAATCTTCGTCGCTAATCAAGTAGAAGTACATTCCAGTATGCTGATAAAATTTCGACCCAAGTTACCGAACTTTGGACGAAAAATTTCGACTCTAAAAATCGCTTTATGTATACGGCGCTTTATGGAGATGACACACTGGCCACATTTCTATCTAGTGATTTATACATAAAATAACTCTAGATGCTTCATACAAACTGCTCACGGGTGTAAAAATACCTAAAGATTCCGTAACGACAATAAAATCAGGGGGTCACCGAATATTTAAAGAAAAATTAATGATGAGAAAAATGTGACCAGCAGAAGAATTTTCGTAGCCGCGAGTTTTGAGAGGAAATGTAAAAATGTCTAAACCTTCTACATACGCGCGAATTTTTTTATTTCTGTTTATCGTTGAGTATAATAATTAATTGTGACTTATTTTTATTACGCGCCACTGTAACTCACCAATGATTCAGAAGGGCCCTCCTATTCCCCGACAAAATACGTTTCCTCGCGAAAGGAATACCTTAAGATCAAAATAGATATTGCTTGGGTCGTTTGCTCCCGCTGCACTATATTGAAAGTTCTTCGTTCCCTACTACGTTTTGATCCATTGCGGACCGACATGTTCCGGGTCCATACGTTGCTCGATTATTGCACACAGACGCGATAAATCAGATTACCACGTATATTCGTCTCGATCTATCCGCGTTATAGACCCTATTCGTAGGTGTCATCTTGTTCCACTCAAAATGAGCCACAATCTCGCAGCTGTTTGTTAAAATTACCTCGATGTCCCTTAGTTATATGAAAATAATACAATCCATCTAATAACGCGATATAATCGTCCCCTATATTTCACGGGTATCATTTTGTTCGTGTTTTAAACGAAAAAAAGCATGAGAAACGGTACTTTCCGAAATACCAGGCACGAACTGGTCCACAGTCACGATTATCGCTCAGCTGTGGGAAGAATTTTCTCGCGCGTTCCGGGGTAAGGATTTGTGCTGCAGACCTCCATAAGTTGCCACTTTAGTTGCTTTCCATTGCCCTGTTTTGTTGTACTCTTTAATTTGGGAGGATTTCGGACTTTCATTGCGAAAGGGCTATGACATGGGAACGGCTGACAAATTAGCTAAATAGTTAGCAAGTATTGTAATTGAGGACGTTAGTTTGCTGAAATGCCACGAACTTTGCTGTGTAGATTTTGCATGAAATAATAACATAATATCTTACCTCGCGAGCGCCCGCGTATATTTCCATTGTTTCACCGAAAATTTAGTTTGCGAAGAAACTATTTATTTTGTGATATTCGACTAATGTCGAGCAACGATAATCCAATAAAGAGATACAGCACCTACACGTGTAGCGAGTTTTTTTTCTAGAGTTAGGTTTGGCAGAGCACGGAGTAAACCTCATTTGAATATTGACATTAGGGCTAAATATTAGGTGTTTTACATATGCTATATGTGTGCCACCAGATAGCCCAATATTCTCGATTTCGTGTGAAAGTTTTTGTTCGAAATCTTGACTTTTTTAAATTACAATCTAATGTTCGGGCCCTGTTTTAAATTTTGTGCGATTCCCTGCGTAGTTGAAAATAATAGAGATAGTCCATTAACGATCATTGGTGGTTGAGTCAAATTTATTTGCGTCTTTCAAATGTTCACAGTCGTCATAATTCAAAGCAATTTTTTTCGTTACATCCTACAAAAATGTAACTTACACAACACTTTTTCACAGAACTCATTTTGTATCCAAGCGCAAAATCGAATTCACTCGAAAATTCTGCCCTTTTTGCCAAAGCCCCAATGACACAAAATTTGACGGGACTGTGCGCGTTCGGCACTGTGTTTTGGTACTTTATACACCATGTATAAAGTATCATGTATATACAGATACCTAGACCAATCTAGCACATTTTCCGTGGTATGTAAATTAGACGGGTCAACATTTTTCCTCCTCGTGTTGGCTCGTCCATTTGAGATACGCGGGATATGCCGCTTGCCCATTCGCATTATCTGCGGTTTGTTTGTTGTACGCGCGCAACTGCACTAAAATAAACATTTCCATCATACAGTAGTGCGAGATGAAAAACGTCTAGCGCGCAGCAAACGGTGACGAACTTCCGAAAGTTGGACATAATGGGGTACCCGGCAGCTCAATTAGACTTCTGCAGCCAAAGAATCACCAACTGATATTATAGATTTATTCGAAAGGAAACTTTTAACACGTACTGGACGTATTAGAGCGTGATCAATCGAACTGAACAAAATAGCTACTTTCAGGCCAATCTCCTGAACGGTGTAATTCCTATATTGCTCAACCATGTTTTTAGCGCGTTCATCAAATTGTTGCTTGATTACCGATGCCCACTACTCACGAAAATTAACGTCTTTGTCGAACAATGTACCAGTGCGATCTAGACGATGACTTATCTCGCGAGCGATACCAAATCCTAATGCGACATGATTGAGAACATTGTATTGACATAAGTAATTATAACGCCACAATAAATACAGCAGGCACCCCTGTGAAGCGAAAACAATCAATCAAATTCTTCTTTTATAAAGAACTTAATCCCCCGAGGTAGGATGAATGGATTGGAGCCCGAACTTACCATAAGGGTTGGGCTCGCGCATACATGCTGCGTTTGTTGAAAAAGAATTAACCCATTGTGGTCCAGTTCCCTCTTTCCAATGGTTTTTGCGAGCGACTATTCTAGGTATTCCACAAAAATGTACAGTCAACTCCTGTCGATTTTGCCGCCAGCAATTTTGCACCGCGGGCTATTTTTCGAAAAGGTGACCAGCTATTTATCCGACACGGCCTTTCCCTAAACCCCACTATTCGAGCGTAGCAATGCTCGTAGCTGCGATTACCATGAGAACTCGCTGCTATCGACGCGGAAGAAGGGCGCACGGTCTTACATACTGTAGTGCCATTCTGTAACTCAGTTGCGACAATTGTTATCGATAATTAGTACCAGCCAATCGCATGCACAATCACAGAAGAAAGGGAGCCTCTTATTGGCTGTCGTTATCTATCATTAAAGAAAACTGTCGCTACCAAGTTGCGGAAACTCGCTACAGGTCTGGAAACTCCACTGGTGTGAGTTGGTCGCTATTTGTAGGCATTTTTTAATTTTGTAGTGGCGGCTATAGTCGCTGCCGTAGGGTTGCCCGCTTCGGCGCGCGACGGCGTTTGCGGAGGAGGGGGGGATCTCTGTCGTAGTCCCACCCGCAAACTTACCGGTATGGAAGACCACGGGTGGGGCTAAGTCCCAACACTGCAAAACGTAATCATTTGCCTTTTGGTACTCGATCATTGGCGTTAGACTCTGTATTCTTTAATAATTTTTCATTTTTCAAAGGTTTTCTTTGCCCTCCTGCCCTCTAACTCCCAACATTTAGGAAAGTTCTAAAATTACCCACAACTCCTGATCATTTGTAAATTTGTATTCCTTTATTTCTGTGTTTGATTGTTCGTTCTTATTCGTTGTTGCCGTGTGTTTGTTTAATGAGAACATTATATCTATTTTCACGAGCCAAGCCTGCGTTGGGCCTTCTTTAGTGTTCAATCGGTTTACTTACCCGTTATTGTCCTGTTTTTTCACATTCTCAAACTTGAGAATTTTTCGGACTTTCGTTGGGAAAAACCTATATGATATCCGAACGGATTTTATTCTTTTAATTCTCTTAACAACCCGTGCGGAAAATTGACAGGGCATCCCTCATAAAAATAAGGGCCTTTAAGGGCTTATTTGAGGCTTTCCTTATCAGAGATGCCTCAAATAAGCCCTTAAAGGCCCTTATATGGCAATCCCGATAGGGGTTGGCATAATAAGGGCCTTTGCGGGTCCTATTATGGCAATCCCGACAGGGATTGCCACAATAGGGCCAGGTTTGGGCATTATAGGAAACGAACCAGTATACATAGCTTGGACTAAATCGTTTGTGGTATTTTAATTACTACACCCAATTATTCGATAATAGGTAAAAATAGGATAAAAACGTGAGGGCATTACAAATTATTATATATTACATTTACAAATCCTTAAAAAAATTACACATTATTCTTATTGCCTTATTCACTCTTGGAGTGATGCCAGCGCGTATGTTTGAACAATCCCATTCGGTTTTTCAAAAACATTTTTATCATGACTATTTTTCGCCGAATACTTTCCATATGAAAAATTATTTTTTCCGAAGATTTTGATGATATTTTCCACTAATGAACGTTACCCGATTGAGTAGGATAAGTCAATAGATTGGTTTTCGTTTTCCAGATATTAGCTTCCAACAAAAACTATTCTAGACATTGATTGGATCCGAATATTTTTCTAATTTCTGATATAGGGGCAGCGTGCGTAGCTATAAGTAGGTATGTACTAGTTTCAATACCCATATAGGTGAAATATTTTCTTCGAAAAAAATCATTCCGAAAGGCTAGGGCATAACGAATTACGATACAAAATCATTGTGGTAAACTCTCAATTAAGTGCTTAAATTCATTTTGGATTTATGAAATATTTTATGCACATAGTACGTTCAATTGACAGTGTACATTGTAAGCAAATAAAGATTTATTTGAATCGAATCTTTATTTATTCGATTTGAATATATTTGATACTTAAAAAGAATAGCTGAAACGAATAAAAAAATATCTTTTAAACAAATAAGATCGTAGTAGGCCGTGAGACAAGGAAAAAACCTATTCGAATAAAAAAAAATAGCAGTGTATCGTGATCTTATATAAACGGACATATATACGTAGAAACACATACATTTACACACACGTGAGCATATCCATTGACAGGGATAACTTATGGGCACACCATGGTTTACATGAGGCATCGATCAGGCATCCTTGAAGACCCTTATTATTCTGCCTTTAATGGCCCTAAGTAGCAAAGTGTGACCGGCCACTCCCATGTAGGTTTCGCCAATCGAACAGTAACGGCCAATACTTGGATCAATGTTGGCGGGACGATGATCGATTAACCAACTGTACGCCAATGCTCGGCTGAGTATTGACTAGCCAACATTGGTTTGCTGATACAAGGCCAATGTTCGGCCAAATATAGACTCGCTAATCATTGACTTGTCGATACGAGGCCGATGTTTGGCGAAATATAGACTCGCCAATCATTGGTTTGCCGATACGCGGCCAATGTTCGGCCAAACGTAGACTCGCTAATCATTGGCTTGTCGATACAAGGCCGATGTTTGGCGAAGTATAGACTGGCCAATCATTGGTTTGCCAATACGAGGCCAATGTTCGGCCAAGTATAGACTTGTTCATTATTGGTTTATCGATATGCGGCCGATGTTTGGCGAAGTATAGACTCGCCAATCATTGGTTTGTCGATACGACGACAATGTTCGGCCAAATATAGGCTCTCTAATCATTGGCTTATCGATACGAGGCCGATGTTTGGCGAACTATAGACTCGCCAATCATGTTTTTGCCGATACGAGGCCAATGTTCGGCTGAGTAACGCATGATCGAACCGCAATTCGTATATTGACGATTTATTGTTTTGCGTTGGTCATTGAGAGACGAGATAAATACTTGTTACGAGTCCATTGGACATTATTCTTAACAAATATACTACCAAATCAATGCACTCATTGTTGGCCGATTCTCGAACGAGCTCATACGCGATATTCTGCCGATTTTTATGAACTATCCTACACTGACAGAAAAATTCTATTAATATTAACTAACCGCGTCTATTTATTTTTTATTTGAACTAACTAGATTTTTTGTGAAATCAAATTTTTCCTATTGCATTCCATTATTGGAATTATTCATTTTAAATATATTTATTTATTCAAATTAAACTTGAACTAATGAACTAATGGTCTGTCTTTATTGCAACACACATATTAACGGGTTGTGGGGGTAGAGAAGGTGCAGAGAGAGGAATTATATATGTAGGTTAGGTTTGAAAGTTCTATAACACGGCATTCGATAACACTCTCTAATTATCACAATGATATTAACTAATTGATATAGTTTATGTGATACAAATAATGAGGAGAATCCATTTGGTATCTTATGCCATATCTGCGATTCAAATGTTACAAGCACTCGGTAGCATAGGGGCAGCGTGTTTGGCTATGAGTAGGGAAGTTCAAGGTTCGAGCCCCATATGGGTGAAATATTTTCTTCGAACTAATCATTTCGAAATACCAGGTAATGACGAATTGCAATACAAAAATAATTAATTTTTTTTTTTGGCAGTGCAGGACCAATTTTGGCGATCTATATTGGGTCACAATTATCCGCCAAGACTCGGTCGATAATCGGGCCAAGCTCGAGTGCCAATGATGGCAATCTTGAGGGGACTTATTGTTGGCCGATTCTCGAATGAACTCCTACGCGATGCTCGGCCGATTCTCATAAGCCATTCTAGGGTCAATATTGATTGCGAATATCGGGCGGCTCTTATCATCCAAGGCTCGGTCGATGATCGGGCCAAGCTCGAGTGCCAATGTTGGCAAAATTGGCATCGAGCATCGGCCAATCATTGGCCACTACCGATCACCCTACATGGGCTAAGGGCCCATGTGAGGCTACTCGATTAGGGCCCTATTAAACTTAGGGAAATTCTATATGGGCCCGACCAAAGCCCTAGTTTAATTTCCGCGCGGGAATGAATAAGTATTATGCACGTTATTTTGCTGAGAGCGTAGAGAGTTTGCTGTGTCCAATGTACATTGATTAAAAGTATTGTCTGATCTTACGAGCGTGAATAAATATTGGCAACATTTCAGAGGACATTGAGTTCCTGAAGTCGCCATTAATTTCGTGCGAAATGCGAATGATACAAAGCAACGATAACTCGATTTAGAAATACAATCACAAATTGATAAAACAAGAGTCTCCATTCCAAATTTATTTTCAATTCCAACCAAATGCCGGTTATACATTTCATGTATAGTGTAAAAAAAAAGATATACGTCTTCCGAATCTTCCAACCTATAACACATTGATTTGATGTTTCCAACACGTTATACAAATATTTACCATACGGAACACTTTTTCACAGGATTCATTTTAGATCCGAGCTTACAACCGAAATCATTTGAAAATTCTGGTATGTTGGCCAAAGCTCCGTTGACTCGGAATTTGGCGGGGCTGTGATTGTCGGCAAGAACAACATCCATTAACTCCAGATTTTTATAATCCGTACACCAACCGTGCCCTACACCGATCCAGAACATTTGCTTTGGCGTATAAGCTAGTGTCGGTAGTTGTTCTTCCGCTTTATGTTGGCTCGCCCATTCGAGATACGCACGATATGCTGCTTTGGCACCCAAGTTATCTGTCATATTTTCATCCAGAGTGTGGTAAGCGCGCAACTGGACGAACAAAAGAAATGTCATCATACAGTAGCGCAAAAACATCAGAAAGCAGAGATTAACAACGAAATACGAAAATTGATTGAAGCGGAAGTGCTGCAATGGGGCCGTCCATATATTACGTCATTCTAAATTTGGGGGGGGGAGGTTCGTCTGCGGATGACGGTAAATTATGGTTGAGGGGGGGGGGGGGCGTTTCGAAATTGACGTCATTAGGAAATGACGATGGGATGATTGTAGGGTGGGGGGGGGGGGCGGGTCGAAAATCAGCAAAAATCGATGACGTAATATATGGACGGCCCCGATCTCACTTAATAACATTCAATCCAATTGACCTTAATAACACACTTACTTTGAGGCCAACCTTATCAACGGTATAATTCCCATATTGGTCAATCATGCACTTAGCGCGTTCGTCAAACTTTTGTTTACTTTCCGATGACCACCATTCACGTAAATTAGCGTTCTTGTCCATAAATATATTATTGCTATAAAGAGAATGACTCATTTCATGAGCGATGGCAAATCCCAATGTGGCATAGTTTAGAAACTTCGGTCGGTATAAGTCATAGTAATCCGACATAACTAACCCAGCAGGTACTCCTATGAAGGAAAAACTAATGAATATATTTTTCATTTATAAAAAATGTTATTCCATAAGATGCGAACGTATTGGAGAAACTCACTATAAGTATTATAGTTCGAGCGATATAGTGCGGACATTGAAACTAAATTTCCATTCTCAGTCCAATGGTCTCTTTCCAAAGAGTATCGCAATTGACTATGAGTTTCATTTGAAAAAAAAGCGCTTATATTTGCTATACTCTGTCGGAAATCACCTTCGACAAGGTCAAGGTTTTCATAAAACTCTTTGAGCTTTTTATCATCTTTGTATTCATTGCGAAATGCAACGTGGCCGATAATATTCTCGACTTTTTGGAGAGCTTCCCTTTTTGACGCACTGTCTAACCATTCAGCCTAAAAGGGTTGTTTACAGCACGATTAAGGCCACGAACCAATCGTTGCATATCAATTTAAAAAAATGTGAATTGTAACTAGAAACAATGAAACAGACCTCTTGCACAATTTCCCACACATTTCGCTGAATGAACGTAGCCATCTCGTTCGTGTCGCTTACGACTTTTTGGTCGATGTGTTTTCTCTGATACAAAGCACTGAGGCTTAATTCCAAGTTCGACCGCACTACCTGAACGCACTGCTTCCACTTGTCCACAGGTTGAGCAGATCTCCCCGTCAAACTGTTGAATTCGCGAATTCTATCGCGAACCTCTTCACCTACTGACGCCATCGTGGATTCCACTCGCAACCACCATACCAAATTAGCCAATACCCTCTTCGGTGTCTCAGATAGAACTTTGTCCACATTGTCAAAGTCTCTTGGCACCATAATAATATCGTTATCAGTAAGCTTATAGGCTCTTGGTACGTGCGAATAAATAAATTCTCTCATGTGCAGGTCCGGGTAATAGTTCAAAAAATCTTCTACACTTATGCGGACATTAGCACGGTGGGTCATCCATCGGTTCGCCTCCGACAATGTATCCTATGTCCAATACCGATTAGAATTAGTTGCCTACTATTCATTATTGAAATATAACACATAATTCTCACACTCAATTTTCATTCACGATTTTACATTGGCCAACGCGATTTCAGCAAGTAAGGCGGCTTGGAGTTCATTTTCTGCCCGTCCTCTGTCAGCACCGAATATTACAGCTATGTCCACCATATATTTGTAATAAGCCTGTACGATTTCGTTACTAAAGCCCATTCTCAGAACCTCAGGTTCAAGCACCCGGTGTCCACGTTCTATCTGCAATGTTTAACATTCTGTTTCTATTTTCTCCCGTCATCTCAAATTAACGCCGTATGCTAACAATCGGTTCTACATACCCACGGAATCAAGTTTCTGTTGTCTTCCAGGTCAGGATATAAATTTACTTCGAACAGAATCGGTATAATGACTTTGTTGCTCATACTCAAACTAACCCATTGTTGGCCAACGACAACAGGCCAGCCGAAAAGGTCAGCCAATGTGTTATAGTATCTTTCGATTTCATCCACTGACCACCCGTCCTCATCTAAATGTTAAATTTTGATCCTTTATATAATGGTTAACCGCATGACAAACCGTGGTACAGCTTGCTCGTTCGGCTCATCTAGTACTCATTTCTGTTCAAGAGATAGCAACCAAGTTCAATAAACATTATCATTAGTGTTCATAACAAATAAGACATACTTTTATTCATGCAATTCTCGTATAGAATTTTGACCAGTTTGAAGGGCTTGGCTGATTTTGCTTTATCGATGTCGTCTATGAGATATTTCAAATTTATGTCCAAATTGTCATTGGCTGCATCGAACACATCTATGGCAAGTGCACCGGGGCTGACGGGCCCTTTCCCAAACCGACCGCAAGTAAACTCATAAAAGTCGTCGCAAGGGTCGACGCTAGAATTCATGTTCTGCACAATCCTAGATGCTGAAACGAGAGTGCAAGTAATTTAGTTCGACCTCTTTTATTTGCATCATCATTCGGTTACAATGGAAACCCATTGTACATATTCAACCATTTTTACTAACCCGTAGTAATGCATTCCCATGTGAAGCATACGTCCTTGATGGGTATCGGTTCAGCGATATGATCCTCTGACGATCGCGCCTCTGCAATTTCATTGCACTCAATAACCCACACATAGGCTTAACTAATTTTTGCGATTTTCAATCATTTTTTTGTCATTTTCTTCTCCGATCGACAAGAGAACACGTTTACATGCGGATTCCAGTCACGGTCAAATTAAATTTATAAATCGCGTTCGAGTTTGTATCAAGAGACGTGGCACGGTCTTAACTCCAAGTATTTAAAAAAAATCGACGCCATTGACGAACTGACGACACGCCGCGACTCTTTATACAGTAAGTAATCTTTAATTTAGTTGGTTGTTTGTGCAAATTTAAGTTTTGGTTCAAAGTTACTCACTACCAATCGCTCCGGCACTGGCGATGCACACGTAAAGTGTGCACATCACGATAATTTTCGGCCACCACATGATATTCTTTTCTTCAATATATACGATGATGGTACGTGATGAGCAGTAAGCACCAAACACGTAATTGTATCTGAACGTCGTGTGGCTGTTGCCGAAGATACTCGATCCTTTTATAGTGGCCGAGCTTCGCCGTGTTTTTCACGTGATATTTGATAAACGCACGTAACAAATTAAAATATTCAACTGTGTCAGTAGCAGGTTGCTAAATTGGGAATCCGAAATTATTCACGTACTTAAGCATATTTACTTCATGACGCTGACACCCAGAAAATTCCAGCTGTCAATTCAAATGTGTATCGCTTAAGAATTCCAATGTAAATAGCTCAACTCCAAAGACTTCTTTTTATATTGGTAGCCAGCTTCTTTTAAAGAGAACAATTATTGAAAAGAATAGAAGAGCTCTTGCGGTGAAGGACTGATAGATTCTTTTAATTCAATTTCACCCAAACTCGCACGAAAATGTGTTGTCGAAGAACTGGTTAATACAAATGTTCATATAAGAATTTATTCGCCTTTGCCTTGTGCCACGAACACCGCGGATAACAAACGCGCATTTCTCATGCCGTGGTACTTCACGAAAATATTGAAAATCTTTCCTCCATATCAAATTAATTATATCATATCTTTCGAACCCTAAGGCAGCGCTTACCCGAACAAATTTTTTGAGCATTTTATAAAATTCAAGATTGGCTGTACTCTTTGAAGAGATGGGGCTAGACTCAAACGACACACTACCTATAGACGATATGTGAAAAGTTGCAAACGTTGATACGAGATATCTCAGAGTTAGAGACGATAAAGCTCCTTGACATTTCATAAATAGTCAGCCATTGCAGTTCCTATTGCTATGAATTTTAATACATACTCAATAATATTTAATACAATAATCAAGTAAATATTCATCACAGTATGCTGGTTAAATTTTAAGCCACGGTACCGAACTTTTGACGAGAATAATTTCAGTAATTTCGGTAACAGTAGCGCAAAAACATCGGAAAACAGAAATTGAAAATGTAATGGTAAGATTTATCGGAGAGGAACTGCTGCAGTTACATGCAATAACCTTCGATTCAATTGACCTTAATGTGATATGTACGTTGAGGCCAACCCTGTCAACGGTATAATCCCAATAACGGTCAATCATGCGTTCGTCAAATTTAATGCGTTCGTCAAATCTTCCTTCAATTTCCGGCGACCACAATTCACGTGTTTGCGCTTTTGTTGATAAATATGCCATTGCTATCAAGAGAATGACTCATTTCATGAGCGATGATAACCGAGTGTGGCATAGTTTAGAAACTCAGCAAGCACGCCTTTAAACAAAAAAAAATTAAGACAGTTTCATTTGTAAAGAATGTTATTTCGCGAAATACGTTGTATTAGAAAAAACTGACTATAAGTATTGAAACTCGTGTTGTATACCCCAGTCGTTGAAACTCAATTCCCATTCACAGTCCCATGGTCTCTTTTCAATGAATGTCGCAAGTTCCTATGAGTATAATTTGACCAAAAAGCGCTTATATTTGCTATACTCTGTCGGACGTCACCTTCGACAAGCTCAAGATCTTTGTAAAACTCTTCGAGCTTTTTATCGTATTTGTATTCATTGCGAAATGAAAGGTGGCCGATAATATTCTCGACTTTGTGGAGGCTGCCTAATTCACAATTAGGCAAGTACCAAGCTTATTTACTTCAAGCCTGAAATTGCCTTTTGAAAAACGCTAGCTCTCAGCTAATGCATTGACGGCTTAACAGAATTATAATGGAAGAAAATTAATTTAAATCTAAAGGCTTTTGTTTGAATAAGGTACCGAGCGGGGAAACATAAATCATGTACATCCAGAATCAATATTCCCCGTGAAAAATTTGCCGGCGCTTAAGATGCGGCCGACGCTTGGTACGATATTCAGCACCAACCACTAATACCCAGTGTTGGTCCTTTATACGGGCCAATGATTTGGCCGTGATTCTGCCAGTGCTCATTTGTAGCATGGCAAACTAACGAACACCCAACCTTGGGCCAAATATCGATTACAAACTCTCAGTCAACTATCGGGTCCCAGTGTTGGCCCCGAAAATGGGCCAATCGGTTGATCATGGGTTTGCCAGTCTCGAATTGAAGCTCGGCACACCATCGAACAGCCAACGCTGGGCCAGTACTAATTAATGACCGTCGGCCAATTGTCGGGGCGAGCGCAAGCCCTGAGTCTGAGCCAATCGTTTGACCGTGGTTTTGCCAATGCTTATTTTTAGCATGGCATTTTTAGCATGGCTCACAATGACTGTTATCTGCAATTCACTTTATTAAAAATAAAATTGATTTATACTCAAGTTTTGTGGTGTATTAAAAAAATGCCGAGTTATTATGATAGTATTAAGAAACGTCGAGTGTTAAAACGACGACAAAAATTAGAAGACTCTTTACAGCAGGTTAGGATCAGAGGCAACGAAACAAAAAGATAAGTAGATAGTGAAATAAATTTGGAAACATTCCACGAACAAGTGATTGTGCATAACGATGTTAGTGAATCTAATAATTCTTTCGATGAGCAATCATCGAGCACAGAAACTTGTGAATCTGATCGATTGTTGACTAAGCGTTGGGTTGTTTTGACAGCCCTACATTGGGCCAACACTAGCCCGAATATTGCGCCAACAGTATGAAACCGACCTTAGCCCTACTATGGGCCGGTGACCACGCCAATCGTCAGCTTAGTGTTGCGCCACGGTAGGAGTGATCTCTTCGGCCCAACGCTGGCACGCACGGTTCGCCAATAGTAGGCTTACCGGAAATGCTAACAGTTGGCCGGATATTGGCCCAACATTGGGCCCGCGAAAAACGACGCAACCGACCCAACCTCGAGCCAGCGCCACGCCAATCACATTCTACCATTGGCCGATGAACGGCAGCACTACCGGTTCAGTGTTACGCCACGGTAGGAGTGATCTCTTCGGCTCAACGCTGGGATGTACGGTTGGCCAATTGTAGGCTTACAGGAAATCCTAACAGTTGGCCGGGTATTGGCCCAACATTGGGCTAAAGAGATCACGACCATTGGCTGACGGTTGGCGTGATCACCGGCCCATAGTAGGGCTAAGGTCGGCTTCATATTGTTGGCGCAATATTCGGGCTAGTGTTGGCCCAGTGTAGGGCTGTCAAAACAACCCAATGCTTAGCCAACAATCGATCAGATTGACAAGTTTCTGTGCTCGATGATTGTCCATCGAGCTGTTACACAGCTTTAGCACAACATGCAATAGAACAAAAACATGACTTTTAATTTGATAATGCAAAAATACTAAACAATGAAAGTTGGCTTAAAAAAGACTAATACTGGAAATGATACAAATTAAAGCACACCCCAACGCCATAAATTTTAGAACAGACATACAAAAACTTAGCTCAATCTACAATTCTATAATATAACTATCAACACACTCTACCGTATTTTACCTCACATAACAATTTTAAAATTATTTACACGATAAACTAACTAATATGTTGACATGATAAGCTAATTTTAAGGACATTACAAACTAATTTTAAATACCCCTAACTTGGCGCACCTAATTTATTTTCATTGACACGTCACTGCCGCTATGATCTTTCCCCCGATTCATAGTACAGAGACTCGAATATGCCACAAGAAAGAAGAAAATACATCTATGAGATATAGATGTATTTTCTTAGATATAGATATAGATGTATCACTAAGTTTTTCTCGAACTTTCGTCCGCTACACAACTCAACATGTAACAACTCCGCTACACAACTCAACATGCTACAATTTTCTAGATATAGATGTATCACTAAGTTTTTCTCGAACTTTCGTCCGCTACACAACTCAACATGTAACGAACCAAATTGTAAATTTCGAGTTTTTGCTCATTTTGGAAAGAAAACAAATTCTTAAGAACAAACTCAATAGGTAATTACCATAGTCATTTTATTCCTCACTAAAACTTTTCTCAGGTCAATTTCTTATACTTAAAATTTCAATAATGAAACATAAAAAATACTTATAATTATCTATCCATTACAGATCAGAAAAATCGCCCATAAACGATAATAACTCCATCTATTGAGCATCTTCTCACAAAACATCATTTATATCCATAAATAATGGTTTGGTCATAACATCTTTCCAAATATGTGTAAAAAACCTGAAATACCACAACTTCGAGGTTAGTTAACTATCATATCGCATTTCTTTATATTTCCACACTTCGTACATTTCACACACCTATACATACACATAACAATAAGCACCGCAATATAGGAAATCATCCGTACTTTATTTATATAATTATAATTAAAACAGCACTAACATGATCATTACACAAAATAACAAAACATTTAGATAACTAAACCATAACACACAACGCTCATATATACAACTTTTTTAAAAAAACGTGATTGTCAAAAACTGTGTATTATCATTTACACAGAAAAAATATATATTCTGAAGAGGACCCGAACCAGAGGGCCGAAACGTTAGAAAAACATCTTATTTCCATCGATAACCTTGGAAAACCTTCATTGGCCGGACCGAAGCCGAATCCTTAACGATCTCTTGTCACCTACACGGCTGCACACTTCTTTGATTCATTTTTAATATGTGACAAGTACATATATGTCGATATGTATACTCCTACATAGGAACACCGCAAACACTAGCTTGACTAACACTGATGTCTTAAGTAATGAAAGACCTCCATTTGTCAGCCTGTAGCTGCCCCGTTCGTTGGCATAAAAACCAATTTTCTGATAAACTTGGAAAACCGAGAGAAAATTGAAAAAAGAATATTTGACAAAAAAAAATATGGTCATCGTGTACCTGAAGTGACATAGCCCGTTTTAAGTAATTGCTATTGCAAAACGTATCCGTTTGCCTTTCGGCACTCGATCATTGGCGTTAGCCTCTGTATTATTTAATTCGTTTAAAGGAGACTTTATCCTTGGAGTGGCATATTTCAGGTGTTTACATTTTTTTTTTTTTAAAGGAACCGAGTAAAGCGTTTTGAGTGCGGTTTTTTCTTGCTTTTATTCGTGATATACAGAACGTTAAAACATTTTTTTTTAACCAAAATGGCGGCCGTTGCAGCTCCGCGAAAACAAGTCCTCAAATCGCGGGAGGTAAACGGCTGACATCACTGCCCCCTCTTTGTTGATCTGAAACATAAATTCAAAGCATATTATCAATCTGTGACCCTTTGTTCATGGAATGACGGATGGGTTTTTCTTTTAGTACAAATTTCGGGAAATGGCGGCAATTAAAAAAAAATCGAACTTTCGCGTTTTTTTTGCATACAAAGATGAATAATAAATGAAAATGTATCTATCGAAAAAGCGATCCGTCATTCCGTGAAGAGTATGTATTTAACATATGTTTCAACATATTTTCTGAGTATGCTCTCCAAATTTCAGGTCGATATGTTAATTACAGCGGTCAGGAGAATGTCAGCCATTTTTAAAAACGTGTTTTCGAGAAAAACGCGTTTAAAGTTTTGTAATGTGTTTACACAAATGTGTTTATAATTACCGCTAATCGGCAATGCCTGGTCCATAGAGGCATCCCTCCTCTTCTTCTAGCTGCTCACGTTGAGCCGCTAACATCTCCCGCTAAATTTCAAGGAAAAAGTCTCCGTTAAATTTTTCAAAACTCTTCTTTACATTCTCGCCCTCCAACCCCCAACGCTTACGAAAATTCTTAAATTACACACAACTATTGAGAATTCGTAAATTTTTGTTCGTTTGTTTGTTTGATTGTTCGTCCATATTCGTTGTTGCCGTTTGTTTGTTTAATATGAACGTTATGTCATTTTCACTAGCCAAGCCCGCGTTGGGCTTTCTTTAGTCTTCAACCAGCTTACCCTTTATTGTCCTCTTTTTTCGCGTCCCAAACTCGGGAGTCTTTCGGGCTTTCGTTGGGAAAAGGTTATGCGATATGCTAACAGATTTTATTCTTGCAATTCTCCCAGCAATGAATACGTATTGTGCACCTTATTTCGCTAAGATCTTACAAAGTTTTGTGTATAGATTGTACATTGATAAAAATTCTGATCTGGTTTTGCGAGCGTCAAAAAATATGGGCATTATTTCACAAGAAATTCAGTTCCTAATGTAGCCATCAATTTTGTGCAAAATTCGAATGATACGGAGCAACGATAGCTCAATTAAGAAATACAGTACACGCTAACGTAGAAAATGCTGTTTTAATGTAGTACATATTTGGAAGAAGCATTTATTCGACTTTTTAGTGTCTCATTTCATTATTTGCATTGAGGATAGATGGAAGGTACAAACTAACATACGTATAAGAAACAAGCGTTTCCATTTAAATTTTATTTTTAATTCCAATCAAATGCCGGTGTTACGTTTTACATTTTATGTATGAGGTAACATAAGATATATATCTTTCGAATCGTCACAGTTTGATTTCATGTTTTCAACACGTTATACAATTTACCATACGGAACACTTTTTCACAGGATTCATCTTAGATCCGAGCTTACATCCGAAATCATTCGAAAATTCTGGTATGTTGGCCAAAGCTCCGTTGATTCGGAATTCGACGGGGCTGTGCTCGTCGGCAAGAACAGCATACATTAACTCCAGATTTTTATAGTCCGCACACCAAGTGTTCCCTAGACCGATCCAAAACATTTGTTGTGGCGTATATAAATCTAGTCCGGGCAATAGTTTTTCCGCTGTATTTTGGCTCGCCCATTCGAGATATGCACGATATGCTACTTTGACACCCAAGTTATCCGCTATATTCTCATCTGATTTGTGGTAAGCGCGCAACTAGACGAAAAAAGAAATTCCGTTATACAGTAGCGCCGAAACATCAGAAAAAGAGAGACCGACAATAAAGCACGAAAATAAATCGAAGAAAATTGCTGCAGTTACATTCAATAACGTTCAATCAAATTGACGTTAATAACATACTTACTTAAGGCCAACCTCATCAACGGTATAATTCCCGTATTGGTCGATCATGCACTTCACGCGTTCGTCAAAATTTTGTTTACTTTTCCATGACCACCATTCACGGAAATTAGCGTTTTTGTCGATAAAGATGCCATTGGTATCAAGAGAATGGCTCATCTCATGAGCGATGACAAATCCTAGCCCGGCATAGTTTAGAAACTTCGATCGGTGTAAGTCATAGTAATCCGGCAAAACGAACCCAGCAGGCACCGCTGTAAAGCAAAAACTGAAGAATATATTTTTCATACGTAGAAAATTTTGTTCCATGAAATATGAACGTATTGGAGAAACTCACCATAAGTATTGAAGCTCGGGGTGTACATCCCGGACATAGAGACTAAATTCCCATCCATGGTCCAATGGTCTCTTTTCGAAGAGTATCGCAAGTGCCTATGAGTATAATTTGACCAAAAAATGCTTATATTTGCTATACTCTGTTGGAGATCACCTTCGACAAGCTCAAGGTCTTCATAAAACTCTTCGAGCTTTTTATCATCTTTGTATTCATTACGAAATGAAACGTGGCCGATAATATTCTCAACTTTTTGGAGAGCTTCTCTTTTTGACGCAGTGTCTAACCATTCAGCCTGAAAGGGTTGTTTACAGGACGATTAAAGCCACGAACCAATCGTTAAATATTAATTTAAAAAATGTGAATTGTTTCACTGGAAACGATGAAACGGACCTCTCCGACGATTGCATAAATTGCTTGCTGCATAGCCGTAGCCATCTCGTCCGTGTCGCTTACAACTTTTTGGTCGATATAACTTCTCTGATATAGAGCACTGAGGCTTAAACCCAATTTCGACCGCACGATCTCAACGCACTTCTTCCACTTGTCCACTGGCCGAACTGATCTATTTATCAAACTGTAGAATTCGTGAATTCTATCCCGAATCTCTTCACCAACTGGTGCCGTCGAGGATTTCACTCGCAACCGCCATAGCAAATTAGCCAATACCCTCTTCGGTGTTTGAGATAGAACTTTTTCCACATTGTCAAAGTCTTTTGGCACCATAATGACATCGTAATCAGTAAGCTTATAGGCTCGTGGGACTTGCGAATGAATAAATTCGAAAATGGGCAGTTTCGGATACTTGTCCACAAATTCTCCGACCGTTGTGCGGGTGTAAGCACGGTGGCCTATCCATCGATCCGCCTCCGACAATGTATCCTATGTCCAATACCGATAAGAATGAATTACCTCCCATTCATTGTCGAAATACAAGACATAATTCTTTCGCTTAATTTTCATTCACGCTTTTACATTGGCCAGCATGATTTCGACAAGTACTGCGTCTCGGAGTTCACTTCCCGCCCGTCTTCTTTCAGCACCGAACATTACAGCTACGTCCACCATACATTTGTAATAAGCCTGAACGATTTCGTTGGTAAAGCCCATACTCAAGATTTCAGGGGCAAGCACCCTATCTTTTTGTTCAATCTGCAATATTCAATATTCTGTTATATTTTGTTCCGCCTTCGAATTTAACTGTGTATGCTTTTAATCGGTTTTACAAACCCAAGGAATCGATTTTTCGCTGTCCTCCATGTCAGGATGTAAAGTTACTTTTAACAGAGCCGTAAGAATGGCGTTTGTGCTGAGAGCCAAACCACGCCAAAATTTGCCAACGAGGACAGGCCAGCCAGAAATGTCTCTCAATTTTTTATAGAATCCTTGGATTGCGCGTACTGACCCGTCTTCATCTAAATATTAAATTTTGACCCTTTTTATAATGATAAACCCGATCACAAATGGCGGCACAGTTTGCTTATTCCGCTTAAATAGTACTTATTTCCGTTCAAGAGATAGGAGCGAAGGGCAATAAACATTATTATTAGTGTCAATAAAAAATAAAACCTACTGCTGTTCATGCAATTGTCGTATAAAATTTTGACCAGTTTGAAGGGCTTAACTGATTTTTCTTTATCGATGTTTTCTATGATATATCTCAAACGCGTGTCCAAATCTTCATTGGCCGCGTTGTACACATTTTTCGTATGTGCACCGGGGCTGGTGAGGCCCCCTTTCCCAAACCGACCGCAAGTAAACTCATAAAAAGTCGTCGCAAGGGTCGACACTAGAATTCATGTTCTCCGAAATCCAAGATACTGAAACGAGAGTGCAAGTAATTTACTTCGACCTGTTATATTTTCGTGATCATTTGGTTACAGTGGAAAGCCATCGGACCTATTAAACAATTTTTCACTAACCCGTCATCAAGCATTCCCATGTTAAGCATATGTTGTCGATGGATATCGGGTTGGTGGTATGATTCGTTGGCGGTCGCGGACCTGCAATTACATTGAAGTCAATAATTCACACATATGCTAAATTAATTTTTGCGATTATCAATAATTTTTTCGTCCTTTTCTTCTGCGACCGACAAGAGAGCGCGTTTACATAAGGATTTCAGTCACTGTAAAATTGAGATTATAAATCGCGTTCGAGTTTGTATAATCTGTATTTTGGTTGGTTGTTAGTTCAAATTAATATTTTGCTTCAAAGGTACTCACGACCAATCTCTCTGCCTCTTGCAATGCACACATAAATTGTGCACATCACGATAATCTTCGGCCACCACATGATATGCTTTTCTTCAATATATACGATGATAAGACGTGATGATCAGTAAGCACCAACCACGTACTCGTATCTGAACGTCGTGTGGCTGTTGCCGTAGATTCTCGGTCCTCTTATAGTAGTCTCGCTTCGCCGTCTTTGTCGCGTGAAATTTATAAAAGCACGTAACAAATAAAATTATTCAGCTGTGCCAGTGACAGATTCCCAAGCTGTCATTGGAAATTCGATATGATTGACTTACTTGAGCATATCTACTTCATGACGCTAACACTGAGGAAATTCCAGCTGTGAATTCGAAAGTGTATAGATTAAGAGAATTCTAATGTAAAGTAAAAATAGCCCAAACCCGAAGACTTTTTTCGTATGGGTAGCCAGCTTTTTTAAAAGAAAATAATTATTGAAGATAATAGAAGAGCTCTTGTGGTGAAGGGTTGATAGATTTTTAAATTCAATTTCAACCAAACTATCACAAAAATATGTTGTCGAAGAACTGGTCCATGTCAGTGTTCATACAACAATTTTGTGACCTTTGCTTTCTACCACGAACACCGCGAATATCAGACGCGCATCTCTCATGCCGTGGCACTTCACGAGAACACTGAAAACCTTTCTTCCATTTCCATTTGATTATCCAATTCAATTATCATATCTTTGAATCATATCATATTGAATCCAATTCAATTATCATATCTTTCCAAACCTAAGGTAGCGCTTAAGCCGAACAAATTATTTAAATTTGATACATTTCCACATTGGCTGTACTCTATGAAGAGATGGGGCTAGACTCAACCGACGCACTTTCTATAGACGATACGTGGAAAGTTACAAATGTTGATACGAGATATCTCAGATTTAGAGACGATGCAGCTCCTTGAAATTTCACAAACATTCAGCCATTGCAGTTCTTTCCTATCACTATGAATTTCAGTACAATTTTTCGAAAGAGACACTCGCGCGAGAACGAACCCAAGTTATTCCTTTCACGAGTCCGAATATTTAACAACTAACTAATCTTCGTTGATAATCAAGTAGAAGTACATCCCACTATGCTGGTAAAATTTCGAGCCAAGGTACCGAACTTTTGACGAAAAATTACGACTCTAAAAATCGTTTCATGTATAGGGCTCTTTATGGAGATGACACGCTGGCCACATTTCCATCTAGTAATTCATACACAGAATAACTCTAGATGTTTCATATAAACTACTCACGGATGTAAAAATATCTAAAGATTCCGTAACGACAATAAAATCAGGGGGTCACCGAATATTTACCGAAAAATTAAATGTGAAAATGTGACCAGCAGAAGATTTTTCGTAGCCGCGAGTTTTCAGAGGAAATGTAAAAATGTCTAAACCTTCTACATTCGCACGAATTTTTTCATTTCTGTTTATCGTTGAGTATAATAATTGATAATGCGCCACTGTAACTCACCAATGATTCAGAAGGGCCCTCCTATTCCCCGACAAAATACGTTCCTCCGCGAAAGGAATACCTTAAGATCAAAATCGATGGTGCTTGGGTCATTTGCTCCCGTTGCACTATATCGCAAGTTCTTCGTTCTCTACTACGTTTTTATTCATTACGGACCGACATGTTCTGGGTCCGAACGTTGCTCGATTATAGCACACAGACGCAATAAATCAAATTCGCACGCATATTCGTCTCGATCTATCCGCGTTATAAACCCTATTCGTAGGTGTCATCGTGTTCCACTCAAATGAGCCACAATCTCGCAGCTGTTCGTAAAAATTACCTCGATGTTCCTTAATTATATGAAAATAATACAATTCATTTAATAACGCGATATAATCGTCCCCTATATTTCACGTGTATGATTTTGTTTACGTTTTAAACGAAAAAAGTATGGGAAACGGTACTTTCCGAAATACCAGGCACGAACTGGTCGACAGTCACGAGTATCGCTCGGCTGTGGGAAGATTTTTCTCGCGCCTTCGGGGGTCAGGATTTGTGCTGCAGACCTCCATAAGTTTTCAACCACTTTGCTTGCGTCCCATTGCCCTGTTTTGTTGTACTCTTCAATTTTGGAGGATTTCGGACTTTCATTGCGAAAGAGCTACGACATGGGAACGACTAACAAACTAGCTAAATAGTTACCAAGTATTATAATTGAGGACGGTAGTTTGCTGAAATGCCACAAATTTTGCCGTGTACATATTCCATGGAATAATAACATAATATCTTACCTAGCGAGCGCCCGCGAATATTTCCGTTGTTTGACCAAAAATTTAGTTTGCGGAGAAACTATTTACTTTGTGATATTCGACTGATGTCAAGGAACGATAATCCAATAAAGAGATACAGCATCTACACGTGCAGCGAGTTTTTTTTCTAGTGTTAGGTTTGGCAGAGACACGGAGTAGGCCTCATTTGAATATTGATATCAAGGGTAAATATAAGGTGTTTTACATATGCTATATGTGTACCACCAGATAGCTCAATATTCTCGATTTCGTGTGAGAGTTTTTGTTCGAAATCTTGACTTTTTTATTACAATCTAATGTTCGGACCGTGTTTAAAATTTTTTGCGATTCCCTGCGTAGTTGAAAATAATAGAGATAGTCCATCAACGATCATTGGTGATTGAGTCAAATTTATTTGCGTCTTTCAAATGTTCACAGTCGTCATAATTCAAAGCGATTTTTTTCGTTACATCCTACATCCTTTCGTTATATCCTACTAAAATGTAACTTACAGAACACTTTTTTCACAGAACTCATTTTGGATCCAAGCGCAAAACCGAATTCACTCGAAAATTCTGCGCTTTTGGCCAAAGCCCCATTGACACAAAATTTGACGGAACTGTGCGTGTCCGGCACTGCGTTTTGGTACTTTATACACCATGTATAAAGTATCATGTATATACAGATACCTAAACCAATCTAGCACATTTTCCGTGGTATGTAAATTAGACCGGTCAACATTTTTCCTCCTCGTGTTGGCTCGTCCATTTGAGATACGCGGGATATGCCGCTTTCCCATCTGCATTATCCACGGTTTGTTTCTTGTACGCGCGCAACTGCACTAAAAGGAACATTTTCATCATACAGTAGCGCGAGATGAAAAACGTCTAGAGCGCAGCCAATGGTGATGAACTTCCGAAAGTTGGACATAATGGGGTACCCGGCAGCTCAATTAGACTTCTGCAGCCAAAGAATCACCAACCGATATTATAGATTCATTCGAAAGGAAACTTTTAACACGTACTAGACGTATTAGAGCGTGATCAATCGAACTGAACGAAATGGCTACCTTCAGGCCAATCTCCTGAACGGTGTAATTCCTATATTGCTCGACAATGTTTTTAGCTCGTTCATCAAATTGTTGCTTGATTACCGATGCCCACTACTCACGAAAATTAACGTATTTGTCGAACGATGTACCAGTGCGATCTAAACGGTGACTTATCTCGCGAGCGATACCAAATCGTAATGCGTCATTATTGAGAACCTTTTGTCGATATAAGTAATTGTAACGCCATAATGAATACAGCAGGCACCCCCGTGAAGCGAAAACAATAAACCATATTCTTCTTTTATAAAGAACTTAATCCCATGAGGTAGGATTAATGGATTGGAGCCCGAACTTATTATAAGGGTTGGGCTCGCGTATGCATGCTGCGTTTGTTGAAAAAGAAATCACCAATCGTGGTCCAGTCCCCTCTTTCCAATGGTTTTGGCGAGCGACTATTCGAGGTATTCCACAAAAGTGTACAGTCAACGCCCATCTATTTTGCCGCCAGCTATTTTGCACCGCCGGCTATTTTGCGAAAAGGTGACCAGCTATTTATCCGACACGGCCTTTCCCTAAACCCCACTATTCGAGCGTAGCAATTCTCGTAGCTGCGATTACCATGGGAACTCGCTGCTATCGACGCGGAAGTAGGGCGCACGGTCTTACATACTGTAGCGCCATTCTGTAACTCAGTTGCGACAATTGTCGTTATCGATAATTAGTAACAGCCAATCGCATGCACAATCACAGAAGAAAGGGAGCCTCTTAGTGGCTGTCGTTGTCTACCGATAACGAAAACTGTCGCTACCAAGTTGCGGCAACGCGCTACAGGTCTGGAAACTCCATTGGTGTGGGTCCGTCGCTATTTGTAGACATTTTTTAATTTTGTAGTGGCGGCTAGAGTCGCTGCTGTAGGGTTGCCCGCTTCGGCGCGTGACGGCGTTTGCGGAGGAGGGGGGGATCTCTGTCGCAGTCCCACCCGCAAACTTATCTGTATGTAAGACCACGGGAGGGGCTAAGTCCCAACATTGCAAAACGTAATGATTTGCCTTTTGGTATTTGATCATTGGCGTTAGACTCTGTATTCTTTAATAAGTTTTCATTTTCCAACGGTTTTCTTGCCCTCCTGCCCTCTAACTCCCAACATTTAGAAAAGTTCTAAAATTACCCACAACTCCTGATCATTCGTAAATTTTTATTCCTTTATTCCTGTGTTTGATTGGTCGTTCTTATTCGTTGTTGGCGTATGTTTGTTTAATGCCATGCCTGCGTTGGGCCATGCCTGCGTTGGGCCTTCTTTATTGTTCAATCGGTTTACTTATCCGTTATTGTCCTGTTTTTTCACCTTCTCAAACTTGAGAATTTTTCGGACTTTCGTTGGGAAAAACCTATACGATATCCGAACGGATTTTATTCTTGTAATTCTCTTAACAACCCGTGCGGAAAATTGACAGGGCATCCCTCATAAAAATAAGGGCCTTTAAAGGCTTATTTGAGGCTTTCCTTATCAGAGATGCCTCAAATAAGCCCTTAACGGCCCTTATATGGCAATCCCGATAGGGGTTGGCATAATAAGGGCCGTTGCGGGTCCTATTATGGCAATCCCTGTTGGGATTGCCACAATAGGGCCAGATTTGGGCATTATAGGAAACGGACCAGTATACATAGCTTGGACTAAATCGTTTGTGGTATTTCAATTACTACACTCAATTATTCGATAATAGGTAAAAATAGGATAAAAACGTGAGGGCATTAAAAATTATTATATATTACATTTACAAATCCTTAAAAAAATTACACATTATTCTTATTGCCTTATTCACTATTGGAGTGATGCCAGCGCGTATGTTTGAACAATCCCATTCCGTTTTTCAAAAACATTTTTATCATGACTATTTTTCGCCGAATACTTTCCATATGAAAAATTATTTCTGCCGAAGATTTTGATGATATTTTCCACTAATGAACCTTACCCGATTGAGTAGGATAAGTCAATAGATTGGTTTTCGTGTTCCAGATATTATCTTCCAACAAAAACGATTCTAGACACTGATTGGATCCGAATATTTTTCTAATTTCTGCTATAGGGGCAGCGTGCGTAGCTATTAGTAGGTAGGTACTAGTTTCAATACCCATATAGGTGAAATATTTTCTTCGAAAAAAATCATTCCGAAAGGCTAGGGCATGACGAATTACGATACAAAATCGTTGTGGTAAACTCTCAATTAAGTGCTTAATTTCATTTTGGATTTATGACATATTTTATGCACATAGTACACTTCAATTGACAGTGTACATTGTAAGCAAATAAAGATTTATTTGAATTGAATCTTTATTTATTCGATTTCAATATATTTGATATTTAAAAAGAATAGCTGAAACGAATCAAAAAATATATTTTAACCCATTAACGCCCAAGAATCGCGATTTTTTCCTTCATTTTCAAGCCAGATTTTTATTATATAAAAAAAATCATAAAAAATGAAGAGATACGTTCCCTAGTATTTTCGACGGTGCTCTTTCAGAATCTGGGGTCAAAATCGGGTTTTGTTCATTAGGAAAAAAAATATGGCGGCTTTTAAACAAAAAAAAAACAGGAATAATCGATGACACTTTTTTCACATTTTTTTTTCACCTCTAAGCCGTTGAAAAGTCGGGTTTTTTTTCAACCATGGGTGCATAGAATAGTGACGATTGAACAATCAATTTTTTTAATTCGTCGTTGTCAACATTTTCACCCCCAAAATGGCGCTTTTCACCCCCTGAGTGACACGAAAAATTTCACGCTCGGTGTCCCAAATGAAAAGTACTTGGATTTGGACGAAAATTGGTACTCGGGGATTTTCGAGGTCGCTGATTATGATTCTGCTCTCAAAATTCCGAAATTAAAAATGGCGGATCCAATATGGCGGACACAAATGCAAAAGTTCATTTGAATTGGATAAAACGTGGCACTCAGGGGCTCTCGAGGTCGCTGATTATGATTCTGCTCCCAAAATTCCGAAATTAAAAATGGCGGATCCAATATGGCGGACACAAATGCAAAAGTTCATTTGAATTGGATAAAACGTGGCACTCGGGGGTTTTCGAGGTCGCTGATTATGATTCTGCTCTCAAAATTTCGAAATTAAATATGGCGGATCCAATATGGCGGACACAAATGCAAAAGTTCATTTGAATTGAATAAAACGTGGCACTCGGGGATTTTCGAAGTCGCTAATTATGATTCTGCTCTCAAAATTCCGAAATTAAAAATGGCGGATCCAATATGGCGGACAAAAATGCAAAAGTTCGTTCGCATCGGATGGAATGTGGCACTCGGGGATTTTCGAGGTCGCTGATTATGATTCTGCTCTCAAAATTCCGAAATTAAAAATGGCGGATCCAATATGGCGGACACAAATGCAAAAGTTCATTTGAATTGGATAAAACGTGGCACTCAGGGGTTTTCGAGGTCGCCGATTATGATTCTGCTTTCGAAATGCAGAATCGTAATCAGCGACCTCGAAAACCCCCGAGTGCTACGTTTTATCCAATTCAAATGAACTTTTGCATTTGTGTCCGCCATATTGGATCCGCCATTTTTAATTTCGGAATTTTGAGAGCAGAATCATAATCAGCGATCTCGAAAACCCTCGAGTGCCACGTTTTATCCAATTCAAATGAACTTTTGCATTTGTGTCCGCCATATTGCATTGGCCATTTTGAATTTCGGAATTTTGAGCACAGAATCGTAATCAGCGACCTCAAAAACCTCCGAGTACCAATTTTCGTCCAAATCCAACTACTTTTCATTTGGGACACCGAGCGTGAAATTTTTCGTGTCACTCAGGGGGTGAAAAGCGCCATTTTGGGGGTGAAAATGTTGACAACGACGAATATTAAAAAATTGATTGTTCAATCGTCACTATTCTATGCACCCGTGGCTGAAAAAAAAACCGGACTTTTCAATGCCTTCGAGGTGAAAAAAATTTTTGAAAAAAAAGTGTCATTGATTTATCCTGTTTTTTTTTTTATTACAAGCCGCCATATTTTTTTCCTAATGGACAAAACCCGATTTTGACCCCAGATTCTGAAAGAGCACCCTCGAAAATACTAGGGAACGTATCTCTTCATTTTTTATGATTTTTTTTATATAATAAAAATCTGGCTTGAAAATGAAGGAAAAAATCGCGATTCCTGGGCGTTAATGGGTTAAACAAATAAGATCGTAGTAGGCCGTGAGACAAGGAAAAACCCTATTCGAATAAAAAAAAATAGCAGTGTATCGTGATCTTATATAAACGGACACCTATACGTAGAAACACATACATTTACACACACGTGAGCATATCCATTGACAGGGATAACTTATGGGTACACCATGGTTTACATGAGGCGTCGATCAGGCATCCTTGAAGGCCCTTATTATTCTGCCTTTAATGGCCCTCAGTAGCAAAGTGTGACCGGCCACTAAGGGCCCATGTGAGGCTACTCGATTAGGGCCCTATTAAACTTAGGGAAATTCTATATGGGCCCGACCAAAGCCCTAGTTCAATTTCCGCACGGGAATGAATAAGTATTATGCACGTTATTTTGCTGAGAGCGTAGAGAGTTTGCTGTGTTCAATGTACATTGATTAAAAGTATTGTCTGACCTTGCGGGCGTGAATAAATATTGGCATCATTTCAGAGGACATTGAGTTCCTGAAGTAGCCATTCATTTTGTGCGAAATGCGAATGATACAGAGCAACGATAACTCGATTGAGAAATACAATGACAAATTGATAAAACAAGGGTCTCCATTCCAATTTTATTTTTAATTCCAATCAAATGCCGGTTATCCATTTCATGTATAGCGTAAAAAAAGATATACGTGTTCCGAATCTTCCAACCCATAACACATTGATTTGATGTTTCCAACACGTTATACAAATATTTACCATACGGAACACTTTCTCACAGGATTCATTTTAGATCCGAGCTTACAACCGAAATCATTTGAAAATTCTGGTATGTTGGCCAAAGCTCCGTTGACTCGGAATTTGGCGGGGCTGTGATGGTCGGCAAGAACAACATTCATCAACTCCAGATTTTTATAGTCCGTACACCAAGTGTGCCCTACGCCGATCCAGAACATTTGCTTTGGCGTATAAATTAGTGTCGGCAGTTGTTCTTCCGCTTTATTTTGGCTCGCCCATTTGAGATATGTACGATATGCTGCTTTAGCTCCCAAGTTATCCGCTATATTTTCATCTAGAGTGTGGTAAGCGCGCAACTGGACGAACAAAAGAAATGTCATCATACAGTAGCGCAAAGATATCAGAAAGCAGAGATTAACAACGAAATACGAAAATTGATTGAAGAGGAACTGCTGCAGTCTCATTCAATAACATTCAATTCAATTGACCTTAATAACACACTTACATTGAGGCCAACCTCATCAACGGTATAATTCCCATATTGGTCAATCATGCACTTAGCGCGTTCGTCAAACTTTTGTTTACTTTCCGATGAGCACCATTCACGTAAATTAGCGTTCTTGTCCATAAATATATTATTGCTATCAAGAGAATGACTTATCTCATGAGCGATGGTAAATCCCAGTGTGGCATAGTTTAAAAACTTGGGTCGGTGTAAGTCATAGTAATCCGACATAACTAATCCAGCAGGTACTCCTATGAAGGAAAAACTAATGAATATATTTTTCATTTATAAAAAATGTTATTCCATGAGATTCGAACGTATTGGAGAAACTCACTATAAGTATTATAGTTCGAGCGGTATAGTGCGGACATTGAAACTAAATTCCCATTCTCCGTCCAATGGCCTCTTTCCAAAGAGTATCGCAATTGACTATGCGTTTCATTTGACAGAAAAGCGTTTATATTTGCTATACTCTGTCGGAAATCACCTTCGACAAGTTCAAGGTCTTCATAAAACTCTTCGAGCTTTTTATCATCTTTGTATTCATTGCGAAATGAAACGTGACCGATAATATTGTCGACTTTTTGGAGAGCTTCTCTTTTTGACGCACTGTCTAACCATTCAGCCTAAAAGGGTTGTTTACAGGACTATTAAGGCCACGAACCAATCGTTAAATATTGATTTAAAAAAATGTGAATTGTAACTAGAAACAATAAAACAGACCTCTTGCACAATTTCCCACACATTTCGCTGAATGAATGTAGCCATCTCGTTCGTGTCGCTTACGATTCGTCGGTCGATGTATCTTCTCTGATACAAAGCACTGAGACTTAATCCCAAGTTCGACCGCACTACCTGAACGCACTGCTTCCACTTTTCCACAGGTTGAGCCGGTATCCCCATCAAACTGTTGAATTCCCGAATTCTATCGCGAATCTCTTCACCTACTGGCGCCATCGTAGATTCCACTCGCAACCACCATACCAAATTAGCCAATACCCTCTTCGGTGTCTCGGATAGAACTTTTTCCACATTGTCAAAGTCTCTTGGCACCATTATAATATCGTTATCAGTAAGCTTATAGGCTCTTGGTACGTGCGAATAAATAAATTCTCTCATGTGCAGGTCCGGATAATAGCCCAAAAAATCTCCTACACTTATGCGGACGTTAGCACGGTGGGTTATCCATCGGTCCGCCTCCGACAATGTATCCTATGGCCAATGTCGATTAAAATTAGTTACCTACCATTTATTATTGAAATATAACACATAATTCTCACACTCAATTTTCATTCACGATTTTACATTGGCCAGCGCGATTTCGGCCAGTAAGGCGGCTTGGAGTTCATTTTCTGCCCGTCTTCTGTCAGCACCGAATATTACAGCTATGTCCACCATATATTTGTAATAAGCCTGAACGATTTCGTTACTAAAGCCCATTCTCAGAACCTCAGGTTCAAGCACCCGGTGTCCACGTTCTATCTGCAATATTTAACATTCTGTTTCTATTTTCTCCCGTCATCTCAAGTTAACGCCGTATGCTATCAATCGGTTCTACATACCCACGGAATCAAGTTTCTGTTGTCTTCCAGGTCAGGATATAAATTTACTTCGAACAGAATCGGTATAATGACTTTGTTGCTCATACTCAAACTAACCCATTGTTGGCCAACGACAACAGGCCAGCCCAAAAGATCAGTCAATGTTTTATAGTATTTTTCGATTTCTTCTACTGACCACCCATCTTCATCTAAATGACACATTTTGACACTTTATATAATGATTAACCATATCACAAACCGTGGCACAGCTTGCTCGTTCGGCACATCCAGTACTTATTTTTGTTCAAGAGATAGCAGCCAAGGTCAATGAACATTATCATTAGTGTTCATAACAAATAAAACATACTTTTAGTCATGCAATTCTCATATAGAATTTTGACCAGTTTGAAGGGCTTGGCTGATTTTGCTTTATCGATGACGTCTATGAGATATTCCAAATGCATGTCCAAATCGTCATTGGCTGCTTCAAACACATCTTTGGCACGTGGACCGGGGCTGATGGGCCCCTTCCCAAACTGACCGCAAGTAAACTCATAAAAGTCGTCGCAAGGGTTGACGGTAGGATTCATGTTCTGCGCAATCCTAGATGCTGAAACGAGAGTGCAAGTAATTTAGTTCGACCTCTTATATTTGCGTGATCATTCAGTTACAATGGAAACCCATCGGACATATTCAACCATTTTTTACTAACCCGTAGCCACGCATTCCCATGTGAGGCATACGTCCTTGATGGATATCGGTTTGGCGATATGATCCTCCGACGATCGTGCCTCTGCAATTTCATTGAACTCAATATCCCACACATATGCTTAACTAATTTTTGCGACTTTTAATCATATTTTTCGTCATTCTCTTCTCCGATACATAAGGGAACACGTTTACATGAGGATTTTTGTCACGATCAAATTATATTTATGAATCGCGTTCGAGTTTGTATCAAGAGACGTTGCAAGCTCTTGACGCCATGTTAAAAAAAAATTCGACGCCACTGACGAACTGATGATACGCCACGACTCATTATACGGTAAGTAATCTTTACTCTGGTTGGTTGTTAGTTCAAATTAAAGTTTTGGTTCAAAGGTACTCACTACCAATCGCTCCGGCCCTTGCGATGCGCACGTAAAGTGTACACATCACGACAATTTTCGGCCACCACATGATATTGTTTTCTTCAATATATACGATTATAAGACGCGATGAGCAGAAAACACCAAACACGTGATTGTATCTGAAAGTCGTGTGGCTGTTGCCGGAGATACTTGATCTTTTTATAGTAGCCGAGCTTCGCCGTGTTTTTCACGTGATCTCTGATAAACGCACGTAACAAATTAAAATATTCAACTATGTCAGTAGCAGGTTGCTAAAGTGAGAATCTGAAATTATTCACGTACTTAAGCATATTCACTTCATGACGCTGAAACCCAGAAAATTCCAGCTGTTAAATCAACAGTGTATCGCTTAAGAGAATTCTAATGTAAATAGCTCGAACCCGAAGATTTCTTTTTGTAATGCTAGCCAACTTCTTTTAAAGAGAACAATTACTGACGAGAATACAAGAGCTCTTGCGGTGGAGGATTGATAGACTCTTTTTATTTAATTTCAGCCAAACTAGCACGAAAATATGTTGTCGAAGAACTCGTTAATGCAAATGTTCATACAAGAATTTAGTCGCCTTTGCCTTCTACCACGAACACCGCGGATATTAAACGCGCATTTATCGTGCCGTGGCACTTCACGAGATCACTGAAAATGTTTCCTCCATATGAACTTTATTAGATCATATCTTTCGAACCCTAAAGCAGCGCTTGAGCCGAAAATTTTTTTTGAGCATTTCACAAAATTCCAGACTGGCTGTCTTTGAAGAGATGGGGCGAGACTCGACCGACACACTGTCTATAGACGATATGTGAAAAGTTGCAAACGTTGATACGAGATATCTCAGAGTTAGAAACGATAAAGCTCCGTGAAATTTCACAAACAGTCAGCCATTGCAGTTCCTATCACTATGAATTTCAATACATTTTTTCGAAAGAGACATTCGCGCGAGAACTCACTTGAGTTGTTCCTATCATGACCCCGAATATTTAACAATTAACTAATTTTCGTCTGTAATCAAGTAAAATACATGCCAGTATGCTGGTTAAATTTCAAGCGACATTACCGAAATTTTTAAGGAAAAATGTCAGTAATTTCAGCAACAGTAGCACAAAAACATCGGAAAACGGAGATTGGACATGTAATGCTAAAATTGATTGAAGAGGAACTGCTGTAGTTACATGCACTAACTTTCGATTCAATTGACCTTATTGCGATATGTACGTTAAGGCCAACCCTGTCAATGGTATAATCCCCATAACGGTCAATCATTCATTTAATGCGTTCGTCAAATCTCCCTTCGATTAACTCGACGTTCCTTCAAATCAAATACGACGTATTAGAAAAAACTCACTATAAGTATTGAAACTCAGGTTGTATACCCCAGTTGTTGAAACTCAATTCTCATTCACAGTCCAATGATCTCTTTCAAATGAGTGTTGCAAGTTCTCATGAGTATAATTTGACCAAAAAGCGCTTATATTTGCTATACTCTGTTGGGCATCACATCTTTGTATTCATTGCGAAATTAAACGTGGCCAATAATATTCTCAACTTTTTAGGGAGTGCCTAATTTACAATTAGGCACGTACCAAGCTTATTTACTTCAAGCCTGACATTGCCTTTCAAAAAACGCTAGCTCTTAGCTAAAGAATTGACGGCTTAACAGAATTACAATGGAAGAAAAATAATTTAAATCTAAAGGCTTTCCTTTGAATATGACACCGAGCGGGGAAACATAAATCGTGTACATCCAGAATCAATATTCCTCAGTCATATGTACAAGGTCGGTTTAACAGCTTTGAGCACCCATAGCTACCATCGTTATCGAAGAACGACGAATTATTCAAGAAAATAAGAGACCATTTTGCACGTATAGGAATCACCCAGTGCATTGCAAGGAAACGGAATAACAATGTAACGAATAACATCGGCCTGAGTGGGCAGATAAACCTCAATGCTGAGTCAAAGTCTCGTGCACCGTGGAATTGGCGAATATGTGACAAGTACATGTATGTCGATATGTATACTCATAGATAGTAACACCGCAAACACTAGCTTGACTAACACTGATGTCTCAAGTAATGAACGACCTCCATTAGTCAGCCTGTAGCTGCCCCATTCGTTGGCACAAAAACCAATTTTCTGATAAACTTGGAAAACCGAGAGAAAATTGAAAAAAGGATATTTGACAAAAAAATATGGTCATCGTGTACCTGAAGTGACATAGGCCGTTTTAAGTAATTGCTATTGCAAAACGTATCCGTTTTCCTTTTGGCACTCTATCATTGGCATTAGCCTCTGTATGATTTAATTTGTTTACATTTTAAAAACTCTTCTTTACATTCTGGCCCTCCAACCCCAAACGCTTATGAAAATTTTTAAATTACACACAACTATTGATAATTCGTAAATTTTTGTTCGTTTGTTTATTTTATTGTTCGTCCATATTCGTTGTTGCCGTTTGTTTGTTTAATATGAACGTTATGTCATTCACTAGCCAAGCCCGCGTTGGGCTTTCTTTAGTCTTCAACCAGCTTACTCTTTATTGTCCTCTTTTTTCGCGTTCTGAACTCGGGAGTCTTTCGGGCTTTCGTTGGGACAAGGTCATACGATATCCTAACAGGTTTTATTCTTGCAATTCTCCCAACAATGAATACGTATTGTGCACGTTATTTCGCTGAGATCTTACAAAGTTTTGTGTGTAGATTGTCCATTGATAAAAATTCTGATCTGATTTTGCGAGCGCCAAAAAATATGGGCGTTATTTCACAAGAAATTCAGTTCCTCATGTAGCCATTAATTTTGTGCAACGTTCGGATGATACAGAGCAGCGATAACTGAATTGAGAAATACAGTACACGCTAACGTAGAAAATGCTGTTTTAATGTAGTACATATTTGGCAGAAGCATTTATTCGATTTTTTAGTATCTCATTTAATTATTCGTATTGAGGATAGATGGAAGGTACAACTCAACATACGTATAAGAAACAAGCGTTTCCATTTAAATTTTATTCTTAATTCCAATCAAATGCCGGTGTTACGTTTTACATTTTATGTATGAGGTAACAAAAGATATACATCTTCCGAACCGTCACAGTTTGATTTCATGTTTTCAACACGTTATACAATTTACCATACGGAACACTTTTTCACAGGATTCATTTTAGATCCGAGCTTACATCCGAAATCATTTGAAAATTCTGGTATGTTGGCCAAAGCTCCGTTGATTCGGAATTCGACGGGGCTGTGCTCGTCGGCAAGAACAACATTCATCAACTCCAGATTTTTGTAGTCCGTACACCAAGTGTTTCCTACACCGATCCAAAACATTTGCTTCGGCGTATAAAATAAATTGGGCAATAGTTTTTCCGGTTTATTTTGGCTCGCCCATTTCAGATATGCACGATATGCTGCTTTGACACCAATGTTATCTGCTATATTTTCATCTAGATTATGGTAAGCGCGCAACTAGAAGCAAAAAGAAATTTCACTCTACAGTAGCGCAAAAATATCTTAAAAATATCTTCAATTTAATTGATAACACACTTACTTTAAGGCCAACCTTATCAACGGTATAATTTCCATATTGGTCGATCATGCACTTAACGCGTTCGTCAAACTTTTGTTTACTTTCCGATGACCACCATTCTCGTAAATTAGCGTTTTTGTCCATAAATATGCCGTTGCTATCAAGAGAATGACTCATCTCATGAGCGATGATAAATCCTAGCATGGCGTAGTTTAGAAACTTCGCTCGGTATAAGTGATAGTAATCCGGCAAAACGAACCCAGCAGGAACTCCTGTAAAGCAAAAACAAATAAATATATGTTTCGCTACTATCGAATTTGATTCCATGGGATGCAAACGTATTGAAGAAACTCACTATAAGTATTGAAGCTCGGATGGTATGCCCCGGATGTCGAAACTAAATTCCCATTCGTAGTCCAATGGTCTCTCCTCAAAGAGTGTCGCAACTGAGTATAAGTAGCATTTGACAAAAAAGCTGTTATATTTTCTATACTTTGTCGGACATCACCTTCGGCAAGCTCAAGGCTTTCATAAAACTCTTCAAGCTTTTTGTCATCTTTGTATTCATCGCGAAATGAAATGTGGCCGATAATATTCTCGACTTTTTGGAGGGCTTCTCTTTTTGACACAGTGTCTAACCATTCAGCCTAAATGGATTGTTGACAGCATGATTAGAACCAAGAACCAATCGTTAAAAATTAGTAACAAAAATAATGCCAATTGTTCCACTAGAAACGATGAAACAGACCTCTTGGACGATTTCATAAATGTTTTGCTGAATAAACGTAGCCATCTCGTCCGTGTCGCTTAGTATTTTTTGGTCAATATGTCTCCTCTGGTACAAAGCACTGAGGCTTAAACCCAAATTCGATCGCACTGCCTCGACGCACTGCTTCCACTTATCCGCAGATTGAGGAGATCTCGACATCAAATTGTCGAATTCGCGAACCCTCCCGCGTAACTCTTCAACTGATGCCGCTGAGGATTTCACTCGTAACCACCATACCAAATTAGCCAATACCCTCTTCGGTGTTTGAGATAAAACTTTTGCCACATTGGCAAAATCTTTTGGCACCATAATAACATCGTTATCAGTGAGCTTATAAGCTTGTGGTACGTGCGAATAAACAAAGTCTCTAATGGGCAGTTTCGGATACTTGTCCACAAATTCCTTTACAGTTGTGCGGGTGTTAGCATGGTGGCCTATCCATCGATCCGCCTCCGACAATGTATCCTATGTACAATACCGATTAGAATTAGTTACTTACCATTAATTATTGAAATATAACACATAAGTCTCGCACACAATTTTCATTCACGATTTTACATTGGCCAGCCTGATTTCGGCAAGTACGACGGCTCGAAGTTCATTTTCTGCCCGTCCTCTGTTAACACCGAATATTACAGCTATGTCCACCATGTAGTTGTAATAAGCCTGAACGATTTCGTTGGTAAAGCCCATTCTCAGGATTCCAGGTTGAAGTACCCTACGTCCTTGTTTGACCTGCAACATTCAATATTCTGTAATATTTTGTTCCGTCTCCTAAAGTTAATGGTGTACGCTTTCGATCGATTTTACCAACCCAGGGAATCAAGTTTTTGTTGATCTCCATGTCGGGTTTTAAAGTTACTTCCACCAAAGCCGCAAGAATGACTTTGTTGCTCATAGCGAGACCACGCCATTTTTGGCCGGCGACTACAGGCCAGCCGAAAATGCCGCTCAACGTCGTATAGTATATGTAGGTCTCGGATCGTGATAAGCCGTCTTCACCTGAATGTTAAGTTTCGACTCTATTTGGATTCGGCTTAAATAGTACTTATTCCTGTCCAGGAGATGGCACCCCAGTGCAATAAACGTTATCATTAGTGATAATAAAAAATAAAACCTACTGCTATTCATGCAATTCTCGTATAGAATTTTAACCAGTTTGAAGGGCTTGGCTGATTTTTCTTTATCGATGTCTTCTATGATATATTTAAAACGCGTTTCCAATTCGTCATTGGCCGCGTCAAACACATCTTTGGCATATGCACGGGGGCTGGTGGGTCCTTTCCCAAACCGACCGCAAGTAAACTCATAAAAGTCGTCGCAGGGGTCGACGCTAGAATTCATGTTCTTCACAATCCAAGATGCTGAACCGAACGTGCAAGTAATTTAGTTCGACCTCTTATATTTCCGTGATCATTTGGTTACAATGGAAACCTATCGGACATATTCAACACTTTTTCACTCACCCGTAGTCAAGCACTCCCACGTGAAGCATACGTCGTTGATGGATATCGGGTCGGCGACATGATCCTTCGACGACTGCGCACCTACAATTTCACTTAACTCACTAAGTTCCATATGCTAAACTATAATTGGTGCGATTTTCAACATTGTTATTCGTAATTTTCTTCTGCGATCGACAACACGTTTACATGAGGATTCCATTCGCGGTGAAATTAAATTTATGAATCCTGTTCGAGTTTGTATAATCTTTACTTTCATTGCTTGTTAGTTCAAATTTAAAATTTGGTTCAAAGGTACTCACTATCAATCGCTCCGGCACTTGTGATGAACACATAAATTGTGCACATCACGATAATCTTCGGCCACCACATAATATGTTTTCCGCAATATGTACTATGATCAACCGTAATGATCAGTGAGCAGCAAACACCTAGTTATATCTGACCGTCGTACAGCTGTTGCCAGAGATACTCGGTTCTCTCATAGCAGTCGGGCTGATAAGACTATCGCAAATTTCAAATTAGTCACGTACTTTTTTCCCTCTTGACGCTAACATTACGAGAATGCCAGTTGTTAATTAAAAAGTGTATAGCTCAATAGAATTCTTATGTTAAATAAATCACTCAAGCCCGAAGACTTCTATGAGTATGAGTCGCCAGTTTTTTTTTTTAAGAAAACAATTATTGAAGAGAATAGAAGAGCTCTTACGCGATGAAGGATTGGAAGATTCGCTTTATTCAATTTCAACCAAACTAGCAGGAAAATATGTTGGCTTATGCGAATGTTCATCCAAGAATTTAGTTGCCTTCGCTTTCTGCCACGAATACCACGAATGCCGAGCGTGCATTTCTCGCGGCTGTGGCACTTCATGCAAACACTGCAAATCGTTCCTCCATATCAAATAAATGATGCCTTATCTTTCCGACCCTAAGGCAGCATTAAAGCCGAACTAATTTTCTTAGAGTTTTTCCATAATTCCAGAGTGGCCGTACTCTTTGAAGCTAGGCTCACCCGACACACTGTCTATAGATGATATGTGAAATATTGAAATGCGATAATCGAATCAAGAGATATAGTTCATACACGTGTAGCGAGTTTTTTTCCAGAGTTATATTTGGCAGAGACATGGATGAGGCCTTACATGAATATTGATAGTGAGGGTAAATATACGGTGTTTTACATATGCTATATGTGTACCACCAGATATCTTAATATTTTCGATTTCGTGTGAGAGTTTTTATTTGAAATTTTATCATTTTTAAAATTTACCATCTAATTACCATTTATTGTCATGCGATTCTCTGTGTAGTTGAAAATAATAGAGATACTCCATCATCGATCATTTTTGGTTGAGTCAAGTTTATTTGCGTCTTTCAAAATTTCACAGACGTCATACCTTAACGCGATTTTTCCGTTCCATCGTACAAATATTTACCTTACGGTACACTTTGAATCGAAACTCATTTTGGATACAAGCGCACAGTTGAAATCATTGGAAAATTTTGGGCTGTTAGCCAAAACCCCAATGACACAAAATTTTCCAGGACCGTGGGAGTTCAGTGCCGCGTTATGGTACTTTGCACACCATGAGTTTACCTAGCCCAATCAAGAACACTTGCTGTGGTGTGCAACCTAACCCGGTCAACATTTATTCTTCTTTGTGTTGGCTCGTCCATTTGAGATACGCAGGATATGCATTTGCCACGCCCGCCTTATCCACTATGTCTTCGTCCAAATTGTGGCACGCACGCAACTAAACCGAAGTGAAGTCGGCAACAAACCAGTGCCGTACGATATGCATATAGCACCATTTGCTACTTCATATGGAGCGATAATTTGATTAAATTAAGGGGTTAGGCCACAGTAACGGGTATAAAATCATGTGCGAATTTAACATTTTTTTTTCGTATGAAAAAATGATTCATTCATAAAATTAATTACCCATCTATTTAGTATGAATATCAAGCTTTTAGTAAATGTATTTTTTTTCTATGTACTTTTTCAGGCGCTCCGCGGCTCGACATTTAGCATCGACAATTTTTCACCTAGAACAAAAAACAAAAATTCTCGTCAATCTACATTAGAATACCTAGAGAAGTACGTATGGAATAAAAAATATTGTTTTATTCAAAAGTTGTAGGTATTTGAATTGAGTTGTAGCTATTTGAATGAATTTTCAGTGAAAAATTTCGTATAAAATTGTTCATAAAATGAAAAGTTTTCGATTAATCAGAAATTCCGTATGTACTTCTCTGCGAAATGTAATTAGGAACATAACTTTTAAATTTGAAGTAAATCGAGTGAAAATTGTTGAAGTTATTTGTCACGCCAATTGGAAAAAAGCTGTTTCGAGAAAAACGCGTTAAAAGTTTTAGGTACTCTATGGCCGTGCCAGAGGCGGGCTTACGTTATACGCTCAAAGTCGGTGAAAAAAAATGACTTGCTATAAATCGAATAGTAACTTATTCTTATGATAATAAAAAACCGCTTTCGCGAGAAAAAAAATGATTTTTTGAAAATTCTACTGTGGCCTGCCCCCTTAATTGTAAAACCGGTTGGTGAAAGAAATGTCTATATAGACAGATAGAATTCTTATAAAATATAGATTGTTTTGAAGAATAATAACGAAATACAGAAACGAAGTCAATACGTTTTATTTTTCGTTACGGAACCAGTAACAAACAAAACTAATTTACAGAAATAAGAAAATTCATGCGAATTTTCGATCCAGACAAAAGTTTTCAAATTATCACACATCACATTCATACATTATGATACGCTGTACAGATGAAAAATATCAACAAAATACAGAAATTGAGGCAATATGTTTTCCTTTCGTTGTGAAAGTAGTAACAAACAAAATGTATTTATAAACACGAAAAAATTCATAACAGTCGTTTGATCGTTTTCGCCGTAGGTCACGATAAATATATATTATATCGAGACATTATTTCTTTAATTAAATCTAACACAATTCACGAAATTGGTTAGTCCGCACACGCGTTATTCCAACATGGTCGACAAGCGGGAATCATCGATGGCGGATGGCGTCGGTTGCGTTCTTGTCGCTCAGTTCACTTCGGTTCGGTCATGCAATAGCGACGCATGCGGTGAAACCACTAACTACGAATATCCGGAGTTTCGCAGACGGTCTTGGATCGTGATCGCCGCAGGCGTTCGTATTCCTTACCTCCAGTCTTCTTGGGTGTAATTCCTATATTGCTCGACGATGTTTTTAGTGCATTCATCAAATTGTTGCTTGATCGCCGACGCCCACTACTCACGCAAATTAACGTTTTTGTCGAACAAGATGCCAATGCGATCTAGACGATGACTTATCTCGTGAGCGATCGCAAATCCTAATGCGACATAATTGAGAACCTTTTCTCGATATAAGTAATAGTAATCCGCCACAATGAATACAGCGCGCACCGCTGTGAAGCGAAAACAATCAACCATATTCTTCTTACATAAAGAACTTAATCCCACGAGGTAGGATGAGTGGATTAGAGTACCAACTTACCATAAGCGTTAGGCTCGTTCTTGCAGGCTACGTTTGTTGAAAAAGAAATCACCAACTGTACTATTCAAGGTATTCCACGAAAATTTACATATATTCTCCGTATTGAGCCGGAAATCATAATCCAGCGGTTAAAGGTTTTTGTTAAAGTCTTTTAGCTTTACATCTTCTTTGTATTCTATACGTTAAGCAGCGCTGCCGATCGTATTCCCAACTTTGTGGGGAGTTACTCTTTTTGACGCAACGTCTAACGATTCGGCCCAAAAGTATCGTTTATTGAAAAAAAAAGTTCGCTTTTTTCTACCTAAAACAATGAACCAGACTAACTGCACAATTTTATGAAATGCTTGCTTGACAAACGCCGACATCTCGTTGACTGTTGGTCGATTTTTAGGATCGTTGGGACAAGGCACTCGGTACAGTTAATTTAATAAAATCTCGGTGGCGATCTTTTTTCACGAACGAAAAAACGTAGGCACATGCGGATCAAATGAAAAGTCGATGTTCACGTACACTGTTCTTGATACAACACTTAGCAAGTGCTTCGTTATTTCGTAGCGTCATGAGAGAGATAATATCTTGCGTTCGCGAGATAACTCGAAATTTCTGGTCCAGTGGTTTTCGCGATTCTATTCACGGAAGCGTAATGATATGAGGTGACATCGAAGCGTTCAGTATTCAGACACGGAATGCATAGCAGGCGGATGTATTTTCGGTTTGATGTTTATTTAATTAAATTCCGTTATACACTTTATGATAAAAAAATAATCATGAAATATCTCGTGAATTTCGGAAATATTTTAATATATCAATATATAATAATCTGAACTCGTATAACTATTTCGCGTATTTTGAATCTTCTTTTCTGTTAACACGATTTTTTTGTCTCACTCTCTACTTGAGGGTTCTTAACTTGTTAAAGGCTTTTTTTACATTCGTGATTTTGAGGCTATTTCGGATTTTTCACCACACCGAACACTTCTGCACAGGATTCATTCTAGACCCGAGCTTACAGCCGAAGTCATTTGAAAATGCAGGTGTATTGGCTAAAGGCCCGTTGACTCGAAATTTCGCCGGACTGTGCGGTTTGCCAAGAACAACGTTATCCAATTGTAGATTTTGGTATCTCTGACACTGAGCGCTTCCTAGGCCGATCCAGAACATTTGCTGTCGTGTATAAACTAGTGCGGGCAATAGGTCTTCCACTTTATTTCTGCCCGCCCATTCGAGATACGCGCGATATGCTGCTTCGACACCTAAATTGTCCGCTACGTTCTCAGCTAGAGTGCGGTATGCGCGCAACTGAAAAAAAAATAATCATTATCCAATAGCCCAAAATGGACAAATCTGAATAGCGGAGAATGGTAATGAATCTCGAAAGGCTTCATCATCAGACTCGGAAACCCAATAGCTTGATGACAGGAGACTTTCTGTAGTTCCTTATCTTATTAATTGATTAAACAGATGAATCCTTTAAACTCGCCATTAAGTAGCAAACAAGATGCGCAGAGGGAGTGGTAGTAAAATTGGGACTTGGCATTAATAATATATTTACCTTAAGACCAACCCCATCAACGGTATAATTCCCATATTGGTCGATCATGCATTGAACGCGGTTGTCAAATTCTTTCTTGCTTTGCGATGACCGCCATTCGCGTAAATTGGAGTTTTTGTCGAAAAATATGTTGCTACTATCAAGAGAATGACTCATCTCGTGGGCAATGGTAAATCCTAGCATGGCATAGCTTAGAAACTTCGCTCGGTGCAAACCATAGTAATCCGGCAAAACGAACCCAGCAGGCACAGCTGTAAACCAAAAACAAATAAAAAATGTTTTTTATAAAGAATGTTATCACATGAGATACGAACATATTGAAGAAACTCACTGTAAGTATTGAAGTCCGGGTTGTATGACCCGGACGTTGAAACTAAATTCCCATCCAAAGTCCAATCGTCTCTTCTCAAAAGAGATCGCGGGTGAATATGAGAAATATTCGTCAAAAAAGCGCTTATATTTGCTATACTTGGTCCGACATCACCTTCAACCAGCTCGAGGTCTTTATAAAACTCTATGAGCTTTTGATCGTCTTTGTATTCATCGCGAAATGAAACGTGGCCGATTATATTGTTGACTTTCTGAAGAGCTTCTTCTTTTGAGGCACCGTCTAACCATTTCGCCTAAAAGAGTCATAAATAGCGAGATTAGCACGAAGCAACAATCGTTGAATATTAATAACAAACATTATTAATATTTCTACTTAAAAGAATGAAACAGACCTCTTTCACGATCTCATAAATTTTTCCCTTAATAGACGTAGCCATCTTCTGGGTATCGCTTGTGATTTTTTGGTCGATATATTTTCTCTGATACAAAGCACTGAGACTTGGACCCAAATGCAACCGCACTGTTTCAACGCACTCTTGCCACTTGCCCATGGTTCGCGCAGGTCTTTCTAATAGATTCTCGAATTGCCGCGTTCTAATGCGAACTTCTTCTATTGATGATGCCGCCGAGTATTTTACTCGCAACCACCATATCAAATTAGCCAGAACCCTCTTTGGTGTCTGAGATACAACTTTTTCTACGTTGGCGAAGCCTTTAGGCACCATTATTGCATCGTCGTCAGTAAGCTCGTAGGCATGCGGTATCCGCGAGTAAACAAATTCTCTGAGGTGCAGATTCGGGTACTGGGTCACGAATTCCTCTACGGTCATGCGAGTGTAAGCGCGGCTGCGCATCCACCGATCTGCTTCTGGGACTGTATCCTATGTGCGATACCAATTGGAATTGGACATGTATTATTCGTTGTCGAAATCGCAGAAATTGTTGTAATACTCAATTAAATTTGACAACTTTACATTGGCCAGGCTAATTTCAGCAAGTACAGCTTCCTTTAGTTCGTTTTCGGCCAGCACTCTGTCAGCACCGAATATCACAGCTACGTCCACCATGTAATTGTAATAAGCCTGGACGATTTTATTGCCGAAGCCCGCTCTCAGAATTTCGGAATCAAGCACTTTATGTCGATAATTGACCTGGAATATGAAGGGTCCTGTTAGATTTCGTGCCATCTTCTGGAATTAACTCAGTACACTTTTGTCCGATGCTGCATACCGTTGGAACCAAGTAGCCACTGTTGTGCATATCGGGCTTCAATTTTACTTCCAAGAAAGTCGAAAGAAAGTCTTGTTTATTGATAGTAAAACCACGCCAGTCATTGCCAGCAGTTACGGGCCAGCCAAAAGAGCCATGCAACATATGGTAGTATTCGCTGATGCCGTCCTCCGAAAGCGTGTCTTCATCTAAATATTCAATTTTTATCCGTTCCATAATTAAAATCACTGTTGCAAACGTCGGTATACCTTGCTAATTCTGCTTGTATGGAACCCATTCTGGTCAGTAAGATGGCATCTGAGTGCATTAGACAAAAATAAAACCCACCGCTATTCATGCAATTGTCGTATAGAATTTTGACCAGTTTGAAGGGCTTGGCTGCTTTTGCTTCATCAATGTCTTCTATAATGTATTTCAAACGCGTGTCCAGTTCGTCATTGGCCGTGTCGAACACATCTTTGGCATTTGCACCGGTGTTTGTGCCCTCTTTCCCAAACCGCCCGCAAGTAAACTCATAAAAGTCGTCGCATGGGTCGACGCTAAAATTCATGTTCTTCCTAATCCAAGATGCTGAAACGAGCGTACTAGTCATTTAGTTTTACCTCTTATATTTGCGTGATCATTCGGTTACAACGGGAATCTGACACGTTCAATTAATCAATAATTTTGTACCCACCCGTAGTCAAGCATTCCCATGTGAAGCATACGCCGTTGATGGATGTCAGATTGGCGACGTTTTTCAGTGGAGGCTGCAGACCTACGATTTCATTGAACTCAATGACTCACACGCATTATGCCGAATGTATGTTTGCGATTTTCGATCATGTTTTTCTTCAACGTCATTTTATTTTGCGTTAAATAAGAGAACACATGAGGATTCCAGTCGCGGTCAACTTAATCCTTACTTGCCACTGTGAGGTTCGGAACAAACCCATCACTTTTTTTCTTATGCGAAAATGTATTGATGATGTGTAGGTATTCTACAGAAGTGTGACAAGTAAGGGTTAACTTTATAAATCGCGATCTAATTTTTCTAATCTTCATTTTGATTGGTTATTACTTTAAATATGAAATTTAGTTTTATTGTACTCACTATCTGTAACTGCAGCACTTGTGATGTGCACATAAATTGTGCACATCGCGATAATCTTCAGCAACCACATGATATGTTTCTCTTCAAGGTATACGATGATAAGACGTGATAAACAGCAAGCATCAAACACGTAATCGAATCTGAACGGCGTGTGGCTGTCGCTGTAGATACTCGGTTCTTTTATAGTTGTCGCGCTTTGCCGCGTTTTCGCGTGACATTTGATAAAAGCACGTAACAAATAAAAATATTCAGCTGTGTCAGTAGTAGATTGCCAAAGCTACATTGGAAATCCGAAACGATTGGCGTACATCAAGCATATTTACTTCATGAAGCCAACCCCGAGAAAATGCCAGCTGTCAATTGAAAAGTATCTAGCTTAAAAGAGTTCCAATGTTTGAATAAATAACTCAAACCCACAGACGTCTTTCTGTATAAGTAGCCAGCTTTTCAAAATAGAATTATTGAAGAGAATAGAAGAGCTCTCATGCGGTGAAGGAGTGATAGATTCTCTTAATTTAATTTGAACTATACTTGTACGAGAATATATTGGCGAAGAACTAACTTATGCGAATGTTCATACAAGAATTTCGTCGCCGTTGCTTTCTGTCACGTACACCACGAATATTGATCAGGCGCGCATTTCTCACACTGTGGTACCGTAAAACGGGGCTCCTTTGAACAGGTTTTGGAAGTTTTTCGTAGGTAATTTTTTTTTTCATCCTAAATTCCAACTTTTCTTGCTCCAATAGAACAATGTGTCCTTTAGCTATCAAACGATAAAGGAATAACTCCCCCCCCCCCCCCTCCTCCCCCCACACACAATTTTATATATATATTTTTTTTAAGTGTCAAAGTAACCCCAAATGTGGGGTTCCGTTGACAGGGTATTAAACTGCAACTTATGTCAAAGATTAAGGGTTACTTTCACATAATTTTGATAAAAACTTAAATATTTTATGCATTATACATGGAACTAAATGAACAACAACGATTTTTACAACCAAATTGTCATCTTTATTAAGGTAAAACACGACTGTGACAGACCGAAAAAAGATTTTTACCGATTTTTTTTCTCTACTGTATTATTTATTTGGGATTTGGAAAAAAGTTATGTTATCAAGCATACATTTAAGCTATTTTGTGTAAACTTTTATTTTTCCAAATGTACACGAAAATAAAGAAAATTGTTTTCTCAGAACCATGTTTTTGAAAACAACACGCAGCAGAACTCGAACAATTTTCGTGCAATCGGCTTGAAATTTTAACTATCGCTTCTTAGATTGCTTTAACAGTCAAGTACGAGCGCTTTTTTCGATTAATTGATAATTGTCAAAAATATATCACTTTTGATATGAAAATCATGGTCGAAAAAACGAACTTTTTCTTAAACTCATCGCTATTTTTTTAAAATAATTTTCCTATTCCCTCCCCCCTTCCTTGACTCCTTAAACTAATATAATTAACGAAAATATTTCACTCTTAGTTCCGGGACTAAATTTACGACAGTTCTACTGCGTGCCGCGGAGAGGGTTGGCTGAAAACCAGTAGTGCTATAGCGACTCATGCGCCACTATTTTGTATTCTTTTGACAAATATTTAGTTTTTTTTTTATAAACTTCAATATATACCTTATAAAACCTAAAAGTTGTTTCGACAATGTATTTTATTCCGTTCTTTAGAAAAAATTCCAAAGAAAACGGTCCTAAATTGACGGTTACAGTGGTGTCCTCCCTTAAGGAAACATTTTACATAAAAATATCAAGTATCTGGGGTACTAGTATAGGCACTTAATGAGTCTTATAATTGTCATTGACATCAAAATCAACTTGAGCAACATTACAATCAACTTTAGCAACATTATAAAACACTTGAACAATAAATTGTTGTTCGAGTTTATCCCCCGCACCCGCCGCCGGCCACAAAAGGTCACGCGGGCTTGCTGCGCCCTCATCTAAACCGCATTTTGGCGCTCTGTCAAAGTAGCCCCAATAACTGTCAAAGTTACCCTGAATATCAAAGTAGCCCCGGTAGCCTCCGGTATTTCACGAAAATACTGAAAATCTTTCCTTCGTATCAAATTTATCATATCTTACCTTTTCGGTCCTGAGGCGTTATTTAAGCCGAACAAAATTTCTTCAGCATTTGTCCAAAATGCCAGAGTGGCTGTGCGCTTTGAAAGGAGCTGGAGTCATCCGACACACTTTCTATGGACAATTTGTGAAAAGTTGCAAAGGTTGAGATGAAATATCTCAGATTTAGAAACGATAAAGCTTCGTAAAATTCCACAAGCAGGTAACCATTGCAGTTCTTTTCAACCACTATGGATTTCAATACATTCTTTCGAAAGAGACATTCGTGCGAGATCTACCTTAAGATAAAAATCAACTTCGGTCGGGTAATTTGCAATATCGCGAGTTTTTCGTGTACTACGTGTTTATCCATTACGGATTGGAATATTTCGGGTCCAAACGCTGCTCGATTATAACACGCAGACGCGATAGATGAGATTACCGGATATATTCGTCTCGATATATCCGCGTTATAAACCTCATACGTAAGTGTCAACGTGTTCCAATCAAATGAGTCAGAATCGCGCAGCCGTTTGATAAAATAACCTCTACGTCCCTTCATTATATGAAAATGATACAATTAATTTCATAACGCGATCTAATGGTCCCGTATATTCCACGTGTATTATTTTTTTCGCGTATTTAACGAAGAAAAAAGGGAGAAACGGTAGTTTCCGACCAGGCACGAACTGGTCGACAGCCACGAGCATCGCTCAGCTGTCGGAAGATTTTTCTCACGCGTTCGGGAGTAGGGCATCGCGCTGCAGGTCTTCATAAGTCTTCAACCAGTTTGCTTGCTCTTCATTGCCCTGTTGTTTCGTAATCTCGAATATGGGAGGATTTAGGACTTTCATCATGGAAGGGCTAGGACATGAGAATGGCTTTCTAATCGTCTAACAAATTGGGCGAATAATTAGCAAGTTTTTTGCACGTTAGTTCGCTAAAATTTCACGAACTTTGCTGTGGAGATTGTACATGAGATAATAAAATAATATGCTAGTTTGCGAGCGCCCACGAATATTGGCCCTGTTTCACCGAATATTCAATTCGAGGAAAACCTATTTATTTTGCGATATGACGTACCGTAACGATAGGCCAATCAAGACATACAGTACGTACACGTGTAGCGAAATTTTTCTAGAAATACGCTTCGCGAAGATATGGTTAGGCCTCATTTGAATATTTATATTAAAGGTAAATACAAGGTGTTTTACATATGCTATACCACCAGATAGCTCAATATTCTCGATTTCATGTGAGAGGCTTTATTTGAAATTTTATTAATTTTAAAAATGAGAATCTAATGTTTGGACCCTACTTTACATTTCATGCGATTCTCTGCGTAGTTATAAATAATAGGAATAGTACATAAACGATCAGTTTTAATTGAATCCAATTTATTTGTATCCTTCGAATTTGCATAGTTGATGCGATTGTTTTGTTACGTCATAAAAACATTTTGTTACGCCATACAAACATTTACCAAACGGAACACTTTTTCACAGGATTCATTTTGGATCCAAGCGCACAATTGAAATCACTCGAAAATTCTGGGCTGTTGACCAAAGCCCCATTGACGCGAAATTTGGCAGGACTGTGCGGGTCGACCAAAATAACGTGCTTCAACGCCGCCTTTTGGTACTTCGTACACCATGAGTTACCAAGGCTAATCCAGAACATTTGCCGTGGTGTGTAAATTAGACCGGGCAACATTGTGTCCTTTTTATGTTGGCTCGTCCATTTGAGATACGCGCGATATGCCGTTTTGACACCCACATTATCCGCTATATTTTCATCCAGATTGTGATAGGCGCGTAACTGCACAAAAAGAAACATTTTCGTCACACAGAAGCGCAAAATGAAAAACATCTAGAAAGCAGCAGTGGTGATGAACTTCGGAAAGTTGGACATATTGGGATATCCGATAGCTTGATTAGACTTCTGCAGTCGAGTAATCACCTAGCGGATTAAAGACTTATTCGCAGGGGAACGTTGAGCAAGTAGCGAATATATTGGAGCGCGATCAATCGAATTTAACGAAGTCCCTACCTTCAGGCCAACCTCCTCAACGCTGTAATTCCCATACTGTTCGACCATGCATTTAGCGCGTGCGTCAAATTTTCGCTTGGTTTCCGACGCCCACCACTCGCGCAAATTGGCGTCCTTATCGAACAATATGCCAGTGCTATCCAGAGAATGACTTATCTCATGAGCGATCGCAAATCCTAATGCGGCGTAATTTAGAAACTTCTGTCGATATAAGTAATAGTAATCCGGCACAATGAAGAGAGCAGGCACTCCTGCGAAGGAAGGACAGTCAACCATATTTTTGCTTTCATAAGGAATTTGATTCACCACGGTAGGATAAACGGATTGGAGCCCGAACTTACTGTAAGCGTTGAGCTGGCGTTTGTATACTGCGTTCGTTGAAAAAAAGTCTCCATCCGTAGTCCAGTCGTCTCGTTCCAATGGTTTTCGCAAACGATTATTGAAGGTATTCCACAAAAAATTACGTATATTCTCGGTATTGAGCCGGAAATCATAATCCACCAGTTCTAGTTTTTTATAGAAGTCGTCTAGCTTTGTATCGTCTTTGTATTCTTCGCGGTAAGCAACGTTGTCGATCATGTTCTCGACTTTGCGAAGTGCTTCACTTTTTGCCGCAGCGTCTAACCATTCAGCCTAAAAGTATCATGGATAACGCGAGTAAGAAAAAGATACAGTCTGCAAACATTAATACAAAAAGACCTTCCGTATCCTCTACGTCAAACAATGAACCTGACCTCTTGCACGATCATGTGAAATTCTTGTTTAATAAACGCCGCTATCTCGTCGATATCCCTAGCTGTCTTTTGGTCGATGTATTTTCTCTGGTACAAAGCACTCAGGCTTAAGCCCAAATTCGTTTTGACTGCCCTCACGCACTTTTTCCACTGCTCCGGTGCTCGCACATTTCCCATCCGTAAACTCTCGAACTGTTGCATTCTATCTCGAGTTTCGTCTGAGATCAATGCCGTCAAGCTTTTGACGCGATGCCACCATACCAAATTAGCCAAGGTGATCTTCGGTGTTTCAGATATAATGTTTGCTAAGCTCGAAAAGGCTTTTGGTACCATAATAGCATCGTTATCGGTAAGTTGGTAGGCGGGTGATACCGAGGCGTAAACAAATTCTCTGAGGTCCAATTTCGGGTATTGACGTATGAATTCCCCCACGGTTATGCGAGTGTAAGCGCGGCTAGGTATCCATCGATCTCCCTCGGCCAATGGATCCTATATGCGAAACCGATAAAAATTAGTTCGACTTGTTATAGAAATCGCGGGGATGATTTTCCTACTTGATTTCAGATATCATTCTCACATTGGCTAGGTTAATTTCGACAAGTACGGCTTTTTTTAGATCCATTTCTGCCAGCGCTTGGTCAGCACCGAACATTACCGCTACGTCCACCATGTAGCTGTAATAAGCCTGGACGATATCGTTGTTCCAGCCCATTCTCAGTAATTCCTGATCGAGCCCCCTACTTCGTAGTTCGATCTGGAATATAAAGCGTTTTACTATATTTCTCAAAGACGTTGCTAAGATCGATGTCGTACGCTTTCAAGTATTTCTACATACCCACGGAACTAAGTTTCTACCGTTCTGTACATCTGACGTCAATCTGACGCTCAAGAGATCCGAAAGAATTTCTCGATTATGCATACCCATGAAATTCCATTGATTACCGGCAATTACCGGCCAGCCAGAACTGCTGCTCAACGAGTCGTAATATTCATAGAAGTCATACTCTGAGAATTGATCTTCGTCTACACCTGAATATTAAATTTTGACACTTTGGATCATTTCGGGACCTATTACGAATCGCATGCGAAACCGAAACAGGATTCAGGATCAGATATCAGGATCAAAATGAATCAATAAAATACAAGACTCACCGCTGATCATACAACTGTCGTATAGAATTCTAACTAGTTTGAAAGGCTTGGCTGCTTTTTCCTTATCGATGTCCTCTATGATATATTTCAACCGAATTTCCAGTTCTTCATTTCCCCTGTAGTACATGTTTTCGGCATATGCGTCTTCGGGGATGTTGATGGTTTCCACAAATTTACCGCAAGTAAACTCATAAAAGTCGTCGCATGGATTGATGCTTGCATTCATACTCCCCAATATGGAAAAAGCTGAAATATTCTTGCCGTCACTTAGTTGGACCTTGTATTTACCTGATTGTTCGATTGTAACGAGAAAGCCTCTGACACATTCAGTTGATCAAAATGTTTTTAATTACCCGATCTTATGCAGTTCCATGTAAAACATACGTCTGTAGCAAGTATATGTCCGGTGACATGATCCTTCGAGGATCGCGAATCTACAATTTCATTTGAACATGTCACACATAAATACCAAATTTCTGCTCTTATTTTACGCTAAGGGGCCGTCTACAAATTACGTCATTTTAAAAAGGGGGGGGGGTCTAGTCGGTGAATGACCATAATGATAGTTGGATAGGATGATTTCGGGGGGGGGGGGGGTAAAAATCAGTAAAAAAATCGATAACGTAATATATGGACGGCGCCTAATTCTGTACGCCGTGCTTGCGCGAGCAAGGCAAAGTGTTTCTATATAAGTACCCTCGTCGTTCGCGTTGAACTTAGTTGTTTAAATCTCATTCCACTTAACACAATTTTCACGTTGATTAGCCATTAGTTAAAAACAAAATGTACTTCAATGCTACTCACATCGAGGTGACGCAACAGTTGCAAAACACACAAAACCTGTGCACATGGTGATGATCGTCGGCCACCACATCATACGTTTTTCTTCAGTATATGCAATGATCAAACGTAATGAATAGTTAAAAGTACCAAAGTACCTGTTTGCTGAAGCACGTACCAAAGAAATACGTTTATCCGTGTCAGTAGCAGATAGCTGAAACTCAATTAGGAATTCGAAATTAGTCACGTACGTGCATATTTACTTCATGTCTGACGCCAACAAAAGAACATTCCAGCAGTGAATTTAAAAACTCGCCGTTTCGCAGAATTCCAATGTTAAAAAAATAATTAAAACCGCTTTCGAGTGTTTCTACATATTAGTATTTTTACAAGTACGCTTTCAAGCATTTTCACATAGTATTTCTACAGGTACGCTTTCAAGTATTTCTACATACCCATGGAACTAAGTTTCTACCGTTTTGTATATCTGGTACCAACGTTACGCCCAAGATATCCGAAATAAATTCTTGATTATCCATACCCAATAAATGCCATTGATTGCCGGCAATTACCGACCAGCCGGAACGGCTGCTCAATAAACAGTAATATTTATTGGGGTCCTCACGTGAATATTAAATGTTGACACTTTAGATAATTGCGGATCCTATTACGAATAGCATTCAAAATAGAATCAGGGTTCAGGATGAAGAACAAGAATCGAGATGGATCAATAAAATACCAGACTCAGACATGAATGCCATATTAACATGAATTAGCTATTACTTAAAAACAAAATGTGCTTTACTGCTACTTACAACACGTGGAGCCCGCAGTTGCAATCCACACCAAACGTGTGCACATCCCGATGATCGTCGACCACCCGATAATTCTTTTTCGGCAATTCAACAATTGAATGTAAGGCACATAGCGTAATAGAAGGCTATTCACACCTAGAACTCGAATGACTTTTTTTATCAGAAGCTCGATTCTTTAATAGCACCCAATGAGACGAAGGTTTCCTCGTGTAATGTCTACCGGAGCATGCAACATCTGGCATTAATGCATTAATCTGTATGAGCAGCAAGTTGCTATGTCTATAATTAACTTAATGGTTATCACCATCTGAAATAAATCTACCTTGTGCCAGACGTAGTGTTGAACAAACAAACGTTCGTCATTCTAGAATTTAATAACTAACATAAATCATAGAAACTGATTACTATTACGTGCCATTATTGAGGGCTTCGGCGTCCAAACGCTATACGATACAACACAGACGCTACAGAATTGAACTATGTGACGATATATAGCTATAGCATGTAATACGTACGTGTAAGTGTAAAATTGTTCGAAGCAGTGATGAATAACGAGGGACGATTTTTGATCCGGACATTTTCGAAAAAGTAACATTATTCGTGAGGTCTTGCTCGAAAAAATCATATTGATTATTGATTTAACATCATCATGCCAACACTAAAAAGTTCCAACCGTTTGTATGATCTCCCTTTTTTGGTAACTTTGGATGTTTGTCTGTGACCGGAAGGACATACATGGGTTTTACACGTATAACTGTGTGCAATTCGTATCAGTTTGTGATTTTAAAAAATCGTTTGAATGATAAATCAAGGTGAAATGCCAAATAGGGATGATCGCTGGTGTAATAATGCATAGCTAGCCATTCCATGAGCATAGCAACAACTGGGCAAAGCCTCACACTGGCCCTCATACGTGGGCAGCACAAAATTATACCGCAATCACGATTTCCAAGCCCCGCGACGATCTTATCTGAGCCTCATCCTACTCTTGGGATATATACAGGGTGTCTCAAAATAACCTGACGTTTTAATTTATTAATAAAACGTATTGTTTATTTGAAAAGTACGAATATTTTTATTTTAATGTAAGGTACAAATATGGAGGTTATGTGTGGAACACAATATTCGATAAATGGTCGCCTCGTCCCTGTTTGCAAACGTCCACTCTTTTGGCGAAATTTTCAATAACATTTTGGCATAATTGCGGACTAATTTCATTAATGGTGCGTCTAATTGCTTCGTTGAACTCCGGAATGGTCTGTGGACCATTGGCATACACTTTTTCTTTCAGAAAAGCCCAAAGACTAAAGTCCAACGGTGTTCAATCGCGCAATCTTGTTGTTAGTGGCCAACCCACATCGCCGCGGCGCGAGATAAGACGACCATGAAACTTCGTCTACAACAACTGCATTGTTTCGGACGCAGCGTAGCAGATTGCGCCATTTTCACATTTTCTATGCTTCGCTAGATTATGCAATTCCGCATGACTAAACCTCAAAAAAATGGCACGCAATTCAAAATGTCAGGTCATTTTGAGATGCCCTTTACGTATGTTGTGTAAACGTATATATATATTTCATACAAAAGGACGAAGAATTGGAGGTGACATAAAGATTGCATAAAGCGAGGCCGGAATATTTGGCCTGCTGCAGACTTTATACCGAGACTCCAATCTCGCTGCCATGCAACTTAACAATCTTCCATATGGACCATGTGCACCTGAAGATACCCTACTAAATCCGTCATTTTTTTCGTGAACATCTGTCACAATTCTTTTCTTAGCTTTCAGCAATGTCTGATGCAAAATTACTAACATCGCAAAAAGCAAATATTAATGTTAAGAATCTTAGATTTTATTTTTTATCTCGAATGCTGTTTGCTTCCCATTTCCTGAATCCATGAATATTAAACCGCAATGTTAAAATTTTCCTCTAAATCGGTTTCAGAAATAAAGTGAAACGTATCTACGCACGTACGTAGTATATTAGAAAATATGAATATAATCAGTATATAAATATATTTCGCACGCAGTATAGAACAAAAACCTCCATAGAAAATGTTTGTCAATGTCATAACATTTTTTATTTGAATTATTATTTCATCCGTGCATTGTATCAAAAGTTAATTGTGAAGTTAATGATATTTAAATAAAAGTTAAATAGCGTAGTGAATTCGATAAAATCACATTGGGCATTTTTTCGTCACCATCGAAAAAATATACACATGCAAATGAAATAAAAAGTCAACGTTCTCGTACAATGTTTTTGACGTCACACTTCGTGCTTCGCCATTTGCACCGTCATAAGAAGCTAGATGAATTGCCGAGGAATACATAGAAGGCAACGTCCTCTCGATTTGACGTTTCTTTCATGAAAATCTATTATCCAGTTGATGGTAAAGAAACAATTATGGAATAATTCGTTAATTTCGGAATTTTTTAATTGTTTACTGTATGATATTCACGTCTACGCTTAAACATCTCAAAGAACCGTTACATCCTAGCGAATGTGCAGGTGGTGTCTTCTCTCCGTTATTCCCAATATCCTTATTTGCCGTCATAAGCTTATTAAATGTATAAATCTAAGAATAAGACGACAAACAGGCTTGCCGCAACAAACCTTAAGAAGCCTGCACCCTAGATTATTTAAAGGGTTAGTCCACAGTAACGGGTATAAAATCATGTGCGAATTTAACTATTTTTTTCGTATGAAAAAGTGATTCACTCACAAAATTAATTACACATCTATTTAGTATGAATATCAAGCTGTTAGAAAATACATGTCTTTTTTCGATGTTCAAAATGGCCGAGTACTAATATATTCTTTAGTTATGTTTTTTTTAGGCGCTCCGCGGCGTCACATTTACCATCCACAATTTTTACCTAGAACAAAAAACAAAAATTCTCGTCAATCTACATTAGAATACCTAGAGAAGTAAGTACGGAATTAAAAAAATATTGTTTTATTCAAAAGTTGTAGGTTTTTGAACTTAAGAAATGAATGTTCAGTGAAAAAGTTTGTTATAACTACTCATAAACTGCTCATAAAATGAAAAGTTTTCGAATAATCAGAAATTCCGTACGTACTTCTCTGCGAAATGCAATTAGTAACATAACTTTTAAATTTGAAGTAAATCGAGTGAAAATTGTTGAACTTATTTGTCACGCCAATTGGAAAAAAGCTGTTTCGAGAAGTTTCGAGTAGTCAGCCAGTTTGTACATCGAAAATATATATATATATATTTTCTAACAGCTTGATATTCATACTAAATATAGATGTGTAATTAATTTCATGAGCGAATCACTTCTTCATATGAAAAAAAATTGTTAAATTCGCACATGGTTTTATACCCGTTACTGTGAGCTAACCCCTTAAACATAACATAACTAGACGGCTCCGACGAATTTATAACTTTGACTAAAAAAGAAGACATCCGGTCTCGCAGCGTATTCCGATATATAAACTTCTTGATATGAGAAGTCACCATAGCCATAAATTGACATAATACAAACCATGCGCATGCTTAGGTTTCAGATATCGAACTCTGTACCCCATGCGCTTTTTCGCCGAAACGCGGGACTAAGGTCTCCTTCTTTTCCTACGCATAATAATCAGAACCGATGACCTGGAATAAAGCCACGCACATAACTAACGAATCTGTAAACTATTCGCACACCATACCGCGACCAATCACGCCAATCAACCGATATATTCATGATCAATGGACCAATCCCTGAAGAACTGGATGACCAAAACCGCACTAACTCTAAGGTTCCTTCTCCCACCATTGAACTCCTCCTAATTTTCATATCAAGAAAGATTTTCTTCCTCAAATCAATCTCCCGTCAACTACCATCGAATCAACTTCTTCTATCGAGTCTCAATCTCGAAAGATGAGTCTCTTTCGACAACATCCATCGAATTCAGAGCGCAGTCTCCCGTGAATCAACTCCGAATCAAGTCCCTTTATCGTGTCTTAATTCCAATCTACGTACGAACAATCTTATTTCAAGTTTTCTTTCGAATTCGTTAAGGGGCCAGTCCACTTTGGAGCCACGAAAAAAGGCTATTTTTGCGATTTTTTGAGGATTTTATCAAAGATATGAATATAAAAGTTGTTGGGCTTGATAAATAACGTCTTGAAATACATTCGAAAAAAAAAATCACTTCATTTTTATTCACTTTTAAATACAAAAACTATACTTTGACGTAACGCCTCAAAAATAGGTGGGCTAGGTAGGTCCATCACAACGCGGCGACGGCTTGTTTGAAACAAAAAAATCAAAGTCGATTAGATTCAGTATGACACCAGCTACAAGATGACCCTCGCATATAAATTTTTATCAAAAAATAAAAAGATGGCCGAAGAAAAACGAAAAAAATGAGAAAAAAACAGGTTTTTTCGCAGTTTTTCGCAAAAAAGAGTAAAAATCAAAATTTTAAAAACATCGAGGGTCATCTTGTTGCGAATCATGTTTACAATATATGGTTCAAATTTCAAGAGAATCGGTTTATTGATTTAGAGATACGATGGAGCTAGATTTTGAAAACGTTGTTTCGAGAAAAACGCGTTTGAAGTTTATACTATGAAAAACTCTTACCTAAACTCAATCGGCAAATTCCTGCACAGTACAAAATCCCTTCTGATTGCTCATCATCGATTTCGAAAACAGTAAAAAAAATCGATTTTTTTTATTTTCAAAGTGGACTCGCCCCTTAAATGTATAACTTCGATCCACAGTTCGCGTAAAAAAGTCGAATCAGTTTCCCGCGCTCTAAGATCGTACAGAGCTTCAAGCGGCTCTCGCCGTCCATATATATTTATATTTACGTCGACCGAAAATCTTGTGCGTGTGTCACTGATCTGCTCCACAGCGGACGCATTTGGCCACGAGCGAAGGCCCATATTCATAAGAGCGTCTACCGGTATATTTACGAGCGAACACACAGCTACGCACACCTACAAATGTAAGCGAACCACATCATTCTGTTATTTTTCTGTATTATCCCTTTACTCTTCTGTTATTATTAATTCACAGTCACATCCGACTACCCATTTGTAATAAAACGTCAATAAATTTATATGAGCTCGTCGAATTATTCCTCAATACCGAAATATCGCCTCAATTCCTTAATTCTATTCTTCCCTACGCACTACCCCTTTTTACCCTCATTCGGTGCTATTGCGCTAGGCATCGGCAACAAAGAGGGAAACAAAAAATATTGTGCTCGCGTCCTTTCCGGATGTGACAGAACCGAAAGTGAAATTAGATACAATTTATTCGGGTCCCAATAGCGAAGGTCGATCATAGGACGGTTGAATTTATCGCTGCTAGAGTTGCTCCTCGCGTTTAAGTATGTGCATTAAAATGAAAAAGTATGCGTGCCACACGCACATGGGCGGTATTAAAAATAACATACCTCAAAGACACGTAGGCGGTTTGGTCTTCGAGCCTCTAATCGGCACACCTCCTATCACCATTGTTCATTATGTGCTAATACCTCGGCGATCACAGTAGGTGTCCTCAAAGCTCGAGATCAATCGCTCGGAGTTTTAAGAAGTCATGCGATTCGTAACTCTTCAATGTCCTCATTGTAGTAATAAATTAGAATCAGAGCATTAAAAAAATTCAACAAAGTAGATTTTTGTCACTTTCAATGATACAACTCACGATTTTTAAGTTGTTTTTTCTAATTGTCTTAGGATTCGCTCAAGTTGGTTGCTAATATTCGTTTATCTTCTCAAAGTTCTTATTTCATTTACTAAAAATAAAAACTCATTCTTCAAGTGCGGTATAATATTATGTAAAATATTTCTATCCAAACGATGTTGCAATTTTCTACATCCCCAACCAAATAACGCATGAAGCGATGTAGATATTTCGTCTTTTGAAAAGACAATGCTTGAAGATGCGAGATGCCTATCGGACGATTCTGTATAACACTTGACCGAATTTTCATTCCACTCAATTCTCTCCCATTGCGTAACAGCCATTCGGGATCATACAATGCGAGTGTTCGAGATGGTGAAAGTGTTGCTGCTTTTGCCGTTGCTGGCATTAATGAACGTTCCTCGCAAAATTCATGGAGCTACCGGTCCTCCACGGCGAGTCTCGTAACCTAATAATTACATTGTGTCTTTATGGCGCAATATATTGCTTTCCGATCGGACTGATATTCTCTTGCTATATTACCCGCCGTAACGCTCGACAAGTAATGGCCATACCACCGTACAATGACCATAGCAATGACGATGCCATCAGTATAATCCTTGCTGTGACGCAATATTTCGAGAATTTTTACGACGTATGCAGTTTTGATCTAGTCGTGATAGGTTCGAAGTACAAACAGAAATACGAGAAAATAATCAATTTGAACGAATACACTTCTGGAAAAAAATGTTGTTGCCAAGTTGAAAAAAGTGTGGAGAAATAAACATTCCTAATTGAACGATTATTTTTTACTATCAGATTTTCTCGTTTTTTCTATATTAAAAAATGTTATTAATGAAATGTCAATATTATTGATTGAATTTAATTAATTAGATAAGTGTCATATTATTATATTATTGACTAAATAATGAATTAAATGTTATTAATTCAATGTCAATTAAACGTCAATGTCGCCGATTAAACAATTCATCGAATCTTCTGAATTAAGTGTCCATCAATTGGATTTCACCTCGTTTTTATTTTATTCTTCTTAGGATTGCGAAACGAGAATCAAAACTTTTTTTTACATGACAGTCATAGTCAACAGATTTTTCCCAGCTTATCCAACAAAAATACAACCTCTAGGAATTTAAATATAAATCGTTCACAAATACGCCACGATCTTCTCTTACGATCTTCTTCCACCTCGATCCACGTTTAAACAAAACCTGCTCAACCCACTTTCTAGAGAGCAATAGATTACGACTCTCTTGACATTTATTGATATCTCGCGCAAAGTGTGCAAAAGTCCAGTCTTGGTACTTGACCAAGCTTTGCTGCGGCCGTTTACCCCCCTCTTCGTGAAACTTGCGCTGCAGACACTTGAAAAAGTTTCTAATAAACGACAGCCAAAGAGAATCCAGTCAGCTTAAGTGACAAAGATGCATTGCGGTCGTTTTAGCGAACGAAAAGTTTTTAATATATATTACGCAACACGACTACAGACCGGCGTGAAAAGTCAAATAAAAGTTCATCCAATAGAGGAACAAGCATGATTGACAATCGTTTCAGGTAAAAAAAAGAATTCCGTAAAATGGGGTTACTTTGAACAGGTTTTCGTAGTTTTTTGTAGGTAACTTTTTTTTAACATCGTAAATTCTAACTTTTTTTGCTCCAATAGAATAATGTGTCGTTTGGCTATCAAATGTATAAAAAAATATCAAGTCCCAGCACACCCCACCCCCCAATTGTATGTTTTTGTTTTAAAGTGTCAAAGTGACTTCGAGTGTGGGGTTTCTTTGACAAGGCATTGAAATGCAACTTATGTCGAAGATTAAGGGTTGCATTGACGTGATTTTGATTTTAAAAAATTATATTTCACATATTATACATGGAATTAAATGAAAAACAACGATTTTTATAATCAAATTGTCATCTTTATTAAGGAAACATTTTACATAAATTTATCAAGTACCTAGGGTACTATTATAGGCACTTAATTAATCTTATAATTGGCATTGATTACAATCATTACAGGCATTAGGCAATATTACAATCAACTTTAGCAACATTATAATAAACTTAAACAGCAAATTTGAGTAACACCAGAAAAAAGTGTGGTACGCACACATTTAAACCGTATTTTGGCGCTCTGTTAAAGTAGGCCCAAAAACTCTCAACGTTACCCTCAATGTCAATTTAATCCCATTTTACGGTAATCACCCTTTGCTAGAGAGAAAGTCCGTTCAACTGTTCTGCAAATTCCGCAACTTAGAACATCTTTCACTGGCACTTTTAGCATGTTCTTAATTATTTTTGCCTAAACCGGAAGTATTTTATATTTAGAAAATAATCACTCGACGGAAACCAGGTCCGTTCAACTGTTCTGCAAAATTCAATTTAGCTGACAATTTCCCCCAGCACTTTTAGCATGTTCATAACTATTTTTGTCTAACTCGGAAGTGTATATTTGTACGTATATTCTTGTCTCTAACTGTCTTATGGTTGAATGATATATCGAAGGGAAAAACTAATATAATTCGTTTGCTGTCTCAACATTGATGTAGACAAATCTTGATCGATTAGTTCACTGATTTCACGTTCCCCGTGCCCTAGTATTATTATTTCTCCCAGTTTCTTCTTCGTCCGGTATTCCGTCGGATCTATTGCGGTGCACGTGAACTACCGGTGTAGGAAGATATTGCCCTGGCAAATGCAATTTGTCCAATTGAGACGAAAAGACAGAGAGAAAAAGAGGGACGAAGAGAGAAAGAGAGTAGGACAATGTAATTTGCTAACCGCGATGCACCCAGACCCTTTTTCCCACTTCCTCTTTGCTCCACCGCATCTACACACGCACACACAGACACAAACACACACACACACACACACACACACACACACACACACACACACACACCACATAGCTACTTTCCCTAATCTTGAGGGGTACATTTACAATCGTAATTGGCACTGATGCTCAAATCGATCAGAATTACAAGGGCATAGATGTCACGAGATGAGTGGGCGCAGGAGAAAGGGAAGATGCATTCGAGGATGTGCATGAGGAAATTACGATAAGGTTTAAGCCGCATTCTCACATACAGCTGAAGGGCGAATTAGGACGCTCCTTCTCTCTCCCTCTCTGAATTAGTAGCGAAATCCTCTTGGAACGTGATATGAATGCATGTACACATAATGTACTGCAGTCAGTTACGACGGACTGGACTGGATCCATGGACTGCAGTCAGTTACGATGAAATCAATCTCGGAAACGTCGTCATCCCTAGTGATCTCGAGCCTTGTATCGACAATTCAGAACGAATATATGCATACCGCAACAACACAAGGGTATATAATCACAAAGAACGCTCCCTCGCCTTTCGATCGATTTCGCATTGAGATATCTCGCCCGAGGCCTCTACGGCGCCTTTTTGCAGGTGCATCGGGTTTTTTTTTACTCGTATAGCCTCCTGTATACAAAAACTGCACTACGAATTCTTCATCCTACGAGAATAAAAGATGCATATATTTTTGTCCAATTAAAAAATGTTATTGGTGAACAATATTTTCAATGTGAGAGAAAAATATATTTTTGATGATATTTCAAAAGTGTCACGCGAGATTTGTTTCTTTTTTTAAAGGATAATTTTTTCAATATTTCAAAGAGGGAATACCTATAAGTAAATAAAAAATGACTCAAATATTATTACGTAATTGGTTCGACCCACAATTCTTTTGCTTTAAGGCCTGTCGATCTTAATCAAAACCGATTAATTGTCAATTCAATGACTTCTTTTTTATTCTCTACTATACGTGCTTGAAATGAAATTGCGGTGCGGGGGAAGACAAATTAATTGCATTTGGACATTACAAATCTACCTGGACCGAACAATATTTATTTGCATCAACAATAAATGAGGTCTTGATTTTTTAATAACATATTCGCGTTGCTTTCGTAATATTTCGCCACTTTCAAAAAAGCGCTTTAAACTATCGTGCGAGCTTTTTTTTCAATAGAACGAGAACAAAAAGCGCATTCACAATGCAATGGAGTTCCGCGAGCAAGTTGAACAATAAAGAAAAGAATGTTGAACATGCGCTACAAAACTCGATTGCTCACCACTCCCGTATAACCCGATTACCTCGACTCGCTTTCACCGGCTTAGCGTGTCACCAGAAGCATAAACAAAACAAGACAACGAACAAAACAAAAAAATTAACCGAACAACTTTGGTCGTTCGACGATCGGGCTGCAAGCTCTCGAGCAGGCGTCAGGATGACCGAGTTACCTCATAATTTCAGCGGCTGGCTCTGAAATAACATGGCATTAGAGAGCAATACTCTTCTCCCGCTCGAACAACCGTCTACGATTGAGTTCGCGTATAATGGCGAATCTCAACGTGCTCTCTTTCACTCGGCTCGCCATCGCAAAGTGCTCCAACCAAAGCCAACAGTATCCCGCGTAAACACGGTGCACCCCTCGGCGAACGCGTTTTACGATCTTTTTATTTCACCCCGGTCATATTATTAGCAGTAATAACAATAATGGCACGCGGAATAACAAAAAAAAAATGCGAATGATATTGAATTGTACGTAATACGGGGATATAAGTTATACACGATATGTCCAATTAATCACATCCTTCACGTAATAGATCCGGTCGTTACTCCAATAGCCGCATCTTATAATAAACGTACGTATCGAAGCGCCCTCATGGCTATTATATTCCGGATCAATTATCGTTAATTAATGGCTCATTTTTAACGAGGACGAGGAACCCTCATTATAACAGTAATACTGAGTAACGATTTGAAGAGAAAAAAAACGTCGGGCACAATGATAATGACGAATATATTTTGCATCAATTGCAAGAGAAGATTTATTTCCATACGAAACAATACTCGGAGCGGTGACCGCTTACGCGTGCATCGACTGGCACATCAATCAGTCCGCGAAAGCCAACACTTATGAGACCTTAGTGATCATTGTCATAGCCAGGATTTTTTGTGGGGACGGCTTAGGGTAGACCGGCCAGACAAAAAAGTGATTTTGTTTACAATCATCTGTTTTTTTTTACCAACGTTCATCTTCGTGTTAACGTTAATACCAAACACTTGCAATGCCTTAACAAACAATCTCATTTACCATTTAATTTTCCATCATTCCTTAATCCAGTTACAAGTCTTGCAATTTTACTTTCAGTAGGTACGCAATTAAACAAGTTATAGTTTTCTATTTTTTTTTCTGCAAATCGATCCAACACGTTTTTTAGTTGGGATTTTTTGACAATGCCATTCTCTGTGTTCAGCAGTGACATATGAAAAAATCGTTTTCATTCGGCCCGAGGCGGAAAAACTCCTCTCACAGCCGGCAGAGCCCACTGGGAATACTATTGAAAGGAAAAGTTTTTATTAGGTAGCGCGATACGCCTTTTTAATATGCTTTCTTAAGGGGTCTTCTCACTTTAGACGCTGAAAAAGTCGATTTTCATTAATTTTTGGACAGGTTTATATTATAAATATTGATATAAAGGTTATTACATTTCATAAATAGACTTTCGAAATACATTAAATTTTTTTTTAAATTTAAGTCACTATGAACCGATCCTTATAGACGAAAATGGTAGTTAGAAAAATGTCCTAAAAATATTGTAGGTCTACGCTGTTGATGAAATCTCGGAGATGGATCATCCTAAACAACAAAAAATCAAACGGTTTAAGATTCAGTATGTTAATGGCTATGGCGCATATCATACGATTTTTCATATATGCAAAAATAACAAAATGGCGGACATTTTCGGAAAAAACGTGTTTTTTCACCGTTTTTTGCCAAAAAAATAGTAAATATCAAAATTTAAAAAATCCTTGATATGCGCTATAGCTATATTTGTGAAGAATATGTGGTCAAAATTTCATCAGGATCGGTTCAGTAGTTTCGAAGATTTTATCAACAAGCCGTCGAAAAACGTTGTTTCGAGAAAAACGCGTTTAAAGTTTGTTTGGTTTACACAAATACATACATTTTTATTTTGTTATTTCGAAAGTGTGCTTATTAAGTGTAACAACTTTTATATCGATATCTATAATGTGAACATATCAAAAAATTCATAAAAATAACCTTTTTAGCTTCTAAAGTGAGAAGACCTGTTAAACTCCAAGCATTTATTTTATAATTTTTAAACAAAAGTATGTCTTTCATGACCATTGCTTTAGCCTCTAAAGTTTGAGATATCAATTATTAAGATTTTAAAATAATTATTGATAAAATGCTCTCCCTTCTTCATATTCAATTTCAAAAATGCGACGACTGCACGAACGAACGGTAAATTCTCAAATCGGCGTTTCAGTTTTACAATAATATTATCTATGATTTAGTAGTGAACGTTGATCAAGTATACTTCTGCTTGTGTATTGGCAAACAAATCTAATGTATTGCTTTTACCCATAGTTAACTTAATTGTAAGATTTGAATATTCATTTAATTAACGTAATTAAGCAGCTACTTTTTGTACAAGTTAAAAAATTACGGCAAAGATAATATTTCAAGTTGAATTAAATTATTTCTTTATCCACGCTTGGATGAAACAAATTAAATGAATCCCCCTCCCTAGCTACGCCAATAGCCGTGCCCAGACTGGCCGGGCCGCCTCGCGAGGCAGCCTCGGTACGTATGCTTCGAGCGTGGCAGCCTCAGGCTCGCGGTAAATCATCATGAGGCTTTCTTGTGCGGCAAGTGCGATCCACAAGTTATCCAAAGCATGTCAGTATCCTCAAAATCTCACATGGCAGCACACGTATGAGTCTCACAAAGAACATAACTTTAGTGTCCGCCTTCGATTTTGTTGAAACTCATATATGTGATGAAGTATTGAAAACTTTTGGACACGTATTTTTTAATCGGCGGAAAAACGGTTTTGAGGGGGTAACGACCCCCGAAAGAAAGGCGTGACACCCCTCAATTAATTTTTTTTTTATACTTCTACAGTGGATTTTTCATCGTTTTACATTAGAAGAATTTTGGTTTTTGATTCATTCAAATGGTTGTGGGTGAAACTGCAAAATCACCCCTCGACACGCCCTTCTTTGAGGGGTGGTTGCCCCCCTTAAAAACGTTTTCCCGCAAATAAAAAAAAATCCGTGCCTAATAGTTTTCAATGCTTTATTAAATATATGAGTTTCAAAAATCGAAGGTGGACACGTAAGTTTCTTGACAGTTGCCACAGTAGCTTTTTTTGTTTGGTAATACATCGAAATTTAACGAAGGGTAAGAAAAGAAAATGTATCCGGAAGAAGATATTATTTAAAAACCGTATGGTTCACGGAAATCGCCTGTTACGAGAAACAGTCATCGACAACGCGGTGCGCAATTTTACGAGGATGATGCTAGTGCTCGTAACCCGTCCTGAGTGAGCGAGCGAGTCATCACCGAGGCACATTTACGCGTCGCGCAAACGAGACCCGAGCCACCGCCGACCGCTCAGACCGAGGCTGCCGCAAGCGCGGCAACGAGCGAGCGAGGCACGTCTACATAGTCCGAAGCGGTGCCAGGCGAAGCTGCCTCGGTTCTTGCCTCGTCCAGTCTAGACACATCTTTAAACGGCATGGTGTAAATACTTCGGTGAGCCGTCTGTGCACCACAGAATCAAAAGAATATAGGAGCCGTCTATATGGGTACGGGTTTTCCACAGTTTCCCCGTACCCTCGGCAAATGCGTCATAAGGCTGCTGAAGACGGCTGTGGACGCAACGGAACGTTAAGGCCTTAGGCAACAGTAACGGGTATAAAATTACGTGCGAATTTAACAATGTTTTTCGTATGAAAGAGTTATTCACTCATAAAATGAATTACCCATCTGTTTAGTATGAATATCAAACTGTTAGAAAATATATATATATTTTTTTTCGCGGCGTGGCATTGAGCATCCACAATTTTTTACCTAGAACGAAAACCAAAAATTCTCGTCAATCTACATTAGAATACCTAGAGAAGTATGTACGGAATTTAAAAATATTGTTTTATTCAAAAGTGGTAGGTATTTGAACTTAAGAAATTAATTTTCAATGAAAAATTTCGTTATAACTGCTCATGAACTGCTCATAAAAAGAAAAATTTTCGATTAATCAGAAATTCCGTATGTACTTCTCTGCGAAATGCAATTAGGAACATAACTTTTAAATTTGAAGTAAAGTGAGTTAAAATTGTTGAACTTATTCGTCACGCCAATTGGAAAAAAGCTGTTTCGAGGAGTTTCGAGTAGTCGGCCATTTTGTACATCGGAAAAAAATATATATATATTTTCTGACAGCTTGATAATCATACTAAATAGATTTGTAATTAATTTTATGAGTGAATCACGTTTTCATACGAAAACAAAATTGTTCAATTCGCACATGATTTTATACCCGTTACTGTGGCCTAAGGCCTTAAGTTGGATTAGCGAAGTACAGGCAGGGAGCGATAGGGAAGGGTTCAATTGGGAACGGGTAACACGTGTAAGCCCGCAAGAGTATACGTTGGAACCCGGTAAATATATATTTATTTTCATATGTTCAGGATCGGGCGAGAAACGTAGCCGAGAGATTTACTTCGACGGCAACGCTCACCGTTAATATAAGAGATGACGACGATCAGGATCCGTCGTTCATCTATCAAGGCTGCATGTTGCTCGACGGCGCTTGCATCAATCCCGAGTACTCGGCATCCGTAAGTGAATCATGCCTACAAACTGACGGATGAAAAGATGCGTCGAAACAAAAAAAAAAGTTTCAAAATCGAAAAGCTCAGCTACAAATGTTTTTCTCAATGCGTGTACCGTTACGATCATCTCCATTCGATAATGCAGGTATCCAGCGGCGTACTGTCCGGCATTCTCAATATATCGCCCGAGAAGATACAGGCGGTCGACATGGACAGCATCAACGCACCGATTCACTATTCCTTTCTAAGCGGGAATCCGGCGAATTATCGTGACTTCTTCGAAATAAATGCGAACACCGGAGCGGTCAAGCAGATCAAGGCTGTTGATACTACGGTTACGAAGAAATTTGATCTTATCATCAAGGTACGTGTGATTGAATTGAATTCGAATTAAACGATAATTCGCTACTGGGACGACCCGACAATCAGGGGTATTTAAAGACGTTAATTATGAAGGAATAAGTAAATGATTGAAAAATCGTTTAGGCATTTTTTTTGTATGCACATTAACAATCTTGTATACCAAATTTCATTTGAAAAAATATATAATCAAAGAAGTTATAAACAATCTACTGAAGGACCTTTGAACGTGAGAGGCTCGATCCGAAATTTAAAAGAAACAGGTTTTCATCTTAATATAGATCATTTTGGCTAAGTCTGGACCCAGCTTTGGGCTTATCGTGTTTCAATCGTCAAAAAAAATTTTGATATTTTTTTCGTTTTTTTTAGAAAAAATGACATCTTAATTGTTAACCCTTACTTGACACACTTACATTTGGCCACGAGTTTGACACACTGGGTCCATTTTCCCCGGATAGTATTTTATCCACCTGCCATTAACAACCTTTCGGTCAGTTTTTATTGAAAAAAAATCGGAGATACACTTTAAACATTTCTTAAGGGGTCTTCACACTTTAGACGCTAAAAAGGCTATTTTCGTGATTTTTTTTTGCTAGGTTTATATTTAGTACAGTCGTGCTGTCGTCGAAAAACACCGGATTCGGAGAAAATTAGAAGAAGGCTGGTTTTTTGACAGGTGATTTTGTGGGTGCCAGGAGTGCTAATGCCAAGTTTGCCTAAAAATCGGGGTGTAGGGTTTTTTTTCTAGGGGATGAAGGGGGATAGGGGTGGATTGATGCCAAACTACATCCCCCACGAGGTCGGCGCCATAAGACAAAATGTTCAGAAAAATCCGGGCTTTATTTTTGTCCACAGCGTCGAAGTCGGGGAAGTGCATTTTGGGGGTGAAAAAGTGGGGTGAAATTTTGAAAAATCAGTTTTAATTCAATAACTCTTTAGGAAAAATTCAGAAAATTTTTATTCAAATAGGAAAGTTGTAGCCCTTGAAAAGACGCGTCGATCGAGTATTTGATCATCCCTCTCCGATAATATCTTCAGCCCCATAAAAATGATGGATATATCAAAAAAAAAATTGTTCATTGAATAACTCAAAAACTTTCTCTACATTTTTGTTTCTATGGACCACCCTTGAATTTCGCTTTTTCCAACCCCTCTCGGGGGTTGAAAATTCAAAATGAAATTCTGGGGAAACTATTGACTGTACGAATTCACCGCCATGGAAAGATTTGTAGCTTGAACTCTCAGCTTCATTCTTGTCCATAGCGTTAAAGACGTATCTCTTCATTTTCGATTTTAAAAAGTGGGGAGAACGTACCAAAAATCAGTTTTTTGAGAATAACTCCTCGGGAATTTTTTTTTCGAACTCTAAATGAAACAGTTGTAGCTCTCAAAAATCCGCGTCGATTGGGTATGAAGTAATTCCTCAACTCCAAAAGTAACCCCCCCATAAAAAATGACGAAATACTGTGAAAATTTAGTTTTCGTGATTATTCAAAAATGGTCGATTTTACGGGTGCAGTTTTAATGTACGCAATGTAGGAATTAATGTTCCCTACATTTTTGTTCAGATAAACAACCCTCGAATTTTACCATGTTTTCATCCCGTAACGAGAATAAAAATATTTTTATTTTTTACCGGATAAGTTTTGAGTGTACGAAATTTGTCATTGGGGATAATTTAATTTATTATTATCGGAATTATCGAAATTATCGATATTACTGTATTATATCGATAATTATATCGATATAACTGTATTATATCGATATTCCGTTATATCGAAATTATCGATATAACGGAATTATCGAAATAACTGTACCAAAGATTGTTTACCCTGATTGTTCACCCCCCAAGGATCAACCTCGCGGGTTTGAGTCTATGAATAAAATTGGAGCTGAATGTTCAATGAACAAATTATCCCCAATGACAAATTTCGTACACTCAAAACCTATCCGGCAAAAAATAAAAATATTTTTATTTTCGTTACGGGATGAAAACATGGTAAAATTCGTACATTCAAACTGCACCCGTAAAATCGACTATTTTTGAATAATCACGAAAACAAAATTTTCAGAGTATTTCGTCATTTTTTATGGGGGGGTTACTTTTGGAGTTGAGAGATAACTTTATACCCAATCGACGCGTATTTTTGAGAGCTACAACTGTTTCATTTAAATAGAGTTCGAAAAAAAAATTCCCGACGAGTTATTCTCAAAAAACTGATTTTTGGTACGTTCTCCCCACTTTTTAAAATCGAAAATGAAGAGATACGTCTTTAACGCTATGGACAAGAATGTAGCTGAGAATTCAAGCTACAAATCTTTCCACGGCGGCGAATTCGTACGGTCAATAGTTTCCCCAGAATTTCATTTTGAATTTTCAACCCCCGAGAGGGGTTGGAAAAAGCGAAATTCAAGGGTGGTCCATAGAAACAAAAATGTAGAGAAAGTTATTCTCTACATTTCGTACATTTAAACCATACTCGAAAAATGAATTGTTTTTGAGTTATTCAATGAACAATTTTTTTTTATATATCCATCATTTTTATGGGGCTGAAGATATTATCGGAGAGAGATGATCGAATACTCAATCGACGCGTCTTTTCAAGGGCTACAACTTTCCTATTTGAATAAAAATTTTCTGAATTTTTCCTAAAGAGTTAGTGAATTAAAACTGATTTTTCAAAATTTCACCCTACTTTTTCACCCTCAAAATGAACTTCCCCGACTTCGACGCTTTGGACAAATATAAAGCCCGGATTTTTCTGAACATTTTGTCTCGTGGAGCCGACCTCGTAAGGGTTGTAGTTTGGCATTAATCCACCCCTATCCCCCTTCATCCCCTAGAAAAAACCCTACACCCCGATTTTTATGCAAACTTGGCATTAGCACCCCTGGCACCCACAAAATCACCTGTCAAAAAACCAGCCTTCTTCTAATTTTCTCCGATTCCAATATACAGCACGACTGTACTAATTATAGATATTGATATAAAAGTTGTTACACTTAATAAATACACTATCGAAATACATAAAAATAAAATAAATAAATATTTATTTAAGTCACTATTTATAGACGAAAATGGTAGTTAAAAAAATGTCCTAAAAAATTGTATGTCTGCGCTGTTGGTGAAATCTTGGAGAAGGATCGTCCGAAACAAAAAAAAATCAAACGCTTTTAGATTCAGTATGTTAATGGCTATAGCGCATGTCATACGATGTTCGATATATGCAAAAATAACAAAATGGCGGACATTTTTCGAAAAAAGAATTTAAAAACGTATTTTTTCACCGTTTTTTGGCAAAAAAAATAGTAAATTTTAAAATTTAAACAAATTCTTGATATTCGCTATAGCTCTAATTGTAAAGAATATGTGGTTAACAATTCATAAGGATCGGTTCAGTAGTTTCGAAGATTTTATCAACAAGCCGACGAAAAACGTTGTTTAAAAAAAACGCGTTTAAACTTTGTTTGGGCTACATTAATACATTTTAAAAAATTGTTTAAGGGGTAAGGCCACTGTAACGGCCCAAAAAAAAGGTTTTTTCACTAATTTTTTGCTCCCGAAATTGAAGGTATTTGAAAAAAAACTTTTAATGGTGTTATCGGGCATACATTAAACTTTATTATAAAATTTGTTTACAGTAAAAAAAAACAAAATGGCGGTTCCACAGCTATCTTCCCGGGACATGTTTTGCTTCCAGGGCTCCGCGGCACGCAGCACCACTGGTGCACTTTTGAATCTAGAACAAAAAAAAAACCATTAATCTAGAGGGCTATAGCTAGAGAATGTCGATCGGATTTTAAAAAGTATCAATTTTTGTGGATTTGGCGTGCGTTTGGAAAAAAAAATTGATTTTTGACGAAAAAAACGGCAAGTTTTTTGTTAATAAAAAATCAATAAATAAAGTTCTTGAAAATTCCGATCGACATTCTCAAGATAATGTAAATGTTCACATCTGGTTAAAATTTCAAGTAAAAAAAATGAAAATTGTTCGAGTTATGCTGCGTGCCATTTTGAAAAACCATGTTTCGAGAAAAACGCGTTTAAAGTTTTGCGAATAGTTTTTTATTGGAAAAAATTAAAAAAAGAAGAAGCACAGGACCTTTTTTTTCTTATTCTAGAGGGTTTAAACTATTTTTTAAGCCAATAAAAAAAAATCGATTTTTCAAAAAATTCACAGTGGCCTTACCCCTTAATGTATTTCGAAAGTGTATTTATTAAGTGCAACAACTTTTATATCAATATCTATAATATAAACCTATCAAAAAATTCATGCAAATGAAATATATCTGCATAATTGAAATACGGGAAGTATAAAATTGAATTCTTGTAAAAAATTATTGAAAACTTTCAATTTTGTGAAAGTGAGCATTTTATTTCAAATTCGTCCGGGTCGAGGAAGGATTAAAATGAGTAAAGAGAAAAATGTCAAAAAAAAATGTTGGTCGGGACTAAACGACTATTACACTGAGTAAATGTACCACATCTCAAATCAATCTGTTCATTAGATGCCGAGAAATCGTGTAAACCGTTTTGAAAAATACAGTTTCGAGAAAAACGCGTTTAGCGTCTCCCTAGCAATTATATCGTTGTAATCATAATGTTACCTTCAATCTGCGATCCATGCACCATATGTTGAACTTTCCTCTTAAATTTGCGTTGCCTAAAGCGAACGAACGAGAGTTTTAACATTTTCACAGCAGCCCAACCTCAAGAGATGTTTCAAATAGTTTTGGACGTCGCAGGATTCTGGTCCGATCTCTGCTACAAGTTTTATTTTTCAAATACTGAATGTACCCCCCTGATGATCCACTTGTACATAGAATCTGCATTTTTGATCAGTTATCGAATGATGATTATTGCTATTTGTTTTGCCGGCAGGCCGTCGAAATGTCAGAAGGCAAGAGATCAGCTACCGCAAAACTTGCGATAACAGTCAAACCGGTAGACAGCAATCCGCCCGCTATCACAGCTTCCTCCGTCGAGGGCTATGTCGACGAGAATGCGCCGGTCGGCACCAAAGTAATCGACAGCGATGGCAAGCCCATCGTGCTCACGGTGTCGGACGCTGATTTGGTGAGTTGACTTTCCCAATCGCTATGAAACTATAGGCAATAGGTAAAAATGATGATTCCTTGGGTAAGGAAAAATAGGTGTCCAATTCCAAAAACACTTGGAATGCAGCGTAATGATGTTCACATTATTGGTGGCTAAATATAATCCAAAATCACTCGGAATTTACTGGTGGACTCAGAGAACCCGAGTCAAAATTTTCAGCCCATTTTGACCCTCCTTTTCACAGTGGTGAGAGATAAAGGTAGCAAGATATAGCTTCGAACTTAATGTGAAATGAACTCCTATTTAAGGTACTTTTTTCGCGGCAGGCCGTATTTTGTGGGGGCATAAGCAGGGTCCTTCCGAATCATTGGTAAATTACCGTGGCGCTTAATAAAAATAAGTCACAATTAACTATTGTTACCCAACGGTAATTGAAATAAAATATTTCGCGCTAATTTAGTAGAAATTAGTTTAGACATTTTTACATTTTCTCTGAAAATCGCGGCTACGATAGTTCTTCTGCTAGTCTTAAGGCCTTACCGCCACTTCTAGCGCAAAAAAAGGCCTTTTTCATGAATTTTTTTGAAGAAAACTACAAAACTTTTTTAATCGATCAATATACCATCTTAAAGAACACATCTTGAAGAACTTTCAGTAATTTTTTTATTGAAAAATATTACATTGTTTAGTGGCAAATGGCCGTCAATGAAATAATGTTTTTATATACACGGTTTGCGGTGACCAACATTGCGGCGAAGTGGATCATCTGAAAAAAAAAATGCGGATGAATTTAGTCAAATATAAGTATAAAGTCTTTAATCGAAGGATTTTAAAAAATATTCATTTTTCACAAAATGGCGGACAGTTAAAGTTAATGGTTCGATTTTAACGAAAAAAAACGGCCGTTTTTTGGCTATAAAACGGCCATTTTTTTTCGAAAAAAAAATCGAACGATTAAAGACTACATTTTTATGTATTAAATAAGCCTGCAAAATTTCAAGATCGGTTCATTAGGGTTCGAGTAATCTTGGTCACCGACTTCAGAAATGCCATTTTGAGAAAAACGCGTTTAAAGTTTCAATTTCCGGTCGTTTACACAACGGATTCTCTTCTCTTCTCTTTCAACGCTCATATCTCAGTCAATTTTGTTCGGATCGACTTGAAATTTTCAGGACATATTCTCAGATACTTATACTTCAAAAAAATGCAATAAAACAAAAATCGATTTTTTCAAAATCGCAAGTGGCGGTAACCCCTTAATACTAGGATTAATATTTTTTTTAAGCACTCGGTTACCCCATGTTTCTATTGTCGTTACGGAATCTTTAGAATTGTTCACTCGCGTTGAGCTGTTTATATCAGATATCCAGGGTTATTTAGTGTATAAATTATTATATAGAAATGAGGCCAGCGTATAATCTCCCTAAAGTGCCGTACAAATGAGACGATTTTTAGAGTTGTCAATTTTCGTTAACGGGGTGTCCCTCTCTGGAAGCCCAATTTGAAAGGTCAGAATGACGAATATTTTTTCTAGTAACACATTGATTAGACTAAATTTTTTCCCAGCATGTTGTACACATGTTTGTGGTTGCAATGTAATTTTTTTACGTGGAAAATCTTGCAAAGTGTTCGTGGTGATGTAGTTGGCGTTGCAGTCTTCCAGCGGCGAGGCCCGAAATAGCGGAATGTCTGCCAGGCTCAACTGTAATCTGAAACGAAAACAGAAAAAAATGTCTTCAAGTATATCCAACTGGCTAAGGGTTCACAATCCACTTTTCGAAATTTCGGAAAAATACGAAAACTGACAGCTTCTCCAAAGAAAACCTCATTTTTCTCTTGAAAAACAGCATGCTGAAGTCATTGTTATTAACAAATGGTTCATCCAATTAAAAAAATGCGATCGTGAATCGAAAATGACTACTGTTTGAACGATAACTGTGCCAATTCAAGTCAATAGTATGAAAGTTACTCAAGAAATCAATCCCGCCCTGTCAAGATATGTAGTTTCGAGATAATCGCGTTCAAAGTTTTGGTACATATTTATTTTACACGATCTTGTGAAATATTATCGTCTTACCGCTAGTCAGCGATTCCGGCACCAGATAAGTGTCCTTCCGCATCATCGAGATCGTGTTGCACACCTAATCTATGCAATCTGCGGGCAGTTCGGACCTCTTTTGAGTTTTCTTGTGCTTTGATGTCCGCTTTCGTTACACGCGAATCATCCTTAATCCGACGCACAATGTTCCACTAAAATAGGTGTAACTTCGTCAATTTTTATAATTTCAGGGTCCGGTTGGTCTTAAAATATTCTTGAAAGTGCACACTATAAAAATATGCAAAAAAACGATTTTTTGAAGTTTCCACAGAGGGGTACCCCTTTAAAAGTTCGGTTACTCGGCTTGTAGTTTTACCAGCATACTGGGATGTATTTGTACTTGATTGTAAAGGGTGCCTCAAAATGACCTGATATTTTAAAGTGCGTGTCATTTTTTATGTGGCGAACATAGAGTACTGATCTTTGACAACTGGCATCAGGAAGTATTGAAGTTTAGTCATGGAGAATTACTCGATCAAGCGACGCATAGAAATTGTTATTTGCTGCATCGCGACTACATAGTTGTTGCAGACGACGTTTCATGGTCGTGTCATCTCGCGCCGCGGCGAATTGCCCACCAAGATCGTGTGATTTGACGCCATTGAACTTTTCTTTGGGAGTTTTTGAAAGGAAAAGTGTATGCCAATGATTCACAGACCATTCCGGAGCTCGAGGAAGCAATTGAACGCACCATTAATGGAATTAGTCCGCAATTATGCCAAAATATTATTGAAAATATCGTCAAAAGAGTGAACATTTGCAAACAGCCACGAGGCAGCCAATTATCGGGTATTGTGTTCCACACATCACTTCCATGTTTTTACCTCATATTAAAAAAAAATATATACGTACTTTTCAAATAAATAATACGGTTTATTGATAAATAAAAATGTCAGGTAATTTTGAGACACCCTCCACGAAAATCAGTTAATTGTCAAATATTTGAGTTCGTGAAAGGAATACCTTAATGTCTAAAACGGGAACAAATTTCCTTTTTCTCTACTTTTAGGCGCTAGGTAGAGTGTCGATATACCGTCCTCGAATACCACTCGTTTACTTGACACACATACACGCTATTATGTATACAGATATACACTGACGACATACAAGACATCACAGTCCGTCTCACAAATGCATAGAATATTGCGCAAATTCAAAGTAGATAAAAATACTCAATTGAGAGTTCTACCTCGATTATTTTTCATTATAATTCGCCCTTTGCTGACCTCCTGAAATGAGTTATTCCGAAAAGATGGTTGCACCTACGGGTGGAATCAAATCTACAACCTACCTGCCTATTTCTGCCTATACTATACAAGTTGATTTGGGTGACACTTTGAGGTGCATAGCAGGGCTTTTAGCATTAAGCAGCGTCAAATGGGGTTTGAATGTAGTCAAACGCCTTTAAAATAGGCTGAAATGGAGTCAAAGGCCTTCAAAAGAGGCTGAAATGGAGTCAAAGGCCTTCATAAGAGGCTGAAATGGAGTCAGAGGCCTTCAAAACAGGCTGAAATGGAGTCAAAGGCCTTAAAAATACGTTGAAATGGGGTTGAAAGCCTTCAAAATAGGCTGAAAATGTAGACTCGGGAAGCTATATTGAAAAACATGAACTCGATTGTCCATAAAATAATCCTTTTGAATCCTCGTGAATTCAACGAAGCATCAAGGATCTCTAACTTCCTTATCGTCCTGAAAAAAGAAAAAGAGCAAGACCTTACTCGGTGCGAACTCTATGAACATGCGGCTTCGTTAAATTCTTAGTCAGCCAATCGTACACCAACCTCTCTATCTCTCTCTCTCTCTCTCTCTCTCTCTCTCTCTCTCTCTCTCTCTCTCTCTCTCTCTCTCTCTCTCTCTCTCTCAACATTATTGCAATGCCAATTAAGTACAACACGATTCGATTGTTCTCGTTTCCACTATCCCATTTTAGCTCGTACGAGAATTAATACTTTTTGTATACCACGGAGAGCTGCAATTTTCCTTACGAAGGCAAACACACGTTGAGCAGTAATTTACAGAGGTAAGGTCCTCACGCGGAATTCGAGTTGGCTCGCTGTGGGACAGACTTATCGGTAGTCCGATATTGCATCCATAAGATAGCCTAGTTCTCGACGGCACACAATTGTTCTACCAGCATTTTGTACCGCGCCACGGGGAATCAAGCGTGTTTCCTTTATTTTCTTTCGAGTATTATCACCGCCTCCCTCTCTCTCTCTCTTTCTTTCTCTCTCTCTCTCTCTCTCTCTCTCTCTCTCTCTCTCTCTCTCTCTCTCTCTCTCTCTCTCTCTCTCTCTCTCTCTTCTCCCTCTCCCTCTCTCTCTCTCTTTAGCCCGCGGGCATTTTCCACGACATTATCGCGCGCGAAGGAAAAGGCCTGAAAATATTCGCCGCCAAAGCCCAAGCGGCTCAATGAGGCGGCCCGAGAAATACTCCAAACGTGGGAATGAATGGCTCAAAATATTTTGTAATTAAACCCGGCTTACGGAAGTGTGGGTATTCGAAAATTCAACATGGGAGGCCTCCGCACACGCGGAAATATACTACTGCAACTCTCAGTTCCACTTCCTGCGACAATTTCCCACGCAGCCGTGGGCGATCGAGAAATAACTTGGCGAATATGTGGAAAATAGTACGCGCGAAACTCCCACGAGCCAGAGTCGAATGAGATTTTCACTGATAGGGGGGAAAAAAGTGTAAAAATGTGACTTCGGGTGTTACGCGTTTCTCTCTTTATCATTCTTCTTAACTTTTGCAGGTACCGCTTGACACGCCGTTTATTCGTGATTTTATCAGTATAATTGGGGCAGAGTGCAATATTTTCATTTTGCGTGTTCAATCAATTTCGTATAATTGTAGTCTCGTGTAAATACGAAATTTCCCGGCATTGTCGAGATTCAGATGTCGCGCCATAAATTGTAGGCTCTTATAGTCGCATTTATAATTTATATTTATTTCGACATATGGACATGTAATTGACGCATTAATTAAAAATTGTCTTGATTGGCTTGATAAAAAAAAACATATGTTTACTATCCATTTTGTACAGTATTTTTGTTGATTTTTAAAGAAATTACAAACAAATTTGGGTGCAAAAAAAATATAGATTGAAAATGTGGTCCTCTAATTATGGCCGTGAAAAAAGGATTGATACGGTTGACATGATTCCAAAGCTCTCATTCATCTTAAATAGAGAGAAAACCAATTTTCTTTATCAATACGAATGTCATTATGGCAGGTACCGAAGAGAAAAAAAATGCACTGTCTGAAAAAAAATCATGTCCTACTCTACTTTTTTCATTACGAAAAAGGTTGCGTCAAACCTTGGACTCGCGTGAGTAGCGCACGAAAACTTTCAAGCTCAAGTGACGTTTAGACCAGTGGGAAATCTACCTCGAATTACCCTATGGCCAAAATTTCGTTGCTAAACGTAAAATTAATTTATTCCGCCAGCCAAAACTTTATTGGCTCTTTCCAAGTAGACCTTTTGCCTAAAACTTGCGTGTTATCTGGACGTTTCCACTTTTCGCATTAAGGGGGGAGATACCTTTAGGCAAGAAAAAAATGCTGATCATCATTATTTTTTTTTTAAGGAAATATTCCTTTACTACTTTTGAAACTTAGGGTATGTTTTATTACTATTTTTAGCTGTTAAATGGTATTTTTTTTAAAATTAATCTTTGAAAGTGGCGTACGTATGGCACCGTCTCCTAAACGGGTTGCGGCGGATGTTGTCAGACGGCGTGACACGTAGCGTCGGCGAGATTAATCTGAAAAAAACCGCACGAAGATTTTTCTTTCATTGACATCCATACGCAGAATATGAACCAAGAAAAAGTGAGAAATTTTGAAAATCGATGAAATGGTACGCTTTGAAACAAAAAGATTGAATTTTCCGAAAGAAAATGGCTCCATTTTGCAATAAAACATTATTTTATTTTAGTTTTCAAAAACATTTAGGGTCACGTTTTGGACAATAAGTTTAGAAAGATTTATACCAAATTTCATCGGAATCGGCCAATTAGTTTTTTAGCTGTACGTCAAGCCAGTTTCGAAAATGCAGTTTCGAAGACCGTGCCATACCTCCGCCATTTTTAAAGATTGATTATTTTTTAAAATACCATTTAATAGCCAAAAGTAGTAATAAAACATACCCTATGTCTTAAAAATGGCGAAGAAATCTTTCCTTAAAAATAAAAATTGCGAAAATCACTAAATTTTTCCTCGCCCAAATGTATCTCCCCCCTTAATCCGAAATGTCAGTTTTTCATTTCGTTTCACAATTTCGACTCTTATCCCCGGGGTTGTTGTGTTATACGTTTTCATAATACTTTTTTCAGGGAACCGACGATCCGAAGCCGACGTACACGTTCGAGCTGACAACGAGCTTTTTCTCGATCGATCCGAGCGGCTCGTTGGTCGTGCACGAGGAAAATCTCGACCGGGACCCACCGAGTCCCGGTCGTTTTCGTTTTCAGGTCGTTGCTCGGGAGAAAACTGGCGTAGCGGCGTCCTCACCTCTCTCGTTCGTCGTCACTCTCAACGACGTGAACGACAACGCACCGCAATTGCCAATGAATCCTCCCATTACTGTGCAAGCCGGCGAGACCCGGCGAGAAGTAACCAAGGTGAAACTCTCATTTTCATTCATCGAAACGTTCGCCAGACCAATTTCCATTTTCAGAAGTTCATAGGCACAAAACACCCTTTCTGTATTGTTGAAACCGTTTGACTTGAAAATCTAGAATAATTCATACGAACCTCAAGGGAGTCGAAATAATACGTCGTGCCAAATAATTCCGATTTCTGTAAAATAATTAATTTTTATGCTACGCCAGAAGTTCGTATGGCGATTTGGAACTACTTTTTTTAATCGACTAATTTTCTTAAGAGTAAAAAAATCGTTCCTCGAAGCATACACGGGAAGAGTTTTCTAAAACATTCTGTTTTAGAAAAAAATTCAATACGATTTGGCGACGGACAAAAAATGTATTCATGAAGAAATTACGTACACTTGGATAAAAAGACAAAAAAAAGTTTATAAAAATGTTAACAACCGAGATTTTCCAATATTTTGCAAAAAAATTTGGTAGTTCTCTAGTGCTTTGTATCTACATTCAGAAAAACTTCGATATTTTTAGTCAAATTCAGTCCTAAAATTGAAAAAAATTCCACCACAGGTCATCAGCGAAAAAGATAGCTTTTGTGACAAAAAACTTGATACCTTAATAACCATTCAACCCCGATGCGTCAAATCCAATCTCCGCATATTCCAAAAGTAATATATTTTGTTTATTGTTCGGGACCAAAGGTCGAGGCAACTGACAACGACGAGGGCGAAAACGCCGAGATAACGTACAGCATTTATCACGTTTCTAACAATGGCTTGCAAAAGTTCAAAATCGATCCGAAAACGGGGGTGATCGAGTCAGTGAGAAAATTGAACGCCGACGAGCAGTACAGCATAACGGTACAAGCGACCGACAAAGGTGGCAAATACTCGCAAACCATCGTCGAAGTCCACGTGATACCGGGACCGAATACGAGAAGTCCGGTCTTTCAACAAAACGTTTACGAGGTCCAGGTCAGCGAGGGCGCGTCCATTAATTCCACGGTGGCAACACTCACGGTGAGTAACAAACTCAAAATGTTTAATCACATTAATCAACCGTCTGATTGATTATCCGGACGAAAATCGCACTTTCTCCGTGATGCTTTGTCATTTTTCATCACGGTCGAGCAACGTACGATTTATGTGCATTTGAACACCGGGGCGTGGATTAAGATTATTTTTTTAAACTCGACTTCGTGACAAAAAATAGGCAATAGAATTTTCTGATCTGGAAAATTTAGAAACCATATTAAAATATATATTATCTAATTATCGCTGGTTGCAATAATCAAGTCGAAAAAGCAATTTGGTGAATTTTCCCGCCAATTTGCTTTTTATAATTTTTTCGAGCAATTTTGGTTTAACAATAAAATAATCTTTTTTTCGAAGAATGTGTAAATTTAATTATGTAAAGAATTGTAAATGATGCATATAAGATTAGAATTTTTATTTGCACGTTTTTGTATTTTCAATTGTACACGTCAGGCTCTCGATCCGGAAAACGATCCCGTCTCGTACTCGATTGTCTCGGGCAACGACTTGAGGCAATTCTCGATCGGTGACAAGTCAGGCGTTATAACCGTTATAAGGAAGTTGGACAGGGAAGACTTGACGCGATATCAGCTGGTAAGTGGGCAATGCCGACTCCCTGCAACCAGAGAGAAAAAGAGAGACGGAGATAGGGTATCACGTCGTGTCGCAAAGCCATTCATTACGGCGCGATGCCGCTCACGGTGAGATCGCTCAGAGAAATCGCGCGTACACTTTTATCGGGCACGGATCTCGATGCATATAAGGTGCTGGATATGCACGCGTATAAACATACACGCAGACTGTCTCTAGGAGAGATGATGCAGAACCATTTGTTTTTTCTATCGATTTATTTCGGATAACTCACAAAACGGTTTCCTCAGTCCAATGTACAAAAACTTAAGGGCTTAGGCTACTGTGACGACTCGGGAATCACGGTTATTTTGAAGAATTAATTTTGAAGGAATAAATAAGATTATTGAAAAATCGTACGAACATGTATGTATGTACGTTAACAAAGTTTTGTACCAAATTTCATTAAAAAATATTAATAACTCGAGAAAAGTTCTAAACAATCTCGTGAAAAAGCTTCGAACATGAGGGGCTTGATTTTAGCCACCCGGTTGATCTAAACACAAAAAAAAACGAGTTTTTTCTTCAAATAGATAACATTGGCTAAGACTTTATCGAACGTATTTGTTATTGTCGTGTTTCAATCGTGAAAAACAATATTTGAATTTTTTAGATTTTTCAAGGAAAAATGGCACGATATTGTTAATAACTAATGAAGAAAAACGTCGGTCAAGACTAACCTACTATTACACTGAATGAGTGTACCAAATTTCAGGTCAATCCGTTCATTAGATATCGAGAAATCGTGTACACCGTTTTGAAAAACACAGTTTCCAGAAACGGTGAGCTTGATTTTAGCCACCCGGTTGAGCAGAACAAAAGAAATGAGTTTTTTTCTAAAAATTGATAATGTTAACCAAGACTTGACCAAGCTTTTTTAGTTATCGTGTTGCAATCATAAAAAACAATGTTCGAATGTTTTTTTCGATTTTTCGAGGAAAAATGACATTATAATTGTTAATAGCTAATGAAAAAAATGTCAAGACGAAAAACGTCGGCCAAGACTAACCTACTATTACACTGAATGAGTGTACCAAATTTCAAGTCAATCCGTTCATTAGATATCGAGAAATCGTGTACACCGTTTTGAAAAACACAGTTTCCAGAAACGGTGAGCTTGATTTTAGCCACCCGGTTGATCTGGAAAAAAATAGTTTTTTTTTCTGAAAACAGATAATATTGAATAGACTTGACCAAGCTTTTTTAGTTATCGTGTTCCAATAATGAAAAACAATTTTTTAATGTTTTTTTCGATTTTTTCGAGGAAAAATGACATTATTACTGTTAATAGCTAATGAAAAAAAAATGTCAAGAACAAAAACGTCGGTCAAGACTAACCTATTATTATTCTGAATGAGTGTACCAAATTCCAAGTGAATCCGTTCATTAGATGGCGAGAAATAGTGTACACCGTTCTGAACAACGTAGTTTCGAGAAAAACGCTTTTAAAGTTATACCAGCAGTTCCATCGTTTGTAATCACAAGTTTAGCTTCAATCTGGGATTCCTGTATCATATGTTGAAACTTCCTCTTCTATTTAAGTTGCCTCAAATTTGAGTTGCGACTACCGATTTTTTTTTCACAGTAGCCTAACCTCTTAAGCACAAATTCAATCAGAGTAAAACCATTGAAGAATTGACTCGTCGAACGTTTATAAATCATTAGTCGGTAATAAATATTGCGAGGACAGCAGTATTATTTTTTCGCAACAATTTGAATTATTTTCCTCGGTCAGAAGTTGAATGAACTTTTTTCCCGACGTAATCATGAATTCGAGAGCCTAAATGGCAAATTATTCCGTTGCGAAACCGAAAGTAATGGACAGCGGAGTGCCGACACTCTGGTGGGGTCTCCGAGAAGCCGGGAATAGTAGACCGAAAAATTTGGAATAAAAGCGGAGGGTTGGGCTACCCTTGCGGGCTCGTAAAAGCTCGCAAGGGTATAGGGGAGCCTAAGAGAAAATGGAAAGATATATTTTTGCGTCAAAATATGTATACGTCTAACTAAAGAAACGTCCAATCTCTCTTGGAATTCTTCGGATAGTCATCTTCGAGTATACTCACGATTTTCCATTTGCCTCGGGCGCAGTTGATAAAGGCAGAGGACACGGGTGGTCTCTCCAGCACCGCAACGGTTAATATCAAGGTAACTGACATAAACGACAAGAATCCCGAATTCGACGGTTTGCCGTACGAATTTTCCGTCAAAGAGGGAGAAGCACGCAAATTAATTGGGCGCGTCCACGCGGACGATCCGGACGAGGGAATTAATGCGGAGGTTACCTATTTCGCGCCCGACGATATTCCGTTCACCGTCGATCCCGAGACCGGTGAAGTTCTCACGAAAGTTGCGCTGGACTACGAGCAAAATCACGTACGGTTCATTCCCCATACACTCGCAATTCTTCCACACGAAAAAAAAAAAAAAACAAACAAAAATCGTTAATGGTAGAAATCATACGGAGTAATGAATATACAAAAATATATTTTTTTTTGTTTTTTACATTCTCATTGCCTTTCGCGACTGCAGTAAAAGTTATGGGCTTTCGGGTATACGTGAGTTCACTTGGAAATTGTACCTTACGTATTCGCAGTCCTTTCGCGTTGATGAGAAAAGCTCGTCTATTTAAAGCCTGGACAATTTACCCACAAAGTAGATACGAAGAAATAATTGTTTTTTAAAGGCTTTTCCTAAAAATGTTCACTGACAAAAATTGCCTAATATTCAAACTGATATTTATCATAAAATATTGTTGCGAGACTCAAGGATGCAAAGCCTCAGAATTATTGAAAATTTCACGTACAATTCTACTCGCCCCAAATTTGTGCTGCACCCTCGAATAATAGGCACGCTATTATTTTTTGTGCAGTCACGATCCCAAACGATTTTTGGAACGAATCTATATTGCATATATTTTTTTGAATATTTTCAATATCAATTTTTAATATAATTTGTATTTTTATTTACGAATTATATTTATATTGCGTACAACATAATATCATTTTTATGACGATAACTTTGAAAAATACGTCACAAAAATGCTGCATAAAAATACTCTAAAAACATTGCATATAATATAATGCAATTTTCACGATAGTTATTATTAAAACATAGTCCAAAAAAAGTTTTTTAAGATACTTATTGCAAACGTACTATACAAAACGGCTGCATAAAAATCCTCCAAGCACATTGCATATATCATAACGTCATTGTCGCGATACTATTGCAAAAATACTCCAAACATTTTTTTTTAAGACAATTATCGCAAAAAACTCCAAAAAAGTGCTGCGTAAGAATACTCCAAACACCTTGTATATAAAATAGATACATTTTTACTATAGTTATTGTCAAAAATACTCCAAAAAGTTTTGTTAAGACAATTATCGCAAAAAAATTCCAAAAAAGTGCCGCATAAGAATACTCCAAATACATTGTTTATAAAATAGATACATTTTTACAATAGTCATTGCCAAAAATACTCCAAAAAAGTTTTGTCAAGACAATTATCGCAAAAAAATGCTGCGTAAAAAAAACTTCAAAAACATTCCATATATCATGACGTCATTGTCGCGATACTATTGCAAAAATACTCCAAATTTTTTTTTAAGACAATTATCGCAAAAAAACTCCAAAAAAGTGCTGCGTAAGAATACTCCAAACACCTTGTACATAAAATAGATACATTTTTACTATAGTTATTGTCAAAAATACTCCAAAAAGTTTTGTTAAAACAATTATCGCAAAAAAATTCCAAAAAAGTGCTGCATAAGAATACTCCAAACACATTGTTTATAAAATAGATAAATTTTTACAATAGTTACTGTCAAAAATACTCCAAAGAAGTTTTGTCAAGACAATTATCGCAAAAAAAATGCTGCATAAAAAAAACTTCAAAAACATTCCATTTATCATGACGTCATTGTCGCGATACTATTGCAAAAATACTCCAAATTTTTTTTTTAAGACAATTATCGCAAAAAAACTCCAAAAAAGTGCTGCGTAAGAATACTCCAAAGACCTTGTGTATAAAATAGATAATTTTTACTATAGTTATTGTCAAAAATACTCCAAAAAGTTTTGTTAAGACAATTATCGCAAAAAAAATCCAAAAAAGTGCTGCATAAGAATACTCCAAATACATTGTTTATAAAATAGATAAATTTTTACAATAGTCATCGCCAAAAATACTCCAAAAAAGTTTTGTCAAGACAATTATCGCAAAAAAAAATGCTGCATAAAAAAAACTTCAAAAACATTCCATATATCATGACGTCATTGTCGCGATACTATTGCAAAAATACTCCAAATTTTTTTTTAAGACAATTATCGCAAAAAAACTCCAAAAAAGTGCTGCGTAAGAATACTCCAAACACCTTGTACATAAAATAGATACATTTTTACTATAGTTATTGTCAAAAATACTCCAAAAAGTTTTGTTAAAACAATTATCGCAAAAAAATTCCAAAAAAGTGCTGCATAAGAATACTCCAAACACATTGTTTATAAAATAGATAAATTTTTACAATAGTTACTGTCAAAAATACTCCAAAGAAGTTTTGTCAAGACAATTATCGCAAAAAAAATGCTGCATAAAAAAAACTTCAAAAACATTCCATTTATCATGACGTCATTGTCGCGATACTATTGCAAAAATACTCCAAACATTTTTTTTTAAGACAATTATCGCAAAAAAACTCCAAAAAAGTGCTGCGGAAGAATACTCCAAACACCTTGTGTATAAAATAGATACATTTTTACTATAGTTATTGTCAAAAATACTCCAAAAAGTTTTGTTAAGACAATTATCGCAAAAAAAATCCAAAAAAGTGCTGCATAAGAATACTCCAAATACATTGTTTATAAAATAGATAAATTTTTACAATAGTCATTGCCAAAAATACTCCAAAAAAGTTTTGTCAAGACAATTATCGTAAAAAAAAATGCTGCATAAAAAAAACTTCAAAAACATTCCATATATCATGACGTCATTGTCGCGATACTACTGCAAAAATACTCCAAATTTTTTTTTAAGACAATTCCCGCAAAAAAACTCCAAAAAAGTGCTGCGTAAGAATACTCCAAACACCTTGTACATAAAATAGATACATTTTTACTATAGTTATTGTCAAAAATACTCCAAAAAGTTTTGTTAAAACAATTATCGCAAAAAAATTCCAAAAAAGTGCTGCATAAGAATACTCCAAACACATTGTTTATAAAATAGATAAATTTTTACAATAGTTACTGTCAAAAATACTCCAAAGAAGTTTTGTCAAGACAATTATCGCAAAAAAAATGCTGCATAAAAAAAACTTCAAAAACATTCCATTTATCATGACGTCATTGTCGCGATACTATTGCAAAAATACTCCAAATTTTTTTTTTAAGACAATTATCGCAAAAAAACTCCAAAAAAGTGCTGCGTAAGAATACTCCAAAGACCTTGTGTATAAAATAGATAATTTTTACTATAGTTATTGTCAAAAATACTCCAAAAAGTTTTGTTAAGACAATTATCGCAAAAAAAATCCAAAAAAGTGCTGCATAAGAATACTCCAAATACATTGTTTATAAAATAGATAAATTTTTACAATAGTCATCGCCAAAAATACTCCAAAAAAGTTTTGTCAAGACAATTATCGCAAAAAAAAATGCTGCATAAAAAAAACTTCAAAAACATTCCATATATCATGACGTCATTGTCGCGATACTATTGCAAAAATACTCCAAATTTTTTTTTAAGACAATTATCGCAAAAAAACTCCAAAAAAGTGCTGCGTAAGAATACTCCAAACACCTTGTACATAAAATAGATACATTTTTACTATAGTTATTGTCAAAAATACTCCAAAAAGTTTTGTTAAAACAATTATCGCTAAAAAATTCCAAAAAAGTGCTGCATAAGAATACTCCAAACACATTGTTTATAAAATAGATAAATTTTTACAATAGTTACTGTCAAAAATACTCCAAAGAAGTTTTGTCAAGACAATTGTCGCAAAAAAAATGCTGCATAAAAAAAACTTCAAAAACATTCCATATATCATGACGTCATTGTCGCGATACTATTGCAAAAATACTCCAAATTTTTTTTTAAGACAATTATCGCAAAAAAACTCCAAAAAAGTGCTGCGTAAGAATACTCCAAACACCTTGTACATAAAATAGATACATTTTTACTATAGTTATTGTCAAAAATACTCCAAAAAGTTTTGTTAAAACAATTATCGCAAAAAAATTCCAAAAAAGTGCTGCATAAGAATGCTCCAAACACATTGTTTATAAAATAGATAAATTTTTACAATAGTTACTGTCATAAATACTCCAAAGAAGTTTTGTTGAGACATTTATCGCAAAAAAAATTCCAAAAAATGCTGCATAAAAATACTCTAAAAACATTGCATATATCATGACGTCATTTTCACGATAACCATTGCAAAAAACTCGAAAAAAGTGCTGCATAAAAATACTCCAAAACGACATTGTACATGAAATGAACAAAAGACTTTTGTTCGAATGTTCACTGCTGCAAGCATGAAAGCGACTATTTTTCTCCGTGCACTATTTTCGTGCTCGATCATTCGAATTGTTGGACTTTCGCAACGTTGTAGGAGTACAAGTTCGTGGTAACCGCGAGGGACGGTGCGCCTGACTACAGATTGGCCACAGCCACGGTTACCGTCAAAGTTCTCGACGTCGAGGATGAAGTTCCGATCTTTCATCAAAGCAGTTACGAAGCTAAAGTCAAAGAAAACATGCCCGATTACATGGTTATTCAAGTTATCGTGAGTTTCGCGATTCTTCATTTTGATTGCTTCGACTTCGAATTGCCATTTTATTTTATTTTTCTCGAATGCACGCATTTCAACACCGCTCCTTTCAGGCCGACGATCCGGACACGAAAAAGCAAATTACTTACGTGATCAAGCAGGGCGACTCCGAGCTCTTCGGTATCGGTCCAAAGAGCGGCGTTATCAAAACAATTCGGGGATTGGATTACGAGAGGGATAGCCAGCACGTATTGATCGTCGGGACTCTTGAGAATACTAGCAATTTGCCGGGATCAACGACGCGCGTCATTGTCAAAGTACAGGTAATTTCAGAAATAGGATACTGGCGTTGATCTAACATTTTTCTACGTTTTTAGGATTCTGTAGCCGCTAGGAAATAATTTCGTCATGGCCATCTGTCATAGCCCCGCCCCAAGCATCTCTAATCTTGTATTTTTTACAAAAAAGTGCAATAATTTATAAACCTCGCACTCCGAGGGAACATCAATTCGATTTTCGCGCTCGATTTTGTTGAAACTCATGTATACCGTAGAGCATTGAAAACTATTGGATACGTATTTTTTTTTTAATAAACGGTTCTAAAGGAAGAGACCAATTTTACACGTTCTCGAAAGGGTGGAACTTTTTTCGCCTTTTGCACGATTTTAAAGATCTATCCGATGAGAAATTTTCCGCCGATTTCAAATATTGTGGAGTTGCTAAAAACTCAAAATCACGCAGGCCAAACACAAATAACCGCTTTCCATACACATTCGATGATTTACGGTGTTGATGTTTTCATCGTTGGAATGCAACGAAAATACTTTCTAATTTTTTAATTTCTTCAGTTTTATTACGATCTAAACCCCTTTTTTGAAAATGTAGTTAATGGAACCCTAATAAGGATCTTTAAAAAATGTTTAGTGATTTTTATAGCCTAAATGTGCCAAATACTTTTTAATTTTCTAATTTCTTCAGTTTTATTACGATCTAAACCCTTTTTTGAAAATGTAGTTAATGGAACCCTAATAAGGATCTTTAAAAAATGTTCAGTGATTTTTATAGCCTAAATGTGCCAAAAAAAATAGGGCAAAACGAAGAAAAAAAAATCGTTGCATCCTAACGATGCAAACTTCAATATCATGACGATTTTTAATGGGAATTTATTATTTTGGGGGGAAGTAATGGTGAGTTTGTATTCGGGGAGTTAAACGAGACCGGTAGGGAATTATTGAAAAAATATTAAAAATCCAATTTTTTTTCGCACCTCAGTCAAAAATGTATCTACTCAATCACGGCTTATTTCTTCTCCGTTTCGATTTTAAATCCCGCTTTGCACTAATCTTCTTTGCAATCGTTTGCTCTAAAAATTGCCGCTCGATTCGTCCAGCTAAGATTATTGATCGAATTTTAGCAAATTTTCATAGTCGGACCGTCGATTTTTGCGAACTTTTTCATTTGCCTCTTTTTGGCCATTTTTCGAGTGCTCTGTCCGGAAAAAATAATCGAGATATCGGGATGAATCATGAGGCATTCTCTAAGTCTTCCAAAATTCTCTTCAAAACCGCCCGATAACTTTAAACCACTCGAATAGGACCAATGCTACGGGCGTTTAAAATTTTAAGATTTTTGCGATTTTGGTAAGATGACCAGACGAGTTTTAAAGAAATGTCCACTTTCACACGATTTGAAGCGTCTATCCGATGAAACATTTTCCGCCGATTTAAAATATCACGGAATTTTTGTCGAAAGGTCAAAATTGCGCCGGCTAAACTCGAATAACGTGTTTTCATACACGTTGAATGATTTTTAATAGCAATTTATTGTTTTGGGGAGATGAATAGTGAATTCGTATTCAGAGCGTAAGAAGACAGCGATGTCTATCTTAAAAATAAACAACTTTTGAATTCTTTTTCAAAACAGTTTTCACAAAAGCAATAAAAAACTATTAAATTTATTTTTTTCTCTTTCATGATATACAATGCATTAGAACGAACAATATATAGTGATATAGGCCTCGTGAAATTCCTGTTTATCCCGCAATTGATACGGCAAGTCAGACGCGTTATTGTACGCGACGGGGATTACGATCTGTATCGGCTCCGTTATTTCATGATAATTATTTTTGAATATCTCGATTGCTAGGATGTCAACGATATACCTCCCGTATTTACCTCGGTGCCGAGACCAGTCACCCTCGACGACGACGTGCCAATTGGCACGGTAGTTATAAATCTTCTTGCTCAAGATTCCGATGGCACTGCACCCGGAAATCAGGTAATTGTCGTAATAATGAAAAATGATTATTGATAAGTACACTCGGGGTGATGCTTGCCCTGACATTATTAAAACGATAATTGTATTTTTTTCACTTTTCACTATACTTCTCAACAAATTGCTACGGCATTGCAGCAACTCGAAATTGACGATATCGAATTATTACTTTCTTCAATTTATTTTCCAGCAAATTGAAAATGTTGTGAGGAAATATATGGTGGCTTTTTTATCTTGGCCATACGTTAGGATGCAAAGGAGCGATTTTAGCTTCAGAAAATTGAGCAACACGTTAAAATTAACTTCGCAGGTTCGCTACGAAATAATTGGACGTGGTATCGCCAACAAATACTTCGTTATCGATCCCGACAGCGGCATCATGACAGTCCGCGATGACCTGCGGAAAGAAACGGACTCGGAGTATCAAGTAAGTTTTGCAACAGTGGATTTTTCGGAAATTCTCGAATCAGCTGGCTATCGGTCGAATCTTGAATTTAAGGCGAAGTAGAAGATGTACCACGTGACGTATGAGTGCGAGAGAGATAGCTAAAATTTTTTAACAGAGATTCCTCAGAGATGAATAATATTCAGGGCAAAAGGAAATAATCAAGCTCTGCGACAGAGAATTCTCCAGAGCCTAATGCTTTGTTTTTCCTAAAAAAATTAACCTTCTATGAGAAAATTGGGTTCGAAAATTTGTGAGGTTATGTTGACCTTGTACATGCCCTTAAAAATTCACGACGTTTTGAAATTTCAACGTTCTCTTGCATTTACGGTTTCCTTTTCCTTTCGCGGAGTAAATTACAGTGGCGCTTGATAAAAATAAGTCACAATCAATTTTTATACCCAATGATAAACCGGATTAAAATATTTCGCGCAAATTTAAGACATTTAGAGGCTTCTACATTTTCTCTGAAAAGTCGCGGCTGCGAAAATTCTTCTGCTAGTTGCATTTTTATAAATTTTATCATTAATATTTTCTTCATTGAGTGACCCCCCTCCCGCTTTTTGCTGTCGTTGCGGAATCGTTAGAATTTTCGACACGCGTTGAGCATCTAGACTTATTCGGTATATAAATTATTAGATAGAAATATGGTCAGCGTATCATCGCCATAAAGTGCCGTATAAATAAGATTTTTAAAGACGTAATTTTTCGTGAAAAGTTCGCGAATTTGGCTCGAAATTTTTACAGTATACTGAGATATATTTTTACTCGATTATAAACGAAAATCAGTTAATCGTTAGATATTCAGGTCCATGAAAGGAATACCGTAACGATTGGTAATGCAGTTCTCGCGCGAATGCCTCTCTCATCAGAGTTTATTAAAATATATGGTTCTGTTTCGTAAATTTCAAAAACGTCACCCATTCCAACTGGAAATATTTGATATTTCATGTCTTCGATTTCTGAACATTACGAGACGAACGCATCGATATACTTTTTCATGAAAATACCAAACGGCAGAGACGTCTTATCCAATAGAGGATAAAAAAAATCATCCTCTCTTCTGTTTTCAGAATACAATTATAAAAAAAATAATGCAGGCAATTGTAGCGCGAGAACTACGCTCCACGATACTAAATTTTTCCCAAAAATTCCCAAAAGTTGAGAACTTCCATAACGACAATTGACTACAACAACTAACAATAACCGCGAAGCAAAAACCTCTATCGTCAAAATTTAACGAACGAAGCTGCGAAAGAATTGTCGTCGATAACTTTAAGGGATCATCACAGTGCAACGGGTCGAAAAATAGCTGATTCTTGCGATTTTCTTTTCGATGGTTGAAACACGCTAATCAGTCTGATTTTGTTATGTCTAATCAAAGCACTCATAAAGAACAGAAAATGAATTTTCAAACGTTTATTTTTATTTTCTTGCATATTTTTTTACGGTTGAAAACGTCTTCGACAAAAAGAAGTCCTCACTGTGTACACGGTCGTGGCCGTAAATATTATCCGAAACAAAATTTGTAAAAAGATTCTCAAAGAGTATGAAAGCTGCTATCGTACTATGGAGGTTTTTTTAAATAAAAATTGACAAAATGGCGGCGGGGTGAAAAAAAAGTATCGAATTCAGCCTATTTTTTTCGACAGTTTGTCATTAAAAAAAAATATGAAGATTAAAAAAGCTTCCATAGGAAGATAAATAATGACGTGAAGAATGTTGTGTCAAAATTTGACACGGATAGCTTGAAAACTCTTCCTTTGAGAGTGTACACCGTTTTGAAAAACGACATGTCGAGAAAAACGCGTTTAAATTTTCGAGAGCGCAATTTTCATATAAATTGTCTACTAACGTTAGAAAGAAAAAATCGATTCTTTGAAAAAGGTACACTTGTGTACAAATATACACAAAAATGATCCTTAAAAAAAAGTAATCTTGATAGATTGGTTAGGTATAAACCTGTCGGACGATTATCATTTTCCGCGTCTTGTCCACGAGATTCCTAACGCTGAAAAAAAACGTTCTCTGAGCCCGAAAAATCTCCGTATCGTTTGAAGGTGGACGTGCGAGTTTACGATCTCGGCGAGCCTCAACTCTCCTCAGTGACGACAGTTCCCATCTTCGTTCGTCACGTGGCCACTGTTGCGCCGGAAATTGGTTTGGGCTTTGCCGAGGATTCGTACAACGTGGACGTGCCGGAGAACGCGCGTGCCAACGCGCTCATCAAAATAATAACGATAATAAACAGTCACAATCACGACTCGACGCCGTTGAAATGTGAGATCTACAGTGGCAACGAGGATGGTCTTTTCGAGGCGAACGTAACCGAGGAGCGAAATTGCGCGCTAAGACTGAAAAAAGCATCCCTCGATTACGAGACGACGGAATTATATCGTATCAAGATCAAGCTCGAGTCGACATCGGGCCTCTTGAACGCGGATAGAAACACGACGATGGTGAAGATCCAAGTGATCGACGTGAACGACAACAAGCCCGAATTCGTATTTCCCGAGGACACTCAAAAGCTCCGACGGAAGCGTTACTTCGCGGCTATTCCGAGATCGGCGCAATTCTCATCGACGGTAACTCAAGTGAAGGCGAACGATCGAGACAACGGAAAGTACGGTAAGCTCGAGTACAAGATGTTGGACGGACGGGGAACTCAGTATCTCGCGATGGATCCGTCCTCGGGTATAATCAAGACGATCGGCACTTTCGACAACGTCGAGCGGGACGAGCTACCCTTCAAGTTTAACGTTCAAGTGCGCGACAATCCGAACTCGACGACCGCCTACAACACCGCCGAGGCCTCCGTTATCGTAAATATCATCGATCCCGAGGATCTTCTCGTTCTCGTCGTTCAAGACGCGCCACCCGAGTCCCTGCAGAAGGAAGCCGCGAAAATAATACGCGTCATCGAGGAAAAATCCGGCCTCCTCATTGGAATCGATAGAATCGCAGTGAGAAAGACACTCACGAAAAATGGCACTGTCGAGAGTCACCCCCAAGGATCGGACGTGTGGTTTTACGCTGTGGATCCCGATACCGGAAGTATACTCGACAGAAATAACTCGAGATTGCAAAGGTAAGCTTTACTTCTTGGTCGGGCTCTACTGCTAAAACAGTACTGCTGAAAGCTTACTTACTGCTAAAAGCTTAATTACTGCTAAATCTTACTTACTGCTAAAAGCTTAATTAGCTGCGAAAGCTTACTTACTGCCTGCTAAAAGCTTAATTAGCTGCTAAAAGCTTACTTGGCTTAATTAGCTGCTAAAAGCTTACTTAGCTTAATTAGCTGATAAAAGCTTACTTAGCTTAATTAGCTGCTAGAAGCTTACTGCTAAAAGCTTACTTGGCTTAATTAACTGCTAAAAGCTTACTGCTAAAAGCTTAATGAGCTGCTAAAAGCTTACTTAGCTTAATTAGCTGCTAAAAGCTTACTGCTAAAAGCTTAATTAGCTGCTAAAAGCTTACTTGTCTTAATTAGCTGCTAAAAGCTTACTTCTAAAAGCTTAATTAGCTGCTAAAAAGCTTACTTAGCTTAATTAGCTGCTAAAAGCTTACTTGGCTTAATTAACTGCTAAAATCTTACTGCTAAAAGCTTACTTAGCTTAATTAGCTGCTAAAAGCTTACGGCTAAAAGCTTAGTTAGCTTCTAAAAGCTTAATTAGCTGCTAATTACTTACTGCTAAAAGCTTAATTAGCTGCTACAAGCTTACTTACTGCTAAAAGCTTAATTAGAGATATCATGGCAGCAGTACAGTTTCAGCAGTACACTGCTAAAACTGTACTGCTAAAAGGTGTACTGCTAAATGGGCTCTGCTGCTAAAATTGGACTGCTAAAACTAGCTTCTGACAGAGGACTCATATAAGTCCCACTGATGGAGGTTATACTGTACTTTTTGCGATTTTTCCCACGATTTTATGGGATTTTTCTTAGAAAACTTACGTTGCTAGCGTAGACACCTCATTTGTACTCCTGTGACGTCGGGAACGTCAAAAGTTTGAAATACCTACCGCCAAAGTTTTTTTGGGTCTCTTTGCGTTTGTGGGTGGGGATCGGAAATTCGAACGATCAATATTCAGAAGGACCGAAATTTCGAATTCAGTAATGACGAACGTTCTAATATGGATAGATCAACTTTATGATAGCCTGTAAAATAGTTAATTGAAATTGTGAATACAAAAATCTCAAAGTTGATTTATAGCGAAAACAGATTTAACAATATAATAAGAGATATAATATCGATTCGCCTGTATATATACACCAAATAATTCGAGACGTCAAATCGTCGAATTGTAAATATTACAACAGTTTACAGTTTCGAATTCATTAAAGCGAAGGACCAAAAAGTCGATCAGTTAAAATAGCGATGGGCCAAAATGGCGAACGGCCCGGATAGCGAAAGTTTGGAATCGAGCGATACTACTTGCGCTTCAGAATGAAGATGGCAGATGGCGTTAGTGGTCAGCCGGGTCGGACAGCCATGCCATGTTCGCCATTTAGGTATTCGCCATTTCGAACCATCGATCATTTGCGTTTTTAAGATCTACACATTCGAAGTTTGTCGTCTCGATATATGGCTTTTCGCTATGGACGGTGTTACGAATATTAGATACTCACTCTTTTCTATTTCGGAGATATGAATGTTGTAGATTGTTCGAATCTGTATTTGTATGACTCATAACTGCAGAATATCTGAATATATGTTCTCGAATAAATGAGCTCTCGAATAAATAATCCTTTGGTGTAACAGTTATTCGATTTCGTCATCCGTCGAAGAATAGAATTTCGAATAATTTAACCTTCGTTATTTTGCGAATTCATAATTCTGTCGTTTCGAAATCTTTGTCGTTCTATATTTGGTCATTCGACATTCTGACCCCCACCCGCGGTTGTTTGGGTTTCTTTGCGTTTCAATGATTTTCAATGATTTCCAATAAAACTTTTCAAAAACACACCCTTTTGCGATTTAGCAGTTTCAATGATTTCCAATAAAAATTTTCAAAAACATACCCTTTGGGGCCGTCCATAAATTACGTCATTTTAAAATAGGGGGGGGGGGGTCTGGTCGTTAGATGACGGTAACGTTAATTTGATCACAACGATATGACGGATAGGATGATTTCAGGGGGGGGGGGGTCAAAAATCAGCAAAAGTCGATGACGTAATTTATGGACGGCCCCTTTCGCGTTTTAGCAGTTTCTATTATTTCCAATAAAACTTTTCAAAAACATACCCTTTTGCGTTTTAGCAGTCGAGTTTTAGCACTAGAGCCCATTTAGCACTAGATCTTTAAGCAGTACAATTTTAGCAGTACAGCTTTTAGCAGTACAGTTTTAGCTGTAGAGCCCGTTTAGCAGTAAAATTCTAGCAGTAAAATTTTTAGCATTTCTTTTTTTAGCAGTAGAGCAGTAGATCCGCTTTTCTCCCATTCCCGCTTACTCCGTCTCACCTCTCGTCCAACAAACATTTCCTACGCTTTACCATTATTGCCCTCAACATTCGTAAAATGAAATCAACTGTTCCAAGTTCATTTCAGAATAAGCTCATCGGATTCCCGTTGGGACAATAATTCAATTTATCGACCCACCGTCGTAACCTCGTCATATATGTCGGTTCGTGTTTTTTTTTTCTTTCTTTAGAACAATACGGGATTCGAGTGCAATGTCAGCGATCACATTCGACGTATCGACGCTGATCCGAGCAAACGCCATCGACATTCACGAGCCCGTGGTCGTTGCCGAACAGCCGATTCGCACACAAACGGCGATTGCATTCAGCGGCGAAGTCTTTCCCTATGCGCTCATTATCATCGCTTGTCTCATTCTCTTTCTCGGCATCGCGGGAATTATCTACATATGCGTATCTTGGTCTAGGTAAGTAAAGTACAATCGTGCTATCCGTTTTTTTTCTCGTAAAACTCTATAGTTACCCTGCGTGCCACGCTCTCCGGAGAATATTTCCGCGATTCATCGGTGGAGGAGCTCTCGCCCGTGGCTCTGCTCGCGGGTATGTCGGAAATAATAATAACAGTAATATCATCGCAAAAAACGTCAAAAATTTAAGGTAGTCCTATCGCTTCACACTAATCATACCACTGATCATACTTGATACTTGTTCAAATTATATTTTTAACATATGGAAAAAAAATTGTAATAACTAAATTTTCCATGTGTAAACTGTTTAATGAATGTTCGCATTTAACGAGGTCGTCTAGTGTGAAGGCCGTTTTTTAATGCTTTTTTGGGGATTTTCTTTTGACAAACCATTAAAATAAAATAATTCATCAATTGTATATCATTTTTATTAAAATTTAAGCAAACTTTGTGAATTTTTTGAAGTAATTATATAGAATATATTCGGAGATACACTGCCCAACAGGAACACATGTAAAAAGAGGTGCTCCACTGCTGCCATGATTCCGGCCGTTCTGCTTATCTGAAATCAAAAAACCAAACGCAATTTTAATCGTGGGACTTGAGGCTCTACAGGGAACTAAAATAAAGTTATAATTCCAAAAAAATATATTTTTTTTACCCTTTAGAAAATAAATTCAATTTTTGGTATTTTTTTGGGGGTCTGTATAGCTGATAAAAAGTAAACTAACGAAGCAATCTTAATTATTTTAGTTCAACTTATAGTTATATATGTACTAAAGATGCTGTATGAATTGGAGCAGAATCAATGAAATAGTTTTTGAGATATCATGGCAGCAGTTTGAAAAAATTGTGTTTTGAGAAAAACGCGTTTGAAAGTTGTTATATGTAATTCATAATAAAAAAAATGGTCTCACCATCAATCTGCCATGCCTGGACCATAGAGTACACCTTCCTCTTCATCAAAGAAGTCATGCAAGGCCGTTTTCTCTTCTTTTGATCTGACACACCAGACGACCCCCTTAATTGAAGAAACGAAAAAATAGTTATTCCAACGATTCGCGCAGCATTTCTAGGTTTGATATTTGGCAATATTGGTTCTATCTCCGTCTCGTTTTACTCAACCAGGCGAGTTTAACGTCCATGCTTTTCAACGTCGATCTGTCAAAACAATGTCAGGTGCGGGAAATATATAGCATTGTATGCTCCAGTCTCCAACTCCTTTTTTACCAGTCGGGCCACGACTGGTTAAAAGCGTGGAAAATTTGTGTCTGCGAAATATGTCGGTTAAAAATGAAATATGTGTGGAAATTCGAATGTGCGAGATGAGGTTAGGACTACAGTCAGCTGTTGCCTAGTTGTCACGTCTCTTTATCGTAGCAAGTGGTAATAAATCCAATACCGGAAGTTCGTAATTAAACTTGATATTACATAAAAATTAGGTCAATAAGCGTAATTTTTTCTGAGAGCACTGGATTACTACAAGTGTATGTAAATCTGATTATTTTTAAGAATCTGACGCACACTATTATATACACTTTTGTTGCGACCGGAAATTGGGTTTAGTATGTCGTCTCGGAATTCCCTCACAAAAATACGCAATTTTAATATTTCTTTTCTCTGTAATTAGGTCGATAAACGACCCTGACATGTTACAGAGACGATTATTGATATATTTAGTGAAGCTCAAAAAAAATTATGAAAATCCTATGGATTGAAGCCTACCGATAGGACTACCTTAATCGAGCATGGAACATAGCGGAGGGGAATTTTGAAAACATTAGTTTCCCCGTACCAAAGGTTTAGAGCAAAAACCTTCGCCAATTTTTTACTCCATCTTTGACAAAACCGACAGCAAAAATGTCCAAAGTAGACGGATCGTCTCAGCGTCGTATTCTACCTCAGCAGGTTAAGGGATCATCACAGTGTAACGGGCCCAAAAATAGCTGATTTTCGCGATTTTTTTTCAGTGGTTGAAATATGCTAATCAGTCTGATTTTTTAAATTCAAATCAAAGCACTCATGAAGAACGGAAAATTCCTTTTTAAACGTTAATTTTTATTTTTTCACATTTTTTTCAACGGTCGAAAATGTTTTCAGAGAAAAAAAAGTCCTCACGGTGTACACGGCTGGGGCCGTAAATATCGTCTGAAACAAAATTTGTAAAAAGATTATTAATCAGTGTGAAAGCCGATATCTTGCTACGGAGGATTTTTTAAATAAAAATCCACAAAATGACGGCGGTTCGAAAAAAAAGTATCGAATTTAGCCTATTTTTCGACAGTTTTTCGTTAGGAAAAATATGAAGATTTCAAACAAAAAAAAAGCTTCCATAGCAGGATAAAGAATGGCGTTAAGAATATTGCGTCAACATTTGAGACGGATAGCTTGAAAACTCTTCCTTTGAGAGTGTACACCGTTTTGAAAAACAGTTCGAGAAAAACGCGTTTAAATCTTCGAGCGCGGAATTTTCATGAAATTGTCTACTTACGATGAATCGGCGATGTCAGGTCCAGTTTTATAATCGTCTATACTATTGGATAATGCAAAAAAAAGCGATTTTTTGAAAATTTTACACTATGATGATCCCTTAATTGCAAGCTGAGAACAACGAATGTAGCCGATGTTTGGCCAAGATTTGAGAGCTCATTTGCTCCCGGTCTATCCATTCCGCTCGTTTCCTCCGTCAATTGGACATTGCGCAATTAAGGTGAAGCAAGCATGAACTTCGTTACGAGCACACTCCGGTACATTGTACAAGCGTAATTAACCAAACTTTTCGTTCCGATGGAAGTAAAAATAACGCTCGATCCACATTGCAATTTCGATGTGTAATTCTGTAGAATTCCGAAAATATTTGTCGAGTGAAGGTGGACCTTTATACCCAGGACATATTCGTTTGCGAGCGGATCGTCCAATCGTGTCTCTATTATTCTTTCTCTCCCTCTCGCTCTTTCTCTCTCTCTCTCTCTCTCTCTCTCTCTCTCTCTCTCTCTCTCTCTCTCTCTCTCTCTCTCTCTCTCTCTCTCTCTCTCTCTCTCTCTCTCTCTCTCTCTCTCTCTCTCTCTCTCTCTCTCTCTCTCTCTCTCTCTCTTGCTCTTTCTCTGCGAACAATCCTCGAGTCACGAGGGAATTTCACCCAGTTCGCTTCATTAATTCCATTAGCGTTAATTTATCTTTTCCGGTAAACTCTCACGTCCTCTGCTCGTTGCTCGATCACAGATGGAACGCAAAAGTGGACTGAGAAATTGCCACTGTTGGCAAGAATTTTGGGCCGGGCTTGAGATGAGAATTTCGTGAGGAAAATTTGTTGCCCATTTTTGCAGGTACAAAGCTTACAAGGAACGAATGCAACGTATGTACGTTGTACCTCGTTACGATCCGGTCTTCGTCGAAACCGACCTCAAGGAGTACGAGACCCAGGTGCTGCGAATGAGCGTACCGCACGACGACAACGACAGCTACAACGATCTACAACTCGATTTCAGCAACAAGAATCACGCCTTCAGTCTCGATAACGTGAGCTACATAACGAAGGATCACGGTGGCAGTACTGGTGAGTCTCAATCGGCACTTTGCTCACGACGCTGAAACTTGCATCGTTGGAATCTAACGATTTTTGTTTCTTCATTTTAATCATTGTCCAAAGCCTTTACTTTGCAAATTGAAGTCGTGAATCTCTAATAAAAACGCTTAAAAATGTTTGGGAGATTTTGACAGCCTAAATCTGCTGATGGAAAATTGTGCAATTAAAGAACATTAATTTTCGTTGCTTTCCAAGAGGCCGGGTTGAAATTCCGAACTTTGAATGATCAGAACGCTCAAAACTCCGAAAATATACTACCCCGAAAGATCAAAACTCCGAAAGAATTCTACACGAAAGACCAAAACTCCGAAAATTTGAACACCGTCAAAATAATTCGGTTATGGAAGTTTTTCAAGTTTCAAAATTTTCAATAAACCGACGAATTATTTCAAGATTTTTTTTTATTAAGGCGTTACTCCCACTTGTATCGCAAAAAAAGGCCTTTTTCATGAATTTTTTTAAAGAAAACTACAAAACTTTTTTAATCGATCAATATACCATCTTAAAGAACACATCTTGAAGAACTTTCAGTAATTTTTTTATTGAAAAATATTACATTGTTTAGTGGCAAATTGCCGTCAATGAAATAATGTTTTTATATACACGGTTTGCGGTGACCAACATTGTGGCGAAGTGGATCATCTGAAAAAAAAATGCGGATGGATTTAGTCAAATATAAGTATAAACTAGTCTTTAATCGAAGGATTTTAAAAAATATTCATTTTTCACAAAATGGCGGACGGTCAAAGTTAATGGTTCGATTTTAACGAAAAAAAACGGCCGTTTTTTGGCTATAAAACGGCCATTATTTTTTTCGAAAAAAAAATCGAACGATTAAAGACTACATTTTCATGTATTAAATAAGCCTGCAAAATTTCAAGAAGATCGGTTCATTAGTGTTCGAGTAATCTTGGTCACCGACTTCAGAAATGCCATTTTCAGAAAAACGCGTTTAAAGTTTCAATTTCCGGTCGTTTACACAACGGATTCTTCTCTTTCAACGCTCATAACTCAGTCAATTTTGTTCGGATCGACTTGAAATTTTCAGGACATATTCTCTGATACTTATACTTCAAAAAAATGCAGTAAAAAAAATCGATTTTTTCAAAATCGCAAGTGGGGGTAACCCCTTAAGAAAGAATTTTACGCCAATTTTGAAATTTGTCTAGACAATGTTATACGTTCTACATCATTTACAGCCAACTGTGTAGACTTTCGCTGGCATAATTTGACGAACCTTGTAATTTCGGAACATTAAAATTAGGAATTTTAAACCGTCGGCGCATTCAAAGTTCGGAATTTCAACTCGGCCCTCATGTCAAGATCATGCCAGCGAAAGGCTACACAGTTGACTGTAAATGATGTAGAACGTATAACATAGTTTCGACAAATTCCAAAATTGACGCAAAATCACTTCTTAATTCTTGAAATTCGTGAAATAATTGAAAAAATTCTTGAAATAATTCGTCGATTTATTGAAAATTATGAAACTTTTCAAACTTCCATCGCCGAATTATTTTGACGGTGGTAAGATTTTCGGAGTTTTGCTCTTTCGTGTAAAATTCTTTTGGAGTTTTGATGAATTTTCAACCATCGGAGCATTCAAAGTTCGGAATTTCAACCCGGCTCCCTTTCCAAGGATGCAAATGTCAACGTCATTTTTGCTTGCTATTTTTTGGCATTTACATTACTTTTTCAGCCGCCATGTATCCAAACTGGCCCGGAAATATTTCCGCAATTGTGAATTCAAAATAATTCTTATTCGACACGTTTTGTTTAAAATTCCCCAAATTTCCAAATAATTTAACTATAAAATATACGAATTCATTTCCTAAAACGCGTCCCGATTTTTGGCCAATTATCTAATTGGTCATTTCATTAATGACATGATCACATGCAAATCGACTATCCGACGAAATTAATAATCATTGGAAAATTCTTCATGCTCACTTTCTAACTAGTATCAAAAACATGGTCCTAGAAATTGCTATAAACATTTTTTTCAATTTAATTCTCCGCGCAACTTTAGAATAACGGTCTTACGGAAATGATATGGCGATGAATATTGAATCAATTGTTACTTCGTTCGTTCTAAGCATGTATGCGCAATTTCGGATCAATCCACTAACCCGTTAAGGAATTATAATCCTTCTAATTTGCAATAGAAAGAGCATAATGAAAAATGATAAAGAATATTCATAATTTTTTTGTGTAAGCGATATTATTATTATAATGTGTTGATATATATATACGGAAGAACCTTTTTTAGAAATTTCACAACCATTCGCTACACAATTTCAGCGTTGTTAATTATAACGAACTGAAATTCTGCTTATTTGTTCCTTCGTCTCTCCCATCCATCCTCACTAAAATTTACAGCAGCACTGAAACTCATATTCACTCGAAAAACTTTTCCTTTGATGAAGTTAAATATTAACAAATATTAACTATCAGTTTAAAAAACATTTTTCACACAAATTCAAAGCTTGGTCTCCATACGTGCCAATTACGACTGTACATTCGGGAAATACATTCGAGAATTGAAATAAAGACTACTTTTGCTTGAAATTGTTTCTTCAATAAATCCTTAAGGGGAAAGGCTAATGTGACGATCAGAAAATCAGGTTTATTGGAAAAAATGATTTTGAAGAATTGAGTAAAATGATTGAAAAATCGATTGGACATTTATATGTACATTGACAAAGTTGTGTACCAAATTTCATTGAAAAATATTAATAATTAAAGAAGGGATGAAGGATCTCGTGAAGGACCTTTGAACGTGAGGGACTGATCGGTGTACTTGATTTTCACCAACCGGTTGATCTGAAACGAATATGAAACCTTTTTTTTTCTTGAAATAGATAATATCGGCTAAGACTTGATAAAGTTTTTTTATCGTGTTTCAATCGTCAAAAAAATGTTTAAATTTTTTGTTCAATTATTCGCGAAAAAATTCCATCATTAATGTTAATAACGAACGAAAAAAAAGGTGAGAAGAAAAACGTCGGTCGAGACTAAACTACTATTACACTGAATAAATGTACCAATTTTCAAGCAAATCCGTTCATTAGATGTCGAGAAATCGTGTACACCGTTTTGAAAAACATAGTTCCGAGAAAAACGAATTTAAATTTTACTAGCACTTCTATCATCGTAATCATAAAATGACCTTTAATGTGCGATTTGTGCACCCTATTTTGAACCTTTCTCTTTAATGTGAATTCCCTCAAGCGACGAACATGCGTTCGTCATTTTCACAGTAGCCTAACCCCTTAAAAGAAATGATAAAAATCGCGTTAAAAAATGCAAGGTTGTCCGTCAGCCAGTCTCACAGATACGTCTGCCTAAATAATCGTGAGAATGTTTTCCCGCGACATTTCGTTCCAGCCCAGCTCGATTGTTAACAAAATTTACGACGGCCACGCAATGGCCAATTTCACGAATATACCGTTTTTTTGTAATTTACGTTTTTACTTTGAAACTTCGTAAAATCACCTGTCCACTAACACAAGTAAACTCGTTACGGCGAGTAAACGTTTTTTTATTTTTTTATTTTTTCGATCGCTCACGAAAGGTCAACAAAGTCCGGTGAGTTCGGAAGCTGCAACCACAGCGCGCGCCTCGAGCATCGCCGGAAATCACGGAGAGACGAACGTTCAATCGATTCGTCGCTCGACCCTCGGCCGTAAAAATCCATCGTCGAGCAACACGAACACACTCACCAATCACGACACGACACCGGTGCTAAATCCACTCTACAGTCACTCGGTCGACCTCTTGAGTCCAAGCCCGTCAAACGACAACGTCACTTTTCGCGAAAGAAAGGACTATTCCCATCTTGGATTCACGTATCTTGGTGAACAGAGCCCGGTCGAAACAACCACCGAATTGTAAGCGTCGATAAAAAAAAGTCCAACTGACACACTTTATCCGGCAATTATCGGCGAGTGGATCACGAAAAAGTGCGCCTGAGTACGAAAAAGGAATATTTATCGGATTCTCGTATGTCTTCATCGAGTCGTCGTTTTCCAGTTCGCTGATGTGGCGGAAAAACCACTTCTTTCAAAAACATCGTGACCGCTGAAAAAAGATAATCAGATTCTGGGGGCAAACGATTCTGCTGAAGATCTCAAAATTTCAAGTCCCTCTTAACCCTGGAATATCGATTCGAACCATGGCTGTTCCAATTTTGATAAAAGTTGCTCCACGGTCTATTCCCGCGTGACCTACAACTGAACACGGTAGAAGGGAAAAGTAATATTGACTTTGCTCGATATCGGGTGTACATATAGTACGTGAGAAGAAAAGAAGAACGGAATGTGTATACGTCGAGTACACACTAATTTCCTGGCTCGAAGCTGCGGGAGGTATCATCGGAAAGTCGAAATCATCAACTCTACCCCGATTTAACGAGTCGACGAGCGAAGGGTCCGTAAATATTAGCGAAAAATTCTCCGTCGCTTAACGCCCCGAGTTTCGTTTTTTGCGTCTAGACTATACGTTAACTCTTTGAAGCCGTCCATTAAGAGTTGCGAGCTATTTCGGCGTACCAATGCGTAAGCGCGGTAGTGATCGAACGTGCGCGGATAAACATTTTATTTTTACATGAGTGCGAGGTCAATCGTATGTACGTGCGAGTGAGTGCAAACGCGCAAGGGAGATTAAGAGTGAAGAGTGTATTTTTTTTTTTTTTATAATACGTTATACGTAATAGAGATTTAATAATTTTTGTACATGAATGAATTTTATCCGTATACTGTAAAATATTTGTCTATTTATATACAACCGTATTTGCTCATATTACAATTATATTATATCTATTATACGTGTATATTAAGAGACTCGACGTAAATTCAAGCCACACATCCGCTTTTCAACGGGCACATGATTTTTCGCAGTCTTCCAGCCCGCAATGGACCGAAACCGAATTACTTTCCTGAACGTTTGGTAGGAAAGTGACGACTTGCGGTGTTGCGCAGCTCAAAAATCCTGATTCTTCCGTCCGCAGTCTTCGTCACTTTAACTTGCGCTTTGGTTAAGTTTACGAAAATGCCTTTGAAACAAAGTAATCGAATAACGGCTGGCACGAAAAGTCGTAACATACGAGAGTGCATCAGGAGCTGGAACATCAATAGAAATAATCGGTGACGAAATTTTGGAGCATGTGGGATGGACTTGGTTGGGGTTGAATGTTTCATCGCGTATTCTTTTAAATACATACAGACACAGATACAAGCTACGAAAAGTCCATATGCGTTTTATTGGATGTGTATGTGTTAGAGTTAAAACCCGTTTTCAGGCTAAACGCGTTTTCCCCAGGGAAAAATAGTTCTTACGTCGCATTTGCTAAAACGAGTTTTATCTCGAATAAAATCGTATTTACTGGTAAATAAAATTGTAGTTATTCAAAACACGTCGATCAACAAACAAACCCAAACAAACTCGTTTCAAGGGTTTTACCGGGACGACTCGAACATCAGGGATAAAAAAAAAAAAAATTACGAAGGAGTAAACATGATTGAGAAATCGTTTGGACATTTATTTGTGTGTACATTAACAAAGTTGGGTGCCAAATTTCATTACAAAATTTGAATAATTGAAGAAGTTATAAACGATCTCGTAAAGGACCTCTGAACGTGTCAATGGTGCAATTCACTTGGCCACCCTGTTGACCTAAAACAAACAAAAAAGAGTTTTTATCTTAAAATAGATAACATTGACTGACTTGACCGAGCTTTTTTTCGTTATCCTGTTATAATCGTTAAAAAATTTGGGATTATTTTTCTATTTTTTTCTTTTGCTAATAACTCATTTTAAAAAATATTAAGAAGAAAAACGTCGGTCAGGACGAAATTACTATTACACTGACTAAGTATACCAAATTTCAAGTCGATCCGTTAATTAGGTATCGAGAGATCGTCTACACCGTTTTGAAAAGCATCGTTTCGAGAAAAACACGTTTGAATCTTTACTAGCACTTCTATCGTTGAAATCACAAGTTAACCTCTAATCTGCGATTCCTGCACTCACGTTGGACCTTCCTCTTCAATTTGAGTTGCCTCGAGTGACGAACGAGTATTCGTCATTACCGCAGTAGTGTAATCCCTTAACTAAGAAAAAACTAGTTCCAACGAAACGAATCGCTTGAAACATCTTTCGAGTGAGTTCAGAGTATGGGTTTGTTTGGGGTCGTAAACATGAATTCTAGTTGTCACTGAGAAAAACCATGATATCGAAGTTCGCATCGTTGGAACGTAACGATAGTTACGTAGTCCATTTTTTTCGCCACATTTAACCGTCCAAAATCCCTCAAACGTTTTTCGGCATTCTCATTAGAGATTGTCAGCATAAATATGTAAGAAAAGATTTTGGATCATAATGAAAATGAGGAAATAAAAAAGAATTTTCATTGCTCTCCGACGATGCAAACTTCAACATTGTGATAAAACCATGATGAAGTTTGCACAGTTAGAATGCAACGAAAATTCTTCTTTGTATAATTATTTCCTTATTTTCGTTGTGATCCAAAGTCTTTTTTAGAGATTTAGATAATACATTTCTGAATAAACAATCAAAATAATTGCCCAGGGATGTTCGTCCCCAAGATATGCCGGAGGCAATTTGAGCAATTTCAAGCTGATAATTTCCGTTGATTTCCAACGACGCAAACTTCAATCTCATGAGAAACTGGTAACGAATACGTTCAGACAGAACTATTATTCACTAGGTAAAACGTAACTCATGTATAACGTAGCGAGGGCCACTCCCGAATAAGCTCGTCCGTACCGAGACACGACGTTAGAAAGCCACAATTGATTCGCGAGCTCTCACTACTCGTTTCCCACGAAAAAAAAAAGCGAACTGGCCGCCTGATATTTCTTCTAAAAAAAACCACGCTTAATCGTCCTACCAATAACGTATCTCAAATTAAAACACGGTTGTTCCCGTGACCCTCGCGAATTGGCTCAACGAGATCGCACCCATGAATTTATATTTTCCTCACATCCAATTAAATCTCCGCGTTGCTGACAACTTTTTCACTCCAATTTTCACAACGGAGCGATATTCCTCAAAAAGTACGTAACGAACATCTCGATCTCAAACGACGTGTCACGAGAAAAACAAAACTGACCGACGAATCGACATAGCATTGATAACTTTACTCGCGGTTGATTAGTACTTAAAGAATGATCGTTGTGTATGCGTATGATGATGATTGTATAAAAACAAAGCACAAGACAATGCCAACGAAGAAAAGAAAATCCTTGTTAACGAATAATAATACATTTATTATATTTAATCAACGTTGTATTCATTCCCAGCCCTTCGCCAGCTTGACACCCTCGCAGAGATCGTTGTGAGTTATGGACCCGTTCGAAATATCCCCCTATCGCGAATTATTCGAATTCTCCGCGAATTCCTCGACGATTGTGAGACTTTTGACGAAACTCAAAGTGGACCGAGTTGCGTTTTCAAAATTGCAACCTGTTGGCTGTCGCGATCAAAAAAGTCAAACAAATTCTCGACCGCGAAGTTCCATCGACGGGGTCGTCTGGACGAAAATAGATGTGATCACTCGCCGATGGATAAGAGCCGAAGGAAGGTAAGGCTTGGGAAATAGAAGAGCGTATATGGGGCCAAGCTTCGTACGACGAACTTTCCGACGCGATTACGCGATGAAAAAGAGTGCAGGGACGTGAAGGGAAGCGCGGCAAGGGGGATGAAGGGCGAAATTACGGATACAGCACGGCGTCGGCGCCGCACTTTCTATGGTGCACGCAGACGCGGCTGAATCCCCCCCCCGCCACGTACACACCCGTATAAACATGGGGGCGAGGCGTAAGGGTTGAAAGCTCACCACGTGAAAGGGAGAGAGAAGAAGAGAGGAGGAGGAGAGGGAGAAAGAGGGAGATGAGGGTACCACGGAAGAGCATAATATTCTGGCCAGATGATACGGGAGAGCTCCGGATTCCACAACGTAGCTCGAGCAGTTCACCTCGACGTTCCCACGACTGAAGATCACACGGTAATAGAATCGCGCGACGAAAGCTTACATGCTCGTAATGCTAATTGGTCGTTCGCGAGGTGATCGTTTATTGACGTAGGATCGTGCAATTACGGTGTAAAAGTGATCAAATGTTGATACAGATACGAGGAGATTGTGAATTTTAAACAAGCTTAAAGACGATTTTTGGTTTGTTCACGAATCGCTGTTTGTGTGTGTGTGTGTGTGTGTTTTGTGAACATGTTTAATCGGGCATTGCGCAAAGTTCGTCCTTTTCATTTCCAGTCTTTCAATTTCTCTCGCTATCTCTCTTATCGCCGCTCTTTGTTCTCTCAATTCCTCGCTTTTCCCTTTGGGAGGTCAGCTTGAAACGTTCAGTGGTCGCAGCCCAGCCGGCTTCGCTCGAGTAAGTAACGAATCGCGTTTGCCAGGAAAGTCAACCACCTGTAAACGTGTGTGTATTTCTCTCGGCCTCTCACTTCCTCTCCAACCGACGGAGCCCCCGTAAACCCAGCTTTCATTAACGCACTCAAAGGCCTCGGCTTCTGATTAATTCCCGTGAAACGTTCTCCCGGAGAAAAGGGCGGATATCCGAAAACGATCCCCTGCGCGCACTATCGGCCAGCGCTTTTTGCGAGAACATTTTGTCGGGTCTTTCTGGTGTAGTTGAAAACCTCGAAGGTTGGAATAAATTGCTCTACAACGTTGCCGAGAGGAAAAAAAAAGTGAAAGATATTTGGCTCAGTTGATTATGGAAAATCGGGAATTTGAGTGCAGTTAGTGTCTTTCGCTGACATTCATGGTGCTGATCGACGACACAATTCTAGCGCAATTCGCGATTTTTCGTTAGAAACTCATGCCATTTTGTCTCGATTTTTTTTGTTCACCTTGAAAACGACACTTCCAAGATGAACTTTTATTGAATATGATTAGGTGGGAAAAAACAGTATCCTTTGGTTTGATCCTCAATGTTATATTCGGAAATTGGGAGCAGCCATTTTTTCCTTTACGAAACGACTGGAGCTTTCCGAAATGCATTTTTAATAATAAATTACCAGTTGCTTTTTATAACTACAGTTTGTGGATAATATTGATGGAACGTTAATAACAAAACGAGAGAGTGAGCGCAGGTAATTTTTTTTTTAAATTCTCAGAATTCTGCGGCGCTTTTATTCTACATGTTCCAATTTGTAAATAGTTCAGCTCCGTTCTCGGAAAAAATACAAATCGCAAAATATAAAATCAGCAGATGACTATTCTTCCGGAACCGTGCATACTTTGCCACAAGCGAAATCCGGGTGCCCTATTTATACATCATTTGCAATCTAAATTTACGAAGTTTCGGAGCAAAAGCTCCAGATTATGAAATTTATCCGTTCTGAATTCAACCCACGAGTTTCCACAATTTGTATGAATGAGCATAAAGCGATGAGCAATTAATTCGCCGCGTTAATTAAAACGGACGTACAAATTAAATTTCGTCGCTTCTTTGATCACGACGTGAGCGACCTCTTTCCCTTGTTATCTTTCCATTCACACGCAGCCCGGCCTTGCATATTGCACGTGGAATCCTTCCAAAGCTTTTGCCTATCAAAACGTCCACTATATTCATATTACTATACGGACAAAAGTCGTCGGCTGAACGAATAAACGCGAAAAAAGAAAACCGAGTTTTCTGGAGGCCCAGGGTCGTGAGATAACGAGGGCCGAGGGGAGGTCTGTTAAAAGTATTGCCGAGGAAACCGGGAATAACGCCGTTCGTCTAACAATGAGTAATCAGTACTAGAGAAGCACGAATCTCCATAATATTTGCCAACTGCGCAATGCCTCTTAATTTCTTGCCGTCTACTGTTGTCCTCATAAAGAATTTCGTTCAAACCTGAGGTAGCCATGTAACAGGTCTCCATTAAGGGGTTATATACAGTCAGGAGGCCCAAAATGATCGATGCTTCAAGAATTTTTTGTTGAGAAGACCTTTAAATCTATTGACGTTAAAATTTGTACACATATTATGATATTTTTTAACTGTATTTTAACATTTTTTATTTATCAAAATAATTATTTTGAAAGCTGCTATAGCTGATCTCCGAGAGCACCTCTAAAAAAAAGGCGTTTTGCGGTGAGCACGATATCTCTGGACTGGATCATCTAAAATGAAAAAAAAAAACCAAAAATATTTCATTAATATAATGGATTATCTTGTAATTGATCGAAGAAATAAGCAAAATAATCATTTTTGACAAAAATGTAGGCCTTAAATTGTTGATAAAATGGAAAATATTTATCGGTGAGAAAAAACCTTCGATTAATTACTAAAAAAATATACTTGAAAAGATTGTGTTAAAATTTGAGACTGATCGGTTCAGCCGTTTTCGAGAAATCTTGCTCACCGAATTTAAAAACACAGTTTTGAGAAAAACGCGTTTAAAGTTTCAAAAACACTTTACATATAGTATAGTAGTCATTACAAATGTGCGTGTAACTTCGAAAATATTCGCCGGATTGACAAGAAATTTTCTGTGTGTGTACTTAAATATATGCACATTACGAAAATTAAAATTAAAAAAAAATCGATTTTTCGGAAATTTTAACTGTGTATAATCCCTCAATAGTTAAAAGGCCAATGGCTTTTTGGAGTCGTTCTGCATAGCGGGGGAATTTTCCGCCTGAGAATACCTCGTCAGTGGCAAATTCGGAATGTCATTAAAGAGCTACTTGAGCAAAATATCTGCTTTAAACGGGAAAAAGCAATCCTTTCATCCTTCGCGTTCCAGTTTCAAAAGCTCTTCGGTAATTCCCTCGAGAGCAGATGAATATGCATAGCAACAAAAGAGCTATACAGATATATAAAAACACACGCACATTTGTGTGTATGAAATATGAGATCGTGGCAAAATCGAGTGTACGGGTTAAAAATAACGAGTGAATAGGAATGCTCGAATGATTGAAGTGAAATAAATAATTGACGCGTGATTAATTGTCAAGCGTAATTCGAGTCAAGGTTATTCAAATATCCGAACTGGAATGAGGAGAAATAAATGCGTAGTCGAGATTTCATTGTCCCATATTTGATAAGCAGTAGGGTGGAGTTGTCATTTTAAGATTTTAGGTCACAAAACTCCTTTGTCGACCTAAATCGATGTCCGAGGATGATCTCACATGATATAAATTCTCCCGATATGAGCTGTTTATAAGTACTTCTTGGTGCTTGGCAGATCGATAAACGTTGGATGACCCGCACCGTCAATGGAAATGAAGTACTGGAAAGTTGCAGTATTCCTGTTCAACCTATGTATATGGGTAATTATATAAATCCTCATAGTAATTCTGTATGGTAAAGATATGTGCCTCGATGAAAATTGAAAATTGGTAATATTTTTGAAAATTCGAACGCTTATTGACACCCTTAAATCTTAAAGTGAAATAGCACTCGAAGAAAGTCGCACACTCGAACCGCCGTGGTTTCCGATTTTATTGGCACTTTCGGCTTGTCACCGTAGCGATTTTCATGCAAAGTGTTATTAGCACCGCGTTGCTGTTAAAATTGCTTTATAAACGAGACAGCTATATTGAAGACGCTCGAGCATTTAATCGATGTTCGGCTGCGAAGTTTCGCAGAGTTCTACTGCATCGCTTTCATAGCTTTTTATGGAAAATCGCAAATTAAGCTCCGAATTAAGACCTTAAGCCACTCTAGAGGTCGAAAAAATAGGCTTTTTCGCAATTTTTTTTGTTATTAACAATTATCTGGCGAAATTTTTCACTTTTCAAAAAATCGCGTAACGATTTTTTAGGCAAATTTTTGGAAAGTGAAAAATTTCGTCAGATAATTGTTAATAACAAATGAACTATGGAATATAAAAAAAATCCTACGTACTTTCATAGACAATGTATTTTTCAAGATATATTGAACATTTCAAGTAATTGATTGAAAATTGTCTGAGTTATGTTTCCGACCAACTTGAAAAATGCAGTTTTAAGATAAACGCTGCACAGCCGCCATTTTGAAATTGATCGCTTAAAAAAAATTATTGTATACTGTCACTGATATGTATGATAAACACCCTTTTTTGTAATCTCGATTTATTTTGTAGTTTTTCTGAAGAAAAATCCCCAAAAAGCCTATTTTTTTCGGCCTGTAGAGTGGCCTAACCCCTTAAGTCGATAGGCGCAAGACGTTTTCAAGAAATATAAACTGTAGCAAAATTCGGAACTTTTCATAAGAAACTGTGCTTCAAATCTCAGATCTGCATTTTTGCTCTCAGAAACGATGTAGTAGAACTTATAAAAAATTTGGAGATTATCGGACTTTTATTTGAAGTATCTAGATCGACAAAAATTAGTATTCTTCAGTATTGATCGATTAAACACTCGACTTTCCTTCCATCAACCCTTTGCCCGGAAAGAAATTTCGTTTTACAATCTATTTTCCAAAATGTCCGTTTCTTCTGAGTATTATGTACTATCAATTGCAAAGCTTTTTCCACTGGAAAATTACCATAAAACGGGGTTAAGTTGACATTAAGGGTAACTCTGACAGTTTTTGGGGCTGCTTTAACAGAGCGCCAAAATACGGTTTAAATGTGTTACAGACTAATTCTTTTTTAACTTTTTTTTCTATTGTTGCTCAAACTTGTTGTTCCAGTTTATTATAATGTTGCTAAAGTTGATTGTAATGTTGCTCCAGTTGATTTCGATCTCAATGATAATGATAAGACTGATAAAGTGCCTATAACAATACCCTAGGTACTTGATATTTTTATGTAAAATGTTTTCTTAACAAAGATGACAATTTGATTGTGAAAAATCGTTGTTTTTCATTAAATTCCATTTATAATCTACAAAATATTACCTTTTTATCAAAATGATGTCAAAGTAACCCTTAGTCTTTGACATAAGTTGCATTTCATTTACATTATTACACATTTGATAACCCAAGGGCACATTGTTCTATTGGAGGAAAAAAGGTTGGCTATTGAGGATGTTCAAAAAAACTTACCTACAAAAACTTCCAAAACCTGTTCAAAGTAACCCCATTTTACGGTAATCGTTTGAAAACATTCATCATTGGTGAATTAAGTTCCCTCGCCAGTTGCCTCTTGGAAGAAAAACTATTTCATAAGAAACTGCTTCTACGACACGTGATATTTGATTGTACTGTTTTTGACGAACGTCGACAGTTGACGGGATGTATGGTTCTCGTGATCGGTGCCTGGCTCCTACTCGAGCCGAGTAACGGTTACTTGTTCAATTTATTCGTTGAGAGCACAACACCCCACGAGACTATATATCTCGTGTCGTACAGTATTCTCGGTCTGGGTATCATTGTCATCACCGTCGGATTCTTCGGATGTCAAGCATCCCTGCGAGGGAATCAGTGCATCCTCGCAATGGTGAGAGGAAAAGCTTCGGCGCGGTGTCTCGCTGTGATGAAAAGCAGTAACCGTGTCGTCATTTTTTGTTTTCAGTACATGAGCATGCTGATAATACTGATAGCGGCGGAATTGGCTGTAGTCAGCGTCGGTGGTTTCATGTCGGTGAAGACAATGACGGGTCTTGAAGGGAGACTGTTGAACAGGCTCGCCGAACACTACGGGCACGATACTACCAGCGATATTGCCTTCAGTCACAGCCTTGACTTTGCACAATACAAGGTACGGCCTCACTAACGCACCAGCAACGGTGACTATTACATGTAAAATTGCAAATTGTGAAGTAAAAAACGCTGCTCTCGGAAAGAGCCGAGTTCTTCTCAAACACAAAAGCGATTTAATGTTGAATTATTTGACCTTGAGCATATGAAGTACTCGAGGCGTATGACGAAGCAATATCTTTTTCCCGACGCAGTTCAACTGTTGCGGAATTTACGGTGACGGCGATTACAACGAAACGGCATGGTGGAGAGACGGACAATATTCCGGAACCAAAAGGCACGTGCCACTTACCTGCTGTGTACTGAAAAATCCAGAAGTACGTTGCATCGCGTGATCATGATTTTGTAAACGTTGGTGGCATAACAAGTGGGAAGTAGGGAACGTGCAGCATGTTCTCATTCGTCTACATTGACCGATCAATATCGCCTTCCCATGGCTCCATATTTTCATTTGGACCGGTGAACGCTTACCACAAACATTCCGTTCTTCAATTATACTGTTCTGCGGAACATCTCGCCAAAATTTACATATACAAAATATGATAATTCTATCATATTTTTCGAGAGAGGCAGAGCATTTCACCCAACCATTGAAATAATACTTCCAATTTGCTTGAATAATAAACCCTCGCACGAGAGACGGATGCGAAGGACGAATTTAATTCTGCGTCGGTCACACGCAGCGTTTTATTTCCAATCGGCTGTAACCTTTGACGCAATTCAATTTAACAGTCGAAAAAGTCTATTTTCTCTTCGCCCTATTTCCAGGTGAGCAAATGAGTTCGTCCTTGTGGACTTCCGCTCTGCGGGGTGATAAAGACTCAACGAATTAATTAAATTAGATGCGGATGCTCGTTGTTGAAATTATTCCGAAAATCGAGAATAAAGCACGATCTTTTGAAACGCGTAATGTAATGAAGGCGAATATCAAATGTGAATAAACTAGAGAAGGCTCGAATAGGTTAACGATAAATGTAGGATGCAAGAAAAACTTTGCGGCAGTAGTAAAAAAAAACTGCACTATGTCTGTTTTAGATAAGGAACGCAGGCAGCCCCATGAGCGTAGTCTCGAGGGTCTTTCACAGAAACGTGAGTGCCGCACTGGCAAAAGAATGACTTGGGCCAAATAAATCCATAATTGGGGGGTGCAAATAAATTATTTGTTGAAAAAATCGAATATTGGGTTATAGTAAGAATTTTTTTATTGAACTTGAAATACTCAGAATAATCAAATATTTTAGAGTTTAATATTAAGGGGTTTAATCTTTATAACTTTAGGCGAGGAAAAAAATTGCTGATTTTCTTGATGTTTTTAAAAGAAAGATTTCGTCACAATTTTTTAGACTTAGGGTATGCTTTATTACTTCTTTTGGCTGCTACATGGTATTTTTTCATTAGTCTTTAAAACTTTATAAATCTAAACTGCATTTTCAAAACTGGCGTGACGTATAGCTAAAAAACTAATCGACCGATTCTGATGAAATTTGGTATAAATCTTTCCAACCTTATTATCTGAAACATGGCCCTAAATGTTTTTAAAAACAAAACAAAAATATTTTTTATTGCACAATGGAGCCATTTAAAAACAATTCAATCTCTTTGTTTAAAAGCGTACCATTTAATCGATTTTCAAAATTTCTCACTTTTTCTCGGTTCATATTCTGCATACGAGTGTTGATGAAAGAAAAATCATCGTTTTCTTTCGAATTAATCCCACCGACACTACGTGTCACGCCGTCTGACAACATCCACCGATATTTATTTAGAAGACCGTGCCATACCTCTGATATTTTAATGTAAGATTAATAAGAAATTAAAATACCATCTAACAGCCAAAAGTAGTAATAAAACATACTCCAAGCCTCAATAATGGCAAAGAAATCTTAGCTTTTAAAAAAATCATGAAAATCAGCTATTTTTTACTCGCCTAAAAATATTTCCTCCCTTAGGGGGCCAGTCTACTTTGGAGCCACGAAAAAAGGCTATTTTCGCGATTTTTTACGACTTTATAAAAGATATGAATGTAAAAGTTGTTGGGCTTGATAAATAAAGTCTTGAAATACATTTTGAAAAAATTTTGTTCATTTTTATTCATTTTTAAGTACAAAAACTATAGTTTAACGTAACGCCTCAAAAATAGTGGTTCAAATTTCAAGAGAATCGATTTATTAGTTTTAGAGATACGATGGAGCTAGATTTTGAAAATGTTGTTTCGAGAAAAACGCGTTTGAAGTTTATACTATGAAAAACTCCTACCTAAACTCAATCGGCAATTCCTGCACCGTACAAAATCCCTTCTGATTGCTCACCATCGTCGATTTCTTCAATCGCTAGCTTTCGATTTTTTTAATTTTCAAAATGGACTGGCCCCTTATCATTTCGTTGTTCCTAGCGATACTTTTTCTCTGTGTACACTGTACATCTGTTTACAATTTTTGTGGCGTTTATTAATCTACACACATACATCTCCTCATCCTCCCACACCTCGTTTGGACCCTGACTGGATAGAGGCTTTAACCTATTGTTTCCTGCTCAATTCAGAACGAAAAACCGTGGCTGCATCCACAGCCGAGGGACGAGGCTGCTTGCCAAGTTCCGGAACTAGAAGCTCAAGAAGGATTCAGACATAAAGAAGTGAGTTGTCGTTGAGTCTATTTTAATAACTTCGATTTCCATGATACTTTTCGTTCTCCAACGAGATCGACCAACAACAAAAATCACTCAAATTTGCAAAGTTAAAAAATGACTCACAGAAACTTATAAAATAATGAATTCGTGGTTTTTTAAATTGAGAACGTAATCTTTGGTATATTTTGATCGCAAAAACAATATTAGCAGCTTCAACACCCGAAGAGTGGGTGACAATAACTTCGCCAAAAATTCTTTCCTTTCAGGGCTGTCTGGAGAAAGCGACGGATTGGATAAGAACGGAGAGCTTGAAACTTATAGTGATAGGAATAATCATTGCGGGAATTCAGGTCAGTGCGTATAAAAAACGCCCATTTATTAAGGGGCTATTCTACTGTGACGGATCGAAAAACAAGCTAAAAAAATAATTGACTGTTGCATGGATCGGTACACTTTTTTAAATACATTCTTACAGAATAGAAAACAATTTTTTGTTGCATATACATTCAACAATTTATAATCGTGTAAAGGCATGAAACAAGTAGGTCGTTCAGGTTGATGATTTGCGCTCTCTAGTAATCTGAAACAAAAAATTCAAAAAGATTTTTAATCTGTATGATTGTCGCTATTGTCCGAACTGGAATCAGTATTTTATATTGCAAGCTAACAAAATGTCGACGTTTTTTGCAAGTGTTCGAAAAACACCCTTTTTCGTCATGACTCGCGCGAAAGTATAAGTTAGAATTAATATTTTGCAATACTTTTAGTTCGGACGATATGCTGAATATGCAGTCAACATTTGAGCCCAGTTGGATATCAATTCTATGGTGGAATAGAGTTGAAAAATGCAAAAAATTCGATTTTTTCATCCCATCACAGTAGAAAATAGCCCCTTAAGCAATTAAATGTTTCTGCTATATATATGTTAAAATTTACTTCGTACTACTTGAGAAAAAATTACCGATACAATTGTCAGATTTAGCCTGTTCACTCGATGGTGTAAAATGTTTTTTTTTCTTTTTTGCATCGTCGTTTTCTATTTCCATCAGATCGGTGGTGTTATGACGTCGGCTATGCTATGTCGACGACTGAGAGAAGTACAAGAAAATTAAACACCCGACATTCGTCCACTGCCGTCCTCACTGGTGCACGTGATAATGAACAATATCCTTCGTCTAACGTGCAAAATAAATGATAAAGAGAAAAATATATATATATATATATATATATTCATGTTATATATTTAATGAGAAACGATACACGCGGCTGCCACCCAGTATTGGATACAGATTATTATAGAACTGACGTACAATATGGCATTTTAAATTGCGGAGAAGAAACAATAAAAACAAGCGTAGATATTCACAGTGACGTACATGTGCGAGATAAACGAGAAAATAAGTGTATAGAAAAGTCTTATTCAATATTGCCGACAGGTAAGACTCCTAAGAGACAGCTTCATTGAGATATAACGAGTCTTGAACGAGCAAAAAATGAACGAAAACTTGTATAAATTTGCTGCGCATTTAAAATGAAAACTGGAGAAAGAAAGTAGCGGCTCCCAGTGCTGATGTGTTCCGAATGAAAAATTGTTGCCGAAAATTTCATTTGCCTGTGTGCCAAAAAAGGGAGCCCGAATAGCGTAACGCGAAAGAAATTTCGTTCCGTTTTATTATTTCTGCAACTGCTGCAGTAATTGAATGAGACGGCCTCGAACAATTCTCTATCCCAAAAATTATATAATTTCCGATGCCTCATGCATGTAAATATATTCATGGAACGTTTTCATTCCCGTCCGCTGTGTTACTGTTCAGTAATTATCCCGAATGAAAATCGGATCGCGAATAGTCGTGTCGGACGTACCTAGTTGAGAGGCGATAAAACAAACATGATACGTAAGAATGAATGATATTTTGCAAAATTGATTTTCTCCTGTGAGAAATAGTTTTTTTTCAGGATGTTCGATAAATCGAACGTCATTTCCTACTTAGTTTGATTTGTACATAATGTGGCAACGTCAAATGCAACGTGAATCGTTGGCTTCAATATGTATCGAAATATAAATATTTCGCAACGCGTGTTAAAGAGAAACGGAGAAAAGAAGTAACGAGAACGTGTATCGAATGAGTGTATAGAGATGACATTATTTTTAATACTATAATCTTTTATGAGATATAATTGGCACGATACATTTTCTATGCTGCTCCATTTTTTAGCCAATCGGGTTGTTCTTTTTTATTTCCTCATCAAAGATACATCATTGCTGAATGTGTACAAATGATGCGTGCGTGTATATATACATGTAAAAAAAATGTGTATTGTTTTTCTGATTTTCGACAGATGTGCTTTGTGAATCCCTCGTGTATTATACGATAAGGCGTGAATAAATATTGTTTTATGAGTCTAATATATGAGAAGTCAAGCGAGAAAAAGTTTATTTCAGTCGTGATAATAAAGATCGCGTTCGTTTTGACGTTGAATCGGCTTTCCGTCCAGTTGCATCGGTGCATCGTCCAGACAAACGTTTCGAAATTTCGCCATCTAAAAAAATTATCACTCATCGATAAATCATAATCCGTTGCACTCACGGTTTAGACAAAACTACTGCACTGTATCGGTTCTTCGCATCCAGTGCATAAACTGTAGGCGACAATGTCGATGATTTTTTAATACGATTTTGTAGATCATTTTGATTTTACTTTTTGTGAAGTAAAGTTTGTCACGGCAGTGGCTCGTTTTGAACTTTTTTGGTAAAATAAAATGATTCACCTGAGACGACGATACGTCAACAGGTTTCGGCTGTACGATCCAAGTCACAACTTCACTGCACGTTTCTTGAATCACGGAGCCGGCGTACGAGTAGTAATTTTTCTCGAAGAGCGGAAAAATTGTATCGAGGCTGAAGGGTGGTATACAAACCTTTCTGCCGGATCTCCGTATGTACCAGAGATTCTTTACGACGTGATCCAAATACTTATTGTCCACGTTCGTGATCTACAGAATGCCAAGGGAGAAAAAACGCGGTACAACGTGAAATAGCACTCGCATTCATTTCTCGAGCTTCGAGTGCCTGTCTATTCGAGTGGAAAGTCCATGATGACTTATATTTAAGGGGGTACCTTTTATAAACAAGTTTATTTTCCTTCTCGTGAATACGACATTCAAATTTGCATCGTTGGAATGCAACGTTTTTTCAGGTCATTTTTTTTTTTTCTTTATTTTCATCCTTATCCAAAGCCACTTTTTGCAAATTGAGTGAATTGATCGTGAATCTCTACTAATAAGGAAAGGTCGCAAGGACGAACTCTCCGATTTCGACGAGTTTGGCATGTTTGTAGAATGGGCAAAAATAGGCGACACGAATTTTTTTATATCTGTGGAACCCGATTTTAAGGGGGTGAAACGCACCCTCGATAATAGGGGTGTTTTTCGTTTTTCGTCGATAACGTTTCAACGGTACGAGATATGAGCAAATGTCAAATTGCATCAAGGCTTTCTTTTTTCGTGTACTATACATTGGAGATGAGAACGATGCAGATAATAAATTTTAAACGAAAAACATCCCTATTTTCGATCGTGGGTTTTACCCCTTAAAAATCGGGTTCCGCAGATATAAAAAAAATAAGTGTCGCCTATTTTTACCCATTCTACACACATGCCAAATTTCATCGATATCGGAGAGTTCGACCTCGCGACCTTTCCTTGTAAGAATACGTAAAAACGTTAAGGGGTTTTTACGGTCGATAAAAAATTTGGATAATCAGAAAGACTTAATTTCCATTGCATTCCAACGATGCAAACTCCATCATCGTCCATCAATACTCATTGTTGGTGTAGAGAAGTGATGCATGCGCATTTCAACGGTATGAGATTTTTCCATTTTTCATTATTTATCAATTATTTTCGATAATATTTCTCCAATATAGATATAATTTTCATGTTATTGAGGTTTACGTCGTTGGGATGCAACGGAAATATATATTTTTTCCTTTTGTCCTTATTTTATGGCACATTTAGGCTACGAAAATCGCCGAAAGATTTTTCAAGATCCTCTTTAGGGGTTCCATCACCTAAACTTCGAAAAAAGGGATGACATAGTGATGCGAAGAAATGAAAAAACAAAAAAGAATTTTAGTTGCATTTCAACGATGCAAACTTCAACGGCCTCAACTTTCGTCATGTATTTTAAAGGTTTTAGAATGCAAATTCACCGAATGTGGCATCAATCTATTCGTCTAATGTATTATTTTGATTATTTTTAGTAAACACCAATACAATATCATACTTGAAATAAAATTGATACGACCGCCACGCCGTGTTTTTCACCAAGTGCAATGGCGTCCAGGGGAGAGTGAAAATCACGCTTGACGTGAATCATCTGCAATTCCAGGGGATAATTCACGTCGTCGAAAGAATGTTCGCTTCCAGCTTGGTCACTCGGACCCCAGCGAAATATCATTGAGTGGAATTGGTAAATTTCGCTCAAGGGACCACCCTCGATGCTCGGTCGAAAGTCGGAAGACCAAATACCACTGACTACAACTTTATATAGAAAAATGCGTTTAATTATTTGTAAAACGCTTTAGTTTGCTATTATTTTTCTATTATGGTTTCTTTTTCATTCTAATTGTTTTTTATAACGTAAAGAAATGCTCCTTGCAACATGACGAGTGGTTCGTTTTGTCAAATTCCTCTGAATTAATGCTCGTACTTTACGTACCAGCATGTCCATCATTGACCATCGTCATTGCAACTGGCTCTGTTGAGTAACCATTCCATTTGAGTGGCACAGAGGACTGCACCACCATGGCCGAAGAAGTCTTAATATTAATCGAAGACTCTTTCCCTTCAATTCGGCTCTCGCAGTACAAATGTTTACAAGCGCCGGGAAGTCCAAAAGCCACGGTCGATAATCGAGTCTCGAGGGGTCCAAAAATGTTTGTCCGATCGAATATTTCCATCAGCAAAAAAGCTTTCGTAAAGTCAGTCAAATATTATTCAGTAAAGTTTCCGTTTTTATTGATTTCTTCTAAATTGTAATTTTTTTCGTAAGGTAAGCTCTTGTCTTTAAGACGGGAGCCACCACTGTGACATTAAAAAAAATCGATTTTTTTTGCATCTTCTCAAAGTACAGATATTCAAGAATATGTGAAAAAATGTTCAAGTTAAAATATTGAAGCTTGACCAAGTTGCAGACCATTTAGCAGGCCGGAATCATAACTCTAGATATAATGGTCCAATTTGCAATTTGAATAAACCAAAGTTTCCTTTATTATAGTAACTATCGCTGTACATAGCCGTTTTTTCTTCGTAAGTTTTAAGCCCGCAAATATAATAAAAAATTTCGCCAAAATTACACTTTTTTCGAACACCTGCTATTAGGTCAAATTTTTTTCTTCAAAAAAAAACGGCTACGTACACCGCGAACTATATTTATATGGATCATATAAAACTGTTTTATTTTTATTTTTCAGACCAACCATTGTCCTTTCCATCCGGACATTGGCCATTCGGCCGTTTGACCACAGTTTTTATACAGAGGCTCTTTATACCTCAATAACATTGTCAATTTTTATTTGGATCAAAAGAAAATTTACACGAAATAAGCTCGACGTATGCTTAATAACATACCTGTTTCCCAAATCCCGAATGAATAATCAAGCAGACAAATCAAATCGAAAAAAACGACCCTCATTCGGCCAGTCACAGTGGTGTCCTTCCTTATACGTTGAATGCAATTAAAGCGATTAATGCGTGAAATTAATTTGTATTCCGTACTTGCCAAGAGAATGCTGCCGCATATTGCAAAGACTTCTGGCAACATGACGTCCATCATTTTGCTGCAATTTCTCCCCCGTCTACGCTAAGCTTGAGACACTTCGATTATCTCTCGATCGGAAAAACTGGAAGTTTATTGAAAGCTTTCTCACACAACGTCTCCTGGGAAAATAAGAAATGCAATAAACCCGATACTTGAAAATTTACACTTTTCATAGAGTCGCCAGAGTGATCGTGTCTGGCGAAAGATTTAAAATAAAGAAAATGTCAAAAGATTCTCATCTGTCTCGCGATTTTTCTCCGACATCGAAGAATCGATATAATACCTCCCTCCTTCCTCCCTTCCTCTCGTCCATTTCAAGCTAACATCATGGCAATGTAGGATTTTACGAAGAAAAATCAGTGCAAGCAAAATGGCCTTTAAATTAAAACAATCAAGTTCGTAAAATAGTATAAAATTCTTCTCGTGATATTGCAAAAATATTTTTCTATCTACTATTTGCTATATTTTCTTCGTAAGGCAAAAAACCGGGCCCAATTGTCTCAACCTCATCGTCGGGATTACCAAAATGGAAGCAGTCACCTGTGGACTTGAATAAAATACACACTTGGTCCAAAAAATGTCCACCTCTGAAGCTCAACGGCCATTGGCACAAGAACGGCCTAGCGACGATGACAAACACCGGTCAAACTGGTACATTGATGCATTTTTTGCGTCATAATTTAACCTCTACAGGTGTTTCATTAAACGCACATTTTCCATTACCCATAATTATAATTACATTTATCATAACATTCATAATCGAACTGGTTGCAGCATTTTTCCTCTTATTGTTTCAGTAAAAATCGAATTTTCGGAAAGACCTATGCCAAGTCTATTTGGTGGTCCTTTCGAGGATAATGATCGCTATCAGTTCTCGGAGCTGCAATTTCGATGGGGCCCGAGCAATTGTCGCGGTGCTGAACATTCCATCGATAACTTATGGCAGGATTTTTAATTAATGATTATCAAAAAAATTATCGGTACAGATTAGGATTTTCTATGCCGACGACGCTATATTATTTTATAGCAAAGAGAAAGTCTAGCCTGTAAACCGAGCTTGTCGAGAATCCTCTAAGGTCCTTTTTGTGTGAACTTTTTTTTGACAACGAAAGTACATTTTAGGAGAGAAAAGAATTCAAAAAAAAAACCAATAGACAATTGCCTAGTAAATTAATGCATAACACTAGGTACTCCATGGAGGCTCAAGCAATTCACTGGAACACGCAGTACGAAGCGATTGAAAAATGTTATGAAAAATCCGATGGAATAGCTATTCTCTCGTATCTCTTACAAGTAAAAATACTCGATTGATTATGCCTACTCCAGCTTATTCGCTTCTACTTTGCATTGTGACGAATAAAAAGTTCTCGTTAACAAGGTTGTAGGCTGTCCAGATACTCCGGACAACCCTTTTCTTGCTGACATAACGGACTATCTGCCCAAAATTAAGAAAGCTGGAACGAGCGTGTCCATTCCTTCCGGTAATCATGCGATAGGGTCATCAATCAAATTATGCTGGAATTATTGATGAGTATGCGAAAAAAAAAAATTCCAAAGATTGTCTACGCTGGATGTCCGAGGCATGTTTGGCAAACGGATATTACACGTACGAAGGCTCTCTTACGACTCCACCGTACAACGAATGCGTGACGTGGATTGTAATTCCTAGACCAATAAAAGTGTCAGCTCGCCAAGTACGATATTCGATAGAATTTTGTCGCCCAACTGCAGCGTTGATTTCACTGACAGGCATTTTTTTAACAAAAAAGGTAGACGCTTTCCGAAGAATTTATAACAACAAATTAGAGCACGTAGTGAGAAATTTTCGGTCTCAGCACGCTCTGAACCGCAGGAAAATATTTTACGCTATCCCAGACAATTATGTGGCTTGACGTTTGCCGAGGAAAATTAATTCAATGAAGACTGTAACACGATTGGCACATCAAAATTGTAACTAAGCTATTTTCTGTAGAACGAAATTTTTTGCACCATGTCTAACGGTAAGTAATCAGTTTTGACACCGTAAGAATCTAATTCAATGGAAAATATTGTGAGCAATAATAATGGCGACTTGAACATGCAGATATTGTGGGTTTGATGAAAAAAGGAAGTTCACCTATTAACCTGGATGACAGAAACGTGAGGTTCAAGAAATTTTCCCCCTTGATTTTGAACGGTCATTGGTTGAGGGATGGCGATGCTTATTTATCGAACAACGGAGAAGTTGGTAAGCATTACGGACAGTTTGCAGAGTAATTAAAAATTCCGTAAATAGTGCTATTTTTTTTCTATAAAAATATAACTTTTAGCTATGATCCAATTAACTGGAGAACGAATTCCTTCGACTGTCACGGGAGGGCCCTTGTTACGAGACGATTATGAATTTATCAACACGCATTTTCATTGGAGAAAAGATAATTGCAACGGCTCGGAACATCAAATCAACGGTACTTGGTACGTTAAAATGAAGAATGAATCTTTTCGTCCACTAATCATATTGGCGATACGTTAGGTTTTCCATGGAGGCACATGTCGTTCATTGGAACAGAAAGTATCGAACATTTGACGAGTGCCTGGAACACAGAGATGGCTTAGCCATCCTCACGTACTTTTTTCTGGTAAAATAATTTGCCTAGATCAGCACAACCGTCATTCAATAATTTTCCCATTCAATCGCAGGCGTATGAATATATTTTTTAAATGAATAGTGTGCATATGTTATTTTAAGGTCACCGAGAAAGTTTGGGACGGCAATAATCCGCTGGTGGAAAAAATAACGGAAAATCTTAAGTATGTCGTAGAGCCGGATGCAGAAGTGAAAATCCCAGCAAGTAAGATTTTATCGTGTTGAAGCTTGCATCGTTGGAATGCAACGAAAGTTCTTCTTTATATTTTTATTATTATGTTTTTTTGCATATTTATATTGTAGAACACTGAGGAAGTGTTGTAAAAATAATTAAGGGTTTTTCGTAGTTCCATTGCATTGCAATGATGCAAACTTCAATTTGATAAGATTTTGGGTCTAAATTGGATAAAATTAGACCCAGAATTTGGGATCAAATTTGGGTATGGAATCAAACTCCTAGTTTTGAGAGTTCAGCATCCAATGCGGTGGAAGATTTTTGACATTTTGCCATATTCTTCACGGCATATCTTAAGGTCGTACGCAAACGTTTTTTTTTGTATGAAAATCTTCCCATTTTTAAAAATGAAAAACTGTCGAAAAAAGGCCCAATTTGACATTTAATTTTGAAATGACCAGCATTTTGTTAATTTTCGTCGAAAAAAAAAACCCTCCGTACGCCTCTACAGTTTTTCATACTGATTAATAATCTTTTTGGTTTTTGTTTTCACAAATTTTGGAGGCGTAGGACTTTCCGCCTTCAGGCGCTATTTTTTTAGGCATCATTTTGCAGTGACCAAAAGAACTATATAAAAAATAAAACGTAATCAATAAAAAGTATTTGTATGTACAACATAAGTCATTTGAGGGGTAAGGCCACAATAGAATTTTCAAAAAATCTTTTTTTTCGGTGCTTTATCATCATAAGAATAAGTTACTATTTGATTTATAGCAAGACATTTTTTCACCGACTTTGAGCGTATAAAGTAAACCCACCTCTGGCATGGCCATAGAGTACCTGAAACTTTAACCCTTTAACTGCCATTGTAGCAAATTTGCTACGTTCACTTTGACCCCGTCGATAAAAGTGTCGGACGCTATAGCGAACAAGCTACTTCACAGTTCCATCAATCGATGCTATATGTAGCACAAATGCCAGGATAGCTTGAAATTCAAACGTAAACATATGAATTATGTTAATATGACAACAATGTTGTCGTGAAAATTTACGACGCTTGCCCCAGCATTTGATCTGCTGTCCGTTTTTTGTCCAAAAAAGTACGTGAATGGATATTCTTGAAATATTTTAAATAGAATTCTGTAAAGGAAGCTTGACTGGACGAAATAGGCTTTGAAGATTTTTGATTGAATTAGAATAATAGTTCGAACCGAGCGGGGGAAAATGCTAGTAGCAAATTTGCTAAAGTCCGAAAATACTACTTCCCAGGCCCTTATCGACAAAATTATGGTTGGATATTCATATTTAACCCTTTTTTAGCTATACTACCAGAGGAAATGATTTTGAGCCATCCAGAAATAGGCGTGGCCGTTAAAGGGTCAAACGCGTTTTTCTCGAAACAGCTTTTTTCCAATTGGCGTGACAAATAACTTCAACAATCTTCACTAGATTTACTTCAAATTTAATAGTTATGTTCCTTATTGCATTTCGCAGAGAAGTACGTACGGAATTTCTGATTAATCGAAAACTTTTCATTTTATGAGCAGTTTTATACGAAATTTTTCACTGAAAATTCATTCAAATACCTACAAGTCAATTCAAATACCTAACATTTTTTAATAAAACAATATTTTTTAAATTCCGTACGTACTTTTCTAAGTATTCCAATGTAGATTTACGAGAATTTTTGTTTTTTGTTCTATGTAAAAAATTGTGGATGCTAAATGTCACGCCGCGAAGCGCCGAAAAAAAGATAAAAGAGAATATTAGTAGTCGGCCATTTTGTACAGTGAAAACAAAATTCTAACAGCTTGATCTTCATACTAAACAGATGTATAATTAATTTTATGATTGAATTACTTTTTCAAGCGAAAAAAAATTGTTGAATTCGCACATGATTTTATACCCGTTACTGTGGCCTGACCCCTTGAATAAATGATCAAAGAAATCGGATTGATTATCGAATTTTGTTTTTAAAAAAATCATGAAAATCGGCCATTTTCAAGCCAGTCACACTGGAATGGTTCCCTGATGAAATTCACTCCATCTGCCTACTGTGTGAATAAAAAGTAAAAATCTATCGGCAGACTCCCTGTGCTGGATGCGGAATGCGACTCTCTGTCCCAAATACTACACATATTCGGGAACTTACAACAAGGGCTCGACTCCCGAGTGCGCAACGTGGATAGTATTTCCCCTCGCAATTCCCATCAGCGCTTGTCAAGTACCTACATACGTAACAATCATAATCGAACGATATTTTTGCGCACTTATCGTAATAAAAAAATTAATTATAAATTTCAGATGGAAGAATTTCGAAAATTGCGAAATCGAGAGGGTGCTCAGATTCTGGACAATTGCAAAGATATTCAAGCTCCAAATGGAAGGCGAGTGTTTTTAATTACGACGTGTCAATGAGAGTAACAATTCAAGTAGACTCCAACGACCGCACAAAATCACGAGAGTTTTTACAAAATCTCGATACTCTCTGCTTCGTGTAAAAAAAATTGAATAAAATTATTCCATAAAAATAATATTCGACGATGATTTTATTGACCGTCTCGCGATGTAGAGACTGTCAAAAATATTCAACTTCCGTTCCATAAATTATAGGCAATTCTACGATCCTGAATGTTGGAAAACGCAATTATTTCTCGCAAGGATTCAAATTATTTATCGTATCGACGATTGCGCAAGCCGCGACTATTGTGCTCGAGAGTATTTCGCGTATTTTCACGTGAAAAACTTCGTCGTACAGGGTTCCCGTTTTCGTGATTTTCTCCTCCACGTCCTCCATGATTGCACGATTGTTCGTTGTAGAAATGCTCGTCCTGGAGGTTGTTCTCGATCCCCCGAAACGACTAATCTTCCGCGTCTTTCTTCGAGGTGTGGTCAGACTGACTTGTGAACTTGCGACACTTGTCGATCTCGGAACATCCCCAGGTGCCTCGCTGGAGATCTTCCCGTTGAAGATATCTCTTCGAGCACACTCATCAGCCACGTGGTCGCTCTGCTCTTCGAATTTGTTCGCGAAAGAGCACAGCAAATTGTAAACCATCGATATCTTGGCGTTGTCCATTGGATGATAAAGACCAGGCTCCAAAGATCCACGGCACGACTCGTTGAATCGAATCATCGTTTCGTTTCGCACGTTCGAATCTTCTATCGTCAAGAGAACACTTCGAAGATCCATCAATGACAAATTCCAAGATAGCGAATCATCGTTGATGGCGTCTTGGTGAATCTTCCGTAAATCTCGCGTCAATCCGAAATGATAAAAGTGGATTGGATTCCTAGCTCGGAATATGTCACGCTCGACGAAAAGACTGCTGTACGGAACTGACGGAGCATCACGTTGCGATGGAACATCTTCGATGATGGACTGTACTATATCGTGAATTTCTGCATCTCGAATACGTCGTTTCAAGTATCCTTCGATGCTTTCGCGATTCGGGAAATTGCCTAGCGTGAATTCGGGATCGTCTGGGTCGGGAACCGGGGAGAATGTGGCCGATCCCCAGAACCGAAATACAAACGGTTCCAAAGTTACAGGAGGTTCCGTCATGAGGCTCCAGATTTCCATAGCCACTCCAGGTTCCCGAGAACGGAACCAAACGGGAAGTTTGACCACCTGTCGGGGCAACAACAGCCCCTTATTTTTATCAAAGAAGAATGCGCTGCTCGGCCGCTTTGGTGAAAGGAAACTCGCGTCCCGGCGGCCATAACGCCAACGATAAGTTATCGCCAAATTGCCTAGATTCTCCAAGCGAATGTCACGTCTGCACAGCTGGAAATCCGACGAATGGAATATGAGTGACCATGTGAGATGATCGTCGCTTCTCGACGTGGCTTCTTCTTCGAATCTTATCTCGCGATCTTGAACGATCAGGACAGCGGCATCCTGACGTTCGTGAACTTCCTGTTTGCCCGGATCCTCGGTTCTGAATGACTCCAACGATTCTATCGTCACGGCAGACATTTTCGGTGCTTTCTTCGACAACTTGCCTTCCAATTTTTGTCCCTTGATCGCCAATTGATTCATTTCCGGCTCTTTGGCCTGTACGAAGTTGATGTTACGCGACCGCGTTTTACCGCGTTCTCGCGGATGATCTTTGCTCTTTCGCAATGTTGCACGTTCGTCGGAAACCGGTAGTCCCTTTTCTCGCTTTATCAATTCCGGCAGGGCGATTCTCTCGATCACGGGCTTGACGTTCAGTTGCTTTTTCGTGAGAGTCACGGCGATGTCTGGCAATTCGGGATTGCCGCGTTTCGGCAAGAACTCCGGGGTTATCCAAAATGCCGGATTACCCCGATACTTGCTGGCAGTCCGGAGGTTCGATTCGGAGGCGCCATCGATGGGATTGCGCATCTCGACTGTTTGACGATAATCGTCCCTTATCATGAGCAGGTCCCTTCGATCGCGACCGGTATACTTCTCCAAGCGTTGGTAATGTTTCTCGCGGTTGTCGAGCCATTTGCGCCAATTGACGAGGCGTCGATCTTCGGACGCGTCCTCGTCATCTTCGATGGTCGCAGCTCTGTCGCATATCGAGGACGGTGGCGACGGTTTTTGCGGCCAGAGAAACGGTGTCTCCGTTTTGCCGATCTTACGCGCGTGATCCATGTCTCAGTAAGGTGGCGCGATGGCTGCGGAAGAGGAATCACACCTTCTGAACCTCTTGGGGCAGAACGGGGCCACTTGACAATGATTTTCTTCTAAGCAGGATAGCTCCGAATTAATGAAGTGATGAGTAATGATGTCTTTTTAAGGTAGTACTAGCGGATTGACTAGGCAACAGAAAATCTATAAATTATCGAATCTCAAAAAAGCAATATATAATGTATTTGGGTATAATAATAAATATGATACAGAAAATAATTATTTGAGAAGTGCATGTGATAACTGTTTGTATTATAATTTGGTAAGTGAAGTAAAATCGCAATCAGATTTGACTTGAGTCGTCACAGGCCGCCATTTCATCATTCTGGCAATATCCGTGGCAACGCTGTATCCAGGTGCTTTCGATACACGTCAAGCATGTGTTTGTTTGCCGTATGTGTAATCTTGTGTTGTAGTGTATGTGTAATGTGCATACTGTAACAAGAGAGATGGCAGACGCGGCTAGCGAACGAAAAAATGAGTCGATTGAATCGATGATATCTGCTCGAAATGTCCCGTAACCTATATTTTTTATGGAACATACATGGAGCCTAGATACCAGGAGGTTCAGCGGCAATGCAAAGGCGCTGAAAAAAGCGTCCCCGAAAATGTCCCGAAGTGATGGCGCTGGGGTGCAGCGCGACCGACATATATAGTAATATATTGGTCAACGAGGTGAAAGTGATCGGATGAGTTTCTAACCTCACGACAGACCGATCGTGACATCAAACGTCGAAATATCCGCCGATTCATAATTTCCTTATGACGGTTCGGAAAAAAAAAACGCAAAAGCGAGAAACGATCTCAAACTCAAAATGGCGGCGACACAGCCCATCTAGAAAAACGTGTTTTTTTTTACATATAGCTTCACGGGAGAACGGTTTTCTCGTAAAATATAAGACCTGAAATAAAAACCAACAAAAATGATAATTTATATATTTCTAGCTATGAGACTACCTAGAAATTTGCTTTCAGATTTGCAAAAACAGCGCATTTTGAAGGAAATAAATCGATTTTTTGCCAAAAAAGCAGTAAATTGTTTATAAAAAGAAGTTTACATTTAATAAAAAAAAACGGGTACGTACTCCCATAAAGAATATAATTATGAAGCTGCCATCAAAATTTCAACCTCGAAATCGATGCATGCAAAGGTGGTCGAGTAATCCGTCTTCCGAGATCGAAAAAAGTGCTATCAAAATCGATGCATGCAAAGGTGGTCGAGTAATCCGTCTTCCGAGATCGAAAGAAGTGGTTTCGAGAAAAACGCGTTTAAAGTTGTACGAGCAACTCAGCGCGCGGTCCAAGGCGCTGCGGCCAAATCGATAATTGAACCTTCACTGAAAAAAAAATTCAGTTGGTTTAACAAAATGTATCTTTAAATACGTTCAACTTGATTTTTGATTGGCATAACAAACATTTTGTTAATCTAACGATAGTTTTAGTGGTGTGAACTGTAGCTAATAAGCTACAGTTCACACCACTAAAACTATCACCATTAAACTAGCGCCATTACAGTTCACACCACTAAAAGTGGTGTGAACTGTAGCTAATAAGCTACAGTTCACACCACTAAAACTATCGTTAGATTAACAAAATGTTTGTTATGCCAATCAAAAATCAAGTTGAACGTATTTAAAGATACATTTTGTATAACAGGCATAACAAACATTTTGTTAATCTAACGATAGTTTTAGTGGTGTGAACTGTAGCTAATAAGCTACAGTTCACACCACTAAAACTATCGTTAGATTAACAAAATGTTTGTTATGCCAATCAAAAATCAAGTTGAACGTATTTAAAGATACATTTTGTTAAACCAACTGAATTTTTTTTTCAGTGTTTAAATAAAAAAATTTGCTACAGGACCAATTGCATATTGTTTTTATGACACCAAAGTATTTTTAGGAAAGAAAACGTCTTTCCAAAGTCCTAGAGTGGTGTTATCCCTTAACACTAATGAGGGTTAGGTACATCATCTGTGATCTGTCTTAGATCACACCTATGTTTAGCGTATATCTATATACATATAGGTTGCGGAGCACCCCAGCGCCATCCTTTCTCGTTCTCGTTTTGGGGACGAGTTGAAAGGCCTCGCTGAACCTCCTGGCATCTAGGCTCCATGGGAACATACGTGACCGCGACAGTTTTTTTGTTGTTCGTCGCTTTTCGCATAGCTTTGACCTGACCGGGAACTATTATTATTCCCGTTCCAAAGTTCGATCCGCACGGATTCCCTATATGGTGCGGGTTAAATGCCTTGATTTCGTGAATTAATTACTATTGTATTTAGCCGGTAAGGCCTGCAGAGTTTTCGTGGACGTCATTTTTTATGTCTCTACTACAGCATACAAAAAAATCTATTTTTTTCTTAGGAGGAGGTTCGTGCACGTACTATCTTAAATCGATAGGTTGTTTATTTGGCTATGTAACATCATAAAAAACTATAGTTTTTTATAGTTTATAGTTTTTTATAGTAAAAACGTTGCTTACAGGACTAAAGTTATACATGAATATCACAAAAGTCAGATGGCTCAGCCGACATCACGAGATGGGGTGAACAGAGACCCCACCAGGCTGGTTGAGCCAGTGGGTTAATAGGGGTTTTTTTTCATTTTCACAAGAGAAACATAAAAAAAGAAGAAGAAAGCGTAGTTCTATATAATTTGTTATCGTTTGCCGCTTTTCGGATACTTTTGCCGTTGATGGAAAAGACCAAAAGATAGGACCGAACGCCGGCTTTTGACATCCCCCACTTGTATGTAGCATATACCGCCCATGTGCTGGTGTGGGTTTATACTAAAATGTTCTATGTGTAAACAACTGTTTAATGAATAGTGACATTTAATTCGAAAAATGAAAAAATAGTTATTTCAACTCTTTATCGTAGCAAGTAGTCATAAATCGAATACCGGAAGTTCAAATTACACTTGATATCACATAAAAAGTAGGTCAATAAGCGTAATTTTTGTGAGATCATTGGATTACTACAAGTGTATGTAAATCTGATTATTTTTAAAAATCTGACGGATATTCACTATTATATACACTTTTATAGCGACCGGAAATTGGGTTTTTGTATGTCGTTTCGGAATTCCTTAACAAAAACACGCAATTTTAATTTTTTTTCTGATTTTCATGATTTTTTGTAAAGCAAAGATTTCTTCACCATTTTTAAAACTTAAAGTATGTTTTCTTACTACTTTTGGCTCATACATGGTATTTTTTATCAATCTTCAAAAATGTGGAAGGTGTGGACCGGTCCTCTAAACTGCATTTTCAAAACTGGCGTGACGTATAGCTAAAAAAACCAATGGACCGATTCTCATAAAATTTGGTATAAATCTTTCTAACCTAAAACATAACCCTTAATGTTTTTGAAAATTAAAAAAAAAGTATTGTTGATTGCAAAATGTAGCAATTTTTTCGGGAAATTCATTTTTTTTGTTACAAAGCGTACCATTTCATAGATTTTCAACATTTCTCACTTTTTCTTGGTTCGTATTCTGTATATGAGTGTTAAGGAATAATCACAGTGTGACGGGTCGAAAAAAGCTGATTTTCGCGATTCTTTTTTTCGATGGTTAAAATACGCTAATCAGTCTGATTTTTTTTATGTAATTTAATGTCTTCGAAAAAAGGAGTCCTCACGGTGTACACGGTTGTTGTCGTAAATATTATCTGAAACAAAGTGTTTAAAAAGATTATTAATCAGTATAAAAGCTGCTATCTTGCTATGGAGGTTTTTTTATCAAAATTTACAAAACGGCGGCGCCTTGGAAAAAAGTATCGAATTTTGCCTACTTTTTTCAACAGTTTTTCATTAAAAAAATATGAAGATTTCAACAAAAAAAACCTTTCATAGCAGGGAAAAGAATGGGGTGAAGAATATGGTGTAAAAATTTGCGACGGATAGCTTGAAAACTCTTCCTTTGAGCGTGTACACCGTTTTGAAAAACGACATGTCCAGAAAAATGCGTTAGAAATATCGAGTGCGGAATTTTCATATAAATTGTCTACTTACAATCAATCGGCGATGCCAGGTCCATGTTTATAACCGTGTATACTATCGGATAATGCAAAAAAATCGATTCTTTGAAAATTTTCCACCGTGATGATTCCTTAATGAAATTGTTGTTTTTTTTTCGGATTAATTCCGCCGACGCTACGTGTCACGCCGTCTGGACACATCCGCTGCAACCCGTTTAGAAGACCGTGCCATACCTCCGCCATTTTCAAAGATCAGTTTTTAAAAAGTACCATGTAACTGGCAAAAGTAGTAATAAAACATACCCTACTTCTCAAGAATGGTGAAGAAATATTTTCTAAATCTTTTTTTTTTAATCATGAGCATCTAAATGTTTAATCTAAAGACGATCTAAAGGTATCTTCCTCTTTAAGGATGTATGAAAGTCTAACAGGAATGCTGCCATGACGATAATAATTAGATGCATCGTTACTTCGTTTGTTCAAAGCCCATATGCGAAATATTGCTTTGATCCACTGACCGGTCAGAAGTGATAACTTTTAATTCGCAACGGTTCCGCATCCTTTCTTGTCGGACGGTGTTTTATTCTCAGACGTAATGAGAAAAACACGATGGATAAAAAGATACAGGACGTACGAGTTTATGAGAATATCTTAAATGTTTACATGCTAGCGAAAAAAAGGTTAGGAAGGTTAGGGTTTTTTCTCGGTTGCGCACGTTCCTCTCCGCTCTACAACTGAAGTATGCATGTTCATCTCGAACCTGATAGCAGAGTTCTGATAATAGTTCCAAACCGTTTTCAGTGTGAGCCTCTGCCGCACTGTATGAAAAGTTCCGGAGTTTACAAGCCTGCATGTACGAACGCGAATAAAATTCAATATAAAATGTACACAGTGACACGCGCGATTGCGCCGCTACGTTCAGACCGATCGGCGAATTCCGCGACTCCGGTCGCAACAAGTGCAGCTACGGTGTTGACGGCAATTCGATGAAAGGGGACGAGCAATAAATTTACAACACTCTGGTGCGAGAATCCACAAGATTTATAAGGTAGGACTAAACCATACTTTAATAAATTCTCCGAATTTTATTACCAAATAGTCTTACGTGCTCGCCGCACGTCATAAACGATAACAGAAGGTGCTCGATCGGTAGTGCAGGAATTCCACTTATCTCGAGAACCCGCCACATTCGAATTTTTGAAAATTTCTGTTCGAACAAATTGTATTCGCTAGACGACTGTGCGAATATTTATAGTTGATGCGCGAAAAATCGCGTTACTTCTTAAGGGGTAAAGCTACTGTGATGAACCAAAAATCGGGGTTTTTTTAAATAATTAATTTTGAAGGAAGATGATTGAAAAATTGTTGACATTTATTGTTATGTACGTTAACAGAGTTGTGTGCCAAGTTTCATTTGAAAAAAATATCAATATAATTAAAAATATTATAAACAATATTGTGAAGGGATTACTTGATTTTGGCCACCCGGTTGATCCGAAACAAAAAAAAAACGAGTTTTTTTTCTCTGTATAAATAATATTGGCTAAGACGTGATCGAGCTTTTTTGTTATCGCGTTTCAATCATCAAACAAAAAAAGTTGAATTTTTCTTCGATTTTTCGGGGATAAATGAGATAATTATTGTTAATAAGTAATGAAAAAAAATGCAACGAAGAAAAACGTCGGTCAAGACTGAATTATTATTACACTGAATAAGCGTGCCAAATTTGAAGTAAATCCGTTCATTAAATATCGAGAAATCGTGTACACCGTTTTAAGAAACATAGTTTCGAGAAAAACGCGTTTAAAGTTTTACAAGCAATTCTATCGTTGTAACTATAAGTTTACCTTCAATCTGCGATTCCTGCACCATATGTTGGACCTTCCCCTCCACTTTGCCTCAAGCGATGTTTGAATCTTTTAAATCTTCACAGTAGCCTAACTTCTCACTCTCGTTCTTTTATTATTATTGTTCGGTCAAAGGAGCTTTTCCACCGCATTAAGGGCACATACAAGATCAACATAACCTAACATATTTTCGAACCTAGTTTTCTCACAGACGGTTAATTTTTCTCTGGAAAAACGAAGCATCAGGCTCTGGAGAATTTCCAGACGCATAACTTCACGATTTTATTCTGCCCTAAATATTGTTCATTTTCGAAATGTCTGTTCGAAAATGTCAACTATCGCTTTCGCACTCATGTGTCACGTGGTACACGCCTACTTCACTTTGAGACCCTTCAGAGGTGTTAAAAAAAGAGTCTTTCGGATTTTTTTCACGATATTTACTTTAGACATCGAAAAAATCATTTAAATTTATCAATTTTTGACGGAACGGTACCCTTAATTCGCACGTGAAATAAATGAAACCTTTCAACAAGAACACTGTCCAAAGCGTTTGCGTCAACAATGCACAAGCTGACGGCCAATAAATCAATTGAAACAAAATTGCAGTAGTCATCATGACCGTGATACTCGGAGGTGGAATATCAGGACTGAGCGCGGCTTTTTACGCATGCGAGAGACGTCTGGGCCGGCCAATATTGCTGGAAGCATCGGACAGACTGGGCGGATGGATTCGCAGTGTGGAGTCGTCGAACGGAACGATATTCGAGATGGGTCCGAGAATGATAAGGCCGCGGGGACCACAGGGTAAAAACACGCTGATGCTGATAGATCGTCTCGATCTGGGCGACAAGCTTTGGTCCGTATCGTGGGCTCATCCATCGGCGAAAAATCGCATGATATACGTGAACGAAAAGCTTCACGCGTTGCCAAATTCTTTGACCGGTATGTTCAAAAGCTTCGAGCCCTTTGGCGGGCCATTGATAAAGGCAGTCTTCAATGATTTGAGAGCGCCGAAAGTCGCGAACGTGGACGAAAGTATGTACAGCTTCGCCGAGAGAAGGCTCGGCAGAGAAATCGCCGATAATCTCATAAGTCCAATGCTCTGTGGCATATGTGCCGGTGATGCGAAAAAAATAAGCGTCAATATGATAATGGCGAATTTGTTCGAGGCCGAGCAGAAGCACGGATCGATCTTCAAGGGTTTGGTGAAGGAGAGCATCAAGAAATTGTTCGCGAAGAAGGAAAAAAGCGCTCGAATCGTTCAAGATCCCAATGAATCTTTATCAGCAGAACTGGCGGAGTCGTACAGCTGGGCCATGTGGGGATTGAAGGGCGGCTTCGAGCAATTGCCAAAGAGATTGACCGAAAGACTGAAGTCGGACGGTGCTGAGATTCGGCTGAACGCGAGATGTGAGAAAATAACGTTTAACTCTGATGGCTTTGAGCTGAACGTCGGCGACGGGAGAACGCAAATGGGCTCGCGATTGATTTCATCGTTGCCGGCGAAAAGTTTGGCCCCCCTCTTGGAGCATCAACACCCTCAGTTGGCCAGCGAATTGGCGGCCATTCCTTGCGTCGACGTCGCAATCGTTAATCTTGAATTTCCGGGCAAATGCTTGCCCGTGGACGCATTCGGCTTTCTCGTTCCACCGAAGGAGAAGAATCCTATTTTGGGCGTGATCTTCGACTCCTGTGTCGTTTCGAGCGAAACCTCCACGGTACGTACAAACGGCTTCGTTCAACTTGTTTCTGTAAAGTTGACAGCAACGTATGAGAGCTGCCTGTAGATAAAAACGATATTTTTTTTTCATAGACAATAATCAAATTTGCGCAAAGCTGAGAGTAAAATCGATTCAAACTTCATTCTTTATTGAATAAAAAATATAAATTAAATAACACGATGTCTTACCGTCAAAGTTGTATAAAGCAATCCTTACGTACAAATTACACATCCATTTTGTAGAAAAAGAAAACAAAATGGTTCCTACACAAATTGACTTTTTATGTTCTATCGTAACGCTGATCGTTATTGTTAGAAATAATTCAAATGTTTTTTATGTTCGGACATTATCTCCGCAATCCCTTGTTCGTCCTTTTCATTCGTTACGCGCGAGATATTTCTTTGAAAACTAAACATCAATTTTGCACTTTATTCGCCGTAAAAAGTAAATAAATTGTCATTATTTATTAACGAGAGATGTTGAGAAGGCTGCACTTTACAACTCGATGTATCGAACAGCCAGAATCGAATGTAATAAATAAACGGGTGTCCTCTGTTACTTGTCGCGTTACTAATATTAATATTACCCCGTCAGCCTCGGCTGAGGGATGACTATTGGTGATAAAGGCGTTAACGCGCTGCTGAACGCCTTGAGATATGGCTATGAATTAGAATACATTCTAATCAACAGGTACTGACGGTGATGATGGGCGGTGCATGGTTTCAAGAACACTTTGGCTCATCACCAAGCGAGGAATACTTGTTAAAAGTAGCCCTCGATCAAGTTGCGAAGATACTTGAAATAAAAGTCGCTCCAACGTCGAAAAACGTTGCTATACTGAAGGACTGTATAGCGCAGCACGTGGTCGGTCATAAACAACGAATCGAAAGAATCCAAAATTACATATCTGCCAATGGGCTTCCTCTAGCGTTGTGCGGCTCCTCGTATCAAGGTATCGGCGTGAACGATGTCATTCTGTCGGCAAAACAAGCCGTATGTGATATCGAAGAACGTGCGAAAACTCGTTGATTGGTTTCTTTCTGTTTTCGATCGCAAATTTTTCACTCTGCCAAAACGAGAAAAGGAAGGAAAATAGAGAAAGGCTCGGCTTTCCGGGTTAGACTTTCGCGGTAGCATTTACTTTGTGCCGCACAAAAAAAGAGCATTGCTAACTTAGAAACAGACTTCTTCCGTGGTAATGAAGTTTGCATGCAATTTTTTTTACGTATTGCTCTATTCTCTTGACACATTCAGGATACACAAGTCACGTAAACATTTTTGAAGATCCTTATTACAGATCCATAACCTGAACTTGGAAACAAAGAGTTCAGGTCGTTATACAAATAAAGAAATGAAAAAATAAAGAATTTTCGTTGCATTTCAACAATGCAAACTTCGACGCCATCTTTTCATACGGATTAATTTATCTCTTCCGGGAGTTTGCTAGAGTCTACGTACACTGAGGGGCTCGGTAAAATATACTTTTGGACCATATATCATCTCGTTTACGTATCAAACGATTCGTGTCATAAGAAAAATAGACGAATTACAGTTTACAGCTTTTTCTCACACATTCGAATAAAACAATGAGAATTTCCACATTGTGAAGAGATGAACTTGTACTGCAAAGAATAAGAGAATTTCCGATGGTATATGAACAAATTTTGAATATATTTTTCCCAGTTCCTTTTGGAGTTTAAGGTATTCCTTTCACGAACCCGCATATTTAACAATTTATTGATCTTCGTCGATAGTGAAGTAAAAATACATCTCAGTGTACTGGTACAATTTCAAGCCGAGTTATTATTTCGAGGCCAAATTTCTATGTAATAATAAATATGTAATAATAATAATTTCTGTGAAAAGAACAGGGGATCACTGAATGTTTAAACAAAATGTTCATGATCAAACTTAGAAAAATGTGACTAGCAGAAAAATTTGCGTAGCCGCGACTTTTCAGTGACAATAAAAAAATGTCTAAATCTACTAAATTTGTGGCAATTGTTTGATTCCAGTTTATCGTTGGGTATAATAATGGATTGTGACTTATTTTTATTAAGCGCCATTGCAGTTTACCAATGACTCAGAAGGGCCGCGAAAGGAATACCTTAAGGGCAGCTACCTGAGTAAACGGCGAGAAAAACAGGTAAACTTCGGGAATTTTTCTCTCAAAAACTAATGTTTCGATTGGATCCGGGTTTTTTTAAATTGCAAATATGTACATTGAGGTATATTTGAGAATCTTTTAAAATTCGTTGACTGGAAGCGATTCAAACGCGATTATCTCGACACATAGTTTTCAAAGTCGGTGCGAAATGTATCTCGAAAACGGCTTGTCCGATTTTGTCCAAATTTGAATACAATATTCTTCCATAGTTGTTCTCGTTCGCCACGTAGGATTTTTTTTTAATTTTCATTTTTGACGGAATTGCAACCGTTTTAATTTAACATTCGTTTTTTCGTTCGCAATTTCCGACGATTTTGGATTGCATACACATTGCATAAAAAAGCAATGGTTCAATCAAATGAAAAACCTCTACGTGGCGAACGAGAAAAACTATCGAAGAATATTGTATCCAAATTTGGACAAAATCGGACAAGCCGTTTTCGAGATACATCTGGCACCGACTTTGAAAACTATGTTTCGAGATAACCGCGTTTGAATCGCTTCAAGTCAACGAATTTATTTTTAAAAATTCCTAATCATACCTCAATGTACATATTTTCCAATAAAAAAAAAACCCGGATCCAATCGAAACATTAGTTTTTGAGATAAAAATTCCCGAAGTTTACCTGTTTTTCTCGCCGTTTACTCAGTTACCTCCCCTTAATTAGCACGAAGAGAAAGACTATTTTAGCCTGCAGTCATCCTACTCTATGCGGACCTTTATTCATGCCTGACGATGCGTCAAATATCGTGCAAAAAATGTTCCACCAAACATGACGTCACTTTTCGTATCTCAATAACAGGCCTAACAAATATTCGATGTGCAAACGTTTTGTATATTCAAGCTCTAAAAAAAAAATAGGAAAAATAGCGAATCGACGCGAACTATTCCATACATGAGACACTCTAGGTAATTTCAGCCAGTTAAAAAATAACTCTACCTCAAAGTTTTATTCCATTAATGGCAATTTATAAGGAGAATATTCATTTTCGCCGATGGTCAAAGTAATCGCCGGGAAAACATCACAACTCTATCATTGTTTATGACATAAGAAAATCCGTGTACTTCAGTGCGCAAAAATATCTGAGCCGAAAGTCACTCGGAATGTCTCAAATATACTATGAGAAGTGTGTAACTTCAAGACTTGCCAGCATGCCTTCATGCATGCATCGCGTTTAACGTAATTGCGGATTCATTATGGATCGAGGATGGAGGCTGTGAAATACATCATGAGCGATTCGCTTTCACATGCATATTTCTCACGTTTATTTGATGAACAGGTGTCTTTCGTTTTACTAAATATTTTGCCAAAGGATCGCATATACGTCAGGTGTCGTTACATAGTAATATTTGCAGCGGTGCCGGTCTAACTGAGCACTTGACGTTGAACGAAAATTAAACTAATAAAACGCGAAGATGTTTTATACTTCCGTACAGGCTGAGAAAAATAAAAGCCCCGTCAATTGCAACTGTAACTGGAACAAACGTCAGTGATAACTCGACGAAGCAACTCATCTTAATCAATCGGAACGGTCGCCGAGTGTATACATTGCTTTACACTCGACGAGTGCTTGCGACTTGTTCACTGTTTCGCATTAAACTTCGAATTTCATTCCATTGCACGTCCCGTGGTGAAATACAACATGATCGATAGAATAAACGAAAAACAAAATACAGTTACTGCAAAACGTTATACCGCTAGTGCAAAAAAAACCAAAGAATTATAAACAAAGGAACCGCTGTTAAAATAATTGTTCCTCTATATCATAGCAATCAAAATTCATGTGCCGCATTACTTTTATGGAGAGACCGTACCTGCGTATTTTACTTCGTCGAAAGCCTTGCGTGCTTTTTTGAGCTCTTCGTTCATCGTCAGAAGATCCTTTACCCTCGCATACTTTCGCTGATCCTTTCGAACTGGACAGAAAGAGATTCGACGGTTGCAGAATGTTTTCTCAAATGTTAGCTCCGATGCATCGGACATGCTCAGCCCCAAAGATTATTACCCAGGAATACTATGTCTTCTACTTGGACCCTGCCGGTTCTGCCGATCTCCATAGCTCGATGAGTCATTTCCGTGATGAACTCTATCACCAAATCTTCCAGCAGATCCACACTTTCGGTATAGGGATTCTGATCATCGCCGAACCCGTACATCATACAACGCAGCTCCTTGGAGAAGAGACGCTTGCGTCCTCCGGGCAAGGTACCGCCTATTGGAATTTCCGTTTCCTCATCCTCAAACTGCGGAAAGAATTGTTTTTTTTTTTTTTCAATTATTCCCAAAATGGAAGCGCAAAGATTATTAGAAATGAAATCAGTGGTCTGGAATTCATGGTGTGACTTTTTAAAATTAATTTGATGATGTTGGAGTTCGCATAGCTGGAATAAACAAACTTTCTCTTTTCAATTGATCACATTTTTCGACTGATTTAGGCTGCAAAAATCATAGAATATTTTTTCATATCCGTTTTAGAGATCGACGACATCGATCTACCGAAAAAGATTGTAGATAGCAATGAAATAAAATCAAGAATTTGCATTGCATTCCAAGAGATGCAAACTTTAATGCCATTGGAGCTCGCCCTAAGGTTTTCATTGGGATTCTCATTGGAAGCTTCGGACACAGCTATTTATTTAATATCATTTTGGAGTTGCGTTAATTTACGTAGCCTTAGCAGCCAGTAACTTTGCTTGTTTAAACGCACATACCTGTGAGCATCGTCTGTGGTATATAAAAAAATGTTAAGGTTTCAGGCTACTGTGCAAACGACAAACACTCCTTCCTCTGCTAGTCATAGTTTATCTCAAAACTATGTTTTCCAAAACGGTATACACGATTTATCGACATCTAATGAGCGGATTAACTTGAAATTTGTTACGCCTATTCACTGAAATAGTAATTTAGTCTTGATCAACGTTTTTCATCTCAACTTCTTTTTTTCATCAGTTATTAATAATCATAGCACTTTGCCTCGGAACAAACATCAGAAATTTTTTTTTGTTGAAACACCATAACAAAAAAGGCTTGGTCAAGTCTTAGCCAAAATGATCTATTTTAAGGCAGGATATACATTTAGACGGGGAAAAAATGAGTAGTTTAGAAGAATTTTTTCAACGAAGAAATGTTTATTCTTCATTTATTAAACTGTAGGTATACTTTAATAGTATATTTAAGTATACAAAACTTTTATTTTTAATTGATCTATCATAAAAATAGCGGATCTGTGGATAGAATGTTACAGCAAGGTCGCTGCAGGAGTTGTGAATCGGTATGCAGACAGCTTCCCATAGACTTCGATTCGCAAAAAAATCCAAATATTTTTTCAGTTAGAACATGTAGTTTCTATTTGACAGTAATTACAATGAAGAAAATGTAAATTTAAGAGAATGGCACACATTTACAAATAAAATCAACATTTCACGCATCAATTCTGTCCAATTTGGATTAGAAAAGTGTTTTTTTTCTTCTAATATTACAAAAACCATTCGCGTCAAGTAGAAGGGTGGCAATATTATGAATATTTCTACCAAGTTCTAACTCAATCAGCTTAATAGTATTTGAGTAATCCTGCACGCCAATGTCGGAAATGCCACATTGAGAAAACCGTTTGCAGTTTATGCCTACTCCAAATCCGAGCAGTGAGGCACAGGATTGACTAGCGGTAACCTTTGAAGTTTTTCGAATTTGGCTTGGAAACTTTGGGAAATTATTCTACATGTATAGTTCTATCGATTAAGGAAAAAAAAGAAATCGATTTTTTTTATCGTTGTAAATGTATATCGTGCTTTTAGGAAAAGAAAACTTGTTTTTTTTGTTTCAGATCAAACGAGTGGCCAAAATCAAGTACACCGTTAAGCCCCTCAGGTTCAAAGGTCCTTCACGAGATTGTTTATAACTTCTTTAATTATCAACATTTTTAATGAATTTTGGTAGACAACTTTGTTGATGTACATATAAATAAATGTCCAAACGTTTTTTTCAATCATCTTACATCAAAATTCATCATTATCCGTTAAAATTAATTTGTTTAAGAGGAACATAGGGGTTTCGGCTTGAAAAAAAAACACTTTGCAAATTTTTTTCATCTATATGGATAGAATAAATGTAATGAAACCTTTTGTATATTGTTAAATGTCATTTCAAGAACATTCCGTCAAATTTGTACACGAAAATATCTACAAACAAGCCGGTGCCATGTTTTTCTCGAAACTACTTTTTCAAAGTCCGTGTTCACTGCCATTTGAAAACTACATGACCGATTTATTTCAAACTGGGTACACACTTTCTACATATAAAATACCTCCCCCCAACGGTTAGAGATTTTTTTTACATTGTGGGGGTTTTCCGCCCCCCAAAATGGCGGAGTTTTTTGTGAAAAATAGCACTTTCTACTTAAAATGAACACCAAAAATTTAGAAATGAAAAAAAAATTATCAAAGACCATTGGGGGTAGAATTCGAGGATACTTTAACTAAATTTTCATGGTACTTGATTTCAGATCATTTCTAGCTGAGATACAGTGATCACAACAAATCGTGTTTTTCGTCGTTCTTAGAAAAGCTTTGTCACCGGCTTGTTTGTGGATATTTTCGGGTACAAATTTCACGGAATGTTCTTGAAATGACACTTAACAATGTACAAAAAGTTTCAATAAATTTACTGTATCCATAAAGATGAAAAAAAGTCGCAAAAAAGTGTTTTTTTTCCACGCTGAAACCCCTACTCTTCCCTTAAATAACGAGTGCTCCTATTGCTGTGGGCGAATAAAATCTCACAATTATCGGAGGTTAGGCTTTACCGTGATTTTCTATTATTTCGATACGGTAAACAGCTGAATCAATTTCAGTACAAACCTGCTCAAATGCCTCCTCGGCCGCCATAATTATTAGTCAAAACTTTCCGAGCGAAAACCGCAAAAATGTCAATTTTCGAAAACAATTCGTAAGTCTCGATGAAAAGCATCGAGCGATGTCCAAATAGCGCGAAATGGAAAACAAACAAGCGTCTCGCGTTCCGGGCAACGATCGATTCGTGAGAGTTCACCGAGCAGTTCGCGTTCACAGCCAACTTCACGGAGTTTCGCCAAAGAACGAAGCGTTCCAATGTTCCAATCCCACGCGAATTAGACAAGGACAAACGAACCCACGAGATCCGACATTCCCGGAGTTAAAAATAATAGCTGCAGAGCTTAAAACACCCGTGAATCAGCTTTTTTTTCAGTAATTAATTAGCGCCAGTTGAACGGCGTCACGATCGCTAGCGCCATCTTGCGATTCACGCGTTATCGACTCCGCCACGAACGCCACTCTGTGACGTTTACCGCCTCTGTGACATTATTTACAACTCGTATATACATATACACAGCACATGGGTAGACGTTTACATATTTCGGAGTACTATAAAATATATATCCCTTCTCCTGCTCGTCGTAGTAGACATTTTCAGACATTTTCTCGTTCTCCGCCGCGACAGATAGATACGCGCACGGAACATTTGGGAACATCAAAACGAAAAAAAAACGTATATGCATATATATATCAATATATACTACATATATATACATGTATACGTCGTGAAACGCTGCGGGGTGTGAACTCAGTGTTACCGTAAGCGAAGAAACCTCACACTACGCGGCCAGACAGAGAGAGAGAGGCATACACGCGCACACACACACACACACATTCGCACGCACGCACGCACACCCACACAAACGATAGGTGAAAAATCCTTCTGTGGTGGTCAATGGCCATTGGCGAGAAGAAAAGAAAAAAATTCTTCCAAACTGCGTTAAAAGTGGTACTCTCTTTCTCAACAGTTGTGTAAAATGTAGTCGTTCTCGCATTTACGGGAAAGTTAGACAAAAAAAAGAGAAGGAACAGCAGTCCTGGTTTTTTAGGAGAGAAAAAAAACGTTGCGCGACGATTAATTTCGGAGAAGTGACGCTTTAACCCGTAAACTTATTTATTCCATGACTCCTCTACCCGATAATACGTAAGTAAGACGGACATGTCTGGAGCGCACGTCTTTCCCTAAACAATATTTGCCAGAAAAAATGCACGGGGCAAGAGAGGCCTAAAGTCCAATCGCACTATATATGTATGCGCGTCTTATATACATATATATGTATATATATATATATATATATATATATATATATATACGAAACAATGGATTTGATAGTTATGTATCTATATATATATATCATTTTTCGTGGTTTTACTGCCAGATGCTCGTTCCTATTACCTCTCGCTGCGTTTATCCATTTTATTTTCCATTCGCATCCCGAGACCTTTCTCCCGCAATCGTGAATGTTTTTTTGTTGGCTCCATCGCGTAGAGCGACGCACGCCTGGAACTTTATTTGTCGTGTAGCTTCGTCGATCGTTTAATTTAATTCGTATGACGTACAATGTCGTTCCATCATCGGAGTCTACTTTACGAACGAGCTGACTCGAGGATTTGCACGTTTGTTCGTAGGTTAGCGAAAAATGACAGTATTAGAAGCAGAAGAAGACTCGGATGAGCGTTCCGTTCCACCCAGAAAAAAGTTTTGCCTCTCCCTACCGCGACGAGATCACAACATTAGCAGGACCATCTCGCAGCCCCCTCACACATCCACACGGGGGGGCTTCTTCGTCGGTCAGGATCTTCCTTACGGTGAGTATGCGAAACGCCAGGCGGCCCGAGGAGCGACCGTGGTGAGAACGAGGGGCGTAAGATGATGAATAGCGGCGGAGTAAAGCGGGGGCAAAGTCGGAGATGTGAGAGTTCGGCGGTGACACGTTTGGTTGGGTTCGGAGTGTACGGACTGACAAGGAATATCACTCGAGTGTCCAACTTTGATTTTGTTGGAACTCATATATGTGACGAAGCATTGAAAACTATTAGACTTTTTATTTATCGGCAGATAAACGTTTTTAAGGGGGAACCACCCTTCAAAGCGTGACACCCCTTAACTCAATTTTTTTCGAAAGTTCTGTAGTGGATTTTTTGGCGTTTTGTATTGGTAGAATTTTGGTTTCCGTTTCATTCAGATCAGTGGAATGTTTGTAGGTAAAACTGCAAAAAGACATGACACTTAATTGCTCAATATTCGATTGGTATATCTTAACGACGAAAATCTCTCGACAATTTGTTTAATTGCTCATTTAGGAATATATTATCCAAATCTGCAAAAAAAGATTTTTTGGAATGGTGAAAATGAATGATGAAGTTTGCATCGTTGGAATGCAATGAAAGATTTTTTACTGAATTTTCCAAATTGTATTTTACATATTTAATTATTTAACTCCCTTCTAAAAGCCTTTTTCCGCCGATGAAAAGAATATACGTGAAAGTTTTCAATGCTTTATCACACATATGAGTTTCAACAAAATCGAAGGCGGACACTTAAGTGATGTTCCTTGTGAGTACTCTGGTTGGAAATTCGAATTAATTTTCTTTGAATTGGATGAAAGTTGCAGGAATTTCGGGTGGGCGTGTGTAACTGTAAATTCAGAATTGATAAATGTTACTGGGACAAGATTCGTTTGAATTTCCATGGGGAATGCAACGAACATTAATTCATTGTAATTGCTCAAATTTTTCGGCTGATTCAAGCTGTAAAAATCATTCAAACGTCTTCACATATTCTTATTAGAGATTTACGACCTCAATTTGCAAGGAATAGACTTTTGATAATGATAAAAATAAAATAATGGAAAACTAAAGAAACAAATCGTTGCGTTACAACGATGCAACCTTCAACGTCATCAATTTCCTGTACAGCTGCAATAAGATACAAAATTCACTATGAGAAGATCAAAATTCATTATTGTACTTTTTTGCAAAATTTCACGGTACTGGATGATTAGGAATGAGAATTAATGAAAAGGTCTCAAAGGTTTACACACTAAATGTTCGTGTCGAAAAAAAATCAAATTATAATCGTTGAAATAATGGGAAATCCTAAAAACCCTATGGGATTACGATTTGCATAGAGAATTCTCAATTTTTTCATTGCTTCATTCTTATCTAGAAACTTTTCCGCTGCTTTACGTTGAAGGGTCCTAAGGGTCCCAAAAACGGGAGATTCATTCTCACGATTTCAATACGTCAAAAAAAAATTGGGCAATCGAAAAAAATAACGTTTCGTTCACAACGATGCAAACTTCAATATTATTTTTTTAAACCGTAGATTGAGGCGTTCAAAGTCTATTTCCTTAATGTATTTCCTGTCTATTTCCTTAAGAGGTTTTCTGACATCTATAGCGACATTGAAGTTTGCATCGTTGGAATGCAACGATATTTTTTGTTCAATTTTTTAATCTCTTGCTATTATCATTCAAAGCCTTTCTTGCAAATTGAGGTCGTACATTTTTCACAAGGATACGTAGAAACGTTTGAACGATTTTCACAGCCTGAATTAGCCGAAAAGAATTGGAGTATTTGAAAAAGAATTAATTTTCGTTGCATTCCAACGATGCAAGCTCCAATGTCATAAGCTATCTTGCTTATGAGGTATAAGATTGGTTGCAATTTCCATTTACGGTGCAGGACAAGAATATCGAAAGGTTGTCGAAAATTTTTGAATGAATTTCCCATTGTTACATCCTGGCAGAATAGCTATACGACAAATACAACGTATGTAGGAACTTTACTATTCGATTTGATAAGCAAGCCCTGTTGATGCATCCCGAGGCCGATTCTTATCAATAATTTCTTTTTGCCCGAGTATTCTCAATATTCTCGTGGTATTGAGTAAAAGTGTGTTTCTGAAGCACGATTGATATTCCGGTACAAATGATGACATTCTAATATTGATCGGATTCGAGATAGCTGCAAGTTGTACAGAAGTATGCGCCGGACGATCATTCACGAATGCGTGCTTCGGCAAGAAGCTGCTAGATCCATTAACCAGCTACGTGCCTTCTACATTTTATATCTGTACATGACAAGATAATGTCCCGTGCCCCTTTGGCCTCGATCTATAACTATCGATTCTAATAACGGAAAGAACGGCGATGAATAAAAAATAAAGCACACATTTCCACCGTGCTAATTGGATAACTCCATAACGAGGAGTAGACATTTCCCACCCAAATATCTCAAAAAATCGTAGCTATGAAAAGCTGGCTCACCAAGTAGACAAGAAAAAGAGTTCTTACACATTTCATCGTATCTTTTCAGCATACGTATCAGAGCTATTGGCCTTAGGCCACTCTAGAGGCCGAAAAAATTGGCTTTTTGTGGATTTTTATTTTCAGAAAAACTACAAAATAAAATCGAGATTACAAAAAGGGTGTTTATCATACGTATCAGTGACTGTATACAATAATTTTGAAGCGCTTAATTTCAAAATGGCGGCTGTGCAGCGTTTTTGCGATGACGTCTCCGTTTTTCCATCGTCCACGGCCGAACAAACAGCTCCTGTATTTTTTTAATTATAATGAGCCAAATAATTTTTTTCGATTATATATAATAACTGCTATAGAAATACGTAGGATTTTTTCGATATATTGATTTTTGGCCAAATCGCACACTGCTAGAGTGAAAAGTGAAAAATTTGCCCGAAAAATCGTCAGATTATTGTTAATAACAAATGAACTATGCAATGTAAAAAAAATCCTACGTACTTCCATAGCCAATGTATTTTTCAAGATATATTCAACATTTCAAGTGAATCGGTTGAAAATTTTCTGAGTTATGTTACCGGCCAACTTAAAAAACGTAGTTTTGAGATAAAGGCGTTTGAAGTTTTGAGTAAAGAGCTGCGGACCAGGCGGCCTTGTACTAAAATTCGAAAACCGAGTACTTAGAAATGTTTCCCGGCCATAATCTTTTGGGACATCATTTTTGAGGCCCTAGGGGACCACTGAAAAAAAAATCGTTTTTTCGAAAATTCTAGAGTGGTCCAACCCCTTAAAAATGTCCCCAAGGCGATAACGAACATATTTCAAAAATATCACTACGCTTACGAAGAAGAAATTTCAAAAATGTCACCAAGCTCACATCGAACACATGTGAGTGAAGCTAAACAAACCCAAACAAATTTGTCTCCCCCATTCACATTGCGAATAATCATAACATTTTCGAGTCGATGCACTTGAAAAAAAAAAACGTCCATCCGGTTTTCGTTGTGGGGTAAATTGAAAATGTCAAAGAAAGCTGAAGAATGTGCATGCTAATGTTTTTTTTTCCTGCTGTATTTGAAAAGGCTCGAGCAGGATGTTGAATGGATATCGAAGTCAGCTAGGCCATCATCAGGATCCCGGTTACGATTACATGGGAGCTGGTTCCGACGGATTGAGAATAGCAACACTGTGCAATCTCGGCAATACTTGCTTCCTTAACAGCGTTATTTATACGCTTCGCTTCGCACCGTCTTTCTTGCACAATTTGCATCATCTGGCAACCGATCTCTCCAATCTGAATGAAAAACAACTGCAAACCAAGGTGAGGAGACGAGGCCCAGCCACGTGATATATGCACTTTGCGAGACGAAAAACGGCTGCCAAAAAAAAATAGATATTAATCTCGAAAAACCCTTAAATTTTCGCGTCAACGAATACAATAACGCAGGTGAAGTCTTCGTCACTCGGGAGAACCGGTGTTTCGTTAACGGCGAGTGGAAGTCGAAGTTACAGCAACAAAGATCTGTTGGCCCTGGCCGGTGTCGGTGAGCTCAATAAGCCGCGTATACAAGTCGCAACGGAGAAACTTCACGATCTGTTTATGGCCCTAAGAGTTTCGGAAACTCGCGAGAGTAGTGAGCCTTATCAACCCGATGCGTTTTTACAGGCTCTAAGGTGAGAATACGCGTAGCAAATGCAACTGCGAGGCTGACTCATTCTCTTCAACGTGGAATTCATATCGAAATAAGATACCAATGGGCTTGAGGCGAGCACAAACGACCCATTTAAACTTTAACATTGGAAAAATGGAACAATTGTTTTTCCCTGTCATTGAGTGTCGATATGCGTATCGATGAATGGGGTACCTCGGCTGTACGATAATCATGGCTGTTACGCATATGCAAAACTGAAAACGGAAAACTCAGGGAATTTCTTTCCTTCGGGAATAATTAGAGGAAAAGTCAGGAATTGTTCCAAAATCCACTTTTTGCAAGAATTACGGAAAATTAAACCGACTTAAAAAAAAAGTATAAAAATAAATATTTTTGTATGTTTTTAATATTTATATTATTCTTAAAATGATTTAAATATAATATTTATATTGTTTTTAATATTAGATAAATAAAATATTTATATTATTCTTCATTATATACAAAAAAAGTTATGTCCTGCCAATGTACTGCCAAACATTGAAAATTTCAAAAACTAATTTTCTCGAAAGCTCTATTTTCAAATATTTTTGTAGATTCCACTGTACATGGTCTTCTCTCTTATTACATTACCCACCATATTTCACTACTCATCCCCACAGTAAACTGATAAGTGTTTATTTTTATCCTTCTTTATTGGCAAAGACATAAAATGTCTGTTTACAATAGAGAACGGGTTTTTAAATATATATTTATTTACTTTACGATGTTTAAATCATTTTTCGAATCTCAGTTTTTTAAGTTTTTTCATTTTTATGTTTAAAATTTTCATATATTTTATGTTGAAAAAAATTATGTTCTTTATTTGTTCTCAATCTCCCTGGAATATTTGCAAAACCTGTCTGGAAAGTCTGGAAAAGTCGGGGGAATTTCTGAGTCAATAATTTGTAACAACCATGATAATGTTTTCCAGACGTAGATGCGTTGAGTATAAGTTTAATGGTAAATATTCGGAAGTGTCACTCCCGCTAAAAAGAGGCTGTACATTTTTTTATCAATTCTTTATGATTATAAAACCTTATATTGAGTTATATTTTAATGGCGCATAATGTTTTTGGGTTTGTTTGTTTGGATCGATCCAGATTCGGGAGCATATACACAAAATATTGAAAGAATACGGCGCGATGCTCGTGGAAATATCCCAGAATTCGGAAGACGTGATCTTTAAAAAATCTTTAAAAAAATATTTATTGACATTGTTTTTGTTCATGCACTGCCATAATAATATTAAATATGATGTTTTTTAACTTTAAGAAACCACGCAAAAAAATCAGCTCGATTCTGACAGGAGTGACACTTCCGAGTATTTACCGAATTTCATTGTCAACGAGAAAATTCAATGTGCGAGCGAGAGAATTTAGCGATATACCGGAACTTGTTGAAACTTCAAAGTTGAAATTTGGTCCAACTCGTTGAAACTTCAAAGTTGAAATTTGGTCCAGCGTGTCTACGTCTGAAAAACATCACTATCCTCGAATATTCACCGATTAAACGCTCGGACTTCCTTAGGGGGTTAGGCTACTGTGACGACCCGAAAATCAGGGTTATTCAGAAAAGTTAACTTTTAAGGAATAAGTAAGATAATTGAAAAGTCGTTTGGACATTTATTTGTATGTACACTAACAAAGTTGTGCGCCAAATTTTATCTAGAAATATTAATAATGGAAGAGGTTATTAACAATCGCGTGAAAGGCTGAACGGCGTACTTGATTTTGGCCACCCGGTTGATCTGAAACAAAAAAAAACGCGTTTTTTTTTTCTTAAAATAGAAAACGAGAATCAAGAAAATAGAATTTCTTAAAAAGAATTTTTTTTTGTTATCGTATTTCAATAATCGAGAAAAAATGGCATTGTGTTGCCAATTTTTTTAGGAAAAATGACCATTATTGTCAATAACTAATAGTTTCGAGAAAAACGCGTTTAAAGTTTGGAATTCTATCGTTGTAATTTTAATAAGTTTACCTTCAATCTGCGATTTACGCACCATATGTTAGACCTTCCTCTTCAATTTTAGTTGCCTCAACCATTTTCACAGTAGCCTAACCCCTTAAGACAAAGCTTTTATCCCTGAGTCGTTCACAGGATTGTACGAAATACCGGTACCTTGTCATTATAAAGTGCATTAATTAACGATGGTTCGTTGAATTGGTGGATTGCAGGGAAGTCAATCCAATATTCGAAGGAAATCAGCAACAGGACGCTCACGAGCTGTTGGTATGTCTTTTGGACAATATTAGGGAAACGTTTCAATTGCTAGTGAGGCACAGGGAGAGTCAATTTGGTCAGAGTAACGGTGGAATAGCGGACTTTATTAACGCTGACCGTATGACCGATTTGCAAACCGATGTCGGTGGTTCCGGTAAGAGGGCCCTACGAAAGTCTTGGAAGAAGAAAAAAATAACCAACCGAGGAAGTACAACGTCATTAATACAAACGAACGTAAACGGAGTCGCGGTACCTTCCAGACCCTTCGAGAACGGTCACGCCGATTTAACGGGGAGCAACGGGGAACTATTTTCACATCGTCCGGAGAGCAAAAAGTGTTTCATTTCCGAGGACTTCGAGGGCGTCAGCTTGTTGAGAACGACGTGCCTCGAGTGCGAGCACGTGACCGAGCGTAAGGAAACATTTTGCGACATATGCGTGCCAATCGAGACCGGAAGATCGAACGAAAAAGGTACGCTGCCTCCCGCGCCCAGTGGTAGCGAAATATTATTGGTCATTGCTACACTCTGACCGTTACATTTACGTTTCGTATGCGCGGATAACAAAATGGTATTGAAGTTTGCATCGTTGGAATCGAACGAAAATATTCTTTTTTCGTCTTGCCCAATTGTTTCGCTGGTACATTTAAGCTACAAAAATCATAAAATCATTTTTACGATCTTCATTAGGGTTCCTTTACCCAAATTTGGAAAAAAGGGTTCAGATAGTCATAAAATGAAGAAATGAAAAGTAAAGATGCATTTTCGTTGCCTTCCAACGATGCAAACTTCAACACCATATAACAAAAGCCGATAGCCTAGAGTCAAAAAGTAATTGGTATATAAAAACAATACTCGGTTTGCGCGAGAGTTTGAAAAGGAGCCGAGAAAAGGAATTATAACTTTCAGACGACGATGGCAAAACGATGGACAGCGAGGTTTACAGACGCGCAGTTGTGACCAGCGAGCTACTGTGCGGCAGAGACAAATATTGGTGCGCTAGCTGTCTCAGATACAACGAAGCACGTCGCGAAGTCTGTTTTCCGTCGTTGCCACGACTTCTCGTGCTCCAATTGAAGAGATTTTATTCGGCTGCCGGGTAATAAACGAGACGAATTTCTCTATACGTTGATTCAAAAGTAGGCCGCTTGCAGACGCATTTATAATTGCGCCTCGACACATCGTCACCTACCCCCTGCCCTTGTTTTCGATTTTTTTTCGTTCTTGTTATCCACTCTTAAGGTATTCCTTTCACGCGGGGCCGTATTCTGTGGGGGCATAGCCAGGGCCCTTGAGAATCATAGATAAATTACAATTGCGCAAAATCACAATCAATAATTATACCCAACTGGAATTTAAAAAATCGCGCAAAATTAGTAGATTTAGACATTTTTACATTTTATCTGAAAAGTCCCGGCTATAAAAATACTGCTGCTAGTCACATTTTTATGTTTTATCATTAATATTGTTTTTAAGGGGCTACATCTACCTAGAGGCCCGACAAAAATGGACGAATTGCGTTTTTTTTTTTTGAGAAACTATTGGTGAAAAAGAACCGCATTTTTTAACGCAAAGGTACATATATTGAGAGGCTTTTGAAGAAATGCAGAAAAACAACAAAAACATGGCCGCCGGCCGATGGTATGATTTTTTCGCGTCGTCTGAAAGTCCATCTGAAATTTAAAAACCAAATGGATTATTCAAGATTTTTTAAATACTTTTTTCAACAACGTGGCGACGAATTAAAACTCGAGCATACAAAATCTATAAAAAAAAAGTCGTCGTTTTTACGTAATTATTCAAAAAATGAAGATCCATTTTTCAAAGTGGGATCATCAACGACCTTTGAATGTTTCTCATTCTATCCCTTGTAAAATTGAAAACAGTGTTTCGAGAAAAACGTGTTCGAAGTTTGAAGTATAGTGCTGCTACCGCTCGCCCAGCGTTCGAAGCTGTAGGTCATTCATTTTTGTGAATATTTCATAGACATTTTCAGGGAATATAGCTAAAAAATGAATCGAATAGAAACAAATGTTGGCAATTGTAATTTTTTGATCCACCTAGGTAGATAGCCCGTAGGAATCTTCAGAATTTTTAACACGCCTTGAGCAGTTGATATCAAGCATCTAGAGTTATTTATTATGTACATTATTAGATAGAAATTTGGCCAGTGTGTAATATCCATGAAGTGCCGTATAAATGAGATAATTTTTGGAATTGTAATCTTTCGTTAAAAGTTCGGTAGCTCGGCTTGAAGTTTTACCAGTATACCGGGATGTACTTTTACTTGGTTGTAGACGAAAATCAATGAATTTTTGAATATTCGGGTTCGTGAAAGGAATACCTTAAGGCAGTTGTCTGGTTTAGAGGCCTGGAAAAGGTGATTTTTTTATAGGGAGAGAAACAACGGAAGTTTTAAAAACTTCGAGTATATCTTGACGCACATCAGAAAAGTAACAAAAATATGTTATCGTCAAATTGTCCCAAAATAGTGGAGTAATTAGCTGAGCATTGAAGCGCCTCGCCGCTAAGGTCTCGAATTGGCGGGACACATGCTGTGCATAATTCTTGTCGGAAACGTAAAAACTAAAATTATTTTTAATTGACATATATTTTTATTGTCGATAAACTAAAAAAAACCCCAGAAAAAAACTGTGAAATAATATGAATTTTCGAGCTTGAACAAAAAAGTGACGATTTCTACCATTTTTTTCTTCAATCGTGCAATAAAATTGGTCTAAAATGACTTTTTTTATCAATTTTTTTACTTCATTTAGAATAGTTTTCAATACTCCAAAGAATGAACTTTGATTTGGTTCGATAGGTCAAATATTTGTTTTCGCTATCACACCCGCCGATTTGGAAAGATCACAAAAACGAGATTTCGAGAAAACGCGCTTTAAAGTTCTCGGTCGAAGAAATATTAATGATTGGCAACTTACGGGAATCTAGTACTAATGAGCTATCCCTGGTCCATAGAATAGTTCGCACACCTGCTCAACGCTCACCTGTTCTCGGATCTGTATCTCCGAAAATACTTCGCGTTCGTTTCTAAACCTTTAGGAACATATTCTCCAATAGTTATACCATCGTTCGAAGGAAAGAAAAAAAACGATTGTTTAAACCTCTAAACCAGACGACTGCCTTAAAATGTAAAAAAAATATAAAGCACAAGTCTTTATTTTTCAATTCAGGGGAGGTACCTGAGTAAACGACGAGAAAAACAGGCAAACTTCGGGAATTTATATCTCAAAAATTAATGTTTCGATTGGATCCGCGGTTTTTTAATTGGAAAATATGTACATTGAGGTATGTTTAAGAATTGTTTAAAGTAAATTCGTTGACTGGAAGCGATTCAAACGCGATTATCTCGAAACATAGTTTTCAAAGTCGGTGCCAGATGTATCACGAAAACGGCTTGTCCGATTTTGTCCAAATTTGGATACAATATTCTTCGATAGTTTTTCTCGTTCGCCACGTAGGGGTTTTTCATTTGATTGAACCATTGCTTTTTTATGCAATGTGTATGCAATCCAAAATCGTCGGAATTGCGAACGCAAAACGAATGTTAAATTAAAACGGTCGCAATTCCGTCAAAAATGAAAATTTCAAAAAAATCCTACGTGGCGAACGAGAAAAACTATCGAAGAATATTGTATCCAAATTGGCCAAAATCGGGCAAGCCGTTTTCGAGATATACCCGGCACCGACTTTGAAAACTATGTTTCGAGATAATCGCGTCTGAATCGCTTCCAGTCAACGATTTTATTTCTAAAAATTCCTAAACATACCTCAATGTACATATTTCCCGAAAAAAAACCCGAAGTTTACATATTTTTCTCGCCGTTTACTCACGCACCTCCCCTTAACTCGACGCTACCCTCAATTCGCAAACTTTACCGAACAAAATAACTATTTTATTCACGATCCGAGCGACCCTCGACTTTTTCTAGCCGCGATTTAATCGCACCCGTGAACTCGCGCCTTTACCAAATTCGGCTTTTCAGGTCAATGGAAAAGATCAACAATCACATGCCCTCGCCACTGACACTCCAGTGTTTCTGCGAAGAGTGCACGATCGATCACTCGCAGCGCGGTGGTACCGTCAGAAGCGCCGAATCCCGTCACGTTTACAAGCTATATTCCGTAATAATGCACCAGGGTGCGACGATGACAGCGGGCCACTACATCGCGTACACCAAAGTCCCGGACGAGTCGATGTTCAGCGAGTACCATCGCTGCGATCGGGACTGCAGACGTCAAAACTTTGCCCAAGGAGGTGGCAGCAGCAGCAATACGAACAATCAAACGTCCGACAAGTCGTCGAGTCTACGGAAGCTCTTTCGTAGCAAGCCGAACATTAGCGAGAGCAAGGAACAACAACTGATGAGGGTCGGTTGCCGTAGCATGGAGTGTTGCGGTATAATACGTGGCAAACACTCGGGTACGTGGCTCGAGTGCGACGACGAGGCTGTAAGGGCAATACCCGAGCGCGAACTTCAGGACAAATTAGCGCCGAATCCTAGAAATTCGGCTACACCGTATCTCCTATTTTACGTGAGATCCACGTCGTAAGCATTCCTTTCTTTCGCCCACCACTCTATTTCTCTCTCTCTCTCTCTCTCTCTCTCTCTCTCTCTCTCTCTCTCTCTCAGACGCTCTGTCTCTCAGCCGCTCTGTCTCTCCCTCTCTATCTCTAACCACCGAACCCCGCCTCCCATGTCCCCACCACAAATGTATCAAACGTCTTCGTTTTAAATTAAAACCTCGAAATGCCCAACAGGCAAAGTGTCTTCTCATTTTCACTTTCCACCGGGTATATTCCGAGACAAAGATGCCGAAATCGTACGAGCGAAAGGGAAAAGTTGGTTGGTTCAACGGGGCCCACCTGGGGGTGGCTCCCTTGAACTTTGCTAATGTTTCGTTCCTACGGTTGGCTCTAACGAGATTTCCATTTTGAAGACTCGGTAGGTTTTTCACGAGCTTGACAACTTTGAACATTTTCCGCCAAGTCGGTGATTTTCCAAAAAGCGACCTCTGCTCAGTTTCGGCGTGTCTACATTTCTTCATTTGCGCACAGAGCTAGCGATGTACGATTGAGACTTGATCGAGTGCGGTTTTCTCGATTGAAACATGCAACTATCAAATACGCTTGGCAACACTTTTTTCGCCGGTTACCGAAACGTCTTTACTGTTTTGACACGAGTGTACACCCGAAACAACACCCTTAGAACATCTTTCGTACCCTGGGCACACGGTTTTGTCCATCTATTCTCGAAACTTTCCGATAATTTATCTCAAGCTCTGTAAAGCCAGCCGCGATTGGGCGGATCTACGTTGCGAGTCGTCGAGCCAGGGCTCACTCGAAATAGAAACTTCGACAAAAGAATTGTGAATACGAAGCATCGTCGTAAAATTGGAACGATCACTTCTTTTTCTTGTAGAATGATGTTCGGTACTTTTGTACTGGGCTCGGTTTTGTTTGATTATTATAACCGATTGAATAATTATGATTTGTGATCATTCTGACAGTATTTTCATTTGAACCATATCACTCGTCCTGGTCTACACACCCCAAAAAAAGAAAAGATCGCAACGCTAATATTGTTTCAGTTGTTTTGCGCTGTAGAATATTTTTTGAAAATATAATTCGATTATAATTAGCGTCCTTTTTTTATTACTTTTAACTCATTGTAGTCATAGTCCAACAATTCGCGAGCGTTGAATTAGAATTTCCGACTATCCTGCTTACACGTGTGCGCATTTTTTTTCTCGTAGAGGTTTTTAGCGGGAGTTCGAGTCGTTCGGTCGTGTCGCTCGTTAGAGACGACGATATTTATATTGGCGATTGGTAAATTGAGGAGGTACGACTATCAGACATAGTCCCGTTTAGGGGCCTGCATTTTTTTCATTTGTCGCTGTATGACACTGTACTATTTATTTTTTAAGGGGGGGGGGGATATCTCGAGGCGCGGAAAAAAATGGCTGGTTTTCATGATTTTTGTTTAAGGGCATGTAGAAGGTCAACATAACCTCACAAATTTTCCAACCCAATTTTCGCATAGACGGTTACATTTTTAGGAAAAACAAAGCATTAGGTTCTGGAGAATTCCCTGACGCAGAGCTTGATGATGCCCTTTTGCTCTGAATATTAGTAATCTCTGGAGAATCTCTGTTCGAAAATTTCCGCTATCTCTCTCGCACTCATATGTCACGTGGTACATCTTCTACTTCGCCTTAAGAGCAAAAATGTCTTCATTTATGAGACTTGGGGTATGTTTTGTTACGACTTTTGGCAGTTACATGATATTTCACAAAATCCATCTTTAAAATGGCGGAGATATAGCGCGGTCTTCTAAATGGGTTGCAGCGGATGTTCTCCCGCGGCGTGACACGTAGCGTCGGCGGGATTAATCCGAAAAAAACCAACGACGATTTTTCTTTCACTAGCACTCATACGCAGAATATGAACCAAGAAAAAATGGGAAATGTTGAAAGTCAGTGAAATGGTACGCTTTGAAAAAAACTAATTTTCCAAAAAAAATGGCTACATTTCGCAATGAAAAAGACTTTTTTTTTTCAAAAACATTTAGGGTCATGTTTGAGACAATAAGGTTAAAGAGATTTATACCAAATTTCATCAGAATCAGTCGATTAGTTTTTCATCTATACGTCACGCCGATGACCGAGTCATAACACCGCCATTTGTAAATATTGATAAATAAAAAATACCATGTCACAGCCGAAAGTAGTAATAAAACTCACCCTTAGGCTCATGAAGGGTGAAGAACTCTTTACTTAAAAAAAAAAGTCATGAAAATCAGCAAATTTTTTCCTTACCCAAAGGTCTCTTCCTCCTTAATTAGATAACTTTCGTATCGCTTTATATTCGGATAGAATGGTTTCTCGCTGGATAACGAATCGCGTAGAATATGCAAAAAAATAATCGTACACTTTTTTCACTGTTCCTCCGTCTGTTTCTCCTCTTTCTTTCCACGTCTCTTTGTCTGACCCGAAAAAAACCCGAAAAAATCTAAACTAACAAATAACGGTCTCAAATATGTTTTTCGAACGAGTCAAGTCAAAGCTTCGTCACGTTTCGCCGTAAATGTAAACGTAGATTGCAACGATATACACACGAGCCATAAAAGTTTCGTCAGGACCACCTTTATTCTTCGCGAAGCTCAAAAATTGGCGTTTGAGTCTTCGATTCTCCTCATAGACGCAAGAATCCTATCTTCCATGCCAAAGTACCCGCTCTCGTTGTCGTCTCGTCGCGAGGCGGCCTCGTATCATAAATCGTAGGCCTGCGACATCACAGCTGATTCGTTCGAAAGCCCGACCTTGCCAGACATCAAACTTGACTTGCTTGGAAAGAAATTTGGCGAAATGCGAAGTGTCGCGAATGGTGAAGAGCATGGGGAACGAATAATAGCAACGACGATCAATACTAGCAATATCGAAGCGCATCACCGTAGTTGCTTTTCAATTTTGGAGATTATTTGACCCCAAATTGATAGTTGTACCTCCTTTGATTTTAGGATTTTTTCGATTGGCGAGTTCAGAAGAAAAACACACACACACACACACACATATTTATGCGTGTGTTTGGGTTTTATAATTAATATTATTATTATATTCTATAATAATAATATTATACAAATTAATATATTACTGAATTCAATCGTAAATGACACGATCAACAAGCATCGTCGTTTCGTCGATCATGCGAGTAGCCGTCTCGGAAGAAAACATGCATTTGGTTGAAATAACATTTATTATAAAAAACAAAAAATGTATGCAAATAAATAGTGCATTTTATTTTTCCGGAATACGTTTCTCTTCGATATTGTGCAGGAGCACACCCGCTGCATAATCCTCATTGACGTAGCCAGGAGGGGCACGGGTGAGCACGCGCCCTGACAATCCCGGTGCCCAATCAGGAAAAAATCGATCCGAAATGATTAAATTCGAATAATCGATTTTTTTTATTCGTTTCACCAAAGCAAGCATAAAGAAATGGCTTGAGGGGTGAGATGCAGTCAGAGGCGTGAAAAAACGAACATTTTCAATCATTTTTTTATAATAATTAAGTTTGTTTTACAAAAGTGGTTACACAGACTTTTTATGTTATATTTCAACTTGACTCGTACAAATTATCAAAGAAATTATTGATTATTTATAAAAAATATCGCCATCTTCGTCCCCCTTCAGCGTGTAGTGCTTTGCGGTGACCATCATAAAATTTGACTGGATCATCTGAAATTAAAAAACGAAAAGAAAATCATTAGTTTAATAATAAATCTAGTTCTTAATCGAAGCTTTTTTTTTTAAATTAACAAAATGGCGGCTTCCGATAACAGATAACGATTTTCGACCAAAAAATCGCTCGTTTATTGTTTTTAAAAATTGAAATTTTCAACAAAAAAAAAATTCTTCGATTAAGGACTAGTTTTTAATGCTATCAATAAGCAAACCAAATTTCATCAAAATCCATCGAGTGGTTTTTGAATTATAGTGGTCACCGACTTGAAAAACGTTGTTTCGAGAAAAACGCCCTTAAAGTTTTTCGATGTGGATACGGTATTATATGTTCGTAAAATTTTGAGCTCGATGGATAAAGCTAAACTTTTTTTTTGTGTATTTGAATCCGCTGAATCCGAATATCACATTTTTTGCCGAAAAGTCGAGCATTCAATTGTTTGTAGCCAATTGTTAAAACAATTTTTCAAAATATTAAAGTTTTTCGGGATGAATATTGTTTTTTTTTAACATTTTGAGCATTTTTAAAACGAAAGTATTCTTTATGAAATGTTGCTAAAGTTCATAGTTTGTTAGTAATAATTTTGTGAAAATTTCTGCAAGAGTTTTCCAATTTTACACTTGATTTTATGTATAGAAATACTAATTAAAAAATTACATCGAATCATCAATTCCTAGCCCATACAATAGGGCTTCTACCGATGTGGAAGCTTCCAAAATATCAATTTGTTGTTGTCTTCGAAGCATTCTGCCGTCCCGGGTACTATCGTTTGCTTGCAGTCGCCGTCCGCTACCTGCCATCCGGACCCCACGCCCCTTCACTATAATTGTGGGATATCCCGGAAACTATTCATCGGATTGACTTGAAATTTTCAGGGAATATTTTCGAAACATCATACTTCAAGAAAATGTTTTTAAAAAATCGATTTTTAGAAAATCCTGACTGTATCTCACTCCTTAATAAAACTTGAACTGTTTTCTTCGCCGTAATTTCGTAACTTGTATAAAAAGTAGCTATTTCGTAACGTAAATTACATAGATTTTCAAACTTCACTATTAAGTTTACCGTGGCTAAAGAAACAGATTAGGTCTGCCGGCCGATACACAACCGGAAGAATACTGGGAGATGGCAGTATTACGATATCTGTGGCCCCAAGTTTTGGTCGTGCAGTCTTCATATTTGGCCCAAAATAAGACTTTTTTCAAGAATACAAAAAATCGAAATTCGGCTTTTAAGGGGGTGAAACCGAGCTCTGAAATTTGACACATTATAGGAATAAACTTCCGTTTAGCCCATACTTTCGCGTTGCTACCGTAATGGTTGGCCGATCAATTCTGCCAACGGTCGAACAACCGTCAGACATGGTTGGCACAGCACTGGGCGACGTTTGGGAAATTCGGCTGTTTTTTCACGGGATGTTTTTTGTGTAGACCCAGTTGTTTGGCAGATAAATGGGAAAAATAATAAAAATTCGTATTTTTTTTTGTGAATATTCTGCCAACACTCCATTAATTTCGATGTGAATATATACTCAAGCATTTACCACGAGTTGGAGTTTGGTCTTGAAAGTGCATTTTTTGGGTGTTCAGCATCTTGGGATGTCTAGGGGGAATTGTAGGACTCGTAAAAATAGTGGAACGCGTGTTCCGCATCTTAAAATGTGTAGGGGGAATAGTTGGACTCGGCGAAATAGTCGGGCGGGTGTTTAGCATCTCGGGATGTGTGGGCGGAATAGTTGGACTCGTGGAAATAGTGGAGCGGGTGTTTAGCATCTCGGTTTACGCCGAATTCTAAAGAAATCTACCCAAAAAATACTCCGCCTCATTAAAAATTTAAAACCTCTATTTCACCCCCTTAAAAGCCGAATTTCGATTTTTTGTATTCTTGAAAAAAGTCATTTTGGGCCAAATATAAAAACTGCATGGCCAAAACTTGGGGCCACAGATATCGTAATATCCCCTGGGAGATCAACAAAGACTACCAAGTAATAGATAATATCATTTTAAATCTAAAACGCCGATTTGAGAATCTACCATTAGGTCGTGCAGTTGACGCATTTTTTAAATTGAATATGAAGAACGAAGAGGATTTCATCAATAATTATTTTTAAATCTTAATAATTGATACGTTCGCCTTAGAAGCGATGAAATAAATACTGAAAATTTAAGAAAGCACATTGAAAAGAAATACTGCCCTAACTTATATTTGGTTGGGAAGTCTTGCGACAGTAAAGTGCGCGGTTAAATATTTTTCCTAGCAAAGCAGTTCGAGAACATTTTCAAGTAGAAATTGTTAGTATGTTCTAGGAACTTCCATGTCAACAGGTGTATAGGGTGACTCAAAATGACGTGGCATTTTAACTGATTAATAAAACGTATTATCTATTTGAAAAGTACAAATATTTTTATTTTAATATAAGGTACAAACATGGAGGTTATGTGTGGAACACAATATCCGATAAATGGCCGCCTCGTCCCTGTCTGCAAACGTTCACGCTTTTGACAAAATGTACATTTTGGCATAATTGCGGACTAATTTTATTAATGGTGCGTCCAATTGCTTCCTTGAGCTCTGGAATGGTCTGTGCATCATTAGCATACACTTTTCTTTTCCGAAAGCGCCAGAGTCCAATGGCGTCAAATAGCACGATCTTGGTTGCCACTTCACATCGCCGCGGCGTGAGATAACACGACCATGAAACTTCGTCTGTAATAACTGCATTGTTTCGCCCGCAGTGTGGCAGGTTGCGCCATCTTCTTGAAAGAATATGTCTTCCACCTCCATGCCGTTTATGCCATTTATCGGATATTGTGTTCCACACATAACCTCCATGTTTGTACCTTACGTGAAAATAAAAATATTCGTTCTTTACAAATAAACAATACGTTTTATTAATAAATAAAAATCTCAGGTTATTTTGAGACACTCTGTATGAGGCGCTCGTTCGTTTAGACCGGACAGTATCTGTAAATATGGATCAAAGAAAACTTCGAATGATCGCTTATTACGAATTTCTACAAGGACGTTCTGCAAGATCTACTGCTGCTAATATGTGCAGTGTGTTCAACAGTTACGTTATTCATCATTCAACAGTATCCCGTTGGTTCGAACGTTTCCGTTCCAGCGATATATCCTTTGATGACAAACCTTGGTCCGGCAGGAAGACTGTTGTTGACGACGAAGCATTGCGATCTCTTCTACGAATGAAACCTAATGCGACGTTACGAGAGTTAGCAAACGAACTCAGCTGTAGTTACCCCACGATCCTCGACAATTTGAAAGAGTTTGGATATAGAAAAGTAATATCATCTTGGATACCCCACGATCTCAGCGAGTCAAACAAGGCGACACGCGTTTCTATTTGCCTATTATTGTCGCTTCGTTCAATAGAATGGGAAATAGTACCACATCCACCATACTCACAGGACTTAGCCCCGTCAGATTATCATTTATGCCAGGCTTTGAAAAACGATTTACGTGATAAACAATTTGATAATCCAAGGGTTCTTTAAAATACTCTTAGAGTTTTTCAATTCAAGACCTAAGGATTTCTGCACGACTGGCATTCAAAGTTTACCAGAGCGTTGGACAAGAGTTGTAAATGTAGAGGGAGACTACGTCATAAATGAATCTCATCTTAATAAAATGTTGTCTTTATTGAGAAAAGATGTCGTTTGTGTCGCAAGACTTTCTTACCAACCTAATATAAACTCTTCCAAGCAGCAATAGTCTGCCATGAGGCGGACAAAAACGTGGTTTAAGGGGTCTTCTTACTTTAGACGCTAAAACAAGGCTGTTTTGATGATTTTTTAAATCGGTTTATATTATAGATATTGATATCAAATTTATTACATTTAATAAATACACTATCGAATTGGATAAAAAAAATTTTTAACGTATTTATGTACGCCAAACAAACTTTAAACACGTTTTTCTCGAAACGACGTTCTTCGACGGCTTGATGATAAAATCTTCGAAACTACTCAACCGCTCGTCATGAAATGTTAACTCCATATTCTTTAGAACTATAGCTATAGTGCATAACAAGGACTTTTGTAAATTTTAATATTTACTATTTTGTTTGCCAAAAACAGTGAAAATACACGGTTTTTTCGAAAAATGTCCGCCATTTTGTTATTTATGCATATATGAAAAATCGTATGACATGCGCTATAGTCATTAACATACTGAATCTAAAACCGTTTGATTTTTTTGTTTCGGATGATCCATCTCCGAGATTTCATCAATAGCGCAGACCTACAATTTTTTGAGGACTTTTTCAACTACCATTTTCGTCTATAAATACTGACTTAAATAAATAAATAAAATTTTCAAATGTATTCGGAAAGTGTAACAACTTTTATATTAAGGGGCTATACCAGTGTGAACACTGAAAATTTGGGTGATTTTCGGGAATTTTTTGGAAGAAAAGTACTCAATTAAATGTTTCGGAGAATTAAGAATATATTTTACCTATATTGCATAATTTTTTTATAGAAAGATATTGAAATTCAAGCGCCTTCGGAGGCGCCAAAAAAAAGTTCCTCCACTGCTGACATGATTCCGGCCGCTTGAGTAGCTGAAACCGAAAAAGGAAAAAATGTCGTTAAACTGGAAGGTATATCCTGTGACGTAGAATTTTCGAAAAATATCAAAATATAACAAAATGGCGTAGTTATGAAAAAAAAGTCTGTTTTCTTGGGGGCCGTCCATATATTACGTCATCAATTTTTGCTGATTTTCGACCCCCCCCCCCCCCCCCCTACAATCATCCTATCGTCATTTCCTAATGACCCCCCCCCCTCGCAAAATTGACGTCATTACCAGTTTGGCAAAATTAAAACATTTGCGGATTTGAGAAAAATTGGGTAACATTAAAACATTTTGTTATAGAATCATCTTTTATTATTTTGTACTTTGGCAATGTTTATTAATATAATAATATTATTCTTCCCTATTCTTTAGTTTTCTTTGAATAGCTCCCACATTTTGTTACAGAATCATCTTTTATTATTTTGTACTTTGGCAATTTTCACTAATATAATAATATTATTCTTCCCTATTCTTTAGTTTTCTTTGGATAGCTCCCACGGAGTTTTCACCCATTCTTGCAAATCCTGGATCACGGGTAATATCTCCGTATCCTCCCCATATTCATTTTGGCTCGATCGAACTATTTTCATAGGTACGCTGTTATTTGAAGTTCTCGAATATAATGTAGACAAACCTTATGTAATAAATAAATAAATAATGAGTTCAATAATTAATACCATTAGGTACTTGCAAAATATTTTTCATCACTCATGCGGGGAAACCACTCTAGTTGTACAATATACTATTGTACATTTTGAAGTAACTGGTATCACAAGAATGATGTCAATTTCGAAACGCCCCCCCCCCCCCCCCTCATCCATCATTTACCGTCATCCGCAGACGAACCTCCCCCCCCCCCAAATTTAGAATGACGTAATATATGGACGGCCCCTTGCCTATAAAATGGTCGTTTTTTTTCGATGCCAAATCGTCAATTTTCATCCAATCAAAAATATCTCACGTCATTGTAGGGCAAATACATTCAGGAGTACTTAGTTCAAATTTCAAGTCAATCGGATAATTGCTCTTTGAGTTACAATGTCAGCAAATTTGAAAAATCTCATTTCGAGAAAAACGCGTTTAAAGATTTAACTATCGATTTTTGCAAGATAAAATGATAGAGATACGGCCTTGAAATGTTTACATTATATTCTTGAAAGTATAAACTGTTGAAAAAGCAAAAAAAAATCGATTTTTTGAAATATACAACAAACAATATAAACCTATCAAAAAAATTTATGAAGATAGCCTTTTTTAGCGTCTAAAGTCAGAAGTCCCCTTGAAAGCACAATGCTTCAGCAACGATTCTTTCCTATGTCACTGCTGAACATAGATAATGGCTTTGTTAAAAAAAACTCCAAGTAAAAAATGTTGGGCCAATTTGCAGAAAAACATAAAAAGCTAAGACTGATTTAATTGAGTAGCTGCCCAATTATTGACACTTTAAGGACCATTGTATCGGAGAGAAGTATAATTAGAATAATTGTATAAGTAAGTAATTAGTATTTAAGTAGGTGCCAAAATAAGGTCACTATACCCTACCTGCTGAAGGTGAAGTTTAAAGACTGGTAACTGGATTAAAGAATGATGAAAAATAAGTTGATTATTTTCAAAGGTATCGCAAGAGTTTAATATCGATGTTAACACGAACGTGTGGTTTAAGCTTCATATTTCATGTATAGTGTGATTGTAGACTATTATGTGAATTTAATTTAAAAAAAAAAGATGAACGTGAATGAAATCACGTTTTTGCCAGGACCTGAGCCTCGCAGAAAAAAATCTGCCCACGCCAATGATAATCCTCTCCAGTTCTGAGACACTTTCGATGTTATTTGCGTCCCGTATACTTTATACAAGCAGCGTTTAAAGGAAAGTTTGAAGGAAAACACGCTGCTCTACTTAGGGAAATGCCCTAGAAAAACGGGCAACCGGCCTAGGCAACTATTGCTTTTTGCTACTCAAGAGCAGCCGAATGACTAACGTAAAACTTGGAAAAAAGTTACGCTTGCAGTTGTCCTTGTAGAGCTTCATCCTTGAGCTATCTGTGGACATCAATTAATTGAACAATTATCGTGGATTTTTGTTGTCATTTCGGAGTTACTTCGTTGGAAATATCTGAGGAAAACAACTGGAGTAAATGTCTCTTTTGCCATTACCAGATTGCCATCAACTTTGGAAGACTTTAAAAAATGAGCAACCAAAGAGTAATTCAATTATGCTGAGTGGCAAAGAGAAAATGTTGCTCGACTTGATAGGTTGAACCCCTTCTGACCTAGCAAGTCGAGCAATATTTTACATTATATATTTCTATTTGTACACTTAGCTTTTCATTGTTTACCAATACTTGAGATTATTTAGTAAACTTATATCATTTTATACTGAGCAGTTGCATGAAATATTTTGTTTTATACAACTGTTTGTATAAAATATTTTTTTACTATATTTATATAATTTAATTATTGGATATTATAATTTGTCAGCCTCCCTTAAATCTCCGGAAAATGTAATTCTCTATTCTCGCTCGAAACCAGAATCTGCCCGATGTAATTACTTGCCAACATTTTTCCGGTACCGCGTTGCACCGAATTTTTCGCTACCGTCATTTATTTTTTCGCAGCATCGAACGCTGGAGAGAATAGCGGATATTTTTCATTTTTCATTTGAGAAAATTACACCTCAGTGAACTTAAATTCGCTATGCTGAGTTTTTCTCGAAGTTTCTAAGCATTTATAAATTCCAATACTGATGTTTTCTAAATTCCAATTGGGGAATTGAGAGGTGTGTAACTGAGGTGTAATTTTGCCAAATGAAAAATGAACAAATATACGCTATTCTTTACAGCGTTCGATGCTGCGAAAAAATAAATCGCGGTAGCGAAAAATTCGGTGCAACGCAGTACTGGAAAAATGCTGGCAAGTAATTCCATCGCGCGGATTTTGGTTTCGAGCGAAAATCGAGAATTACATTTTCCGGAAATTTAAGGGAGGCTGACAAACCATAATATAAAATATTTAAATTATATAAATATTGTAAAAAAATATGAAATATATTATGTAGAAAACATTTGTATAAAATATAAAATATTTTATACAAACAGTTGTATAAACTGATATAAGTTTACTAAATCATCTTAAGTATTGGTAAATAATAAAAAGGTAAGTGTACAAATAAAAATATATACTGTAAAATATTTGAAGGCTGACAAGCGATAATATAAAATATTGAAATTATATAAATTTTGTTAAAAAAATATATATTATACAGACAAACAGTTGTATAAAATTAAAATATTTAAAATAAATAATGAAATTATTTAATTAAAATATAAAATATGTTATGCAGCTGTTTGACATAAAATTACATAAGTTTCATGCAGTTTATAAAATATTGATAAATGGAGAAAAGGTAAGTGTACAAATAAAAATATTTCACGTTTGAACCCAAACAAACTGTCGGGGAGAGTACTCGAAAGTCAAGAACTATTTTTTAGACTTGCAGACGTCTCGGGCTACTAATACCTGAATTGCATCAAAAATGCACTTTTCTGTTCTACGTTTTCCTAAATTTCGAACTTTTCATTAAATCTGAACGAAAATCAATTAATTGCAACGACATTCATACTCAACCAAAGTGTGTCACCTCTGCCGATGTGAGTAAAGCTCAGGGTAAATAATTCCACCAATCCTCCAGTTGCGGTGGCTTGAATTTTTTCCCATAGCATACACATCGATCTATTTTTTTGCATCTCTAGGCCGAAAACAAAATTCCGGATTAAAAAAATCATCTCTCTATCACGTAAACTGTATCTTTCGGGAAAAAAATTACAAAAATGAAACTGAAGATTTTCGGAGTAAGGTCGAGAGCGCGGTTTCACTTATTGGTGCTATTAGACAAAACTTTTCCATTCGTTGGCGGAGAACCGGAGTCAGCAGCAGGTGTTTTCCCCATCGTGTCGTTTCGACCGCGGTATACGCACAAATTCATTCGCGGTCGTGTCGTTACTGTCTCGAGGTATTCTTTATACAATTGAATAATTTAATTCACCGAACGTCCACGGGCGGCTGACGCCCCACTTTTTCCTCGCACGTATAAGAAATCGTAGCAGGGAAAATATCGTCGAAATCGACGATTCCTCGTTGTCCGTTGAGGGATAGTGAGCTCGTTGAGAGGCCCGCGCGATATTTCATTTAAACGTGAATTTAAAAACAAAAACAAAATTCCATTCGCATAAAAATACGAGCAAATTTGAAAAATTAACGATTTAGTGTTTTTTTTAATTTTGTACTTAAATGCGTTAAAAATTTTTTTTACGATACCGCGCGGATGTGCACGCATAGGGAAAAGTCTGAAATCGAAATACCGAGGGGGAGAAGCTCGTTATGGATTGTCCAGTCAATCATATACGTGGCCGTATATCCATATATCGATTAATGGCATAGGGGTCAGTAGTAGAGTCAGGTTCTGTCCGTCAAGTCTGTCACATCGTTGTTACCAAGACATCGTGCCGGTTGACATTCATATTTCGACACTCGCCCGTCAATAAACCTACCTACGCAACCCTAGAAATGTACATATCGAAATTCGACGGATAAGGTGAGTGCGCACACTGATGAACATTTTTTGTAGTCGCCGTTTCGTAATTTAATTTGTTTTATACGTAATATCTATTGTTTGTTGTCTTTTTTTTCTAGAGAGTTGTAAATAGTTTTAGACATTCGAATTTGTCGATTTTTTAGTAACATTTTTCGTAAAGTCTCCTTTTCGTAGTTTAATTTGTTTTATACGTAATAGCTATTGTTTGATGTCTTTTTTGCTAGAGAGTTGTAAATAGTTTTACACAATGGAATTTGTTGAATTTTTTAGTAACATTTTTCGTGAAGTCACCGTTTCGTAGTTCAATTTGTTTTATACGTAATAGCTATTGTTCGTTGTTTTTTTGCTAGAGAGTTGTAAATAGTTTTACACTATTGATTTTTTGAATTTTTTAGAAGTGCCTGTAAACTGCGATAGTCAATTCGATATTCACTTGTTGTGAAAACAATTGACAAAATTACTCTTGTCTTTGTTCGTTTGACAATTTTTTAGTTGCAATTGATTCGAGCTTATGAGGTATTGACGTATCATCGTTACTTTAGGGGATAGTTTTTTAAAGTTGCAAATGTGGATAACTCCAACTAAGTTTAATTTATTTATTGTCTTAGGCCATTTATTTTTATTTCTTAGTTAGACACTCCTCAAGGGATGAAAAATATTGAATTTTCTTTCGTCCTAGTACTCGGAGTACTTGGTGTATTTATTGTCGCACAATTGATTTTTTCCCCATGTAAGTTCGTCTAGTAACTTTCATAATTCTAGATTCATTCAAATTCCTTTTTAACCCTACGTAGACACACTGGATCATCTTGACCCGTATGAATTTTCAGTAGAATGCTCACTTTTTCAAAATTGAACATTTTCAATAATTTTTGTAAACGATTTAATTGGATATTTTCCGAATTTTAATTATGCACTCACTTACTTGTGTTGAGTGAGTAAGTAAAAATGTCTTTAATGGTACTTATTTGTGTTCAAATTACTTGCTTTTTCTCTTACGTTCAAGTTTTCGCGTACTATTCACATTGTTGTAAATCAACAGTTGGAATATAATTTAGTTTGTTGCCTACATACTCAATTTGATCTACAACTTGAAGTATTTAAATTTATTATCATACAATCAATCCACGAATCCGTTATTCTCACGGGCTTAATTTCGAGATGCCATTCTAATACACGAGCAATTTTCCAGAAAAATAATTCAATAATTTTGTTCTCAAAAACTTAATTTCGGAGTAACGTATTTTAATTTATGCTTGTTATGTGTGATTAATTCTCAAATTTCATTTGCATAATTATCGAGCAACGATCGCCAAACGATTTAAACTGCGAAATTGTACATTTAACACCGCGCTACACGAGAATGGTGAGTAATACGATATTCTCTTTAAGTCAATGTTACCATTACATGAACCGTTCCACCGTCGTTTACACGTACCTGAAAGAGGCGCACAATCGATCACCTTGCCTCCTCCCTTTTGCCGTATACTCGTGTCTCTCATTTCTATTTATCATAATTTTTATTATTATTATATTTGCGCCGCATTGATGAAAAATCGACATAGCTCTAACCGATGCAAGGCTGCACATTCTGCGAGCACACATTTTCATTCATTTTATTCATTAATCGACTTATAATGTTTCAGAATAAAACGCAATTGAGACCATGAAGTATCAGCAGGTATCAGTGGATTTTGTGAACATGGTGTTCACCGCTTTCTCCTACTTGGCACTCGCGGGTGCAGCTTGGATCTTTCTTCGGCTGCTACAAGCGTGTTTCTGGCTACCGCGTCATTTGAGAAAACAGAATGACGTCCAGGCGATGCTACAGGAAAAGGTGCGTTTACAGACCCCCGACGAGTAGTGGCATTTTTTAAAAACTTTTCGAGTGAAGTTGTATAAGATTTTGATTTTAAAGGACTGAATGATGAATAAAAAATTCATTTCATAGTACTTGAATTACTTCAATATTTTTTGACACCTCGAAATGTCAAGAGGTCATTTTTTTCTCTAATCCGATCGAGTCGAAGAGTAGAGGGTCCGAAAATGCCGCGAATAAAAATACAAATATTTAAATACAAGAATTTGTATACACGAATAATAAATTAAAAATATAAAAATTTGAATATACGAATATTAAATATAAAATTAAAAAAATTGAGTGAATTACGTCCAGGGTATAGGAAAGGGTGCATTTACCGTCCCTTGTCGAGTAGTGGTCTTTTTTTTACATTTCGAGTGTATGAGATTTTAGATTTTGAAGGACTGAATGAGAAATAAAAAATTAATAGCACTTGAACTACTTCAATATTTTTCGACACTTCGAAATATCAAGAGGCCATTATTTTTCTCCAATGTGATCGATTTGAAGAGTAGGGGGTGCGAAAATTCCGCAAATAAAAACACAAATATTCAAATACAAGAATTTGCATACACGAATAATGAAGTAAAAATATAAAAAAATTCAATACACGAATAATGAAATACAAATACAAAAATTTCAATACACGAATAATGAAGTAAAAATACAGAAATTTCAATACACGAATAATAAAGTTAAAAAACATACACTCTAATGCAGAAAAATTCCAATTTGAATTATTCCAATTATGAGGTTGTTTGTTAACAGCTAAAACTGCAATATGAATGAGCCAATTCAACCTTTTGGGTCTCACATTCCTCAACCCGCCCAGTCCCTTGGGAAAAAAATAATATTGCGGTAAAAAATGTATCGATATAAATGTTGCACACAGGTGAGTAGTTACGAGAAGTACTTGCTCGAGTGCGAGGAGAAAGAAAAGTTGGAGGAATCCGGCGAGTGTCCGGAGTCCGATGAGAAAGGGTCTGAGGAAAAAATCGACAATCACGTTAGCGAAGAAAAATGGAAGGAACGCCGTGAGTGTCTGGAGATGTTGAAGAAAGAATTGAAGAGAGTACAAGATGGCGGGGATATCTACGATTGGGACTATCTGCTCGAGGAAGACGACAAGCCTGAGGACGAAACGAAAGCCGAGACTAACGAGACCGAGCAGCCCTCGAAAAAGGAGGAACTATCACTGAAGGATGACGATTGTAAAAATGCAGAAAATTCGACGAAAATTCCACAAGACATCGAGGAGAAGAAAGAGCAGTAGCTTCAAATCAGTAACTAACGAAGAAAATTTAAAAAAAATTGCAAAGCTTTCAGATACATCGTATTCTTAATTAATTGCGGATTGATAATAATCATATACATAGCAGTCGATTTGTGATATTCGTACTGTACATCGAGTCAATAAGTGCCTTAAGATAACTCTCTAATGAATTGAGCAGATACTTTCAGATATTCTTCATCATCTACGATTTTACGAGAACAAGAGACCTCATTGTATTCGAAAGAGAAAAAAAACACATTTGACAGTTTCTTTTCGAAATGGTTTTCGGTACTTTTCTATGCATCTTAGTTTTTTTGTTTTTCAAGTTTCATTTGAAGTAATTCATTTTAACTAGATGCTTATAAGTAACGGAAGGTGTCTGAAACGACCATTAAAGTTTTCCCCGAGTTTGAAAGAATATACATATACTTGTATAGCTCAGTGCACAGCACACTTTGATTGAGACAAATGTCTCAACGTATGTCGCACGTGTTGCTATTGTCCGTGCTCAAGTTCTTTAACGTAATTTTAGTAATTAATTTTGTGTATGAGGATCCGGCGATTAGGTTCATAAATCATTGTTTTCTTGTATTTGGTACCACTGCTTTTCATTAAAAGTCTTATTAAATATATATTATACAGTTTGAGAAGTGTTTCATTACGAATGAGTTTTAAGGAATAAGGTTACTCTAGAGGACGAAGGAATAAGCATATTTTCGGATTCTCTTTAGCGTAATAATAATAATAAATCGAAATTCTACCTACACGTCTTTATTATATTACTAATGAACTGTACAAAATATTTTTTTCGTGGCGATTAATAAAAAAAAATAGCAGCCGCACACCATTTTTCCGTTGACGCCTTTTTTGGAAGGGCCCACGGGAGAAAACGTATATCGTGCCATTTTTCACCTGGAACAACAAACCAACATTTTTACGATTATGTATAAGAACAGCTACATAAGCGCGTAGGATTTTTTTGATATATTTATTTTTGCCAAAACGGCGCAGGAAAAAAAGGTTGAAAACTTCAGGAAAAAAATCATCAGAAAATTGTTTATAACAAAAAAAACTATGCAGGAGAACGAAAAGATCCTAGGGACTTCTATAGAGAATCTGATTTTGAAAGTACAGTTAAAGCGTCATCGGCGCTTTTTTTCGGCGGTTAAAATACGCTGATCAGTCGGATTTTTTATGCCAAATTAAAGCATTCTCGAAGAACGAAAAATATATTTTTAAACGTTCATTTTTATTTTTTTACATTTTTTCAACGGTTGAAAATGTCTTCGGAAAAAAGGAGTCCTTCCGGTGTACACGGTTGTGGCCGTAAATATTATCTGAAACAAAATTTGTAAAAAGATTATTAATCAGTATTAAAGCCGCTATCTTGCTATGGAGGTTTTAAAAAAATGAAAATTGACAAAATGGCAGCGGTTTGAAAAAAAGTATGGAATTTAGCCTTTTTTTCGAGTTTTTCGTTGCAAAAAAATGAAGATAAAAAACTCTCCCTAGCAAGATAAAAAATGGCGTAAAGAATATTGTGTCATAATTTGAGACGGATAACTTGAAAACTCTTCCTTTGAGAATGTACACCGTTTTGAGAAACGACATTTCTAGAGAAACGCGTTGAAAGCTTCGAGTGCGGAATTTTCATATAAATTGTCTACTTACGATCACTCGGCGATGCCAGGTCCATGTTTATAACCGTCTAGGCTTTAGCATAATGGAAAGTCAATCAATTTCATCATTGACAATGATGTCAAATCATCAAATCAATTTTTTTTAAATTTTTCACTGTGATGATCCCTTAATGTTTTTTCTCTATTGGTGAAGAGTTGCTCAAGTTATGTCCTCGCCCAGTTTTGAAAATGTGCTTTCGGGACAAACGCGTTTCGGTAAAATGCGTAAAACAATTTTTAGTATTAAAAAACCATAGAAAATTCTTATATGCCTCTTATCTGCGATACCTGCACCATACAATTGACCTCTCACATTGATGTTCTGCTCCTGTTGCGTTTTTGAGCGCTCTGAAGCTGATCCGTGCCTCTTTTGCAGCTCTAGGCTGAGATTGTTGGGAAAGCTCGATGCACGGATTATAGGTGTATGGGGTACGTAGAAATTTTGACCGCCCACAATATTTCGGTATATTATTTTTAAGACCGATAAGATAGAAGGTGCCTAAGATTCTTAAAAAAAATTGATTCCAGTGCTCCAAAATACTAGAGTGGCAAAAGCCATTAAGCCTTTTATTTTCACGATCCGGTTGCAAATTTTGGTAGCGTCTTTTTCTCTATCCAAAACAAAGTAAGGAATGAATAGTACTGAATAAATTTACAGTCGCCTACTTACTGTTGACCGGATGGTGGAAAACTGGAAAAACAGTCGGGTTTATTTAGTCAGAGTGCTTGAAGCAGGAGTAAAAATGTTCATAACATTTGTTACGACAACAAAGCTTCCACTATGCGAGACGTCTTTCAGAAGAAAAGATACCCTTTTCCTATTACCGAGGATATCCACCGTAGATAAATTACCTGCAGTTGGTTAATCCGATTGCGAACTTATTTACCGTACGTTCGATCGATTCCCAAAGTTGGAATTGTAACATCAGAAGGTATCAGTATACTGTCAATCAAAAATATCAATATCGGGTTGTCTATTGTATTACTGAAATATTTTTCGATCTTTTTGCAGCATAGGTGTAAATCGATTCGAGTTACCAAGTATTCTCGGAGAGTTAACAAATAAACAAATAAACGAATAAACGATAAAATAGTGTCGTTTTGGCTGTTTAAAATCTCAAAGCAAAATTAAGGAAGTTGGAGCGTTAGTCACAATTGAAGATTAAACTTGGAAAAAATATATGTTTTTGTCTAGACTATAGTGAGTCTTGACAAATTTTTTGGATTTTTTTTTACCGCCAAACACCAGAGATCATAAATAGTTTAATGTATGTAATTTGACGAGTGATTAGATGGGCAAGACGTTCACTCGTGATGTAATTATTTTGGCTATTTAGCACCAACTTTAACCATTAACAAGGGATTAACACAAACTCGACCTTTGTAAACGTTTAGAAAAAAAAGCAACCGCATCTTGCCGATCGTAAACCAGATGTATTCAATATTAAACCATCAAGGTTGGAATGAAAGATTGCGAATTTGGGCTGGCGAATGGAGAGCATTGCTGCCTACGTCAATGTCCGCGAATTTGCCTTATTTCGGCAAAACTTAATATTAGTTAATGGTTATAATAAATAATCTCGTGACATAAATATAAATGGGCACAATTATAAATCACTCAAAATAAATAATCATCGATAATGTTATACTTTTCCAAGTTGGTAGTAACAAAGCTTTACTTATTTACGTAATAAAAATCTAAGATGCATAATTTTGCGTTAAAATTATATATTTTATAAAAAATTAGCATCTACAGAATAAATCTTGATTGAAAAAAAATTCATAAACCGTTATTTGACTCTACTGAACCGTTCTAACCCCCTTAAACTTGCAATTTTCAAAGTACTCTCGTTTTTCATCTTTCGGAATGCCTCTTTCATTGGCTCTTTTTCTCAAATTTTGTCTGAAATTTTGACACAACATTCTTCACACCATTCTTTATCTTGCTGTGGAAGCTTTTTTTTATCTTCATCTTTTTTTTAGCGAAAAACTGTCGAAAAATAGGCCAAATTCGATACTTTTTTAAAAATCGCCGCTATTGTGTCAAATTGGATTTTAAAAAACCTCCATAGCAAGATAGCGGCTTTCATACTGATTAATAATCCTTTTACAAATTTTGTTTCAGATGATATTTACGGCCACAACCGTGGACACTGTGAGGACGCCTTTTTTCGAAGACATTTTGAAACGTTAAAGAAAATGTAAAAAAAAAATAAAAAAAATAGTTTAAAAATATATTTTCTGTTCTTTATGAGTGCTTCGATTTGACATAAAAAATCAGACTGATGAGCGTATTTCAACCATCGAAAAACAATCGTCAAAAACAGCTATTTTTCAACCCATTACAGTGTGATGATTCCTTAAGGAGGGAGTCTGAATTAGAAGGTCCAAAAAAAGCATTTTTTTTCTGGAATTTCTTTAGAAGGAAAAAATACAATTGAGCCCAGTAAACATTGAGGTATCTTTTCGTGTATATTTGAAATGCATGAAAAATCATTTTCAACGTGAAACAATAAATGACTGTAGATTTATCAGCCTATTCCATGTGCGTCTTGCCACTGCAGTCCCTAGTCGGCGGGAACGATGAAACTCGCAATTCTTGACTGAACCAAATAAACCAATAAAATTTTCAATTGTCATATATTTTTCTTCTGGGTGAATTGAGAAAAAATCGTGAAATTATAACTTTTCTCAGGTTTGAATAAAAATGTGTTTAAAAAAACACTTTAACGTGCTATAAAAAATATTTGAAAAGACTTTTTCAACGACTTGTTTAATTCACTTTGAAGAGAGTGTCATACTGAAGAAAATAAACTTTGGTTTCATTCAATAGGTCGTTTAGTTTTTTTGCTATCGCGCCCGCCAGTTTGGAAAAATTGTGAAAATGAAAACTGGAGAAAACGCGCGTCAAAGTTTTCAATAGGAGGAAATATCAATATCAAATATCAATTCGTATCTCTGCTTTTGGCATTGAATCTTCGAAAATATTTATAATTGGCCTCCGTAACTTTATAAATATATTCTCGGATAGTTAATCTATCGATTGAAGCAATTTAAAAAAAAACCGATTTTTCGGACCTTTCAATTCAGGCCATACGTTCAGGTCAGACCATTCAGGACGTACCTGGGTAAACGGCAAGAAAAACAGGTAAACTTCGGGAATTTTTATCTCAAAAACTCATGTTTCGATTGGATCCGGGTTTTGCTTATTGGAAAATATGTACATCGAGGTATGTTTAGGAATTTGTTAAGGGGTAAGGCCACTGTAAATTTTTTGAAAAATCGATTTTTTTTTATTGGCTTAAAAAATAGTTTAAACCCTCTAGTTTGAAAATAGTTTAAATCCTTTTAACTTCTTTTTTAAATTTTTTCCAATAAAAAACTATTCGCAAAACTTTAAACGCGTTTTTCTCGAAACATGGTTTTTCAAAATGGCACGCAGCATAACTCGAACAATTTTCATTTTTTTTACTTGAAATTTTAACCAGATGTGAACATTTACATTATCTTGAGAATGTCGATCGGAATTTTCAAGAACTTTATTTATTGATTTTTTATTAACAAAAAACTTGCCGTTTTTTTCGTCAAAAATCAATTTTTTTTTTCAAACGCACGCCAAATCCACAAAAATTGATACTTTTTAAAATCCGATCGACATTCTCTAGCTATAGCCCTCTAGATTAATGGTTTTTTTTTTGTTCTAGATTCAAAAGTGCACCAGTGGTGCTGCGTGCCGCGGAGCCCTGGAAGCAAAACATGTCCCGGGAAGATAGCTGTGGAACCGCCATTTTGTTTTTTTTTACTGTAAAAAAATTTTATAATAAAGTTTAATGTATGCCCGATAACACCATTAAAAGTTTTTTTTCAAATACCTTCAATTTCGGGAGCAAAAAATTAGTGAAAAAACCTTTTTTTTTGGCCGTTACAGTGGCCTTACTCCTTAAAGTAAATTTGTTGACTGGAAGCGATTAAAACGCGATTATCTCAAAACATAGTTTTCAAAGTCAGTGCCAGATGTATCTCGAAAACGGCTTGTCCGATTTTGTCCAAATTTGGATACAATATTCTCCGATACTTTTTCTCGTTCGTCACGTAGGACTTTTTTGAAATTTTCATTTTTGCCGGAATTGCGACCGTTTTAATTTAACATTCGTTTTTCGTTCGCAATTTCCGACGATTTTGGATTGCATACACATTGCATAAAAAAGCAATGGTTCAATCAAATGGAAAACCCTTACGTGGCGGACGAGAAAAACTATCGACGAATATTGTATGCAAATTTGGCCAAAATCGGACAAGCCGTTTTCGAGTTACATCTGGCACCGACTTTGAAAACTGTGTTCCGAGATAATCGCGTTTGAATCGCTTCCAGTCAATTAATTTATTTTGAAAAAATCCTAAACATACCTCAATGTACGTATTTTCCAATAAAAAAAACCCGGATCCAACCGAAACATTAGTTTATGAGATAAAAATTCCCGAAATTTACCTGTTTTTCTCGCCGTTTGCTCAGGTACCTCCCCTCAACTGAGTTATTGGAATTTGAAGTTTTCTATTGCGAAGTATTCCATTCCGGATCCTTTGATTCCTATGCGCTAAATGTATTCTCCTCAACGGGTCGATTTGTACTGCCCATTATTTTATTTCGCCGTCCATCGTCGAACATTGTTGTCCATTGGTAGCTAACAGGTTCGAGCTTTAGGTTTGTAAATTCAATATCTTACCAGCTGGCACTTTTATCCCCCGTTTTTATCGTGTTTCGTAGGTGCCATCGGGTGGCTCCATCTGGATGTATGATCGCGATACAGCTGATAGACACAGCCCCGTTGTACTTCCTGCAGTTCAGAGGTTGCGTCTCGCGATCGGGTGAACAGTAGGGGTTGCTCGTGACAAGGGCGACCCCCCAACCCGCCCAACCTCTCCCTTCGAGTAACAACAACGAATTTGTTGTTCGCCGTTGAGCGGGACGAGGATAAAAGTAGAGAGCAAAGTTTGTTGGCAGCGAGTTGGGGTGATCTCGGTGGAGGAAATGTCACGAGACGTCGAGTTACTTTGATACGGGAATGGTGATATAGTAAAACGAGTGTGCCGGCGAGAAGCCATGATGCGCAATTCCCAATGGAGTCCGACACCGATGAGAGTGATGGCTCCTCTTGTCAGCTAGGACCTGCCAATAACATGTGAGTACCTTCCTCGTAACATTGACGTCCCGTATTAACCCTCCATTGGTCCTCTGTTTTACTCACTTGCCTCGTCCCTTCATCGTGCGATAATCATGCGGGCAAAACGTCGCTGCAATTGCTCGCGGGATTTGGCGGGCTCGTGCGCGCAGGCTCCAGCCACCTTTTGTTTTTTGTCAATAACAGCGAGCCACGTAAAAAGCACGTGCCACATGTCGCGTTATGCGACTGCAGTGTGTAACCTTCTATTCAATATCGAGATGAACTTTTTATACGAATGGACGTGCCCTGTCGACTTCGGAGGCGAAATAATTTTTTGCACGCGTGGGAGGAGATATTAGTTTAGCGGAATTACGAATTATAAAACTGACAGCCATTACGCGCGAAAGCTATGGGATTGTTCGAGAAAAAGACAATTTTACTCTGGTGGACAATGCTCAATTTGGGTGAAAAATAGTATTGAAAAAGTATACTATTGATGTTTTAGAACTATTGCTATGGAACGATTATACTATCAAAATTTGAGATCATTTTACGAGGTATATTTCATTGAGAGTGTCAATGAAATGCTGACTAAAAATAAGCAGGAGATAACTCGTTAAAAAAAAATAGGCCCCTTCAAGAGAAACAACATTCATACAACATGGGCCAATATTATGTAAAGAAAAAAAGACAGATTATGTTGAGGCGTTAGGCCACTGTCACGACTTGAAAATCGGGGTTATATAAAAAAATTAATTTTAAAGGAATAAATAAGATACTGAAGAAGAAAATCGTTTGGATTTACTAATGTGCATTTGTATGTACATTAACAAAGTTGTGTACCAAATTCCATTTTTAAATATTCATAATTGAAGGAGCTATGAACAATCTCGTGAAGGACGTTGAAACATGAGGGACTCAACGATGTAATTGATTTGTGCCACCCACTTGATCTGAAACAAAGAAAGCGTTTTTTTTTCTCTTAAAATAGATAATATGGGCTAAGACTTGACCGCGTTTTTGTTATCATCTTTCAATCATTTTAAAAAATCGATTTTTCAAGGAAAATATAACTTTATTATTGTTAATAACTGATGAAAAAAGTGTCAAGAAGAAATGCATCGGTCAAGACTAAACTACTATTACACTGAATGAGTGTAGCAAATTTCAAGTAAATTCGTCCATTAGACGTCGACAAATCGTGAATATTTGAAAAACATAGTTTCGAGAAAAACGCGTCTAAAGTTTGAGTAACCGGGTTCCGAGCCCCCCCGATCGAGCTGAAATGATGCACAAACCTTCGCTTTAATATTTTCAGACAACCCCTAAAGGGATTTTTGGTGACGCGCAATAGTTTTAGGGTTTGGGTTTGTTTGTGTTTATTTAGGTTTGTTTGTTTAGGTATTTTTGTTTGAACGAAACGGAGAGGGCGCTAATATATATAGGTATGAACGAAGACGTAGCAGATATAGATATAGCGGGCGTGCGTAAAAAAAACTTAAAAATCCAATATCTCGAAAAACTATTGCAAGTCGCCAAAAATCCCTTTAGGGGTTGTCTTAAAATATTAAAAAGAAGGTTTGTGAAAAATGTTAGCTCGATCAGAGGGGCGAGGGGGGGTTCGGAACCTTACCGTTAAAAAAAAAACTGAAATTCAATATCTCGAAAGCTGCTGCGAGTCGTCAAAAATCCCTTTAGGGATTGTCTTACAATATTAAGAAAAAGGTTTATACAACATGTTAGCTCGATCGGAGAGGCGGGGGGTTTTCAAAACCTCATCCTAAAGTTTTACTAGTAGCTCTATCGTTGTTATCATAAGTTCACCTCCAATCTCCGATTTTTGCACCATATCGCTCATCCACTAGAGAACTCTCATAAGCCCAAAGTGCTGGTTTCAGAAAAAGGCATTTTTATTTTTTCCCCACATTCGCGAAGACATTGTGACGTCAATAGTTATCTAAATTAGCTTGCGATGATTTTATTTATTGTGAAATTTATTAACCTTTATGAGGGTTACAAATAATATGTACCCAATTGCAAAGGAAATCCGATCTGTGTAATGACAGTTTTTTAGCGGCCGACCGGTATGTTGGACCTTCCTCTTCAATTTGAGTTACCTCGAACGCTGAATGAGTGCTCGTCATTTCTACAATAGCCTAACCCCTTAATATTCTAGAGCCAAAATAAAGAACAAAACATTCTGCTTACTTCATGAGTAAAAATATTGCTTGTTTTCGAGACAAAAAAAACAAGCATTGTACTTTTTAAATATTGAGATTAAAAAAGTTTCAGACGGAATTTTTAGGATTGCCAATGTGGCTTAGAATCACATAGCCAACATTTCTTTGAATATTAGTCTTGTGCCCAGAGGAATAAGTAAAATCGTCGAAAAATAAAAATGGCAGCGATGAACTCAATTATAAGGATACAAGGGGAGTTCGTTCAAGATACAAAGCTCGACAAAATTTGAATATGAATATGTAAATCAATACGACAAGGACGATTTTTTTTTCGAAATTGTGGTACACTCGCGATTGGTGTACGTAATAAAGATGACGTACAACTCCATTTTTGCGCTTTTAGACATTCGCGAAGCCATTATTGAATTTATGGCTCAGCTATATATATATATATATATATATATATATATATATATATATATATATATATATATACTGGATAACTGTATAACAGGGTTCATCGGCCAGTCACCTTTATACGCTCGTTTTCTGTCCACCGTAATGACGTTATCGATCTTTTTACCAGCGGCTCGAACTATAGCTCGTATCTATTTCCATCCTAGGGTGATGGTACTAATACGTTCTGCATTCTATAAACGTTTTTTTCTCATAAAATAGTAACATCGTCTTCATGACCGCTTTACCACTGAAATTCGGTGTTTTCATTCAGCCATCCATTATTTCGATCATTCTGATCCCAACTTTAATTGAGGGGCTACTTCTACCTAGAGGCCCGAAAAATGGTCAAATATCGAATTTTTCTGGGAAACAGTTGGTGAAAAAGGAACGCATTTTTTTAACATAAAAGTATATTGAAGATATAGTCAGAGCCTTTGAAAAAAAAACCAACAAATTCAGAAAAGCGACAAAAACATGGCCAAGGGCAAATTTTTTTCGCGACATTTGGCGGTGCACACTCTCCAGCTTGAACGGTCGATCTGAGATCTGAAAACCAAACGGATCATTCAAGTTAACAATAAATACGAGTCGTTGACGATCGTTGATTTTTTTAAATCATTTTTTTAACAAAGTGGCGACGAGTTGAAACAATACAAAATTTATGAAAAAAAAGTCGTCACTTTTACGTAACTATCAGAAAGTGAAAATCTATTTAAAAAATGTAAGATCGTCAACGACCTTTAAATGTTTCTCATCGTATCTCCTGTAAATGAGGAAACAATCCATCAAGTGGTTCTCGAGATATCATGTCCACTGACATTGAAAACAGTATCATCAATATCAGTTTTTATTGTTTTTTTGTATTTTTTGGTGACTTTTTTAAGGCTCTTAATATGCGTTTGTGTTAAAAAAATGCGTTTTTATCACCAACCGTTCCCAATTTTTATTTCGAAATTTGGCTATTTTTTTCGGGCCTCTAAGTCAATATACGGATAACTCGTGTACGGATCGAAGGCAACATATGAGCAAAAAGTAAAATATGAATTAAAAAAATCTTTCAATCGTTATCCATTGATATAACGTGATGATCTCTCCATGCCTCCATGACCAATTGACCACTGAAATTTGAGGTTTCCATTCAGCCATCCATTATTTCGATCATCCTGATCCTAACTTTGATCAATTCTTATGCGTATCAAAAGCAACATATGGGCAAAAAGTTCAATAAAAAGTTTAATCATTATTCAATGACATAACGTGTTCTTCGATCTGAAAAACATTTGTAATTTCTGCTGTGACGTAACCAATACATTACACGATGCTGAAGTTTGCATCGTTGGACTGCAACGAATTTAATTTATTTTGGCAGACTTCGCCTAAAAAAGTCCTTCAACCATTTTTAAAGATATTTATTTAACGATCTACGTGATAAATCTATAAAAAGAGATCGCTTATAATATTTAAAATATGGAAAATGAAATGTAAAACAGAATTTTCGTTAAGTTCCAACGATGCAAACTTCAACACCATTAGTATACTTCGTCACTCTCCACAAAACTGCGCAATTTTTTTACGTTTTTCGTGAACCTTTTTTCCCACAATGAAAACGTTTTTTTTTCAATATCTTTAGCATTTGTTTTGTCGCAGTGACAAAGCGACACAGGCAAGTCAATATTTGCAATAAATTTGTTCTTAAAGATTCAGAGACTACTTAAGGCGGGATATACATTTACAACGATAACAAAATCGATTTCTTTTATTTTTTCTTTAAACGATAGAACTATATATGTAGAATATTATCCGAAAGTTTTAAAGCGAAATTCGAAAAACTTCAAACGTTACAGCCCGTCAACGCTGTGCCTCACCGCTCGAATTCGGAGCGGGCGTCAACTTCAAACGCGTTTTTCTTAACACTCCATTATCGAAATTGGCGTGCAGGATTACTCAAAAACTATTAAGCTGATTGAGTTGAGATTTTTTTTTGAAAAAATTGAAAAAAAAAACGACTTTTTTCATCCACATTTTACAGAAATTTTGCGTGAAATGTTGATTTTTTTTTGTAAATGCGTGCCATTTTGTTAAACTTTTATTTTATTTATTTTAATTACCATCACATAGAAACTATACATGTTTTAACTGAAAAAATGTTTGAACTTTTTTGCACATCAAAGTCTACGGGAGGCCAGACTGCACGCTGATTCGCAACTCCCACGGCGACCTTGCTGTAACACTCTGCCACAGCTCCGTCATTTTGATGATGAATTTATATTAAAAAATTGTTTTGTATACTTAAATATACTATTGAAGTATACCTAAAGTTTGATAATTGTAGAATAATTATTTCTTAGTTCAAAAAATCCCTCAATATTGCTTATTTGTTTCCTGTCTAAATGTATATCGCGTCTTAAAAGCCTCAATTTTGTTCTCCACTTTTTTTAAAATTACTACCAAATTATCATCTTTTCATCGCCATACAATTACTGGCCTTTTTTCCTGAGCATACAAAACAAGCCTTTTTTCCTGATCGGAGAAGTACCAGAACGCGGTCAATAATCGACCATGGCCATTTATGCATGTGTATTTGATCGATCTCGGGGCGCAGGCACCCTCAACTAATGTGACATCAATAAATACTACGTGGGCGGGTGGTTGATACAAACGGATTTTCGAGGGAAAGGGCGGGGAAACATGTTCTTTTGCTTTCACTTCATCAAGGGATTTTCGCGCCCACGCTTGCTTCCAGACTAAGGCGTTTTTTTTCTCCAATATAAATAGAATCGAGGTAGAGGGCTATGAGCTACGTGTAGTTGCAAGGGACTTGCACAACCTTCCACACGACGATGTTCGGGGTCGCGGCCTCCGGCGGCTCTCGTCGTGCGCGAAGAGCATCCACCCCGATTACGCCCTATACCTCGAAGGAAAATCCTCCACCCTCGTTCGTGTACACAACGCCAGTGGTTGCGAAAGAAAATATCGGAGTCTCAAGCACTCAGGGGAAATGAACGTCATCGTTGTATAAATTTAGGAAAGAAGGTAATAAATCGTGAAACTTAACGAGAACGTATTGTTGAGGGAATTTTTCATTTTCAAGATAGCTGCAAGAAAAATGGACCAAGATACAAATGTCATGATTGTATTTCTTTTCATCATTGCTCAACGATCCTACAAGCTTTACTGCGCACAGATTCGAAAGAATAAAAATGTATGTTATAGCTCGTAGGTTCGGTCATGGTCGAATGAGGATGATTCAGGTTGAAGATCCTCACAGATTACAAAATCAATTTTTATATACTTACCACAACAATGTGTCGTCAAACATTTTGGTTAGAAATGAAAGAGAACTGCTCGTATTTGGTGTGGTAGTCTCATCAAGATTAAAAGGCGGGAGCCTGAATCAGAAGGTCCAAAAAAGCGTTTTTTCGGGATTTTTTTTAAAAGGGAAAAAAACAAGTGAGACCAGTAAACATTGAGGTATCTTTTCGTGTATATTTAAAATGTATTAAAAAAAGATGCAGATGCAGCTCGTAATTCTTGACTGAAAAAAAAACAATACAATGTTCAATTATCATATATTTTTCTTCTAGGTGAATTAAGAAAAAGCTGACAAAATCATGAAAATATAACTATTGTCAGGTTTGAAAAAAAAATATGTTTAAAAAAACACTTTGACATGCTATAAAAATAATTTAAAAAGACTTTTTCAACGACTTTTTTTATTCACTTAGAAGAGATTTTCATACTGAAGAAAATAATTTTTTGTTTAAATCAATAGGTCGTTTAGTTTTGTTTGTTATCACGCGCGCCAATTTGGAAAAATCGTGAAAATGAAAACTGGAGAAAACGCGCTTTAAAGTTTCCAATAGGAGGAAATATCAATCGCTTCTCTGCTTTTCACCTTATTTCTTCCAAAATATTTACAATTGGCCACTGTAACTTTCTAGATATGTTCTTGGATACTTTATCTATCGATTTAAGCAACAACAAAAAAAAAACGTTTTTCCGCATCTTCTAATACAAGCTCCGGCCTTAATCGGAATCCAATAAAAGTTCGCATATTTTTGCACTTGGCTCTCCCATCTTCACCGAACTGCACAGCATCGTGGTACTGCTCGAAAATTGTAGCAGTGATGATGCGCGGCATATTCACGGCCACGCGTTTTGTCCTGCCAAAACGAACATCGACAAATGCAGGTGAATAAATCATGAAAAAAAAGACTTCCACCTCGAAATTTGAGGCTCGGTTTACAAATGATGGCACTTACGACTGATTTTACTTTAGGACTACTATCCAAGACATATATCCGAACATTTCAAACTTCCCCAAGTTTTGCCAAAGATTATCTCTCCCTTGGATCCTTAAAGCCCTGACTGTAATCTTCGACTGTCCGGACCCATGTCCCCTTCAAGTGGGCTCATCCGAACTACTTGTTGATCGATGCAGACTCCGCAAATTGCATCCACCTCAGGCTTGCGACGTCATTTGGGGGGGGGGGGGGGGTTGCTTACGGAAACGGCGGGCTTGCTTGAGGAATCGCCACCAACGGTGACGCCCGCTAGCGCATTGGATAAGTCGATAAACCGTTCAGAGGGTACGGCATTTTTCTATCTATAGATACCAGACGCAGCCAAGGGTCGCCCGAGCGATCGACCCTACGTACTATTCTGTGAAGATGATAATCAAAGTGTTGAGAGCACGCACGTAAATGAGGTGGCTATCCCCGATGATAGATGATATCGGTGCGTATGTGGATGGATAACGCTATACTTGGCCGTGTGTCGAAAACGGACTAGCACGCAGCTCCGTTCTATCGATCCTCCGACCGTACTCGGCTCTCCGACAGAGTATGGACCCCGCCTGAAATCTCTCACGCGAGCGGAGCGGCCTCCTGCATCACAACCTCGCAGCATCAGCTTGACTCCGATATATTGTGGATGAACAAGGCTCATTTTCATCACACTATATGGAGCACTCGAAAAGATGTTCTAGCTGATCTCTCACGGTTGTCAAACCGGCTATTTTTATCTCCGGCTATTGCGATGGATCCGTATCTATCTCTCTCTCTCTCTCTGTTTCTCTGCATCATGTCTTCCAGCAATACAGACTGAAAGAAAGTTCCACTTCCAATTCCCGTTCGATGTGCCGTTGAACGCACCCCGGAACTGCCCATTGAACACTCCGCTATACAGTGCACACATCCTTCCACATGCAGAGATAAAGCCATGGATCAATTAGTTGCAAACAAAAGCCCACGACACACATTGTTCGACGAGTTGGTCCAGCTGAAACTGCTGGACGCTCATCTGTGGAGCTATCATCAAACGCCAGTGTGGAGTTGCATTTGCGAAATACTTGCAGTCGCATAGTCTTGCAGGCTCGTGAAGGTTTGAACGACAATCACCTACCACCTTCCAATTCGTTATCGTTGTCAACTATGTGGATTGTAAAACCGTGAGCTTTGCAATCGAAGTGCACAGACGAACCGTAAACAAACTGATAGTAACAGACGATGATTGCACGTACATCCAAACATGAATTATATTGGATTGTAGAAAAATGCGATCAATCTGACTGACAAACGGACAAGGTTTCCAAGTTTGATAGATATCGTATCAGCATTGCATGCTCACCTGATCAGCTTGATTTTGGACTTAGGCTTATTCTAGAAATCCGACGACATTGTCACGTTAAAGTTTGCATAGTTGCAATGCAACGAAATTTTTTTTATCTGAACTTCCTAAATTTGCTTCGACAGATTTGAGATGTGAAATCACGCGAACATTTTTTGCGTCCTTATCCAGCGATTTACAACCTAAATTTACAAAATATGATTTTCGATCATGATAAAAATAACCCCATCAGACACTACAATTTTATAATATCGTTACGAGAAGATAAATAAAAACAGAAGTAAGGTAAATGTCCCAATTATTGAACAGGTCCCAATTATTGAACAATATCTTGTATTCTAATTATTTCTCATTCACCTGCATGCATTTACTTATTTATATAATTTCATTACATATATGGAACTTTTAGCTATCGAAATGTTACCTTACTTATGCAAAAAAAGCTTTAATTAATAGAGAAAAAAATTATTTAATCAGCAACGGTGACTCGTTTTGACGTCTCGTGGTAACTGCTTATCGTTTTTGCTAAGACGCGCCGCTTCATGCGTAAGGGCATAAAAAATTCAAAAACTGTCGCATCTCAAAAAGTAAAGGCGTTTCAGGTTCCTCAGAAAATTTCTTACAAAGTACAATTTTTATGAAAAAACTTTATTTAATTATTTGTTAAAAAATACGGTGTTCGATCATTGGGACATAGAAAATGCAGTGTGTCCCAATTATTGAACACTCGAATTCTCCAAGTTGGCGTCATTAAACCCATCAAAACATCGAGACAGTTAACGTGTGACAGATCGTGTGAATCGGATTTATTCAAACAAAAACTGTAAGTTCCTGAATAAACTTACCTCTATTCTTTTAATAATAACTCTAAGATCGTCAAATATATTTTTCATTTGTATTTTCGTGCAATTTGTATTTCGTGCAAAAGGAAAGTAAAAAGAGAATATAACCTAAATGTAACCTAAAAATACGAATTTATTGTTCAATATTTTTTGCTCTCCGATATTTCAGGGAGCCAAGTTGCGACAAAATCAAACAAAAACAGAATATGAAAACGAGGAAGCTGAAAAGAAAAAGAAAATAAAGTTCGGGTTGAAAAGCAAAAACAAACCAAATGCGAATGAACCAAAAACCTTTCAAAAGAGACTAAATATATATTTTTGTATTTTTACATGATTAACAAAAGATTATTTAAGTGTTTCATTTTGCTTTTATTTCTCAATATTGTACCCAAAATAATATTTTTAGAACGGAAAAAGAATTCTCGAGAGTGTTCAATAACTGGGACATGCCTGTTCAATATTAGGGACATAGGCACTTCCAGTGTTCAATAATTGGGACATTTGCATTCTTCACATTGTTATTCTTTTTTTTCATTTAAAATCATTTAAAAATAATTTAAAGGGTGATTTTTCGAAAGTAAAAATATCAAAGTATCATTTGAACCTGAAAGCGATGGTTTTTTCTTGATTTTATATTTTTTTCTCACCGAATTCAATCCCCCAGATCCTTAGCTGTTCAATAATTGGGACATTTACCTTATATGGAAAAAAGAGAATCGTAGCCTTCTATGTGCACGTGCTCAAATTCAAGGCAAAGTGAACCGCGAGGTCCGTTGTAGTAATTATGATAATTGTGACTTACTGTCATTAACGAAGAGAAATCAGAGGAAGTCGGAAAATTCCCACTGCCTCATGTTTAAGTACAAACACAATCTGTTGATCGCCAAGTCGAATTCCACGAAAGTTTGTCAAGTTTCAAGTTTCAGGGTTCAAATTCTGTAAAGGAAAAATGTAATTTTTGCAATCGCGTAAATTTAACAATGTTCCGTTCTTGAATAATGAAACGTTCGGAGTGCACGCGACGTGTTCGGAAGACGTCACTTCGTTTGATGATAAAAATCGCACAATGAGGAGCCGAGCTATGGCCCTCGGAATGATCAGTGTTTGGTCGAAAATACGAAATTGGCGGAATGTCGAGAAATTTTCGCGTTACAGCTCCTCCCATTTTGAGACCCTGTTCGATCTTTCTATCGATAAATGTTCTTACAATTCGCTTGTACGAGAGTACCCTTGAAACAGACGAAATCTCACGTTTTACAAACCGTTAAAGACGGAGGGAATTAATAAATTTCTCAAATTTTAGCGACGATACGAAAAAAAAGAAAAGCTTAAGGGGAGGGATAACTTCGGACGAGGAAAAAATGGCTTACTTTCATGATTTTTTTCACCATTTTTGAGAATCCGGGTATGGTTTATTACTCATTTTGGCTGTTACATGGTATTTTTATTTATTAATCTTTAAAAATGGCGGTGATATGGTACGGTCTTCTAAACGGATTGCGGCGGATGTTATCAACGACGAGATTACTCCGAAAAAAACACGCATACGCAGAATACGAACCAAGAAAAAGTGAGAAATTTTGAAAATCAATCAATCAGGAACGCTTGGAAACAAAAAGATAGAATTTTCCTAAAAAAGGCTACATCTTCAATCAAAATTCCTTTTTTTTTTTCAATTTTCAAAAACATTTAGGGTCACGTTTTAGACAATAAGGTTAGAAAGATTTATACCAAATTTCATCAGAATCGGTCGATTAATTTTTTAGCTATACGTCACGCTAGTTTTGAAAATGCAGTTTAGTAGACCGTGTCATAGATCCGTTATTTTAAAGGATTAATAAAAAAAAGTACCATGTAACAGCCAGAAGTAGAAATAAAACATACCCTGAGTCTCAAAAACGACAAAGAAATGTTTCGTTAAAAGAAAATCACAAAAATTAGCACATGTTTCCTCGCCTAAAGGTTCCTGCCCCCTTAATTTGTGAAAATCTCGACCGTATGTCCACGTTTTTGCTGCAGGAGTTTCGTAAGGGTGTCCGGATGTCGCGACTTCTATGCCCTCGTGTATATTCGGCGTATATGTCAGCATATATATACATACACACATACATACATACATACATACATACATACATACATACATACACATGACAAAGAAACATATATGTGGCTGCAGCAACAGCAGCGCGTTTCGTCATTCCCTTTTCTTTTTACCCCTTCCAGGCTACTTGCCGGCCGTATCAGCCGTGACCTTGTCCCGCGGAAGCTCAGAGGGTAGTTCGTACCTCCCTCCGTCATGACTCCTTTTACCCTCCATATATGTATATATATATACCATTCCTGCCTGCATTGCTCTTTCAGTGCCCTCTGTATAGGACTCTCTTCGACGCGCTCCCCGACCTCGAGATGCAGTCACGAGCTCTGCAGGTGATGCATACACGTTTTAAGAGGAATGATGACGATAGACTGATATAAGACACGAGCCTCTCTCTTCCTATCCCTCTCTCGTGAAGACTCTACGAGAAGCCTAGCAAAATGACGGGACCATTTTTTTTATTGAATGGGAATATCACCTGAATGGTACATTATTCTCCACTGGCAGATCCCTCGCAGCTGCCCGTTGTCATCAACAAATTCGGCACCATCGGCCGAAAAGGCTTGATTTTTTCTGATGGTCGTCACCAAACTATGCCAAATATTGGATAAATTCTTTTAGGCCCCTCCCAACATCCATCAACTATTCTGGACGATGACGCCTTGACATTGGCCGAAAAGGCTCTCCCCTATTCACGTGTAAATACGAGGGGTTGTGCGCACACCCTCTCAACGTGATACATCGTCAGGAGCTACTTGGAATCGCGAAAACCTTCTCGTGAGCGCCCTCTTCTCAGGTTCTTCGAAGCCTATGCATTCTCTATGAATCTACTCGCGGGTAAATGTCCACAATTCAAAAGGCGAGCGCGAGGCGCACAGCCTTGACCCCAAAGAACCAACAACCTACGCGAATACATTTCGTATACTCACGCGCTCCTTTTATGTAGTATTTTTGGGTAGTGGAGGTTTTTCTGGGTTACCAAAGTGGGATTTTGGCCAACGGTGTTATTCTATTTCCTAGCCGAGGTTCCAATATTCGATGTGAGAATTTGCACACGTCAAGTTGATTTCTCTTCATCAACGTACATGTAATAACCAATTTTCCATTTGCAATTTTGGTATACGATGTTAGAATTTTCCAAAGTCGAATTCTTTTCGTTCGTCAAAAATCATGCAATAAACAAACGATACGAAAAGAATCGATATTGTGGGTGACACGCGCGTCATCAAAATTGGATTGTATCGTTTATAGATCCGAAATAAACTTGACCGATTACACTATGGTATGCATGACATTAACAATAATCACGAGTTCGCCAAACGAAACCAATGAATGGTTGAAGTTTGAGACAGAAAACTGCCCTGTCCGAGTTCACATTTATGCTCAAATTCAGCCCGTTGATGCTTCCACGTAATGGAAGCTTTCTATTCATTCGATAAACGCACCAATCGCCTTACATACCTTGCCTGATCGAAATACCTTGCCTGATAGAAAATCAGCTTGAAATGCTGCAAAACGATGTTTCGCCTGTAACGGATGGGTTTTCAGCACGCGAATGTCTATACACGAGAACGACGAACCCGCTATTTCCGGAGCTCGGATATCTAAGTTGCGATTTCGTTCCATTGCTCTCTTCATCATCGCGGCCCCTTATATTTATAGCGATTTCCGTCTGTACTGGCCGTTCCAAATTCGTTTCGACTCAAGTAGCCCCGATTATTTCTTAGTTACATTTCGTTTCAACGATAGCCACTCCTGAGTACAGATTCGCCGTAACGAAAGTATTTAGCGTGCTTTTGGTTTCGGGAACTGTTCATGCACTGGGAAAAAAACTAATTGAATCGAAAAAGTATATTGGTTGATCCAAGTAAATGTGCTGCTGCGGAGTGCCACCGACATATGAGATTGTTTAAATTCTATAAAATATTGGAAAATGTGATTGATTTAAATAACATATTATTTTACGTTATTCTTCGAATAAAATTATATTCTATTGAAATCATTCTACATGCAATCCGTAGATGTATTGGATGAAATAATTAAGCGGTTGCTACAAACATTTTTTATTTCGTACAAAAATATAATCAATAGAATGAATTATTTCTTTACTACATCGAAACGAATATGCCATGACTCAGGTAGGAAATCAAAAGGCTGACGATGGAAACAAGCTTGTGCGAGCCTTGTTTCACCGAGCCTAAGTGAGACAGACCTGGGCCAGGTTTCATTGCATCGTTTGGAGCAGCCTGGAACCAAGACTGGCTGCTTAGCCTAAACTCAGGGTTATTTCAAGCTTTATTCAGCCGGTGAATTTTAAGGCTAAAAAATGAAAGCTGGATGCAGGCTTTTTTCAGGTTGTTATAAAACAAAATAAGTTAAAATAATATATTTTCTGTATTTTTATGAAAAAAATGTAGCAATAAATTTGTCGGGTGCGAAGGCACGAAAAACGAAAGCAAAGGAGGCAGCTCAGAACATTTAAACATATGCCCTTATCGATATTTATGAGGTACACAAAGAAGTTTTTTTCTCGTCACACACAGATTTCGTATATACTCACTCTCTGGAGTTTGCGTACACTCTGTATATTACGTGTCCCATAAACAACAAATAAAATAAAGTATTGTTTTTTAAAATATTTAAATATATATTTTATAATAAATAATAAATATATATAATAAATAAAATGAATTATTTACAAATTTATTAAATTTACCCCAATGTAGAATATAGAAAACTAAAAACAGGCCTCATATAGCCTCGAGAAGAGTTTGGGATAAGCCTGGTCATAAATGCTCGTGAAGGCTTCATTGAGGCTCGTTTTGAGCCTTATTGTTTCGTCGTTTCAGGCTTAGTACAGGCCTTTGGCCTAGCCTGTGTTCACGAGCCTGAAACCGCGTTATCATTCAGAGGTTCAGCTAGGCCTCAAATCAGGCTGGTGCTCAGCCTGAATTAAAAAATGTGAGCCTTGTTTCAAAGCTTGGCGAGCCCTTTTTTCATCGTCAATTCCTACCTGGGGAGACGTAAGGTTTTTCAATTTGTTTTAAATCTTAAATAAAAAGTGAGCATCAGAATGATCATCCACGATAATAGCGGAGAGAATATCAGATATCCAATGGAATATCCACGGAGATAATATCAGATATTCAACTGATTAGAACAGATACTACACTTTGATCTTAGCCACAGGCCAAGAAGCGATACTCTTTAGAGTTTCTCCAGCGTTTAAGCAGATTTTCGGTTCGCGCTACGCTTACGAGAAACGAGCGCGCGTGCGGCCTCTAGCGCTTACTCCGAGAACTACGGGTTTCCTCACACCTATCATTTCGGTGGCGCTCGGCCATGATTTGGTTGAATTTTTTCAACCAAATGTGCAGGAAACAAATTTTACTTTCGCATAATTTTTTAACCATTTCAGACATTTGCTTAATATTTTTCAATAAAAATAAAATATTAATATTTCAACGAATAATGTGCTTCAAAATCAATATCCGATATTACGAAAACAATAAAATAACATATTTACTCAATAGAAATTTTATTTGAATCAAACGAGCGAAATTCAATTTTTCTTGTGTACACGAATCAACAATATTCATGTTATAAATTAAAACGCTTTTTTCGTTCGTTGCGGCAATTGCATTCAAAACTACATAATTGGTTCGCGATAATTTTTTAGATAGTTTCAATAATATATTGTTCTCGGCTAACAATATATCTTTTGAATGAAAAAAAACTTTCCATTTTATCATGTTATTGAAGTCAATAGGGTTTTTTTTTGGACTAATAAATCCGATTATTTACACCAACAATTTTACAATTGAATCAACGAAATTTCATTCAATAACACCAATGATATTGGATCAATGATTTTTTTTCTCAGTCTGAGAGCAGATCTGCGATTTTTCCGCAAAAAAGAACTCTCGAAAACATCTTATATCGTCCGTGGATTAATAGGTATGTAATTTCTTCTGCCAGCTTGTCAAGAGGTTTCGTATTCACGTGTGCATGCAAGCAAAGCAAGCGAGTAAACCAATAACTGTAGCCGAAATACTATTACGTCAGTGCGGATGTCTATACCTCATACGCGGGAGGAATTGCATTTCGAATATGCACATGTAGGCATGTTTATATAGGCGTGTGTATACCGTGTAGTTGAGTTGAACACACTACGCATACGATTTGTGCACAGAAGCGTTTAGAGCCTGACACGGCTCGAAACCACGTTGGATTTCCTAACGGTATGTCTAACGGAGCAACAATGTCACGGCTGCCAGCAATTTGTGTATATTCGTCTATACGTGTATTTCCATGAACGAGCGTATGCATACGGATGTAGTTTCGTTGAGTACCGAGAGTCACCGCAGTCTTTTAGGCCATCATGAGCATTAGCTCGCAGTTGAGAGTTCACTTGAGCCAAGTAGACGCGAATCAACGTACCTCGAAGCGACCTCGTAGCTAATTACTTGGTGTTTGGTAAGCCAAAATTAAGACGCGTTGATGGACCGTGTACCGACAAGCTGCAGTTTACTTACCTTCCGCATCGTACGTAAACGTCAACCTCAATTCGTTCGATCAACATCATGGCTCAGGCAGTCTCGGTTATTCAAACTCTTGCTCCCACTTCCGCTTACACGCGGCAACAACATCCAGAATCCCGATGGAAAAAAGTTTCATCTACAAATTGGCCATAATGGCGTAACGGAAAAGTTGGGCAATCAAAAGTTCGACCACCGCGGGAACACGACTGCTGACGACAGTTTGAAAACTACCAGCCACAAGCGAAGCTTCCCGGGGAAAACCGTGCGAGGCGAGAAATAACGGAAAGTTGGAGACTCGACGATGGGAGAAGATCAAAGTGAAAAACTTTTTTTTCGTCGCTATTTGTCGTACAGGTTGATGGAATCGCAGATTAAAATTGTGGATGGAGTGAAAAAGATCCAACGCGTCGATGGAGATGACGAAGTTCGATGTTTGATGAAGAACCCAGTCGGGCCTTCAATTCCTAAGCTCGTTTGAACTTTCCAGAGAGGTAATGATACTGGCAAGTAATGAGCAACAGCTGGAGGTATCGATGAAGCCATGGCGAGCGAAGAACTTAAAAGGAAAACATTGGCAGTATAATCTCATGATTATGGGGTTTGTCGATCCCGGAATGAAGAACGAGCTGCCTAAAACGACCATAGTGGTACAACTATAGGATGCGTGTAGTTAAAAAGTTGCGCAATCGAGCAGTCGAACATAGTACGAGCGTGGATGGGTCAGTTTTAACCGATGACGGACCAGCGCTTACGTGAAGATTAGGTAAGACGGTGGAGGATGCTTTCCGATGCGGCCAGATGCAAAAGCTTGCCAGTTAGGTCAGCGTAGAAGTTGCATACGGACTTGTCTCTCCCCAGTTCTTTCGATTGAACGAACTCTTCGATAGTACGAACTTACTCGTTTCTCGATCTTCGTGGGCGACCATGGAGAGGAGAGCTTCGGCTTGTCGGTACGCCATAAAAAATGATCAACCTGAACCGTCTCTGAGTCCGATCAGAGCCAATGGTGTTAACGGTAAAAGTCGTTCCAACGCCAACAAAAGTTCCGATAAAAACACATTTTTACTCGACGAGCCGGTACTCCGGAATCTGCTCCGTGGCATTCCCAAAGAGGACGGTCCCATAGACGTCGCGTGCACGATAAACCGCCTATTGTTTTACTACGTTCTCATAAAGTGGATAAACTTCGAAGTTTGGTGGTACATCGGGGATGGTCCGTATACCATTGTTCGTTGATCTCGCGCGGGAATGTCGTCGGGTATCGGACTGGAAACGCTGACAAGTGCATACTCTCGTAAACGGGCTACTTTTCATTGATAAAAATTGATAAAGACTGTCAAAATGCCAGCCGCGTAGGCAAACAAACAGAAAAAAAAGTACTCTCCCCTAAGGAACGAATTTATTTCTACTCTGAGTGGGTGAGGACAATCTGTTGGAGGATTTTCCATTGGACTCGTATCACTTGGCACTGTATGACGAATGCCCATCGCCTGGAACCGTTTTGGATGCTGCTCTAAAAAAAAAGGAGAAGCCCTATGTTTAAAGATCTGCCGTTTGTCAACGCAGCCTCAAACCCTGACTCATCTCGTACCCAAACGATGGAGGAGTAAATGCGCTCGAGCCCCAAATTGAGTGATGAAAAACTGGGAGCAAAAAAAACGTCGCGGAAGAAAGCAAACAGGAAGGCTCCGAGAGGCATGGTAAAAACAGTCGATAGAGGAGGGAAAAAAACTCGGAGCAGCCGGAAAAGCGAGGCATTGGGTCGAAGAAAAGTTTTGGGAAACTTCGAGACAACACGTTTTTGGCTCCACACGTGGTACGGCGCGAGCTGTATTTACCGAAACGCTTAGCCGTTGAAATTAAGCTATCGCCATGTACGAGTAAATATAAACGGAGTCTTGGTAGTATGCGAAACATCTCAAGCACCAATACACACGATCTGCGAAAACATTTATGTATCCGTTCGAGCCTTAAAATTACAGATTTGTGTAGCCTGTATACGTATGCGAATTGTGAAATGGATTCTTACGTAAAATTATCAATAAACAATATACTATTCACTCGATCCAAATTGAAGATTTTGTGGACCTGCCTATCCGCTCGCGTGCTCCAAATGTCTTGCGGTATTTTCGTTCCGTTGACACATCAAAGAATACCGTGCGTACGAGATATTACACACTCGTAAAAAAAAACATTGAATCACGAGATTCCGAGAATCCGAAAATTCTCGAGAGGGCGAAAGATCTGAGTGGATTTTTATTTTTTATTTGTTATCGTTCAACGTTCGAGGGGTATACCAATTGCAACGTGTACTTGCAATTTCTTACATTCTTCTTTCACGATACGAAAAAAAAACATCCATTTGCAACGACCCATATTCATGTGATATTTTCGAAAAATTTGGACTCCGTTTTGAATTTTTTACGTTACGCGCCAATTTTCAACTACACATTTGTTTGCAATAATAATTTCATGTGTTTATAAGAGAATAATGCATCTGGCGATTTAACAACTTTTGCCGAAGGTTTTTACTGTAAATATTGACGGGTCAGTGAATGGAAGTAACTTATCGAAGTGAGATTGAGTTGAGAGTCAGCGATCGAGGCCGCCAATAAAAAATACGTAAAAAAAGATCGTTGTTCGGATTCAAACGAACGTACCAATTGAGTAGCACCGTAACATCGACAAACTCGGAGGACTCCGAAACGATCGTGTCGGGAATTTAAGAAATTCCTTTCACGAACCCGAATATTCAACAATTGACTGATTTTCGTTTATAATTAAATAAAAATACATTCCAGTATACTAATAAAAATTCAAGCCGAGTTACCGAACTTTTAATGAAAAATTACGATTCCAAAAATCGTCTCATTTTTACGGCCCTTTATGGAGATGTGACGCTGGCCACATTTCTATCTAACAAATTATCCACTACATAACTTTAAATGCCTGATATAAACTGCTCTACGCGTGTAAACAATTCTAAAGGTTCCGCAAAGACAGTAAAAACAGGGTGTCACGAAATGTTTAAAGAAAATATTAATAATAAAACTCGAAAAAAATGTCACTTATTGAAGAATGTTCATAGTCGTCACTTTTCACCGAAAATATAAAAATGTCTCAATTTACTAAATATGCGCGAAATGTTTGACTCCAGTTTATCGTCGGGTATAATAATTGATTGTAACTTATTTTTTTTTAAGCACCACTGTAATTTACGAATGATTTAGGAGGGCCCTGCTTATTCCCACACAAAAAGCGGCTCTTCGCGAAAGGAATATCTTAAGTGCCTTCTAGCTTAGGTGACTATCTTAAGTGACATCTACCTAGCTATCTTAAGGCTATCTTAAGTGACATCTACCTAGAAGCTCGAAAAAAATGGCCACATTCCGGATTTTTTCTGGTGAACGGTTGGTGAAAAAGAAACGCATTTTTTTAAACACAAAGGTACATGTATTGACAGCCGTTTAAAAAAATCACCAAAAAAACCCAGAAAAACAACAAAAACATGGCCACTGGTAGATGACATTCGTTTCGCGCCTGGCGGTGGACACTCTCCCGCTTAAACAGTTCATCTGAAATCGAAATACCAAACGGGTTATTCAAGTTAACAATAAATACGAGTCGTTGACGATCATCGATTTTTAAACTAATTTTTTTTAACAACGTAGCGACGATGTCGAACTCGAGCATAACAAATCTATGGAAAAACTCGTCATTTTTGCATAACTATTAAAAAATGAAGAACGATTTTTAAAAAGTGATATCCACAGCGACCTTTAAATGTTTCTCATCGTATCTCCTATAAATTTGGAAACAATCCATCAAGTGGTTCTCGAGATATCATGTCCACCGACTTTAAAAACAGTGTTTCGAGAAAAACGCGTTTAAAGTTTGAAGTATGGTGCTGCTACCTCTCGCCCGGCTGTCTATAAGAAGTTAATTTTAGGAATATGTCAATGCATGCAACGATTTCTTTTTGTTAATTTTTCACTTCATTTTGATGCTTATCCAAAGCCTTCGTTTTATTTCGCAAATTGAGGTCGTAAATCTCTAACAAGAATACGTAAAAACGTTTGAGTGATTTTCGCGTAAAAAAATTCGAGAATTAAAAATAATTGATTTTCATTGCACTCTAACGATGCAAACTTCAACATCCTTGCAATTTTCCGAGAATATAGCTAAAAGGTGATACTATCGAATAAAAATATTTTTGGAAAATACAATTGGTTTTACCCACCTAGGTGGATGTAGACTGTTAAATCCGATCGAACGTTTGTTTCCTGCTTGTGCGAAGACTTCCACAGGGGTGGCTTCTCCTTACTCGAACTTCAGAGGAGGAAACCTTCTAACGTTGGTAGAACTTGATATTTGAACTTGCTAATGGGTTGGAACGGCAATGCACGGGTTAGAGTACCAATGCAGAGGAAATTGGGAACGAAGGACTGACAGAATGAGAAGTGAGAAGCAGAGGCAGAGAAAGTACGAGATTGGAAGAGACGAAGAGGAATGAATAGAATTCGAGAGAGCTATATAGAATTTTCGCAAATTCGTCGTTCCAGAGTTCGCCTAACGCCTCGGTGGCTTCTATTTTCGATCATCCGGCTTTCGAGTCAGCACTCTTCCATCTCCCTTTCTCCTCCACACTCTTCACCCCCCCCCCCCCCCCCGCCCTTGTCGCTTCTTCTCTTCCTCACCCTTACTCGTTAACTTTTCCTAAACCTTTCCTCTTCGTTTTCTGCCGGCGCACGTGCACACTTTCGCACGAGAAAAAAAAAGGACAAGGAAGGCTGACTGCGCGCGTCTTGGAAATGCCCACATTTCATCATCACCCTTTTACTCCCGTCGAGAATTCTGCAAGGGTGCACACGCTGGAGGACGCGTCACACGTCGCTTGGAAAATATCATTTGCGGGAAACTTTAATGACGCTATTTCGGGGAAGTTGCTCGATGCAAAATCCAATTCGCCGGAAACTGCAGTGAGCTTGCGGATAATGTAGTGAATGCTTAGAAATTTAAATTAAGTGGACAAAGAGAGGGAGGAAACGATTACTCACTCGGGACTCTTGATCTCGTAGAACAAAAACACTTTGTGATATCTCATGGTCAAAGATTGCTCTCAGGCGAATCACCAAGATGAACAATGTGAAACGAATCGAAGCCAAATTTATTTTGGCTTTTCTGGATTATTAATTTGTGGAAATGAATCTGGTTATTTTACTCTCTGAATTAGGTGCCGTAAAATGGAGTTACTTTGAACAGGTTTTGGAAGTTTTTTGTAGGTAACTTTTTTAACATCCTAAATTATAACTTGTTTTGCTCCAATAGAACAATGTGTCCTCTGACTGTCAAATGAGAAAATCAAGCCCTCCCCACAATTTTATATATATATTTTTTAAGTGTCAAAGTAACCTCGAGTGTAGGGTTTCTTTGACAAAGCATTGAAATGCAACTTACGTCAAAGATTAAGGGTTACTTTGACATCATTTTGATTTAAAAAAATTAATATTTTACGCATTATACATGGAATTAAATGAAGAACGACAATTTTTTACAATCAAATTGTCATCTTTATTAATGAAACATTTTACATAAAAATATCAAGTACCTAGGGTACTATTATAGGCACTAATCAGTCTTATAATTATCACAGAGATCAAAATCAATTTGAGAAACATTATTATCAACTTAAACAACAAATTTGAGCAACAATAGAAAAAAAGGTACAAAAGAATAAGTGAAAACCGTATTTTAGCGCTTTGTTAAAGTAGCCCCAAACACTGTCAAAGTTACCCTCAATGTTAATTTAACTCCGTTTTACGGTGCCTAGAAAAATGCGTTTATGATAAAAAAATGTTTATAAAATATAATATAAAAATAATTGAGGACAATACGGGCACGCGACCCGTTTCGAGAGACAGCGACGTCTACTGCGACCAATACTCGAACGGATGACCGTTCAGCCAAGCGCTGGCTTGCGCACGGACTACTGGACGGTAGAAAACTACGACTGAACGCTAATTAGAGGAAACTCGTTAAAATATAGCTGCAAAAAAATATAGCTCTTGCGAATAAGTTACATTGGAAAACGAGCGGCTGCATGAACAGCCTCTATGGATCTGGACATGAAGTGACAAGTATAGGGTAAAAGTTCAGAGGATGAGGCCTTAAAAGTTCGAAAGGGTATACAAAGTTGCCTATGCCATTGGATGTTAATATTTTAAGAAAAACAGAATTGCTCTTTTTTAGGAGATTTCGAATGCAAGAGATATCAAGGCGGAATATACATTTACAACGATCAAAATATCGATTATTTTCTTTAAATAACAGAACCATATATGTAGAATATTTTCCTAAAATAAATTAACAACTTACAATTACAATTACTACTGTTCTTGATAGTTCAATTACTTTATAACAGATTACTTAAGTAATCACTTACCTCAAGTACTTAGTGCAATTTAATTCAAATTCTATGTAAACTTTAAACGCATTTTTTCTCAAAACTTTATTTTCGAAATTGGCGTGCAGGATCACCCCAAAATTATTAAACCGATTGAGTTGGAACTTGGTAGGAATATTGATAATATTGCTACCTTCTACTTGACCAGAATTGTTTTTGAAATATTTTTTTTTGTAAATGCGTGCCAGTTTCTTAAATTTGCATTTTCTTCATTTTAATTGTTGTCAAATAGAAACTATGCGTATTCTAACCGAATGAAAAAAAATTGTAAATCAAAGTCTACGAGAAGTTAGACTGCACACCGATTTGTAACTCCTGCGGCAACCTTGCTGCAACACTCTCCCACAGCTTCGCCATTTTGATGGTAAATTAATTAAAAAAAAATTGTTCTGTATACTTAAATATACTATTAAAGTATACCTACAGTTCGATAAATATACAATTATTATTTCTTAGTTTAAAAAAACCCTCAAAATTGTTTAATTTTTCCCGTCTAAACGTATATCCCGCCTTAAATGATCCCAATGTTGGATAGTCAGCAATGCTCAGGAATGTGTAATTTCATCATACGATCCCTCGTTCCAACGGCACGTCCTCAGAAACTGGCACTGACGTGCATGTAACCGGGTGTTTATCGAATTTCTGACGGGAAAACAGATGAGACCCTTCCCCCGTGTCGCTCACTCGCGACGTGTTGTAGGCTATCAGAAGTGAGGTCCACAATGTGGTATGTACAGGAGAAACGGCGTACGAGTGCACACACTGTACAGGCATACATACCGTCGTGTACTTATCGGAGAGAGTATCGTCTGCCAAAGCCGAAAAGGGCATAACTCGAGTCACCTTGCGTGTCAGATACTTTGATGGCGCCCTTTCCCTACCTCTGAAACATCGCACAGTTAACCCTTCACCCATCAAGGCAATGGGGACATTATGCGTTCGGCGATGTACTAGGATCCCAGAGAAGTAGGAAATTCAGGGACGAGCGTGAGATTTCAGGACAAGAGTATATTGCGAGTCAAGTTTATGCGAAGATATACGGGAAGAGATTCAAACTCGGGGAACCCTCAGGCTGTAACGTTTCTGTAATATTCCCGTATTACTCCGAGCGTACATTCCGCGGATCTCAATTTAGGGTAACGACAACTTAGCACAACGAAGATTCATCATTAGCGCTATTTTATTTCTCGTCAGCCGAAATTCTAATAACTCTTCAACGGGTTACCTAGGTGGGTAAAAACCTGTATTTTCCAAAATTATTTCTATTCGATAGCTATATTCCCTGAAAATGTCATTGAAATATTTTTCACATTGAATTAGCTACAACTTCTAACACTCGCTCCAGCGAGCGGTATCAGCACCATACTTCAAACATTAAGCCGGAGCCTGAATTAAAAGGCCCGAAAAATCGGTTTCTTTATTGCTTAAAGTAGTGCGAGCGCGCAATCTTGATTTCTATAAATTTTGTTCAAATTTTAATCAGATATTGTTCATATCATTATGCATGTTTGAGTGAAATTTCAGAACCGTCGACTATTTAGATTGGGAGATAATGTCTTTTAAAATTGCAACTTTGAACACTGCAAGGTTTGCATTGAAATTTAGACAGAATAATTTTCCGTAACATTTTTTTCCCCTATAATAAGTAGACATGGCAACATCGCATCGTTTTACGTATCCAATGACCTGAGTTTGCGCGGCATATTTAAAATAATACTGCAACACAAATTTTTATTTGGAAGTAATTTTTATTCGAACAAAGTTTTTAGTTAGTTATGAATGAACCAACACTTTTATTTGTTAATGACGATAACATAAACAATAGAAAAAAATTAATATTTATATTGCAAATATTTTTTTATGACAATATTTTTCACTTTTAGAACACACAATAATTATTTTTTTTCTCGAAATATTGAACAATACTGTTCTGTGGTGTTGTCATATATATGTCTTCTTGTTATAGGGGACAAATATTTTTTTACGGAAAATTATTCTGTCCAAATTTCAATGCAGACACTGCAGTGTTAAAAGTTGCATTTTTAAAACCCATTATCTCCCAATCTAAATAGTCGACTGTTCTGAAATTTCACTCAAACATGCATAATGATATGAACAATGTCTGGTTAAAATTTGAACAAAATCTATAGAAAACAAGATTGCGCGCTCGTACTACCTTAAACCGATCGATAAACTATCCAAGAATATATTTACAAAGTTACAAAGGCCAATTTTAAATATTCTCGAAGATACACGGCCAAAAGCGGGGAAACGATTGATATTTGATGTTGATATTTCCTCCTATTCAAAACTTCGAGGCGCGTTTTCTCCAATTTTTATTTTCAGAAATTTTCCAAATTGGCGGGCGTGGCAGCAAAAAAACTAAACGACCTATCGAATTAAACCAAAGTTTATTTTCTTCAGTTTGAAAATCTCTTCTAAGTGAAATAAGAAAGTCGTTGAAAAAGTCTTTTTAAATATTTTTTATAGGACATTAAAGTGTTTTTTTTTTAACACATTTATTTTCAAACCTAAGAAAAGTTATGATTTCACGATTCTTTCAGCTTTTTCTTAATTCACAATTGAAAATTTTATTGGTTTATTTGGTTCAGTCAAGAATTACGAGCTGCATCTTTCCCGCCGATTGGGGACTGCAGTGGCAAGACACACATGAAATATGCTGATAAATCTGGAATTATTTATTGTTCCATGTTGAAATTTTTTTATACATCTTAAATATACATGAAAAGATACCTCAATGTTTATTGGGCTCGTATGTTTTTTCGTTTCTAAAAAAATTCCCGAAAAAACACTTTTTTACATTCTAATTTAGGCTCCCGCTTTAAACGCGTTTTTCTCGGAACACTGTTTTCAAAGCCGGTGGACATGACATTCCGAAAACCACTTGATGGGTTTTTTCTAAATTCACAGGTGATATGATGAGAAATATTTAAAGGTCGTTGACGATCGTACTTTTGAAAAATCGATCTTCATTTTTTAATGGTTACGTTAAAATGACTACTTTTTTCATAGATTTTGTATGCTCGAGTTTCGATTCATCGCCACGTTGTTAAAAAAAAAAAAGATTTAAAAATCGACGATCGTCAACGACTTGTATTTATTGTTACCTTGAATAAATCATTTGGTTTATAGATTTCGAATGGACCATTTAAGCTGAAGAGTGTCCACTGCCAAATGTCGCGAAAAAAAAAATTCATTTTCTGCCGGCGGCCACGTTTATGTTGTTTTCTGTATTTTTTGGTGATTTTTTTAAAGGCCCTCAATAGATGTTTGTGTGTGGTTAAAAAAATGCGGTTTTCCCCAACTGTTTTCAAGAAAAAAATTCGGAATTTGACCATTTTTTCGGGCCGCTAGGTAGATATAGCCCCTCAATGTTCTCAATGTGCGTTTTACAGTTAAGAATGCCAATATTTAATAAAAAGCTTTCTGAAACCGGAAATCGTTATTGTCATTCGAAATTAAATTATTCAGCTTCCTTTATCAATTGAAATTTTTTTTTCAAGCATCGCATGAATGAAGAGCAGAGCAATAACGCCGAAGAAACGCTGAGAGAAGTCTCGAATATTGCGAGGGCATTTGTGCGACGACAAAACCCTGCAGGAGATCCAGAGAAAAAAAGTCACCAGATTTTTTTATTCCTGCGGAGCTTGCCACGTGCGGGCCATATATCATACAAGCTTCGTATAAATATATCTCACTCATATATATAGGTCAGTGTTGAGAAAGCCGACGCATCCGCGGTGCTCATAATCCCAAATCACTCCGCAAGCTTAGAAGACATTCGGATTCATCGAGTCGAAAAGCGTAAATTTTTTCGTACAATACTCACAGTTGTAACTTATTCTTTCTTCGTACCTGACCCACTTCCTCGTAGCTCGTCATCTATTAAAACTTATTGCTTTTTTATTTCAATATTTTTGTTTTTTCGGCAACAAAAGGTTTCACATGAATGTTGGAAAAAATCTAGTCTCGTGTAAACAATTCCTGATACGAAAAAACATGAAGAAATAAGAAAAGTATGAGAAACCATGGTTCAAATCAAATGTAAATTGTGGAAATACGTTTTGGAGTAAATACGTTTCCGTTATTTAAAAAAAAACTTCGGCTGACTTAGGAAACATATTTTTTTAAATGAGACGCTGCGCAAAATGTGCACAGTAATACTTCAAGAAGAGCACCACTGTGACGGACCGAAAAAGGTCGTTTTTCCGATTTTTTTGTCTACTAGATTATTTTTTGGGATTTGGATAAAAAGGTATGTTATTCAGTATACATTGAACTTATTTCGTTGAATTTTTTATTTAAAAAATATAAAATTAACAACGTTGTTGAGGTATAATAGAGCCTCTGCATAAAAATGTGGTCCAACGGTCGGATCGATAACTTAACAATGATTGGTCTGAAGAAGAAAAAAGGTTTATAATCTATATAAATATAGTTCTCGTTGCAGGTAATATAACCATTTCTCGAGAAAAAAAAATTCACAATAGCAGATGTTAAAAAAAAGTGTAATTTTGCGAAATTTTCATTCATATTCGAGGGATTGAAAAATACTAAATTTCAATTAAATGAACGGCCGCGTACAACGGTAGCTACTGCAATTACGAAAATCTTGATTTTTAAAAATCAAAATCAGACAGAGCTAGAATTATGATGTTGGCCAAGTCGAGAGAAGTCGTTTAGAAAAAAATGCGATTGAAAATTTTAATATACGTAAACGTTGCGTTACCTGCTCTCACTAAATCGTCTGTAACTTGGTAAATTTTCAACATTTCAACTTGAACATTTTTCCACATATTCTTGAATAAGTATACTTTGAGAAAATTTTCAAAAATCGATGTTTTCACCCGTCACCGCGGTGTCCCGCTTTTCACTTATTGGGTTCATCGCGAGAAAAACTGTTTGGAACCGATGTTTTTATTTTCCCAAATTCGAGATATTTCAAAAATATATATATACATGAGGCACATAAAGTGTTACAGAGCAATAGCACTCAAACTATTGATCATATCCAAAAATGTTTCAGACAAAGTTTCAGTGTTCGAGAAGGCCGTAATACTGGACCACCTTATTTTTTTTATCAATGGAGGCGCTGAAGCTACATCAAGGTCAACGCCACTTTTTCAAATGGATTGGTACATTTTTTTCAACCATCTTGTGGAGCACCTCAAGCCGCATAAAAAACATTAGGCGGTCAAAGTCGTTCAAAGTCATTCAAGGTCACCGATTTAGATTTGTATAATCGATACTGACCTTGAATGACCCTGAACGACTTTGACCCCCGGATGTTTTTTATGCGGCTTGAGGTGCTCCCCATGATGGTTGAAAAAAATGTACCATTCCATTTTAAAAAGTGGAGTTGACCTTGACCTAGCTTCAGCGCCTCCACCGATAAAAAAATAGGGTGGTCCAGTATGACGGCCTTCTCGAACACTGAAACTTTTGTCTGAAACATTTTTGGATATGATCAATAGTTTGAGTGCAATTGCTCTGTAACACTTTATGTGTCTCACCCTGTATGTATATATTTTTTGTAGCTTCCATATGTACAAGGTTCTTCCCCCTTAATACATTCCCCACCATATTCCACTTTACATCCCCTACCTCAATTTCAAAAATATTATTTCACTGAAAATCGGGCGATAGTCTGTAAAAAATTATTTCCTCTCGTTTTTTTTTACAAGTAAAAGTTACTTTTTTCATTTCAAATGTTAAAAAAATGCTTAAAAAACCGTCACAACACGGGTCAGCATTAAAAAATCTGAAATAAAAACCGCATCTGTATTGTCGGACCGTGTGAACGGAGGCTCCAAAAAATGAGAAAAAAAATTTTCAAACGTGAGTTTATGAACCGTCTTCGAGTCTGTCAGTCTTGCGGAGGATAATTCACGTTTGATACGCATTGAAAAAAAAAAAGTTACACGAGGACGAGACGCATGTGGCGCTCACACTCGTCACTCCGTAGTACGCGGTTCAATCCGTATTCCGAAAAAAAAAAAAATTTGTCGCATGGTACACCGAAATACGAGGCGCATAAAACGGTAGGAGAAAATTCAGAGACGAACCGAGAGGAGAGATACGAGTCGATTACCCCGCGCTATTTTCGGCCCGAACGATCTGTGCGATAATTTTTCCGCGAGCTCTATAGTACGTACAACTGGGGCAAAGTGTCTGAAAGATTCCATCACTTGTGGATTATTTATTATGACGAGTAATCAAGAGGCCTCGGCGCATTTCACCCGTTCTGGATGCGCCACGGACGAGGCACATTATATCCGAAAATGCGGACCCATCGATGAAACTTTTATGACGCGTCACGGAAGAAATATGTAGGGGGGCGAAAAGGATTGCTGATCAGATATATATGGTCGAAGTAGCATTCCACCAGCGTGCTTGGAATATCACACTGAGATCCTTCGAGTTGGCAACTTCAATTTAAGGTGATGTGAAAATAATTATTTTCGGAAAAAGTTTTCCACGTATCAAAAATCCTCTGCGTACTTGCGTGTATTATATTTCCCAAGTTCCAACGTATACCCTTGTGAGTTATAGAATATTTATAAAATTTTATTTCTAGAACAATCAATGTGGATAATAAACGTTGTACTTCTTATTTGAATTAAGGGGTCTTCTCACTTTAGACACTGAAAATAAGGCTATATTCATGCATTTTTTTGATAGGTTTAATTCTAGATATTGATATAAAAGTTGTTACATTTAAAAAATACACTTTCGAAAAACATTTAAACATTTTTTTAAATGTATTTATTTAACCCAAACAAACTTTAAACGCGTTTTTCTCGAAACAACGTTTTTCGACGGCTTGTTGATATAATCTTCGAAACTACTGGACCGATCCTTATGAAATGTTAACCACATATTCTTTACAACTATAGCTATAGCGCATATCAAGGATTTTTTTTTTATTTTCATATTTACTATTTTTTTGCCAAAAACGGTGAAAGAACACGATTTTTTTTGTTTTTTTTTCGAAAAGTGTCCGTCATTTTGTTATTTTTGCATATCTAAAAGAAGGTATGATATGCGCTATAGCCATTAACATACTGAATCTAAAACCGTTTGATTTTTTTTGTTTCGACTGATCCATCTCCGAGATTTCATCAACAGCGCAGACCTACAATTTGGTTAGGACATTTTTTTAACTACCATTTTTGTCTAGAAATAGTGACTTAAATAAATAAATAATTCTTTTTATGTATTTCGAAAGTGTATTTATTATAGCATAACATATTATAGTATAACAACTTTTATATCAATATCTATAATATAAACCTATCAAAAAAATTAATGAAAATAGCCTTTTTTTAGCGTCTAAAGTGAGAACACCCCTCAAGTTATGGTCATTTAGGAACATTATTTAAAATATTAATCTTAAGTAACAATGTCGAAAATGGAAAAAAATGCTTAAACTTAGAACTTATCCAGTGCGCACTCTTAGGGTGCTGTGTTGCAAACAGTACGGAGTGAGAACCTTTCATAGAAGCTAATTATAAGAGTGCGCATGAGAGCGAAGTAGTGGTAAGGAATACTAGCAAAAGTACACACTTTTTGGGTGTGTACGCTTACCAAATACGTATTTTTAGTCTATAGTCAGTATAATTTTCGTTACCAAGCAAAACAGTGACATAACCTCTCAATGAGAACAAAATTTGGATAACAAATTTCACACACTTCACATTCGTTGGGTGCGAATTAATCGCAAACCTTACAAAACGTGTTTGAAATTGTTAAAAAATAAGATCAAAAACATAGAAAATCTATTATTAGTCATAAAATTGGAAATAAATACATTAATGAAGCGAGTTGTTGGCCAACACATTGACATTACATATGCCACTGACAGGTTAGGTGGTGTTGCCAACACAAAAAAATAAGGCAATTAGAAGCACTGCGTACTCTTTGGTGGCTTTACCCTATTACCCTTCCCAATTGAATCTTTTCCTATTGATGACGTTGAAGTTTGCATCGTTGGAGTGCAACCATTTTTTCCTTCATGTGAATCGTTACTGGAAGCCTTTTTTGGAAATTGAGCTCATAAATGTCTAATAGGAATACGTAAAAATGCGTAAGTGATTTTCACAGCCCAAATCGGTGAAAAAGAAATTTGAACAATTGAAAAGAATCGATTTTTGTTGCATTAGCATATACCGCATTAGCTCAGGGCACGGGGAAACTGTGGAAAACCCGTAGCGGTATAGACGGCCCGATATTCTTCTGATGTCGCTGGTGCACAGACGTTTTACTCAAGTATCTACAGCAAGGTCTTAGCAGTACGGAAGAGGCATCATATATCGGATACTTTTGTTTGAAATTGAAAATAACAAGTAAACAATTGCTAAGACCATCAAATTTTACGATTCTACATGTCATGTATAACAAAATGCTAATAATTATTTTACACGTTACATTTGAATATTTTGAGTTATATTATGTTTTACAATAAATGAGAGAAATCGTGATTTTCAAAAAGTTTGTTTACACCATTTAACGCGACCACCCCAAATATCTCTGTTGCCTTTAGAGTGCCGAAAAAAAGTCAGGAGGTAATTTGATTGATTTCGAAGGGCTGATACAGTGGAGGAAAATTCTTTTTTGTCAAGGTTAATTACCTCCTGAGATTTTTTCGTCACTCTAAAGGCAACAGAGATATTAGCGGTGGTCGCGTTAAATGGTCCACCCTGTGTAATCGGACATTCTACATAAGAGGCCAAACTCCATTTTCTTTATATCTAATATTAGGGGACTATTTTTATATAAAATGGAACAAAACGTTAATTTTTTACGTTGTAATTATTATAAAACAATCAGTCTTTCTGAGTTAATCATTGATTAGGTGGGCATTTTGGCACAAACGGATGTCGAATATCAGGCTCCATTGAGTATCCGATATTAAGATATGACATAGCCGAAGTGAGCAGTATTTCCGTATATATTGCTACTGTTGCGAACATTATATATTTATTAAGTAAAATAAATGCTATAGTTAATCAAAAATAACCAAAAAATCAATCATCTGAACTTACCTCAATAAAAACAACACGTTTTAACACAACAAATATTTTTTACGCCGGTGAAAAGTAACATCAGTTCACCGTTGTGCCATTTTTGTTGCCAGGCAAATAAAAGTTTTGCAGTGACGACATCTTACGACTACACTGTAAAAAATGATATGAAATTTACAATACATTTAAGATACGAAGGAATTGAATTTTACGAACTCAGTAGATGGAATTAAATTTGAAACACTTGTACCGTAAATTTAAAACAGGAACATGAAATTCTAACGGGGATATAGAATTTAATAGATGCAACATGGAATTTCAGAGACAAGTTTGTACATTCGTGGAAAATGTATTGCATTAACACGTGTCTTCAATTGAAAATTACTACAGGTGTATAATAAATCAACTATCAAAAACAGAGCATCGACAATACAAAACAAGTTTGAAATTTATTTACAGCAGCCTGAAAAATATAATATATGTGAATCTGAATTTTACGATACGTACAATGCATGATCACAACAGATTTATTTAAAAGTGCGATAGTGGAATTGAAAAAAAAATCATAAACGCTGATGAAAATCACATGAAACAATATGAAAATTATATTAAATTTACACTACGGCACAAAAGAATTGAATTTTCCGAACTTAATATACGAAAGAATTTAATATACACTCGTATATTGATATCAGCAAATGGTTCTTGATTTCAATATACATGGATGTGAACATTTTTTTACACGTGCATTATTTTTCAAACTCACAAGTATATTAATATTACAGAGCTGCACTTTTATTTTTAAAATAACCTTCTTTGGATTTTCAAAATATTGTCTGATATTTCATAAACGGCGTCCGCATAAAAATATAATACACTTGTGTATGAATTTTTACACAGAAGCTTTTTACAGTGTAAATTAAAGGTAATATTTTGTTTCCGTGAAATTAATACACACCCGTATGCTGATATTAGCAAATGGTTCTTGAATTTAATATACACTCGTATTTTGATATCAGCAAATGGTTCTTGATTTTAATATACTTGGATGTGATTATTTCTTTACACGTGCATTATTTTTCACACTCACAAGTATATTAATATTAGGGATCTACACTTTCATTTTTAAAATAACCTGTTGTGAATTTTCAAAATCTTATCTGAAAGTTCATAAGCGGTATCCGCATAAAAACTTCCTACACTTTTGTATTAATTTGTATACAGAAATTTTTTACAGTGTAGTTATTAGTGTATAAAATCAAATAAATGAAGAAAGTGAAATTAATGCGGCGTGTAGGAATGTAGAGTGTAGATAATAAGTAAAAAAGTATGTATGTGAAATATTAACGTTTTGTAAAAAGTTGTGCAAATAAAACTCAATACTACTACTGGGGTAAAAAAAATCAAGAACAAATTTCGCTATACCTAGGGAAATTCGAAATAGTCCACTATCCGATATTAGGCCACAGTAACGGGTATAACATCATGTGCGAATTTAACATATTTTTTTCGTATGAAAAAGTAATTCACTTATAACATTAATTACACATCTATATAGTATGAATAACAAGCTGTTAGCATTTTTTTTTCGATGTACAAAATGCCCACCTACTAATATTTTCTGTTGTGATCTTTTTTTAGGCGCTCCGCGGCGTGAACTTTAGCATCTACAATTTTTGACCTCGAACAAAAAACAAAAATTTTCGTCAATCTACATTAGAATACCTAGAGAAGTACGTATAGAATTTAAAAAATATTGTTTTATTCAAAAGTTGTAGGTATTTGAATGAATTTTTATACGTACTTCTCTGCGAAATGCAATTACGAACATAACTTTTGAATTTGGAGTAAATCGAGTGAAAATTGTTGAAGTTATTTGTCACGTCAATTGGAAAAAAGCTGTTTCGAGAAAAACGCGTTTAAATTTTTAGGTACTCTGTGGCCGTGCCAGAGGTGGACTTACGTTATACGCTCAATTCGGTGAAAAAAAATGTTCTTGCTATAAATCTAACAGTAACTTATTCTTATGATGAAAAAGCACCGTTTTAGCGAGAAAAAAATTGTTTTCCTGAAAATTCTACTGTGGGCTTATCCCTTAAGCAAGTATCCGATATATGATGCTTTTCCCCTATCGGCCTTCCGCTGACTGGTTGATGCGCCAGCCGGTGCACGGCCAAGCGGTCACCGCTCCGAGTATCGGCCGTGTATAACGCTGCTTAGCTCGAAGTACCGCCAGAGCAAAATCCCAACCGCGCATCCACCAGTGTCGTACATACTTCGATGTACAATGTCACAAGGTTGCACAAAAATTAATGTCTCTCGGTAAAGAATTGGCGATGTAGATGATGACATTAGACAAAGGCTACTCGCTTCATCCAGTTTCAACAACGTCATTATGTTACATATTCTTTTGAAAAAATTAGTAAAGATACTTGAAGACATGTAGAATTAAAGGCCACTAAATGGCATTTTCATTCGATCAACTGGGTATCGATAAAAATTTGTCGAAATTCACCTTATTTCCGGGCTCTGGACTGGTAGTCTCCCTTAAGGGTTTAGGCAACTGTGAAAAAGATTGAAACTTCGTCGCTTGTGGCAACTCAAATTGAAGAGGAAGGTCCAACATGCGGTGCAGGAGTCGCAGATTGAAGGTAAACGTATGATTACAACGATAGAACTGCTAGTCAAACTTTGAACACGTTTATCTCGAAACTCTGTTTTGAAAACGGCGTATACGATTTCTCGACATCTAATGCACGAATTGATCTAAAATTCCGAATACTTATTCAGTGTAATAAAGGGTGTCTCAAAATGACCTGACATTGTAAACTGCGTGCCTTTTTTTGTGGCGAACATAGAGTACTAATCTTCGACAACTGGCATAAGGAAGTATGGAGGTTTAGTCATGGAGAATTACACGATCGAGCAACGCACAGAAATGTTGAAAATGCACACAAACAATGCAGTTATTGTAGACAAAGTTTCATGGTTGTGTTATCTCGCGCCACGGCGATGTGAATTGGCCACTTACAAGTAACATCACTTTGGTGTCCTCCTCCGATTTTGTTGAAAGTTTTTTATGTGGGAGAGTATCAAAAACTAAGAGACACGTATTTTTTTGAGCGGTGGGAAAACGGTTTTAAGGGGTGAAACGCACCCTCCAAAATGGGGATGTTTTTCGTTTTTCGTCGATAAAGTTTTAACGGTACGAAATATAAAAAAATCTCATATTGCAACAATGTTTATTTTGTTGTGTATTATACATTGGAGATGAGAACGATAACGTTATCGACGAAAAACGAAAAAACCCTTATTTTTGAGGGTGCGTTTCACCCCTTAAAACCGTTTTACGGCCGATGAAAAAAATACGTGTCTCTTAGTTTTTGATACTCTTCCACATAAAAAAGTTTCAACAAAATCGGAGGAGGACACCAAAGTGATGTTCCTTGTAAGATCGTGCGATTTGACGCCATTGGACTTCATTCTTTGGGGTTTTCTGAAACGCCAATGATCCACAGCCAATGCTGGAGCTCAAGACAGTAATTGGACGCACCATTAATGAAAGTAGTGCGCAATTTCGTCAAAAGTGTGAACATTTGCAAACAGGGACGAGGTGGCCATTTATCTGATATTGTGTTCCACACATAACCTCCATGTTTGTACCTTATATTAAAATAAAAATATTCGTACGTTTCAAATAAACTACACGTTTCATTAATAAATTAAAATGTCAGGTCTTTTTGAGACACCTTTAGTAATTTAGTCTTGACTGACGTTTTTCTTGTTAACATTTTTTTACATTAGTTATTAACAGTAATGATGTCACTGTTCCCTGAAAAAATAAGAAAAAAAAATCAACACTTTTTTTATCATTAAAACGCAATAGCAAAGAAAGCTCGGATCACGCCTTAGCAAATATGATCTATTTTAAGAAAAAAAATACTTGTACTTTTTGTTCCAGATCAACCGGGTGGCCAAAATTAAGTATACCGTTGAGTCCCTCGCGTTCGAAGGTCATTCACAAGATTGTCTATAACTTCTTTAATTATCAATATTTGTTTATAATATTTGGTGCACACCTTTTTTAATGTACATACAAATAAATGTCCGACGATTTTCCACTCATGTTACTTATTACCCTAAAATTATGTTTTTTAAATAACCCAGATTTTGGGGCCCCCACAGTAGCCTCACGCTACTAAATGAATACGCTAGTAAATGAATGTTCAAAAAACAAAAAATTAATCATAAACAGGTATTCTGCAATACTTTTCGCATCACGAAGAATAAAGCTCGATGGCTTGATACTTAGCATCGTTGAATTGATGACTTGATACTTAGCATCCTTGAATTCTATAGCGTGCATGACACAATTTTCCCACGTGAATATTTCTATCCAAAAATAGATCCCAAGAGCAAATGTCAATGTATGCTTTGTCCATTTTTGGTAGGCGCACAATGTATTTATTTGATCATCTCTGATGTGCGTGCGTGAACTTTCGTGCAACTACCCACGATTTTGGTATTCGAACATCCAACGCGAAAATCAATATTTCCTGGACGGTGATAGATAGAGTACACAAGAACGTGAAGAGATAATTCATCAAGTTGACAGGGCGTTGTTTGTTGTACCAAAATATCCGCCGTAGCGTTTCGTACTTGGTCCTCTGGATACGACGATGTCGCGCAAACTGAGACATGAGTTCGTGCCTTGCGTGACTGTCTTTTTTCATTTTAAATTCATTAAGGTAGAACGAACACATACTCGATTATTAGACTGCCGTTTAAGCTTTTTTATATGCCGTGGATAATGCACATAGGCGTGGGTGTTTAAAAAATCATGCAAGATTACAAGCTATTCAGGCCAAACAGATAAACCCAAACTTGGCCGATACACAGCGTGGTTTCTTACGACATGTCACAATGACACTTTTATCCATGAAATGCAATGAAAAGTGGCGTTCATTTTTGTCCGTCTTTATTTTCATTGTTATCCAAATATTTGTTGTAAATTGAGGTCAGTGATCCCTTACAAGGATAGAAAAACAACCTCGGAGTATTTTTCATGGCCTCTATCGGCCAGAAAAGTTGGGTAGTGGAAACAAACAAAAGTCTATTGCGTTCCAACGGTGCAAGCTTCTGCACTATGCGTTATTCAGTTCTCTCATTCAATTTCATTCATATTTTCGCAATTGGATGAATATAGGAACAAGAAGCTAACGTGAGCCAGATATTGCGAGGATCAAAATGGATTGGAGGATCAAAATGGATTGGAGGATATTGCTATTGGAGGATCAAAATGGAATGTCTTAATGTGAATTCTGCAATTAACAGTGGAAATTAATTAGCGAGCAGCGGGCTCAATCTGCTCGGAAACAAAACACAAAGGAATCCGTGAAATTCGTGCGAGATTAAATCATTTGCGAATTTACAGTCAATTGTAAAATTACTATGACAAATGTTCTATATACAAATACATTTTGCAGGTTATGTTCACGTGTCAAATTTTTCTTCCGGTTAATTAATGTGAGTGAAAACAGGTCCTGCGCCAATATTTCATGGATTGCAAAGCCTAGAATGATTTGTACACATGTGAATTTATACTTCATCGTGTGATGATTTTTTCGAAATTGAAATCGGGGTAGTTGAACATTTCGACAGTGAAACTCTCTTTTGACTGCACACGTACCACCTTAACTTGTAGCAGATGCATGATGCTACAGGATGGCCCGAAAAGTGACATTCAAAAGAAAAATCTAGATTCCCTGTATACCTATCCGAATCACCCCCATCTATATTCAGCGATCTTTTGTAGTTTTCGAGAAAAAAGCATTTATAATTTTTTTCGTTGAGTTCTTCTGTAGCATAGTTTTTGATTTTTTCTCTTTTGTGTCTTTCCTCTCAGAAGTTCTTGATTCTTTGATTTTTTCTCTTTTGTGTCTTTCCTCTCAGAAGTTCTTTAAAGCAATTGGCAGTCATTTAGACAGTATAATTATTTTTTCATCATCCGAACTTTAGTGGAGAATCCTCTCAAACCTTTCCTTTAAAGTTTTGATTAATATCTAACAAGGAACAACACTTGAGTCCCCGTCTCTGATTTTTTTGAAACTCACATATGTGATAAAGCATTGAAAACTATTAGACACTTTTTTTATCGGTGGAAAAACGTTTTTAAGGGGGCAAGCCACTCCTCAAAGAAAGGCGTGTCACCCCTTAATTTGTTTTTCAATACTTCTCTAGTGAATTTTTCATCGATTTACATTGGGAGAATTTTGGTTTTTGTTTCATTCAGATGGGTGGACTGCTTGTGGGTTACTCTGCAAAATCAATCCGCGGCACGTCTTTCTTTAGGAGTGGTTTTCCCCGCTAAAATAGTTTTTCCCCACTTAAAAAAAAATACGTGTGTGATTTTTTTCAATGCGTAATCACAAATATGAGTTTCAACAAAATCGAAGACGGACACTTAAGTGATGTTCCTCGTAAGGCTTTTACGTTAGTCTCCAGTTGGTCATTTATTTATAGCTCAACAGTGTACTTCACAACGATAACACAAGTAAAGCATAGTTTTCGATGACATAAGAAAAACTGAAATATCGGACCAAAAATTCGATATTGGACTCGAATAATACCAATATTTCGATATCGAAGTTCAAAAACTTAAAATATCATCATAATTGTTATTATTTCCATTTAAGTTACTTTGACTTGTTTTTTTAAATTACGTTTAACAGCCTTATAATATTATTACCTACATTAAATATTTCCAAAGTGTCAACTTATTTATCCACGAGTATGGAATCAGAAAGGGCCTTTTCTTCCGCTGCATACACCTGCAACAAGGTAAGGTCGTCTCTGAAAGACGAAACTTTAGATGCTCTCTGTTTTTGCGGTCATTGTTTCAACAATCTCAATCTCATTAATTAAAGTGACCATGTTGTTTCCTGCTTGCCACAAGCAATGCCGTTTCTTTGCATTCTGGTAGCTACTATTACGCTGGCTTGCATAAAATCTTGCATTTTTTATTTTGTTTGCTTACTACTTATTTGATTTGCATAAAAGTTCTTATTTTCTGTTTTTTTTTTGTTCATTTATTTTGTGTTGAGTTGAATATCATTAAGAACACAGCAGAGTATGTTTAGAAATGTTTAATAATTGAAGATCTCAATAAAGGACTGTGATTTTTGGTAAATACTGGGGTTACACTTAGCTATACACTATTATTTCTACACCTTCCATCTTCACTTTCAAGCTTCTAACGTTTTTAATCAAGGTTTTCCATAAATCTCGAGAAACATCGAAATACCGGTATTCTGATATTACAACTTGTTGATATCGAAATAATGCCGATATTAAAAAAAGCTTTGATAGTCCAAGCTCTAAACACAAGTAGAAAAAATTGCGCGAAAAGTGAATATACAAAGGAGAAAAATATGAAAATGTTGTTTTTCTCGAAAACTAAAAGAATCTCGGAACATACATGGGGATTCGAATAGGTAACGTGGCTAGGATAGGTATTGTGGTATAGGATACGTGGCATCTAAATTTTCCTATTTGGACGTCACTTTTCGGGCCGCTCTGTATACAGGGTGTCCTGCTATGAATGGATAATCCTGCAACTGTCGATAGGTCAGATCATATCCTACTATATGCTAAAATTTCAGTTGAGTAAAAGTCCCACGGTTTTCGAGATAAAAATCACCTGCTTTTGGTTTTTCGCATGTCATTCCTACAAATGACAACCTTTTTATCTGGTTTTTAAAAAAATACTCTTGGTTGAATGTTTTATCTGGAAAAGTCTTCTTTTTAACCTTAAATGTTAAGCAAACTTTATGAAAAAAATCTTATGCAGAATTTTCGTACAAACCAATTCGAACATCTGATTTTGATAGCCTGCGGTGTAAAAAAATGTACTACGCATATGGTGCCAATTACTTCAAAAAGTTGCTTAGTTATTGTCGATTCATATAATTTGTAGAAATGGCATGCGAAAAACCAAAAGCAGATGATTTTTTTTAAATAACATAAAGCCCAAAATCTCGAAAACCGTGAGTCTTTTACTAAACTGTTGCGAAATTCCAGCACATAGTAGGACATGATCTAACCTATCGACAGTCGCAGGATTATCCATTCATAACAGGACATCCTGTATACCTACGATCATTGTCATTGATCTCAGAAAGAGCTTGCCTCCTAAAGTACTCACATAATGTATATCCAAATTTTAGAAACCAAAGGCTTTTTTTCCCAGATCTATGGCACGGAGTGGCAATATAGTAATTGAAAATCTCGTACACAATATATTCTTCGTATAGGTACGGAGGTACATGAATCTATAAGCACATACAGGTATGCGTACATACATGTAAAGGGTGTGTACATATATGTTTCCGGTATATCTCGGAACCCTCTCTCTCTCTCTCTCTCTCTCTCTCTCTCTCTCTCTCTCTCTCTCTCTCTCTCTCTCGCCCTTGCTGTCTTTGAATCGATGGTTCAAGGCCGCTGCGGATGCGGGGATATCTACATCAAAAACTGAGCGACCGCATCGCGTATTTACGACGGACTTCACGAGATAGCCCGACCACCGGAGGGGTAATAAGACTATTCTCGCAGGCGCTCTCTGCGTCACACTCCCTCGTCAACTTTACCCCGCGTGATCGAGCGTTAACGTGAAAAATAATAAGAAATTCTTCGACGACCTGCTTGTGCGGGTCGTCGAAGGGATGCTTGTCGCGGAAAATTTCGAGCCTCAAATAAAACAAGGCTCCTGAAATTTGTTAAAAAAAATTCTACAAATATTACACAAAGTGCAACTATATCATGGCATTGAAAATGTAATCAGACTTTTTGGGTAATAAAAAAACGGCTAAATATTATGTAATAAATAATATGAGTTGGTAATAAATAATATGAGTTGGTATTATTAATGTTGAAAGATATTTAGACATTGAGTTATATAATTTGGTTTGTTGGGGTTTGTTTTGTGTTTATTTGGGTTTTTTTATATAATAATTGTTATATAATTTCAGCATTGAAAATGCTTTTAAAACTATATGTTTGTTGAGGTAGGCTAGGTATAGGGGTCTGAGTTAGGTGGATGTCACGCGAAAGTAACGCTACCCCCACTTCACTACCACTGTGTTGTAGTAGAGTGGGAGGAGCTGCTGAAGCTGAATGCCTGTGATTGGTTGGAAAATGCCCTCTCCCCACCCAATTCTATTCTTTTTATTAATTTAAAGTATTCCTTTCGCGGAGGGCCGTATTTTCTGAGGGCATAAGGAGGGCCCATCCGAATGATTGGTTAAATTAAGTAGCGCTTAATAAAAATAAGTCACAATCAATTATCATACCTAACGATAAACTGAAATAACAAATTTCGCGCAAATTTAGTAGATTTTTACATTTTAGACATTTTTACATTTTCTCTGAAAAGTCGCGGCTACGAAAATTCTTCTGCTAATCACATTTTTCTAAATTATATCATTGATATTTTCTTTAATCATTCGGTGACCCCTTGTTTTTATTGTCGTCACGGAATCTTTAGATTTTTTTACACGCGTGAACAGTTTATGTCATGCGTCTAGAGTTATTTAGTGTATAAATGATTAGATAAAAATGTGGCCAGCGTGTCATCTCCATATAGCGCCGTATAAATGAGACGATTTTTGGAGTCGTAATTTTTCGTTGAAAGTTTTCGGTAACACGGTTTGAAATTTTGCCAGTATACTGGGATGTGTTTTTTACTTGATTATAGACGAAATTCAGTTAATTGTTAAAAATTCGGGTTCGTGAAAGGTATACCGTAAAAATTATATTACAACTATACTACAAAAAAAATCGTTTGACTTTTTATCGCGGTTTTTCAAAACGATAAATTTCATAATTCCATCAGCCTAAGGGTTACGATTTTTCTTCCTAAAAAGGGACACTTTTTCAAAAATGTACGACGGAAAAAATTGACTTTGCGGAATTATAGTGAACGTAGGAATTTTTTTTTCGAAAGAGCGTAATATTCGGAGCATTCGATTCATGCACTTTTCCAAGTACCACGTTGGGTGAAAGACGAAAGCAGCAGAGCTTTTACTTGTTTTGCAATTAATCACAAGGGGTGAGGGATGAGTTGCGAAAAGCCGCAACTTTTCCATTACGAGGATCACGGCACAAGTACACGGACATTCTGTTTACCCGCGCGCTCTTTTCGCGAAAGCCTAAGGAGACCGGAAAATTTCGAGGTCGAGGAAAAGTGACGTGTTTGCGAACTACACAAGATACAGTGTTTACATGGCCGATTTATCGTGATATTTTTATACGTATATGGGCGTGTACAAATGTCCTCTGTTGAATCGGTTATGCCTTGGATTATTCATCAAGGATTTTTATGCCATTCTTCTTCCATTGGCATTACGTGCTCTTGCAAACGTAAAAAGCAAACATCCTTACTCAGAATCTGGCACGATGATGAAAATCAATTTGTGTGACCATTATCAGGATGGCGTGAAACTTCATCGTGAGGAAGCCAATTTGTGTATCACTGCAGGGCGAGCCCTCGTGGCGTGAGGAAGAAATTCAAGGGAAGAAAATCCCTCTTATTTATACGAATACATTTGGAATGTATGTGTACTGGAAGCACTGATTATATTGAGGTGTAGCAATACCCAGAGGCCTGAAAAATCGATGGAATATTAAGAACTTTGTGCCTAAAAAAAGTACTTTAAAAAATCGGAAATCTTTGAAAACTCAAAAAATATTGGAATGTTGAATAAGTTCTCGCTGTTTTTCCGTGAAAATGACTGCTTAAAAAAATTATTCATGATGCTTTCAAACGTTTCGAAAGTATTGTGTGATCAACTCCTAATGATTCTGCAAGTTCAACCAGCGTCTGGGATGAGTCTTCGTGAAGTAATGCCTCCAATGCAACACATCAAAATAATTATTTTTAAAGCGGCTAAACCAATCTCTGCATGTTGTTCCCGAAAGACCATAGTCGCTGTAAATCTCAACAGAATTCTATCTGCTTCTGTTGCAGTTCTTTTAAAAATAAAGTAGTGCAGTAAAATTCCCCGCAAATACTCTTTTTGGCATGAAATTTGACATGTTTAACACTATGAAAAGAAAAAATTATTTACACTTCGGCAAAATGACATACACTGAATTTCAAGCGTGCTCATAGTGCTCTTTATAGATGCGTTACCATCTTAAACGACACGCACGCAGTTCTGGTAATGTCATCTATTGGAAAACAGCGAGAACTTATTCAACGACTTAATACTTTTGAAAAATAAATGCAATAGTAGAAAGAAACAAAGATCTTGAAACTTAAATAATAGAGAACAAAAGCGGAAATCCTTCAAAACTTTATTGAATCTGGATCAAAGTACATGTAAATATTGAAAATGACATTCTTTACAAAGAGTCAGCGCTGGACGTAAGCGTAAGGGTGTACTTAGGGAAGTTCTCCGGGGCTCGCATGAAAAGTCCGGGAATTCTTGTACTTGAGCAAAAAAACGAAAAACTTTCGTATTCTTCGTAATAAGAGCTAGTTAATTGCGCAGGAGATTTGTAAAATATTGTTTTTCACAAAGAAAAGCAAGCGCTTGAAGAAAAAACATCTTATTTAAAAAAATAACATTTCGTAAAAATCGTTCGCAACGAGAGGAATTTTTATCGAATCCTAAAATCCCTACTCAGGTCTGTGGACAATTCAGTTTAGAATATACTGTAAAAAATTGAAGTAAATTCAATAAAATTTGTTCAAGTTATGCCGCGAGCCAATGTAGAAAACGTGTTTTCGGAAAAAAAAACGCCTCAATAGTTTTGCCTCCGGTTATTTTGAGTTTGAATGAGAATTTGATGGCTAAAATATAAACTTTTCAATATCAGACAAGATGAATTTTTTGAAGGCCCGAAAGTGTGATCCGAAGTTCAAAAAACGCGTCGTTTTTTAACAACTGGATCGGGGTGAGAGAACCGAATTAAGGCCACAGTAACCGAATTTAGGCCACAGTAACGGGTATAAAATCATGTGCGAATATAACAATTTTTTTCGTATGAAAACGTTATTCACTCATAAAATTAGTTACACATCTATTTAGTATGAATATCAAGCTGTTAGAAAATATATATATGTTTTTCGATTTACAAAATGGTCGACTACTAATATTTTCTTTTGTTATCTTTTTTTTAGACGCTGCGCGGCGTGACATTTAGCATCCACAGTTTTTTACCTAGAACAAAAAACAAAAGTTCTCGTATGTACATTAGAATACCTAGAGAAGTACGTAAGGAATTTAAAAAACATTGTTTTATTCAAAAGTTGTAGGTATTTGAACTTAAGGAGTTACCCCCACTTGCGATTTTCAAAAAATCGATTTTTTTATTGCATTTTTTTGAAGTATAAGTATCTGAGAATATGTCCTGAAAATTTCAAGTCGATCCGAACGAAATTGACTGAGATATGAGCGTTGAAAGAGAAGAATCCGTTGTATAAACGACCGGAAATTGAAACTTTAAACGCGTTTTTCTCAAAATGGCATTTCTGAAGTCGGTGACCAAGATTACTCGAACACTAATGAACCGATCTTCTTGAAATTTTGCAGGCTTATTTAATACATAAAAATGTAGTCTTTAATCGTTCGATTTTTTTCGTTAAAATCGAACCATTAACTTTGACTGTCCGCCATTTTGTGAAAAATGAATATTTTTTAAAATCCTTCGATTAAAGACTAGTTTATACTTATATTTGACTAAATCCATCCGCATTTTTTTTTCAGATGATCCACTTCGCCGCAATGTTGATCACCGCAAACCGTGTATATAAAAACATTATTTCATTGACGGCCATTTGCTACTAAACAATGTAATATTTTTTAATAAAATAATTACTGAAAGTTCTTCAAGATGTGTTCTTTGAGATGGTATATTGATCGAATAAAAAAGTTTTGTAGTTTTCTTTTAAAAAATTCATGAAAAAGGCCTTTTTTGCGCTACAAGTGGGGGTAACGCGTTAAGAAGTGAATTTTCGGTGAAAAGTTTCGTTATATTTGCTCATAAATTGCTCATAAAACGAAAACTTTCCGATTAATCAGAAATTCCGTACGTACTTCTCTACGAAATGCAATTAGGAACATAACTTTTAAGTTTGAAGTAAACCGAGTGAAAATTGTTGAAGTTATTTGTCACGCCAATTGGAAAAAAGCTGTTTCGAGAAGTTTCGAGTAGTCGGCCATTTTGTACATCGAAAAACAAGAATATACATTTTCTAACAGCATGATATTCATACTAAATAGATGTGTAATTAATTTTATGAGCGAATCACTTTTTCATACGAAAAAAATTGTTAAATTCGCACATGATTTTATACCCGTTTCTGTGGCCTAAGGCCTTAATGAATGCAGCGATCTACGATTGTCCGTAAAATTGGCACGGAGAAAACAGCGAGACAAATTGCGATTCGACGCTCGCGCATTGCATACGTACAGTGATTGAGAATTCGATGCCAAATTGGTCGAGAGTTTCGATGACATAGCAGCGGAGACGTCTCGTGAGGTGGGAAAGCACCAGGGCATGAAATCCATGCCCGACGAATTTGTGCAGACCCGTGAAAAAAAAAAAAAATTCAGCGTGCCAGGCCACGTGAGTTTGCCTCGCAGCATTCCGGACGTGCCTGTACTTCCGGATATTCGCCTCAATCCAATCCTCGAAACGGATAGCGGGCTCGGAATCCAAAACATACCCGAACAAATTTCAAATTCCGTAGTATCCCCTCATGTCCCTGACAATAGTTGACCAGAGAGGGCAAAGGAATCTTCCATACAAAAAAAATGAAGAGAGCTAGCAGAATATTTTTTCCCCTTTCACGATCACGTAACTGTGTAGATACATTCAAAAAAGTAAAAACGTCTTTCGTAATGCTTATTCACGAAAAAAAAAATTGCTGACCCTCGGCGAATGCGTAGCGGTATAGTGTAGCTCAAGGGAGGAGATACCTTTAGGTGAGGAAAGAATACTGACTTTCATTTGAAAAAAAAAAATGTTTAAGGAAAGATTTCTTTACTATTTTTGAGACTTAGGGTATGTTTTATTACTTCTTTTGGCTGTTACGTGGTATTTTTTATTTTTATCAATCTTTAAAAATGGCGAAGATATAGCACGGTCTTCTAAAGTGCATTTGCAAAACTGGCGTGACGTGTAGCTAAAAAATTAATCGATCGATTCTGATGAAATTTGGTATAAATCTCCCTAGCCTTATTGTCTAAAATATGACTCTAAATTTGTTTGAAAATTAAGAAAAGTATTTTTTTATTGCAGAATGGAGAAAATTTTTTCGGAAAAATCGATTATTTTGTTTCAAAGTTTGTGTATCATTGGAACTAAAAAAACAAACATTTTGACCGCCCCAAGAATGATGTCGGCATACTTTGCGTTCGGGTGCAGCGCCCAATTTCTACTGCCAGGGTTGCCCAAATGGTACAAGTACGATTCCAGATTCCTACGGTTATTTCACAAAGATATAATTTCGTACAAATAAATTGACATCCTATGGAGCTACCAGAAAATGAATGTCCAACACAAAATAAACATGCACTAGATTTGCAGTTTTAACTAAACAATTCCGTACCATTGCGAATACTCTCAACTTTACTTTTCCATCAGTCCGTTTTACGATAAGTCTGATACGATCAAGTAACAATATTTCTAAATCCCAACTTACAAATATCATTTTCACCCCGTGTACAATATGCACATGTCAACAATTTCCTTCATTTCGGCTTCGTGCTACACTAGAAAAATAAATACATTAGCTGATAAAAATCAGTTATCTTTACAATCAAAGATGTCCCAAATGACAACGAAAATTTTAACTTTTCTTAAATTCTAAAAAAATCTATTTAAAATTTTAACACACTCAAAGTACATAACCTTTTGTTTACGAGGCCGAAAATTGCCACCGTGATTTTGATCAAAAAAGTTTTTGTCCCTAGATCCGTCGTCCAGGCTGCTTTCTATTTCGCCTATCGGACGTTTAATATCTGTGCTCTTACTGCCCACAAATTCATATCTATATGAAAGCTCGAGCGCATAGTCGAAGTTCGTTGCATTCTTTCGGTAGACCCGTCACGGGACAAAACGAGCGCGAAGATAGGAGACGGAACACGATGCTTCTCATACCTCATTCTTCGCTCCGCTCTCTCTCCCCTCTCTTCCCCCCTCTTCCTCTAGGTTCGTCGATGTTATGCCTGCCTGTTACTGTATTACTGTACATGTGAAACATATATAAAAGTGGATACGAGCTCGTGCGCAAGATTCATCACGACCTACTTGCTCATTGTGCGGATGGGAACCAAAGGGTTTGAGGATTCGAATGCTGGTTTATATCCCAGCCATCTATATATATATATATATATCGTTGGATTCAGAGGGATAGATTTCCGGTGGGAATTCCGCTGCGAAGATAACGTATATACAATATATGTTCGACTTGAGAACTTTATACCCTTGTGGATCTCCAATTTGTACGCGTCATACAATACGCACGAAGCGTAAATCCAAGAGATAAGCCTAAATCATTGCCCCAATCCTTTCGATACCGTGCTTATTCTTGTCAAAATCGAAAATCTCCTATCGCAATTTCATATTCAAAATAAAAATAATGATATGACAAGTTTCTTTTGGAAATATACGGTATCTCAAAATGACATGACATTTTAATTTATTAATAAAACATATTATTTATTTGAAAAGTACGAATATTTTCAATTTAATATAGGGTACAAACGTGGAGGTTATGTGTGAAACCCAATATCCAATAAATGGCCGCCTCGGCCCTGTTTGCAAACGTTCACTTTTTTGTCGAAATTTTCAATATCATTTTGGCATAATTACGGACTAATTTAATTAAGGCCGGAGCCTGAATTTGAAGGTCCAAAAAAAGCCCTTTTTCGGGATTTTTTTTAGAAGGAAATAAAACAAGTGAGCCCAGTAAAAATTGAGGTATCTTTTCATGTATATTTGAAATGTATAAAAAAAGTTCAACACGAAACAATAAATGACCGCAGATTTATCAGCCTCCATTCCATGTGCGTTTTGCCATTGCAGTCCCCAATCGGCGGGAAAGATGCAGCTCGTTATTCTTGACCGAACCAAATAAACCAATAAAATGTTCAATTATCATATATTTTTCTTCTGGGGGAATTAAGAAAAAGCTGAACAAATCGTGCAATCATAACTTTTCTCAGGTGAAAAAAATGTGTTTAAAAAAAACCTCAACGTGCTATAAAAATGATTTAAAAATACGTTTTTAACGACTTTTTTAATTGACTTAGATACTGAAGAAAATAAACTTTGGTTTGATACAATGGGTCGTTTAGTTTTTCTGCTATCACGCCCGCCAGCTTGGAAAAATTGTGAAAATGAAAACTGGAGAAAACGCGCTTTAAAGTTTTCAATAGAAGGAAACATCAATATGAAATATCAATCGCTTCTCTGCTGTTTGCTGGCCCTGTATCTTTGGAGATATTTACAATTGGCCTCTGTAACTTTGTAAATATATTTTTAGATAGTTTATCTATCGATTTAAGCAATAAAAAAAAGATTTTTCGGACCTTCTAATTCAGGCTCCTCAATTGTGTCAATCCTTAATTGTGCCTCGAATTGCTCCCTTGAGCTCGGGAACCATGAAACTTCGTCTGCAATAACTATCCAGTAACAATGCAGCAAGTAACAATTTCTATGCGTAGCTCGATCGTGTATTTCTCCATGACTAAACCTCAATACTTTCTGATGCCAGTTGTCAAAGAATAGTACTCTATGTTCGCCACAAAAAAATGGCGGGCAATTTAAAATGTCAGGTCATATTGAGACATCCTTCATGAAATACTTGAGGTAATGTTTTTTTTAAGCTAGCACGGATGTGCGAGAGTGTGCAATTCATCAGAGAGTGTGCAATTCATCAGATGTGAGAGATGATTTTACATACTAATTTTTAGATGCTAATATAAAAACGCAGACTCTGCCCGGTTTTTAGTATCCGGAGTATTTTTTTTCTATACTGTATCAGGTAACAAAAATTATAAAAAAGATCTGACACACATATCAAAGTATTTAATGGGAAGAAAAAAATATTCACTCGAGCGAATTTCTCCCTGACAGTTGCCACGAAAGAAGCACCAGAATCGGGGCAATCTAAAAAACACTTGCTTACTCAACGTGACAGTTCCGAATAAGCGTGTGACTAATTTTTCTCCCAGAATCAGTGTATCGAGAATTTCGGACTCGTAATATTTCGCAAAAAAGAACACGTAAATTTATCGCCAATCTGGCCAAGTTCCGTGTCGCGGAAGCGTGGAACCGGAAACATCAGTATATTTTAATAATAGATCGAGAGACTTCGAACCGGGCCTAACGTAAATCGCGGGTGTAAATCGTTCAGAGTTTCCACGCGACACAATAAATTACCCAAAATCTTCGGGCACGCTTGAAGAAGAAGAGGAAGAAGAAGTGGGACGAATAAAACGAGAACAAGACGATACGGACGAAAACTGAAAAGTCTGGAAATATCGTACGCGGAAATATAAATATTTTCGAGTGATAGTTTTCGCGGAGTCGGTAAAAAGATTGTTGGACATTGTAAGTATAATAACAGCGTAAAATCCGGAGCAAATCCCACCCACAACGGTACAACGTTGACCCTATTTATAACTGACAATCCACTTTCCGCCGACCCCCCCCCCCCCCCCTCCGCCCCTCTGTCTCTTCGACTCCCTCGCAGACGACGAGCGCGAAACCTTTGAAAATAGGTAAATGTGCCATGTGCGGTTTAACAACAAATGCGAATTTGTATGTGTGGCGATGTCACGGAAAACGAACAACAATACGGTAAAAATCCTCCGGCACATACCACCAACAGAAGGCACGTTGCACAAATCGGATACATTCGCAATGGAGGAACGAGAGCATTTTTAACATCTTTATTTCGTCGCTTTTCTCGCTTATATATTTCGCGTCAAAGCTCGACCCGCCAGCCGGAAATTTCACAATTCTGCTATCACGAACTCTACGGGTCACCAAGCTTTTGACAAGCCGGTGTGGTATATCGAAATATAGTTGTAAAGAGCACATTTGGCGGTTCTACAAAAATCACGAGCTTCGGTGATCAGAAGAGAATTATTGGATTTGTTTTTTTCAATAGCAAGATTCAAGCGACGAGCGCTGAATTAATATGTAGAGAATCGAGGGGCCGGGTTGAAATTCCGAACTTTGAATGCTCCGGCGGTTTAAAATTCCGAATTTTAATGTCCCGAAATTCAAGATGGGGCCGGAGTGAAATTCCGAACTTTGAATGGTCAGAACGCTCAAGAGTCCGAAAGAACAGTACCCTGAAAATTCAAAACTCCGAAAGTATTTTACACGAAAGACGAAAACTCCGAAAATCTTAACACCGTCAAAATAATTCGACTATGGGAGTTTTAAAAGTTCGTGTGGATTCGTTCGGAGTTTTAATCTTTCGGGGTAGTATATTTTCGGAGTTTTGAGCATTCTGATCAGTCAAAATTCGGAATTTCAACCCGGCACCAGAATCGATTTTACATCAAAATGCGGAATGATAATAAGATTATGGGTAAAAAATAAGTTTTGTATTTGTACTATTTTTCATATTAGTCTAAACCAGGGTTGGGCATATTCAATTTTTTTTTCATTCGTGAATAATAAAGAAACTTATTTAAAATTCGTTTTGAAAATGAATAAAGGACCCCAATGGATTCAGTATTCATTCCGAAAAAGGAATAATGAATCCTACTGAATTCAGTATTCATTTCAAAATGAATAATGAATCCTACTGGATTCAGTATTCATTTCAAAATGAATAATGACTCCAACTGAATTCAGTATTCATTGCAACATAAGTAATGAATCCAACTCGATTCAGTATTCATTCCGTATTCGGATATCATCGAATTGAATAATCTGAAAAAATGGACGATGGAAATGGGACAAATATAATGTCCCATTTCTACGCGCATTTCTTCAGTTACTAGAAACTAAGGGCGCGATTTCCCTTGGGTAAATATAATGTAATCGCATGATAATGTTTCAATAGAATAAACATGTTTTCTGTCAATTTTTCCAGATTATTCAATGTGATGATATCCGAATACGGAATGAATACTGAATAGAATGGGATTCATTACTTATGTTGAAATGAATACTGAATTCAGTTGGATTCATTATTCATTTTGGAATGAATATTGAATCCAACTGGATTCATTATTTATTTTGAAATGAATACTGAATGCAGTAGAATTCATGATTCATTTTCGGAACGAATACTGAATCCAACTAGATGCATTATTTATTCTCAGAAAGAATACTGAATCGAGGTGGATTCATTATTGAAAAAAAATGAATACCCATCTGACATGTATTCGGTATTATTTTCCTACTCGAATATTAAAGGTATTCGAGTATGCCCATCTCTTAGTACAGTCGTGCTGTATATTGGAATCGGAGAAAATTAGAAGAAGGCTGGTTTTTTGACAGGTGATTTTGTGGGTGCCGGGGTGCTAATGCCAAGTTTGCCTAAAAATCGGGGTGTAGGGTTTTTTTCTAGGGGATGAAGGGGGATAGGGGTGGATTGATGCCAAACTACAACCCTTACGAGGTCGGCTCCACGAGACAAAATGTTCAGAAAAATCCGGACTTTATATTTGTCCAAAGCGTCGAAGTCAGGGAAGTTCATTTTGAGGGTGAAAAAGTGGGGTGAAATTTTGAAAAATCAGTTTTAATTCACTAACTCTTTAGGAAAAATTCAGAAAATTTTTATTCAAATAGGAAAGTTGTAGCCCTTGAAAAGATGCGTCGATTGAGTATTCGATCATCTCTCTCCGATAATATCTTCAGCCCCATAAAAATGATGGAAATATAAAAAAAAAATTGTTCATTGAATAACTCAAAAACAATTCATTTTTCGAGTATGGTTTAAATGTACGAAATGTAGGGAATAACTTTCTCTACATTTTTGTTTCTATGGACCACCCTTGAATTTCGCTTTTTCCAACCCCTCTCGGGGGTTGAAAATTCAAAATGAAATTCTGGGGAAACTATTGACCGTACGAATTTGCCGCCGTGGAAAGATTTGTAGCTTGAACTCTCAGCTACATTCTTGTCCATAGCGTTAAATACGTATCTCTTCATTTTCGATTTTAAAAAGTGGGGAGAACGTACCAAAAATCAGTTTTTTGAGAATAACTCTTCGGGAATTTTTTTTCCGAACTCTATTTAAATGAAACAGTTGTAGCTCTCAAAAATTCGCGTCGATTGGGTATGAAGTTATCCCTCAATTCCAAAAGTAACCCCCCCATAAAAAATGACGAAATACTCTGAAAATTTTGTTTTCGTGATTATTCAAAAATGGTCGATTTTACGGGTGCAGTTTGAATGTACGAATTTTACCATGTTTTCATCCCGTAACGAAAATAAAAATATTTTTATTTTTTGCCGGATAAGTTTTGAGTGTACGAAATTTGTCATTGGGGATAATTTGTTCATTGAACATTCAGCTCCAATTTTATTCATAGACTCAAACCCGCGAGGTTGATCCTTGGGGGGTGAACAATCAGGGTAAACAATCTTTGGTACAGTTATTTCGATAATTCCGTTATATCGATAATTTCGATATAACGGAATATCGATATAATACAGTTATATCGATATAATTATCGATATAATGCAGTTATATCGATAATTTCGATAATTCCGATAATAATAAATTAAATTATCCCCAATGACAAATTTCGTACACTCAAAACTTATCCGGCAAAAAATAAAAATATTTTTATTCTCGTTACGGGATGAAAACATGCTAAAATTCGAGGGTTGTTTATATGAACGAAAATGTAGGGAACATTAATTCCTACATTGTGTACATTAAAACTGCACCCGTAAAATCGACCATTTTTGAATAATCACGAAAACTAAATTTTCACAGTATTTCGTCATTTTTTATGGGGGGGTTACTTTTGGAGTTGAGGAATTACTTTATACCCAATCGACGCGGATTTTTTAGAGCTACAACTGTTTCAGTTAAATAGAGTTCGAAAAAAAAATTCCCAAGGAGTTATTCTCAAAAAACTGATTTTTGGTACGTTCTCCCCACTTTTTAAAATCGAAAATGAAGAGATACGTCTTTAACGCTATGGACAAGAATGTAGCTGAGAGTTCAAGCTACAAATCTTTCCATGGCGGCGAATTCGTACAGTCAATAGTTTCCCCAGAAGTTCATTTTGAATTTTCAACCCCCGAGAGGGGTTGGAAAAAGCGAAATTCAAGGGTGGTCCATAGAAACAAAAATGTAGAGAAAGTTATTTTCTACATTTCGTACATTTAAACCATACTCGAAAAATTGATTGTTTTTGAGTTATTCAATGAACAATTTTTTTTTTGATATATCCATCATTTTTATGGGGCTGAAGATATTATCGGAGAGGGATGATCAAATACTCGATCGACGCGTCTTTTCAAGGGCTACAACTTTCCTATTGGAATAAAAATTTTCTGAATTTTTCCTAAAGAGTTATTGAATTAAAACTGATTTTTCAAAATTTCACCCCACTTTTTCACCCCCAAAATGCACTTCCCCGACTTCGACGCTGTGGACAAAAATAAAGCCCGGATTTTTCTGAACATTTTGTCTTATGGCGCCGACCTCGTGGGGGATGTAGTTTGGCATCAATCCACCCCTATCCCCCTTCATCCCCTAGAAAAAAACCCTACACCCCGATTTTTAGGCAAGCTTGGCATTAGCACTCCTGGCACCCACAAAATCACCTGTCAAAAAACCAGCCTTCTTCTAATTTTCTCCGAATCCGGTGTTTTTCGACGACAGCACGACTGTACTATCTGGTCTGAACCCTTAGATAAATTTTTAGTAATACTTCTAAACCTTGTTGCTGAACAACGAGTAAACATTTATTGGATTAGTGTTTTGGCAGTAGAACAAAAGTAAAGAGTGGTAAACGAATTCACAGGAAACCGATTTGACATCGAGATGCCGAAAAATCATAAAATATTGGTGCTTAGAAAAAGTTTCGCCTTTGTAGTATTTTTGAGTAGTGTAGTCTCTTGCAAATAGGGGAGAGTGGAGTACAATGTATCACGGGGCCCTGTGAGCTAGCTGCGATTTCTCGGAGGTATGTACCTCGTGAAATCCGAAATTTGTTGTGTTGGACCGCGATTTATATTTGGTTTCGTCAGACCTAAAACAAAGTCGATAGCAGCTCACAAAGAATTATTGAAAATTAAAAATTGATTTGAAGCTTGGGAAAAAAATATTTCGCTCGCCGGACAAACGTAAAATAATATGCAACTTTCTGTAGCGACTCGGATTTTCGGTCCTAATCGATAGTTTTATTATGAGCTGACTTATCATGAATATGTGACTTTTATTTTTCCATTCGTAGTTTAACTTATAGTTATTTTCACCAATAGTCAAATATTTAACTAGTGGGGTACAATGTATCACCAAGATGTGTGGCACAATGCCCCGACTCCCAATGAGGAAACAAAGAAGTGACGACACTCCGAAGAAGCGCGATGTGTCACGGGCCGCTGTCAACGACCTGCGATTGGTAAAAATAAGACGTTCCCGTGACATTACTGATTTTATACTGATTTTGTTTGGGTTCTCACTGTTATGTGTAAAAATCTGTTATCTATGTTAGAAAAATATAAGAGTTTCAACCGCCTCATTGTACCCTACGTTTCGCAGTAGTTGACACACTGTACCCACTTATATGATACATCGTACCCCACCCATGGGGTCCAATGAGCCAAGCCGCAATTTTTTTTCGATCCCATTATTTTGGTACTTTTGATCTTTTTTCAAAAAAATATGGGAGCTTCATTGTACGCCCAAAGGTCTATAAAATCGGTTATGACCTTTTTTTCTAATTCGACTCTCTTGATTAGAGTAAAAATTCGTTAGAAAAAAAAAGTGACTCACTGTACCCCACCTTCCCCTTCCCCTAAAAAAAATTAAGTGTCTCCAAAGCTCCAATGGCCAAGTTGGAGCATTGACGAGCCCTTCAAAACATTCAAGAGCTCATAAAATACTGAATATTGTACCAACACAGACTGCACCGCCACGAAAAATGCGAAATTCAAAGAGTCGGCAGGCTCGGCACTTTCAAATTTCAAATTAAATTTTAAAAAAGTGGGAGGTATTCCCGAGCCGAAAAAATTAATCGTCGAAGAAACTTCACAAAAACGAATAAACATCTGTATGCTCTAAACTCTCTTAAACTGCACCAGCATTTTTCCTATTACGGCTGTACGATTATTATTCTTTCAAACTCCGAATTTCTCCCCACTTGGCGCCTTTGTAACATTCTTTTTCTCAAAAACCAAAACTTTTCTGTTTTTTCCTCGAATCGCTAGCAGACTTTTTCCATGACGATAACCAAAATGTTCGTTTCGCCGTTGAGCGGAAAAACCCAAAGCACCGAAAGCGTCCAAATGTTTGTTGTTGCCCGAAAACACAATTTTCTATGTGCGAGGGAAAAATAAACGAGTGCATTTGAGAAGAGGATAAGATCAAGAATCTTAAGAGCATGTACCAAGAACTTTCAAGATTAGAGATCGGATCCCAGATGCTTGAAAAGAAGAAAACGTTTATTTATCGTCCAATACATCTCGAAATTCAAATATGAAAAACCGGTTCGGACACTCGTTCGATTCCAGCTTTGGCATTATATGAGATAAGAGAACCCGAGAGATTGCGTCCGAACACTGATTTTGTGGGCGAGGAAGAGAGAGATCGAGCCATAGTGAGAGAGAGAGAGAGAGAGAGAGAGAGATATCTCGGGGTTGCTAGCGAGTGGTAGGTCGAAGGGTGAGAATATGCAACCAAGGGGGTGGTGTGCGCCGTCGACGCAAGAGCGCGGGGTGGGGGATAATCAGGGATGGCGTCAGAGCGGCCCCGCATAGCTTGGTCCTGCCTCGTCCGTGTACTCAGTCGGCTGGCAGACTCTGCACGAGCAAGAACTTAGACCGTGACTGGGCGCCTCCAACGAGGCGTCGGTTTACGAAAATTGTGCTCCTTCAAAAAGAAAAACAAAGTGTATTAATTCACTCTCAAATATATCGATAATCGAAAAAAAAACGCGTCTTGTTCTATCTCGAAGTAAATCGAAAAACACCCACGCAATGGCGGTGCTAAAGAAGTAACAAAACGAGTGCAAATAAACAAAAAGAGCCTTACAAGCCATAATTGAATAGAGCAGAAGAGATTCCACTTTTTTTTCCAACAGATCCGAGTGCTAAACTGATAAGCAAAAGTCAGTGAACAATGATTTCACTGCCATTGCAGTAAAACGATAAAAACAATAAAATTGAAGAAAAAATCGTGTTATCGGAAAGTCCGAAGTGTCGATCGGAGGCGATCGGGAGACGTTCTTTTTAGCACCTGCTGCTCAAAAGACGAAAAAGTGGGGGGGAAAGGTGTAAAGGAACGGATCGCTGCCCTCGATCTTCGTATTCAAGCTGAGATCTCCTATATAGGTCCTCGCGAGAGCAAACTATCTATCGTTTTTCGTTCCCAATCTTTTCGTTCACGCTTCGTCGATATTCCGTGAGAACCTCAGGCTTTTGTTATCGCAAAAGTCTACCTTTTTGCAGTTTAATCATTGCGCAATATACCAATAGCGTAACGTGATTATACCATAAATACGTACACAGCACTCGTGCATCACCCGGTCATTGATCGAATACCGAAATAAGAAGCGGCACGGGTCACAAATATGGCTATCGTACGTGTAACACGAAACACGAAGTGAAACGTGCAGGCCTACTAGCTCGGTGCGTTGAACTATCCTACGGACAAAAAGTACCTCCGTTTTCTCTTCTCCGCACCAAAAGCATCGATTTCTAATTCGAATAAACGAAGGAGCAAAAAATAAATAGTGAATTGAAACTGGGGAAGAGTTTTCGAGGCGAAAACGTCACACCGAACAGTAAAATACTCCGAAAAGCAAAAGTTGCCCCGAAATACTCCGAAAAATTGAGGCTGCTCCGTGTTGGGTTTCCTTTGGAGCCGATAAATGTCGAAACGACGAATGCATGGATTTCCATATAGGTGGTGAAAGTGTTCGACGATCGTTGCTGCAAAAGTAACAATTGGTGAGAAAATCACAGTCAGGTGATATTTCAACGAAATATTTCACCCCGATGCAACAATAGCCGCAGCGTGCAAGACAAAAGAGCTGAGCGTGTGTGCCTTCGAGACTCGCGAGAAACAAAGGAAGCTGGTTGGGAAAAAAAAGTGTGCTGCAGCCTGAGGTGCATCGTCAATCCCTGACTGAAGGAGAGAGCGAAGAGGTGGTAAAAAAAGAATCTCGAGAGTCTCGGTCGAACAAGACCTGTTGTTGGCCAGGGAAACAGGTTCGATATACCGTTCGCGACGAAGGTGAACTCGTTTTCCACATTGTTGCAGCGTGAATCTCAACGAATTTCTATGGTGATAACTCAAGTCAACGAATAATCGAATAAAACACACACGTCACCGGACAATTATTCAATTCTCAATCCAACTTGACATCGGCTGATCGCAAAATTTTGTCAAATTTTGAAATTCGCTTTGCAAAACGCGGTAAGCAGCGACAGAGTGCGCTTTTGGTGGGGAGATAAACAATTGTTTAGTGGTATCGGAAGTTGAACGAAAAAAGTTGATTCGCGATAAGGATCGTCCGCGACTTCGGGACATTCGAACGGAGATTGGCCAAAATTCCGTCTATTATGAAGAAGGTAACCGAGGTATTGAAGACGCGAGTGATCAGCTGACTAGCCGAGCTGTTCGGCGAACGCTCTGACAGCCGGATAAAAATCAATGCCCAAGACGACAAAACGGACAAGTCCAAGGATCCGAAAAATCATCCTGCTTGCTCCGTCATGACGTTCAGCACGACCTTTCACAGCGAGAAATCGCAATTCACCAACGAATCAGCCAATCGGTAATTTTTTGCCAATTTTTTTCTCACAATACGCTGGTCCGAGGTTGCGAGGTTTTTTATCCGATGCTGAGAAGAGAGCCGTTATTTTTTTTTTTTTACGGCAAAGCGTTCTTTTTGTCATTTCCTATTTATTCATCTTCCAGTTTGGTGATACAATTGTTGCAGTTAATTTACAATTTCTTCCAATCGAATAACCATTTTCAACATGCATAGTCTTTATTCGTAGCAATGTATGAGAAAAAAAAACAAGAATTGTAAAATTTAAATTTATGAATTAATTGTTCGTATCTTTGTGAAAATTCATTAATTAATTTTGATAAAGTTTTGATGATTAATTAGTGGAAATTTTATGAAAATGTTCTTCCTACATTAGTCGATAGTTTTTACGACAGAAAACAATCTATTTATAGTCAACGAGACGTATGTTCGAGAAAAAAAGAAGGAATTTTAATGACGCTGAAGTTTACATCGTTGGAATGCAACGAAAATCGTTTTTTTTTTCTTTAATTTTCCAAATTTCGATCGACGAATTTGAGCTCCAAAAATCACGCAAATATTTTTTAGGATTCTTCCTTAGCTATCTATAACAAATTCGCAAAATATGATTTTGGATGATAATGAAAATAATAAAATGAAAAAAATAATTCGTTGCGTCCCAATGATACAAACTTCAATCCCATGGAATTTTCAGTTATGAGTATTTTGACAAAAGAATTATTTAAATCTAGGATAACTCTGATATATTTTTACTTGTATGTTCTATTTATTCATTTTCGAATTTGGCGATACGATTGTTGCAGTTAATTTACAATTTATTCCAATCGAATAACCATTTTACACATGCATAGTCGTTATTCGTAGCAATGTATGAGAAAAAAAAGAATCGTGAAATATACAATTATTAATTAATTGTTCGTTTCTTTATGAAAATGTATTCATTAATTTTGATAGAGTTTCGATTATTAATTAATTGAAATTTCATGAAAATGTCCTTAGATTAGTCGATAGTTTTTACGACCGAAAACAATTTGTCTATCTTCACGGAGACGTATATTCGCGAAAAAAAGAACGAAATATAAATTTTGAGTATTTTGACCAAAGAATGATGAACTGAAATGATAAAGTTAACCCTAATATATTTTTATTTCTATTTCCTATTTATTCATTTTCCAATTTGGTGATATTATTGTTGCAGTTAATTTCCACCTTCTTCAAATCGACTAACCATTTTAAACATGCATAGCCGTTATTCGTAGCAATGCATGACGAATGAAAAACAAGAATCGTGAAGTATGCAATTGTTAATTAATTTTTCGTTTCTTTATAAAAATGTATTCATTAATTTTCATGAAATTTCTGTTATTAATTTATTGAAACCTTCTCACATTAGTCGATAGTTTCTACGACTGAAAACAAATTGTTTATAATCAACGAGACAAGATAATCGAGAAGAAAATAATAAAAGATAAATTATGAGTATTTGGACCAAATAATAATGTTTAACTCGGTTCACCCTGCTATGTTTTTAATTGCATCTCCTAAATAAGATAATTAATTTTTTATTACTTTCCTTTCAAATATATATCTGGTAGATTATAAACAAATTGTTTTTGGTCCTAAAAAAAATATGAACTAATGTGAGAGGGAAACATTTTCATAACATTTCGATTAATCGATCATTGAAATTTTATGAAAACTAATTAATAATACATTTTCGCAAAGAATACTTGTTTATTTTCGCGCATTGCTACGAATAAGGACTATGCATGGTGAAAATGGTTATTTTATTGCAAAAAAGTGTAAATTAACTGCAACAATTGTATTACCAAAATGGAAAATGAATATTTATTAATTTTCCATTAATATATAATATAATTGTTACAGTTAATTTACAATTTTTTGCAATAAAATAACCATTTTCAACATGCATAGTCCATATTTAATTCGTAGCAATGCGCGAAAATAAACAAGTATCCTTTAGAAAAATGTTGCTGCTACGAAAATTAATTAGTTCTCATCAAATTTAAATTATCAATTAATCAAAACCTTATGAAAATGTTTCCCTCCCACATTAGTTGATATTTTTTTACGACCGAAAACAATTTGTTTATAATCTACGAGACATATAATTGGAAGGAAAATAATAAAATATCAATTATGAGTATTTCGACCAAAGAATAATTTGAAACTCGGTGAACCCCGTTATATATTTCACCTTGGGCAATATTTTCTCCATCAACACATAGCTCGATGCACAAATAAATGAGATCGCCTCAGCAATCGAAAGGTTATTCCCAAAAAACAATTTTTCTCAGACTCCGTTGATTCAACGCGAGCACACAACGTTAATCCTATATACCATATACGTATATGCCGATCTTTCCTACATTCGGGAAAAATTCTCCTGCCCTGCCGGGCGTGACGTTCGCCGCGTCGACCTCGATCGAAAGGGAGCGATTGTGAAATTCGCCCAAAAATAATATTTGTTCGACATTCGGACCATTCGTCTTGTGCAAAACCGCGTGCGGTTTTTTCCCGATAACACGTCCCGCGGAAATTCTCGACGTGTTTTTTCCCCGCGACTTTATAATTCGCATAGCTGGAAGGAGATGTCCTTGTCTCGGAGAAACCGCAATAAATTACTCGGTCATTTCGATTCTCATAAACAAAGAGAGAAAAACGGCAAACGGAAATGTACACATTGCCGCTTCCAAATTTATGGGTTTCCGAAATCTTTTTTTCCGTGCTATCAACGTTCGTGCGAAAATCAATAGCATCGAACTCGGAAATACTTTGATTCGTGGCTTTCGAGAAGCTTGAGAATGCATTAGATCCGCCGCCAACTGTTCTGCACAGGACAAAAATACGATGTTGAAGGTTGCATCGTTGGAACGCAACTAAAGTTCTTTACATTTTATTTTTCTCATTTTTATTATTGTAGATATTTTTTATAGATTTATATTGTAAGACCGCTGAATCAGTATTTGAAAAAAAAAAGTTGAGCGATTTTTGTAGCCACAATGTGCCAACAAAAAATTGAAGAAATACGGATATATTAATTTTTATTGCATTCCAACGATGCAAACTTCAACCTCGTACAAAAATTAAGGCAGTATTGTTGTCTAGAGCGCTTTTTGGAGGTCATTTTTAGAATGGAATAATTGTCTTTCTTCCGAATCTGAAGTCTATTTTCTGAATTTTATCCGAAGTCTTCTTTCTGAATTTTTTTACACGTGTTTATTGATCTTTCAAGAATGTGTACAGATTAAAAATTTAGATATTTATTATCATCTACTTTTGTATGTTTGTAAGGGTGCACGGAAAACGTTGTATGATACTGAAAAAAGAAAACGAAACCATTCTTAATCTGAATGAGTGTTGTGATGTTTGGTACCAGATTCAGCAAAAAAAATGTCTACACCATGACAGCATGCTAAACTTTGATTACCAATTTTTCCTATTTTTCTGACCATTAAAGAGTTATGTAAAAAAAAATTTAAATTCATTCGACTGAACTCTGCTATCAACGTTGGAAAACAGTCGAAAATCCAAATCTGAACTCTATCGGCCAATTGATTATCGAACTTTCGTGGTTGCCGACTCGGGAAATATAATTTCGAAAAAAACGCGTTTTAAATTTGTATACCCTTCGTAGCATATACCTGAGCGTACTCCTTATAATTTCTATAACTCGGTTAATTTTATGAGTACCATTTAACAATTTTCCCACATTTATTTCGAAAGGTTTATAGAAAAACATAATCAAATATAAAAAAAATGATTTTTTTTCAAATTTCTTGACAACAATACTGCCTCAAGGGGGGACGCCACTGCGGCGGGCCGAAAAATGATCGGTATTATTGATTTGGGATTTGAAAAAAAGGATATCTTATTGAGCATACCTCGAACTCATTTCGTGTAAATTTTTATTTAAATAAATAATAATTCTAAAAAATAAAAAATGTTCCAACATCCGGATCGATAACTTGGTTGATCTGAAAAATAAAAAGGTTTTATAATTTGTATAAACATGGTTCTCGTCGTCGGTAGCCGTTTTTTCGAGAGAAAAAATGCACAAAATGGCGAACGGTAAAAAAAGTGTAATTTCGGCGAATTGTTTACTTATATTCGGGGGCTTGAAAAATATTATATTAGAAAGAAAATTTGTTTTGTTACAAATCGGACATTTATAATAAAGCTAAAGTTATGATTCCGGCCAGGTCAAGAAAAGTCGTTTCGAGGAAAACGCGATTAAAAGTTTTAGCATACGTATATAATTACGCCACCCGCTCTCACTAAATCGTCTGTAATTTGGTCAATTTCCAATATTTTAAATCGATTTTTTTATCCATATATTCTTAAATATGTGTACGTTAAGAAAATGAAAAAAAAATCTTACTCGTCATAGTGCCCCCCCCCCCCTTAAATTACGAAGAGCAATCGTCGCTCTGTTTGCATGTGGTCTTTTCGACCTTACACGTACTCGAAGGGCTGAAGCGTTAAAACTTCTTCATAGCAACGAGAACGAAGTTTCCGCAATGCGGAAGCAAAATATTCCTGAATAACTTGTAATTTCCTGACGGCGATGAGGAGGGAAAAGAAAATCGATTTGCGAAACGGACGAAAGGATTTGCGTTGAAAACATGTATATATAAATGTTGCGCACCTGAGCGGAAGCCAAACCACATTTATTTGTATAAAAAAAACGAAACCAGCCATTTATGGAAAAAAAGTGTCACTGTACAGTCAGTATGCACGTACGCATTTTCCTTTGCGCATACAACCGTAAAAATGTCACAATAAAAAAAAGGCAACACTTCCGTCAACGATAATTGTCTCACCCACATATACGTAATCCGTTCATCGATCGTCTGAGCTCGTGATCCGTGGCACGAGCGCTGCTTCCTGCTGATCGTTAAAAAGCACCGTCCACGCAGCAATAATAAACCGTAGGTACAAAGTTAAAGAATACACACGATTCACGTAACGCGCGTATGTTTTGGGAAGGTTGCCTTCTTTGTTTGTCGAAATTACGCTCCGTCTGCATCGTGCGCGATGACGTCCGCAATAAATGTCGTGCGCGTACATGCAATTAGCATTTTATTAGGTGCCTGCACGTGTCAACGATTGAACAATTTAATGCGAAGCGAAGTAGAAACTATTCCAATGGAATGTTGTGTATATAGTCATTTGTTTATTTATTTTCCCTTATTATTTACATATGCGTAATTTTTAAATAATTATAATCACAATATGATGTAGAGTCGAATAATAACAAACGCGGAAAAATATTTGTGCGTAATTCTCTACAATTTATTTATATTAATAAACACGAAACAAACTACTATGGACAATGAATAAATAACACGATAAATCCAAGCACGCTAAACGTGCGCGGGGTGGTCGGTTGGGTCTACTTGGGTTACGACTACTGCACCAAAATAAATATTTAATAATATAGTATAATAATAGACGCGATTTAATATCATAGCATAGTAATAGAAATTACTATGGACAATAAATTTCAATATTGAAATAAATTTGCAATACATTTTTTTTTAAACATGTTTGAATAATTTTTTTGGGTTACGATTACTCCTCTATAATAAATATTTTTGAGCCACTACTATAAGTAGGGAATAATATCAAACATGAATATGATGATATCAATAATATCAAATGTTATATTATTTTTCAGCGTTAAGAATCGTTCAAAAAAATTCAGCCAATTTTGAGATGGAGCTCCGTGGTGACATTTTTATCACATATATATATATATATATTGTCCTGTTATGAATGGATAATCCTGCAAATGTCGATAGGTCAGATCATGTCCTACTATATGCTGGAATTTTAATTTAGTAAAAGTTCCACGGTTGGCGAGGTAAAAATCATCTGCTTTTGGTTTTTTCGCATGCCATTTCCACAAATAATAACTTTTTCTCACCCGGTTTTTTTAAAATACTCTTGGTTATTTATTCTATCTATAAACATCTTCTTTTTATCCTTAAATGTTAAGGAACGATTATGAAAAAAGATCTTATGCAGAATTTTCCTACGAACTAATTCGAACATCTGATTTTGATAATCTGCGGTGTAAAAAAATGTACTACAGTCAAACCTCGATATAACGAAGATTTGTCCATTCCTTTCTGATAGACACCCGAAACCTTCATACAACATCATAATAATATACATTTTGCTCTAATTGCCAATTACTTGTAAAAATTGATATAATCAAAACCTTTCTTTCTTTAAAAAATTTCCCTGTATTCATAGTACCAATATATTTTTTTAAACATTTTAAGGAACATGACCTCGATATAACGAATACTCGATATAACGAACTTCCCTAGAAATTTGTTATATCGAGGTTCGACTGTACGCATATTGTGCCAATTATACTTCAAAAAGTTGCTTAGTTAGTGTCGATTTATATCATTTGTAGAAATGGCCTGCGAAAAACCAAAAGCAGATGATTTAAAAAAAAAATAACATAAAGCCCAAAATCTCGAAAACCGTGGAACTATTACTAAACTGAAATTCCAGCATATAGTAGGACACGTTCTGACCTATCGACAGTTGCAGGATTATCCATTTATAACAGGATACCCTGTATACACACACACACACACACACACACACACACACACACACACACACACACACACACACACACACACACACACACACAAATATATATGTATGTGTACGAGTTAGACATCTGTGGACCAAGACATCAATTACATCGTGTGTTAAAAAAATATATATATATATATATAAACACGAATTGAAAAGAGCTTCGTATATTCGCAAAATTCTTTCTACAACAAAGTGCTCTCACTCGCCGTGAAATACCCCATACATATAGGAAAAGCTGTAGTGTAGATGGTGCGCAATATCGATTCTATTATCGGAAACCGTTCGATCGCACAGGCGTTTACGTGGACAGCAAGTTTTGCGTGTTCGCGGTACAAAAATCGTCGTAACCAAGGGTACGACTGTTTTTTTTTTCTTATTCTTTCTCGAGCTTTTGATATGCATATGCTTTTCGGTCTCTGTTCCACCAAGCACGAAAACAACGAGATACCCCTCTGCATTCATTAATACGAGAAGCTCTCACAGGGAACGAAAAAATCGCGCCTATCGAATTTTGTTAAGGCAAACGAGCTGGAAAACAAGGAGGGCGTCGTTTTTCATCGGCACTGGGACGTTTTCAGTATGTGCGGGCTCGAAAACTTTTATATTAAGCGAAGCGAAGGGAGAGAGCGCGACTCGATCATTTTTCATTGACGCTCTTTTGTTAAAAAAAAACGTTATTTATTTTGCGACTAAAAGATAAAACCTTCCGTCAAAATAGCGAAATTGGAATAAATGGGTCTGCCCTTGGTTGAGCCGTTAAATTTGAGCTCTTAAATTTTCATTTTCTCAAAGGTTGATTACATTTTTCATAAATTGCTACACCGGTGGATGAGCTCTGATTTTTTTTTTAATTGATTATTTTTTCTTCTCCTGAGGCCATGTAGAACGGAATTTCGGCAACGCCAAATTTTGAAATGTGAACGTATATGATAAAATTTATGTACGGTATCAATTGTCACGGTAATTCCACTTTTGCTGAATTCTCAGTCCTTTGTCACCAGAACGAACACGATACTGAATCACCTAAGCTTCAAAAGAGGCACGCGCGCCGATCATTGGAGCATACGATAAGCGCGGTTTTTCCGCGATCGAAATATATTTCGTCCGCGATTGACTATGAATTCGTCACGTTCCAAATGCGAAACGAGCATGGAGCGAGCTCGTGCTTATTCTCCTACAGGACGAAAAAAGGAACATTCCTTGCGCGTGATCCTCGTATAAATGGGATATTCTGGTCCAACTGGTCGTACCTTCACGCAATCCATCGCTGATTTTTCGATCGCCAATTAATAAGCGAGCCACAAATAGCACGTAGTTTTTTCGGTAGTTGTCCGCAAACCCGTCAACACACTGACGCCAATTTGTCTGGTTACTACCTACGGTACACGACTTTTCAAATTTGTTCTTAATGCGGCCAGGCTTTATCAAATAAAACCTGGCCTCAATTGAGCCAGATTTTTATCAAAGTCCATTAAAAATGCAACGAAAGTTCTTTTTTTAAATGTATTTCTTCAATTTTTGTATCATCCGAATTCTTATACTGCCATCTTAGGCTGTATATTTTTTCGAAGGATCCTAAGAAATGATTGAGCGATTTTTGTAGTCTAAATTTGCTAAAAGAATGTTCCGTCTACTAAACTTTCGTTGCGTTGCAACGATGCAAAATTCCACAGCATTAAAAAAAAAAACTATATATCTTTCATAAGTATCAACGGTACAAAGTGCTATGGACCCAATGTCCAGAGGGGGTGATTCGGTGGATCGAGACGATGTTGAAGTTTGCATCGTTGGAATGCAATGGAATTAAATTTTTTTACTCGTTTACCCTACAAACGTCACTTGCACATTTTTTTTCTCCATATTTGTATTAGACATCTACGACCTTAAAGTACAAAAAATATTGGATACTAATAAAAATAACGAAATAACAAAGAATTATTTTTGCATACCAACGATGCACATTTCCACATCATTGGATCGACTTATATAGAGTGCTGCATGTATTACATACATAGACGAGGATATAATTGTGACATCGAGCGCGTGTTGCACCTGCCTTTGCCTGCAGCCTTTTGCATGTACAGGCCGATTGGTTTATTGTTCTTGAAAAAAAAAACACTTGGCACAGGCAGTTGGCAATGTAAAAAAAAATAGAAAAAAGATCCAGCAAAAAAAGAATGAAAAAGAAAAGGAAACGTAATGGTACCAAGTGCACGGTCTCGCGTATTCGTTGGTTGCGGCACGAGAGAGTCTCGTTCCGTCTCACGTTGCAGCTCAATACCAACTCTATAATTCGACCTTAATATTAGCGTCACGTATGTGCACGTAAGTGTATGCATGTATACGTAATGTGAGTAGACTCATTTTATGCATATAGAAGACGAGAAAGGCCGGACGTCAAATCAAAAACTCGACTGAACTCCTTTCCGCTGCCATCGGGAGGGCCTGCTCTGATACAGCCCCTACAATCGTCAGCTGACACGCGAATATTATGGTACATTGTTTGAGACTTGGGGTATGTTTTATTACTACTAAACGGGTTGCGGCGGATGTTGTCAGACGGCGTAGCACGTAGCGACGGCGGGATTAATCTAAAAAAAACCAACGAACGTTTTTTCTTTTATCAACACTCGTACGCTGAATATGAACTAATAAAAAGTGAGAAATGTTGAAAATCAATGTAATAGTACGCTTTGAAAGAACAAGATTGAATTTTCCGGTAAAAATGGCTACATTTTGCAATCAAAATTTTTATTTTTTTATTTTCTAAAACATTCAGTGCCATGTTTTATACATAAGGTTAGAAAGATTTATACGAAATTTCATTAGAATCGGTCGATTAGTTTTTTAGCTATACGTCACGCCAGTTTTGAAAATCCAGTTTAGAAGATCGTGCCATACCTCCGCCATTGTTAAAGATTTAAGGGGCTATACTTAGTGTGAACGCTGAAAATTTGGGTGATTTTCCGGAATTTTCGGAAGAAAAGTACTCAATTAAATTTTCGGAAAATTAAGAATATATTTGGCTATATTTGGCCTATGTTACATAATTTTTTCATAGAAAAATATTGATATCCAAGCAACTTATGCGCTGCCTTCGGAGGCGCAAAAAAAAAGTTCCTCCACTGCTGACATGATTCCGGCCGATTGAGTAGCTGAAACCAAAAAAGAAAAAAGTGTCGTTAAACTGGAAGGTATTTCCTGTACAATGACGTAGGATTTTCGAAAAGTATCAAAATCTAACAAAATAGCGTAGTTATGAAAAAAGTCTGTTTTCTTACCTATAAAGTGGTCGTTTTTTCAATGCCAAATCGTCAATTTTCATCCAATAAAAAATCGATTTTTGCAAGATAAAATGATATTGATATAAATGATAATGATATTCTTGAAAGTATAAACTGTCGAAAAAGGCGAAAAAAAATCGATTTTTTGAAAGTGTCACACTGGTATAGCCCCTTAAAAACCCTAACAGTAAGTTAGTAACAGCCAAAAGTTACCCTAAGTAACAGCGGCAAGTAATGATAAAACATACCCTGAATCTCAAAAATTGGGAAGAAATGTTTCCTAAAAAATCATGAAACTCAGCACAAAAAATTTTCGACTAAAGGCATCTACCCCCTTAAACGTCCGCGAAACCATTTTCGCCAAAGCCAATGAGTATTCGTTCAGCAACGAAAGATAGAAGCTCCACGATGATTCGACGAAGCATCAAATCGACGCTAAGCCAATCGGAACAATGAAGGCAGAGTAATTGACTAGTCTTGGATGCGAGAACAATGTATTCTTTGAGAAGACTAAAGTCGACGAGTAACATTTAAATTTGCCGTAAGCGAGGCTACGATAAAGAACATCAATGACGTAGTCTCGGACTTTGTTTTTTTCTTTTTGGGGAGAAGGGTCTGATACGACCGATCAAAGACAGCTGCTTGGAAGACGTCGTCTTCTGAGAACAAAGTCAATAAGAAATAACAATCTGTTGTAACGTGATAGACGTCATCGACATTTACCGATCTCCATTGTTCGATCATGCGTCCCGCTCCGTTTCACCCGCAATGCCGGTTGGATAAGCGATTTCATTTCAAACGACGTTTCGCCTATGTGGATCAATGTTCCTCTCTATTGGAATCTACACAGAGATACAGACTCCAAATGCAACTTGCACGCCCATTGTTCGAATTGATTTTGATGGAATGAAAAGGACAGGGGCCAAGGAAAGCTGTTTTTCTTCCATTGGGACCCGAATGGCTGTCCATTTCGCTGTAGTCGAGTCAAAGAGACGAAAACCCCAGCACTTTTTAGCGTAAAATATGAATTTTTGACTAAAGCTAAATGGTTGCATACTGAAAATAACCCCAATAAAATGTTGCCCCTCAACTCGCCCCAACCCTAAGAAATAGGGGTTGAAAACTTAAAAATCGCCGTATCTCGATAATTAATAGCCCGATCAAAAAAAAAGTCCAAACAAAAGTTGTTTGGAATAATAAAATTCGTATAAAGTTATTAGACGTCCAAACCCGTATCTTTGAAAATAGCGGCACAAAAACTATTCGAAAATTCGGGGTTGATGCGTGTGCGAGCGAAGTAGACATTTCACTGCGTCCTTCAAAGATAGGGCATTGGACATTGAATTACTTTATACGTATTTTATTATTCCAAACAACTTTTGTTTGAAACATTTTTTGATCGGGCTATTAATTATCGAGATATGCCGATTTTTAAGTTGTCAACCCCTATTTCTTAGGGTGGGGGCGAGTTGAGAGGCAACATTTTATTGCGGTTACTTTCAGTATGCAACTATCTACCTTCAGTCAAAATTTCATATTGTACGCTAAAAAGTGCTGGGTTTTCGTCTCTTTTACTGGACCTCCATTTCGCAATGAGACGGTCGAGGATCGTGCGTTTTGATGTTCCATGGATAAAATAGAAAAATAAAGATGAGACTCTTAGGATTTGAGGATCGATGAGACTCTTAGGATTTGGATTCAGTTTTTTGTGGATGCTGCTTTTCCGTACCATCACCAGAACCAAATTTAGACAACTTAAGGGCGGGGTAAAGTATTAAAATTTTTTTCTTTCACTTTTGTTTAATTTTTTAAACGAATGCATAATATATCAAGAATATTGTGTGAAAATTTCAAGTCGAACGGAGTAAAATTGACGAAGTTATGAGTATTTGAGCGTCTATTGCTCCATGACGTTCTCTTCTCTTCCGCGTTTTTCAAACCGTTTTTCTGAGAATTGTCATATTTGAAGTCCGTGTGCACGATAACTCAAAATCTACTGGACCAATCGCTTTGAAATTTTGCACAGTACTTCTTCACATAATTCACCAGGTATTGTCGAGAGCTTTTTTGTTTTTTTTAATAATTACTAATTTTTCAACAACATATTAGCCAATTTTTTTAGCGAAAATCGGGTTTTTGGCTCCCACGTGCTACGAAAAATCGAAAAATCGAAAGAAAAAAAAATCCTCCCGTTATTACCTCGAGAAACATCTCCTTCAACAAATGCATTTTGATTTTTTTGTTTCAAATGATTCTGTTGCGAGTTATGGTGCACACCGCAAACCAACTTTTTTTCGAGGCGCCTCCGGGGTTTAATTTTCACTCGCTCAATTTTTGAATATTTTGCAATGCAAATTTAGGAGAATGTTGGTCAAATGTTACTTTATTATATGTAAATTTTTCAATAAACGAACACTATTCGTTACGCCAAAAAAAAATCTTAAAAACATGCCTTTTTTCGCCGAATTAACTTTACCCCGCCGTTAAGAAGTCAGCCGAGGCTCCCAGTTTTGTTTTACTCTTCGCTGTATAGGATGCTCATAAAAGCCTCTAGGCCGTATTCATATCGCTGCAAGGATACGTACTTGTACGTTTTTTTTTTCTTCATTATTCATCGGACGCGGTTGCACTCCGTTCGAGACGAGCAGCTGATATACATCGAGAGGGTCCCATTCGCGTCTGTTGGCGAAGCGCCAGTGCTCATTAAAAAGTGATCAGCGACAGAAAACAACGCAGCAATGGCAAGTCTTCTCACACGTCAGATGCACATGTGCTCGCGACTATCGAAGGCAACGCTGATGATATCTGAGATCGTTTATAGGTTCAATATGAATGCATGCCGTTTTTTCTCCTCTTGTATCACTTTAACTCAGTTATCCCGACCACGTGGGCTTAACCCTCGAGTAGTTATGCGCCACAATGGTCTATTGTCCCTGATACCCTAATAGAAGAGCATGACATCATTAACGCGTCCATCGATGAGTTGTAGGAGAGTTAAAAAGAGAATGACTAAGTGTCGTCGATCAGTGGTCCATTCTGGTCGAAGGGATGCTGCGGCCGTGGCAAGATTTTTCGAATCCGCATGAGTCAGAAGTGAATCGAACAATGATGCACCTTCGAAACGATCAAAGCTCGCATTTGCAAACACCGTTACCAGGAAAAATAGAAAACTATCAAATGCCGAGTGGTAAATAAATACACAGGGAGTCGATTTTACATCGAGATGCGAAAAATGATGTAATAGTGGGTATTTAAAAAAAGGCTTCGTCTTCAGAGTATTTTTCGTAGTAATGTAGTACCTTGATGATAATTATAGCAACTTTACTGAGAAAACAAATTCAAGTGTCTCCAAAGCTCGGACTGCTGAGTTGGAGCCTTGCCCTTTAAAACTTCTAAGGGCTCCAAGAGAGTGTCAACGTAACGTACCAATACTGACGGTATGGATGTGGAAAAATGTGTCATCCGAGCAGCGGAGAAGCTCGTTTTTTTCAATTGGAGAAGACATTTCTCGAGTGAATTAAAACAAAAGTGGGAGAAATTCTCGGGTGGAAAAGATAACGACGAAGAGGAAAATACGCTGAGAAACAAGTTGAAATTCGGTCTTCGATAGACCAAGCGATGCGCATTTTTCAAGCCGTTCCCGTTGATGGACCAACCCTCTGATCTTATGCTGTACTCTGTCCAGCTGTCACTTTAACTTTACTAGTATTCCTTACCACTACTTCGCTCTCATGCGCACTCTTACAATTAGCTTCTATAAAAGGTTCTCACTTCGTACTGTTTGAAACACAGCACCCTAAGAGTGCGCACTGGATGAGTTCTAAGTTTAAGCATTTTTTTTTATTTTTCGAGATTGTTACTTAAGATTAATATTTTAAATAATGTTCCTAAATGACCATAACTTAAGGGGTCTTCTCACTTTAGGCGCTAAAAAAGGCTATTTTCATCATTTTTTTATAGGTTTATATTATAGATATTGATATAAAAATTGTTACACTTAATAAATAACATTTCGAAATACATTTAAAAAAAATGTAATGTATTTATGTAACCCAAACAAACTTCAAACGCGTTTTTCTCGAAACAACGTTTTTCGACGGCTTGCTGATGAAATCTTCGAACCGATCCTTGTGAAATTTCAACCACATATTCTTTACAACTATAGCTATAGCGCATATCAAGGATTTAAAAAAAAATATTTACTATTTTTTGCCAAAAACGGTGAAAAAAACACGTTTTTTTTTGTTTTTTCGAAAAATGTCCGCCATTTTGTTAGTTTTGCACATATAAAAAATCGTATGATACGCGCTATAGCCATTAACATACTGAATCTAAAACCGTTAGCTTTTTCTATTTCTGATGATCCATCTCCGAGATTTCGTCAACAGCGCAGACCTACAATTTTTTGGGACATTTTTTTACCTCCCATTTTCGTCTATAAATAGTGAATTGAATGAAAGAAATTTAAAAAAAATGTATTTCGAAAGTGCAATTATTGAGTGTAAAAAACTTTTTCATCAATATCTATAATATAAACCTATTTAAAAAATTTATGAAAATAGCCCTTTTTAGCGTCTAAAGTGAGAAGACCCCTTAACATTTACATCGAAAAGTCGCCCAACTGATCTATCGCTGGATCTGTATAGTCATCACCAACGAGACTTTGGGAACCAACGTTCGGTCAGTTACGATCGTCATTGGGTCAATTCAGAGCAACATCTGTAGACGTCCAAATACCCTCAAACATCACTCCCTACCACGTTATCTTTTATTATATCTTTATCCCTTTCCCTCTCTCTTTCTCGCTCGCCCCGGCTGTCACCTACAAAAACCGTTCGCTCTCACAGGCAACCACTTCATTTTATCGTCATTGTTGTCCCATAAGCTCTGGGACCCACTACACAGACAAGAGCCCACACGCCCACTCGCGAGAGCCCTTAGAAACGCAATTTATATTTTCCGTCCTGGCTTAGTTTTATGAACCGATGTAAAAAAAACAAAGAAGACACAGAGAGGACAAAATAGAAAAAGCCCAGAGCTAAAAGTAAGGCAGTATGAGAAAAAATTGAAAAATGAGGAGTCCAAGAACGTCAATTGTCAGGCTAATTCTATCATCAATTAAATGGCAAGTAGGTCTCTCGGGTTTCGCTTCTATCTAGAGCACCACACTGTAGATATAAAATGGACCATCTGTCCCACTGAGTGCTTGAAATCGCATAGAAAACATTCCGGTCTCCAAGCGGATAAAAAAAATAAGAACCTTACAGTCGGAAGATTGGAAGTATGCAAGTCCACGAGAAATATGAAGCCAACGGGAGCGATAAAAAAATATTGACGAATAATTCGTTCTATCAGAATGTAATGATATTAATTTGATCGAGAAGACGCTAATTGAGGCGACGTTTACGATAATTCCAGCAAATGTCGAAATCCGTAACTTAAGGGGTTTTGAAGCCAAAAAAGGAATATTTTCTCTATTTTTTAAAAATAGGTTATATCAATTATTTCATTCGAAATGTTAAGCACATAAAAAGCAACATTTCAACAATATTTAAAAAAAATTTCATAAAAAAATTTGGGAAATTTAGCCGGTGGGATCTGGTTTCCAGAGATCCCTAAAAAAAAGTGTCCTCGTGGTAGTCATGATAACTCATGATAGCTTTATCTTAAATTGAAAAACCAAATTTTTTCTGTTAGTAGATACGTATAGCTTGTGATTGAACAAAGGATTTTTTTTTTAATTGAAATTTGATTTTTTGGCAGATTTGTATGCAAAATAGTTCAATTTTTGGTACAATTTACACTACGTATAGCCTTGTAAATTCAATTGTAATCGAAAAAAAAACCTTCGTTCAATCACTAGTCAATGCTATTGTGAAGAAGTGTGCAAAATTTCAATAAGATCGGTGCATTAGTTTTTGAGAAATCGTGTCCACCGACTTTAAAAATAGTGTTTTGAGAAAAAATGCGCCCAAAGGCTCTCTGTCCTAGACTTTTACTCCGATTGACTCAAAACTTTGGGAGAATATTCTAGACATTAGAATATTAGAATATTAGAATATTAGACATTAGAATATTAGAATATTCTAATACTAGACATTAAAACATTCTAGACATAAGTACTATGGGAAAAAAAAATTTAATGGATTTCTTGAAATTTTCAAACCCGCGTAACCCTTTAACGAGAAATAATCGAATTTAACGAGAACGAGCATCACTTTTGATCACATCGCGTTTTCATTTGCGCCATACCAACGTAACGATCTATAAAAATTGATAAGTGAATTTTCTCACGTACGAAAGTGCGCGGTCCGGCGTAAATTTTTCGAAATTTCGCAGCAACGTTGAAAGTCTCGCGAAGTGTCAGTCATGCTTCATGAAGTAGCTGAAAACACGAGCATAAGACGGCAGGCAAAAGCCATAGCTAATTGCACGAACTCGTTCCGTTTCGATCAAAAGCTCTCGATGTTGCTTCATTTGTCATTAAAATGTTAATGGGAATTAGCACGATGGTGGCGCTATGCTGCAAGACAACAAATAATGAAAAAAAAGTATTCGTACACTGAGAGGAAAATTTCGCTACTTCGATCCTCGTCTCATCGAAACGCGCCGTTGACAATATAATATTTTTTCCAAAATTCATAAGGTAAAATCCAAACGTCTTTTCTCGCTGCCAACAATTGCAAACGATCTGTTACAATTACTTCATTTTAATATTATTATTATAATAAATTTGTAAGTTATTCACAATGACGTTGAAAACAACGCAATACTTTATTTTTCTGTTTATTAATCACTTTGCGACGCATCGAGAGGGCTTCGTGACGGAGACTCGGAGAAAATGTATCCCTTTTCTCTTTGTCTCGCTGAAAAAGCGTCGCCCATCTGAAAATGTCTGCTGTCTCTGTGCTACGATAACGAGGGATGAGGGTGAGCGAGTAAGAAAGAGAACGGGCGAGACAGATACCTTGAGGATTAAAAGCCTTCGTACCTTTCCGTTTTTCCTCAGATCTCCTTCATCCTCCTTTATGCTCCTGACGTCTGCGAGGAATTTTGTGACGACTCTCGCCACAAGGCAAGGGCACGTACGCGCATGGAAATGAGGAAAACAGAAAATATATGTCCTTTATCCGTCTCATGAATATTACAGACAGATATACAGGGTAGCCCCGAAAGTGACGTCGAAGAGGAAATGCCACGCCATTTCACCTAGCCCGTAACCCCGATAATTTTTTTGTTTTCCTAACTTTTTTTGTACAATTGTACCCTATGAAAGCAATCTTCACACCAATTTTTTTATTTTTATCGCTTCTCTTTTAGGAAGTATAGTTTTCGAAAAAATGTCGATTTCGGATGTTTTGGAAACGTTTAAACGCTGATAACTCGTGAATTAATTGAAATATCGACAAATGTCACTACATCATTTTTTTTTCATTTTGAAGCATACTTTCGTTAAAAGATATGAAAAAATCATCAGTTATCAGTGTCAACGTTTTTGTGTTTCTAAACTAAACACTTTTTAAAAAAAGATGTTTGCCTTCTTTTGTTTTGTTCAAAAAATTCTCTAAAATAGAGTGGCCCCCATTCTATGATTTTTAAGACTAATCTCATGGGCCCATTTTTCCTTCTGTTTTTTTCGAATCAATCATATTTTTTTTAAAGATTTTTATCATTTTAATGTCCAATAACACTATTAATGATTTTGTGATTTTCAATTCGGCTTCAACAGGCCTGAAACGGTTTATTTTCAATTTGTACTGAATTAAACGAAAAAAAAAAAATGGTTTCAATTTATTTTAAATATTTCGTGATGTGGATAGTCCTCTCATAGGGTGCAATTTTGTAAGAAAAAAAAACCGAAAAATCACAAACGGTCGGGGTCACGGGCTAGGTGAAATGGCGTGGAATTTCTCATATACTACAAACTTCTTTAGTTTTCGATTTGTCTTTTTTTTCTCGTTTTTCTCGTTTGGGGATGTACTTTTCTCGCGATCTTTTTACTTCGTGTCATGTTTTCAAAGTGTTGAGCAATAAATAAATGACCAACAAAGCACCAACGCAAATGCCTTAGATTTTGATCAAAAGTTTTAAATAATTGATTCAACGGGATGTCACTAAAGTTCAGATGATAAAAAAATACTTATACTAGTCATTGAGACTAGTATAAGTATTTTTTTCTCCCAATTGCTTAAAAAAAAACGTCGAAGAGAAAAGTATGCACACAAAAGAATGAAAAAATGGAAAAGTTGTTCTCGAGAACTAAAAAAGATCGTAGAGCATACACGTCGGTGTCTATATTGCGTTCATCGAGAGAACGAAACGCTTCCGAACCTAAATTCGTCCGGTACGGTCAGATTCCGTCTAATGCGCCGCCCTCTTTGCCCTCTCCACGCTACCAAAAGGGCTCTACACCAATGTTACGGGCTCCAGCAAGCCCCACTACCCCCACCCGACCCGAAGGCAGCCCAAAGCTGCGCGTCGCTGTGTCGTTCTCTCGTTGACCGCAGTATAAACGTACCTTTTGGACGTCACTGTTCGGTCCACCTTGTATATTATCATAGCAGCAAACGAGTCTGATGTACCCTGTGCGTTCGCCCATAGACTTGATGGGATTGAGAGAGAATAGCGATGATAGAGGAAATCCGAGGTTGATCTCAAGGCTGTGGTCAGAGCGGCACCCACATCACGACATCTATTTGCTTCCCGAAGCATCGAAACTCCTTTTATTCGTGATGTCACCAGTATGCGAGATGTTTGCGACGGCAGTTTCTCGGTTATCGACCTCAACGTTGTCACAGAGAAACGCGTATACAGCGACTCTTACAGGGTCAGGTTAACTTGCTTATTGCGTTCACGGCGCTATTTTCTCTTTTCTATAACGTTCATGTGTGTTACGCACGGGTACACGTATACGCCTACACGCGCACGAGATCAATTGTGGAAGTGTGTTACACCGAACCGAAGACAAACAAAAGACTATATATTAGCGTATGAATAAGCCCGCGGTAGATGACTTTGAACAGCACCGGAGGAAATTTCAAAGGCCCGCATGTGTAAATAAAAGTACTAATTACACCTATACTTGTCCCGGGGTAGAGAATCAAAAATGGAATCACTGAAAAATTCGAGAACCGAGTTTCGGCACAAATGCTGGAAGCAGACAATCCAGGATTTTCCGTTTTATATCGTATAATTTGTTTTTCACTTCTCGTCGATTTTTTTTAGACGACAATGAGAAAATTTCGGAACCCCGTGTGCGTAAAAAAAAGTATTAATTATGCCTATACGTATCTCGGGGTAAAGAAACAAAAATGGAATTACCAAAAAAAATGAGGATAGAGTTTACGGAAAGATACGAGGATTTCCCTCTTTTTAGAAAATCTTTTATTTAGCTTGACTTGGTGCGAGATGCAAAACGGAAAATCAATATTTCACTTACGCTTAGAGCCCTAAAATTTTGCAAACCTGCATCTAAGAGGTGAGAGTGCATGATTCAACTTTTTTTTTTAATTAATTAGTTAATTAAAAAAAATAACTTGACTTTCTGTGAGATGCAAAACGGAAAATCGATATTTCACCCATTTCCCGACTACTTAGAGCTCTGAAATTTTGCAAACATGCATCTAAGAGGTGACAAGAAAAGTGCATGAGAACATAGGAATTGGCTCTAAGTGCTCTCCGATAGCACAATTGTTAAAAGGGTCCAATAGGTAAAGTAGGTTAAAGTATGAGATCCAATAGGTCTCGAGCCAACATCTATGATAGATGCCACCTATCACAGTTCTCCAAGATTTCCCCTGACAATCAACCAATAAAAACACCGGTTAGTTTGGAAGTATTATATCCTCTTTGTAAACTTTTCAGAGCTCTAGTAAAATAAATTAAAGCCCAAAACGTAGAAAATAATTCATTTGTAAAAAAAAAATTAAACAAGCGTTTCTTTTATGTACTAAAAAGTAGAGAATATTCTTTTTCACCAAGTCACCTAGATGTGACTATCAATAAAAGCTTGATTATTTTCTACTTTTTAGTACATTAAATGAGAGCTTTTTAAAAAAAAATGTTTACATATAATATGAGGTTGACGTTTGCATCATCGAAATGCAATCGAAATTAATATTTCTGAATTCCTTCAATATCTTTTTGCAAATTTTACTCACAGAAAACCCTGAACCATTTTTTCAGATATTTATTTAGCGATCTACAATATAAATTTATTGTAAAAAAAGGTCTACAACGATACAAATTTGGAAAATAAAATGTAAAAAATAACTTTCGTTGCATTCCAACGATGCAAGCTTCAGCACCATCCTCTTTTTATTTTATAATTGTTTTTTAACCTCAACCGGATTACTTTTTGCTTGAGGAAATCATACGACCCTCCGTGTAACCCAAAGTCCTGATGCTGAGTGTCTAGGGATGCTCGAAAATTGGTTTTCTCGAGACGACAAGACCGTAGGCGTTTCTCTTCAGGCGATGTAATTGCAACTTCATTATCACGGCTGAAACAAAATCCGCCGGAGCCGCGATATCTCAATCGAAAAGTGAATTAAGAAACGCGAACTCCAGACGATTGGCAATATATCCACGACGTGGCGGAGGCCTATTCCAAAGTGCACATAAAGTGGGCGTTGCGATGGGCTTTGGATGAAATTGATTCGATTTCGCTTGGCCGTTATTAGGATCGGCTAGACGCGGTAAGGGAAACGAGGATGATGGAATTTAACAGGGTCTGTCGATATTTAGTAAATTGAGATGGCAGTATCTGAATGCTGTACGAGCAAGTTTGTACTAAATGCCTCAAGCGATGAAGATAATTCAGATCCAGTATCGAGGGAAACGGCTGTACAACAAAACATCGACAATTTTCTTTTTTTTCACGGTGGTACGTTCAAGTGAATGCTGTCTTAATACAAGATTTATCTCGTCTCGAGGATGCTGGGAAACAAAACACGTCAAAAACCTCCAAAAGGATGACATTGACGTTTGCATCATATTGGGAAGCAATGGAACTGAATTTGGATCATTACCGCAATCTTTTTTCCGTCTATTTATCTTATGACAATCGCTCCATTTTTCATACACTTGTTACCGATATACGAAGTCAATAAAAAAAATATATATTGATTCAAATAATTGGGGATATAAAGTGGAATATGGGGAATGTATTAAGGAGGAAGAACCCTGTACAGATGGAAGTTAATATATATATATATATAAACAAGCTTTTATTCAATGTTCCAAAAGAGTAAAAAATAATTTTTTGTACCAAGTCACTTATATCTATAAATAAAAACTGGGGACGCTCAACTTTTTAAATGTTCAATAAATTTGATCAATTCAGTTTCATTAACCGTAATTAATTTGGCATAATAGTAATTAGAGAAACTATTATCACACGTTTATACTCAGTTTCAGAATTTTTATTTAAACATCTAAGGTTGTTTACAGTAAACTAAATACAGTTGATATGTTAACGTTGGTTTCGAAGCCAACAAAAAAAACATTTTTTCTATTTTTCAAAAATACAATATATAAATTATTTTATTCAAAATGTTAAGCCCATAAAAAAGCAACATTTCAACAAGATTTTTGAAAAAAAAATTGGAAAATTCAGCCGGTGGGAACTGATTTCCGGAGACCTCTAAAAAAAGTTTCCTCGGGGTGGTCAGGAAAACTCATGATAGCTTTATCTGAAATTGAAAAACCATTTTTTTCCTGTTAGTAGATAAGTACCTATAGCTCGTGATTGAAAGAAGGATCTCTAAAAAAATTGAAATTTGAATTTTGAGCACAATTGTATGCAAAGTAGTTGAATTTTTGGTACAATTTACACTACGTATAACCTTGTAAAATTAGTTGTATTCGAAAAAAATCCCTCGTTCAATCACTAGTGTGCTAAATGCTATTTTGAAGAAGTCTGCAAAATTTCAATGCGATCGGTGCATTTGTTTTTGAGAAATCGTGTCCACCGACTCCAAAAATAGTGTTTTGAGAAAAATGCGATTACCTGCGTCGCTCCCCGCCGGTCTTTCCCAACGGGGGGAATTCCCAAAGGCTCTGGAGAATATTCTAGACATTTTGTAATATAACATAATACATTTTTTTGGAAATTTTCAAACCCACGTAACCCCTTAAAGTTGAATCATGCATTGTCACCTTTTGATTGCATATTTACATAATTTCATAGCTCTAAGTAGTCGGGAAGTGGGTGAATTATCGATTTTCCGTTTTGCATCTCATAGAAAATGAAGTTAAATAAAAACTTAGTAAAAAGATTTCAGACGTTTGGAAATAAATTAAAAGAATTTTCGTTGCGTTCCAACGATGCAAACTTCGACGCCGTGCAAAAAAAATGCTCTCCGCGATATCCGTCGGTCGACTTTGTTCCCTTGACGGAAGATCAAACTCAGACGTGCGTAATGAGCTCGCAGTCAAAATCTCGGATATTGTGGCCCGGCCGTCATCAAGCGAGGGCATTATCAGAGAACGAGACACGCAGTGGAGATGAGCTTCGTACCGTGGCCCGTTCGTGCCCCTTCGCCGTATCATTCCCAGGCTTTGTCGATACGGGAAAAAAAAACATATTGATAAATATGCATACCATGCTCTCGAGATCTGTCGAACAAGCTGAAACGAGGCTTTCCGCCTGTCGTTACGCGTATGGACCATATTCAGCGATATTTTCGACGTATTTTCGTGCCCCTTGGTGCTTTGGTGCACGATACGACGTGTGTGTACACAGCGGGAATACGTGAAATACGCTTTTCAACCGTAAAGTCCCGCGTTCTTTTCTCGTCTATGTGCTTAGCGTGTCGAGAGTTTTGGAAGAACTTTTCGTGCTCCACTTTCACATTCAGCTCTCCGGAACGCGATAACATTCCGCGTGTGTTCTCGCAACGATGTTTTTTTTTCTCTTCTCTCTCGCCCGACTCGCCTATACGAAATGGCTGAAAACTTTTGCCGTAAAAAAAACAACAAAAAAAAACAAAACCCATGCGAAAAAACATTAACGAGTTTTACAAAGTGCAAAAGTGTAAAATTCGTGGCAAAACACATTAGTCAAGGAAATCTTTTTCGACTAACATTAGTTTCTTGTAGTCTTGCGGTGGATAAAAATCAATTCGCACACACACCCACACGGACGCGTATGAAAATGCACAAGTACATCCACAAATGACAGCAGTTCGTATACAGTCGGTATGCTTCGTACACATAATTCAACGCACGTGTAATACACGTTACGTTTATTCAATTAAACGAACGCCGCGTTCGTTACGCAACGAGTGGAGGCAGATGTAACATCACATTAAAATTGCTTAATTAAAAGTACAGCGGAGCCCCCCGTCTATACGAAAACTCGCAACGTTTTAACAGCGGGAAAATAACGAACGTTCGCGAGAAAGTACGGGAAATATTTGCGCAGCAGGGATTCTAAGACGATAAAACACGATCTCGACATTTTTCATTCGGCATTTTTTACTATAGCGTTTGAAGACTAGTACGCGGTTGTTTCGAAAATTCTTTCGATGTCGGAAAGAAATCGATCGATTAGTAGTTCGACCTGCTCGATCGAGAGATGTGACTTCGTTTGTGGAACATTTTCGAGATATTCGCACTTTTTTAAAACTCGTGTAAATCTCTAACTTAATGCAATATTTCACATATGACAGCTGCCAATACGGATATTTTTCGATTCGGTTTCTTTTTCGTGCTATCAATAATAACCATAAATATTTACATTGTTAGCCCTTTTGAATTTTCATTACTCAGTTTGATTGATAGTGGCGTAATAAACGCGCGACGTCGAACTCGCAACATATTTAAAAAATGGAGCCCTTTAGTCTAGATTTGAGAGACCCAACACGTAGGACTTTTTTTACTGTAACGAACAATATCGCTAGTTTATTACAGAAAGAGATCATTTTGAAATTATACCATTCATCTGTATTTGTACTTATCTCGAAACTGTGACTCGTACATATCTCGAAACCTATGAAAACTTTTACGAGGTCGGATTTGCTTATTCTGGGCCATCATTAGCTTCCCTGTCAGCACCTGCAATATTATCGTTGGTTTTTCGGACACCCTGTATATGGTTTACCATGGGCAAGGCGGGGATTTCTATTTGACTAAATATTCACAGAAGTTTCGTTTGCGTTAATCCGTTGTTAGAAATGATTTATATTTTGCAAAATCTTTGGGAAAATATTCCGCATATACAGGGTGTCCCCCTCATCTCTGCCACCCGAAATAGCTCAGCAATTATCGACGTGACAAAAAAATGTTCCAGACAAAAGTTGTACGGTGTGAACGGGCCATCAAAGGCAACCAATTTTTTTTATCTCGGTGGAGGTGCTTACGCACAGTGAATGTCACCTCCACTTCTTTAAATGAAATGGTACATTTTTTTCAACCACCTTGTAAAGCACCTCAAGTCGTATAAAAAACATTAGGGGGTCAATGTCATTCAAGGTCATTTCGAACACCTATTAAAATGAAATACAGTATCATCGATACCGACCTTGAATGAGCTAGAACGATTTTGACTCCATAATGTTTTTTTTTCAATGTACCACTCCATTTAAAAAAGTGAAGGTGAGCGTAACTGTGCGTCAGCGCGTCCACCGAAAAGAAAAAGAAATGGTCGCATTTGATGGCCCCCTTTACACCGTACAACTTTTGTCTGGAACATTTTTTGTGCAAAGTTGGTGTGGATACTTGAGTAAAACGTATCACGTAACACCAGAAAATCGGAAGAATATGGGGACGTCTATACCGATACGGGTTTTCCACAGTTTCCCTGTGCCCTTGGCAAACGCGGTATATCGTAGCTTAAGAGGGAATGACACCTTATCGCGGTCGGTATGGCAGAACAATTATAGATTCCCAAAAATCTCTGAAACGGCTCTTCAGATCCCGTCGAAACTTTGCCAAACGATGTCAAATACATAGACGAATAGCTGTCAACCCCTCAAATTTTCTGAATTTGAGAAAAAAAAATGTAGATTGACTTATCATAAGCTAATTTAGTTTTTTTTCTCAAATTCAGAAAACTTGAAGGGCAGACAGGTATTCGTCTATCTGTTTGACGTCGTTTGGCAAAGTTTCGACGGGATCTGAAGAGCCGTTTCAGAGATTTTTGGGAATCTATAATTGTTCTACCATACCGACCGCGATAAGGTGTCATTCCCTCTTAAGAGGGCTGTGGACGCAACGAAAAGTTAGGTTAGATTAGCGAAGTGCGAGTAGGGAGTGACGGCAAAGGGTTCAATTGGAAACGGGTAATACATGAAAACCCGCAAGGGTATACGTTGCAAGTTAGGAATATAAATATACATCCGTGTGTGGTATATGCACGCAACATCGGGACATCCATATGTTGGCGACTGGCATGAGAATTATCGCACCCGCGTTTTCCGTCAACAAATTTTCGCGGGCATTGTGACCACAACCAAAGCTTCTCTCTCTCTCTCTCTCTCTCTCTTTCATCGTTGTGATGACGTTGTTGGCCTTGGCACTTTCTAAATTGGATCTAGGACGCGAGTCTACCGGTAGCGCCGCATGCCGCGCAAAGTACGTGCATGTGCGACTATTCCGCATGCAAGAATTAGATGCATCTAGATACCCACCAGATAGATACATACTCGGCTGCATCAAACTACGTACGTACACAAGGTATATACAAGGTATACACAGTATACCAGTTATACAATGTATGGGTATTGCAATAATCGCTGCAAGTACCAGCTTATAAAGGGTTCCTCAAAATGACCTTACAATTTAAATTGCGCGTCATTTGTTTTTGGTGGCGCACATACAGTAGAGGAATGGAATACCATTTTGTTTTAGGCCTGCGACTTTTTTCTGTAAGGTGTAAACGAATAAAACCTTCATGAAATTGAAGCAATTTTCGTATATTTCAATTTGCAAGCTATCGAAAATAACTATCAATCGCTACTGGGTACAATTTTATTTTGGACGCAGAATTGCACAATTTCGTTTTCGAGATGGGTCGCAGGTGTTTGGAATAGGAGTATTCCAAAATATATTCACCGTGCTTAACTTGGTTATTTAGGCTATTATTATTAGGCCATTGTTTTAGAAGAAAATGTAGAACGATTATTTCTATAATTAGCTTTAATACGTTTTTAATCAGCGTTTAATCAGTGTAAATAATTAAATAAATGGGTTATTTAATTCCCCCTCCTGTTTTTGCCATACTTACCTTTGCAGAAAATACACTCTGCATCAGCTGCAGGGGGCCTTCCACCAAATGAAGTTTCTAGTTCTCCTGACGTATGTGACGACTGTTATAAGAGTTGGAAGATTCTAAACTTTCAGTGTCATCATTATCGCTTTCAATAAGTATTCGTTTCTTAGTCTTTAAGGCCTTACCCCCACTTGTAGCGCAAAAAAAGGCCTTTTTCATGAATTTTTTTAAAGAAAACTACAAAACTTTTTTAATCGATCAATATACCATCTTAAAGAACACATCTTAAAGAACTTTCAGTAATTTTTTTATTGAAAAATATTACATTGTTTAGTGGCAAATGGCCGTCAATGAAATAATGTTTTTATATACACAGTTTGCGGTGACCGACATTGCGGCGAAGTGGATCATCTGAAAAAAAAAATGCGGATGGATTTAGTCAAATATAAGTATAAACTAGTCTTTAATCGAAGGATTTTAAAAAAATATTCATTTTTCACAAAATGGCGGACAGTCAAGGTTAATGGTTCGATTTTAACGAAAAAAAAACGGTCGTTTTTTGGCTATAAAACAGCCATTTTTTTCGAAAAAAAAATCGAACGATAAAAGACTACATTTTTATGTATTAAATAAGCCTGCAAAATTTCAAGAAGATCGGTTCATTAGTGTTCGAGTAATCTTGGTCACCGACTTCAGAAATGCCATTATGAGAAAAACGCGTTTAAAGTTTCAATTTCACTTTACACGAAGAACGGATTTTTCTCTATCAACGCTCATATCTCAGTCAATTTTGTTCGGATCGACTTGAAATTTTCAGGACATATTCTCAGATACTTATACTTCTAAAAAATGCAATAAAAAAAATCGATTTTTTCAAAATCGCAAGTGCGGGTAACCCCTTAATCGTTTGTTTACCTATGGTGTCATATTTTGTCTTGTGCTCCATTTCATTAGTAGTTTTTGTCTTTTTGCCGTCAACTTTATTTTAAGTGTTTTCTTCTGCTTGTCTTTTTAAAATTTCCCTTAAAGTGACAAGACTTTCTCTGTTACATATTAGTGAGACAAACCTACATCTAGTTACAAAACTGATGGTAGTTTGGAATATTCCAAATTATCATCAGATTGGCTATTCCAAACTAGCAACTAGACGCAGTCGGGCATAACCTCTATTTTCTGTTTATAAATACACAAATCGTTTAAATTAAAGCAATATACAAAGTCTATAGTCTATATTACGGTACACATAAATCTAAACAACATAATCATATGGAAATTTAGCGATGTAAACTCATTAAACCTGTATCTCGAAAGTTTTCAAAAACAGACCTTCACAATTTGAACTCTGGTTGCCATCTTAGAAAAACGGCGGACGAACCGAGTGAACATATCGACAAGTGATGCCTTCTTTTAACATTTCACGGCCATGAAACCGAGATGGCGCTACTACTTTCCGTGATACCCTGCTGTTCCAAATTACCAGCAGTATTCCAAATATCCTTCCTTTCCTCTACTAATCTTTGACAACTGGCATCAGGAAGTATTGAGATTTAGTCACGGAGAATTGCACGATCAGCAAACGGGGACGAGGCGACCATTTATCCGATATTGTGGTCCACACATAACCTCCATGTGTGTGCCTCGTATTGGAATAAAAATATTCGTACTTCCCAACTAAAAAATACGTTTTATTAATCAATTTAAATGTCAGGTCATTTTGAGACACCTTATACTTCGAATCCTTGGGTTTATTTGGGTTAGTTTCAACTTTACTTGACAAGCATTTTCAAAGATGTTCCGGTGATTTTTGTAGCCTCAATGAGCCGAAAAAATTGGATAATACGAAGAAAGAAGATATTTTCGTTGCATCGCAACGATGCAAACTTCAATACCGTGTAAAAAGAGAGATCATGCCCTATTGTCGCAAATATAGCGTTTTCCATTTGTTAGAAGTTGATGGATAAAATGAGAATCGTCTAGCCGCGAGACATGCCGAATAGGCGGGTCGGGGGAGCGCGCGCAATTGAATTGGCAGCGTTAAACGTTCTAGAATCGAATTGGCCTTTTCCTCCTCTCTCATCTCACAATGATAACGCTAAATCCCGAGGCATAAAGAGAGAGAGAGAGAGAGAGAGAGACCGCAACGACGACTCGATGTATAGGACTTAACAACTTAATGTCGCGGTGTCCCCGAAAAGGTTAACCCATTAACGGACGCGGTCGCGATCTATTTATGGGATCGCAAGTCAAGTGGTGCGTTTAGACGCTCTCGCTGCTCGCGTGCGTCGCTCGCTATCGAGACAACGGCAATTCCTAGCCTCGCCGTTGCGGCCGAGTGAGGGGCAAAAAAAAAAGTCACCCTCGCGTCTGATCTTCGTCTCGATGAGCGCCCGACGCGGCTGCGAGTGGACGAAATTTTCCACGTGCCAGCCTGTAGCGGTCGGAGATCGTCCGAATTCATCTGGAACGGTTCAAGTCGACCATGCTGTCACATCTGTGCGGACAAGATTCAAGGGATCATCACAGTGTAGCGGGTCGAAAAATAGCTGATTTTCGGGTTTTTTTTTCGATTATTAATATACGCTGATCATTCTGATTTTTTAAATTCAAATCAAAGCACTCATGAAGAACGGAAAATTCTTTTTTAAACGTTGATTTTTATTTTTTTTTTACATTTTTTCGGCGGTCGTAAATGTTTTCGGAGAAAAAAAAGTCCTCACGGCGTACACGACTGGGGCCGTAAATATTAGCTGAAACAAAATTTGTAAAAAGATTATTAATCAATATGAAAGCCGCTGTCTTTCTATGGGATTTTTTAAAAAACAAAATTGACAAAATGGCGGTTGTTTGAAATGGATGTATCGAATTTAGCCTATTTTTTCGACAATTTTTCGTTTAAAGAAATTAAACTCTTCCTTTGAGAGTGTACACCGTTTTGAAAAACGACATTTCGAGAAGAATGGGTTAGAGTGCCAGGTCTATGTTTATCACCGTCTATACTATCAGATAATGCAAAAAAAATCGATTTTTTGAAAATTTTACCCTGTGATGATCTCTTAAAAGTTCACGGGAATCGTTGTTGCGTTAGACCTGGGTCAATACGCTCTCGTGCTACTGCGATACCGCAGGGCGCTAGGACAGAGTGTGACAACACTCCGGGTGGGTCTCAAGCTGGACATGACGAAGTGACGAACTTGGAGTGAGAGTAAAAAGGTTGGACTCGTGAAAACTCGCAAGGCAATACCAAAGAATTTTAAAAATGAAAAATGTTTATATGACGTTTAATTTGACTTCGATGAAAACATTATTATTTGTTGTTACATGGACTTGTGCTGTCGAAAATGAAAAAAATATATTATAAATATAAGTACGATTCAAATATAATAACATACATTATATATGTAGTAAATATAAAATAAGTGCTTTTATGATTTTTTCTCGAAATAAGTTAGTTGAATTTAGGGAAAATGGAAATGGAATAAAGCGGGCATGTAAAAGGGGAGGACGATGGAAATGTAGAGGTTAAAATATATGTAAAAAAAGTTTAGTTGGAATTCGAGTAACAATTTTGAATTGCGAAATGAAGGCTTCTCGTTGAACAGTACGTGCATCACTTTCTTAATTATTGAGTATACATTATTTTGTTCAGTTGTATAAATAAATACCCCCCATGTATTGCTGTCGTTATTTTTCATGGCACCTTGCACGGTCAACACTGAACCAAATTCCTGTTTTTAATTTATTTGCATTTATTTGCATTTATTTACATAAAAATCAGCTTATTTATTTTATCGTCGTGATTTTCCATGCCACTCTGCAACGTCACCACCAAACCGTATTCCTGTTTCCATTTACATGCATTTATTTAAATGAAAATATATTTATTCAAATAAAAATATGTCGATTTAGATAAAAATGTATTTATTTGAATAAAAATTAAATTAAACACAAAATTAATTCAAGTTTGCATTTATTCAAATAAAAAACCTCCATCGACCATTGTCGTTATTTTTCTCGCCACTTTGCAACGTCAACATCGAACAAATTCCGGTTTTCCAACATGAAAAAAAAAACTCGTTTCCCAAGACACGTATCATTCTCACGTGAGAGAAATTCCACTCGTTTCATTTACTTACCGGCTAACGATTATCGAGAAAATGTTCTCAGAACGATTGGTCCACCGAGAAAAAAAATTATCGACGGCACGTGCGAGCAAAAGAATAATGGAACAAGTATTTTTCGTATTGAGCCGGCGCCCTCGATCAAATACCGCGCCATAGTGTCGATAGAAAACACAAGACGTAGGCGATATGCCAGCGATGCGGAAAATTATCGGGCACCGATAAATTTCCATTAATTTCCCGAAAATTGGACGAAGTCAAATTTTTCAGCTGATTAACGAACGCGCGCGTACAACGCATACGTACCGTATTGACATACGGTATTCGACTAGGGAATACACGTAGATGTACATACGTACAGGTGTATCGCGGTATAAACGTGACGAAAAAAAAAACACAAAAAACACGAGAGATAAAAGAGCTAAAATTAGGCGCCGCGATAGCGTGTACTCGTGTCACGAAGAAAAAAAAAGGCACATCCGAACCCCGATAAAATCGTTTAGTTGTTTCGCGCGCGAGAAACATTTCGGTCGTGTGCTGAATCATATTTTTCTTATTTTCCTTCTAAAAAATAGAAAAAAAAGAAGCTCATTTCGTAGACATTTATTTTATGTTTCACTCATCACGCAAGCTGGGAGAAATATATTTATGTGAATGGACTGACCATTTTTTTTAATGGCCAAGCTTTGCCGAAAAATACCGTAAAAGATCGATGCGCGAATATGCCTCTCCTGAATTTGTCGGACGCTTCGAGTCGGAGCCGCTCGGCTGTTCGAAAAAACGAATCGTGGGAGGAAACGAGCCCTCTGCAATGGTTACTCGAAAAGTAAGTCCCACCAGACGCGAAAAAATCAGTCGCGGAAATGCAGCGATAATGAGATGTGAAATATCGGGTTTGGAAATGTTTCCAGATTTGAGGAATGGAGTAGACGATAAGTACGTGCCGGACACACATGTGCGAACCGAGGTCAAAAGAATAAACATACGATTAACGAATCAGTACGACTAACAATAATCATTTTTTTTTCACCGTAAAGTACGCTTATTCTGGATTTTCCAGACTTCTTTTCTGCACACGATGAACGGCATTTAAAAAATTCCAAAGTTTATTCGGAACAAAAATATATAACAAATGAGTGTACGTTAGGGTGGCACAAATTTGAGCTCTATTTTTTTTCATTTTCTTACCATGCAATTATCTTCTTTGAAGAAAAAAAAATTGTCGCGAAAGCTGCGAGCGATCAAAAAATATTTAGAGGTGACCCAAGCCCCCCAAAAAGTCTAATTTTCATGAAAAAATCGATTTTTGTCTCGTCCACTTCTCATTCATGAATTTTACGCTTTATAATTTTTAAATCAATCTCGCGAATGCTCTAGCCGGCCAATGAATATTTAGTGGTCGCTCAAGAGCTTCGAAATGTCCAAATTTTAAAAACAATTAATCCTTTTTTCTTTAAAAACCGTTTTCCGTGTATCGTAATGTGTCCCACAGTTGGTCTTGTTAGTCAAACTGCGTACCAATCGCAGCTGTACTCTGTGACGAGCGACGCCACAATACAATAATACATAGGCATACATAATAACACATATCGTCTAATTAATGTTCGTCACAAACTATTATAATAAATTATTCGGAAAATGTAACACTTCGCTGTTTATTTTCTTTTTATGCTACAAGGAATTATAGTGCAGGCGAAATTTGTTTTTTGGCGGAAATTCTGAATTTCGAAAACCTTGAGCGTCCACTAAATATTAATTGGCCGGCTAGAGCTTTCGCGAGGTTAATTCAAAAATTATAAACCGTAAAATTCATGGGTGAGAAGTGGACGTAAAAAAATCGATTTTTTAATAAAAACTTGAATTTTTGGAAGACTCGAGCGACCCCTAAATATTTTTTGACCGCTCGCAGCTTCCGTGACAATTTTTTTTTTAACAAGATAATTGTGAGAAAAAGGAAAAAAGATAGAGGTCAAATTTGTGCCACCCGAGTTGTACGTAGAGATAACTATTTTTATTCGTATTGATTTTTTTATCGTCTTACATTTTCGCGAAAAAAAAAATCAAGTCTCAGTGGTTAAATCTTCATTATCCATTTGAATGAAATATTTAATTTAAAGGTTTTTCTACTAAAAGTAGAAGAAAAAGTAGTACTAAAAGTTTTTCTACTGGCGTATACAATTTGACTTTGACGTTCGCATCATGGCACCGAAATCATTTTTTTTGCACTGTCAACATTTTTTCGGCGATACTGGCTGCCAAAACCACTTGAACGTTTTTCAGCCTTCTTATTGGATATGTACCACCTAAATATTTTGAATGATTTGAAAAACGAAGAGATTAAAAAATACATGAAAAAATCTGTTTCGCATTTCAACAGTTCAAACTCCTCGATCGAATATCGAATAAAGACTGCTATATTCGAAAGCTTCCGATTCGTGCATAGAAAAATCATAGTCCTGGGATTGAATTATTTTTCCTGCAGTTCTACGATATATGAAGAAAGTCGAAAACCGTCAACAAAAATGTTCCTAATTGAACGACCTTTGCACTTTTCTTCGCGGAGTAATCGGAATACATGCCCCGGGGATTTCGTGTCGCAATTATTGGCGCATTTTTTGTCCCCGGGCCACTGACACTTGACCTCCGAGTACTGAACCGGGAGAGCAAAGGTGTGTGCGTACGGCCCGTGACACAGACGATTTTTTTTATTCAGCTCTCCCGTCGTACAGCCGTGTTGACCTTTTAACCCGAGTGCATCGAAACATTTTCATTTCAAAATATTTTCATCCTAGTTTCTCATCGCAAGTAAATCAACGCTCTCTCGGTACATCGTACAAAATGACAAAAGTCCTCGAAACACACACAAAAGAAAAAAAGCTACAATTGTCAAGCCTAGAAATTCCAATTAACCGAATCCCAGGGGAGAAAAAGAGAGCGAGGGTGGTAGGGGGGAAAGAGCTTTCGTCGTGGAGCCGAAAACTGAAGGGCCACACGTTCTCGCCTGCGTGGCGGCGGACCGCCACTAATTGGACGCGAAATCCAGCGCAAAGGGAAAAAAGCGAAAATAAAACTCGTTTCTCGACGCTTCAAAATCGAACTCTCTCACGAGTAGCCTCAATAAAACACGTTGCGACAATCCGAGGAGACCTTTTTCACTGCAAATTGCGCGCAGTCTCGAGATGTGCTCTTAGCCCCGATTCCGCCATCGAAAGGGCGAGGTATTACTCAAGTTGTAAAAAATTTAAGCACCAACTTATTTTTTTTCTTTCATCCGGCGTAATTCAACTTTTACGCTTGCCGTTTCAATTTCCGTGAGCTTCCAACGTCTCGGAGATAAAACGCATAGAACTTTAACGGGAAGATACGTTCAGGCGAGGAAAAAAATGCTGATTTTCATGATTTTTTTAAGGTAAGATTTCTTCACCATTTTTTAGAGTTAGGGCATATTTTATCACCACTTTTGGCTGTTACATGGGATTTATTTTATTAATTTTGGAAAATGGCCGAGCTATGGCACGGTCTTCTAAACGGGTCGCAGCGGATGTTGCCAGACGGCGTGACACGTAGCGTCTGCGGGATTAATCGGAAGAAAAAATCATCGGAGGTTTTTCTTTCATTAACTCATACGCAGAATATGAACCGAGAAAAAATGTAAAATGTTGAAAATCGACGAAATGGTACGCTTTGAAACAAAAAGACTGAATTTTCCGAAAAAAAGTGGCTACATTTTGCAATAAAGACACTTTTCTGTTATTTTTGAAAACATGTAAAGTCATGTTTCAGACAATAAGGTTAGAAAGATTTATACCAAATTTCATCAGAATCGGACGGTTAGTTTTTTAGCTATACGTCACGCCAGTTTTTAAAATGCAGTTTAGAAAAACATTAACATTTTTTTTCTTGAATGGTTGAGGCTTTATTGCAAGTGTAATGACATTTCATTTGGCTTTTAAGAAAGTATTTACACTATTATATATATACATTACACTATTATATATATATATTTTATTATTATAAAGTATTTACATATAATTTTTTATTTTTTAGTTCAATAGCTCATAACTAAAAGCTTGTTTTAAAAAAGTTTTTCTATATTAATTTTTTTTTATCTTTAAAAATGGCGGAAGTATGGCACGGTCTTCTAAACTATATTCTGTAGCTTAACTGTTTAACGCCAACCACTAAATATTATTTTTTCTTTTTTAGTACAATAGTTTATAAATAAACCTCGTTTAAAAAAATATTTTTACGTACATATTTTTATTTTATACTTTTCAGCATTTGAATTTGTTTAATTATCTGTCTTAATACCTTCACTTGTGCGTATTCATCAGTTTAATATTAAATTCTATTCACATTGGCTATTCACATGTTACATATTATTTACATATTATTTATTTTATGGCTCCATGGATCATATTATTGCATTGTTATCGAAGTTACATAGGTATGCCAAATTTCAGCTCAATCGGATGTCAACAAGTGCTTGAAAAATTGATTACAAATGTTAAACCGGAAAGACACACGAACGAAGCAAGTTAAATAAAAGCTTGTCAAAATACGATGAAAGTAGTAATAAAACATACCCTTAGTCTCAAAGATTATGAAGAAATCTTTCCTTTGAAAAAAAAAAATCTTGAACAACAGCAAACTTTTTTCTCGCCTAGAGGTATTTCCCCCCTTAACCAGCAGGCGCCTTTCCAGCTCGAAAACCCTAAAATGACTTGCTCGAAGAACAAAAAAGAGCAATTTGAAACCGAGAGAGCGCCCTCATCCGAGAAATGCGCTGAATAACTGTTTAGGCGACGGATGAACAGCTCCGGGGATTTGATCCGAGGCGTATACATCGTAGCGGAACAGCCATTACGGTGCTGGTTAAATGTAGCGTCTCGGGATCTCCCTGCCAGATGGCATATCCGGCAGAGTGTCTCTCGGCCGCGAGAAACTTTCCGCCGGATAGCAGCCATAACCTATACGCGCTGAAATCCGTAGTCGCTTTTCCTCCATTCTCATAGTCGAGCAAATGTCCCACACGAAGAACACTTTGCATCATAGGCAAAGATGCAGTCTCGTCAGTGGCGTAGCAAGGGCTTTTGAGGCCTAAGGCGGACCGTGAAAATGGTGGCCCAATTTTTACCTTGTCATCAAAAGATTCAACACAGGAACTGGCGTGAATTTTTTTATTTAATAAAATCTGCATTTTGACATGAGCTATGCCAAAAGGATGAAGTTAAGAATGTTTACAAAACTATTTGATGTGCTTTCTGACTAGCAAAGTCATTGATCACACTCTTCAGTCAGATCTCATTCAATGAACAAAATCGCCAGATTGTTCAATCCAGAATCACCCATCGTTGCGACCGTAGATAATTCTTTATGAGTTTCAACTTGGAGAAACTACTCTCGCAAGTCGCGGGGCTGACGGCCACGATGAGGAAGATTCGTAGCATAACAATGATGTTCGGGACTGAATCAGCTAGGCTGAATTCTCGAATGAAGCGCAGAAGCTGTAAGAGCCCTTCCGTCCTCAGTGATTCAAGATGTTCAGGTTTTGGAGAAGCTTCAATGAATTTAATCAACCTTGTGCGTTCCAGCAGAAAGTCATCCTTGTCGATTTCATCAGCGTCCAGCTTGCTTGAATCGATGCTGATTCTGAGGTCCAAAAGATTGCTTGAACTCAAACAAACCCAAACGAACTTTTGATCATCATGCTCATCTGTTACCGAATTATTACTCAACCGCCCTTCATTTCAAATGGAACATTGCGGTAATGTGAGACGATGATGCCAACAATGGTATTTCCGCGCGGTTTTTCAACTTCGACTATTACTCTATGGCTATTTGAAATTGGAACCATAGAGTCAGTTATGGAAATTGAGCTACCTTGCCTTTGCATTAGAATTAACAGCTATCCACCATGATTTGTGGGCAAACATGTTTAATTTACCAAAATATGGGATAATACTGTCATTTTTTTCAAAAATGTTCATGCCCCCTCATTTGTGTGCCCTAGGCGGCCCGCCCCAGCTGCCATACCCTTGCTACGCCGCTGAGTCTCGTTTTATGACCTACAACTCGCTGAATTTACCATGCGAGCTCTCTACTCTCCGAGAATAGTCGTTGTACGTCTGGTCTTTTTTTTTATATAGATAGAATTTTATTTTATCGGCGAAATTCGGCGAAAGCTTGGTTTGTGAGTGAACGTTATGGGACCCGACGCGCGCAACCTGAATACGAAGTGCTTTTCACTTTGGCCGTCATTTTGGTTGGACTTCGATTTTGATATTCGTGAACGATCTTTGAGGAAGACTACCGGTCTAGAGGCCAGAATAGGTGAATTTCAACAATTTTTTATGGCTACCCAATTGATGGAATGGACATTCGCTTTGGAGGCGCTTTGGTTCTACATATCCTCAAATATATTTACAATTTTTTCATAAAATTCTGTTACAATTTAGCGGCGTTAAAGCCCTTAGTCTGATAGTGTCCTGCGGCAGTCAATCGTTGCTCAATTTTTTACCCAGAACGAAAAATCAAGGTAACTTGAGATACAGATAAGATTCGCTTTCAAAGTAGGTAGAAAATTCGAAAAATATCGTTTTTTGATCAAATCATCCATGGTTAAAAAAAAGTTTTTTTTTTATTTCCATTTATTATTTCCAATGCTCCTCCGTACGTCTTTGGGAACCTTTGCGATATCTGCTGTACTCATTCGCACAAGAGCACCGGAAATCTGCGGAAAACTTGGGGAGAATATTAAGGGGCTACATCTAACTAGAGGGCCGAAAAAAATGGCCGAATTCCGATTTTTTCTGGAAAACTATTGGTACAAAAAAAACAAACTTTTTTAACACAAAGGTATATATATTGCGAACCTTTAAAAAACAACAAAAAATAAAGAAAAACGACAAAAATATGGCCGCCGGCAGATGATGAAATTTTCGCGACATTTGGCAGTGGACACTCTCCAGCTCAAACGGTCCATCCGAAATCCAAAAACCAAACGGGTAATTCAAGTTAACAATAAATACGAGTCGTTGACGATCGTCGATTTTTTAAATACCTTTTTTTAACAGCGTGTCGACGATTTGAATTTCTAGCATACAAAATCTATGAAAAAAGTCGACATTTTGACGTAACTATTCAATAATGGAGATCGATTTTTCTTAAGCGAGATCGTCGACGCCCTTTAAGTGTTTCTCATCGTATCTCCTGTAAATTTGGAAACAATCCATAACGTGGTTCTCGAGAGATCGTGTCCACCGACATTGAAAATAGTGTTGCGCGAAAAACGCGTTTAGTTTGAAGTGTCGTGCTACGTGCCCGGCCGACTGTAAGAAGTTGAAGATCATTTCATTTTACGAATATTTCAATGAAATTTTCAGTGAAATATGAAATTCAATGAAGTTTTCATTAAAATATGAAATTCAATTAAATTTTCATTGAAATATGAAATTCAATGAAATTTTTATTATTTCAATGAAATAATAAAAATACTTTTGGAAAATACAATTTTTTGACCCACCTGGTTAGCCCGTTAATCTTGTGTATCGGAAGCTTGGCTATAAAAACCTCGAATACTGAAAAAAAATATGTTCGATCCTCCTGCAGCTCAACTATACACATCGTTAACCTGACATGCCCTCATCCTTGGACAATCTCATTTCGCGAGTAAGTTTGCTTTTCGCCTGGAACAAAAGATTTCTCTATGAAAGTAAACGATGCGTTTCCCGCAATTCCAAATACCATTAAAGCCTACCAAAGTATCCGCCTGCACGTACAGCGATACGTGCAGGATTTTGTGTTGCCATCCCATGCGAGCCTAAGCAATAGACGGTCTAATTGCCATTGCTGCCAGCAGAGAAGTTCCGACCAAAGTGTACACACGAATACAGACAAGTAGAATTGAAACGACAAAACCTTTCAGGCTGCAACTGAATCAATTTGGAGTCCGTAAATACACAGTCGGTATAGCGGCGCGTTGGCCGGTCAACGAACCCAATGGGAGACTCAATGTGTGTTCGGTCTAGTCCGCGTTCCGTATGTACACCCACTACATAATTGAGGACCCCGTCTTAGAGGCTGTTAAGTTTTTCCAGACGAACAAATTTCATCGCCCCTTCTACAAGCTCTTCGCGAAAGGAAAAGAAAAAAAATTCTTCAACGCGGAGCTTATTCGTCGACCTCCATATTTCGCTCTGATAATCGGAACAACCCATTTTTTTTCTTCTTGATTACAATGAAACTAATTTTTGTTCAACCAATGAATGAAATTATTTTTCCACCGGAGATCCGCAAACGTTACGACTGGGTTGGATGTAAAGCAGGAAACGAACGCAGGAGTGTGAAATTTATAATGAACGGTAACTACCGTGATCGTACGAGTATATCAGGCATTATTTTAATAAAGCGAAAAATGTAGCGTATTTAAAAGAAACGGGAGAAAAATAATAATCGTGAATATAAATGTAATTGGGCAATGAGTAAATTGTGAAAATATTTTTTACGCACCGGGTGCGCTTTGCTTTCCGTTAAAGTTCCCGATGAATTGCAATGAAACAATGAAAAAATAAAGTAATTGATTTAATTGATTGACAATCGAGTAATTAAACGATCGATCAGTCCATAAAGTTTCTAATGTAAAATAAATTCGTCATGAGGAATTTACTAAATGAAAAATGGGTTAAAAATCAGTTCATTTTGGTAGAAATAATAATTGTCACTATAAAAATGATTAAAATTCAAGTAATGATGTAGTTTCTTGTGCATTGCGATTTTAGAGTGAATATTTTTCAAAAATTCCCTAAAACCACGGTCAATCCTACGAATACGATATTTCTAAACGGTGTAGAGCATGAAAAAAATTTGAAAACGCGGCATCAATAGTATCAAAACATACTTTTTACATATTTGGTACGCTTCTCTCTTACAAGAAACAGAACTTAAGAGTCCGCCGTCGATTTTATTGGAACTCATATATGTGATAAAGCATTGAAAACTATTGGACACGTATTTTTTCATCGGCGAAAAAACGGTTTTCATAGGGGAAACCATCCCTCAAAGAAAGGCTTGACACCCCTTCATTTAATTTCTTTTCTTCAATGTTTCTATACTGGTTCACACTGATACACACATCCATTGAGGATACATACATACCACACTACTGCGATTTGGGATTTTACATTTTCAAAGTACTATTACTTTAGTACAAATCATCCGAAAGTATCCGATAACCCGTGTTTCTTGGTGTGAAAATTACCAAAAAATCCAATAGCGATAGTCTCGACTCCGACGAATACTCTTTATTTGGTGAAAATACGTGAAAATAAAAGTAAAAATGTACAGAGAGCCACGAACGAGAAATTTTAGGTGGTGCAAATTTGCGTGGTAACTACGGGTTAAAACCGTTTTTCCGTCGATAAAAAAAACCACGTGTCTTATAGTTTTCAATGCTTTATCGCAAATATCAGTTTGAACAAAATCGAAGGCGGACACTTAAGTGATGTTCCACGTTAGCTAAAGTAGAATAAATTGCATATAGAATTAAACGTTCAATTGAACAAAAAAGATAGTAAAATAATAACCAAAAATATGAAAATTTACGAAAAAATTGAGCAAACTCACAGAATCCCTAAAGTTACCACGTCCTGACCGAATAAACAATACACTCGTAAAAAACCAATAAATAAAAATAATCGTAAACCCGTAAGTTATTCCAAACCAATTTTTCTTAATCAACAAAATCATTTTTTTCGAGTATTCCGCAACTAGGCCATCAAAGTTGAAATTCCCAACAAATTACGATTCCAAACAGCGCAAATTTTTCCGCAAACGAAATTTCGTTCGATTCGGGGTCGATCGATTCGGCAAACATGATATTTGGTATTTCTCGTATTGTCGGAGCGGCAGTTCAGTGGTCTAGGGTGCGAGAGGCCCCTGGTTCAAATTTCGGCTGAACCCGGCACTTTTTCCCTTCCCACCTCCAGCCCAACGAGTAAATGAGAGCAAAGAATTTCGTGTATTCCCGTGGGAAAAAAATAGGGTTTTCGCAACAAATTTAAAAAAAAAACAATAACGCGAGGGAAAATTGTGTGCGGTATGGAGTCACAGGAGTGCTCCACTACCGGTTTGCCGATGGGAAGATAACGACCGCGAGAATGTCGAGGCGAAATCTCGCTACAGAGGCAAGGTGAACGAGTGAGAGGCTCGTACGAGGAGCAATAAACGTGATATTTTCTCGCTAGAGAGGTCGCTGACACTGCGATTAATCCCACACACACACTCGCGGGTGTGCGTCACGGAATTGCTCAGGTTAATTGCGTAATGACTTTCACGACGTTTGTACACAAGTATACCGTTTCATCGCACCTACGCGAGTTCAACTTTTGCAACGTACCTCGAGTGTCTCGTGCATTATCAACAATGAGAAAAACGTTGATTGGACTCCGAAAATAAATATGAAATTAACGCAATGGCATTCTTCGTGGATTCGTGTGGCTCGTCGATTCCAACAATGACACGTAGAATTTCGTTTTTCCGGCTTAATTAACCAATCAGTCGGTTGCGGAAGTGGATTCGGACGTAGCGTGCGCGTCATTTGGTTTACGAAATGCACAAAAGTGGAAAGCTGGTGATTCATTCTGAATCATTCATTCGCGCGTTTTAATCCGATATGCTTGCAATCGAGACGTGTTCGATGTTGAGCTAAGCTTTATAGAATTTTGTCATTCGACGAAATTGCGAATTCCCTGGAGTTTGGACTGACATTCCGAAGCTCCCGAATTCGACAGCCCCGGTCGTCCCCTGGGTATCAGTCGGTTTTTCCAAATATTGTTTTTGTACAAATTGGATTCCCGACCACCGAGGTCCGCAATCCACTTTGGAAATCGTAGGTGCTTTTGGGTGCACTGGATCGGAAGTAACGAGATTGGGAGGCCACAGAGACAAAAAAAAACGAATTTTCAGTGCGCCGTTTATAGTCCAGTCAAATTACCGAAATAAATAAACACAAAATTATGTAGTTTGGAGATTATGAAGAATCGATTGGGGGGTGTATTCTGAGCATACATTCCAATTTGAGGGGTTCTCCGGAGGTCAGCTCAAGGTCATTTCGATGAAAACGCGTTTAATTCGATATCTCGAAAACGGTTAGTGTTAGGCCAAAAATTGTAGAGACCTTTTCTCTTCTAAATTAAATTTACTAACTTTCTTATCTGAAACTTTTTTTTGTATCATCAATACTTTTCAATTTATTACTTCCGAAAGGCAAAAATTTTACTTTTTTTCTCCCTATTTTTCATTTTTCACCATTTTCTCCCCAACCGTTCAATTTTATGAAATTTTATCGCTAATCAAAGTTGTAGATCCTTTGATTATAAACAACTTTTTCCTATAACTTTTTTTTCTAATACCAATATCTTCGGAGTTATATATTACTTTACCGAGCGAAATCCGCGCCAATGTCGCAATATCATCGATATCAGTGGGTATTCAGTACTTGAAAGAAATATTAAAGTATTCCATGATAATTTATTAGCCAACTTACCTGTATCAAAAGCTGAATCGATTAAACTATTTAAAAATTGTACTTCATTTAAATATTAAATATTGTAATCATTCAAATATCATTTAAATATTGTACTTCTTCAATTTGGGTATTTTTTATTCCATTCAATGGGATAATAATGTGAATAAGGATTACAAAAAGAAGTAAATGAATAATTGAAACTGTTTCACACATTTATTGATAAAAAAATAGATCATAAAATTCGTAAAATTAAGCACCCGATGGAAGTGATTCGTTAATATTAAGGGCCCTGACGGTATCGGGGCATACGTCGTCCTCGTCCATTGCGTCAAAAATATTATCGTCGATAACATTGGCGATATTAGAACAATAGTTCTCTTGGCAATTAGTGCAAGTTACTGAGCAAAACAGGCCGGCCTTTCTACATCCGCACGCTTTGCCGCAGTTGGTTTGGCATTTGCACGCAATCGATCTGAGTAATTATTCGGAGCTGGTTTCAGTGACATTGGTATCGGCTCCAATCCACGGGGGGTGCGACGCCAGCCCCACTCCTCGGGTTCCAGATAATTTTCGAGCCAGTATTGCACTTGGTAGTAACACCTCAACGAGTGAAAAAATGCAGCATCAGAGGTAGGAGGAAGGGATTCTAATTTAACCCTCCCACTGCCTGCCATTCTTTTGTATCCCTTATAACGGAGCTCGTTGAGATTCGTACAATTCGTGTCACCTGAAGCCTTGCGATATAAATTCAAAATGAATTGTTCGCCGTTTGAAGCGAGAGTTGTTTTATCTGCTTTATCTTGTAGAAAAACTTCAGTTAGAGAAACCAAATCCGGAGTATTTTTCAATGCGGTCATTGGTTTGATCTTGCCTAAGTTGAATGGTGCCGAAGTTGTGTCGAGAGTCTGGGTACGAGACCTTCTCGTACCCCGGTACGAGAGTCGAGGAACAGATGTTCCTTACCCATACCAATGCACGCAACCGTGTGTCTGTGAATACGCGTTGCGACAATGGCGCGGATTTCGCTCGGTAAAGTAATATATAACTCCGAAGATATTGGTATTAGAAAAAAAAGTTATAGGAAAAAGTTGTTCATAATTAAAGGATCTACAACTTTGATAAGCGGTAAAATTTCATAAAATTGAACGGTTGGGGAGAAAATGGCGAAAAATGAAAAATAGGGAGAAAAAAAAGTAAAATTTTTGCCTTTCGGAAGTAATAAATTGAAAAGTATTGATGATACAAAAAAAAGTTTCAGATAAAAAAGTTAGTAAATTTAATTTAGAAGAGAAAAGGTCTCTACAATTTTTAGCCTAACACTAACCGTTCTCGAGATATCGAATCAAACGCGTTTTCATCAAAATGACCTTGAGCTGACCTCCGGAGAACCCCTCAAATTGGAATGTATGCTCAGAATACACCCCCCTATCGATCCTTCATAATCCCCAAACTACATAATTTTATGTTTTTTTTTTCCATTCTGAGCCGTAATTTGACTGGACTATTATAAGGGAAGTCACAAACGTGCCAGGTGCTTTCACGACCTGATCTAACGTAATTCGAATTATTTTAATAATTCATTTTTATTATTTAATTTTATTATTAATATTGTTTTGTTTTATTTTCAACTATTATTAATATTAACCGATTTAATTTTCAATTATTGTAAATATTATTTTATTTCCAATTATTATTAATATTATTTTGTTTAGTTTTCGATTATTATTAGTAGTAGTAGTTCCTTTATTTCCATGTATGCCCTCGCGGGCTTCTTAAATTTCCTCCTTTATTTTCTTCACAGCAGTTTTCCTTACTCCTACGTTTAAGGGGTTACCCCCACTTGCGATTTTGAAAAAATCGATTTTTTCTTATTGCATTTTTTTGAAGTATAAGTATCTGAGAATATATCCTGAAAATTTCAAGTCGATCCGAACAAAATTGACTGAGATATGAGCGTTGAAAGAGAAGAATCCGTTCTGTAAACGACCGGAAATTGAAACTTTAAACGCGTTTTTCTCAAAATGGCATTTCTGAAGTCGGTGACCAAGATTACTCGAACACTAATGAACCGATCTTCTTGAAATTTTGCAGGCTTATTTAATACACAAAAATGTAATCTTTAAGGCGTTACCCCCACTTGTAGCGTAAAAAAAGGCCTTTTTCATGAATTTTTTTAAAGAAAACTACAAAACTTTTTTAATCGATCAATATACCATCTTAAAGAACACATCTTGAAGAACTTTCAGTAATTTTTTTATTGAAAAATATTACATTGTTTAGTGGCAAATGGCCGTCAATGAAATAATGTTTTTATATACACGGTTTGCGGTAGCCAACATTGCGCCGAAGTGGATCATCTGAAAAAAAAAATGCGGATGGATTTAGTCAAATATAAGTATTAACTAGTCTTTAATCGAAGGATTTTAAAAAATATTCATTTTTCACAAAATGGCGGACAGTCAAAGTTAATGGTGCGATTTTAACGAAAAAAAAAACGGCCGTTTTTTGGCTATAAAACGGCCATTTTTTTCGAAAAAAAATCGAACGATTAAAGACTACATTTTTATGTATTAAATAAGCCTGCAAAATTTCAAGAAGATCGGTTCATTAGTGTTCGAGTAATCTTGGTCACCGACTTCAGAAATGCCATTTTGAGAAAAACGCGTTTAAAGTTTCAATTTCCGGTCGTTTACACAACGGATTCTTATCTTTCAACGCTCATATCTCAGTCAATTTTGTTCGGATCGACTTGAAATTTTCAGAACATATTTTCAGATACTTATACTTCAAAAAATGCAATTAAAAAAAAATCGATTTTTTCAAAATCGTAAGTGGGGGTAACCCCTTAATCGTTCGATTTTTTTTTAAATGGCCGTTTTATAGCCAAAAAACGGCCGTTTTTTTCGTTAAAATCGAACCATTAACTTTGACTGTCCGCCATTTTGTGAAAAATGAGAATTTTTTAAAATCCTTCCATTAAAGACTAGTTTATAATTATATTTGACTAAATCCATCCGCATTTTTTTCAGATGATCCACTTCGCCGCAATGTTGGTCACCGCAAACCGTGTATATAAAAACATTATTTCATTGACGGCCATTTGCCACTAAACAATGTAATATTTTTCAATAAAAAATGTACTGAAAGTTCTTCAAGATGTGTTCTTTAAGATGGTATATTGATCGATTAAAAAAGTTTTGTAGTTTTCTTTAAAAAAATTCATGAAAAAGGCCTTTTTTGCGCTACAAGTGGGGGTAACGCCTTAACGCTACAATCATCCTTTTGCCACTTGTCCATCCACACTTACGTACTGAATCTTTCTTTTTGCTTACTTGTCTATTTAGTTATATGTTTACATATTTATAAAACTTACACGCTAATATCCTTATATTCTATACCCCTGTTCCTCTATCCTCTTTCTTCTTTGCTATCTTTTCAAATTGTCTAACTACCTCGCAATTTAATTATTATTAATATTATTTTATTTTATCGTCAATTATTAACGTACGGCCAAGCTTCGTCCTCTTCCCTTTTGTCGCCCCGGTGATGTTTAAATCTCCTTCGAACTCGATCAATAACTGTCGAACTGATATGAGCTGTCTTCGCGGCTGATAAACGACTGTACGATCCTATACGCAATCGAGGGTTACATTATGTGATCGTAAAAATGATTTTTTCTCGTTACAGGCCCAACACGGTATCCGCCGAGGAAGGAATGCTGACTGGTGGTCTCGGCTCCAAATTGAAATGTCCGACCCCGATATCGAGACTGAGGGTCGAGAAGATCGAGGGTGGTCTGATGGTTGCGGGTGTCGTGATCGCCGCAAACTGCCAGATCGCCCTGCCAGCCTTTGGCTTTCTATTCATGCTAGTCGGTGCTGTTCTAACCGGTAAGCCAATTTCGACCTTTCGTCGATACAACGATAATTACGATGGATACTAATAGACAACGATTGGCGAAAGTGAAACGCGATAACGATAATGATCGTTGATGGGAGCGATGCATTCCAATGACCGTGATGAGGGCAATGATATTTGACTGTGTGAGGTCTCTGTTTCTATTGAACCCTTTGACATTTCCTAGCATGTATCTGGTCGTTGGTAGGGTCGCTTTTCGTATACCTGAATTTGGTCCAATTGGGATCAAGCTCCGCCACGCAGTCGAATGATTCGAATTGGATCAGGTCAGGTTACATTGTGAGGACATTTCTTGCCCTGTTGGGCTTCCGTTGTGCCGTCACTGTCACTCTCGCACCCATTTCTATTTCACATCATTAGGGCAATATAAGAACCGCTCAGTCGGTAAATATCACGTTGCATATACTTTCCTTCAAGAAATTTTGAGAAAAAGTATATTAAATATATTTAAAAGGGTTAAAAGAACTCAAAATGGTAACAATTGTTTCTGACAAATCGATCATCGTGAGGATAAGTGAGAAACGACTTTGCAGCTATTCTCTCGCACTCGTCTACCACCCACATCTATGTGTTGACGTCTGCATCATTGCAATGCAACGAAAATTCATTTTCCTCAGTTTTTCAATTTTTTTCTGGCTGTTTCAGCCTCCGGAAATCAATCAATCGTTTTTGCGTATTCTTATTAGAGATTCGCGACCTTATTTTGCAAAAGAGGCTTTGGATAATGATAAAGATGTCAGCAAATTTTTCAAATCTCATTTCGAGGAAAACGCATTAAAAGATTCAACTATCGATTTTTGCAAGATAAAATTATATTTATATAAATGATAATGATATTCTTGAAAGTACAAACTGTCGAAAAAGGCAAAAAAAAATCGATTTTTTTTAAGCGTCACACTGGTATAGCCCCTTAATGAAGACAAGAAGAGAAAATCGATTTTTTGTGAATGTATATCCTACCACGTAAATCGGTGCGCCACCTGCTCTCACTTAGTCGTCTGTAACTTGGTCAATTTTCAATATTTTGATTTGAAATTCTTTCCACATATTCTTGAAAATGTATACTTTGATAAAATGCAAGATAATCGGTTTTTTTGTACCCATCACAGTGGTGTGCTGAGTTTTAGGCTTTTCGCCTATCAATTTGACGTTCAATTCTCGAACAATAGTTGGATCACAAAACGCACGACAACCGGAAAGTTTCATACATCATTTGGCGCTCACATTATCCACTCCGCTTGCCTTCGCTCTGTATAGTACATAAGCGCTCCACGTCACATTCGTCGCAGCGAACGAACGAAAATATTGACATAATCGCGCGGCTTCAATGTCAACACGACATATTTCAATGGTAACTCTCTCACTTGGCCCATTTGCAACGAGCTTTCCGGTATACGGAGCGTGTGAGTCGGCCATCGTAGGAGCTGCAAAAGGGGACCATTTTCGAATGCTACTCGTTGTTCTGAATATGCAAAAGTATGGGCGCGCACATTCGAAGCATCGAGTCCATACATATCAGAGCTGAATTGCATTGCATTATGCAAAATGCTTTGCATTCTATGGTGCTGCATTCAAAGCAATCCCGGAAGCGTAAAGCTCGCCCTGTATCTATCGTAACTTGTATTTATACGTATTTATTAGTATTCGATATACGCACGTGTATAATACTGCCATTCGTTATGAAAGGATTGCGATCATTTTCCAAATTTTTTAAGCACTATCGAATAGCGAAGAATGAACGTAGAATAGCCCTGAGAAGAGAATCAAACTTGAACTGTCAAGTTTTCTAATAATTAGTTTGAAAATAATTAGTTTGAAAATAAAATGAGATTGAAGTTTGCATCGTTGGCATGCAACGAGAATGATTCTTTCTCAATTGCTCGTTTTTTTTTGCATATTTGAGCTTCGAAAATCTCGCAACAATTTTTCAAAATGATTATTTAGAAGACTATGATAGGAATCTGGAAAAAAGATTCTGTAGAATGATGAACATGATGAAATAAAGATATGAAGAAGAATTTTCGTTGCGTTCCAACGATGCAAACTTCAATAGGATACAATAACCGAAAGTAAATTAAAAATATTTGCATCAACTTTCGAGGAGCTTACGCGCTAAACAGCTTTTTAAATCAATCCAATTTTGTAGCTTTCGTAAATCAGACCGTCTTTTTTAAGTTGCTCTTTTTTAAATTGCCGTACGAGCATTTTTGACCGAGTCATTCGCGACCGAAGCAGAAACCGCACTTTATACTTATATACCCAAAATTGTTCGAGTTTATCATTTTCGTATCGAATTAATAATTCAATCAGCTTAATTTATTTTATATCGAATTTAGTACTTTTTATCAAATTTATTGATTGCGTCGAATTAATAACTGGAACAAATTAATTTCATAACATATAATAACTACCATATAGATAACTGAATATCGGGCACATAACAAACATTGCACACAAGCACATATACCTATAGATTTTCAGCAGCCTACGAACGTCATTCAATTGATTGATGTATATACCACCAGACATCATGTACATGAAGGACCAAATCTCTTTGCTAACTCTATAATTAAAGCTCTCGGATCGTCCTAAAGTATATTTTGAGTAAATCGACAAATAACAGCATTTTGGTAACTTTCGCGACAATCACGATCATGACAAAGACGATGAAAAAAGCAACGCAAGATTTGACCACATGAGCTTCATCCATCTTGTGCTCCTCCAGTGCTCAATGACAGCTAAAACGATTGTAAAACAGCAAACATCATTTCGCTGGAAGAAAAACGTACCATTTCCGGTGTACGTCGTTGGAAAACGAATTGAATAGTTAGGACTACGTGAATTGCTATCTCACGCGATCTCTCCATTACTGAAAATAAAAGAAGTCTTCTCAAGTCTTTTTTTCAATTGTTCACTCCTAAAGCGCCGTTTTCCAATTCATACGGACTAGCAGTACGGACGTTTTGATCTGCGTATAATTTTGATCCAGAGTTTGCTTAAGGTCGAGACTGTTTCAAATGTACGTGTTCAGCCTCATCGTACACGGGCCTCTCGGATTAATATTCAACGGGTGATCGTCGGAATAGTCGAGAGGATTTTTTATCCCCACCAGTACTCACACCCACTCATATATATGTGTGTGTGTGTGGGCGCGTGGAGGATTGAAGGAAGTTTTTATCATATTACATCGCGAGCTTCACGTGTCACTGTCCCGAGGGTAAAAACGTAACATCGATTTTTCTGACCGTGTCTTCCGAACTTATCGCTCGTTTGGAATCGTGTCAGAAAGACGTCCGGAATCAAAATTCATCTCTCTCTCTCTCTCTCTCTCTCCCTCTCTCTCTCTCTCTCTCTCTCTCTCTCTCGCTCTCTCGCTCTCTCGCTCTCTCGCTCTCTCGTTGACGAGTCCCGAGATAGTCCTGAGGTCTCTTCGTACAAAACTTCGATTTCCGATAAATAGATGTGTTACACGTTCACATCCGATATTCGCCGATAATATATGTATATACAGAAACGATCTGTAGTCGTTGAAAATGTGACACGAAACAATTTCCCCCGACGTCATTCCCCATGAGGGACTTTTTGACAACGACGTCGACGACGTCGTTCAAGTCTTCGTATTTCGCTTCAGATATCGCAACGAAGCGTGATACGATGAAAATTCGATAACCCGAATACGTCAGATAATGAGAAAAAATATCGCAAATAACGGGACCGTTCCTCTAAAGAATCGCGCCTTCATACAACTTTGCGACCCCCTAAAATATCAGTAACTTCGTTTTTCTCTATAAAAAAATACAATAGATTATTTTGCATAGGATAAAAGTACGGTTTGAAATAAAAAGTGTTGAAAAGTTTTTCAATGCCAGTTAATTTTACGTAGATTCGACGTGAAATTAGTATAGGCAAGAAAATTAAAAAATCAAAGGTAAAAAATTTAAGAAAAAAGGTTTCAAAAATAAAAAAATAAGAGAAAAAAGGGGCTGGCACGCGTTTCTTAATTCCGTCTGTTTTCCATGAGCACACATTGATATTTGCATTAAAGTCAACTAAAAAAGTCTGTACAAAATCTGCCTTCCTTCCAGAAAGCAATTTACAAAACTCGATGGGTGCAAATAAATACTTTATAACTTACCGTACACCTCTATTTGCATCAGGACACCGTGGCTACCGTGACAGCCTAAAAATCCAGATTATTTTTCATTTTGAATAAGTAAGATGATTGAAAAATCATTTCGGCATTTCTTTGCATGAACATTAAAAAAGTTGTGCACCAAATTTCACATAGAAAAATATTAATAATTGAAGCAGATATAAACAATCTCGTGAAGGATCATTGAACGTGATGGGGCTCAACGGTGTACTTGATTTTGGCCAGCTGGTTAATCTTAAACAAAAGAACACGAGTTTTTTTCTTCAAATAGATAATATTGCCGAAGACATGACCCAGCTTTTTTTATCATCACGTTTTTGTTAATGTTAAGAAGGAAAACAATTTAAAAAAGAAAACCAAAATGATAAGAAGAAAAACAATTTAAAAAATGTTGATTTTTTCAATTTTTCGAGGAAAAATGGCATTATTATTGTTAATAACTAATGAAAAAAAATGTTAAAAAGAAAAGCGTCGTTCAAGACTAAACTACTATTCCCCGAATAAATGTACGGAATTTCAAGTTAAGGGCATGTGTCATATACCGACTGAGTAAACATGGATACGGGAGAGATAGCCGATTAGCAGATTCCCAGTGTTCTTCGAGACGATTGATCTTTCAGAAAAAAAGAAAACAAATACCTGCCGCTCTGTTGAACGACGAAGTACGTCTTCCTCTTCGTTTAGGAAAAATGTGAACCGTTTAGGAAAAAACTTGGCCGAAGGATTTTTACCGACCGAACGTGTGACTCATGTCCTTAGGGCCTTAAGACACAGTAACACATGTGCGAATTTAACAATTTTTTTTAGTATGAAAAAGTGATTCACTCATAACATTAATTACACATATATTCAGTATGAATATCAAGCTGTTAGAATTTTTTTTTTTTTTCGATGTACAAAATTGCCGACTACTCGAAACTTCTCGCAACAGCTTTTTTCCAATTGGCGTGACAAATAAGTGCAACAATTTTCACTCGATTTACTTCAAATTTAAAAGTTATATTCCTAATTGCATTGTGCAGAGAAGTACGTAATAAATTTCTGATTAATTGAAAACTTTTCATTTTATGAGCAGTTATAACGATATTTTTCACTGAAAATTCATTTCTTAAGTTCAAGTACCTACAACTTTTGAATAAAACAATATTTTATTAATTCCGTAGGTACTTCTCTAGGTACTCTAATGTAGATTGACAATTTTTGTTTTTTGTTCTAGGTAAAAAATTGTGGATGCTAAACGTCACGCCGCGGAGCGCCTAAAAAAAGATAACAAATGAAAATATTAGTAGTCGGCCATTTTATACAGCGAACAAAAAAAATATTTTCTAACAGCTTGATATTCATACTAAATAGATGTGTAAATAATTTTATGAGTGAAGCATTTTTCATTCGAAAAAAAAGGTTAAATTCGTACATAATTTTGTACCCGTTACTGTGGCCTAAGGCCTTAATCCGTTCATTAGATGTCGAGGAATCGTGTACACCATTTTGAACGACGTAGTTGCGAGAAAAACGCGTTTAATGTTCGACTAGCATTTCTATCGTTTTAATCATAAGTTTACCTTCAATCTGCGATTCCAGCACCACATGTTGGACCTTTCTCTTCAATTTGAGATCCCTCAAATGACGAACGAGCATTCGTCATTTTCACAGTAATCCAACCCCTCCATTTCAAATTTTCCACTCCGCTTGTACCGACCGTTAGAGAGCCCGCGAAGAATTCCAAATAAAAAAGAATCTCTCACACCGAGAAAAGCATTTTTATCTACTTTTAATACGAAATCCCTCGACGATCGAAATTCCTCGGGATTCCGAGGAAATCTCATCAACGACAAAGCGCACATAAGAGGCACGTGTCTCGCAGAAAAATCTTGCGTTGGCACGTAACACGTGACCGTGAATTAAGGCAGAAGCGCCTGTGCATACAAACGAACGGACGCTCGCGATCGCCATCCTACAGGCAAAAGGACGCGAGTCGCTTTGCTCGACGCCTCCAGTTTGTTGCAACTCAGCCCCTTCCGTTCGCCAGCCCGGTATTGTAAGACATATCTAAAGGGTGTCTCAAAATGACCTGACACTTTAAATTGCGCGCCATTTTGTGGTAAACATAGTGTACTAATTGTTGAAAACTGGAATCAGGTTTGTATTGAGATTGAGGGGGGGGGCAAAATGTCGAATGACCAAATATACAACGAAATATATAAATTGAACGACGTTCAATTTCAATCAGCATCGGACACTACGTACTCGTTATGGGATCATCACAGTGCAACATTTTTCAAAATATCGATTTTTGTTTGTATTATCAGATAGTATAGACCGCTAGAAACATGGACCTGGCATCGCCGATTGATCATAAGTAGACTATTTATATAAAAATTCCGCACGCAAAACATGAAACGCGTTTTTCTCGAAATGTCGTTTTCCAAAACGGTGTACACTCTCAAACGAAGAGTTTTCAAGCTATCCGTCTCAAATTTTGACACAATATTCTTCATGCATTCTTGATTTTGCTATGGAAGCCTTTTTTTTAACTTCATATTTTTTTAACGAAAAACCGTCGAAAAATTAGGCTCAATTCGATACTTTTTGTTCAAACCGCCGCCATTTTTCAATTTTGATTTAAAAAAAAACCTCCATAGCAAGATGGAGGTTTTTGGAATCAGATGTCGTACTGATTAATAATCTTCTTACAAATTTTGTTCCAGATAATATTCCAGATATAGAATAGATAATATTCCAGATATACGGCCACAGCCGTATGTACCGCAACGAGTCCTTTTTGTAGAAGACATTTTCAACCGGTAAAAAAATGTGAAAAAAATAAAAATAAACGTTTACAAATTAATGTTCTGTTCGTCATGGCTGCTTTGATTTGCTTTGAGTTGACATAAAAGAAATCAGACTGATTAGCGTGTGTTAGCCATCGAAAAAAAATCGCGAAAATCAGCTGTTTTTCGACCCGTTACACTGTGATGATCCCTTAAGTTTCCTGTACAAACATAAGGAATGTAGGTATATCGGTGTAATTAATCAGATGGACAATGAGGATGTCGAATTAACCGTAATTTATCTGAAAATTTGCAAAATTGGTAATTGGCAATTTTGATCATTTTTGCAAATATTGCGAAAATGACTAAACTCAGATTGGACCCTAAAAGGGAAAAAAATATCTTATTAGTTTAAGTTACCTGTACCGGTCTATGAGAAAGAAATTAGGGCTGATTGTTTTAAAAAAACAACGATAAGACTACTCGTTGTAAACTGCAATGACAATTATTTAATTAAATACTACTAAAAGTATTAGTAACAAGATGTTGATTGTGATTATATTTAATAGTATAAGATGCTGTCTGTTTTGTACGACAGTTAACATTCCTTCGTGACGATTATGACAAGACTGGCCTCGTTATTTTTTAAAGTAAGACGTTCAACAATGCACACGTTTTGAAGGTAAAACGTTTATATTCATAAGTTCAATTCCAATTATACTGGAATGCTAAATAATCAATCAAAGAAATCAAGAGATGAAGGAAAACATCAATAATTCAGCATTTGTTTTTATTTGATTTAGCCATTGGTTATACGTAATAAGGTATGTTAAAGTTTTAGCGAAAATAAAGATGTTCGATTGATTGAATTCGGTTAAAAAGACGTTTTTTTTTCGTTTAAACAGTCCCCTGTCAGGAATTGTCACAAAATCGTCTATAAGTTGCAAAATAAAGAGAAATCGTGTCGGTTTTTATTCATATATGTTTAATTTATTACTGCCTTCCGCTATACGTACTTTGTTTTTTTATTTTCAAGAAAAAACATGCATAGGACAAGTTTGCATGGGCGACTTTCCATTTAGTAGAGAAACACCCATATACAGGCGGATCGATATTATATCTCTCTTATTTTGTTAAATTTGATATTTGTCTTCGCTATAAATCAACTACGAGATTTTTGTATTCACAATTTCGATTAACTATTTTACAGACTATCATAAAATTGATCTATCTATATTGGAACGTTCGTCTTTACTGAATTCGAAATTTCGGCCCTTCTAAGTATTGATCGTTCGAATTTCCGATCCCCACCCCTTACATTAAAATAAAAATATTCGTACTTTTCAAATGCATAATACGTTTTATTAATAAATGAAAATGTCAGGTAATTTTGAGACACCCTTTAGATGCGCCAGTGAGGGGAAAGGAGGCGGTTGTTCAAACTGAGGATAAAGCATCGATTCACACTGACGATACGACGATGTTGAAACGCTCCCATGACGAGGGAGTTATACACATGCGCCCTTTGCGATCGGACGCGAAGCCTCACTCGTGCGCTTACCGACAACTCGATTATGCATATCATATACGAAGCCGCACATAGTACAACGCTTTCGGTATATGGAGCCCGGAAATACTTCCCTTATACTCCAACAACTTACTTAACAGTCTTTTTACTTAAGCATTAGGGACACCGAGTGAACTTCTGCGGTCGAATCCGCAATCTCCTTTTCGCCGACCATTTCGAATTACCGATAATTGAAAAAGTGTCTGCCTTGCGCAACGACGATAATAATAATAACAATAACGTGGAATCATTAAATATTTGTTTAAAATAATAGTAAAAATAAAGAAACGTGACAACCCGCAAGAGCGTACGTTGGAAGTAAGGTAATGAAAAAAAAAAACAGAAAAAGAAAGGCGTAATTATAAAGATGTTAGACTACAAAACATTTATCTAAAAACAATAATAATAATCAAGACGTAAGATCGCGACATATTCATACAATACAAACTACAACAATAATGAAGATAATGAAGATCTTCATTACTTTGATGATGATGATAATGATAAAAATTATTATTATAAGACGTATAATAAGGTGGAATCGCAAAATATTTGTTTAAAAATAATAACGATAAAAAAACATCATCAATAACAATAATAATACCTCTTTAATGCCTAAAAGATATAATAAAAGTAAAAAAAACGATAATAATCATGTTGAATAGTAAAATAATGACCTCAAAACAATAATAATAATAATAATAGATCGCTAAATATTTATACAATAAAAAGAACAACAACAATGATGATAATAATACCAATATTAATTATTTTTGTATAAAAAAATATTAATAACGATAATGATGATATCGAATAGTAAAATATTCATTGGAAAACAATAATAATAATGAAGACATGAGAGCGGAAATATTTATCTCAAAACAATAATAATAACAATAAATACCTAAGATCGTAAAAAATATATTTCAAAACAATAATGATAATAATAATAAAGACGCGAATTGCAATCTAAATTTATTTCAAAATTCAAAAAAACCTCTCACCGAAAGGTTATTTTTGTTTTTCTCCCCGATTTTCAAAAAACTAGTCTTCAGGTATCTCATTAGAACAAGAATTATAAATACGAGTAATTCAAAGTGAATATGGTCTTTCAACTGGCATTGTTATCGGTATAATTTTACATCATGATTCAAGTCAGTAGGAATGGTAAAAGGAATTGTAAACTTCCACACACGATGCCCCAGCCCCCAGGTCTCCTTCCCAAGCCAAGACATAAAAGTACATAAAGTCATCAGTGTCGTTTCTCCGAGCAACAATTTAACAAACGAATGCATCGTTGCATTTAATTGACCTCCGAGGTCACGAGGACTGATCCAATTTGAGAACCGCTATCATACAAGCCCCGGCCACTGACCTCAGCAACGACCTCGGCGAGAAACGTACAATATACGTAGAGTCGGCGAAACGAACGTGAGACAGAGAGTCGAAGCTTAAGGGATATGAAATATACACACCCACACACGTAGATACATATGCGATTGCAATACACGTATTTGGGAACCGACGGTTTTGAAGACCATCCTCATAGGAGACAACTGTCATCCTCACCATCATGTAAAGTCCAATATCGTCCAAAAATACGTATAGAACAGTGTAAGGTTATTTTTTATTTGGAGAATCGTCCTGCCCACGATATTTAGGGTTCGACTGAAACATTTTAGGACCGTCCTTAAGGGGTTAGGCCACAGTAACAGGCATAAAATCATGTGCGAATTTAACAATTTTTGTTCGTATGAAAAAGTGATTGACTCGTGAAATTAATTACACATCTATTTAGTATGAATATCAAGCTGTTAGAAAATATATTTTTTTCGATGTACAAAATGACCGACTGCTAATATTTTCTTTTGTTATATTTTTTTTGGGCGCTCCGTGGCGTGACATTCAGCATCCACAATTTTTTACCTACAAAAAAAAATAAAAATTCTCGTCCATCTACATTAGAATACCTGCAGAAGTACGTACGGAATTAAAAAAATATTGTTTTATTCAAAAGTTGTAGGTATTAGAATTGAGTTGTAGGTATTTGAATGAATTTTTAGTGAAAAATTTCGTATAAAACTGCTCATAAAATGAAAAGTTTTCGATTAATCAGAAATTCCGTACGTACTTCTCTGCGAAATGCAATTAGGAACATAACTTTTAAATTCGAAGTAAATCGAGTGAAAATTGTTGAAGTTATTTGTCACGCCAATTGGAAAAAAGCTGTTTCGAGAAAAACGCGTTTAAAGTATTAGGTACTCTATGGCCGTGCCAGAGGTGGGCTTGCGTTATACGGTCAGAGTCAGTGAAAAAACAATGTCTTGCTATAAATCGAATAGTGAATTATTCTGATGATGATAAAGCACCCTTTTAGCGCAAAAAAAATCTTTTTATATTTATTTTACTGTAGCCTTACCCCTTAAGGCCATTTATAACACGTTGCGAAACTTCGACGTGGTCAGGATGATGCTGCAGAATTCGTAGTTTTGGCCACGAGCCGCCGCAAACTACCGCCAGATGTCGCAGCAACCGTCTGCTACTCATATTGCAACAAAGAGGTCCACTAGGCAACGGATGCTGCAAGTTCGATCGCCGCCAGTGGGAAAACTGATGCACTAGATTTTCGTAATTCTCGATAATATTTTGAGCCTCGTTGGTACAATTTTGCTAATGTTATGTTTAAAAAATCAGTCGGAACAATACTCAAAATGTGAACTTTCATTGTCGAAAGCGTAACGCTCTTGAAATGTGCATGAATTCGGTGCAGCAGTTAGTAATTCGCAATTCATCCTATGGTAACTACAGTCTGTAAAGTTTTTTTCCAAATTTGGAAAAATGTCGACCGTCAGGCTCTTTCTTCAACAATATCGTATGTACACAATGAATTTTATCTCAATCGATTGTATCGTGTGGTCGAAATTAGGGTTCAAAATTTCGAAGTGGTCGGAGCGTGTGATACATGCGCTTGAGGACATGTACAAGATCAACATAACCTCACAAATTTTCAAGCCCACTTTTCTCATAGATAGTTAAGTTTTTTCGAAAAAAAAAAACAAACAAAGCATCAGGCCCTGTAGAATTCACTTACAAAGAGCTCGACGATTTTATTTTGTCCTAAATATTATTCATCTTTGAGAAATCGTGGTTAAAAAATTTCAGCTTACCTCTCTCGTATGTGTCACGTGGTACATCTTCTACTCCGTCTTGGGACAAACAGAAGCGCCGATAGTCAGTGTTACATAGATATAGAGGGTTCCAATGTCCATATATATTTATATGCATGTGTGTACGTATGGATGTACTTATGTATGTAGAAGGAGTGGAAAGGGCCCGAGATAGAGGCAACTGCGTGCGTTCACTGGGCAACAGCTGTGGTCGTTGCACCGCCCGTCATCCAGCGTTGTGTGCACCCAGATACGGGCAGGCCATGACAACGAGGCAAGTTCCTCGCGCAAACCCCGTTGTTGCCAACCGATTAATCTCAACCGGTCTTTTCCCCCGAATCTCTTCGCCTTTTCGTCTTTTATACTCTTGTCCACCTCGTTCACTGCTTTCGCTATTTTCTTTTTTCCCTCCCCTTCGCCATATTGCAAAGGAGAGAGCCTCGGACGACCCGTATCCAAATACCGGTTCCCCGCTCTCGATGCAGTTAATTTTTTTTTTCTCTTCCTTCGGAGCCGCGAGTCTCCGAGTCCGTTTCCTCGCGTCGAAGATATAAAATTTCGATAAAATCTCGACGCGGTTGGGAATTTTTTTTTCCTGATGCCGACGCTATGCCAAAAAAGGCTGACCACTGGAAATGTCTATGGATGGCAAACTTTGTTCTGCGAAGGCAAATAAAATTATTTCTTTCGCGGATAGAGGACTGAAATTTAAAAAATATTTATTGTGGGAGGATTTTCATTCGTTATTTCCTTAATTCGTTGGAAGAAAAATAAATAATTCGTGCGGAATGGGGGATCGTGGATAAAGAAAAAAAATGAGGGGCGTGAGAAAACAGTGAGGGAGCCTTAACGAGTCAAGGTTGTACGGAGTTTGCAATAATAATGAGTTGAATGTTTGCATGAAACGTCCTATGTAGCGTTTCATGAATATTATTATGAGGCCGTTGTTCTTCTCGTCTGCATTCTCGCGCTCTCGGGGCCGCGCGCGGTGCAACGTTATTTGTGCGGATGGAAACATACGCGTGGGACTCATAGGTCTGACCTGACTTCAATTTTGCACCGCGACCACGCTCGTTACCGGAATACCCAGACAAAAGTGCATATAGATAGATGCATATAAATACACGTAAGTTTCACGCACACGGGAAATTTTTGCGCCGCTACGAATTCAGTGGAATATCGTATGCTAATCACTTACCATTAAAAATAACTTCCGGTCTGACCCGATGACTCGAGGCCAGTCTTGTCACGTGGCAAGGTGGTGGTACGTGGTTTTTTTTAATCGCGCCCGTTATCAATTAATTATTCGAATAATCCAGAATTAAGGCGGAATACTCATTTACAACGATAAAAAAAACGTTACCTTTTTTTTTCTTCAAACGATAGAAATATATGTGTAGAATATTTTCCCATAGTTTCAAAGCGAAATTCGAAAAACTTCAAACGATACAGTTCGTCAACGCTGTGCCTCACCGCTCGGATTCGCAGCGGGCATGAACTTCAAACGCGTTTTTCTTAAAACTGCATTATCGAAATTGGCGTGCAGGATTACTCAAAAACTATTCAGCCGATTGAGCTGAAACTTGGTAGAAATATTGATAATATTGGTATCTTCTACTTGACGAGAATTCTTTTTGAAAAATTGGGAAAAAAAAACTTTTTTAATCCACATTTTACAGAAATGTTGCGTCAAATATTGATTTCTTTTTTGTAAAGGCGTGCCATTTTCTTAAATTTACATTTTCTTCATTTTAATTACCTTCACATAGAAACTATACATGTTCTAGCTGAAAAAATGTTTGACCTCTCTGCCACAGCTCCGTCATTTTGATGATTAATTAATTAAAGAAATTGTTTTGTATACTTAAATATACTATTAAAGTATATCTAAAGTTTGATAATTGTAGAATAATTATTTCTTAGTTTTAAAAATCCTTCAATATTGCTTATTTTTTCCTGTTTAAATGTATATCACGCCTTAACTCGCAAAATCGGCATTCCAAAAGAAAAAGGTCGTGAAAAAAATATTGACACAGGTCGATGTAGCGCATAAATTCGGTACTGTAATCGCAAAACGGATATTCGAGATTTCTTATTTTCCAATAAAACTTATCGTTTTCATTTCAAATTTCGTCGGCCTAAGAAAGGTGATAGGCGGAAGTATCTTCGCCGGCCAACCTAAGAATGAAAACCGGTAGAAAAGCTTTTTTTAGCTTAAGGTATTTCCTTCGCGAACCCGAATATTTAACAATTAACCAATTTTCGTCTATAATCAAGTAAAAATACATCCCAGTATACTGGTAATATTTCAAGCCACGTTATCGAAATTTCAACGAGAGATTACGACCCTAAAAATCGACTGATTTATACGGCACTTTGTGGAGATGACACGCTGGTCACATTTCTATCTAATCATTTATACACTAAATTACTCTAGATGTCCGATTTAAATTGCTCAACGCGTGTAAAAAAATTCTAAAGATTCCGTAACAACCATACAAACAGGGGGTCACCGAATGTTTCAAGAAAATATCAATGATAAAACGTAGAAAAATATGACTAGCTGAAGAATTTTCGTAGCCGCAACTTTTCAGAAAAATGTCTAAATCTACTAAATTTACGCGGAACTTTTTACTCCAGTTTATCATTAGGTAAAATAATTAATTTACCATTGATTTAGAGGGGCCCTGCTTATGCCCCCACAAAATACGGCCCTCCGAGATAGGAATACCTGAAAAAATGTTTTTTTTTCTTCGATAAATCACCTATTCCCACCTTATATCCTTCTTCACCGTTCACTGATCAATTTAATGCCTTACCCCCACTTGTAGCGCAAAAAAAGGCCATTTTCATGAATTTTTTTAAAGAAAACTACAAAACTTCTTTAATCGATCAATGTACCATCTTAAAGGACACATCTTGAAGAACTTTCAGTAATTTTTTTATTCTAAAATATGACATTGTTTAGTGGCAAATGGCCGTCAATGAAATAATGTTTTTATATACACGGTTTGCGGTGACCAACATTGCGGCGAAGTGGATCATTTGAAAAAAAAATGTGGATGGATTTAGTCAAATATAAGTATAAACTAGTCTTTAATCGAAGGATTTCAAAAAATATTCATTTTTCACAAAATGGCGGACAGTCAAAGTTAATGGTTCGATTTTAACGAAAAAAAACGGCCGTTTTTTGGCTATAAAACGGCCATTTTTTCGAAAAAAAAAAATCGAACGATTAAAGACTACATTTTTATGTATTAAATAAGTCTGCAAAATTTCAAGAAGATCGGTTCATTAGTGTTCGAGTAATCTTGGTCACCGACTTCAGAAATGCCATTTTGAGAAAAACGCGTTCAAAGTTTCAATTTCAGTTTACACGAAGAACGGATTCTTCTCATTCAACGCTCATATCTCAGTCAATTTTGTTCGAATCGACTTGAAATTTTCAGGACATATTCTCAGATACTTATGCTTCAAAAAAATGCAATTAAAAAAAATTGATTTTTTCAAAATCGCAAGTGAGGGTAACCCCTTAAAAAACCGTAAAACACGAACCGTCAATTTTTCATTTGATCTTCGACGGACCACCGTACTAATGGACTTCTATATAAGTCCGTTCTATAATATTAATCAACTTGCTATAACTTCGATCCATCAGCTACTACCGCATTCTTTTGGCTTTTTCCATCATTTCCAAACGTCCAGTTGACGTTACGAGTGAATCTTCGATACGTTTTGATGTCAATTATTTGTTGGTGATTGGGCGTGAATTGTGAAATTTATACAGCGACCCATAAACTATTTACAAAATAAAAAAACTAAATGTTTATCATTTTATTACTGACATCAAATAAAATATGTAAAAAAAACCTTTTAAAATGCTTGTTCGAAGCTTGTTCGAAAAAAGCATCCTTCCAGCATCGCTATCAATTCGTATCAGTTAAAGAGATAAAGAGTTTTCTCGGAGGAGATGAAACTACATTCGCGATTCGGCCGAAATTTCGGCCCAATTTTAGCTCCCATTGCACGAACGCTCTAAAAAAAAAGGTAAAAAGAGGCTAATGAGTAATCATTGCGGAACTCTCTTAGCCCTTGTGTCCAAGCCATTCCAATTCCCTCGTAGACATCCTAATGATGGTCATTAGTGCTGTTATCAACGTTATCCACAAACGTATGTATGGCTGTCGAATTTTCGTTGGGGGAGAAATACTCGAGGGAAAAAAGGCTATACTACGTACTCGGGGCCCCTCTGTACAATAAGTCTCTCGAGTTATCTTCCTTTCAACTTTGAGTGCCCCTCCGGTGCATCATTACATATTGATAAGCGCGAAACGAGAAAGCGGCAAACGTGCGAACGTTGAATAAGCGTAGAAAGAATGCAAGCACTGTCTCGTTAATACTTAATGGCCAGCTATTTCGAGACAAACTCTCGAAATGCATAACACATCGGGAACGTATTTTATGCACCGCGGGACGTAAGAAAACAAATCGACCCGAAAACTTCCGCAAATATCAGAACGGACATAAAAATTCTCTTTCATCGCGACTCCGGCACGAATGTTTCTAATCTACAAAATTCGTTGCAGTTTACTTTTTTAATAGGTACAGTGTATATAGGGGAGAGTGGGATAATTGCAGACGCTTAAAGAAATCCTTCAATAAAAGTCAAAGTATTAGCATGAATCAGTCTCTTTTTGTTAATGATTAAACGTTGGTCTTTACCTTGCGAGATCAACATTGTTAATTATTTGTAATTAATCAACGAACATTAATATTTTAAAAAACCTTTACTGTCCGTATTTACGCAATATCATTCTGGTAAATACGGACACTCTTCTTCTTGTATCTCGTTAAAAACTGGCTTCTTATTACGCTTCGGATCAGCAATATCTTCTTCATATTTCCCAGCTTGATCGAACAGCGTTGCTCTCGGAATATCATTTTTTCGGCTTGCTTGAAACTCAATTCTTTGTTTTTTTTATCTTCCTTACAGCATTTTTTAAAGTTTCGAGGGTATATTTCTTCTCAGTCTTGCTTTTATATTTTCGAGGCACCTGAAAAACAATAAAATCTCATTAAGTTCACGTTCAGTCGGACTAAAAATCTAGGGGTAATTGCGGACGTCCGGGATTACCCCACGCCGCATGTTCGCAATTAAACCGAACCGACTTCGACAATTGAAAAAATCAAAACTTATAGGTTAGGTTTAGTTGTATCGTTTCTTGTTTGATGATTTTACTGCTATATATAATCACTGTTCATAACCAATAAAAGTATTCCGCTAGTATACATATATCTACGTAAACACAACATTCAAAATCATGAAAAATTGTAACAAGTACCACTAAAATCTTAAATAAAACTTACTTTGAAACCCGTGCGCAGCCTCCCGTCCTGTCAACTTTCCGTGCACTGAAGATGCTGGGCGGGGGGGGGGGTAAAGCTACCAAATATCGAGGTGTCCAAAATTACCCAGCGTCCGTATTTGCCCGTACCCTCTGCAAATGCGGTAAAGTGTAGCTTACTACACTGCAAATGTTGTGTAGCTTAACCATTCATCGACATACTTAAATGTGGTCACGATTTTGGCACACTGAGTCAATTTGACCCAGATAGATGGTGGATCTTCATACACCTGCCATTAACAACCCTTCGGTCGATTTTTGTTTTTCAAAAACAGGGATACACTTTGAACATTTTTTAAGAGGTCTTCTCATATTAGACGTTAAACAAAGGCTATTTCATGGATTTTTCGGTAAGTTTATATTATAGATTTTAAAGTTGTTACACTTAATAAATACACTTTTGAAATGCATTTAAAAAAAATATTTATATAAGTCATTATTTATAGGTAAAAAAATGTCCTAAAAAAATTGTCGGTCTGGGCTGTTGGTGAAATCTCGGAGATGGATCATCCGAAACAAAAAATCAAACGATTTAAGATTCAGTATGTTAATGGCTATAGCGCATATCATACGATCGTTTATATATGCAAAAATAACAAAGTGGCGAACATTTTTCGAACAAAAAAAAACAACAAAAAAACGTGTTTTTTCCACTGTTTTTGGCAAAAAAATAGTAAATATCAAATTTTTTTAAAATGCTCCATATGCGCTATACCAATAATTGTGAAGGATATGTGGTTAAAATTTCATAAGGATCGGTTCAGTAGTTTCGAAGATTTTATGAACAAGCCGTCGAAAAACGAGGTTTCGAGAAAAAGGCGTTTACATTTTGTTCCAGTTACATAAATACATAAATTTTGTTTTTTAATGTATTTCGAAAGTGTATTTATTAAGTGTAACAACTTTTATATCGAGCTCTATAATACAAACCTATCCAAAAAAATCATGAAAATAGTCTTTTTTAGCGTCTAAAGTGAGAAGAACCGTTAATGGAGTGAAGTGATTTTATTTTGGCACCCCACTAATCATTGACACGTCTCTTCTACCTATACAGTGGCCCTTAAAGTGCATAAAATAATTGGGCACCCGACCCTACGTCTCCGTAATTGAAATTCGAAAAGTATAAACTTAAATTGTTGTCAAAAATGGTTGAAAACTTGCCACGTTTGAAAAGTAAGCATTTCATTCGAAATACGTCTGGGTCAAAATGACGCAGTGTGGCAACGTAGGGTTAAGACGGCTGTGGACGCAACGGAAGTTAGGTTAGGGCAGCGAAGTGCAGGTAGCGAGTGATAGGGAGGGATAAAGAACGAAATTACGTAAAAGCCCGCAAGGGTATAATTTGAAACTTACGAAATATAATATAAAATTCGGAACGACCCTCATGTTGCAGATGACAGTTTTTTTCAAGTTCCTGCGAGCCAACGACTTTTCTCAAAAAGAGCGCAAAAAAATGTATGTATCTTCGTTTGCATTTCAGCGGCCTCGTATCGTGGACCGGGCGAGGACGAGGACAAGGATTCGTACGCGGCGAGAATCGCATTCACGGGAAACTCGCGAATCCTGGGACCGATTTGCATCGTCGTTGGCGCACTTATGCTCGGCCTCGGTGTCCTATTGTGCATGCTGACGAGACGAGCGCGACGAAGGGAACGACGTGTTGGCTTCCATTGTCCGCTCCACGGTGACTTTTATCCGCTGAGTCCCGTTCAGGGTATCAAGATGCTCGGTACGTTTGTCATTGTTATTGTTATCGTCATCGTCATCGGGGTCACTTTTCTTTACTTTGGTGTTATTAATATTGTTTTTATCAGTATTATTATTATTTTTTAAACATTAATATTAATTTAATTGATTACTATTAATTACATTAATATTAATCGATTGAAATAATGTCAATGTTAACAAATTAATAATCATGTTAATATTTATTAACATTTATTATTTATATATTAAATATTTATTGAATAAATATTATTAATTATATATTCAATAAATATTTAACATATAATTAATAATAAGTGTTAATAAATATTAACATGAATATATGTTTGTTGACACTATTATTCTTATGAATATTAATCTCATTATTATTATTATTATTAATGACATCATGATTATTATTACTCACCCCTCTCTCTCTCTCTCTCTCTCTCTCTCTCTCACCGCGCTCTCTTTGCTGCATTTTGTTAACCCACTTTTGCAGACAACTGAGTTCAAAGCATTTTTTTTCCACCAGTAGGGATATTGTTGCGAAATATTATCGACTCACATATTTGTACTGCTCTCGTCGTTCAATAAAATCATCGTGTACAACTCGAACAATGCAGCATAATAAATTAACATGACAATGAAAGAGAACACGAACTTCCGTTGAATCCAATACAAAATATGAACTTTTTTTATCCGAAGCACGAAAAGAACAAATTTCATACGAAATATACAAAAACCCAGAATGATGTATCACACGATAATATGGTGCTGGAAGAATTAAGAGAGGAAGGAAACGATCCCCGGACTACGCATCCGGTGATTTCGTGTTTAAATTGCAGGGTAAACGCACAAGAGCGTGGCCAGATATACTCCTGTATACGGCGCACGCACATACATATATATTGCACAGATACACCGGGTGCTCCGATTCAATCGCGCACAGAATCACTACACCATTTGATCGTGACTCTCTTGAAAGAATTTTCGAACAAAGTTCATTCGAACTTTCGATCCACGAGCTTTCATTCTTTCAATGGCCGCAAATCTGTCGGCAATCGAGATCATTTTTGCAAATTGCTCGGTGACCAAAAATGTTGATAAATTCATTAAGGTAGGTACACGAATTAAGGGGCTATACCAGTGTGAACGCTGAAAATTTGGCAGTTTTTCGGGAATTTTTTGGAAGAAAAGTACTCAATCAAATGTTTCGGAAAATTAAGAATATATTTCGCTATATTTGACCTATATAATATAATTTTTTCATAGAAAAATATTAAGATCCAAGCGACTTATGCGCTGCCTTCGGAGGCCCAAAAAAAAGTTCCTCCACTGCTGACATGATTCCGGCCGATTGAGTTGCTGAAACCGAAAAAGGAAAAAATTTCGTTAAACTGGAAGGTATTTCCTGTACAATGACGCAGGATGTTCGGAAAATATCAAAATCTAACAAAATGGCGTAGTTATGAAAAAAAAGTCTGTTTTTTGCCTATAAAATAGTCGTTTTTTTCAATGCCAAATCGTCAATTTTCAACCAATCAAAAATATTCTACGTCATTGTAGAGTAAATATATTCAAGAGTACTCAGTTCAAATTTCAAGTCAATCAGATAATTGCTCTTTGAGTCACAATGTTAGCAAATTTGAAAAATCTCATTTCGAGAAAAACGCGTTTAAATATTTAACTATCGATTTTTGCAAGATAAAATGATTAGAGATACGGCCTTGAAATTTTTACAGGATATTCTTGAAAGTATAAACTGTCGAAAAAGGCAAGAAAATCGATTTTTTCAAAGTGTCACACTGGTATAGTCCCTTAAGTGTAACAACTTTTATACCAATATCCATAATATAACCTATCAAAAAAAATCATGAAAACAGCCTTTTTTAGCGTCTAAAGTGAGAAGACCCCTTAATTGTTAAATCTTCAGTTTTGTGAAAGGCATACCTTAACGATGCGCTGATCATTAAAAAAAGCGCTCGAGACAGCGACCCGGACACCCTGTGTATGGATAAATATCGCTCTCCCGGTACTTAGTTGTCTCCCCTTGGATAGCGTTCATCAAAATGTGCATGGAACAAAGGGGGCAAAAGTAATGGGGCCGCGGGAGCTGCTGTGTGTCACAGCGTGAAAAGTTACGAAGGGACGATCGAGCGCGAGAGATCTCGTGACGAGACAAAACGCGCTCATTCATCGTGAAACGCCGCACCGTTCGACTTCGATAATGAATATGCCGAGCGCCATTTTCAAGACCAGTTTCGCAGCAGATAAGGCCAGAAATTGGATCAGGGGTGTCAACGTTACGGTACATTGATCTTCCCCTTCGAATTGTCCTCGTATCTCGATATACAGGCGCGTATATATGTACAGAGCATTCAATGGCAAATTGACGGAAACTTCGTCATGCTTGACATTTCGCCCACGTAGAAAAATTATTAGTGAACTGCGAGGCGAAGTTTATGACGGGCGATCAAAGTGAGGAAAAAAAACCTTCTTGGAATATTTACAAAACGGAATAAAGGTGCATCGATCGACTTAAGGGGCTACATCTACCTAGAAGCCCGAAAAAAATGGCCAAATTTTGCATTTTTTTCTGGAAAACGATTGGTGAGAAAGAAGCGCATTTTTTTAAAATACAAAGGTACATATATTGAGAACCAAAAAGAATCATCAAAAAATACAGAAAACTACAAAAACATGGCTGCTGACGGATGATGACATTTTTTTGCGACGTTTGGCGGTGGACGCTCTCCAGCTTAAACGGTCCATCCGAAATCGAAAAACCAAACGGGTTATTTAAGTTAAAAATTAATACAAAGCGTTGACGATCGTCGATTTTTTAAATTATTTTTTTCACCAACTTGGCGACGAATTGAAACTTAAGCATACAAAATCTATGAAAAAAATCGTCATTTTTACGTAAGTATTAAAAAATGAACAACGATTTTCAAAAAGTCAGATCGTCAACGACCTTTGAATGTTTCTCATCGTATCTCCTGTTAATTTGGAAATAATCCAGCAAGTGGTTCTCGAGATATCATGTCCACCGACTTTGCGAACAGTGATTTGAGAAAAACGCGTTTAGAGATTTAAGTATGGTGCTGCTACCGCCCAGCGACTGTTAGGAGCTCCAGCTCGTTCACTTTTAGGAATGTTCCAATGAAATTTTCAGAAAATATAGCTAAAAGGTGATACTATCGAATAAAAATATTTTTGGAAATTGCAATTTTTCACCCACCTAAGGTAAATGACCTACATCTTTAAGTTAATCAGTTAAGTTCTGTTTCAAAAATGATTGTTTTTTTGTTCATTTCGACACTCGATCGAAAGACGAGGTCTAAAAAGCTGCAAAACATGGACGTTCACCGTTAACTGTCTAGCATCAAAATCATAATTACGGAATAAAACTGTATGAAGTCAGAGTCCCGAACGTCGATCAACGCAACACGAAAGAGCCTGTAGGCAGCTACATATAATTACGAACTATCCTCAGAGAACGGAGAAGGCTCCAAGAGAGATCGAGATGGCCGCGAAAAAAAAATAATTACAAAGATCATTACAGAGTCTATTGCATTCGTCCATTTTTTTAAATCCACGATCCCGAGAAAGTTGCCAAAGGATTTCGACGCGATCCTCCGTTTCTTGGTTGACCGTTCCTATGCTGCTTTTTCCCAACTTGTTCCCCTACCGTAACTAGCTGTAATGAGCGCCTTCCACGTCTTGGAGGACTTGGAAGAAGTATGCAGAATAGTATGCAGTGCTTGTCCAGAGTGTGAACACGCATCGCGTGGCCAAGGGAAATAGCCCACGATCTCGTTACATTTGCGGTGCATTGGCTAATAAAAACTCGGACAAGGAATGCACTGTGGCTTCGGGGAAGGTCTCGCAGTTGGCTCTTGCCAACTGGTTGATAACGTGGGTCAGAATCTGATTACTACTAGCTGTCGGAACGTTATCTGAATAGCCACATGGAAAGGTGTTTTTGAAGACATTCGAGTTCGAGTATCGTCCTCTAACAGCCAGATCTGCCCATGACCACCATTGCATAGATATTCCGGGTTCATCATGACCTTTCCCTACCCATCCATTTACTAATGGTAATTGGTACAAACTTGGGCCGAGGCTGCCTGGTCGCTGTTAAGGTCTGGGTCTATAATTACATTGTCTCTTTTCGAACTGTAGTCAGATAGAATCTACAAAGTCTGGCTGGAATGATAACGTTGCCTTACTTGTCCGCCTATGCACTTTCCTCACTTGCGTTTGACGTGCAGCATGCCAGCCATTTTAGAAAACTCATTGAGATGTCTTTCCATCGCGATTGCATCGCGTGCTCGTCAGATGTGCGGCCTTCAATGTTGAGGAATGTTCGTGAGTATGGGAAGACGAAGCAGGCGAATAGTTTTCGTCAGCTCGGAGCTTAGATTGATTTTGATCGTTGATAAAAGTGAAGGAAGATCAGTTACGCGTAGCCACGAATCGGAAATACCCAGAGATTTTTCCTTCGCTTTCTCTCTTCCTTTATGTCTATCTGACGAGATGAACAAGGCATATGCAGATATGTAGAATAATATTTGTGGTCGTAATTGCTCGCGCTGTTCTCTCTGTTCGTCGTTGTGGAGGAAAATCAATAGTGAATGGACCATCTGGTGAAAGAGCTGTTTTAATCGAACATTGATATCGATAACTGGAAAAGCACCATGCGGTTTTACTCTTCGATATACGAGCACCCATAGGAGCGAGCTAGCCAATGATCTGCAACGCAAATGAAGTGGATTGCAAATGATCGAACAACTGGATCGATTATGAACATCCATCAGCTTGTCGTCCATTTCTGCGAACGAGAATACAGGTCCCGAAATGGGAAAATAGTGATGCAGGTTTGTCCTGCCTTGTACGCGTGCTGTTCAAGTTTCCACCTACCTCTATCTCGCCCCAACGCGGTCTTGTGTTCGTGTAAAATACTTTTGTTACAAACTGAAAAAAAAAAATAGGCAATTGCGAAGACCTAGTTTTACGACTTTAATACAACAAGGTGCTAATAATTATTTTACACAGTACATTTGAATATTTTGAGTTATATTATGATTTGCGAAAAATGACGGAGATCATGGTTTTCAAAAAAGTTGCCTGTAATCGAATATTCGATATAACGGCCTAAACATTCTTGTATCTGATATTAGGGGACTATTTTTATGTAAAATAAAACAAAACGTTTATTGTTTTGACTTTGTAATTATTATCAAACAATCAGTCGTTATGAGTTAACCTTTGATTAGGTAGGAACATTTTGGCACAAACAGATATCCAATATTAGGCTCAATTAAGTATCCGATATTAAGCTATGACGTGGTCGAATATGAACAGTGATTTTTTTGTACATATTGCTTTTTTGCGAACATTATATAATTATTTGGTAAAATAAATGCTATAGTTCATCAAAAATAACAAAAACATAAATCATTTGGACTTACCTTAATGGAGACAACACTTTTTCACACAAAAAAAATACTTTTTCACGGCGGCGAAAAGCAACATCAGTTCACTAGTGTGCCATTTTTGTTGTTGGGCAACCAAAACTTTTACAGTTGCGACATCTTACGACTAGTTATTAGTGTATAAAATAAAAAACAGATGTAGCTATAGGAAAACTCGAGATAGTCCGCTATCCGATATACGGTGCTTCTCCCCTTATCCCGTGGACTTTTAAGACCCGCAAAGACGATTTGCGTCCATGCGATCTCGAGAGGGCTGTTTCGCATTAACCGTTCTCGAAATTGAATAAACCTTGCAATTATGCCAGCTGTCATGTCGAAGCGCCCGTGCATCCGAGCAGAAGTCTCCTGGACACGTCTGCACAATTTTTCCGCATCAATCATGCATGCGCGAGATAGCAGTCTCTCGAGATCCAGCGCTTTTCGTTACGACAGCTCGAATATTTAAATTCCGCAGGGACATGAAAAACGTGACCTTAAGCCTTTTCCTGCTTTCGCATCTTCAGGGATTGTTTTTTATACACTTAGAATCCGAAAAAAAAAACGTCTGGCAGATTCGGTTCATTCGACAATTTTCGAAAGTCGAGCTGTTTTGGGTTGGCCTGATACCTGAAATTGTGACCACTTACAAAGAACATCCCTCAGGTGAGGGATGTTCCTCCCTTCGATTTTGTTGAAATTTGGATATGGAATAAAGCACCGAAAAGTAAGCGATACGTATTTTTTTCATCGGCGGAAAAACGGTTTTAAGGGGTGAAACCACCCCTCGAAAAAAGGCATCTCTAGGGGTAATATAGCAGTTTCACACGCAAGGAGTCCACCGATTTTAACGAAACAAAAACGAAAATTCTTCTAATCCGAAGCAATAAAAAATCCACTATAGTGACATTGCAACAAAAAAAAATTAGGGCTAAACCACCCCTATATTTGCTTTCTCGAGGGGTGGTTTCATCCCTTAAAACCGGTTTTACGCTGATAAAAAAATACGTATCGCTTACTTTTCGGTGCTTTATAACATATCGAAATTTCAACAAAATCGAAGGGTGTCACCTGAGGGATGTTCCTTGTTAGCCCGCACTGTTTCATATTGCGGACACAGTTTCCCTCAGTTTTCCTGTGCCCTCGTGCAAATGGGGATACGGTCCATCAGAGAACGAGTGGCAGTAGACAACACTTTTGGAAATCTCTGACGAACTGTCAATACTGAAGTGACAAGTCCAAGGCAAAAAGTGAGAGGGATAGGATCTTCAAAGCCGGAAAGGATCTACAAGGAATCGTCAGAAAAATCAACAAATAGTTATCGATAACCCGCGATTCCTACTCGAGATTTCAGGGGTTTAATCATAGCGCAGCTCCTCGGCTTATTTCGGTCTCATCTGCACCGATAATCCATTGAGCACATCAAAGCTCTCGGTACTGTGTAATGGCCGCTGGAAAATTATCGTTGAGGAGCAACGTGCGGCAAGTATGTGTACACATCACCCGCACCGTATTACCAGCTCAAAGGCCCACTACACTCGTAATCCCCGTCGTAATCTGGATTATTATCATGATAAACGTAAACCCTCTTGACAAAGGTGCTAGCCTATCGTAAAGTGAAACATGTGAGCAGGGCAATTCGAGGAAGGCTGCTCATCCACAAGATGCCAAAAACTTATCATGCCTACTCAGGAGAGAATGGCAGTATAAAGTATGAGAACCGTCGTGGCGTCGCATTCACAGGGTTGCATCCATATCTGCATGCAATCCGGGCACATAGGTTTGAAGAACCCAACCCTCGAATGTAGAACCTTTCGGATGAGATTTCAGCCCGATGATAACTCACAGTAGTAAAAAATTATGAGGACATTGTTGGGTTTTTATCAAATTTAGAATTGCGTTGGAAAAAAGGTCATATTCGACTATTTTTTTTGCAACGGCAATGCATTTTTTGCGCACATGTAATATATCATTTTAAAGTACATGCATTTGTTTTATTTTATTTTTTTCATGAAAAAGTAATTTAAAATATAGGAGATGCAGCTGATTTTCAAAAACTTCTTTTTTCGTCGAGCCTTGCGGAGAACACGTTGCGTCCGAAACATTGCGTCTGATATAGAAAAAACGAAAAAAAAATTCTGCTGCCAGATGACGGAATTCATGAACAATTAATTTTCTTAATAAAATTGAAAGGTTTTTATCGAAGCGAAAAATCCTTCGTTCACGAACTTCGTAACGTCATCCGCTAACAGAATATTTTTTATTTAGGTTTTCATTAAATATCTGAATAAATTTATGAATCTTCGAAAATAAATCATCGATGTGTTTCATAAAAAAAAGACTGTATGCCTAATCAATGGCTAAACGTGATAAAAATGCTTACATTCGAATAGTAACGTGAAAAAATGAATGCGAAGACATGGGTGGATTTCTCTTCATATTTGTTACCACCCTTGTGTAAAAATGCGTCAATGTAAGAATTGTTAGGGCAGTTTACAAAAATGCTCAGGTTCACATGAGCTACCATCATATTCCAACAAGCCAGATTTCCCAACGCGCTCACTGCACTCCCCAGTGTCAATAAAGCACACGCGTATATACTTCATTACGCGCGCAGTTTCACTGCAGCCTCTCAACTTGGCCGTATATCTAATTCACCAGCTAGTTGGACGTTTTTTTCCCTTGAATTTCTTTTTTCCCCGGCTCCCCGAGCAGCGAGCGTGAACTTTCTCAATGACACCATAATTGCAAACCGGTCTGCGCTATTATATTACGCAGGCTTCATACGTGTACGTGTATGTACATTCGTTGGTGCACGGAGCACACGGACGAGGAATGAGGAGAGGGCTTCAAACCGAGTTGGCGCAGAGAGGTGAATACTTCAAAAGGTCATACGTCGATGCTCCGCAAGCTCTGGTTCAGTGAGGAAAGGCCAAACTTTGGGTATTTTAATTTCCCGAATTCGTGGAAAACGCGATTTCGTATGGAAAAATTTACCGCGTTTTATTTTCCGCATGATCTTTTCGTTAGCCAACTATCCAAAAATGACGTTGGTCTTTTTCGTTTGAGAATTCTTTTTTTTTTTAATCTCTCGTCACGACACTGCACTTCTGAGATTTTAATTATTTAAAATCTCAAAAATAAAATAAAATTTTATATAAATAAAAATTTATATAAAAATAAGAATTTAATTCAGAGAGCCCAAAAAGGTCGTTCTTTGCCATTTTTTTTGTCTACTGAGTTATTTATTTGAGATTTGTAAAAAAAAGGTATGTTATTAAGCATACGTTGAACTTATGACGTGTACATTTTTATTTGAAAAAAATGTTCAATTAACAACGTTATTGAGGTATAATGGAGCCTCTGTATAAAAAATATGGCCCAACGCAACGGCCGGATCGATAACTTGACAATGGTTGGTCTGAAAAATAAAAATGAATAAGTTTTATAATGGAGAGAAATGGAGTTCACGATGTACGTAGTCGTTTTTCGAGAAAAAAAAATACCAAATGGCGGATGTTAAAAAAAGTGTAATTTTGGCGAAATTTTTACTTATATACGGGGGCTTCAAAAATACGAAATAAAACATGAAAAAACGGCTACGTACGACAATAGCTGCTACAATTACGGGAATTTTAATTTAAAAAAATTAAAAATCGGACAATTATAGCTAGAGAAAAAAGATGTTTCGAGAAAAACATCATTTAAAGTTTTAGTATACGCAAATCGTTACACTACCTGCTCTCACTAAATCGTCTGTACCTTGTACTATTTTAAGAATTTTAATATGAACATTTTTTCACATATTCTTGAATATGTACACTTTGAGAGAAAGAAAAAATATCGATTTTTTGACCCGTCACAGTGGTGTCCCGCCTTAAAGTTCCAAACTTCAATCACTCAAAGACCCATTTTTATTTTTCAAAGGAGCAAATCCTAAAACAACCCAAACGAAGGCATTCTAATTTTTCAAAGCCCTCAGAAAATGGCGGAATCTTTTAATGTTCCTTAACACATAAATACTGTCCTAAACATTGGATAAAAATATGGGGCCAGTGATAAATTTAAGGGGCTATACCAGTGTGAACGCTGAAAATTTGGATGATTTTCGGGATTTTTTTTTTTTTTGAAGAAAAGTACTCAATTAAATGTTTTGGAAAATTGAGAATATATTTGGTTATATTTGACCTATATTACATAATTTTTTCATAAAAAATATTGAGATCCAAGCGACTTATGCGTTGCCTTCGGAGGCGTCAAAAAAAAGTTCCTCCACTGCTGACATGATTCCGGGCGATTGAGTAGCTGAAACCGAAAAAGAAAAAAATGTCGTTAAGCTGGAAGGTATTTCCTGTACAATGAAGTAGGATTTTCGAAAAATATAAAAATCTAAAAAAATGGCTAAGTTACGAAAAAAAGTCTGTTTTCTTGCCTATAAATTGATCGTTTTTTTCAATGCCAAATCGTCAATTTTCATCGACTCAAAAATATTCTACGTCATCATAGAGTAAATACATTCAAGAGTATTCGGTTCAAATTTCAAGTCAATCGGATAATTGCTCTTTGAGTTACACCGTCAGCAAGTTTGAAAAATCTCATTTCGAGAAAAACGCGTTTAAAGATTTAACTATCGATTTTTGCAAGATAACATTATATTTAGCATAAAAACTGCTAATTACAGGATATTCTTGAAAGTATAAACTGTCGAAAGAGGCAAAAAAATCGATTTTTTTTAAGTTCACACTGGTATAGCCCCTTAACTATTTCGTCTTTTCCACCATATTTTTTTCAATTTCCGTACGAGCTGACGTGAAAGGGCCAATATGCAGGTCGTATGTAACAGTACGCGATGTTAGCCGTCTTACGGAGGGAAAAATGGCGTATATAGCGTATGCGGTAGCTCTCCCAGTGGGTCGTTGGAAAGGTCAGCTCGAGTGAACGTGCCAGGGCACTGTAGGGGGTTGCTCGTGCGCACTCGTTGCGGTGTTAGCCCATCCCGCATGCGGAGACGAGTTCAGCCGCGCGTATATGTAGACCGAGTCTGATAAGGGGTTGATTAATATAATGCGCGCTCGATGTCGCACTGTACGACTGAAGCTATATATATGTGCGAGGAAGAAACACCGGAGAGAGAAAACAAGGAGGGAAGACAATTAATCCCAGCTTATTGCGGAAAGTGGGTCGCGTAATATTTCGAGCCAGTCGCACGGGCTCTCGAGAAACTTGCCAGTGATCACTATTATCCGGAATATATTTTTATCACGTACACTTAACCCCCTCGAATTAAATATCGAGAAAAAAAAGGATTGTCGTCCCTAAAGTGGACGAAACTCGACCTGTTTTTCCGACCACCAAATTTCTGGTCGAACGATTTTCGTGAAAACTTTTTCGAACGGAAAACCCATTTTTTTATCGCGATATTTACAGGCCATTGCGCAACGTTTTTTTTGCTCCGGGAACTCGTCTGATGCTCGAAAATGTTCAGGAAAATAAATTGTCCAGAGACACAAGAGTCTGCTTGCGAAAAAAATGGACAATTTTGGTGCACCGTACTTAGCTGAGAGGTTAGAATTTCATAATACGTCGATTAAGGGGTGAGGTGCAGTCAGAGGCGTGAAAAAACGAGCATTTTCAATAATTTTTTTTATAGTAATTAAGTTTGTTTTACAGAAGTGGTTACACAGACTTTTTATGTTATATTTCAACTTGTACAAATTTTCAAAGAAAAATATTGATTATTTATAATAATATCGCCATCTTTGGCGGACCCCCTTCGGTATGTAGTGCTTTGCGGTGACCATCATAAAATTTTACTGGAACATCTGGAATATAAAAAAAAAAACAAAAAAAAATTATTAGTTTAATAAGAAGTCTAGCCCTTAATCGAAGCTTTTTTCTTCAAAAATTAACAAAATGGCGACTTCCGACAGATAACTTTCGATTTTCGACCAAAAAATCGCTCGTTTATTGTTAAAAAAAAAATCATCAAAAATGAAAATCCTTCCATTAAGAACTAGTTTTAATGCTATCAATAAGCACACAAAATTTCATCAAAATCCATCGAGTGGTTTTTGAATTATGGTGGTCACCGACTTGAAAAACAGTTTCGAGAAAAACGCGTTTAAAGTTTTCCGATGTGGATACGATATGTTCGTAAAATGTTGAGCTCGATGGATGAAGCTAAACTTTTTTTTATGTCTTTTGATCCGCTGAATCGGCATATCCCATTTTTTGCCGGAAAGCCGAGCATTCAATTGTTTGTAGCCAATGGTTAGAAAATTTTTTCAAAAAATTAAAGTTTTTCGGGATGAATTTTTTTTTAAATATTTTGGGCAATTTTGAAACGAAAGTATTCTTTATAAAATTTTGCTAAAGTTCATGGTTTTTACGTAATACATTTTTGAAAATTTCTGAAAAAATTTTCTAATTTCACACTTGATTTATGTATAGAAATACTAATTAAAAGATTACTTACATCGAATCATCAATTCCTGGCCCGTACAATAGAAGGTTTTGGATGTAACAAAAATGTGGATATAAAAAAATGAAAGAAAATTTTCGTTGCATTCCAACGATGTAAACTTCAACATCACAACGTTTTGAGGACCTCTTTCGACTGGTAGCAAAAAATGCCCTCGCCGTATCGCTTACTAAATTTATATTTGCATAACAATGGGACGCGTGGAACGTGAAATGCATGTTTTCTTTCATAACGGTTATACGCAGCATTAATAGTGAAATGTAGCCATGAATGGCTTTAGAATTCACGGGGATACTACGCCCCATTATTCCTCCTGTTATACTCGAGGGAGGGAAAATATCGTCGAGGGAAATGTATAAAAATGCCACGCTTTCCTGTCGCTGTCATCTTTCTCCTGCCAGTTCTATCTCTCTCTTCCGTTTGAACTCGAGCTAACACATATAGGTATATGTCAAAAGTATATTTCAAATCCGTTACATTTATGTAATGTGCCCTATCAGCCTGTTGCGGACGATTCTCAATTCACGTCAAATAAATCGTTGATTTTTCACCTAAACGGTCCTTAAAATGACTTTAATATGAATCTACTTAAGAGTGATTATGATTCGGGCTTCTGATACTGATGACTAAAGGGCAGTTGGGTACTATGATGAAGTTCCTCGAAGTCTAATAATTCGAGATCCTTCTCTTTATAACGACATATAATTTTTTTTCATTACCCGAGTTCCAACATTTACCCTTGCGGGTTTTTACGTATTACCCGTTACCAATCGAACCTTTTCCTATCACTCCTATCCGTACTTCGCTAATGTAACCTAACGTTCCGTTGCGTCCACAGACGTTTTAAGGCGGGAAACCAATTTAAATTACTAAAAAAATCGATTTTTTCATTCCATAAACTGTTAGTAAAACTAATAGCTGATTAACCGGTAAGCAATACAAATAATTCATTACTGCCTTGGATTTTTTGTTTACGGTCATTCTTTTTAAATGCATTTGTTTCGAAACGACTTCTCTTTTAATTTGTGTACACTGTAGTTCAAGAATTTTCTAACCTATGAGTTTACAAAGTGATGGTTAGTTTCTTTATATAATTACGCTCTATATGAACCTAAATTTGGGGTCATATCATTGTTCAAAGTATATTTTTATAGCAAAAAAGTTTATAAAATAATGGCAGAGATATACCCTTTTGTTTAAAAACCTCTAAAAAATGCAATTTTTAAATTTTGTAGTCAGAGTTAGGTTTATATAGAAGGAAAACATGTTCTTAAAGTAATCTCCCAACCGTATTGATTTCCGGTGAAAACTGTGGTCTCCAGAGTGTACACAAACAGCAAAGTCTGATGGACGGCAGGTTATATGTTCCATATTTTCAAAACAAATGCTTCGAAAAAATTAAAATATTTGTTTGAAAATATGTATAAAATATTCCCAAAGGTTAAATGAATTCCATTCATTCATTAGTTGCCAAAAAAAATCATGAAAATCACTGAAAAAAACGTATTTCTAAACTGGTTTCCCGCCTTAAGCTACACTATACCGCATTTTCCGAGGGTACGGGAACAACTGTGAAAAAGCCGTACCGGTATAGACGACCCAATATTGGTCACCACAACGACACCATTGGCGGCTTTATCCTCTTCTTTATATATAAACCCACTAGGTACGCGCGAGTTTTCTCTCCATTGCATTTATATGCAAAAATGTATTTCACACTTTAGTTGCAGAGTATATACAAATATATATAAATATTATAGCATCGAGGTCTGAGTCAGCGGCACCGATGTCATTGAGTAAAAAGCGATGCTTCCTATTTGCTGTGCAACGTGTATATATATATATATATATATATATATATATATATATATATATATATATAAAGTCGCGAGTCGCTTTTCCAAAGTATTCCGATATCGTCACCATACCGTACGTCGAGGAGAGACACAGAAATGGCCTACGTCACAAATACCACTCGGTCGACGCTTCATTGATCTGTAAAATGTATACTTCTCATGACGCACGAGAAAATAAATGTATGACGCCCGCGTCGTTGTTGTGACAATGACGAAACAAGGGACGCTTTTTTTTATTCATTGAACGTGTATTTGTTTTAATTCTCCGCTCTTGTATATTCGCAGGGATGCCGGAAAAAGACGTGGGTCGATGGCCGAAGATACCCTGTCTGAGGGGTCGTTCCAGCAGCAAGGGTGGTATCAACGGTGCGAGGAGTTCCCACATGGGTCCACCACAGTGTCCCCTCTCGGTGCTCAGCAGCACGAGGAGTTCCGTGAGCAGTTCACCCCTCAGCCCCTGTCCAACACCGATGCCGTTCCTCGTGACGTCCAATTCCGTCAGGTGAACGTCACCCTTATGTTTTTTCTTCTTCACTTGCCTTTTCTCAGTTCCACGCGCCACAGGAGGCGTGAGGGTGAAATATTTTGTTCCAGTCTGATGCAATGTCACTTGTTTTGCTTCTTTTCATCATTATTTGAGGCTAGTTGCTTCTTTTTTTCACGATTTCACTCGCTATGGCCATGCGAAATGGGAAGGTAGAGATTCGTGCCAAAAAAGCACACTCAAAAAAAAGATTTATTAAGGACAAAGAAGTTAGTCTCCTGGCGAATAACTTTTCTTATTTGTATTTCGGCCTACTACGATTTTATTGACAACTAAGAAATTTGTTTATTTAAGTTTATATTTAAGGTTTGCTAAATTTTCTTAACGTCTAATAGGATATATAAGTTAGAAGGAATGGGTGTTTTATATCCGACAAATAGAGTTTTTCTTAACATCTAATAGGATTCTTCATAATCCCCCAGCTGGTTTTTTTTCGAGGAATTGTGTCATTCTGTTCGTCATTATTTTCTCACTTGAACGTTTTTTTCTCACTTTATATTCTTACTTACACTTAAATCATTCCTCACTTTCGAGTTTCTCACTTCCGAAACGCAACACTGACACTTGTGCCAAAAGCATTGGCATAGGTACATGGTAAGCGTATGCGTGAGCTACATCTGACGAGCAGCCTGCTGTCGAGCCCATCGTGTTGAAGGGCAAAGTGCGCATGCGCGCATTAGTATCATAGTCACGAAATAAGAGGTTTTCGTGATTGGAAAGTAGTATTTATTTGATTTGAGGAAATATTTATTCAAATTTTCTATTTTAAATATGGCTTTTAATTGATGTGAAAAATCGGCACGTAAAAAAACATATTCAGTGACGCCGAATAAATGCTGTAGTTACAATCACATAAAAACCGTCTCTATACGAGTAAACATTTATTAATCTCTAATAAATTATCTTCTAATTTGCCATTTTATTAGAACATAATAAATCTTTTTTTCTGAGTGCACTAAGGGATGTTCAACGTATTACTGGAACAACGTAAAACCAAGCTCCATTGTGCATTCTTTCTTCTTCTCCCCTGGGCTTTATACTCACTGAATGACCTGGAACTGGGGTCGTTTTTTGGCGGTTTTCGTACTCTCGCAAACTTACGCGTAGTTTTTCGGGAAGTGGCAGGAAGAATTTCTCCTTGGGGGGACTCGAAAAAGCCGAGAGTTACCGCTAAGTTCTCTCTGTAAAATATTTTCCAATTTTTTTCGCGAGCATTCGGAATAAAATATCTGGTAACGGAAAGATACATAAAAAATAAAAAGATTGAAGTTCGAAAAAATATGTGTTTTAGGAATTTATTTTTACGACTTCCGGTCGAAAAGCCGCCGCGTGTACAAGTATGTACACACCGCGTATAGACTCGCCGGCGTATGTGTCCCGGAAAATAGAAAACGTCGATTTCCCATTGGAAAAGTTTGACGAGTTTCGATCGTTCAAGAACTCGACGTAACGAAAAAAAAACGCATCAATGTTGCGAATGGCAAAACTGTCCTTCACGAATTCCTACTATCGAAAATATGAAGATAAAAACTTACGTTCGGATTGAATGTAAAGTTTGCCGAAAAACGAACGAGTCATTGGGAAAATTGATTCAACCACGTTTGTCCTCAAATTCCGCGTCAAATTCCGCGCGGCGTTCGTTTGCATTTGATTGGGTCTTGAACCCGTGCAGAAATTCGCCGGGGAGTCATCAGATCCTACCAAATCCCTATAAGCATTTGTTACGGACACCGCACATAAGGAGTTCTTATTAGGATCCAATTGGATTCTGCACTGTTCCCCGATGAACGCCTTTTAAGAATTCTTGCCACGTTCGAATCGAAAATATTTGAAAAGTCACGAGAAAAATTTCGGCGTGTTGAAACATAACCTACACGCTTCGTGAGCGCGTGATATTATGGCAAAGTGCAGTAAAATAAATATGAAACAATGATTACAGTGGATTTTCGATTATGTGATTCAAATGGATTTTTCAGATATACTTTATTGAGAGAGGCGATACTTTTATGGGAGGAAACAATTTGTGATGTTCGTGATTTTGTTTTAAAACGAAAGATTTTCCCACTATTTTTAAGACTTAGGGTATATTTTATTCCCACTTTTGGCTGTTACATGGTAGTTTTTTTATTCATCTTTAAAAATGGCGAAGGTATGGCACGGTCTTCGTAACATTTTTTGTCATTGTTCTCATATCGTCTGTCTAAGGTCTTCCTAGGTACATCGTAGGTCCTAGCGGCCGTACGAACCTACAATTCATCATTTTTTACACCACTTATAGCTGCTTCTAATGATTCTTGAGTCCAGTTCCCTCGTGGAGCAATTGCTTTTCTCTTGTACTTATTAAGCGTCTAAAACAAATGTAGAAAAAATGATTTACCTGAACACATTGCAACTAATACTATGACCATCATACACCGACTGTACGTGGCTATCTCTCTTAATCTCCCGGGAGAGATGGCCATATATAAAATGTAAACAAGTAGAAACAATGCGTGCAAAATCTTGAGGCTATAACAAAGCATTTTTCGTGAACTATTCAAGAAATGCAAAGGAACCATTACTTTCACAAAATAACATCACAATGTAAAACATGGAAACTTAAAAAAAAAATCGCAGTAGACAGAAACATTAAAAAGGATGTTACTTACTTTACATTTTCTTTGCCAAACATTTGCTCGTACCCTTACGCCTGCACACGAGGCGAAGCGAATTAAGGGGCTATACCAGTGGGAACGCTGAAAATTTGCGTGATTTTCGGGAATTTTTTGGAAGAAAAGTACCCAATTAAATGTTTCGCAAAATTGAGAATATATTTGGCTATATTTGACCTATGTTACATAATTTTTTCATAGAAAAATATTGAGATCCAAGCGACTTATGCGCTGCCTTCGGGGGCCCCAAAAAAAAAGTTCCTCCACTGCTGACATGATTCCGACCGATTGAGTAGCTGAAACCGAAAAAGAAAAAAATGTCGTTAAAGTGGAAGGTTTTTCCTGTACAATGACGTAGGATTTTAGAAAAAATATCAAAATCTAACAAAATGGCGTAGTGATGAAAAAAAGTCTGTTTTCTTGCCTATAAAATGGTCGTTTTTTTCAATACCAAATCGCCAATTTTCATTCAATCAAAAATATCCTACGTTATTGTAAAGTAAATATATTCAAGAGTACTCTGTTAAAATTTCAAGTCAATCAGATAATTGCTCTTTGAGTTACATTGTCAGCAAATTTCAAAAATCTCATTTCGAGAAAAAAGCGTTTAAAGATTTGACTATCGATTTTTGCAAGATAAAATGATATTGATATAAATGATAATGATATTCTTTGAAGTATAAACTGTCGAAAAGGGCAAGAAAATCGATTTTTTGAAAGTGTTACACTGGTGTAGCCCATTAAGCAGTAACAGGTGAAACCTAATGCGCGGTCCTATGATACATTTCTATTGACCATCCTCTCCATTACGGCCAACTCGCCCGGAATGACCTAGGAATGACCTAGGAATTATGGGAATCCATAAGGAATCGTATAGGATTGTGTTCGATGATGTTGGAATCCTTCGCAATTCGTATATTGGATACCAATGGGAAATCCCGATCAGAATCCAATGTACGAGCGTGACATTTCAGTACAGGGATCCAATGCGATGAGCCATTGGATTCCTATCAGGAAGTGGGTACAAGTATTGGACTGCAATTGGATCACTCCGACAATTTCTGCACGGGAAGTTGGGAGTACGACTCTAGAAGTGTAAAATTCACAAATCAAGTTCTGAGGGAAAACGCTGTCGGTAAGCATCGCGTAGCGTAAAGTGGCGAGTCGGAAGAAGAATATTAATCGTCCTTGCATGTGCGTCGGTTACAAAGTAAACTTGAGTTCCGCCCGATGAGTTTGCGTACGAAAAGTTGAACGTACTCGGAGCTCGCGGTGTTTGTCGGGGAAGCTGAAACACTCATGGGCATACACCCGGAGATCCCCTATGTGTACTGTACTGAATAATTCATCGTCTGTACGTGGTCGGACCACCAAACTCTGCGGTATTCTCTCTCTCTCTCTCTCTCTCTCTCTCTCTCTCGCCCTCCTCCATCCAAGCCCTTTCTCCGTCGTCAACGTTCCCCATCAGTGCCACAGTCCGCTCTCTCTCATCTGTACTCCTGAAATATCGATATAACCGTATCCCCGGTGATTCGTTCCTTCCGCTCCTCGACGTCTTCAGAGCCCTTTTGGACGTTGCGCCGTACACTATTAACGTCACGGGTAATAGCCTCGCGTTTGCGAAACGATACTACGATTGTTATGCCCCTCCCGTAAACCCTCAAGACGCTGTCTAAACGACAAAGATGGATTAGCTGGACATTTATTTAATGGCATTGCATTACCGAAGCTATGCCATTACTGAAGCATCAAGATCGAATATCCTGCATGGATATCGAATCAAGCCTGCCAAAATGGATCACAAACGTCAGAGGTGTAACGAAAACAGATCACGAAAATTCATGGGACATACCGTAAAATGGGGTTTCTTTGGACAGGTTTTGGAAGTTTTTTGTAGGTAACTTTTTTTCAACATCCTAAGTGCCAACTTTTTTTGCTCCAATATGTCCTTTGGCCATCAAAAGTATAAGAAACTCAAGCTTCGCCACCGCCCCCCCACAATTTTATATATATATTTTTTAAGTGTCAAAGTAACCTCGAACCAATGCAACTTATGTCGAAGATTAAGGGTTACTTTGACATCATTTAGATTTAAAAAATATATATTTTATGCCTTATACATGGAATTAAATTAAAAACAACGATTTTTCACAATCAAATTGTTATCTTTATTAAGCAAATATTTTTCATATAAATATCAAGTACCTAGGGTTAATTATAGGCAATTAATCAGTCTTATAATTATCATTTGGATCAAAATCCACTTGAGCAACATTACAATCAACGATAGCAACACTATAACTTGAACAACAAATTTAAACACATTTAAACCGTATTTTGGGGCTCTGTTAAAGTAGCCCCAAAAAATCTCAAAGGTACCCTTAATGTCAATTTAATCCCGTTTTACGGTACGTTTTTTAAAATTCATTTCGTTACAGGAAAAAGAATACACGCATACTATCACTTCAGAAATAAATATACCCTTATTTGTATTCATATTTATTTTTATATTCGTTTATAAGATATTTTTTATAAATATTATTTAATTGTTGATATAAATTAATATAAAAAAAATGAATATTTATTTATGAACAAATAGTATACGTATTATTTTTCGTACGTGAACCCTTTTTTATTTTTGTTGACGGTATCCGACAGAGCAATTATCTCAGGATGTTTTCTCAAAATTTTTCGAATTGATACAAATGATATTGGAGGAATCGAAAAAAAAGTAGCGACATGAATAAATCGTCAGTGCATGGACGAAATTACCAGTAAATGAACACTCGACCGCCAGTAAATGGACGAGTAGTGCAGATGAACTCTGTAAAGGATAACGGTTAATTATTCATTTTCATTAAATACTAGATTTGGTGATTACTGTGTTGCACAAAAATTATAATGTTCTTATGAATGTACGTATGAATATTATATTTGTTATTCCGATTTCGTAGAAGATTCACAAAGATTTTTTGCACCTTAACGTGATATTTTAAAAAAACCACCAAAGTATGTTTGGACAGAGAAATAGAAAATTAAATGTTGTCAAAATTTAAAAAACGAATGACATGCTTTTATGAGATCATTTATGGAAATGTATACATTGTCATCTCTTAACAGTAGTTAATTTCGCAGTTTCCAGCAAATGAGCTTACTCTGCTTCGAGAGTTATCAGAACAGAGCACATATGTCCGTTCACGGGAAGCAGGTTAGAATACAGCATCAGTGGACAAACATGTCTAATTCTAAACTATTATTACGAAATTATGTAAAAAAGTTGCAAAAAATCATCGATTAATTCTGTCTCAAGTAATGAAAGTAAGACTTACCCTCAAAACTTATTTTAAAGAGCCTGTTTTTGCCTCTAGAACCTACTGTGCGCAGCCGTATCGTAAGTTGCGCGGTGTGCAAGTACCATAAATTAGAAAAATTGCGTGTGGCGTCATAGTTCGATATTAAATTGAGAAATCGGATTTAACGACACTTGGTCATTTTGCTCAATTATAATAATTCGAATTTTTAACAAAAATTCATATTCTTTATTTATTTTAAATATAAATCAGCTTTCGTCCGTTCACTCCCCGGCAACATTCGCCGGTCGGTTGGCCCTATCTATAAAATGTGTATTCTCGAAAAAAAAAAAAGATTTTTTCCAATGGAGCGACTAACCGAACGAACGCTTATCACAAATATGGAATTTAAAACAAACGAAAAAACTCTTTCCCAAAAAAGATAATTCGCACATTATGTATAAGCATTGTGAATTTTATTTTCAAATTAAAAAATGAATACGCTAAAGATTCATAATTTCAATAAAAATTGGAATCGGCACACTGCAAATCCAAGAGTGTTGTTTTAATGCAGTTCCATGTGTTCACCTTGATGTCACCTTTTACACATTTTCAAATGTGTGATTTCGGGATTCCCTTTATGCGTTTTATAGTACACAATTAAATGTATTATTTCTATGTGTATCAGGTGTGTTGTTTGGTATTTAACAATTGACATGTAAATGTTAAGATACTAAATTCGAATCAGCTGTCTACAAATATGCATAAAATGTGTTTAAGGGCGGGGTAAAGTATTTAAATTTTTTTTCATTTTTTTTCCATTTTTTAAATGAATGCATAATATATCAAGAATATTGTGTTAAAATTTCAAGTCGATCGGAGTAAAATTGACGAAGTTATGAGTATTTGAGCGTCTATTGCTCCATGCCGTTCTCTTCTCTTCTGCGTTTTTCAAACCGTTTTTCTGAGACTTGTCATATTTGAAGTCCGTGTGCACGATAACTCAAAATCTACTGGACCAATCGCTTTGAAATTTTGCACAGTACTTCTTCACATAATTCACCAGGTATTGTCGAGAGCTTTTTTGTTTTTTTTAATAATTACTAATTTTTCAACAACAAATTAGCCGATTTTTTTTAGCGAAAATCGGGTTTTTGGCTCCCAAGTGCTACGAAAAATCGAAAAATCGAAAAAAAAAATCCTCCCGTCATTACCTCGAGAAACATCTCCTTTAACAAATGCATTTTGATTTTTTTGTTTCAAATGATTCTGTTGCGAGTTATGGTGCACACCGCAAACCAACTTTTTTTCGAGGCGCCTCCGGGGTTTAATTTTTACTCGCTCAATTTTGAATATTTTGCAATGCAAATTTAGGAGAATGTTGTTCAAATGTTAATTTATTATATGTAAATTTTTCAATAAACGTTACTATTCGTTACGCCAAAAAAAAATCTTAAAAACATGCCTTTTTTCGCCGAATTAACTTTACCCCGCCGTTAACTGTGGTGTAAAACACACAAATGTACGACGTAAGACGCATTTGATATTGAAACGTGTAAATGTCTGCAATTACACGTGGTGCAGGTTTTCAATAAGACATCAATAACATGTTAAAAGTTGATGCGGTTCAAGTTTATAAAAATACACATAAAATGTGTGTAAATTTGTCTGTAACACACCCAACCGCGTCGTTTGAAGTTGTGTATGGCATTTACACGTGTTAATTCCTAAAATTACACACCTAACGTGTAACAATAAATAACGCACGTGGATTCGCGGTGTACCGAACATAGATGTCGATCGATCGCGATTCGAAGATCATTTCCTCTGCTGCGTAGGGAGCTAAAAAAATACCAAAACTCATTGCCCGCATAGCCGAATAAACGTATCCAATCTTACGTGCAAGCAAAGCAAAGATTGGCTCGAAAGCGAACAACTTTCCTAAACACCCGATCGTCGCGCGTGTGCCCAAACACACGAGTCGAAGTAGCTATAGCCAACGAGTCTAATTAAAGTTCGTCGTCGATGAGGTTGCAGCTGTCTCTCTTGGCTTGCACATGTAAACTTGATTTTGGCTTGGTTTTCGTTGTCCCCAAAAAAGCTGAAAATTAAACCAAAGTAATTGGCCGACGATATTCTTCTAACCGGCGTTAAAAAAAAGATTATACTTCGATTCACCTGCTTCATATGTGATTTCTGATTGTTGTAGAATAAGTATTTTTCCCATTCGCGTAACCTTTCTAAATAAACGAGGACAGTGTGTTCGTGCCGGTCTGGAAAAAGTCCAACATTTTAACAAGAACAAGTTGACGAAGACATTTTGCTCGCAAAGCTGCACACCGCAATTATTTTTCAACACTTTCTTTGCAATGCACTTCGGAAAAAGGAGTCCATTTTCGTGCTATATGAGTGGGCGATTTCCAGAAATTTGTTTGCGATGGAAAGGCATCGGAGTGATGGCGGATAAAAATGAATGGTTGGAATCGACCAAGCGACGGTGGGATTGTGGCAAACGAGAAGTGCAACATGCGCACATGCACTCATGCACGTGACATCCGAGTGATAGATATTCGACGAACGGTTTCGGTCGCATGATCATTTCTCGTTGCATTCCAAACACGTGCATCATATATTGACATTTGTAGGTTCTTATGGGTGTACTCATTTATATAATTACACCTATGCGACCATATCAGTTTGTATCGGAGAGCAAAAAACGCCGATAACTTTATGAGCAAAAAATTAAATATGCCCATTTTCTTATTGATTAATTGATGCCCGTTTTCAAATTTTTTAAAGTACATATATATCGTAGAGCATTAAAAATGATTAAATACGGATTTTTTATCGGCGGAAAAATGGTTTTAAGGCCTGAAACCGCCCCTTAGAGTGGAGTCTGTCAAGGGTGGATTTTGCACTTTATCCGTAACCAGTCCACCGATTTCAGTGAAACAGAAACGAAAATTCTAATAAAAATGATCGCAAATGCACAGTAGGAAAATTGGGGTAAAAAAACAAAATTAAGGTATGAGCCATTAGCCACCCCTTTATTTTTCTTTCTCTCGCCCCACATTTAAAAGGGGTGCATCAAATCGAATGAAACGAGTAACACTTCAACTCGACGATAAAATCAACGTTTACTCATTTTTGCATTTTGGCAGGATAGCAAGCTTAAGGGGGTGAACCACATTCCATACATTTACGACAATTTTTAATGCGAATTGAGAGTTTTCGAGGAAATTAATGGTGAATTCGTATTCAAAGGGTAAAAATATATCGATATGAACTAATTTTTTAAAAATATTACAATTTTTTTTATTATTTTTATGATTCTGCACCCATTTTTCAAATGCATTTTCCGGGCAAAAAAATTATTCGAGATATCGGGAAGAATCACGCGGCATTATCTGGGCCTTTCGAAATTCTTTTCAAAACCCCCCGATAAGTTTATGTCACTTAAATAGCATCAACATTACGGCTGTTTGAAAAGTCGCTATTTTTGAAAAGTGTAAGAAGTGTAAAAAGTTTAGAAGTGTGTAAAAAGATAAACCTGTTTCGATACACATTGGACGATTATTAACGGCGGGGTGAAGTTAATTCGGCGAAAAAAAGGCATGTTTTTAAGATTTTTTTTTGGCGTAACGAATAGTGCTCGTTTATTGAAAAATTTACATATAATAAAGTAACATTTGAACAACATTCTCCAAAATTTGCATTGCAAAATATTCAAAATTGAGCGAGTGAAAATTAAACCCCGGAGGCGCCTCGAAAAAAAGTTGGTTTGCGGTGTGCACCATAACTCGCAACAGAATCATTTGAAACAAACAAATCAAAACGCATTTGTTAAAGGAGATGTTTCTGGACGTAATGACGAGAGGATTTTTTTTTTCGATTTTTCGATTTTTCGTAGCACTTGGGAGCCAAAAACCCGATTTTCGCTAAAAAAAATCGGCTAATTTGTTGTTGAAAAATTAGTAATTATTTAAAAAAACAAAAAAGCTCTCGACAATACCTGGTGAATTGTGTGAAGAAGTACTGTGCAAAATTTCGAAGCGATTGGTCCAGTAGATTTTGAGTTATCGTGCACACGGACTTCAAATATGACAAGTCTCAGAAAAACGGTTTGAAAAACGCAGAAGAGAAGAGAACGGCATGGAGCAATAGACGCTCAAATACTCATAACTTCGTCAATTTTACTCCGATCGACTTGAAATTTTAACACAATATTCTTGATATATTATACGTTCATTTAAAAAAAAATTTAAAAATGAAAAAAAAAATATTAATACTTTACCCCGCCCTTAATGGAAATCAAGGCTTTTGGGGAAAGTGAATGGTAAATTCGTATTAAAGGAGCAACTGAATTACTCGCCTCATCCTCATGGAACACGGTGTACACTACAAGTAAACGTTACTAACTGCAGGAATTTACGCGGAATTTGAATTCACACAGGTTGAACATTAGTGTAGTATCTTGATCGTGTTACAACTCAATTTTATGATCCTGTGTCCTGGTAACTGAATATTCCATAGGAACGCATCGCGTGTTACGTAATTATGCGCGTGTACAGATGTCATCCGCGCGAGGATCGATACTACACTTGTCCTTTGATGCACCGTTTCTCTCTCTCTCTCTGTCTTTCTTTTCTCTCTATCTCTCTCTCTCTCTCTCTGTCTATGTCTGTCTCGGGACGTATGATGCCTATCTAGCGTAAAAACGTCCGCTATTATCGGGGATGCCAACTTTTACATAAGCGTTTTGAATCGTAAAAACAGTTGAGCTAGAGCTACCGCAACTTTTCCCATATGTGTGAAAAGTTTCTAGTGTAAACGTGCGCTAGGACCAGGGTCCCTTAAGGTTGTTATGGGGATTGGATCAACATGTCACCACCGAGCTAAATTTTTTTCTCGACCTCTATAATCCCTTTCCTGATCACCCTGTGCAGATGAATACGATCCACAGTACCGTTTTGTAGAAATAAAACCGGAAACTCGAGGTATTTCGTGAGCTAATTACATTAAGCTTATGAAAAACTCCCAATCATTTTTAAGTACATTATTAATATCTGTTAAGAAAATGCTACCACGGAAATGAATACAAGGTACGTTTCGACTAACTATCGAACTACCCTTGGTGCCGTAAAAATGAGGATTTACAGTACCGTTACAAAATTAATCATGTTTTTAATGGCGAATTTGTGCGAAAATCAAGCACGCGAAATATTAGGCTATGCAATCGTGGCAACGTCGTAAACGACACAAATGCGACCCATTTTATGTATTCGGTAATTATGCTCGGGAATCTCACACTAATCGGTCAGGATAATTAACAACGATTATTTATTCTTATTCTCTTAATTAGTAATAATTACATTCATACTTACTTATACACACACTTATATGTATTATATACATTACTACACACTTAATTGTATTATTAAGGATACACACTTAAGTGTATTATTTCCATGCGTATCAGGTGTGATGTTCGGTATTTTACAATTGACCTGTTAATGTCAAGATACTAAATTCGAATCAACTATTTACAAATATGCATAAAATGTGTTTAACTTTGCTGTAAAACACACAAATGCACGATGTAAGACACATTTGATATTGAAACGTGTAAATGTCTGCAATTACGGGATGCATGTTTTAAATAAGACATTAATAACATGTTAAAAGTTAATGCAGTTCAAGTGTACAAAAATACACCTCAAACGTGTTTGAATTTTCTGTAACACACCCAATCGCGTCGTTTTAAGTTGTGTGTGGAATTTACACGTGTTAATTCCAAAAATTAGACATCTGACGTGTAACAAATAACACACGTGGATTTGCAGTGTACATTGGCACCTCCTCGATGCATCCGAAATCTAGAACGGTCGTTGATTGATTGCGATAAATTGTATGTTTCAGCAGTGGGATGGTGCAGAGTGTGGGAGCGAACTTATCGCCGGATCAAACATTCGGCTCGATAAGATCACTCTCGGTGACGAGAGAAGTCGCGAGCTTTCCACTTTCGCGAACCCCGACACCGCCGCCACAGCACAGGTGAGTGTTTTTTTTTTCACAACTTCATTTGTTGGACCGTCCTCTTTAACATGAGTTGCCTCAAGCAACTATCGAATTTTTCTTAATTTTCACAGTACCCTAACCCACCATTTTTTGGCCGATTTTGCCTACAAAAAGATGTTTCGCCCTCAAGAATAAAAAAAAATCCTTATCTAGCAATCTACAACACGGATTCATAGGAAAAAAAAATCTTCAGTAATAAAAATAAACAATATAAAATGCAAAAGAGAATTTTCGTTGCGTACCAACGATGAGAATTTCAACACCATAAAAAAGTTGGGTAATTCTTTAGCTACGTGATTTCCGAAAAATGAGCCTAAAATTATTTTTTTGTTATTTTCTCGTTTATTAGGTTATAAATTATATTCACTCGGGGGAAGCTGAAATTCACCCCCCTCCCCTCCTCATAAAAAGTTATAGGGTTTTGAAGTTCGCAGAAACAGGTGATAAAATAGGGAATTTTTGAAAATTTCGACACCTATATTGGGAAGGGTTGCAAGCAATGCATTACTTTTTGTAACGCATTAGCGTTTTCATTACTCATTACTTTACATTTTGTAATGAAAAAAAATTTCATTACCCATTACATTACATTCAGTAATGTAAAACAAAAATCCATCACCCATTACATTACATTTTGTAATGCAAACAATTGCCATTACCCATTACATTGAATTTTGTAATGTAAACCATTTTCATTACTCATTACATAACATTTTACAATATGAAATATTTTCGTTACCCATTGCAATGTAATGGGCAATGGGATTTTTTTACATTACAAAGCCCAATGTAATAAGTAATGGAAATATTTTACGTTACAAAATATAAGGTAATAAATAATAAATTGTTTTCACGTCACTAATGCAATGCAATATAAAAAATCTCCATTACTCATTACAATGTAATGAGGATTATTATTCGTTTCCCATTAGGGGCAGCGGTTTTTGCACTGGGTCGATCTGACCTGATGGGAAAACAAATAATAATCCATATTACCTTGTAATGAGTAATGGAGGGTTTTTACATTACATTTAGCAATGTGAACAAATTCCATTACCCACTACCTTATATTTTGTAATGTAAAAAATGCCATTATTCATTACATTAAATTTTGTAATGTAAACAAATTCCATTACTCATTACATTAAATTTTGTAATGTAAAAAATGTCCACTGCCCATTACAATGTAATGTGTACTGAATTTTTTTGTCATTACACATTAAATTGCATTTTGTAATGCAAATGTTTCACATTACAAAATGTAATGTAATGAGTAATGGAAATTTTTACATTACAAATGCCAATGTAATGAGTAATGGACATTTTTTACATTACAAAATCCAATGTAATGAATAACGGAAAATGTTTACATTACAAAATATAATGCAATGAGTAATGGAGTTTTTTCACATTACTGAATGTAATGTAATTGGCAATGAAATATTTTCCATTACCCATTAAAAGAGTAATGAATAATGCATTACTTTATCATTACAAATTGCTCAACCCTGATATTGGGTTTGTTTACGTTTTTTTTTAAACTCGACATCGTTAACGATTTTTCGCTCGTAAAAAAATTGTTAATAAAAATTACCAGCTTCCTCCGACGGAATATCTCCATTTATAACCCAATAAATGAGAAAATAGCAAAAATAATGTTTTTCGGAAAAGTCACTTATCTAAAGAATTAGCAAAAGTTCACTCAACAACCGACGAGCGTAAGGGGAAAAGTGAATAATCGCATGCGCGTGCGATTACAATATATTTATTTTTACACGATATGCAAGCCGACTTAAGCGAGATATAACCGCGAAGACGTCGCATTGTAATTATAGCGCGAGATGTCGTGCCAATTTCAACTTCGACGTCTTCGGTACTGAAGTTCTTCCCCCGCCCGTCCCGAGCGAGCGACGAATAATGAAGAAAGGTTAGGGGCCCGAAAGGAGGAAGAAGGCCGATGGCACAATTTCCGACTAGTTCGAAAGACTCAAATTAATGAAATTTGTTCCGTGAACGAAGGAGAAACGAGAAAGTGACAGGGACGAGACAGAGACGGAGCGGGAAACACTGCGAAATTAAGTGTAGCCCCAGTTGTAAGAAAAGCACCGGACCGCAGGATGGAAAGAGACGCGCGCGTGTCCAAGTCGAGCGAATGAAAACAGCCGAGGAAATTTTTTTCCAGTCTATTATTCTTCTTTTTTTTTCTTTCTCATTTAGCTGAAAGCATCGTGTGCCTTTCCTGCGCGATGCGAATGCAGTGCACGATTGTGTTTCGCGGTTGCGATGTTCACTGGTCGAAACGCCATTACCGATATTAATGCATTGCCGCCGCGCAACTCGACGGAAAATTCTCTCAATCGCGAAATGCGTGAAATGCACGGCTCCGCGAACATTAGGAAGCGCGCTTGCTCGCGGTGGAAAATATTCTGATGCGCGACGCATCGGCGAATTTTCCGGTAGAATTATATCGATGGAGGAGAAAAAAAGAGGCTCTTGGATATTTGTTTCTTTACAGAAAGGGCAAGCGTTTGAGGAAGGGACTTTTTTCAGAAAAAAATCATTTAAAAATTGATTACAAGAGGAGTTTTAGAGAATTCGAAAAATTGCTACGTATTTTTGTGGACAATTTAGTTCGGCAGATATTAAATTGTATTTTGCATTTCTGTGGCGAAAATGTGAAGTGGATCGGAGAAAATTTGTTCATGTTGCAAGTCAATTTAGGAAAAGTCGTTAGAGGAAAAACATGTAAAGTTTTGCGTCATGTTAATTTGAACGTGAGAGCGGAAATTTAGATGGTAAAGCACAAGGTTGAAGTTTTCATCGTTGGAATACAATGAAAATTAATATTTATGAATTCATTTACTTTCTTTTGGCAGATTTTGCCTGCAAAAATCGCTGAACTATTTTTTAAGATACTTATCTGGTGATCTATAAAATTTAAAAAAAAATTCTATAATAATGAAAGTGAGGAAAATAAAATTCAAAAAAGAACTTCAACACTATGTTAACCCTTCGTTGACACCCTTATATTTGGCCACGATTTTGACATACTGGGTCAATTTGACCCGGATAGTACTTCATCCTGATTTTTGAAATCAGGTTTCCGCTGATGAAAATCAGGAATCCGCTCTTAACACTTCTTAAGGAGGTTGGAGTGTTCGCCACAATCCAAGGTTAAATTTAATTTTAAAAAATACCTATTATTCTTCACACTATAGTGAGCCTTCACGAATTTGTTGAACTTTTTTCACACCAAACACGAGAGATAAAAAATAGTTTAATGTATGTAATTTAACGTGCAGTTAGATGGGCAAAACTTTCACACTAAAGGTTATGTAATTTTTATTATTATTTAGCACCAAGATAAACCGTTTCTAACAACGGATTAACGCAAACAGAACCTTTGTGAACATTTAGAAGAAAAAAATCCTCATCTCGCCCATCCCAAACCATGGGCCAATAATCTCGTGACGTAAATATGAATTATTCAAAATTTCATTGTGAATTGTATAAAACATTCGTTGTCGTAGTTTTTTTCAAGTTGGTAGTAACACAAAAGTTTTTCTACTTGACGTAATAAAAATGTTAAAATGCATAATTTTGCATTCTGTATTTCTGTATGCATAATTTTGCATCTAATTTTGCATCTGTACCTCGTATGCATTTTTTGAGGTTCATTGAAAAAAAAAAAATAAACCGTCATTTAACTCAACTGAATCGATCCAACCTCCTTAATATGTCGGCATAATTGAAATTACGAAAACATAAGAATAAATTGTACAAAATTATTGAAGAATTTTTAATTGAAAAAGTCAGCATTTTGTTTAAAATTCGTGCGGGTCAAAACGACCCAATGTTTCAACTTTTTGGTACCAGACCAACTGCACCTTTCTTAAAGGGTCATGCTACTGTGACGACCCAAAAATCAGAATTATTTAAGCAAATTAATATTGAAAGGATACGGAAGATGTTGAGAAATCATTTGGACACTTATTTGTATGTACATTAACGAAGTGTGTACCAAATTTCATAAAAATATATTAATAATTTAAAAAGTTATAAACAAACTCATAAAGAACCTTTGAACGTAAGGAGTGCAACGATGTACTTGATTTTGGCCACCCAGTTGATCTGAGACGAAAAAAACGAGTTTTTCTCAAAATTCATAATATTGGCTAAGACTTGACCAAGTTCTTTTGTTGTCGTCCAATCATAAAAAAAAATTGAATTTTCTTTCGATTTCTAGAGCAAAAATGTCATCATTATTGTTATAAGAAATGGAAAAAAAATGTTAAGAAAAAAACGTCCGCTAAGACTAAACTACTATTACACTGAACGAATGTACGAAGTTTCAAGTCAATCCGTTCGTTAGATGTCGAGAAATCGTGTACACTGTTTTGACAAAAATAGTCTCGAGAAAAACGCGTTTAAAGTTTTACTAGCAGTTGTAATCATAAGTTTACGCTCAATCTACGATTCCTGCACCATACGTTGGAGCTTCCACTTCAATTTGAGTTGCCTCAAGCGACGAACTAATGTTCGTCAGCCCCTCAGGTAGGGCTTGCACTATCCGTTAATTTTTCGTATCCGGATAATATGAATAGTAGTGAACCTTTCTATTCGGATAAGCAGATTTTTCGGATATTAAAAAAAAACAAAAGAAATCCGTTAAAAAGTAGTTTTATTCATATTTATTAAAATTGAACCAAAATGTTGCTCCATTCACTAAAGCTAATGGACGACATTAACGTTTTTAATATCACAAAATGATCGAGCATAATAGCACGCTACTATTTACCATAAAATATTGAAATAAAATATGAATAATTGAAAACAGTTGGGTAACTGTTTCCTCTAAAACTTAAACTAATTATCATAGTAATAATGAATTCATAAAATATCAAACAAAATTTTAAAAAACAATCATTCACAAATAAAAAACAAAACTTCTTTCTTCTAATATTTACAAATTAACCATTCTCTTCTCTGACGTGGCATACCAACGCTATAGTGTCGCGTATCTTGCTCACGCATCTTGCAATGCGGACGACATGACATGACAATCAGTAAGCAACGTGCCATCGCGCGAGATTTTCTGAATGAATTACTATTGAATGCGTCACACAAAATATCAAAAACATGTTTTTAATTAAGGCCTTAGGCCTTAATTATAAAATCATGTGCGAATTTAACCACTTTTTTCGTATGAAAAAGTGATTCTCTCATAAAATTAATTACACATCTATTTATCATCAATATCAAGCTGTTAGAATTATTTTATTCGACTTACCGACTACTCGAACTTCTCGAAACAGCTTTTTTCCAATTGGCGTGACAAATAATCAACAATTTTCACTCGATTTACTTCAAATTTAAAAGTTATTTTCCTAATTGCATTTCGCAGAGAAGTACGTACGGAATATTTCTGATTAATCAAAAACTTTTCATTTTATGAGCAGTTTATGAGCAGCTATAACATTTTTCACTGAAAATTCATTTCTCAACTTCAAATACCTACAACTTTTGAATAAAACAATATTTTTTAAATTTCGTACGTACTTCTCTAGGTATTCTAATGTAGATTGACGAGAACTTTGATTTTTTGTTCTAGGCAAAAAATTGTGGATCTAAATGTCACGCCGCGGAGCGCCTAAAAAGATAACAAAAGAAAATATTAGTAGTCGGCCATTTTGTACATCGAAAAAAAATATATATTTTTTCTAACAGCTTGATATTCATACTAAATAGATGGGTAATTAATTTTCTGAGTGATTCACTTTTTCATACGAAAGATAATTGTCAAATTCGCACATGATTTTACATCCGTTACTGTGGCCTAAGGCCTTAAGATGACTTGTTAGTTACGCGTACTAACGGCACACAATGCCGAAATTATTATTTTACTATATTTAATTCCATGATGGAATTGTAATTGTTTGACGAATTTTACTATCCGTATTATCCGAATCATCCACATTCCGTTGCTTTCATTATGCGGATTTAAAAAAACTGGCGAATATCCAGATATCCAAATTGCATGTTTTGCACTCAAGTCGCCAAAATGCGATTTACAGTTTAAAAAAAAAAGTTTTTCAACGCGTGACCTCAATGAGAGACTCTTCGATCAATAATGTTCCAGACCTTAGCCGAAATTCACCTAAATTCTCGATGACGCGTCACCTTAATTCGATGACTTTGTTTCAGACCCTCAGTTACCACGAGTCCGGAGGACCTCGCAGGCATCGGCAGTCCCGCGAGGGAGCCTGTACCGCGACCGGAAGTGCGCGTGGTGGCGCCCTCGCATCGTCAAGCGGCGGTGATCCCGGCTCCCGGTGTCGGGCCCTCGAGCCAGCCAAATCGCAAATCCGTCAGCATATTGTTACCGGACCATTCGATCGGATGACCCCAGCACGGCTTCGTGCATCGTTGCGAAGAAGCGCCCCTTTCCATTTGAGCACTTAAAAAAGCGACGAAAAACCACAACCCCCCTAACCTCCATTCGACCCTGCCTAAACGACGCTTAGAATCGTCGACCAATCAGTTTCGAGCCTCCGCATGCCCTCGACCACGTGTCCCTCAGTTTCGCGGAACAAAACAAAAACAAACGGACAACCCACAGTTCGGCCAGTGAGGATGGATGGAAAATATCGTACCGCTGTTTACAAAAGAGAGGAAGGAAAAAAACGTTCTCGCGGAGACCACGCGATGGACGCGAATGTGGCAATGAAAGAGAACGAAAAAAAAAAAACATTGAGCCGCGTCTATCCAGGAGAATTCAAGCGTGTTTTCTAGTTGCGATTTTCCTCGAAAATGTTCGACTGAAGGAAGAAAAATAATGTTTGAAAAATTCTCAAAATTCAAGATCGTAGCTCCAGTCGTATGATAAAACAAGGCACTACTGACGACGCCTTGAAAAAAAAAATTCTATCGACATCGCTGCTACGAAGATTTCCACGTATTTTTTCGCTGAGTGAACAATTTCTTTTTTTTCGCTGATACCTACGGAATTGAAATCCCAATGTCAACGATTGACCCAAATTCGGCGATTCCGCGAAAATCTCAAAGCTCGGCAATTTATCGCTCGTGACGATGAATTTGTTTGACTTTACTCGCTTTGCGAGTGGACCAAACTCGTGCCGTTTCCTAGGAACGGCAATGAATTGATAATACGCTATGAGCGATCTATGGGCGCGATGGACGGTCTACAGCTCATTTTTTTTTTTCGTTTCCCGTTTGAGGATCGAACTCCTATTGATTTTGGCAATGGTCTGAATTCTCATGGGGGGGGGGGGGGGGGGGCGATGTTTTTGGTTCCATTGGGGATAGTACGATAAAAAGAATCGGGTAAAAAAAGTTCGAGTGCTTCGTCGTTCTTGTCTCCGCAAGAGAGGTGTCCCTTGACTATGATTTTTCGAAATTGGAAAAAAATTAAGCATATGCCGCAAGAGTTTGCTGATGAATTTTGAGCACAAAGAATGACCCCACTGGGTAAGCGGACGCGATCACCTACTCGGGGTCCATAATCTTTTGTTTGGCCTCTTCTTCGTCTCGTTATTTCGATAGAAAAGTTGGACGGATACGGCGATCGAGAATATTTTGGGATGCGCGAGAATCGAGATCGATAAGCATATGAGAGAATGAGTGCAAAGGTTCGAGAAATATGCTGGATAGTTTGCGGCGAATGAATGTTGAAAACAGGCTGAGCGGATAAACCAATAAGGAAATTACGAGAAAAGAAGAGATTGAGGACTCGTTACGCATATGAAAAACAGAGGAAACTCAGGGAATTTCTTTACTCCTGGAATAATCAGCTAAAAGTTACGGAATTTTGAAAATTCTCTGGAATTTCTCCAGAACGTGAACGAGAAATGAAATCGACTTTAAAAAAACTGAAAGATATAAATATAAATATTTTGGTATATTTTCAATATTAATATTATTCTTCATTATATACAAGAAAAGTCAGAGAATTTCTTTACTCCTGGAATAATCGGGGAAAAGTTACAGAATTTTGAAAAGTCTCTGGAATTTCTCCAGAATTTGAACGAAAAATGAAACCGACTTTAAAAAACTGAAAAGTATAAACATAGATATTTTTGTATATTTTGAATATTAATATTATTCTTCATTATATACAAGAAAAGTTATGTCAGTGCACTTTGAAAATATTAAAAAACAAATTCACTCTAAAGCTAAATTTGCATTCGATTTGTCGATATACAACCAGACAATTATTATTGTAAATAACTATTCAAGTTTATTTTTTATTTACTGGCACTAACAAAAGTTTCTGCATATAATAAAGAACAGGTTCTCTAATTGCTCTTGTATATTATTTTTACCTTACAGTTTAAATTATTTTCCGTTTTTCACTTCTTTATATTTTATTTTATTATTGAACATTTTCATATATTGGAACTTGAAAGCATTATATTTTTTTAATCCCAATGTCCTCGGAATATATGCAAAACCTGGGAAAGGTCAATGAATTTCTGAGTCAATAATGCGTAACAACCATGATTCCGCGGATCGATAGAGAGAGGGAGAGAAAGTGAGGTTAAAATTTACGAGAATCATTGACATCCCGTAGAAGATTAGCGTACGCGAAGAAACGAAAAAAAAAAAGAAATATACCAGGGCGATGATCTTAGCTGCACGACAATATAAACGACCGGAAGTCAGTCTTTCGCTTGTCGACGAAGCTCGGAAATCGAAGTAAAATCGTTTCCGCGTGGCCTCGAAGGGACATGCCTATATCTGTAGTTGCGAAAACGAAAGACCACGACGCGACGCGCAAGATATGTAGAATTCTCGTGACATTCCACCGATGCGATGAGTTAGGTAAAGAATGCACGTCAACCGGAAGTTGACTAAGAGACGTCGAGGATTCTTGCAGATCGAAGAATGGAGTCACGAGTCGCGGATAGCCTCGATAATTTGTTATCGAGAATGACGAAAAAAAAGGATATAATTAAACGAGAAAACAAAGGCATCGAACGAACAATATTTTTTCTAGCGAGCGTTTTCGATGATAACGAAAAATGTGGCGAGCCCGCTAAGACCCAACGCCGTTTGTTGTTGGCTCTTCTATAGAGTGGAAAAGCATGAAAGAGAGAACGAGACACAATAAGATATTCGATGAACGAAGAAAAAGAAAATTAAAAAAATCTTCATCGATACGAGGCGAGATCGTTAATCATCTGCTTCCCACACTTCGTGCGATTCGAGATGAGCCTTTGGAAGTCGAACGAGTCGAAACAAGGCAACAAGGGTTACTAATGGAATGATCGACCGAAAAAAAACCATCGGTCGATACGAAAAAGGCGGTTGAAAAAGATGAGAAGAGCTGCGAGAAAAATGCGTAGCCAGTGGGAAAGAATTTGAGAAGAATGGACCCAAGGGCGATTGAGTATAATTCGTAAAAGTACGACGTTGCACGAGCAGTGCGAAAAGCCATCAGGATGAAAAACCGCGTTCATAGTTACGCACCGAAACGTAAGCATCGGAATTCCGTAAATTAAAAAAAAATATAATAAGAAAATACGAGGGTGGAAAGGAAGGGAGCGGACACTGATTGCATATAACAGTTATTAAAGTATCTAAGGTAAAGCTAGATTCTTAAGATACTCCATGTTTCTTATTAAGCTCATTCGATCTGCTCTTTCCCTCACGGGAAACCGTAAGCTTTTATTATTTTTTTTCTTCGCCTCACATCACGAGAATCCAAGAAAAAGACGAAAAAAATATCAAGCTTCGATACTGTGCAAATTCAAACTTCCCATAATACGTTTTTGATCCGCAAAAAAATTCGACTCTCGTTCCACGTTCGTGCGAAACGATAATTCTATTTTTCAGTTACGACGAATCGAGAAACTTGTCGGTTTTTTTGCTGATTTTCGATATCTTTGAAAATGTACACGAACTTTTGGGATTCACGAGCGAAAGATCGATGAGAGATTTTGATAAGGTTAAGATTTCCTAGTCCTGTAAATACGTAAGTTAGCTAGGTGAGAGAATGCGACGGAAATTTAGGGCTTGGAGAGGCGAGGGAACGAAATCGAAAATTCGATCCGAACTTCACTTTCGGAATGTTGACATGCGTGACTCCTCGAACCCAACGAGAAAAAGGAAAAGTATTTGGGCTATTTTCCTTCGTTCAAAAATAATTCAAAAATATACCCACTCAAAAGAAAATACCCAAATTTTGTCATTTTCAAATTAACGAAAAGTTTATTGACACTAAAACGAATGAATTTATCCATTTTGTCTCTACATTTAAAAAAAACGTGTTATCGAACAATTTTTTTTCGTTCTCCAATTCCAACGCAAATTGCGGATCCGATATTCAAATCCGGATTCACACGGCTTTCCTTCATTTCGTGCGAATAATTCGCCAGTGCGAATATTCGAATCAGCCAGAAAATAAAATCACCTTTTAAAAACCCCGTGAAATTGTTGCTCGATCGTTAATCGCGACGTTTGACAAAAAAAAAGGCTTATCGAAATTTCACACGCTGTAAAAGTTCTACAGTTTCTTTTTTCAAGGAAAACCCATTTTTTTTCGTTACGAACACGTTCGTCCATAGTGAACGTAGTGCCGATTATTTGGGCACTTTTCATTTGTTCGTCTCGGCTTGAAGGGCTTTGATGAATAATTGACGCTGAATTACAAACCGTTGGTTACAGGCATATACTTGGACAATATAATAATACGAGTTAACGATCGTCTATTATACGTACGTATCATCGAGGAAACTCGTATATAGCTCAATCACTAGTGATTCAACTAAAGATAATGATTAAAAGAAAACTCAAGTAAAAAAAGAAAAGCGCCGAAGAAAAAATCAATGCGAAGTTGAAGATTAATCGGAAGATATACATACACACATACATATATAGGTGTGTATGTGTGTGTGTGTATATATATATATTAAAAAAATGTAAAGTAAAAATTGTTGGGCGATTTTTGTGGTGTGCCAAAAAGGAAAGAGCGGGAATATCGTTAGGGATATATTACATAAGACGAATGAACGAATTAAAAGCGTTAAATAGATTTGAAAGAAGACAAAATAATAATTTCGCAAAATATCGAGAATCTCGCGGTCCCGTAAGGGCATTTTTTTCGCTTATTCAAGTGAAATCCCGTGCGATTATATTTCAACGAGGAATTCGTGTATCCTCCAGTATTATAGTGAAAAACATTGTGGACAAGATAAAGCCTCGTACTTTTATTCGCTTCGTTCGTTCGACTTTGAAGATGCGAAAAAACTACGCAGAACGAAAATTTATGAAATCGCGATATAGGAATCTCCACAACTCATCCGGTAATACTACACATAGAGGGAGAGAGAGAGAGAGCTTGACCCCTGTCGGTAATGACCGACGACTTCACCGCTCCCGCAAATTCTCAGCGTTCTCTCTATTCCACATGCGACACCAAAAACAAAATGCAGTCAAACGAAGCGAAAAATCAGCCCAACGGTGGGACGTGCTAAAAAAAACGAAGGGCCAGCGCTATCGAAAGTTCGGGCGAATGCATTTTTATTATGAGATCGAAGTTTGCATTGTTGAAATGCAACGAATATTATTATTTTCCAATTGCTCGAATTTCTTCCGGCAAATCTTCGTTACGAAAATTCCTCGTTTATTATTTTAGCGATCCAGAGATGTCGAATTTAAATCCGCAAAAAAAAATATATTATTATTATAGTGTTAAACTTTATTATTTGACGTTATAATTTTATTCATACTTTATTATTATAATAATAAAATTCCCAATTATTATTATTAAAATTGGGAAATAAGAATATAAAAAGAATTCACGTTGCATTCCAACGATGCAAACTTCGAGACCATTTTTTATTGCCGATTAATTATATACTCCTTATTTCTTTTTCTTCCTCTAGACGAGTTTGTGATAGTAAGTTTAGTGCGCACGCGTTATTGCATATAGGCTTTAAGACGTTTAAGAGTTATGTTTTCAAGACAGTACAATTTAAGACGTTACATTCTACCCTCGCGAGCGCGTTCTGGAAGGAGTGAGTTGGGAAATAAAAAAGTTTTCGGACGAGAGAACGAGTGCTACTGAGGCACAAGGAAAAATTGAATACGAAAAATCCACGCGGAGGACTCCCGTAGCTCGGGGTCGCTCCCCGAGGAGTGCGAGCAGGCGAAAAAGAGAAAAAAACACGATTTAGAAGAGTAAGAAAAAAAGAATGTCCGCGAGGCGTATCAAATCGAAGATAAATACACAATGTACGTATGTTAAGAGTGAAGAAAGAAAGCGGTAAACTTAAAATGACAATGAAGACGGAGAACACATGAAAGCGCATTACTTTTTATATAGTTGTCGATTTATTAAAAGAGGCTGATTAAGATTAGATCGAATATCGATGTATTACGCCATTTGATATGAAAAGAAAAATGAAAGACAATGTGTGTGTTGGTAAGCAAACTGCGGAACACCTTGAACCCTCAATATATATATATATATATATATATATATATATATATATATATATATATATGAAACACATAATTATACATATTAATTTTAATTGAAAAGAAACGAAGTAACGACCCACACCGTAACATTTGTAAATGTAGACTAACGCGCAGGATATATATGTATATATCCTTGTCGAATATAAGAACGAAATAATAACATTAATCCCGAGGATACGGATAATTATCATGGCCTCTCATTCTCCCCTTTGGTCGCTTCCGGCGACTCAGTTTCTTAAATCTCGAGGCGCATATCGCGACGCGGCTCGATAGGGTAATTATCCTTAGCATTTTTCTATAACAAGACATTTACTCGACAAAGAATTATAGAAGAAAAAACGATTAAAATACTCACACGGACACACGGACACACACACGCAGATTGATGAATAAAAGTTATGTAGAAAGTACTGGAAAACGCTGTTTATTATTCAACCTGCATTATGTCCCCAAAGTGTATTCTATTAGTTACAATTCGCTCGATGCACGTTGAGTTTTTTTTTCTTTCGTTGGCTTGACTTCTTGACATGCAAAAACGATGGCGTAAAGTTCGCGACGCACGAAAGCAACTGACCGAATAGAATAGACGTCGGCTAGGTCAACATGCTGCTGGACCGACTGAAAGGTTGCTGGGTAATGGTAGTCCTGTTGGGGTAAGACACTGCCCGGTATTTTCACTGTGCGAAATGTCCGGATTTATTAGTGTCTCATTCTGCCACTCGTGGCGCCACTTATCACCTAAGAAACTTATTATTTTTGTATCGTTTCCTCACTGTTAAATTTGCTAGGAAAAACGAAACATTAGGCTCTGTAGAATTCACCGATGCAAAGCTTGAGAATTTTATTTCACCCTTAAGGGGAGATATACACCTAGGAGCCGGAAAAAGGTCATTTTTGTGAATTTTTTCAAGAAAATCTATTTGAAATTTCGGATTGGGGTTTTAATTATCTAAAAGTATATATATATTCAAAAATATGTTTAATTTTCATTATTTAAAAATATCAAAAGTATACAAGGATATTGTATGATCCGTGGAGCGTCATAAAAAAAAATCTGCGTATACGGTACCCACTGGCGTTTCTTCAAAAATCATCTGAAAAAACCAAAAAGATTATTAAATTAGTTGCTATAATCTGGTACTTGTCATAGCCGATTTTGAAAATATCGATTTATGACAAAACGGCGGACGTTTGAACATAAATAGTGGTTTTTGGGCCAAAAATTAGTTATTATTTTGCCTATAAAACAAAAAATAAGTAACAGGGGAAAAATCCTATGACAAGTACTAGATAATGTTGTAAAGAATAACCACAAAAAATCTCAAGGCAATCGGTTAATTGGTTTTCGAGAAATTTTGGGTACCGATTTAAAAAACGTGGTTTTGAGAAAAACGCGTTTGAAAATTTGGGAAGGAATAAATCATGAAATTTGTCGACTTACATGGAATCATCGATACCAGGCCTATAGGGTAGGTCTTCTACGGTCGACGGAATGTTCATAGCTTCTAAATCCTCGACCTCGACCATCTAGGTGTATATCTCCCCTTAATATTGTCCCTCTCTGAGAAACATCGCTTCGAAAATCGCAGCCATCTCTTTCGCGCAAGTACAGCTTCTGCTTCTGCTGACAGCTGTAATTTTTATAATTATACGCAAGTAAATTAATTCCGCGAAACCTCAGGGACCAAAAAACGTAAACAAATCAATAAAGCAGAAAAAATAATTAATTAAAAGTACCAAAGTAATTTCTCACAAGATGACTAGCCGTAAAAATTGAATTTATTGGTTCCGGAACGTATTTGCCTCGGTTTCCCTGCCTGTTTCCTTATCGACCGAAGTGCGAGAACATTTCTGCCGTGTCCGCCACGAGTAGGATAGCGCTCTGCCACACCGTCAGCGACTAGAGCAGGATAGAAACGCGTCAACGAGACGAGCAAAAAGAACGAACATAAACACACTGGCGTAGCCATGGATGGATCGACGCGCGACTCGCCAGCGGATCTCTCATTCTGTTACGAGACGTGAAAAATGTTGATCGTCGCGTTGGGCGTTACGCTACTGCGCGTTCCTGCTCTCTCGTCCTCTGTCTCGCAGTTTTTCCTCGCTCGTACAGTTTTTCGTCGGGGCATAGCGCGCGCTGTATCGTTATTTTTTGCGTACGGTGAAATCCTCGAGCGCGCGAGTGAGACAGAGTACTCGATACCATCCTCATTTTTGTGATGATCAGTTTACGCGTTACTCAAGTACAAAAAATACGAGTGAGACGAATAATATTCGAGTTTGATTGGCGCACGTCGTAGCACGCACATAAAAACATCGGTTTGTCTAATATTTTTTCTCACCATTTCGCAAACATATTTGAAAATACAAAAGTCGTGTAAATAACATTAGGATACTCGCCGTTCACCACGAGCCATAGTCCCTTTTTTTCCTCTCCTTTATCGTCCTCTCTCGCTATTTTTCCGCGTGGATCGGTTTTTTTTCGTCCCCAAAGGAAATTGGAACGCGATGCCCGAGGAATCTTCTCGAGGCCACCGCGAATATCTCGCACTCGCTGGGGGCGACTCTTTGCATACGTGATTTCCTAAATGCCAAGAAAGCATCGGATTGTATTTCGTGGAGGAAGAAAGAAAAAAGCGCGTTACGTTCTGCCGAGAAATTTCCGGGTGTCGGATACAATTCTACGAACGGTGAGTACGAGAATCGCCCGGTCGCTTCGTGCAAACGGAAAACTTGAATTTTCCACATGCACGTATAGCCGAAATACGTGCTGAGCTTCGAGTTTCCCGATGCACCGAAATAGATCGCGGAAAGTAAGATGTGAATTTTTGTATGCCAGAAATGGCGATAGTCGAGAGCGGCAAGGAGTACGTGCTCCAGTGGACGGGTCACGCCGCTCACGTCACCGAAAGATTCAGCGGACTCCTGGCGCGTCAGGCGCTAGTCGACGTCACCCTCATATGCCAGGGACAGAAGCTCAGAGTTCACAAGCTCGTGCTTGCCTCGTCCAGTCTCTACTTCGAGGTTCGTTGGTGACTCTACAGCACATCGAGGTACTCGCTTACTCCCATTGCCGACTAACACGCGCCTGGCGCCGCAACTTTTTCAGGAAATGTTGGAGCAGGATCTGGGCCAGGAGCCTATCATACTGCTGAGAGACCTCGACTTTGAAGTTCTCAAGGCCATGGTGGAATTCATGTACTGTGGAGAGACTACCATTTCTCAATGCCACTTGCAAACCCTTCTGGACGCCGCTCAAGTATTCAAGGTAGAGAAGAACACACTTAGCGCAAAGTTTGTTAATGTTTATGCCGAAAAGGACACTGGATCCGTGCCGTAGGCGGAGAAAAAAAGTTTGGGCGGCAAACGGAATTGGTTCTGTAGCTTATGGAGGGAGTGAGGGAATCGGACGATAAATGTGGGTAGCAGCCCTGGATCTAGGGGAGGGATACCTGCCCCCGGCGGCAATTTGAAGGGACGCCAAATTCATGTTCTTGAAAAAAAAACTTGTTTCACTAAAGCGCCTAGCATCCACGGCCCTTTAGTGACCCTTTTCGATGGTTTTGCGATGCTAGCCTTGTGCGACTTGTGCATTGTCTACACTGGTTGTATGTATTCTATATTAACGGGGTCCTCTAGTGTGAAGGCCGTTATTTAATGCTTTTTTAGGGATTTTTTTTTAACAAACCATTAAAATAAAATAATTTATAAATTGTATATCATTTTTATTAACATTTAAACAAACTGTGAATTTTTTGAAGTCATATAGAATATAGTCGGAGATACACCGCCCAACAGGAACACATATACAAAAAGAGGCGCTCCACTGCTGCCATAATTCTGGCCATTCTGCTTATCTGAAATTAAAAAAACCAAACGAAATTTTAACCGTGAGACTTGAGGCTCTACATGGAACTGAAATAACGTTAGAATTCCAAAAAAAGATTTTTTTTACGCTTTAGAAACAAAATTTAATTTTTCGTATTTTTTTGGGGCCTATATAGCTGATAAAAAGAAAACTAACGAAGCAATCTTAATTATTTTAGTTCAACTTGTAGTTATATATGTACTAAAGATGCTGTATAAATTTGAGTAGAATCATTCAAATAGTTTTTGAGATATCATGGCAGCAGTTTGAAAAAATCGTGTTTTGAGAAAAATGCGTTTGAAAGTTGTTGTATATAATTAATAATAAAAAAATGGTCTCACTATCAATCTGCTATGCCTGGACCATAGACTTCCTCTTCTTCAAAGAAGTCATGCAAGGCCGTTTTCTCTTCTTTTGATCTGACACATTAGACGAGCCCCTTAACGTCACACATAAAGAAAAGGAATTAGGCAATAGGTCTTAAAGAGCGCAACATTTTTGAAGGGTTCTTATTCTCTTTGTCACCAATAGCACTCAGTGTATTGGTTGTGTGAGTTTTTGAAAATCAATCATTTCAAATGCTGGGGGCGAGGGGCGGCAATGTCAAGTTTTCACCACGGCTGGCAAAAATCGTAGATCCAGGGCTGGTGAGTAAAACATGCACAGAAGCTGGTCGAAAGAGAGTTTCGCTGCAAATACTTTTTCGGATAGTGGAAAACTATAAATATGATAAAGAATTGGTTGCCTAAGAAAAAAACTTTATATGCGAACACTTTTTTCTTGCATCTAATTCATGGGCTTGAAGTTTGTATTGTTGGAATGCAACGATTTTTTCTTCTCTTCCGTATTTTCATTGGTATCGAAAATCATATTTTGTAGATTCGTGCTGTAGATTGTTAAATAAGGAGCCTTGAAGAGGATCGCGGGATCTTTATAGCTTAAATCTGTTGAATAAAATTTTGGAAATTCAGTGTAAAAATATTTAATTGCATTCCAACGATGCAAACTTCAACATCATTCTAATTCAGGGAGTGCACCCTGTATTCGGGTTGCCGTTCTGGGGTAATGACTCAGCGTGGCTAATTCATTGAGAGAACGGTCGTGACGCCTGTTCCGTAAGAAACTACCCTCAATCTTCCAACTATGTATCCAGTTTTTTATCTCGAATAGGCATTCACTTTGAGTTTCTGAATACACACCGGTGTGCATGGTCTTTGGTATATAAAAGAGCTTGAGCAGTCATCCTATGCTTGTAGCCGGAAAAAAGAGGAATTTTCGTGATATTCTGCTGGCAAAATGCGTGCAGGTTTTTAATTTTTAATTTTATTTTAAACAGTATGGTTTTGTGTATCTTTTGCAATTTTCTTTATTGAAACATATTTATAAATGTGGTTGATACAATGGTTTGCGCAAGCCACTGTTTGAAAAACGTCTTTCACAGTGGTCACTGCTGCTCAGAAACAAATCGCCCAACAACAAAATCAAACGCATTTAGTTTTTCCATAAAATTATCCAGTGCTTGAAGAAAGGATGTTATGAAATATAGATGGCTGAAAACATGGCTGGAGTCCAAAGTGAAAGTATCGATTTTCGGTGAAAAAAAACACTATTTTCGTTGATTAAAAAAAAAATAGACATCGAAAAAACAAATTCTATCGTTCAAGCACTGCTTTTTGACATGTAAAAGAAACTTGTAAAATTTGAAGTGCATCGGTGCAGTTATTTTTGAGATATCGTAGTCACCAATTTTGATATAGTAACATCAAGAAAAATGCGTATGAAGTTCGCCAGTTCTCAGAATCTATCTATAAATGCCCATAACTTTCTCAATACTGAACGGATCGACTTGAAATTCTCCAAGAACATTTTTGAGATTCCGTCGAGCACGAAAAATCGACATTTTTTTAAATTTCAACCAGGTGCAAGACCTTAAAGAAAAGTATTCGCAAAGACTTGAAGTGGCCTCTGGAAAGGCCTCGCGAAATAGTATATTTTGCAGTGCTATGTCCAGATGTTGTGATACTGAGTCTGAATCATCAAGATTAATTATCCATGGCAAATCGAAGGTGTATTCATTGGTTGATTGGAATTTGATTAGTCAACTAGCAAAGGTGGATGCATGGTCGGTGCACGGCTTCGGTGATCTCCTATGTTCAGCAGCATCGGCCTGGCCGATACTCGGATGGGCGACCGCTTAGCCATACACTGGGTTTAGCGCCAACTACGCAAAGCACGAGTCAGTTTCACTCAAGTCTCAATGGTACTGCAACCGTAACTCGATAAAATGTAGCTTGTCATGGCACAGGTTTTCGCCAATTTACCTGTGCCCTTGTATCAGCGCAATAAGAATGTGCTCTTTAAGGGGTGTATATGAGTCTTGCACAAATGCTACAATGATAAACATGGAAGGCATTGTTACTTCGTTTGTTCTAAATCTGTGTGAAGAATAGAGGACCGATTCGCGAGCCCGTTGAAGAATTAAAACACTTTTAACTTCGCAGTAGTTTCGCATGTGCTTTTACGTTTTTGTACTGTCAAAAAAAATAAGAAAAAGCATAACGAAAAAATGGTACGGAATGTTTTGGAAACAGTTTGGAAGTTATTACCATGATTCGCTTCGTAATTCTGACGTAATGAAATTCTGATTTTGTCATTCGGCGCATCCATACACCCTTACCAAACTGTAGGATTCCAAACACTTAAGGGGCACGAAATTTATGGCAGTTGCGAGGTTAAGAAGTTTGCCCTGATAAAATGAAACATCAATGAACAAAAGTGAAAAAATAATTGAAGAAAAAAAACACGTTTAGCTGAAAATTTGAGGCTAAGCCTACACATTATGCCACTCCATGGCTGCTACGCTTATGGAAAACCGGGAAAACACAGGGAATTCCTTTTCTCCTGGAATAATCAGAGAAAAGTCATTGGAATTTTTCCAGAATTTACTTTTTACAAGACTTACGAGAAACTAAATCGACTTGAAAACAAAAAACTGACAAGTATAAATATAAATATTTTTGCATATTTTCAATATTTATATTGTTCTTCATTATATACAAAAAAAGATGGTGTTGAAGTTTGCATCGTTGGAATGCAACGCAAATTCTTTATTTTTTTTTATTTCTTTAGTTTTATTACTATCTAAACGCTTTTTTTCAATTTCAGGTTGTGGAACCCTAATAAGGATCTTCAAAAATGTTCCAGTAATTTCTGTAGCCTAAATGTGTCGAAAAAATAGGGCAATACGAAGAAAAGAAAAAAGATTCGTTGCATCACAACGATGCAAACCTCAACACCATAAAAAATGTTATGTCAGTGCTCCACACTGGAAAATGTTCAAACTAAAAACGAAATTACTATAGTTCTATAAATTTGCGTTTGATTTTTTTATACACAACCGCACAATTATTATTGCAGATAAATGTTTATATATATTTTTTATTTATTGGCAGCGACATAAAAAATTCTGTTCATAGTAAACAACAGGTTCTGTATTTTTTTTACTTGACAGCGTTTAAATTATTTTCCGAAATTCAGTTTTTTATTTTATTTATTTTAATCTTTAACTTTTTCATATATCTGATCTAAAAAAATTATGGTCTTTGACCACAATCTTCCTCGAATATTTGCAAAAACTGTATGGAGCACCTGGAAAAATCCCGGGAGCTTCTGAGTCAATAATGCGCAACAATCATGCACCTGCAACTTTTACTTTACATTTCGAGCGTACATTAAAGAATTTTAAAATTACGGCTTTTTTTTCTCTAAGTTCATCTCGCATAGATCACCAAAGAAACTTTAAAATTCGCAGGTGAAGGAATTAAAGCGCATCGTCCAGACAATGATCAAGTCCAAGCCATCCGAGGACAAAGTGTCATCGGACGACGAAGTTTTCCCCACGAGTTGCCGAACGGAGGCGGCGAAGAACTGCAAAGCGCGTCCGAGCGGCGAGCGTTGCGACGAAAAGTCACTGCCACGTGATCTCGACGAATCCGAAATTTTGGAGACTAAAATCGATCGTGCACTCGACAATAATACACGAATAAGTTACACGGACGAGGAGAGCTCGTTGTACGAGATTGCAGAAAGAGCCGACGAACAAACTGCCAGTTTCAACAAGCATCGCGAGATTGGCGAGTCCGACAAGGTTTCGCTGGACACGCTGGACCCGCTGGAGACGTTGGAAACGCTAGAGACGCTGGAGACGCTGGACACGCTGGAGACGATGGAGACGATGGACACGCTGGACGGCGAGTCGTTGAAAGTATGTGCAAGCGCGTACGCCGCTGAAGGTGAAGAATCAACGGATGATCTTGAGCTTCCAAGTCTCACCGAGGACAATCCAATCAGCTCACTTTGCAGCGAGACGCGCTGTGAATTTATCACCGGTGTTGATTCGCGAGGAGATTCGTCGCCCGAGAGTGCGACGAAGGATCTCACCGCCGCTCAGGAGGTCGGCGAATGTTCGCGGGTATATACGCCCAAGAAGCGAAAACTCGAGAGCGACGAGTGGACCGAAGAAGAAGTGGACACGCCGTTATCCGCTCTCGAAGCAAAAATTACAACCGCGCCCAAGCCCAGTGACAAGGCAGGGAAGAATTTAAAAGTCTACACGCACAAACGTCGCAAATCAATGGACGAGAAGAGATCTCAGATATTCGAAAATGTCTGCGATTCGAGGGAAGATACGAGCCTGGGCACGTCGAGCATCGATCTGAACGACGAATCCTCGTCGAACGAGTCTCCCATCGACATCTCGAGCGCTAGTCTCGACATGGAAACATCCGAGTACATATGGAGCCTCAGTACCGAGACCATACAGAACGTCGTTGGTTGCACGATAAATTCGGCAAACTTCTCAACGGGCAACAATCCGGAGACGGAAAACAGCGGCGCTACTCGTGAAAATTCCCACGAGATCTCGACTCCCGATCCGGCCGTACCCCTGCAGCCGAAAGAATCGTTCTCGTGCGAAAATGGCCACGCGGATATTTCGGAAACGCCGGTACTGCGCAGAAGCGTGCGAATCAATCAGCCCGAGACCGACGACTCGTTGAACAACAACACGGGCGTGACGAACGTCCCGAAAGGACGCGAAAAGTCATTGGACCCGGAGGATTGTCAGGCAAAGACGAAACGCCGAGTCAACAGGGACAACAATATTCGCGTGACGGACGAGAACGTTGCGGAGTCTCGTACTGCGGAAAAAAGTGGAAATTCGCGCTCTCTGCGAAGCGCCACGAAATTATCGTCGAGGGCCTCGAAGATAACGCGCGGGAGAGACGAGAGAACGAGAAGCTCACGTCAATGTCGCGACAAGCCGGAAAAGAGCCCGGACTCCTCGGATATCCTGGTGAACACGAGATTGAACACGATCGCGAGCGTTGATCGCGCCCTCTGGGGCGACATGTCCGACGTTCTCGAGTATCATCGCGACTCTAGCGAGGAATTGGTGAACCACGAGACCAGTCGCGAAATTCCGTTCGCCGTTGGCCTCTTGCCCCTCAGAGCTGCCCTCGAGAGGATGCAAGCGACCGTTGATCATCAACCGCGAAAAACACGCTCGTCCGTCGCGCCGTGGAGACAAGAGGCAACCACGATCCAACGACGAAAATTCTACGAGTTCGACAACTCACACAGGAAACACTTGGAGAACGTCGAGACCGCCGTTTGTCACATAGAAATAAGAACGTCGTCCAATCGGAACGGACATCACGAACCTCCGATCACCACGGACGAACAAATCATAGCCGTTGGTAACAACGCCGAGGGCAACGAGCAATGACAGAAGAATTATCCTCGCTCTCGGTATAGACGCAACGTTAGAGTTTAGGAGAGGGGAAAAGGGGGAATTCGATTTATACGGAGACGCGGATGGGCAGTATTTCAGAGTTGGGCGTAATTCTATTTATAAATGCGAACGCGAATTTATTCACATCGTGATTTTCGTGTGAATGTAAATACAAATTTTTTCATACTTCTTTTGTCGATAATCCGAATACAAATACAATTGTATTCACAAATATTCTGAACATACAAATAAATTGTAAATATTCACAAAAAATATGAATATCTACGAAAAATCCTGTGAATTAAGCAAAAAATCCACATCAAAATCTGTGAATGCAAATGTATTCACAAAAAAATGGCAAATACGAAGAAATTCACAAAATAAGTTAAGAATTTTTTCGTATTTAAGACAAATTAAAATCGAATTCACAATGATTAGATTAAAATTTACGCCAAAAGTGAGTTCTTACGTATTTTGACTATGTAAATAGTATTTACAAAGTAATATTTGTAAATCACTACTTTCTGTGCAAAAATTTCTTTGCCTCAACACAATGTTTTCTCTCAAAATACGTAATTATATGGATATTTTAATGTAATTGTCGTGAATTCGATTTTAATTTCCTTCAACTTAAGGAAAATTTACAGCTTATTTTGTGAATGTTTTCATATTTATAATGAAATATCTGAAACTCACAACTTATTTTGTAAAAATTTCTTTGCCTCAACGCAACGTTTTCTCTCAAAATAGTTGGAACTCACTTTTGGTGTAAATTCAAATCTAATGATTGTGAATTTGATTTTAATTTGTCTTAAATACGAAAAAAATTACAACTTATTTTGCGATTTTTTTGTATTGACAGTTTTTTGTGAATACATTTGCATTCACAGATTTTGATGTGATTTTTTTTAATTCACAAGATTTTTTGTAAATATTCACATTTTTGTGAATCTTCACAATTTTTTCTGTGAATTTATTTGTATGTTCAGAATATTTGTGAATACAATTGTATGTGTATTTGTACTACTGTGTCCAAAAAATAAGGTGACATTGTATTTATTTCGAAAATTCTGTATTTTTCCAAATCAATTTCATCCCCTTCAAAGTAATCCCCTCCCGATGCAATGCACGCCAACGGATTTTCCAATCTTCGAAACACTGATTGTAGTCACTTTCCGGGATGGCCTTCAGTTCCGTCTTCGCTGCGGCTTGAATCTCCTCTATCGTATCAAAACGGTGTCCCCGGAGCGATCTTTTGAGCTTGTTGAACAGCCAGAAGTCGCATGGCGCCAAAAACTCAACCCATATCGTTCCGCAACCACCGTATTCACCTGATTCGGCGCCGTGCTACTTCTGGCTGTTCAGCAAGCTCAAAAGATCGCTCCGGGGACACCGTTTTGATACGATAGAGGAGATTCAAGCCGCAGCGAAGACGAAACTGAAGGCCATCCCGGAAAGTGACTACAATCAGTGTTTCGAAGATTGGAAATTCCGTTGGCATAAGTGCATTGCATCGGGAGGGGATTACTTTGAAGGGGATGAAATTGATTTGGAAAAATAAATAAAGAATTTTCGAAATAAATATAATGTCACCTTATTTTTTGGACACAGTAGTATTTGCAATAAGTGAAGTATGAATAAATTTGTACTTATATTCACATGCAAATGACGATGTGAATAAATTCATATTCGTATTTATAAATAGAATTACCCCCAACTCTGCAGTATTTCGGGAAAATTGAGGCAGGATTGCCTGAGACTTCGCTGATCCTTTGGAAGTTTCGGAACTTTCAATTCGGATTAAAGTTGACAAATGAAAAGCTGTTTTCACACTTTTCCGCACGCGTGATGCACCAAATGTCCTGCGTTAGGATCTTTGATGCATCACGCTCCGGACTTTCGATTGTGAAAATGACTTTTTGAAATTGTTCTTGTTGGACACTCAACAGTTTCGAGCAAACCTTCATTTTGGGACGGTTGCAGCGATCTTTTTTTCAATGTCGATGCGTTCAATGAGGCTTCAACGCCGAAGGTTCCGTTTTGTCACTTCGTTTTTTGAGAAAAACATTGTCATCCGAACAATTTAACAAAGTTTTTTTTTTGTTGAAGAATTACGAATTGAGCTCACGAGAATTCATGATTTATCACAAAAATGTCGAATTACCTAGAATCGAATTTTTGGTCGGAAACGATGTAGCAGAACGCACCGATGCTTGGCAGTTGAACTTCTAGTGGAAGTAAACACGACAAAAAAGGGTCTGTACCCTTTAACATTGAAGATCGCATCGCCGGAATGCAACGAAAATTCCCTTTTATTCTCTCATTTTTCATTTTCAAAGAATGAATGAAGGAGTATAAAAAAATCTCTCAACCATATTTAAGAACATGTTCAATTTTTTGCATATTTAGGTTGTAAATTTCCGATGAGGATTTTAAAAACATTTGAGCGATTTTCCCAGCCTAACTGTGCCGAAAAATTTGGGTGGTCCAAAAAGGAGCGAATTCTCATTGCACTGCAACGATACGAATCACTTGAATCGCCGGAATTTTTTTAACGAGGGTCTAAAGTTCGCCGACTCGCTGGAGACTTACAGTCGTTTCAAATATTATTTTGATCATACGAATAATAATTGTTACGCATTTCGTAATGTTAAAATAATGCTGTTCATCGTAATCATCGAAATGTTTATTACTCGGACCGTAGCCCATTTAGAAAACTAAAAACACCGAACATTTTAAGGAGAAGTTTTGCCTCGGGGTTAAAAGGTTCGAAAATTGTTCTCTTTAAATATTTATCAATTATTTTCGTCGCCAAAACACGTTTTTCCTCGTACAGTGATGTCGAAACGATTATGGTTGATCCAGAAATCGAGAATTAATTTCGTACTGACAAGCTGCGATCGCAAAAAAAAGTTTCGATTTTGAATATATTCAATTCATTCGATCTCCGTACAAAAGTATTTTTCACAATACTAAACCCTCGAACGTACAATTTCCTCACACAAATATCTATATTTTTTTCGTTTTTTATTTTCGTTATCAAGTTAATATTCGATATAAGTTTTATCTTTCTTTTTTTTCTCTTTTTTTTCGAAGAGCCGATCTCTCCAAGAGTAAAAACTTTTTTTGATTCGCACAACGATGAGAGTACGGTTGAAACGATTCCTCTCAAACGATAACTCGCGCGTAATTATTTTTGCGAATGCTCCCGTGCGGCCAAAAATGAGCCAGCAAGAAAGTTCAAAATTTCATCGACTCGAAATTTTGAATTTTATCATCGACGTCTCCGTTGAATAAATTTGTAATGTGAATACCTCGCACACGATGTGCTGCGTCGCCAATCTCAAGCGCGGAAAGCCATACCGTCGGTTGGTCCCATGGAACAATTATGTACACAAATTATACATACACACATATAGATAGGATTTTTTTTTTCGTCGAGCGAACCAACGACGTAATTGTAGAAACAAATAATTTCGTTTATCTTTTTTCCTCATTGATTGAACAAAAATCATCGAAATGTTATCACAACTGTGCACGAATGTTTTTCGAACTGTAAATATCGCGGTTGTGAAAAAAAGAAGAGACAGCTATACGATCGGTTATACGCCGTTGCGGTCTCGCAGGCGAGAAAAAGAGAGAGACGGAACGTTAAGATATTTAGAATTTATCCGAGCAGCGAAATATTTTGAAATAATCGCCCAACGAACCTCCCTCATTGCGTTTTAACGAATTTTGCCCAAGGGGCCACAAAAAAACATGCCCTCTATTTTGTCCGTGTACAATGTCTCCGTAGGGCGAATTTGCTCACGGCCGTAGATTTTTTTTCTTGTCCGGTAGACTCTGGTTTTCTGGCAGAAAAAAGATTGTGATCAACATAGATTATTCGACGATAATTTAATTTCGTTTCTCTGGCGCTCTAAGCAATAATTCTTTATGTATATGTACATATAGATATACATATAAATACACATACGCATAATTGGTATCATTCGTCGACATGAATTTTCGAAAGATTGTAAAAAAAGCGTCGATGATTGTTATATACACACACACACACACACACATATATATAACGAAAAAACTGTCTTCTAAGTATTTTTGCAAATAAAATTTATATACATAAATATACGTTTACTTGCTCATTGTGACTTGACTGTTGTTGCAACAAACATTAATTCTTTTTAAGAGGTTAGGTTACTGTGAAAATTTCAAAAGATCGATGGTCGTTTGGGGCGACTCAAATTGAAGAGGAAGGTTCAACATGCGATGCAGGATCCGCAGATTGGAGGTTAACTTATGATAACGATAGAACTGCTAGTCGAACTTTTAACGCGTTTTTCTCGAAACTATGCATTTCATAACGGTGTACACGATTTCTCGACATCTAATGAACCGATTGACTTTTAATTTGGTACATTTATTCAGTGTGATAGTTGTTTAGTCTTGGCCGACGTGTTTCTTCTTAACGTATTTTTTTCATTGGTTATTAACAATAATGTCATTTTTCCTCGAGAAATCGAAGGGAAATTCATTAAAAAATTGTTCGATTGAAACACGATAACAAAAACGCTCGGTCGAGTCTGAACCAATATTATCTATTTTAAGAAAATTAGTCTTTTCGTTTTAGATAAATCGAATGGGCATAATCAAGTACACCGTTGCGCCCCTCACGTTCAAAGGTCCTTCACGATATTGTTCGTAACTTCTTTAATAATTGATATTTTTGATGAAATTTGGCACACAATTTTGTTAACATACGTACAAATAAATGTCCGTACGATTTTTTAATCATCTTACTGATTTCTTAATTTTTTTTTTAAATAACCCTGATTTTCGGAGCGTCACGGTACTCTAACCCCTCAGTTGCTTAAATTTGTTTTGCTCGATTTATGCTGTTAAAATTATTGAAACATTTTTACGTATTCTTATCATATATTTACGACTTCAAATTGCAAAATAAAGGCTTTCGATGATGATAAAAATTCAGGGTTGTTACGAATAAAGAAACAGGGAAAACTCAGGGAATTTCTTTCCTCCTGAATAATCAGGGAATTTTAAAATTTTCTGGAACTCCCTCGGAATTTACTTTTTGCAATAATTACGGAAAGTGAAACTGACTTGACAAAAAAACTGAACAGGCTGAAAATAAATATTTTTGTATATTTTTAATATTTATATTATTCTTCATTATACATACAGTATACAAAAAATTCATTATACTTCAGTATACAAAAAAAGTTATGTCAGTGACATACATTGAAAATTGAAAAAAAAAAAACTGAAAACTTATTCACTGTAAAGCTGTATACATTTGCATTCGATCTGTCGATACACAACCACATCATTATTATTATAGATAAGTGTTTTATAGATATAGATATAGATTTTGATAGATATAAGTGTATTATAGATTTATTTCATTTGTTGTCATTGGCATAAAAAATTCTGTTTATTATAAAGAACAGGTTCCGTATTTGCTTTTAATGTTTTTTTTCTTTACAATGTTTAAATTATTTTTCGAATTTCAATGTTTTAAAATTTTATTTCAATTTTCAACATTTCCATATAATATTTGATCTTAAGGGCGGGGTAAAGTATTTAAATTTTTTTAAAAATTTTTAAATGAATGCATAATATATCAAGAATATTGTGTTAAAATTTCAAGTTGATCGGAGTAAAATTGACGAAGTTATGAGTATTTGAGCGTCTATTGCTCCATGCCGTTCTCTTCTCTTCTGCGTTTTTCAAACCGTTTTTCTGAGACTTGTCATATTTGAAGTCCGTGTGCACGATAACTCAAAATCTACTGGACCAATCGCTTTGAAATTTTGCATAGTACTTCTTCACATAATTCACCAGGTATTGTCGAGAGCTTTTTTGTTTTTTTTAAAATAATTACTAATTTTTCAACAACAAATTAGCCGATTTATTTTAGCGAAAATCGGGTTTTTGGCTTCCAAGTACTACGAAAAATCGAAAAAAAAAATCCTCCCGTCATTACCTCGAGAAACATCTCCTTTAACAAATGCATTTTGATTTTTTTGTTTCAAATGATTCTGTTGCGAGTTAAGGTGCACACCGCAAACCAACTTATTTTCGAGGCGCCTCCGGGGTTTAATTTTCACTCGCTCAATTTTGAATATTTTGCAATGCAAATTTAGGAGAATGTTGTTCAAATGTTACTTTATTATATGTACATTTTTCAATAAACGAACACTATTCGTTACGCCAAAAAAAAATCTTAAAAACATGCCTTTTTTCGCCGAATTAACTTTACCCCGCCGTTAAAACAAATTATGTTATCCAGTTCAACATAATTTTTCAATAGAAGGATCGAATTGAGAATTTCCTTTGTTTGTTCAAGTCGGTTAAAAATGTTATGTTTTTTTTTCCCAAAAATGATTCTTTGCTATTTCTACGTATATAATTTTTCCCTCATAGTTTGTAGCGATTAAAAATAATAGTATGGTTGAAACGAGTCTTAACTTGTGGTCTGTAACTTAAAAAATAATATATATTTGACGAAAACGAAGTGTTCTTTATTTGGCCCTAATATGGGTCATTTGCAAAACGGCATTTTTGCAAAACCTGTATGGAAAACTTGGAGAAGTCAGGGAATTTCTGAGTCAATAATATGTAACAACCCTAAAATGAAGAAATGAAAAAATGAGAAACAAAAATCGTTGCATTCCAACGATGCAAACTTCAACGTCATCTGTTACCTAGCAAATGTTTTATAGTGTTAATTTTCTGCGTTTTGAGTCTAAACCACAGGATATATATTTTCTTCATAGAATTTTTTTTAAGCATTGACTTTTCCCAATCAGTTTATGGCTTAGAAATTCTTCACACCTTTTTTTGAACATTTAGTCGAAAAATTAACTCCGATGTGCAATCTTTTCACAAAAATAAATATACCACAGAATATATATTTTCTCCACGGAATTTTTATTTAAGCATTAACTTTTCCATTCATTGTATGGCTTAGAAATTCTTCACACCTTTTTAAAAATATTTAGTCGAAATATTTACTCCTATGTGGAACACTTTCACGAAAATAAATATACCACAGAATGTATATTTTCTGCGCGGCATTTTTTTTAAAGGATTAACTTTCCTCAATCAGTTTATATGGCTTATAAATTTTTCACATCTTTTTTTGAATATTTAGTCGAAAAATTTACTCCTATGTGGAGCATTTTCACAAACAAATATACCACAGAATATATATTTTCTCCACGGAATTTGTTTAAGCATTAACTTTTCTATTCATTTTATGGCTTAGAAATTCTTCGCACCTTTTTTAAATATTTAGTCGAAAAATTTACTCCTATGTGGAACATTTTCGCAAAAATAAAAAAAAACGGAAAGTTGGAAACAAACAAGATCGGCTCGAAGTATCAATATTTAAAAAAATGTATACTAATTGAACAAAGTACCGTAATCATACATGATTGTGGGAATTACAGGCCAGCCTCTTGCACCGGTAAGATAGAGGTCATCGCAATTAACGATACTGGATCCCGCGAAAAACGAGCGTATTTCGTCCGCGTCAATAAATCGATAAATAAGTGAATTGATATTGAAATATGAAAAATACTTTAATTGAAAAAAGAAAAGTAATTGAATTGAAAAATAAAAAATAATTGAATTGGAAAATGGAAAATAGTTTAATTGAAAAAAGGAAAAACAATTTAATTGAAAAATGAAAAATAATTGAATTGACCGCGTTCCCGCGGTCGGTACGTGGCGTCCGCGATCTACCGTGTTAAGCAACATTCGCCTGGGTCAATACTTGGATGGGTGATCGCCCATCCGCGCACTGGTTTGCGCGTCGACTACTGAGTGGGAGACAGTTTCACTGCATTTTTTATCGTAACACGACTGAAACTCGGTAAAACCGCCTGTATCGGCACAGGTTTTCGGCACTTTCCCTATGCCCGCGTGCAATCGTGGAATAAAAGCCCGCAATTGCATACGAAGGAACCGTCAAAAAAAAACTGACGTTCGGATGTTTAATCCTTCGACTGCACACAGGGTCGTTTTAACCCTATTTTTCTAAAACTAACTATATTGCAAACCGAGGTAATCTATTTGGCCGCAGCGCGGTGAAAGTGAAAAAAAAAATTCGGTGAAATTTGGTGTTTTATTTTTGCATGTGAGTTACGATAGAGAATGCTCATAGATATTTTTTATTTCGCGCTACTATAATAAATTACGTATTTAGAATGCCGATCATAAAACTAAAAGCAAAGTGTCCGTTATGCGGAAGGGCTATGTGCAACGAGCACCGAATGTACTTATGCGTCGATTGCGGCAAATGTCAATAATAATAAGTCATTGAAGTAAAAAAAAAAGCAGAGAATATACGTTTTCGACAATGAATCTACCAAAGGGGTCGATTTTGTCCATTTTTCACTATCCCGAAAATGGTGAAATTCAAACCTTCGTATAAATATACTTGTTGGAAAGACGGTCGACACTTTCTTTTTCCGTATCTACAAATCTTTCTCTTTAAAAACCTCAAAGAAATTCTTTTTATATTTTGGAAAAAAAACATCTTTTTCATACGAGTACGTATTTTTCAACGCATCTCCCACTTTGAACGAATGTTTGGACAATTAAATTTTGTTTTTCTTAAAAAATAAATGTTGTGCCAAAAAATAAGGATCATTGATTACAAAAGAGTCTGTACAAAAAAATGCATATTTACCGAAATACAACGATATGAAAAACGTCTGGGGTCCGATCGACCCCATATGCAGTCAGAGGTTCGTGGCGAAAGTGTGCTGTCGAAGGGTTAACCAGTCGTGAACAAGTAAAAAATCGTAAATAATATTCGTTTTTCCAAAAACGCGATAGTTGAGAATTCCGAGATCATCCGATCGAGCCAAATATTTCAACATTTTTCAAACGCCACATGAAGCATCTGAATTTCAATTATTGGACACCCTCGCGTCGTCTGCTATCCCAATGGACGTCCGAATTCCCAAAATTCTCTGCATTTTGTCCCCCTTTGTAAAATAGACTAGAAAATATATTGTTTAAATCCACTTTTATGCAGACTCCGCCAAAAATAAACTAACTTCGAATAATTTCATTTTAAAAAATCCGTCAACACTTATCGTATTCTTAGTGTCAAAATTCCGGAAAAATTGCTGAAGTTTTCCGAATTTTTCCACCTTCGTAAAATTGACTCTGTAAACTGTCCAAAAAATCTCCATTAAGACTGGACGAAAAAAGGCTAACTTTCGAGTAGGTTGATGTTTCAAAATCCGTGAAACGCAATTACAACGGAGATAAAATACACCAGGAGTGCTCGCGGTGTGAACTTGACACTTTGCAGCCGAAAGGATAGACGTAGTCGCGTACAACAGACATACAGATATAGAGAAAACGATGCAGGCAAGAACAGGCTGAATCTATTTATACCAAGTTATTCGATTGGCCGTACGGAACACACGAGAGGAGGAAAACACTGCAATCGATGCACGTACGATATTAAATGAGAGAGTTGCAATAACGATTGCAGTGAAAAACCGTAATGTACAATATTTTTCACGATTAGACGAGCGATTATTCGAACGAAGACGAATGCCTTAGGTACAATGAAAGCATTGCAACCTTGAAGCTATCAACGAGATAAGCCCGAGTTATCGACGTAACTTTTGCTCGTTTTCCACCACTATTACGATCATCGATATCACTCCTATTTCCTGACTCTTCGAAATTAAGGGGTGAGATGCAATCAGAGGCGTGAAAAAACGAGCATTTTCAATAATTTTTTTTATAGTAATTCAGTTTGTTTTACAAAAGTGGTAACACAGACTTTTTATGTTGTATTTTAACTTGACTTGTACAAATTTTCAAAGAAAAATATTGATTGATTGTAAAAATATCGCCATCTTTGTCGGACCCCCTTCGGCATGTGGTGCTTTGCGGTGACCATCATCAAATTTTACTGGATCATCTGAAATAAAATAAAAAAAAAACAAAAAAATCATTAGTTTAATAGTAAATCTAGTCCTTAATCGAAGCTTTTTTTTCAAAAATTAACAAAATGGCGGCTTCCGACAGAACTTTCGATTTTCGACCTAAAAATCACTCGTTTATTGTTAAAAAAATAGAAATGTTCAACAAAAATGAAAGTCCTTCGATTAAGGACTAGTTTTTAATGCTATCAATCAGCACACCAAATTTCATCAAAATCCATCGAGTGGTTTTTAAATCATAGTCGTCACCGACTTGAAAAACATAGTTTTGAGAAAAACGCGTTTAGTATAGTTTTTCGATGTGGATATAGTATTATATGTTCGTAAAATTTTGAGCTCGATGGATGAAGCTAAACTTTTTTTTATGTATTTTGATCCGCTGAAGCCGAACATCACAATTTTTTCCAAAAAGTCGAGCATTTGAAAAAATTCACAAAAATGACGTTTTTTCCGGCTCCTTGGTATATATCTCCCCTTAAATCGACGTGGCCTGAATGGTGTTGAAGTTTGCATCGTTGGAATACAACGAAAATTCTTCTTTATATTATTATTTCCTTATTTTCATAATTCTATACACTGAGAAAAAGAAATCGTTGAATGTGCAAAATGCATTTTGTTGTCTCGAAATTTGTTTGTTTTAACAATTGCTCGGACATGCTAAATAAGCTACAGTTGACACCACTAAAACTATCAGTTAGATTAACAAAACATTTGTTATGCCAATCAAAAATCAAGTTGAACGAATTTAAAGATACATTTTGTTAAACCAACTGAATTTTGGTTGGATGAACGAATTTTTTTTTCAGTGTAAAGTCTTTTTGCAGATTTAAATAATAAATCTCTAAATAACCAATAAAAAAACATTGCCGATGGGTTTTCGTCTCTAAGATATGCCGAAAGAAGTTTGAGCGATTAAAAAAACAATCATTTCCGTTGCATCTCAACGATGCAAACTTCAACTTCGTGTGATCTGCAAAGTGCCTGTGTCTTCGCTTCTTTGTCCACAATCGCTCGTAAATGACTTTATCATGTCAATGGATTATTCAGAGACTTTGTGCATTTACGATCACATTTTCGATCCAATTATCAATTCTCAAAGAGAAATTTCATTTTAATCCTACTCTCGTGTTCCAACAATAATACTTTCAACCGTGATCCATTAAAAATGAATGTACCTACTATAAGCGAATGGCGAAATAATTTATTACATAGGTGAAAAAAAAATTCTTGGTACCACCAAAACTCGTATTAGTTTTTGTCAAGGGATACTGGTGAGGCCTATACAAACATATATTACAAATTACCACGCAGAGTTTTCAAATGAATTAATATCGTAGTGAGTAGCGTCAGCAGATCATTTAAGGTATTCCTTTCACGAACCTGAATTTTTAACAATCAACTGATTTTCGAGTGTAATCGGTCAAAAATACATCCCAGTATACTGGTAAAGTTTCAAGCCAAGTTACCGAACTTTCAACGAAAAATGACGACTCTGAACATTGTCTCATTTATAGGGCGCTTTATGGAAATGGAACGCTGGACGCATTTCAACCTAATAATTTATACACTAAATAACTCTAGTCGCCTGATATAAACTGCTCAACGCGCGTAAAAGATTCTAAAGATTCCGCAACGTCAATATAAACAAGGAGTCACCGAATATTTAACGAAAATATTAATGATAAAGTCTACTAAATTTGCGCGAAATTTTTCACTACAGTTTATCGTAGAGTATCATAATTAATTGTGACTTATTTTTATTAAGCGCCACTAAAATTTACCAATGGCTCAGAAGGGCTTTTAACCCCAAAAAAATTACGGGTTATGAAATTGATTTTCAATGAACCTCAAAAACATGCATACGAGGTATAGATTAATTCTGTAGATGCTAATTTTTCATAAAATATATAATTAAATTGCAAATTTATGAATTTTTATATTTTTATTACGTAAATAAGAAAAACTTTCGTGTTACTACCAACCTGAAAAAATATAACATTATCAATGATTATTATCGAAAAACTGGGTCAGCGAATGTTTTATACACTCGGAATGGAATTTTGAGTCATTTATAATTATGCCTATTTATAATTGTATCACGAGATTATTTATTATTACCATTAATTGATATTAAGTATTGTCGAAATACAGCAACTTGGCGGACATTGAGGTTGGCAGCAATGCTCTTCATTCGCCAGCCAAGATTCGTAATCTTTCATCAAACCTTGATGGTTCAATATTGAATATATTTGGTTTACGATGGGCAAAATGGGTTTTTTTTCCTAAATGATAACAAGAGGTTTAGTTTGCGTTAATCCGTTATTACAAATGGTTTATGTTAGTGCTAAATAGCCAAAAAAATTACATCACCCGTAGCGTGAACGTCTTGCCTATCCGCACGTAACTTTACATGCGTAAACTGCTTTTTATCTCTGGTGTTTTGTGGCAAAGTCAAAAAATCCCTAAAGACTCAGTATAGTCTAGACAATAACATATATTAAAAAAAAATAATCTTGTTTTCCATATTATTTACTGTTATAAATTAATTCGCTGATATGTCGGCGATAGCGAAGCAAATGCAGGGTGTCCTTTTATGAATGGATAATCCTGCAACTATCGATAGGTCGGATCATGTCCTAAAATATGCTGAAATTTCAGTTTAGTAAAAGTCCCACGGTATTCGAGAAGTTGGACCTTATGTATGTTATTTTTTGAAAAAAAAAAATCATCTGCTTTTGTTTTTTCTCGTGCCATTTTTACAAATGATATGAATCAACAATAACTAAGCATCTTTTCAAAGGAATTGGCACGATATGCGTAGTACATTTTTTTTACACCGCAGGCTATCAAAGTCAGTTGTTCGAATTGGTTCTTAGGGAAATTCTGCATAAGGTTTCCTTAACATTTAAGATTAAAGAGAAGACTTTTCCAGATGAAACAAATAGCCAACAGTATTTTTTTGAAAACCGGGTCAGAAAAAATTATCATTTGTAGGAATGACATGCGAAAAACCAAAAGCAGATGATTTGTATCTCGGAAACCGTGGGACTTTTACTAGACTGAAATTCCAGCATGTAGTAGGACATGATCTGATCTATCGACAGTCGCGAAAAGTGCTTTTTTCATTATTTTGGGATAGAAATAAAGGATCAAGATAAATTGGCAGAAAATCTTGGCTCCTTCAGTGAAGGGCAAGGAGAACGTTTCCAAGAGCAAGGGGAACGATAAAAATCATGGAAGATAGCTATCAGGGAAGATAGGGGTCACGCACGTGATGGCTGATTACGTTCGAAGTTTGATGCGTGCCTGCCTCGACAAGTCTCACTCAAGAAAATCGCGAATAAAAGCTTACTCAATGTATAAATATTTCACGAAACTTTAATTTTTCAATAAAATTAGATTTTATGAAAAAATTGTATATTTCCGTATTTTACGTAGAATGTCAATATTAAGTGTTAAAATTTATATGTAAAAAAAAATATTTAGAAAAAGCTTTTATTTAACGGCGGCGTAAAGTTAATTCGGCGAAAAAAAGGCATGTTTTTAATATTTTTCTTGGCGTAACGAATAGTGTTCGTTTATTGAAAAATTTACATATAATAAAGTAACATTTTAACAACATTCTCCTAAATTTGCATTGCAAAATATTCAAAATTGAGCGAGTGAAAATTAAACCCCGGAGGAGCCTCGAAAAAAGTTGGTTTGCGGTGTGCACCATAACTCGCAACAGAATCATTTGAATCAAAAAAATCAAAATGCATTTGTTAAAGGAGATGTTTCTCGAGGTAATGACAGGAGGATTTTTTTTTTTTTCGATTTTTCGTAGCACTTGGGAGCCAAAAACCCGATTTTCGCTAAAAAATCGGCTAATTTGTTGTTGAAAAATTAGTAATTATTAAAAAAAAACAAAAAAGCTCTCAACAATACCTGGTGAATTATGTGAAGAAGTACTGTGCAAAATTTCAAAGCGATTGGTCCAGTAGATTTTGAGTTATCGTGCACACGGACTTCAAATATGACAAGTCTCAGAAAAACGGTTTGAAAAAACCCAGAAGAGAAGAGAACGGCATGGAGCAATAGACGCTCAAATACTCATAACTTCATCAATTTTACTCCGATCGACTTGAAATTTTAACACAATATTCTTGATATATTATGCATTCATTTAAAAAATTTAAAAAAAATGAAAAAAAAATTTTAATACTTTACCCCGCCCTTAATTTACTACAAAGTACAAAATATTTTTTTTTACCGAGTCACCTATATGTGACTATAAATAAAAGCTTGGGGCGCTCAACTTTTTAAATGTTAAATCAATTTGATTAATTTATTTTCATTAACCGTATTTAATATGACACAATAGTAATTAGAGAAATTATTATCACACGTTTATACTCAGTTTCAGGATTTTTATTAAAGAAATCGAAGATTGTTTTGCAGTAAATTAAATACAGTTGATATGTTAACGGATTTATATAAATGAACGATTATACGTCTAAATTTTGAGCGCTCCACGCGTTTATTTATAGCTACATATAGGTGACTAGGTAAAAGAAAATATTTTCTACTTTTTTAATACATTAAGGTAGTCCTATCACCGGGCTTCAATCTATAGGATTTTCATAATTTTTTTTTTTTTGAGCTCCACTCAATATGTTAATAATCAACACTGTAAAATTACAGGATCGTTTATCGACCTAATTACAAAGAAAAAGAACTTAAAATTGCGTATTTTTGTGAAGGAATTCCGAGACGACATACAAAAACCCAATTTCCGGTCGTTACAAAAGTGTATATGATAGTGGGAATCCGTCAGATTCTTGAAAATAAACAAATTTACATACTTAACCCTTGTAGTAATCCAGTGCTCTCAGAAAAAATTACGCTTATTGACCTAATTTTTATGTAATATCAAGTTTAATTTGAACTTCCGGTATTGGATTTATTAACACTTGCTACGATAAAGAGACGCGACAGCAAGGCAACAGCTGACTGTAGTCCTAACCTCATCTCACTCATTCGAATTTCCACACATATTTCATTTTTAACCGACATACTTCGCCGATACAAATTTTCCACGCTTTTTACCAGTCGTGGCCCGAATACAATGCTTCATATTTCCCGCACCTGACATTGTTTTGACGGATCATCGTTGAAAAGCATTGATGTTAAACTCGCCTGGTTGAGTAAAAAGAGACGGAGATAGAACCAATATTGCCAATTATGAGACCTAGAAAAACTGCGCGAATCGTTGGAATTACTATTTTTTCATTTTTCTAATTAAATGTGAACATTCATTAAACAGTTTATACATGGATAATTTAATTATTACAATTTTTTGCTCGTATTACAAATATAAATTGTACAAGGCTCAATTATGATCAGTGACATGATTAGTGTGAAGTGATAGGACTACCTTAAGTAAAAGCTTGTTTTTCTTAAATATTTTTTTTACATATAAATTATTTTCTACATTTTAGTCTTTAATTTATTTTTCTAGTTAGTTGTTGTGAGCAGTTTACTAGTTTACGAATTTGTACGTCAGGAACATGGAATGCTTTTAAAAAATAGCAAAGACCGTAATTGAGATTGAACTCACGATTAATTGCTACAGATAAACTTTTCACATAAAAACACCGTCAGCGACGATTTGTTTGTATGTGTTAGTGAGATTTTATTTAGATGGGCAGATATCGCTAATTTTACATGAAAAGTTGAAAATTTTATGGATATTCTTTTTTTCAAGTTGAATCATGCATTGTCACCTTTTCGATGCATGTTTGCAAAATTTCCGAGCTCCAAGTAGTCGGGAAGTGGGTGAAATATTGATTTTCCGTTTTGCATCTCACAGAAAGTGAAGTTAAATAAAAGCTTGTAGAATGGGACAAAACTGAGATTGGACATCGCAAAATTCACATGGGAACACACGAAAAGCCTACGTTGCCGAAAATTAAAAATATTCGGCTCGATAATGCATACACTCGCGTATTCATCGTTCGCGCGGCAAAATAATGTATGATTTATGGCGCGCGTGACCAACGGCATCGGAAGTGCGCTCGGTGCGCAACTGGCCGCGATCTCTCGTCCCGAATACGCCAGGGCCAATACTCGGAGGGGTGACCGCACTTTTAACTATTTCAGAAGATTTTGCATGAAAAATAAATATTTGCGCACTACCAAAATCATTTTGTAATCCCGAAATTCATTTAATTCAAGCCCAGGAAGAAACAAATCCCAATTTTACCCTTTCTATCGTAAAAGCGAAAAGTTCGAAAGGGCGTGCGAATAAACATCGTAAATTATGTAAAACTGCACAGCGAAAGGAGGAAGAAAAACTGACGTTAAATACATAATCACTCCACGAATGTAAGTTTCTCCGTGAAAAGGAAAAGTTCCACGACTAGATATAGATCGGCGGATCACGAGCGAGGGGATTCGTCATAATCGGAGCAGGTGTGCGCCCAGGTTACACGCGTTTCGCGAGCAAAAACCATGGCGCATCTGCGCCATAGATGCAAGAGCTTCACCGTAGCGAAGAGGGAAAATAAAATTATTTCAAAAGTCCCTGTCATCGCTAAACGTATATAAATACTTATCGAAATGTCTTGTCCTCCGTACAAACGTTCCCTGTACATACAGTGTCATGCCAAAGTTCACGTACACCGAAAATCAAAACTACTTGTTAATCAAAAATAAAATTTAAAAAACCGTACCACTGCTAACGAAATCTTTGATCAACAAAATCCTAATTAGAAAAAGAAACGCTTGCAAAACCTGCGATGAAAGAATTTTGAAAAATTACTCCATGTACCAAACATTTTTCAAGTTTAAATCTCAAGGTAAGAAAATCGAATGTTATGAAGTTTGAACAAGAATTTATCTGTCGTGAATTTGAAAAAGCGATAGTTTCAAATTAGAAACAAATAAAAATGATCTTTTATCATTTTAGCAACAAATACAACGAACATTAATTCTTCTATAATTTCTCAAAAAAATGTTCGCACATTTGGGCTGTGAAAATGATTCGAACGTTTTTACACATTCTTATTAGAGATTTACGGCCTCAATTTGCACAAAGGGGACTTTCGATAGCTATAAAAATGAAGAAATGGAAAATTGAAAGACAAAAAAATCGTTGCATTCCGGAGATGAAAACTTCAACAACATTAAATATTGGGCATCTTACAGCGTCGTCGTATATAAGAATTGAAAAACCGTGATGTTAAATGCTCACCTATATACTTCGTATGTATAAGTATTTCATTTATATATATATATATATATATATATATATATATATATATATATATATATATATATATATATATATATATATATATATATATATATATATAACAATAGTAACCAAATTAAAATGAAATAATGATAATAAATAGTTTGCATATTTATTATTGTTTATTGTTTATTACTATTATTTTATTTTTATTTTTAAAAAAGTGGAATACAGTGCGACTGTAAGACGCACTGAGAAAAAAGAATCGTTGAATGTGCAAAGTGCATTTTGTTGTCTTGAAATGTTGTTGTTTTAACAGTTGCTCAGACATGCAAAATAAGCAGATAGTTTAAATGTATCTTTGGTTACTGCCCAACTATGCTGTTTTGTTATGCCAATCAAAAATCAAGTTAAACGTATTTAAACATACAATTTTGTTCAACCAAATGAATTTTGGATGGATGAACGAATTTTTTTTTTCAGTGCGGAAAGGACTCCGCACGGTAAAATCTGAGATTTAAAGAAAGAATAACTATTCTCCATATTCTGGCGTATATAACTATTGAAAAACTGCAATATATATATATATACATATATATATACAGGGCTACTAGTTATTGGTCCGGGCCCCGTGAAAGGGTTGTAGGATATGTTTTCCACTATCAAATAACCCCGTAATGCTTCATACAAAAGTGAACCATTTTCGAGATATTATGTTTTTACTTTTTGTTTTTTAAGTCAGGGGTAGGCAACTTTAAGAATTAATTTTTTTAAACTGTTGAATCGAAACAAACTTTTTTATTGTTCGTAGTTTGGGGACACAGTAATGAAGAATAATCATCAATGAAATAGGAATAACAATCAGATGTGCATAGTTTGGGACGCCTAATTCTAAAATATTAGCAAATTATTCTGAACATGAAATGATTATGGTTTTCATTTCTTAATTCTTAATATTCAATGACAATGAGTATTTTGCATCTTCCGGCGTAAATAACAAATGAGGAACCATAATATTAAATGTTCACCTATATATACTATATATATATATATATGACATTGATCAGTAACGGGACAATAATAAACCATTGGGACGTTGCGGTATCTCCGCACTCGCCTCCGCGTATTACTTATACGTATAATCAATGAGCGCATATTGATCTCAAAACCCTTCGTGGATTCTACACTTTATCAGGGACGTATGCCGCGCAGCTGAGCTACGACTTGGCGAGATGACAATTCGCCAACTGATACGTTTAAATCACTCCGAAAATAAATGAAAATATTTTACTTCGGTATAATACGACTCGCATACGCACACATAACCTCGAATTCAAGTAACAATACGATCGAAACTTATGTTTATCGGAAGCATTGAAATAACGACGATATGCATATAATAGAGGGAAAGAAACGTGTGCGAGAGAATTCGACGCTCGAAATATGTAGATATGCAAGCTATTGAAGTCTGTACTAATATTAATCTCACGCATTATCTCTTAGCGTCCCGCCTTATCGCGTTGTCAGGCACGTATCTATAGGCAGCAATTCGCGCAGGGCCCGTGGAAAATGTTTCTTTTGTTGGGGTTCGAGACATTCGCATGCTCGAAGACACGGACGGACACTTGGAAGTGCCGGCTGAAACGCTTCGTTGTACTTTAGGGTCGTTCGGTTACGGGCTCATCACGATGTAAAATTTTCAAAAAATCGATTTTTTTTTGCGTTATCCGATAGTATAGACGGTTATGAACATGGACCTGGCATCGCCAATTGATCGTAAGTTGACAATTTATATGAAAATTCCGCACTCGAAACTTCAAACGCGTTTTTCTCGAAATGTCGTTTTTCAAAACGGTGTACACTCTCAAAGGAAGAGTTTTCACGCTATCCGTCTCAAATTTTGACACAGCATTCTTCACGCCATTCTTTATCTTGCTATGGAAGCTTTTTTATTTTCATTTTTTTAAACGAAAAACTGTCCAAGAAATAGGTTAAATTCGATACTTTTTCAAAACACCGCCATTTTGTCAATTTGGATTTTAAAAAAACCTCCATAGCAAGATAGCGGATTTCATGCTGATTAATAATCCTTTTACAAATTTTGGTTCAGTTAATATTTATGGCCACAACCGTGCACACCGTGAGGACTACTTTTTTTGTTAATATTTTCAACAGTTGAAAAAAATGTAAAAAAATGAAAAATAAACGTTTAACATTCTTTTCTGTTCTTCACGAGCGCTTTGATTTGACATAAAATAATCAGACTGATTAGCGTATTTAAGTGTAAACGCTGAAAATTTGGGTGATTTTTGGGAATTTCTTGGAAAAAAGTACTCACTTAAATATTTCGGAAAATTAAGACTATATTTGGCTATATTTGGTCTATATTACATAATTTTTTCATAGAAAAATATTGAGATCCAAGCGACTTATGCGCTGCATTCGGAGGCGCCAAAAACAAAAAGTTCCTCCACTGCTGACATGATTCCGGCCGATTGAGTAGCTGAAACCGAAAAGGAAAAAATATTAAACTGGGAGGTATTTCCTGTACAATGACGTAGGATTTTCGAAAAATATCAAAATCTAACAAAATGGCGTAGTTGTGAAAAAAAGTCTGTTTTCTTGCCTATAAAATGGTCGTTTTTTTCAATGCTGAATCGTCCATTTTCATCCAATCAAAAATATCCTACGTCATTGTAGAGTAAATATATTCAAGGGTACTCAGTTCAAATTTCAAATCAATCGAATAATTGCTCTTTGAGTTACAATGTCAGCAAATTTGAAAAATCTCATTTCGAGAAAAACGCGTTTAAAGATTTAACTAGCGATTTGTGCAAAATAAAATGATAGAGAAACGGCCTTGAAATTTTTACAGGATATTCTTGAAAGTATAAACTTTCGAAAACGGTAAAAATAATCGATTTTTTGAAAGTGTCACACTGGTATATCCCCTTAAACCGTCAAAAAAAATAATCGCGAAAATCAGCTATATTTCGAGCCGTTACACCGTAATGATCTTTTATAACAGCATATGTTTTTGAGGTTATGTATCACACGTGAGAGTACGGGCTGTCGAGGCACGAGGGGGAGTTCCGTTCCTCGGATTTTCGATCGGGAAACGTTATACCACAGCTATTTGTATTACGAATTTCGCAATGGCTGAAACGATTCATGCACTGTCGAATCTCACGGCTGAAAATGCGCAAATCTCGTGGCCCTCTGTCCGCTTGCGCTGGGAAATTATCGAATAGTCGATTATTCTCCGTGATGTGCGCCATTCATGTCCCTCACTCGGCAACGGAATTGAAGAATCGGAATGGCGCTACAGTCGGGGCGGGGGGGGGGGAGTTTCTCGGGTGGTACGGTTACGTAAAAGTTGGAAGAAGTTTGCGGCAATAAAATGTCATCGTACACGACACCAATGGCGGCTCCGAAATTCCGCGCGTAATTGTATGACCGTTTCGTGCGTTCGTAAACGAAGCGAATAATGAGCGCAACGAAATGACTTTTCAAATAGACGAGAAACGTTACGGTACCATCACAGGGGGACTTGGATTAATTCGGGACTAAATCTGGCTTGTACCTAGTTTTGAAAAATTTATTATGTAAAATGATAATAAATGAATAAAATAAAATAGTATTTTATTGAACTTGTTTTTTTTTCAACGATTTTCCTTCTCCCAAATTCGCCGGTAATTTTACGACAAATGGCCGAAGGTTGCCTCCAGCTTGCCTCTGTGAATTCTTTTTTCCGTTTCTTTTCGAGGTCACTCGGCTTCTCGTAAATTAGTGCACTTCTCGAGTACGCACCGTAGCTTGGTAACTATGAGGATAGAAAAAAAATCTAGAAGGAAAAAAGTCCGACCGTGAAAAGTTGAACAGATTGATGTCCGAAAAAAATGTATCTTTGGAACTTTCTTGTCGTGGCTTCCGGTCAAAAAACCCCAAAATGGAAGTTGCACTTCGAAATAATCGTAAGTTATTCTGGGTCACAAAACAACAGAATGGAAGTTGCACTTCGAAATGTTCGTAAATTATTCTGGGACGTTGAGAAAAAATATTGAAATTCCGGCGACTTGGCACGGTGAGCCACACATGATTGTGAACTTAGCCGCGGGTCTCCGGCAGACACCTACCTGAACATCGACGTTAAGAGGTTAGGTTACGCTGAAAATGAAGAACACTCGTTCGTCCCTTGAGGCGACTCAAATTGAAGAGGATGGTCCAACAGATGGTGCAAGAATCGTAGATCAAAGATAAACTATTGATTACATCTGCTAGTAAAACCTTAAACTCGTTTTCCTCGAAACTATGCCTTTGTAAACGGTCTACACGATTTCTCGACATCTAATGAACGGATCTTGAAATTTGATAAAGTTATTCACTGTAATAGTAGTTCAGTCTTGACCAACGTTTTTCTTCTTGACATTTTTTCATAAATTATTAACAATGTCATTTTTTCTCGAAAATACGAAAAGTGAACGAAATAAAAAATTTCATGGTTGAAATGCTATTGTCTATTTTAAGGGGGGAGATAGTTTTAGGCGAGGAAAAGATTATCTGATTTTCATGATTTTTTTTCGAAACGAATAATTGAGTCACCCTTTTTGAGACTTACCTTATGTTTCATTACTACTTTTGCCTGTTACAAGGCATTTTTTATTAATCAAAGTATAAAGTAACAGATAAAGTTACGAATAAAGTATTTTAATTGTAAAAAGTATTTTTTTATTGCCCAATGTAGTCATTTTTTTCGCCAAATTCAATCTTTTTTCAAAGCGTACCATTCAATCGATTTTCAACATTTCTTACTTTTTCTTGGTTCATATTCTGCGTATGAGTGTTAATTAAAGAAAAATGATTTTTTTTTCAAGATTGATAAAAAAAGACCATGTAACAGCCAGAAATAGTAACAAAACATACCCTAACTCTTAAAAACGGTGAGAAAATATTTCCTAAAAAAAAATCAAGAAAATCAGCAATTTTTACTCGCTTAAAGGTACGCCCCCTTAAGAAAAAAAAACCTCGTTCTTTTGCAGATCAACCCGGTGGCCAAAAAACACCGTTGAGTCCCTCACGTCGAAAGGTTCTACACGAGATTTTTTATAAGTTCTTCAATTATTAACAATTTTTTTCGAAATTTAATACACAATTTCGATATTGTACATACGAATAAATGTCCAAACTATTTTTCAATCTTACTTGTCCATCCAAAATATTTGTTTTCGAATAACCCTGATTTTCATGTCGTCACAGTAGCGTAACCCCTTAAAAACCGGAATTCCCGAATTTTGAAAGCTCCGCAAGCTCTTCTAAAATTCACTACATCCTGTCCCTCAAAACCAACGGAGCAGACCCAACAAACCGTACTTCTATCCAAAGCGTCTAAAAAGAAGAGTTTTCTCTCTTTTCTTCGTCGCAAGGGTTCGGGGGTCCCGGAGGCACGTGGCCGGCGTCCTCATCGACCCCCGAGTGCACTGATCACACTGGACGACGTTCGTACTCGAATATTCGAAACGTTCGACTTAGAGGGCGATTCAAGCGTTCGCGCGCTTTAGCGTTAGCTTCTGCAGAGGCGTCGATAGGTGTCGCCACTCGTGAACATCGGCACGGCGTGGGGGACGACGTAGGAAAGAGTCGCTCGCCATTGGTCGCTTCGAAAGTAGTGCCACGGACATGTGTTTCGTTTGCCGCCTCGCGCGGTCTTGTTATTGTAGGCGACGCGAGGGCCTCTGCACGAAGCTTTACGAAACAATTTTCTCGGGGCGAAAGAGAACGGATGAGGGATATTGAAGCGAGGAAAAGAGAAAGAGAGAGAGAGAGAGGGAGATAGCGTCAATACGGAAGAGAGAGGGGAATAAAGATCCGTGTGGCGATTTTATAGTACAGTATGTAGAAGGCGTAGGGCCTAGGCCAGAATCGAACCGCGGTTGAGTTTGCTCTCTTCTCTCTCTTTCGCTCCCTCCCTCGAGTCGCTCGTGCGTCTCTCTCTTTCTCTTGACACTATAGCGCGTACTACTGGCGAAGAGAGCGGTGGTGGCGGCTCTCACGTTCGTAACCAACACGACTTGGTGTGCGACCGAGCGACCGATCGTGTGCGCCTCTCTCGTTCGTGTTCGTCCGTCCGTCCGTCCGTGTCATATATCCCCCCCTACCCCCCGGTTTTGAAAGCAAGGTTGGTGGTGCGGCGACGAGCGCGACTAGTTGTTGCGACGCAGGAAGAAGAGAGGAGCGCGTATCAAAGAAGAAACAACAAAAAAAACGACCGAAGAGAAAGAAAAGCCGCGTTCAAAGGAGACGGTGCCGAGCCAGAAGTGCCAACGGTGTTGTTGTTTTCTTTTTTTTTCTTTCGTCCGGAGTGCGTCGTCCAGTTTGACAAAAATCTGAAGGCCATGAAGAAGCGGATAGAGCTCGAGAAACGGGGAAGGAATCCCGGCGAAGTAAGCCCAGCAAAAAATTCACACGAAAGACTCAATTAACGCGAACGCACAATCGTAAAACGCTTCTAGCTATTTTCACGCTGATCTTTGCTTCTTTTTCTTTTCTTCCCCCCTCGATATAAACGCGAGTCGTACGTGACCGAGTACGCGGTCTTTTTTTTCGTCTCGTGTCCTCATCGCGCGTAATCGACACGGATGCTCGACGTCGATGCGTGCTCGTGAATTTTTTTTTCGCTCGCGTTTGGCTCGTAATTCTTTACGAAAATAATTTGGCTCGTGGGGGGAAAAAGTGATTTATGTGGAAATTGGTTGATTCCTCGAGGAGGTCTCGCGACATATCGCCACCTCCCCCTTCTACCGCGGGCCGCGTAACGCTGCGATGCCGACACGAGAGAAAAGAAGTTCCTCTCACACACACGAAACACTAAACAGCATGGCGTGCTTTTTACGGGAGGGGGGATTTCTCTTTGCTCCCGGTATTTGCATCTTTGGCATATCGAGATTATCCGTATTTTTTTTGTTCGGTCATTTTGGGGTTTGCGCTTCGACACATCTTACGAGCTTGTTTCCTTTTTGAGGCTTCCGACTTTTCCCGGTTGGAGAAAGGCTCGCTTATTCGATCTCTCGAGTACGCGTGTACAGCGCGCTGAGTCGAGAGTGCGCGCGATACATAGAAAACGGAGCACGAAATAAACCCGGCAACGTAGACGAAAAAGACGAAAACACCGCGACGACTTTGCCGAGAGTAAGACGTGGGCGCGCGCGCGCGCGAGCGCGTTTGCCGCAACACGCGCAGCGACATTTTCGTTTCGTCGCTCCTCAATAATTCGTATTGGCCATCGTTATCGATAACTAGCTCTTATATGGAATTTAATTTTCGTAATCTCAATACACGCGGATCGTTTCGTGATTAAAACGCGTTGTGTCTTTTCTTTTCGTTGATAATCGCATGGCCTGTTTAACGTTTCACGCTCAATGCGCCAGTTGCACGAACTTTTTTGTTGAGGAGGGTCGAGCGTTTCGGGGCAGGAATGTTGTAGGACGATTTTTTTTAGACGCCTATACGGAGACGAAACTTTCAACTTCGAAGTTTCGACTAGTTCGGACACGGCGTTTACGAGAGAACAAAAAAGATTTGCGTTTAGGGGATTTGGAACAGACGCTTGTGCGAAATCGTGAATTAAGACGGAGCTTTAATGTCGATTATCAAATTTCAGCTGGATTCGCCGTTCTTGAAATGCCTTGGGGTATTCCTTTCACGAACCCGAATATTTAACAATAAACTGATTTTCGCACATAATCAAGTACAAGTACATTTAAGGCCTTAGGCCACAGTAACGGGTATAAAATCATGTGCGAATTTAACAATTTTTTTTCGTATGAAAAAAGTGATTGACTCATCAAATTAATTACACATCTATTTAGTATGAATATCAAGCTGTTAGAAAAAATATATTTTTTTTTTCGACGTACAAAATGGCCGACTACTAATATTTTCTTTTGTTATCTTTTTTTTAAAGCGCTCCGTGGCGTGACATTTAGCATCCACAATTTTTTACTTAAAACAAAAAACAAAAATTCTTGTCAATCTACATTATAATACCTGGACAAGTACGTACGGAATTTAAAAAATATTGTTTTATTCAAAAGTTGTAGGCATTTGAACTTAAGCAATGAATTTTCAGTGAAAAATTTCGTTATAATTGCTCATAAAATGAAAAGTTTTCAGAAATTCAGTACGTACTTCTCTGCAAAATGCAATTAGGAACACAACTTTTAAATTTGAAGTAAATCGAGTGAAAATTGTTGCAGTTATTTCTCACGCCAATTGGAAAAAAGCTGTTTCGAGAAGTTTCGAGCAGTCGGCCATTTTGTACATCGAAAAAAAAATATATATATATTTTCTAACAGCTTGATATTCATACTAAATAGATGTGTAATTAATTTTATGAGTGAATCACTTTTTCATCACTGGTAAAATTTCGAGCCAAGCTACCGAATTTTTACCGAAGAATTACGACTCTAAAAATCGTTTATTGTACGGCGTTCTTTATGGAAATGACACGCTGGCCACATTTCTATCCAATACGCTAAATAACTCTAGATGCCTTATACAAACTGCTCAAGCGTGTAAAAAATCTAAATATCAATGATAAAACTGTGTTAAGATGAGAACATAAAAAATGGTAATAATCATAAAAAAAGTGTGACTAGCAGACGAATTTTCGTAGTCGCAACATTTTCAGAGAAAATGTAAAAATATATAAATCTATTAAATTTGCGCGAAATTTTTCATCCCAGTTTATCGTTAGGTATAATAATTATAGGTTAGTTAGGTATGATAATTAATAATAATTAAAAATACTTAAATTAAGTGTATTAAAATAAACTTAATTTTTATCAAACGCCACTGTAATTTGCCAATGACTCAGAACGGCCCTGTTCATGCCCCCACGAAATACGGCCCTCCGCGAAAGGAAAACCTTAAATCACCCACTTTTCTTCTTCTCGGAAACGATTCGGTGGACGTGAAACTACGATGTTACAGCTTTGTCTGACATATCTACATCTAAAACAAAAACGATCAGTGTCCCTCGACGTTCATCGGTAAAGCGATGAACGACCCTTCTCGAACTTGTTCCTCTTTCTCGTTACATGCGCGCATCTTCCCCTACTTTTTTCATCGTTGTGCAACGATGGTTTTTATTTTTACCATCCAAAATCTTTTTTCCCCAAATTTAGCTGGTAGATCCCCAACGAGGGTCCTCAAAAACGCGATCGAAGAATTTTATAAGGCTCGATCAGGCAAAAAAAGATTAGACGATCGAAAAAAATATGCTCATTGCAATCCATCGATACAAACATTTGCGTAATTTTCGTTTTTTCTCCGAATTGTCCTCTTTCGGGTACTTCGATATTACGGTTAGAATCGCTGGTACTTTTTTTTTTTGAGATCCAACTTCCGGTCTTTTGCAGCGATAACTTTGGTGCTCGGAATTTATCAGGGGATAAAAAAAAAGCGTAGTTTTTCGGTGCTGTACGCGCGAACGAGGGACCAATCGTGCGTAAGATCGAATTTTTTTAGAAGTCTTATCGTATGCTCTTATATATATATATATATATATATATATATATATATATATATATGGGATATTCCACGCCCTTTGAACTAGCCCGTGGCCCCGACCATTTTTTATTAACGTGATTGTTTTTCACTATAATCGTACCCCATGAAAGGTGTATCCACACCAATTTTTTAGATTTTCATCTCTTCCCTTTCAGGAGTTTTCATTTTTCAGAGAATGTCGATTTCGGAAGTTTTTGAAACGTTTAAACGCTGATAACTCCGGAACTAATTAAGATATCGACAAATGCCGATATGTAACTTTTTTTTCTATTTTGGAGCATACTCTCATTTTAAAAAAATTATCAATTATCATTGTCAACGTTTTTTTTGCTTCTAAAGTGAAAACGTTTTTTTTTTAAAGATAGACTTTTTAAATTTTTTTCGAAAAATTCTCTCAAATAAAGTGACCCATTTTATGATTTTTAAGACTAGTCTCATCGTGGGCCCATTTTTCCTTCTGTTTTTTTTTTTCGAATTAATCATATTTTTTTGCGAATATTTTTATCATTTCAATCTCCAATAATGCTTTTAATGACTTTGTGATTTCCAATTCGGCTTCGACAGGCCTGAAACGGTTTATTTTGAATTTATGCTGAATTTTACGAAAAAAAAAAAATCGGTAGATGCAGCATCAATTTATATATATATATATATATATAAAAGCTCCTCGCCGGTTGGGACATTTTTTCAAAAATCATCCTTCGTGCCGCTGAAATTTCCGCAATTTTTCCTCCATTTATCGTCTTTTTCGGTCAAAGGCGGAAACATTTCTCGTGCGTGATCTCTCACGAAAGAGAACGTGGCGAGTTTGTGGATGCTAAGAACGTGTATACGGGCAGGTGCAACGACGATCAAGCGTCCGCTCTGTTCAACTGCATCTTCGCGCTCTCTTCCTCACTCGCTGCTGTCGCTGCTCTCTTCCGCTCTCTCCCTGTTTCTCCGGGACCCCGTTCTTGCCACGGGCCGATCGCCGCGCGGCTCGTTCTTTTTTTCTTCTTACCCGGCGTAAAATTCTCTCTCACCCGGCTTGCCCCTCGTGGCCGTTGGAATTCTCAAAATGGTGCTTCGCAATCGGGCGCGCACGTTTCATTCTCTCGTACGATATTTCGTCGCTATTATGCAAATCACCCCGTGCACTTTCCGTTTTGTCGACGATCGAAAGTGTCCCGATCGAAATTCGAACAAGTGATAGGAATTTCGTTTCGATTTTTCAGTCGTTATTTTATCAAAAGTCGTTTTGAAATGTTGGGGGATTAATATCGTTTACCTAGAGGCCGGGAAAAAATGGCTGAATTTCGATTTCTTTTTCTGGAAAACGTTTGGTGGAAAATAAACGTATTTTTTTAACTCAAAGGTAATGGTGTGGTTTTACATTTTATTTTCCATGATCTTATTATTATAGGCGATATTTTTTTTTATAGATTTAGCATGTAGATCGCTGAATAAATATGTAAAAAAATTGTTGAAGGACTTTTGTAGGCGAAATCTGCCAATAGAAATTGAAGTCGTTGCAGTCCAACCATGCAAACTTCTAAAAAAATACCGAAAATACAGAAAAACATGGTCACCGGCAGATGATGAAATTTTTTCGCGACGTTTAGCGGTGGACACTCTTTAGCTTGAACGGCCCATCCGAAATATAAAACTAAACGGATTACTCCAGTTAACAATAAATACGAGTCACTGACGATCGGCGATATTAAAAAAATATTTTTTTTTAACAACGTGGCGACGTATTGAAACTCGAGTATACAAAATCTATGAAAAAAGTCGTCATTTTTACGTAACTATTAAAAAGTGAAGATCGATTTAAAAAAAGTGAGATCGTCAACGACCTTCAAATGTTTGTTATCGTATTTCCTGTAAATTTGGAAACAATCCATCAAGTGGTTCTCGACGTATCACGTCCACCGACTTTGAAAACAGTGTTTCGAGAAAAACGCGTTTAAAGTTTGAAGTATGGTGCTGCCACCGCTCGCCCGGCCAACTGTGAGAAGCTGAAGCTCATTCAATTTTAGGAATATTTCAATGTAATTTTCAGCGAATATAGCTAAAAGTCTATTATCTATAGTAGTACTATCGAAAAAGTACTATCGAAAAAAAAAAGTTATTTTTGGAAAATGAAATTTATTGACCCACCTCAGTAGATGTAGCCTGTTAAGGTACTCTTTTCGCGGAGGGCCGTATTTTATGGGGGCATAAGCGGGGCCCTTCTGAATCATCGCGATATTACAATGGCGCCTAATGAAAAATAAGTTTTAATCAATTACCAACGATAATCTGGAATAAAAAATTACGCGCACATTTAGTAGATTTAGACATTTTTACCTTTTATTCTGAAACGTTGCGTCTACGAAAATTCATGACGTTGAAATTTGTATCGTTTTGTGAAACGAAAACTAATTCTTTTTCACTGTTCATTTTTTTTGTGCTTATTTGGGCTGTGAAAATCAATCAAATGTTTTTACATATTCTTATTAGAGACTACGACTTCAGTTTGCAAGAAGAAAAAATATTTTCGATAATGATAAAAATAAAGAAATGAAAAATTAAAGAAAAAAATCGTTGCATTCCAACGATGCAAATTTCAACGTCATGAAAATTCGTTTGCTAGTCACGTTTTTCCAACTTTTATTATTAATATTTTCTTTCAACATTCGGTGACCCCATGTTTTTAAAGTCGTTGCGGAATCTTTAGAATTTTTCACACTAGATTTTTATTTAGTGTATAAATTACTTAATAGCACTATAGTAAATAATTTATGCACCAAATAAAAATTAGATAAATTATTGGATAGAAATGTGGCCGGTGTGGCATCTCCATAAAGCGCCGTCTAAACGAGACGCTTTTTAGAGTCGTAATTTTTCGTTGCAAGTTCGATAACTTGGCTTGAAATTTTACCAGAATACTGCGATATATTTTTACTTGATTATAGATAAAAATTAGTTATTTGTTAAATGTTCAGGTTCACGAAAGAAATACGTTTGAGAAGGTTAATTTTTTCGTTTGAATTAGAATGCACAATTTGATTCAATTTCTACAAAAGGGACGTTGCGTTCTTCCGATCAGTCAGGCTCTCTCCATCTCTCTGTTTTATGGGCCGAGCAAATGTTCTAATTTAATTCATTCCCTCTCGACCTGACCGCCCCCACCATTCTCGCTTCCCGAGAGCCGCGCTCAGGTCGGAATAAGCCTCGGCTCATTTTGACCACGAATTCGCATCCTCATAATTTCCTGTTTTTCCAATATTCAAAATTAATGTCCGTTTTGTCAAACTTTTTTTTTAAATTTAACAAGTTATGTCTCCGGGCTGATAATTAGCCGTCTGTGGATGTCGGGTAAAACTGAATTGTGAGAAAACTGAACTTTTCCCTCGTTCTCGCTCATTGGACTGATTCAATATGCCGGCGGCATCAACACAAATGGCGTGTGGCGTGGCGCATTTGCTCCGTTCTCGCCCGAGTCCACGTAGACCGTAAACCTTGTTTTCTTTTCTCCCCCCCCCCCCTTTTTCTATCGTAAGATGCAGTGTGTGTTTTAGTCCAGTAAAAGAGACGAAAACCCAGCACTTTCAGCGTAGAATTCGAATTTTTTATTGAAGCTAGATGGTTGCATACTGAAAGTAACCCCAATTAAATGTTGCCCCTCAACTCACCCCAACCCTGAGAAATAGGGGTTGAAAACTCAAAAACCGCCGTATCTCGATAATTAGTAGCCCGACGAAAAAATGTTTCAAACAAAAGTTGTTTGGAATAATGAAATACGTATAAAGTTATCTGACGTTCAACCCCCTATCTTGGGAAATAGCGGCACAAAAACGATTACAAAATTCGAATTAATTTTTTTGTGCGGCTATTTTCGAAAAAATGTTTGTGCCGTTATATTGAAAAAAAAAAGAAAAAAAAATAGCTGCGCAACATCGATCAGAAAATTCTAATTAATCTCTTTTTGTGCCGCTATTGTCAAAGGCAGGGGATTGGACGTCAGATAACTATATACGTATTTTATTATTCCAAACAACTTTTATTCGAAACATTTTTCGATCGGGCTATTAGTTATCGAGATACGGCGATTTTAACATTTTCAACCCCTATTTATTAGGGTTGGGGCGAGTTGAGGAGCAAAATGTCACTGGCATTTCTTTCAGTATGCAACCATCTAGCTTCAGTTAAAAAATTGGAACTCCACGCCAAAAGTGCTGGGTTTTCGTCTCATTTACTGGACTATTGGCCCTCGAAAGAAATTCTTCTACAGATCAGCCGTGAGAAAAAGAAACGTGTTTTTTCCCGAACAAACAAATCTCGGCGTTTTTTCTTTGCTGTTTGTTTTTCGCGGCATGCGAGTTGTCGAAGCCCTGCGGTGAAGTTCAACGAACGTGCGATCCTTGAATCGGGAGTTTTATGGATTTTTGACGAGAAAAACGCGAAGGGGGAAGGAAAACATCGCGAACCGCGAAGCGATTAATTTTTATTGCCTCTTGTCGGGCATCGTATAAATATCCGCGGCTGCAGGGGGGGGGGCGGTGTGAATGAAGCCTTCCCCCGGAAACAAAGTTCGACGTGCTCTGGAATTTGGCAAACTCGGCCAAACTATTCGGCAATCTTATTTTCGCGAACTCGATCAATTAGCGAGATAAAAGAGAGAAAAAAAGTTGCACGGCTAATCGGCGGGGGGGCTCGCTTTCCTTCTCGGGACACTCGTTATTGCGTCAAGGAACACGGCGTGTACGCTATCATTCGCGTTTTATGGATGTTCGGAGTTAGCCGTGTAAACAGAAATGCGTATTTATGCGCGTGCCTAAACGCCCGCATGGGAGCGAGCACGCTCCGAGATTGGGAGAAAATAAAAACGTCAAACTTTCACACAGACCGGAAACTATTGGCACGGCGGAAGACATTTTTTTTTTGTGATCTGTCGCGGGACTCTTTTTGCAACTTACATTTTAACCGGAAGTTAATAAGCTACAGTGAGGGGTATTGGGAGTTTTATATTGATTCGAGTAAGCTTAAGGGGCTGTACTAGTGTGAGCGCTGAAAATTTGCGTGATTTTTCGGGAATTTTTTGGAAGAAAAGTACTCAATTAAATGTTTCGGAAAATTAAGAATATATTTGGCTATATTTGACCTATATTACATAATTTATTCATAGGAAAATATTGAGATCCAGGCGACTTAAGCGCTGCCTTCGGAGGCGCCAAAAAAAAAGTTCCTCTACTGCTGACATGATTCCGGCCGATTGAGTAGCTGAAACCGAAAAAGGAAAAAAAACGTCGTTAAACTGGAAGGTATTTCCTGTACAATGACGTAGGATTTTCGAAAAATATCAAAATCTAACAAAATTGCATAGTTTTGAAAAAAGTCTGTTTTCTTGCCTATAAAATGGTCGTTTTTTTCAATGCCAAATTGTCAATTTTCATGCACTCAAAAATATCCTACGTCATTGTAGAGTAAACATATTCAAGAGTACTCAGTTCAAATTTCAAGTCAATCGGATAATTGCTCTTTGAGTTACAATGTCAGCAAATTTGAGAAATCTCATTTCGAGAAAAACGCGTTTAAAGATTTAACTATCGATTTTTGGAAGATAAAATGATTGAGACGAGGCCTTGAAATTTTTACAGGATATACTTGAAAGTATAAACTGTCGAAAAAGGCAAAAAATCGATTTTTTTAAAGTGTCACACTGGTATAGCCCCTTAATCAACCTCGTTAAAGTTCCACAAGTGCCTCCTGAAAATAAAAAGCGAGAAACGTTTATTTTCGCGTCCTCTGGAATTGTTTCGAACGAATTGCAAAACCTCAGTTAATTCTTTGTTTAGCTCGAATTAAGGAGGTTGGGGCGTTAGCCACAATCGAAAATTACATTTAAATAAAAATATATTTTATTGTTTAGATTAAGTCTTTACGATTTTTTTGCGACTTTTTCGACACGAAACACCGGAGGTAAATAATAGTTTCATGTATGTAACTTTACGCGCGATTAGATAGGCTAACACGCTACGGGTGATGTATTTTTTCGCAAATTTAGCACCAAGATAAACCATTTCTAACAACGGATTAATGCAAACTAAACCTTTGTAAACATTTAGAAAAAGAAAGCCCCATTTTGCCCATTGTAAACTATATATATATTCAATATTGAATCATCAAGGTTTGATGAAAGATTAAGAATCTTGGCTGGCGAATGAAGAGCATTGCTGCCAACCTCAATGTTCGCGAAGCTGCCGTATTTCGGGAACACTTAGTAGTAATTAATGGTAACAATAAATAAACTGGTGACAAATATAAATAGGCATAGTTATAAATTACTCAAAATTTCATTCTGAGTTGTATAAAACATTCGCTGAGGCAGTTTTTTTCTCATAATAATCATCGATAATGTTGTACTTTTTCAAGTTGATTGTAACACAAAAGTTTTTCTCATTTACGTAATAAAAATATTACAATGCAAAATTTTGCTCTTTAATTATATATTTTTTAAAAATAGCATCTACCGAATAAATCTATACCTCGTATGCATTTTTTGAGGTGAATTGAAAACAAATTCACAAACCGCCATTTGCTTAAACTGAACCGCTCCAACCTCGTTAAAAATCCCCATATCAGTTTTCGATCCAAAATGGCGGTCTTACGCCTCGGCGTAGATGCAACCGAAATCGTCAATTCCCCATAATTTTCCTCCAAGCTTTTGTTTCAAATCTAGAACTCAACGCAATGGAACGTAAACAATATTCCGGGCGAACATAACCTACGGTGACTTACGCTACGAACGTGCGATCTTTTGTCTTCAATTTTTTCTTTCCATCGAACAATATTACTATACTGCGAATAGAGTTCACCAATATCGCAAATACACACGCGACAAGATAATTGATCGTAGATAAAAATTGTCGAAACGATCGGTGTAGTCACCTGCACGAGAGGTGCGATCGCATGCGTGTGCACGCGCGACGGTGGCGCCTCTACGGGCCGTGGCACGAGTCATTCTCGGGACCCTCTTTTTTTTCACGTACGTACGCACGAGCTTTGAAAACGAAGAGGCAACCGCCACGGAACCCCTAAGTAAGGATTCTGAGGGAACAAAACGACTGCTAGAGCGCAAAATGATAATATTCGACTATTCTCTACGACGTACAATAGTTCGTCGAAAAACTCAAATTTTACTGCGGACGCGAAGAATTGGGCTTTTCAACTTTGGAATTCGAATTCTAGCGACCTGCACATATTTCGAACGTTAGTCTAGATTTTTGTATTACAATTCGAGTTTTATTTCGCGAATTAAACGAAGGGCCTGCATGAAAATATCTTCGACCGAGCAAGTACGTTGGTGCGCCGCATGTAGGCACGTGTCGAAACTGAGCGTTGCACGATAAATGTAACGTGTTACACGCGGGTGTTAATCGAGCAAGGTGTACGCGCGTTCGCTAAACGCCGTTTCTAAGCTAATGGAAATATAATATACATGTTATGCAAAATGTATTTGCGAGTCGAGATTGCGACGCGTGTACGGATCAGCGTTTAGGAAGTGTCGAGTATGCGTGCGCTGCGCCCCCTCCGCGGCTTCTCCCCCCTCCTTCCGGCCCCCTCACGTCTGTGCCTCGCGAGGACCGGCGTGTTGATCGCGGCCATTGTTGGCACCGGCGAGCGCGCGTAACACATGCGGACATATTGAATCGCTCTCCCTCTCTCGCTCCTTCTCTCGCACCTTTTACCAACATCTGGAACGTGGCGTAACGAAAATTGTTAAATCATTTACACTATGAAAATGCCAAGTAAATCGTTAAGTTTTAACTACCGCCGGCGAGGGAAAAATCTTCAGCGCCTCTGGTGGCGGTCGCTCGAGTGACGGAGAGCACGCGCGCGCGCGCGCGGCGCCATCTTGGACGAGTCCATTCTGTTGCCAAGTGGCAGAAGCTTTCCACCGCACTTTCTTCCCATCACTCTTTTACTATCGTAATTCTCTATCGTTTACTTTGAATTATTCACCTCAGCCACGCTCCTCTTTCTACCTTGTCACGACACACTGCAATTGTCTTCGTTTTTATTGTCTCGTCCTTACAACTCGACGATGTTTCGCAGTCCTAGCGTCCTTGAACGAGAAATATATCGTATCGCGGTAGTGCGCGCGCGACATGTCACGAGCGAGGAAGAGAAAGAGAGAGAGAGAGAGAGAGAGAGAGAGAGATGGCGGAGACGTGCACGACGATTTTCGTTCGTTTCGCGTGGGCGTCAGCCAAAGCGTCGTAGATTATGGGAGAGCACGCTCTTACGTTCATACCCAGTGACGTATCAACGTATTCGAGACCTCCCACCTTCTCGCCCATTCATTCTTCAACGACGTTATGAAATATTGAGATAAACAACAAACAAAAAAAACGTCAAAGGAAAAGAAAGGGTAAACAAACGTGACGGTGTTTTGAAGTCACGTCGTGGCAGGATAAATGATATGAGTTTTGATGTAAAAGTTGAGAGGTTTTACTAAACGTCGTGTAGAGCACCTGCCACGCCGGCATTTCGATGCAAAGTACTCTAGTACTCGATTATTTGGATCGTGCAATACTTTGATTTTGTTTTAAGGAGGTAGGAGCGGTCCACTTGAGCCACATGACGGTTCATGCATTTTTTTTTCTTTCAAATAACTTAAAAAAATGCATACGAGGTAGAGATTTTTTCTGTAGATGCACATTTTTCGTAAAATATATAATTGAAGGGCAGAATTATGCATTTTTAGGCTTTACTACGTAAATGAGGACAACTTTGTGTTAGCACCAATTTGAAAAAGTATAACGTTATCGATGTTTATTATGAAAGAAAACTGCGTCAGCGAATGTTTTATACAATTCAGAATTGAATGTTGAGTCATTTGTAATTATGTCTATGAATATTTATGTCACGAAATTATTTATTACTACCATTAATTAATATTAAGTGCTGGGGAAATACGGCAACTTCGGCGACATTAAGGTTGGCAGCAATGTTCTTTATTCGCCAGCCAAAATTTGTAATCTTTCATCAAACTTTGATGGTTCAATATTGAATATATATGGTTTACGATGGGCAAGATGGGATTTTTCTTCTAAATGTTTACAAAGGTTTAATTTGCGTTAATCCGTTGTTAGAAATGGTTTATTTCGGTGTTGATTAGCCAAAAAATTACTTTACCCGTAGCGTGAACGTCTTGTCCATCCAGCCGCACGTAAAATCACGCACATTAAACTTTTTTTCTCTGGGGTTTTGCGGTGTATAAATTTTAAAAAATTCGTAAAGCCTCAGTATAGTCTAAGCAATAACATATATTTAAAAAATTAATCTTGGATTGTGGCTAATGCTCTAACCTCCTTAATCGGTATCAAATTATCTTAATACAGATTGTAATTTAATTTAATTATGCATATATATATATATATATATATATATATATATATATATATATATATATATGTATATGTATGTATGTATGTATGTATGTATGTATGGGTGCATGCTGGTGAGTGTGAGGCTAATGAAATTTCAGATTGCCTCATTCCGAAAATAGGGGAAAAAATCATTGACGCGATATTGAAGTTGACGTCTCTAGGGTGCAATAAAGATGTTTTTGTTTGAACATCAGGGTTTAAAAAAAAATTAATTGTGAAGGAACAAGTGAGATTGGAAAATCGTTCGGGCATTTATTTGTATGTACATCAACAAAATTGTGTAACAAATTTCTTCAAAAAGTATTAATAATTAAATAAATTATAAACAATCTCGTGAAGGACCTTCGAACGTGAGGGACTCGACGGTGTACTTGATTTTGGCCACCCGGTTGATCTGAAACAAAAAAAAAACGAGTTTTGGTTTCTTAACATAGATAAAATTGACTGAGACTTAACCGAGTTTTTTAACGTGTTTTAATTTTTCAAAAAAATGGAATTTTTTTTCGATTTTTCGAGAAAAGGTTTTATTTTTTCTCGATTTTTCGAGAATTTTTTTTTTTTTCGATATTTCGTGAAAAAGTTTATTTTTTTTGCGATTTTTCGAGACACCATATTATTTTTTTTTTTTTTTTCGATTTTTCGAGCAAAGATGAAACTGTTAATAAGTAATCAAAAAAAATGTCGAGAAGAAAAACGTCGGTCAAGACTAAACTACTATTAAACTGAACGAGTGTACCAAATTTCAAGTCATTTCGTTCATTGGATGTCGAGAAATCGTGTACACCGTTTTGAAAAACAATTTCGAGAAAAACGAGTTTAAAGTTTTACTGGCAGTTCAATCGTGATCATAAATATACCTTAAATCTGCAATTCCCGCACCACATGGTGGACCTTCCTTTGAATTGTCTCAAGAGACGAACGAGTTTTCGTCATTTTCCCAGATACCCTAACCCCTTAAGGCTACGAAAGGCGCTCAAACCTGTTTTTTCGAATTTCTATTAGAGATCTACAACGTAAATCTGCAAAACGAGATATTGGGCAAAATCAAAGTGAAACCTTGAAATTAATTCTTTATATTTTGAGTTCTTTTAAAATAAAGTAACAAAATCTCTATATTTTTATTGCCGCATTTTTAGCATGCCACAAATTTTCTTTGCAGATTCAGATAATGGATTTCTCAACGCGCAATTAAAAAAATTTCGGACATTTTTCCTTAGCTTGAATATGCGAAAAGAAGTTGGAGCAAATGCACACAAATAATTTTCGTTGCATTCCGACAATGCGAATTTCAATCATAAATACTAGCGAAAAAAAAACGAATTTTCGTTGCATCACGACGATGGCAACTTGAGCAATTTGATAAACGACTCCATTGATAAAAAAAATGAATTAAAAAAACTTGTCGCTATTTATGAAGGGCGAGTTTCTTTTTCTACGATTATTCAAATTGAGGAATGGCGACCTTTTGTTTCACCGATCAGCGGTGTTTCTCCCGTTGACGAAAGTTTCGTGAAATGTCTCGTGCGCCGACCTTGCCACGCCGCTGTCTTGTATCGAGTTTTTCAATATTATAAAACGTGTTTCTACGCTCGCTGCGCTCCTAGCGGCCGTTCGGACAACCATTGATCCGCTCCTGCAACCCCTCCCCCCGCTTCTTCGCCTTCCTGGCGACGAGTGTCCCGCCGCCACTTCCACCTTGATGAGTGCGACACGCGTTGCGGCCGAACCGGCGAACCCGCCGCTACTTTCTCCCTCTTCCCTCTCTTCTTCCTCGCTGCCCGCTCCTCGAAGTGTATGCCATATCGAAAATCTAAGATTAGGACGCCCTGGCGTCGCATCGTTTACGAGGAAGAGAATGAGACAAAAAGAGAGAGAGAGAGAGAGAGAGAGAGAGAAGGAGAGAGAGAATATGACGCCTCGTCAACGAGAGAGCGTTGGCTTCGCGCTTGTTGGCGTCACTGTCTTACATACGTATTTCGTCGTACTATGTCGTACCCTCGGCATCCCTTCGGCACTTCGTCTTTTTGTTTTTTATTCTGCGGCTAAACAAGTCGCCAGAGTGTAAACGACCCTGTTTCCCACTTACGTTTTTCTATCTTTGCTTCTCTCTCTCTCTCTCTCTCTCTCTCTCTCTTTGTCTCTCTGTACATTCCCTTCATCAAGCGCCTTACCAACCCCTCTTGCAACCCTTGTACCCTCGCGCGTTACTCTTTCGCCGATCAATAAAACAGCACATCTGCCGCAAAAGCTTATCGCTCATTGAAATGTTCTCTTGTTTAAAAAAAGAAATGTCCTTCGGCCAATGTGTTTCTCTCTGCGCGATCGTTTGCATTCTAGACTACGCGAAACTCAGCGTGAAAAAGATTTTCCAAATCAAAGCGAGAGACGAGCGTTTGCTTTATTTTTTTGTGAAAAAAAAAACGTATCGTCAATTTCGAGGAGCTTTAGTTTGTGATTGTGTGTAAAGTGATGTGGATTTAACGGACTACGTCAATCTGGATGGGCCCGTTAAATCCGATCCGTTAAAAAATGGCATTTTCCAAAAATATTTTTTTCGATCGTATCATCTTTTAGATATATTTGCGGAAAATTTCGTTGAAATATTCCTAAACTCGAATGAGCGACAGCTTGTAACAGTCGGCCGGGCGAACGGTAGTAGCACCATACTTTAAACTTTAAACGCGGTTTTCTCGAAACACTGTTTTTGAATTCGGTGGACATATCTCGAGAACGACTTAATGGATGGTGTTGAAGTTTGCATCGTTGGAATGCATCGAAAATTCTTTTCAATTCGTTCATTTTTTCAGTTTTATTACTATCTCAACCCATTTTTCAAAACTTAGGTAATGGAACCCTGATAGGATTGTTGAGAAATGTTTCAGTAATTTTTGTAACATAAAGGTGCCAAAAATAAATAGGGCAATACCGAAAAAAAATATTTCGTTGCACCTCAACGATGCAAACTTCAATACCATCTTGATGGATTGTTTCCTAACTTACAGGAGATACTCATGTAAGTTAGGAAACAATCACATGTCATTTACCTTGAAAAACGTTTCAAGGTAAATGACGATCTCACATTTAAAAAAATTGATCTTCATTTTTTAATAGTTACGTAAAAATTACGTATCTATAAAAATTATTAACTAAATATGTAATATAACTAGACTAACTAAAAATATAAACTAAAGTAACTAAAAATTCATAGATTTTGTGTGCTGGAGTTTCAATTCGTCGCAACGTTGTCAAAAAAATATTATTTTGAAAATCAACTGCAAGGAGATCAAAATCAAGGCGGCCATGTTTTTGTTGTTTTTCTGTATTTTTTTTGGTGATTTGTTTAAATACCCACAACATGTGTACCTTTGCGTAAAAAAAAAATCTTTTTTTCACCAACCATTTCCCACAAAACAGTTATTTTTTTCACTAATCGTTGTCCAGGGAAAAAAAACGGAATTTGGTCATTTTTTCGGGCCTCTAAGTAATTGTAGCCCCTTAGTTTATTTTATGAGAATAATGGAAAGGAAGCTAGTCATTTTTTTTTTAAACTTGCATTTTCATTGATGTTCCTTCGGAAGGACTGCGACCACGTGCCCTTGAGTTTAGTCATGTTTGTCACTAATTGAGAGATTGTTAGTTGATCGATAACGTGGAAAGTCTGTGAATAAAAAATGTTGTTTTTTCAGATCACAGAATTCGTACTGGACAATTGTCGGAGTACGAATATCGTTGGGCTGACCGATGAATTCGTGGCTCTGGAGTCACTGAGCCTCATCAACGTTGGCCTCACCAGCCTCAAAGGATTTCCCAAACTACCAAATCTCAAAAAGGTTCGTGATCCTCAAAAATTCCGTCTGCAAAGACTCGTTAATTTCACCGCTTTGTTTTCTTTGCTTTTCATTGAAGACATCGACTAATGGACATCGTTAATGGTAATTTGTGAAATTGCAGTTGGAGCTGAGCGACAACCGAATTTCCGGTGGTCTCAATCTTCTTCACACGAGCCCAAAGTTAACTCATCTCAATCTCAGTGGAAACAAAATCAGAGATCTCGACACGCTCCAACCATTAGTGGGTTTTTCATTTCCTTCTTATCTCTTCTTGGTCTACAAACGACGTTGTTTTTCCCGACCATGCTCACGATAATATGTCATTAACTGTCTTTTTGGTTGATTGCAGAAAGATTTCAAGAATCTTAAGAGCTTGGATTTATTCAATAATGAAGCAACAAACATGGACAATTATAGGGACAAAGTCTTCAGTCTTATCCCTAGCTTGCGATATCTTGACGGGTAATATATTTTCTCTAAGCGAAGTAGTCGTTAAGCGCTCGCCGTCGAATGTTACACCCACATTTAATCTTGATCTTTAATCTCGGGTTTGAGTCTTTGCCCCATGTTCGAGACGTAGAAAATTACTATTTTCTACGTCCCGAACCCTTTACTATTTACTTTTAAAGGGTTAAAGTTGGTTATTTTGGCACACAGTAATCGGCGTCGATAAATTACGTGGACAAAAAATGTCGATAAAACTTGAGAGCTCTCAGTATATTAATAACATCCACACATTTGTTTGCCACTCTGCTCTACACGTTGCAGAATGTTTACAATTGAATTACACGTTGTTGAAGTTTGTACCTTTGGAATGCAACGAAAATTCGTTTCATTTTCTTTGCTTCGCCTTATTAATTGTTCTCCAAAGTCATTCTCGATAGATTCAGGTTGTAGCTCTGTAATGAGGATCTTTGTGTGCGGAATGTTTCTCGAAAAATAATTGCCCGAATAAACAACTTCTCAAGTACAATTTTCCGAACAAATAATTTGCAAAAATGAACAATTTCTCGAATGCAATATCCCGAATAGACTATTTGCCGAATAAACAAATTCTCGAATAATCAATTCCTCGAATGGACAATTTCCCGAATGAACGTTTCTCAAACAAACCCAAACAAGCCCAATTTTTATTGAATAATTAATTGAGTAATTTTATCATAGTTTCATTATTCAGTTATTATTAAATTAGTATCTTAACTAACATGTACACTTTTCTAATCGAACGTCTAATTTTCCGTTTTATAAAGTTTTTTTCAGTCAGTCAAACTGAAAAAAATCGCGAGACTCTTAATGCAAAATGATACAGCGAAATAAATCTTACGATTGACCGACGTAAAAAATGCGTTCCACGAAGTATTTGCCTAGATTAACGATGCAATATTAATGCAAATATTAATATTCAAAATTGAAGTTATTCAATTTGTTTATAATTTGATCGTTCACCCTGGTAAAAATTCGTCCATTCGGGATATTGCATTCGAGAAATTGTTTATTCAGCAAATTATGTACGAGAAATTGTCCATTCGATGAATTGTGTTCGGGAAATTGTTCATTCGGGAAATTTTATTAGAAAAATTGTCATTCGGGCAATTGTTTTCGCAGAATTTTCCGCAAACGGAGGATCCTTAGAACCAGCCTAAAAAATAGACAATTAAAAGAATATATAATTATGTTCCATTCCAACGATGAAAGCTTCAATATTATTGAACTACACGTGTCAGAATCAAGATGGCACTGTTGAGGTTGGCCTCTACGGTCTATGGTGTTGAATTTTGCATCGCTTCCCACGAAAATGTCTTATTCTCCATTAAAATGTATATTTACTATTATCGAAAAACTCATGAATGTTCCGTCTGTTCTTCTCTACCGACGACTCCAAAAAGTCTTCAAATGATTTTCGTAGCGCAAAGTTGCCGAAAAATAATTTGGGCAATGCGTAAAATGTTCATTCCGAGTGTAACGTTTGAGCGTGAAAGACAAACTCGAACTTTTCAGATTTGACATGGACGAGTGCGAGGTAGAGGACAGCGAAGGCGAAGACGACGAGGTCAATGGAAACGACGACGGTGACAGTGACGCCAACGAGTACGACAGCGAAGAAGGTAACGCCACTTTTTGACATCACGCGAATCCAGAAAAATTGGAAAATTCTCCTACCTGCTTTACCCTTGAGCGGAAGCGAATAGGTTGAAAGTATTTTTTTTTTCGTACCTCAGTATCAGACGAGGAAGACGATGAAGATCTTGACGATGGGGAAGTACGATTGGAAGCTGTCTACAAAAACATTCTGGAGGTATGTTTCTTCGATAATTGATACCTAATTCCAGTTTCTCTTTCTGATCAACAAATATTCCCGACTGAAAACGTTTGACCTCATTGACGTTGCACAAAATTCGACAATATCGAATCGGATCTTATAGAAGATCGAACCAATAGCAACGGAGGTAAATTGTTCTTTAAGGTAATCCTATCGCCACGCTTCAATCCATAGGATTTTCATTTTTTTTTGAGCTTCACTAAATATATTAATAATCGTCTCTGTAAAATTTCGGTTATCGACCTAATTACAGAAAAAAAATTGAAATTGCGTATTTTTGTGAAGGAATTCCGAGACGGCATGTAAAAACTCAATTTCCGGTCGCTACAAAAGTGTATATAATAGTGGAAATCCGTCAGATTCTTAAAAATAATCAAATTAACATAATTAAACCTTGTAGTAATCCAGTGCTCTCAGAAAAAATTACGCTTATTGACCTAATTTTTATGTAATATCAAGTTAAATTTGAACTTCCGGTATTGGATTTATTACCACTTGCTACGATAAAGAAACGTGACAGCAAGTCAACAGCTGACTGTAGTCCCAACCTCATCTCACTCATTCGAATTTCCACACATATTTCATTTTTAACGGACATATTTCGCCGACACCAATTTTCCACGCTTTTTACCAGTCGTAGCCCGAATACAATGCTTCATATTTCCCGCACCTGACATTGTTTCGACAGATCGACGTTGAAAAGCATGGAGGTTAAACTCGCCTGGTTGAGTAAAAAAAGACGGAGATAGAACCAATATTGCCAAATATCAATCCTAGAAAGACTGCGCGAATCGTTGGAATAACAATTTTTTCATTTTTCTAATTAAATGTGAACATTCATTCAACAGTTTACACATGGCAAATTTTAGTTATTACATTAATGTTTTTTGCATATGTTGAAAATATAAATTGTACAAGTCTCAAGTATGATCAGTGGTATGACTAGTGTGAAGCGATAGGATTACCTCAAATTCGTCAAAACTCCTTAGAGATCGGAAATGGTTCATGAAAATATTCATTGTCTGCTCCCAAGTAAAAATATTGCTGAAACCACACGATAATTCGTTTTTGAAAAATAAACGAAAGAAAAGCGGCTTCTGATTTGAAGATATTCCCGCTGCAATAACTTGGACACTTCAAAATATTCCCCTCGAGTATTATTGATGATTATTGTTTGTAAGAGACAGTTGTTCAATGAAGAACCGATTGATTCACAAACCTTTCGAAACTTCCCAACTTTCCAGTCAGTACTACAATAGGGTATTACACCCTTTTTTGAAAGGTGTCTCAATTTCATCCTTTGGTAGTAATAAACTACTACAATTTTTATTTCCATTTTATGAAAACGATAAATGCCATCAGAATGCATTTAAATTTTACATTTCAAACTTTCGCACAAAAACTGCCGAAAATGCTGCTGTTTCGGTTCGCGACGTCACTTGCATAGTAAACATGGACGCTGTGCTAATTGTGAGCACGTACATTTTTTGAAATAAAAAATGAGTTAGTATCTCTATCATTGGCGTGTTGTTCCTAAATGTAAGAATACTAGTGTAAAAACATCGAGAAAGTTGTGTATTAAAATGCCAAGTGATGTAAATACGAGGAAGACTTGGTTAAAACTTGCGAGAAGAGATTCAAAGTCATTGTCCGAAACAAAACTCATCTGTACTTTTGTGAATGTTTGTGTTATGACAAACGAGAATGTATAGTCGTGGGTGCTTCCTTTCACAGGTTAGAGAGTAATACGTCTACTGCTTTCTTTGTTTACTATGTCAATGACGTCACGTCGAAATCCATTACGGCGGCTACCGTTTCGCATATTCGTTGAACAGATGAAAAAAGTAGTTTTTAAAAATGAATTATAAAATTTATTTTGTGTTTCTATAAATTAAAACCAACATAATTCGATTGCTTATTGCGAAAACTACCTTATTTATACATTCTTAGTATTTTTCTTACATAGAGTAAAATACCCTATTAGTCGCGTACCCGACAGAGTATGGAACTGCAAATCGAGGTTCAACACTAAGGTGGCACAAATTTGAGCTCTATTTTTTCCCCCTTTTTCTCACCATTCGATTATCTACTTTGAAGAAGAAAAAAAAATTGTGCGAAAGCTGCGAGTGGTCAAAAAATATTTACAGATCGCTCGAGACTCCCAAAAATTCAAATTTCATCAAAATATGAATTTTTTTTTCGCTCAATTCTCACCCATGAAATGTACGCTTTACATTTTTTAAATTAAGCTCCCGAAAGCTCTAGCCGGCCAATGAATATTTAGTGATCGCTCAAGAGCTTCGAAATTTCCAATTGTCGCGATCTTTTTTCTCTTGTCACTTACAAATTCAACACTTTGTAAAATTTCCAAAACAATCAATCCTTTTTTCTTCTTTAGAAACGGATTTTTTTAATTCACCTCACACTTCTAACCCGACAAAACGGGGGACCTATAATTTTGTTGACGAAAAAGAGTTTTAATGAATTATTTCATGAGAACAAAGATTATAATTCTTGGGTTAGTAGTGTGAGGTAAATTTGAAAAATCTTTTTCTAAAAAAAAAGATTAATTGTTTTGAACATTTTACAAAGCGTCAAATTTATGAGTGAGAAGAGTTTAAAAAATTGGCGAGAATTGGAAATTTCGAAGCTCTTGAGCGACCATTAAATATTCATTGACCGGCTGAAGCTTTCGCGAGGTCAATTGTAAAATTATAAAGCGAGAAAATTGATGGGTGAGAAGAGAACAAAAAAAAATGATTTTATAATGACAATTCGAATTTTTGGAAGGTTTGAGCGCCCTCTAAATATTTTTCAACCGCTCGCAGATTTCGCGACAATTTTTTTTCTCCTTTGAAGTAGATAATTGGATGGTGAGTAAAAGGGAAAAAAATAGAGCTTAAATTTGAACCACCCTATTCAACACTCATCAGAACGCGTTTTTTTAACGGCCGTATTGGATCCTCCGGTTCGAGGAAACGAGGCATGATTTTTTTTGAACGCTTTCTGTATAAGGATATTATTGTTCGTCAGGACGACAGTGACGAGGAAGATTACTTGGGCGAGGAGGAAGAGGAGTTGGACGACGACGATAACGAGGAAGACGAAGAGCAGAATGAAGAGGACGGTGCATGCACCACGGGTAAACTATGTCATTCGGTCAATCCTCTGAAATGTGGTACATTGCCGAAATGCGGTATTGAGCGACCATGCGAACCGCCACGTTATTCATATTGCTGCGTCGAAGATAATATTTACAGGGCTCTTGATTCGGTTGAGGGGTTAGGCTACTGTGACGACTCGAAAATCATGATGTCGAAGCTTGCATCGTTGGAGCGCAACGAAAATCCATTTTATTTTATTTTTTCATTCGTTTAGGTTCCGCATCATCCAAAATCTTATCCTAAAAATTTGAGGTATAGATTCCTAATGAGCATCCTAAAAGCCGTTGAGTGCTTTTTGGAGCCGAAATTTGCCAGAAACAGAATCGGGCTACTAAACTTTTGTTGCGTTTCACCGTTGCAAACTTCAATATCATAAAAAGTCAGGATTATTAAAAAAAAAATTCGAAGGGATAAGTAAGGTGACTAAAAATCGTTTAGACATATATCTTCGTCTACAGTAACAAAGTCGTGTATCAAATTTCATTTAAAAATATCAATAATTAAAGTTATGAACCATCTCGTAAAGGAGCTTTGAACATGAGAAGTTCATAGGTGTACTCAATTTTGGCCACCCGTTGATCTGAAACAAAGAAACGAGTTTTTTTCTTCTCAAATCAAACATTGGCCGAGATTTTTGTGTTTCGGACATCAATAAAAAAAGTTTCGCATTTTTTTTTCGATTTTCCGCTGAAAGGTGACATTGTTAGGAACTAATTTTCAAAAAATGTAATGCCTTAGGCCACAATAACGGGTATAAAATCAAGTGGGAATTTAACAAATTTTTTCGTATGAAAAAGTGATTCACTCGTAAAATTAATTACTCATCTATTTAGTGTGAATATTAAGCTGTTAGAAAAAATATAGATATATATATTTTTTTTCGATGTACAAAATGGCCGACCACTAATATTTTCTTTCGTTATCTTTTTTTTAGGCGCTCCGCGGCGTGACATTTAGCATCCACAATTGTTTACCTAGAACAAAAAACAAAAATCTCGTCAATCTATATTATATCATTAGAATACCTAGAGAATTACGTATGGAATTTAAACAATATTGTTTTATTCAAAAGTTGTAGGTATTTGAACTTAAGAAATGAATTTTCAGTGAAAAATTTCGTTATAACTGCTCATAAACTGCTAATAAAATGAAAAGTTTTCGATTAATCAGAAATTCCGTACGTACTGCAATTAGGAGCATAACTTTTGAATTTGAAGTAAATCGAGTGAAAATTGTCGAAGTTATTTGTCACGCCAAATGAAAAAAAGCTGTTTCGAGAAGTTTCGAGTAGTCGGCCATTTTGTACATCGAAAAAAAATATATATTTTTTCTAACAGCTTGATACTCATGCTCAATAGATGTGTAATTAATTTTATGAGTGAAACACTTTTTCATACGAAAAAAATTGTTTAATTCGCACATGATTTTATACCCGTTACTGTGGCCTAAGGCCTTAAGATGCAAAACGTCGGTCAAGTTTAAACTACTATTACACTGAATAGATGTACTAAATTTCAAGTCAATCCGTTTATTAGATGTCGAAAAATCGTGTACAAAGTTTTGAAAAAAATAGTTTCCAGAAAAACGCGTTCAAAGTTTTACTAGCAGTTCTATTGTTGTAATAATAAGTTTACCTTGCATCTGCGACTCCCGCACCACATGTTGGACCTTTCTTTTCAATTCAAGTTGCCTCAAGCGACGAACGAGAGTTTTGACATTTTCACAGTAGCCTCGAGCCTTAAGAATCCAACATTCATTGATTTCGAACCGCATATCCATTATCCATTTGTTTGGCTTAATTATCGGCGACTTAATTCGCGTAGGTTTGTTTTGGGCTTACTTAATTTCGAAGCGAATATTCATTGATTTCGAATCTAATATTAACTTTTTATTTGTTCGCGGTGATTATGTGTTCGAGGGGTTCATTTCGTTTGCGTTTGTTATCGTCGTCGATTGAGGCCGCAGTTACCGATTGGTATTGAATAAAATATTCTTTTTTTTTTTTTTTAATTTCGTTTGGGTCTATTTTTGGTCGGGTTTCGTTTCCGGTTGACCGTTCTTGAAGAATCTGACATCTATTCTTTATTTATTGGAGTTTGTTTTGACTAATGTTGGATTTTTGAATCGAATATCTATTTTTTCCGGCCTTTGTTGCGTTGCTACAATGAATTTGGAATTCCGGATATAGCACTCGGTCTCGACTATACGAAATGTTTGTATTGCAAAGAACGAGCTGGATACTGGCTCTGCGATATTTTTCACCTCGAGACCATTCCCAATACTCTTTAGATAAAAATATACGACGATATTCTTTTTGCATCGGCAGGGATGCGAAATTTGTAGTGAAAAAGTAATGCATTATTGATCACTTTTTTAATGGGCAATGAAAAAATATTTCATTACCCATTACATTACATTCAGTAATGTAAAAAAATCCATTACTCATTCCATTATATTTTTTAATGTAAACAATTTCCGTTACTCATTACATTGGATTTTGTAATGTAAAAAATGTCCATTACTCATTACATTATATTTTGCATTGTATAACATTTCCATTACTCATTACATTACATTTTATGATGTGAAACATTTTCATTACAAAATGCAATGTAACGTGTAATGACAAAAAATTTCATTACACATTACATCGTAATGGGTGATGGACATTTTTTTACATTACAAAGTGTAACGTAACGCGTAATGAAAATTTTTACATTACAAAATTTAATGTAATGAGTAATAGAATTTTTTTACATTACAAAATATAAGGTAGTGAGTAATGGAATTTGTTCACATTACTAATGTAATGGAAAAATCTCCATTACTCATTACAAGGTAATATGGATTATCATTCGTTTCCCATCGGGTCAGATCGACCCAGTGCAAAAACCGCTGCCTCTAATGGGAATCGAATAATAATCCTCATTACATTGCAACGAATAATGGAGATTCTTTACATTGCAATGCATTAGTAATGTGAAAAAAGTCCATTACTCATTGCCTTATATTTTGGAATGTAAAAAATGCCATTGCTCATTACATTACATTTTGTAATGTAAAATATTTCCATTACTCATTACATTGGGCTTTGTAATGTAAAAAAATTACAATGTAATGGGCAATGGAAATATTTTACATCACAAAATGTAATGTAACGAGGAATGGAATTTTTTTACAATACAAATTCCAATGTAATGGGTAATGAAGTTTTTTTTTTCATTACAAAATGTAAAGTAATGAGTAATGAAAACGCTAATGCATTACAAAAAGTAATGCATTATTTGCAACCCTGTACACCGCTGATCGCTCAGTCCGCCATTTCGTCAACACATTTAATCCAAAATGAAAACAAGAAACTCCGCTTGCTTCCTCCCATTCCCATACCGCAAAGACACCAACAAAATTCAACAAGCTTCTTTTGTTTGTCCCCTCGAATCGCAGAATCGTCGCCGGCCCGAGGAAAGAAGAGAAAACACGAGGACGGTCCCGAATCGGGGAACTAAAGTGAAAAGCACGAAAATAAATGAAAACAACACATCGGAAAGATCGTCGAAGCGGAAAATTCATTTCGCCGCTGTTGAATGAGTGTAAAATTCGTATAAATAATAACAATAATTGCGCCGCCGAGTGAAAGAGCGAGAACGAGAGATTGAGCGAGAGTAGAGTGAGAGAGATTAAAAAAAAAATAACAAAAAATAAGAGAGAGAGAGAAAACAAAAAATAAACAGCTGGGAATCAAACTTATTGACCGACCAATGACAGACTAACAGTTAGTGGTGTGAATTTATCGGTAAAATCATTGACTGAAAAATCGTCTGTGGAACAACAAAAACCAAGAATTAAAGAGAGAAAAAAGCGACTAAGTATACAAGAAACAACGTGAATATCGAGGAGGACATACGAGACGGGGGAGCGAGCGTGTGCGAGGGAGGAAAAGAGAAAAACGTAAACAAACAAAAACAAAAATGGATAAGAATGGCATAAATAGGGGCCGCATTCCAGCTAGACCCAACACGTTTTAGTTATACTAACGATATTTTATATAGAGTATATAGTTAGAGAATTAGAGGTGTTGCATAGTAAACGAGAAGGCGCGAGCGTAATGAGAAAGGATATTCGTATGACGACGAGAAAAATGCGAGAGAATCGATGTACCACGTGCGCGTCTGTGTGGGTGTAAGTGCGTATGTATGCGCGTGTGCGTGTTGAAAGAAAACGAGTCGGGGGAGGGGCTGGAAAATGTGAAAAAGGGGCGAAGGGAGGAGACAGCGAAGTTTTACACTCTCGAAGGAGCGTATTTGTCTGTTAGCTCCAGTCGGCCAAAGGCTGGTCATGCTGGAATGCAGCCGTCGTTAATCAGTACTAAGAATTACATAAGTTACATTTTAAATACATTATTATTGTACCATTTAATAAGTATAAACGAAGCTGAAAAAAGAAAGAAAAAAAAAAGGAAATGAATATAACGTAAACAAGGAGCAAAAAAGGCAACAGCAACAAACAACTTTTGTACAGGCTTACATCGTAGACATTTTGGGACGGAAAAAAGGCATCGAGGTGTGTCTAATACGAATCGTTATTCCGTAACATCAACGGGTGCAAAAAAGAAAACGTTCAGAGTCGTAGATGCGAAATTTTCCGTCGCTCGTAACGATCGAATAGTTCAGCAAACCCAAACGACTTCGTAATTTTCCTTCGTCGCTTTTTCGTTCCCTCGAAGTACACGATATCTCGCTTTTCTCGGTCAGTCACGTCGGAGGAACAACGTCGATCGTGCTTTTCCGTCTCAAAATTTGCCGCCGCCCGTTTCGCAACAAACGCGTGCGAAGAGGACGATAACATTCGGGATTGTTAGCAAACGACGAGCGTCGCTGGCCTGCATCGATCAACAACATTTCGAAGTTAAAACGGAATATTGAGGCAAAGAAAGAACGATGTTGAAGTTTGCATCGTTGGAATGCAAAGAAAATGTATTACTTCTTTTACTTTCGTTATTATCGGAAATATTTTATTGCCAATTTGTAGATTTTCAATAAGAATTCTAAAAAACGTTTGAGTGACTTTTGTAGCTCAAATAGGCAAGAAAAAAGCTTTGGAAAAGTAAAAAAATTAATTTTCATTTCGGTCCAGCGATGCAAACGTCGACGCCGCAAGAGACGGAGCTTTGACAGGAGAAACGAGGTGAACTTGGTCACGGTAAATGGAGGTAATAAATATGACGTACAAGGCAATCGAAGGGAGTGAGAGAAGAGAATTATGAAAAGTTTATACACGAGAACGCGCGCAATTTTGCAAACACGGAAATTAAAAAAACAGCTTTGGTGAATGCAGATTCGACGACTTTTGGGTCAATGGTTGAAAGACTGCGACTGAATTTGACGCGACGCTCTTTGACTTGGCAAAATTCACAACCGCGACTACGGAGAATGGATGGGAGTGAAACAAGAGCGAGAGAGAGAGAGAGAGAGAGAGAGAGAGAGAGAGAGAGAGAGAGAGCGCATGAGAATGTAAGAGAAGATTGGTTTTATAAATAAAATAATAAAGAGACAAAAAAATTGATTAAAAGAGAAATAACACGAAACAAAAAAATGAGAACCAACAACAGCAAAAAGAAATACAATTATGGTAGAGTCGAGGACCTGGCTCGCGATCTTGCTGCCAGATTGGTTGATATGGCCTTATCCAATTTTTCCAAGAATTTGATGACGAGGAAGACGGGGGAAGTAGGTGGAGGAGACGGAGGGAGGAAAAAAGAGCAAATTTATATTAGGTAACCCGTGTGAAGTAAGTGGCGTGTACAGGTCCAAAAAGAGAAAAAAAAAACAGAAATCTGTAAATTTCCCATTCAGCGATTTGTAATTGCGGCTCGCGCGGAAGTGTATGGCTGTCCCGAGGGCCGGAATGGAACGTTTCGAAAAAAAAGCCCCGGGGATCCTGTCCAGCGAAAGAAAACGGAGATTTGCCGCAAAACATAAGGAAAATAACAAACAAACGGACACAATTCCGCGCGTTCCGCGACTCGGAGCACTTTTGTCAATTGCGATTTTTGGAAAAAAAAACGATGAGAAAGGGAGAGAGAAAGAAGAGAAAAAATGAAACAAGAAATTTATCAATTAATTAAGACGATTGTGTCCATCTTCTTGTATTTATCGAGTATACATCCGTGTAATTGTCCGTCTGTTCTGTTGTTAAAGTGAATTTTTATCGTAAAGTTTGTTTATTTTGAGCGATCCTCATCACAAAATACGAAGAAATAATTTATTAATAAAACCATTTACAAATCTATAAAATATGTGGCTCTTTAATTAATGTCCTTTTTTTAGCGTATTCAAACTTTGACCTCGGTTCCTTGTTTGCTGGTGCCCGTTAACCCTCTCGATACGGCGTTTAAATCTTTCAATACTGGGAAAGGGTTTAACTCTTTCAATGCAGCATAAACGATCCCATAACGACGTCGAACATCCCATAACGCATCCTATAACGTCCCAGCCGTAATTTCAAAAAAAATTCCAGACTGGGATAGCATATGTCCCGTCAGGTGTGAAAGGGTTGAAGGAGTTAGACTGCTGTGACGATCCGAACATCAGGGTTATTTTGAAAAATTAGTTCTTAAGGAATAAGCAAGATTGAAAAATCGTTTGGACATTTATTTGTATGTGCATTAACAAAGTTTCAAATTTCATAAAAAATCATCGGTGTAGTTTCGAATAGGCTACAACTTTTGTAGGAAATATTTTTCTCTAGGTTCAACATTTATTAAAATAAAATTAAAAATTTAAAGCGGCTATTTTCACTATCGTATTCGTGATCAGTGAGTTAAAATACACGGGTCCACGAAATTCCAAATGAATCGACGGTATGGGCTTTTCGGATCTTTTTCCTATTCCATTTTTTGGACGGAGATCCGCACAAAACGGAGAGTACGATAACGTACATATAGATATAGTCGGCGTGCGGTAAAATAAATAACTTAAAAATTCAATATCTCGAAATTTATTGCGAGACGGGAAAAATCCTTTCAGGGGTCGTCTTAGAATAATAAAAAGAAGGTTCGTGCAAAATTTCAGGTCGATCGAATGGGGTTGGTTTTCAGAACTTCACCCTAATTTGCCCCTCCATCATTCCGTTTCTTTCCAAGGTGTCAATATTGTTTTTCATTTTTTTCGGAAAATACAGCGATCTTGACTGTACCGTTTTTTATTTTATGCGTAACAAGTCGTATCGAACCAGGAGCGAAATGATAATATTGGTCTCGGCCGGTGAATACGCGGCTCTGTTTCACGTCCCGTTCGAAACTATTTTCCCGATCGCCCAAATGCTAGCTCGCTGTCCCCCAAGGGAAAAACTACCGACCGCTTTACGTCGAACGCGTGAGCGAAGTGCCAGATCAGCTAGCTCCGTACACAAGAAAGTGCGGCGTTTGCTAACACATACAGGAATTCTCAATCGGAGAGAAAATCCTGCAGGTCTCACGATTATCGAATTGTTCGAGGAAAAAGATGGCGCTTTGACAAAGAAGGGAAGAAATAACGTTCAGAGTTTTTAGTCATGATGAAACATCGTACGATGACGATCATTCAACGAAAAAGTAGGCGAATTTAATAAAAACGTTGAAACAATCGACAAGTTCGACGAAGAAAGTTTTCCTCCTCATTTCGATCGCTCCTGATGTGCAATTGAAACAAGAACGAATTTGCCCCTGTGACAGTTCGTCAAGCCCCTTGAGACCCGCGGACCGCAAATTTCATGCAACCGGAAGAGGGAATAATTGAAGTATCTTTCGCGTTTTGTGATCTTATCAGTTCGCGATAATGAAGAGCGACGTCGTTACCGGGCGGACGCTCGTGCTGCGAGCGCTCGGCAGGCCCTCGCAGGCGCGTGTCGCCACCTGGGCGGCGTTCGTGCGAGACTCCCACGGGCAAGATGGCCGTAGCGCAGAGCGCTCCCCGACTTCCAGTATCCCTCCGCACTTCCGTCGGTGCACTTGTTACGCGCGCGTGTCTGCGGTGGTAGTGCAAACAAAAGCCGCCCAATCGTTCGAAGGAGATATTTCTTCGTACCAGTGCATTTTTACTCCCGGCGACGAGGGATCGTACACGCGTATACATTAATATTTACATATTTATCGAGAGTTTCCGACTCGCCTCGTCAACATGGCCGAGAGCAAGGGTGCGTTAATCGCGAAAACAATGCAAAAGCATGCCGGCCGAGCGAAGGAAAAGGTGAGTCTTGCAGACAGTACACACAAAACGAAGAATCACGCGACTATGCGTTGGGATCCGTCGTCACGAGTGTGTGTGTGTGTCTGTGTGTATTTTTTATCCCTCCCGCGCGCTGACGCTCGTGCACGCGACGTTATGCTCCTTCGTACCGCCGGGATGTTGGAAAACCACCTGACGCAAGTGGCTCTTTCGCGGATCCCATGCGCACGTTTTTCAATCCTCCAACGTCGCGTTCGTGCATCCCTTAGCCGCGCCATTTGCGAGGGTTGTTTTTGTCCCTCGCGTCGGGCAAAAGAGAAAATCCCCGTCAAACGGCCGACGATACTTCGAACGCGATTCGAGCGGGCAGGAGTGTTTTGTTTTTCGCCGCGTTCAGCGGTGAAATTTTGGCAGTGGTAAACACTGCGGGACGCGCATATCGAGAACATGCTCGCGTAAAATCTGACACACCGGCTGACGCTTTATGACGCGTTTTGATACTTATCGGAAGTTCATCGCGAAGTTAAGGTCATCTACCTAGAGACCCGAAAAAAAACAATTGCTGATTATTTCGGGGAAACGGGGTTGGTGCAAAAAGAAACGCATTTTTTAAACACGAAGGTTTATGTTTTGAGAGCCTTCAAGCGAAAATGAAAATACAGAAAAATAACAAAAGCATGGCCGCCGGAGGATGAAATTTCTATCGCGACGTTTGGTGGTGGATACTCCATCTTAAACGGTCCACCCGAAATCTAAAAAGCAAATGATGTTGAAGTTTGCATCGTTGGAATACAACGGAATTTAATTGTTTTAAATTAATTGCTAACATTTTTTAGTTGATTTAGGCCACGAAAATAACTCAAACCTTTTTTCATATCATTATTCTTAATTTTAGATCTAAATCTCCAAAAAATAAATGGTAATTAAAAAAAAAATTTAATCGTTGAAATCCAACGATGCGAACTTCAACGCCATAAAACCAAAGGGGTTATCCAAGTTAACAATAAGTACGAGTCTTTGACGACCGTCGATTTTTTTTAACAACGTGGCGACGAATTTAAACTCGAGCGTACAAAATTTACGAAAAAAAGTCGTCATTTTTACGTAAGTATTAAAAATGAAGATCGATTTTGAAAAAGTGAGATGCCCAACGGCCTTTAAATCTTTTCCTATCGAATGTCCTGTAAATTTGGGGCAATCCACTTGAGTGGTTCCCGATATATATCCACAGACTTTTGAAAACGGTGTTTCGAGAAAAACGCGTTTAAAGTTTGAAGTACGGTGCTGCTAGCGCTCGCCCGGTCGACTGTTAGAAGCTGTAGCTCATTCAACTTTACGAATATTTCAATGTAATTATCATGGAATATAGCGAAAACCTTGTACTATGGAATAAAAATATTTTTGGAAAATCCAATTTTTTGGCCCGCTGGGATATAGCCCGTTAAGGGGCTATACCAGCGCGAACGCTGAACATTTGGATGATTTTCGGGAATTTTTTGGAAGAAAAGTACTCAATTAAATGTTTCGGAAAATTAAGAATGTATTTGGCTATATTTGACCTATATTACATAATTTATTCATAGAAAAATATTGAGATCCACGCGACTTATGCGCTGCCTTCGGAGGCGCCAAAAAAAAAGTTCCTCCACTGCTGACATGATTCCGGGCGATTGAGTAGCTGAAACCGAAAAAGGAAAAATGTCGTTTAACTGGAAGGTAGTTCCTGTACAATGACGCAGGATTTTCGAAAAATATCAAAATCTAACAAAATGGCGTAGTTATGAAAAAAGGTCTGTTTTCTTGCCTATAAAATGGTCGTTTTTTCAATGCCAAATCGTCAATTTTCATCCAATCAAAAATATCCTACGTCATTGTAGAGTAAATATATTCAAGAGTACTCAGTTCAAATTTCAAGTCAATCGGATAATTGCTCTTTGAGTTACAATGTCAGCAAATTTGAAAAATCTCGTTTCGAGAAAAACGCGTTTAAAGATTTAACTATCGATTTTTGCAAAATAAAATGATTAGAGATACGGCCTTGAAATGTTTACAGGATATTTTTTAAAGTATAAACTGTCGAAAAGGGCAAAAAAATCGATTTTTGGAAAGTGTCACACTAGTCTAGCCCCTTAACCTCAATTTTCACGTACTTCCTCGAGTCGCTCTACGCGCTCGTTTCTCGTTGGGATTGAAGTTTGCATAGTTGGAATGCAATGAAAATTATTGTTTCGCGATCAATCGATTTTTTTTTACAAGTATGCATTGAGAAAAACAGTATATTTTTTTAAGTAGCTTATTCAGAGATGTAGAATTTAAATGTAAAAAAATCCTGTGTAAAATCATAAAAATGAGGAAATAAAAATATAAAGAAGAAATTTCGTTGCATTGCAACGATGCAAACTTCAAGAATGTCGTTTCTCGACTATCTCGTGTTTGATTCTCGACAAACTCGTGTCGGAATCGAAATGCAACGAAAGTTTTTTTACACTTTCATTTCTTTATTTTTATTATTACGAAAAATGTTTTTTTTTGCAGTTTTATATGGTAGATCGCCAATCTAGTATTTCCAAAAATGGTTTAGGGATTTTTGTATTAAAAATCGACAAGAATCTACAGTTATTTTTAGAAATATTTTCTTTGCACTCCAACGATGCAAACTGCAACATCGTTCAAACTCCGCGCGCTTTTTCCTCGTTGCCGAATTTCGAGCGTACTCATTTTTTCCTCCCATTCTTAATTATCACGCAACGCCGCGAATTTTTCTCGTCTTAGATTTCGACCTTGGAAACTTTCCTCTCCACATTGTGTCATTTTTTCTCCCGACCTTTCGGCACATTTCGTTCGAATGGTCTTCGCGTCCTTCCTTACCAGCCATGAATCGATAAGCCGATCGATTTTTCAAATTCGCGTGTATTTTACGATAGCTCGTCGTCGTGCGTTTCGATTTCACGATATGTTTATTCTCGTCGGAGACAATTCTTATGTAATCGAAGTGTGAGGCGCTACGAGTGGGAGCAGTGGGGCGGGGGGGTCTATTATGCCCCGGAGTTTCATTTAAAATGACAATTACTTATGCAACCTGCGAGGAGCGTCAAAGCGAGAACTTTAATGTGCCATATATGTGCATAGAGCGCAGTCGATCTCTGCGACTGGTGCAATTTATATATTACGTGTATCTGCATAAAGTGAAGCGAGCTCGTTCGTCGATCACGCGCACGCAGAAATATAACGCAGCACACACACACACACACACAAATTTGTGGGTTGCGAAATTTGTAATGGAAAAGTAATGCGTTATTAATTAATTTTTTAATGGGTAATGAAAAAATATTTCATTACCCATTACATTATATTTTGTAATGTGAACAATTTCCGTTAATCATTACTTTGGATTTTGTAATGTAGAAAATGTTCATTACTCATTATATTATATTTTGTATTGTCAAAAATTTCATTAGGGGCCGTCCATATATTACGTCATCGATTTTTGCTGATTTTCGACCCCCCCTCCCCCCCCTCCCCTACAATCATCCTATCGTCATTTCCTAATGACCCCCCCCCCTCTCGCAAAATTGACGTCATTACCAGTTTGGCAAAATTAAAACATTTGCGGATTTGAGAAAAATTGGGTAACATTAAAACATTTTGTTATAGAATCATCTTTTATTATTTTGTACTTTGGCAATGTTTATTAATATAATAATATTATTCTTCCCTATTCTTTAGTTTTCTTTGGATAGCTCCCACATTTTGTTATAGAATCATCTTTTATTATTTTGTACTTTGGCAATTTTCATTAATATAATAATATTATTCTTCTCTATTCTTTAGTTTTCTTTGGATAGCTCCCACGGAGTTTTCACCCATTCTTGCAAATCCTGGGTCACGGGTAATATCTCCGTATCCTCCCCATATTCATTTTGGCTCGATCGAACTATTTTCATAGGTACGCTGTTATTTGAAGTTCTCGAATATAATGTAGACAAACCTTATGTAATAAATAAATAAATAATGAGTTCAATAATTAATACCATTAGGTACTTGCAAAATATTTTTCATCACTCATGCGGGGAAACCACTCTAGTTGTACAATATACTATTGTACATTTTGAAGTAACTGGTATCACAAGAATGACGTCAATTTCGAAACGCCCCCCCTCCCCCCTCATCCATCATTTACCGTTATCCGCAGACGAACCCCCCCCCCCTATTTTAAAATGACGTAATTTATGGACGACCCCTTACTCATTACATTACATTTTGTAATGTGAAACATTTTCATTACAAAATGCAATGTAATGTGCAATGGACATTTTTTATATTACAAAGTCCAATGTAATGGGTAATGGAATTTTTTTACATTACAAAGTGTCATGTCATGAGTAATGGAAATTTTGTACATTGCAAAATTTAATGTAATGATTAATGGAATTTTTTTACATTAAAAAATATAAGGTAGTAAGCAATGGAATTTGTTCACATTACTAATGTAATGTAAAAAATCTCCATTACTCATTGCAAGGTGATATGGATTATTATTCGTTTCCCTTCGGGTCAGATCGACCCAGTGCAAAAACCGCTGCCCCTATTGGGAAACGAATAATAATCCTCATTACATTATAATGAGTATTGGAGATTTTTTACATTGCATTGCATTAGTAATGTGAAAAAATTCCATTGCTCATTACACTACATTTTGTAATGTAAAGAAAATTCATTACTCATTACATTACATTTTGTTATGTAATGAGGAATGGAAATTTTTTACATTACAAATTCCAATGTAATGAGTAATGAAATTTTTTTACATTACAAAATCCAATGTAATGAGCGATGGCAATTGTTTGCATTACAAAATGTAATGTAATGGGCAATGAAATTTGTTTTCATTACAAAATGTAAAGTAATGAGCAATGAAAACGCTAATGCATTACAAAAAGTAATGCATTATTTGCAACCCTGACACACACACACACACACACACACACACACACACACACACACACACACACACACACACACACACACACACACACAGGGTGTCCCAGAACTGAATACGTTCCCTGAAACGAATAATCCTGCAACTGTCGGTAGGTCAGATCATGACCTACTCATGATCTGAGTAAAACGATGACTAAAAGTCCCACGATTTTCAAGATTAAAATCTTCTGCTTTTGGTTTTTAGCATGCCATTTCTACAAATGATAACTTTTTTGACCCAGTTAAACAAAAAATATTTGGTTATTTGTTTTATCTACAAAAGTCTTCTTTTTAACCTTAAATGTTAAGGAAACTATGAAAAAAGATCTTCCGCAAAATTTTGATACAAACCAATTCGAACATCTGACTTTGATAGCCTGCGGTGTAAAAAAAATTTACTTCGCATATCGTGCCAATTACTTTAAAAAGTTGCTTAGTTATTCTCGATTCGCATGCCATTTGTAGACTTAAAAAAAAATAACATAAAGCCAAAGATCTCGAAAACCGTGGGTCTTTTACTAAACTGAAATTCTAGGATATAGTTGGACGTGATCTGACCTATTGACAGTGGCAGGATTATCAATTTATAACAGGACACCCTGTATATACATATGAATATATACATTATATACACGCATATATATCTTCAATGACCTTGAAGTTTGCATGGTTGGAACGTAACGAAAACTATTTCTTGTCAATTGATGAAATTTCTTTTTGGTCGATTCAGGCTATGAAAATCACTGGAATAGTTTTATGTATCGTCGTCATAGATTCACGACTACAATGCGCAAGAAACAGGTTTTTTATGATAAATTTTTTTTTAAAAACGACAAAAAATCGTTGCACTCCAACGATGCAAATTTCAACGTCATTATATATATATGCTGGCTTGGGCGCGTGTGCATGGCTTGCGGATCATTATATTATGAATACCGTTGAAGTTTGCATCGTTGGAATGCAACGAACATAAATTCTCTTCAATTGCACGCATTTTTTTTTGGCCCATTTAGACTGTGAAAATCACTCAAACGTTTTCACGTATTCTTATTAGAGATTTACGACCTCAATTTTCAATAAACATTAGCTTTTCAATAATGATAAAACGAAGAAACGTAAAATGTAGAAAGAAGATCGTTGCATTCCAACGATGCGAGCTGCAACGTTTTATGTTACGATTAAATATGATAAATAATAATACTATAAATAAATATGTACTATGAACATTGCACATACGCTCACGCGAACGCATGTATAGGGCATATGATGCTGAATCAACAGTTCCGTGATTGACCTTGTTTGTAAAAATCTTTATAAATTGTTGGAATCCAAAAGAGGCTCCACTTATCATTATTATTTTGTTCTTCGCCATCTTTCTCGTTATCTTCATCATGCTCATTACAATAACAATTATAATAACAAAAAATAACCATTATCGTTACTACACTATGAAAGAACAACAATAAGAAGATGAATAACAATTATTGTTACTATACTATAGAACATTAATAATAATTATAATAACTATTATTGTTATTGTACTTTAGAACAATCGTGATAGCAACAAATATTGTTATAATTATTATTATTGTTGTTGTATAGTATAGCAAAAATAAACGTTATTATTATTATTGTTGTTTGTTAATAATTATAGCAATTATTGTTACTATAGATTAGAAAAATAATGATAATAACAATTATCGCTCCTATAAAACAACAACAATAATAATAACCATTATTGTTACTAGACTAATAACAATTAATACTCCTATACTAATAATAATAATAATCATTATTATCGTCAATTATGATTCAAATGATTATTCCTTCCTTACATATTATTTACATTTTTTATTATCGTTGAATATATTGTTTCTGCGTTCGTTCGTTAAGTAGCGCGGAACGGTTGTCGCAATGATTTGTCGTCGAAAACCCGAAATAACTCGAACTCCCTCGCACCGGGCTAGCTATTCTATTTTTCGCCTAGACTGAAAAAGCACCGGACGATTCTCTTCCTAGATGCTGTGTTTTCTTTGGGCTTGACTACCACTTTTTAAAAGATTTTTTTCCCATATTCTCGAAATAAAATTTTTATTTTCAGTTTATTTGAAATGGTTTTTTTTTTACAAAAGATGGACATCGTCATTATGGTGAATAAAATTGATATTGCCGTGAGTTGACGATGAAAAAATAGGAGTCTAGTAGAGCATTTATTATTATTATTATTATTTATATTGTAAATAATAATAGTGAATAGATCTTGTACATTAGGATATGCCATATATCTAGCTGCAATCAGGAAAGACTCAATGTCCAACGATTTCAATTGTGAAATTTGGAAGTTGAGTAATAAAAAAAACCTTAGAGGGGCTGCGTAAGCTTGGGGCCCAAAAACAGGTCGATTTTCGATATTTTTTTCTGATCCGAGTATTGGGGCAACGAGGTCGGGATTTTGCACACAACCAATAGACAGTCTTGCCAAGTGTGATTATTTTTTTTATTGACAAATATTGATAAACAGTGAAGTTATTATTAATTTGAACAAAGTTCCGCTATTGCTGCATGGTCATTCGGTACAGGTGGTCCTAGCAACTGGGCTCGTCTAGAATAAAAAAAAGCGAAAAATTGTACTATTTGTATAACGGAAAAAACATTCGTATGGCCGGGTACTTTTTTGACATTTTGGAAATTACAAAAATAGCAAGCTGTCGGAAAAAGTCGCTTTTTGACGAAAAAACAACTTTAATAATTTGTCATTAATAAATGGGTAAACGTTCGCAAAATTATTGAAATAAAATCAATAATTATCAATAATTGAAAATTTAGAAAAACTCAAAACTAGTTTACTGCGAAGCTCTATACGTTTGCATTCGATCTGTCGATCATGCTATCCAGTTCAACATAAGTTTTCAACAGAAGAATCGAATTGAGATTGTCCTTTTTTGCTTTTTCAGGTCGGTTAACAATGTTATGTTTTTCTTCACAAAAATGATTCATCGCTATTGCTACGTATATAATTTTCCCCGTATAGTTTGTAACGTTTACAAATACTACTAAGGTTGAAACGAGACTTAACTTGTGGTCTTAACCCTGAACAATATATATATTTAAAGAAAACAAAGTGTTCTTCATTTGACCCTAATCTGTGTCATTTGTAAAACCTGGAACTTTTGCAAATGCTGGAAAAATCAGGGAATTTTGAGTCAATAATGCGTAACAAACGTGGTGCTGCACTGCAAATTAAAAAAATATTTAATTTAAATCAAATAGTTTTTTTCCTTGTCTCACTATTTTACATTCTTTTGTCTCACATTATTTAAAATAAATAATTCCAATAATGGAATGCAAAAGGAAAAATTTGATATCACGAAAAATCTAGGCAAATCGAAAATTAAATAAAAAAAAGCAACAAATAGACGCGGTTAGTTAAAATCGATAGAATTTTTCTGCCCGTGTGGTACCGCTCTTGGGACTGTTAGAAGCTGTAGGTCGTACAATTTCAGGAATATTTCAACGAAATTTTCAGGGAATATAACTAAAAGGTCATACTACAGAATGAAAATATTTTTGGAAAATGCCATTATTTGACCATCTCGATTTTCATAAAGCTCAATTAAGCATCGTATCCTCATGCTCGATTGCCGAGACTTTTTTTGTCCCCTAATACTCCGTAGATCGAAGCACTCGGAGCACTTGCCGTCTGTACACCCTGTATACATAGGCAATAGAAATAAAACAACGAAAAAAAAGGTATACACGCAGAGGTGTATGCCTGCAGGAATCGCCATGTGAGAAAGCGGAGAGCAAGCAGCGCGGTGTTCCGTTGACCCGCGAAACTTATTAGAGAGAAACCGCTATTACGTGCCTGGAATCCACGAGGGCTAATCGATTTTCTGTTAACATTCGCGGGACACCCGTCGAGATAATAAACCGCGAGTGTGGTCATTTATATACGAAAAATAACGTTCGACGCTCGATCGTCGAGCGGAACGATATATCGAATACTTTATATTTATTATTATTATTCTATGAAATATCTTACCGTTTTTTCGAACATGGTTCTGGAAAGAGAAAGGTCCGAAAAACATTCAAAATTCATTTTTCTATTCTGTTATCTCACGAATAATTTCGATAGAGGTGTAACCCACAGTCGAACAAGCTCAGGTCATTTTTCGTGACGCTGATAAGCTTTCAAATAGTAAATGTTGAATAACTGTTTGCATTTATATTTTTGTCATTTAAAACGAACTTTTTCTTTATTTTCATTATTACACATTTTTTTCTTTCTTTGCGTTCGTTTAAGTGACTTTGGTAGCTTAATTCGACGTAGAAATTGAAGCAATCGAACAAGTTATTTTCGTTGCATTGAGTGAGAAAGGACACATCAAAGTTTATAAATTGTGATTAAATTCTACGGCTCCTTGAGGAGTTTCGGAACAATTGACGATATGTTACCACTTCATTTAAATATATACAGTACATTATTTGCCATGTACTGAAAGCACACAGTTTCTACAAAATGTACAATTGAGGAATAATTTATTAACAAAGGGCGATGCCTATGGTCATCGCTTAATGACAGTTTTACGCACGAAATAGTGTTTAAAAAAAGGTTTAAAATGGTATAAAAAACCCGTTAAATCACTTTATGACAATTTGAAACAGTGTAGACGATCGATTTAAAATTGAAAGAGTTGCATTCAGTATGTGACAAATAATTTACTGTGCGAATTTGCATCAAGTGACATGATGTTTAAGTTTACATCGCTGGAATGCAACGAGAGTTAATTTTTCTTCTATTGCGCACATTTTTTTTCGTCGATGAAGGGTACAAAGATCACCCAAACGGTTTTTATTATCTTCACCAGAGCACCACGACCTCAATGTATAAATGTAATGTACTAAAAAGTAAAAAATAATTTCTTTTCACCGAGTCACCTATATGTGACTATAAACAAAAGCTTGGGGCGCTCAACTTTTTAAATGTTTAATAAATTTGATCTATTCAGTTTCATTAACCGTATTTTATTTGGCACAGTAGTAATTAGAGAAATTATTATCACACGTTTATACACAGTATCGGGATTTTTTTAAAAGAAATTTAAGGTTATTTTACAGTAATTTAAATACAGTTGATATGTTAACGGATTTATATAAATTACAGATTATATGTCTAAATTTTGAGTGCCCCAAGCTTTTATTTATTGTCACATATAGGTGACTGGGTAAAAAAATATTCTTTTACTTTTTAGTACAGTAAATAAAAGGTGGTTAAAAAAATTACATATACATTATTTTCTACTTTTTAGTATTTAATTGATTTTACTAGAGCTCTGAAATTTTTGCACAGAGGGATTAATCCTTTCGAACGAACCGGTGTTATTATTGGTTGATTGTCAGGAGAAATCCTGGAGAACTGTGATAGGTGGCATCTATCATAGACGTTGGCTCACCATCTATTGGACCTTACCTTTTAAGGGGTTATATACAGTCAGGAGGCCCAAAAAGATCGATTTTTCAAGATTTTTTCTTAAGAAGACCTTTAAATCTCCTAACGTAAAAATTTGTACACATATTATGGTAACTTTTGACTGGTTTGTAACATTTTTTATTTGTAAAAATAACTATTTTGAAAGCTGCTATAGGTGATCTCCGGAAGCACCTCTAAAAAAGGCGTCTCGCAGTGAGCACGATGTCTCTGGACCGTATAATCTAAAATGGAAAGACCAAAAATTTTTCGTTAATATAATGGATTATCTTGTAATTGATCGAAGGAATAAGCAAAATAATAATTTTCGACAAAATGGCGGCTTCTCAACAACAAAAAATCGATTATTGACAAAAATTTAGGCCTTCAATTGTTTATAAAATGGAAAATATTTATCGGTGAGAAAAAACCTTCACTTAATTACTGAAAAATATACTTAAAAAGATTGTGTTGACATTTGAGACTGATCGGTTCAGCCGTTTTCGAAAACACTTGCTCACCGACTTTAAAACACACGGTCTTGAGAAAAAACGCGTTTAAAGTTTCAAAAGCACTTTCGAACGCTCTGACACGTCATTACAAATGTGCGTGTAACTTCGATAATATTCGCCGGATTCACGAGAAATGTTCTGTGTGTGTACTCAAATATATGTACATTACGAAAAAAAAAAAAAAAAAAAAATAAACGAAATCGATTTTTCGAAAATTTTAACTGTATATAAGCCCTTAACCTGTTTCACCTATTGGACCCTTTTAACGATTGTGCGATCCGAGAGCACTTCGAGCCAATTCATATTTTCTCATGCACTTTCCATGTAGTTTAGCTCTATTCAATGTTTCTCATTCTCTTTACTTCTGATAATGCTTCATTATTGCAAGGTCTCTTTCCTGTTAGCTTTTCACAGTCCAATATCTTTTTTTTAGTTGAATCATGCATTGTCGCCTCTTAGATGCACGTTTGCAAAATTTCAGAGCTCTAAGTAGTCGGGAAGGGGGTGAAATATCGATTTTGCGTTTTGCATCTCACAAAAAGTCAAGTCCTCTCACAACTGAAGTTAAATAAAAGTATGTAAAAAGTTATAGATCATGATAAAAACGAAGAAATGAAAAAAAAAATGAAAAGAATTTTCGTTACATCCAGCGATGCAAACTTCAACTGCATTAAGGGAGACTTTGTCCTTGGAGTGCCATATTTCAGGTGTTTACATTTTATTTTTTTTAAAGGAAACGAGTAAAGCTTTTTGAGTGCGGTTTTTTTTCTTGCTTTTATTCATGATATACAGAACGTTAAAAAATTAAAAAAAAAACAAAATGGCGGCCGTTGCAGCTCCGCGAAAACAGGTCCTCAAATCGCGGGAGGTAAACGGCTGACATCACTGCCCCCTCTTTGTTGATCTAAAACACAAATTCAAAGCATATTATCAATCTGTGACCCTTTGGTCATGGAATGACGGATGGGTTTTTCGTTTAGTACAAATTTCGGAAAATGGCGGCAATTAAAAAAAAAATCGAATTTTCGCGTTTTTTTTCGCATAAAAAGATAAATAATAAATGCAAAAATGTATCTATCGAAAAAACGATCCGTCATTCCGTAAAGACATATTTTCTGAGTATGCTCTCCAAATTTCAGGTCGATATGTTAATTAAAGCGGTCAGGAGAATGTCAGCCATTTTTAAAAACGTGTTTTCGAGAAAAACGCGTTTAAAGTTTTGTAATGTGTTTACACAAATGTGTTTATAATTACCGCTAATCGGCAATGCCTGGTCCATAGAGGCATCCCTCCTCTTCTTCTAGCTGCTCATGTTGAGCCGCTAACATCTCCCGCTGGGCACAAAGGACAAAGTCTCCCTTATAGTGATAAGATATCGTCAATTGTCCCGAAACTCCCTAATTCGCCAAAATAAAAAGATCATATCGACGAAATCGTGAAAGACGAGAGCGTTTACAATGGACAACTTCATTGTAACGAAACCCGAATATACACACGAGCTTCTCTCTTTCTCTCTCGCTCTCTCACCGTCTCGGCACGTTCGATACGTTCTTATTCTATTAATATAATGGTAATCTGGCAAACAACACGCTCACGTGCCATCGCGGCTTCTACCACATGGAAGCTTGCAGATTCCGCGTGTACAAGCTGGATGCATTTTTCCGTTCTTTTTTTCTCCACATCTAGCCATCGATGTACCGAGGGCATTGCGTGCCAAATTAGGCGCGTGGATTAGCCCGGTTTTCCTGCACTTACCGAGCACTCGCGGTTCCATGACTAATCCCTATTTTTAACGTAATCTCACACACCATTGGCTCCGCTCATAATGAGAAACAAACGTGCATCGCATTTTTGCAACGAATGCGCACGCAAACGACGGTATTGTAAAACAAACTTAACGAGGGTTAAGGCCTTAGGCCACAGTAACGAGTACAAAATCATGTGCGAATTTGACCATTTTTTTTTCGTATGAAAAAGTGATTCACTCATAAAAATAATTACACATCTATTTAGTATGAATATCAAGCTGTTAGAAAATATATTTTTTTTTCGATTAACAAAATGGCCGACTACTAATGTTTTCTTTTATCTTTTTTTAGGCGCTCCGCGGCGTGACATTTAGCATCCACAATTTTTTACCTAGAACAAAAAACAAAAGTTCTCGACAATCTACACTGGAATACCTAGAGAAGTACGTGCGGAATTTAAGAAATATTGTTTTATTCAAAAGTTGTAGGTATTTGAACTTAAGAAATTAATTTTCAATGAAAAATTTCGTTATAACTGCTCATAAACTGCTCATAAAATGAAAAGTTTTCGATTAATCAGAAATTCCGTACGTACTTCTTTGCGAAATGCAATTAGGAACACAACTTTTAAATTTGAAGTAAATCGAGTGAAAATTGTTGAAGTTATTTGTCACGCCAATTGGAAAAAAGCTGTTCCGAGAAGTTTCGAGTAGTCGGTTATTTTGTACATCGAAAAAAAAGTATACATTTTCTAACAGCTTGATATTCATACTAAATAGATGTGTAATTAATTTCATGAGTGAATCACTTTTTCATACGAAAAAAATTGTCAAAATCGCACGTGATTTTATACCCGTTACTGTGGCCTAAGGCCTTAATCAAAAAGTTCTTAGAAGCGTATATTGATATGATATTTTTGGGGATAGTTTGATATTTATTTTAAAGAGTGTCAATCACACAATATTTATGCAAAGTTTCAGTCGATTTGATCATATTGTTTTTAAGTTATGCATTATTTTGTACAAACAGTTGTTAAAAATACTCAAATATGGAGAAAAGTGAGTTACGTATAGTGATAAAATACGTGTGCCTGAAAAAACAGCTGCTGGCTTCGAAATCCTTGTTCGTCCACCATATTCTCCGGACTCAGCCCCCAGTCATTTTCACTTATTCCCAAAATAAAAGGAGCATATCCGGGGAAAGAAATTTGACGATTCTGACGATCATGGCTCCCGTAAAAGAGTTTTTCGAGAATTAAGAAAATGTTTTTTTTTGTTTTTAGGAAGGAATAAGAAAGTTATAAAAACGGTATTCTAAATGTATAGAAGTAGAATGACATTATGCAGAAAAAGAAAATATTTTTGTTTTAATTTTCTTATATTTTTTAGTGATATCAAGAACTTTTTATTGACCTTTGTAGTTTATACCGAAAAGCCGAAATGCCGAAATATTAAAATAAAATAACTAAAAACAGATAAAAATTGCGAATATATAAGAAATTCCGAAAGACTAGGAACCTTGCGGGGCCTGACATGCCCTACGTTCGTATTTTCGCCTGGCAAGTTGACTCTCGTACAGGTATACGGGCTTACCTACATTCCTAGACATGTACGAAACATAGGCTTGAAGAAAAAAAAAATCCGGAAAAAGGCGAAGATTGAAAAAAACGTTCACAGCCGTACGGTATGCATCGCCACGAGCAATACAGCGATATCTTGTGTACGCGTTTCGAGAGTCTGCGACTCCCGGTCGCGCGCGTGTTGGTGTGCTTTACAGGCTCATGTCGTCGGACCGGTCCACGATAGTGTTGCCTTTGCAGGATCGTAACACATATGGTGTGCACCTCTCTAAGAGAACTGCAGAGAGAGAGAGAGAGAGAGAGAGAGAGAGAGAGAGAGCAAGAGAGAGCAAAAGGTAGATTCATCGGATACGGTAAATAGTCCAGGTGAAGACGGAAACTGCTCATTTTCTTTCCTGCTGTTCAGACGTAGCGAAAAAAATCGTGTCAGGGTATCACAGCCCACATGTATCAAAACGATTTTTAGTATCCTCATTAAAGATGTACAACTCAAATCTGCGTTAATGGTTTTACATGATAATAAAAAGGAGATGAGAGGGTGGGAGAGAATTTTTGTTGCATTCCAAGGATGCGAACCCCCAATACTCTTGACGAATGACTGGTCGATTTAGTTCATGGCTGTTACGCATATGGAAGACATGGAAAACCATGACGTTGAAGTTTGCATCGTTGGAATGCAACGAAAACTAATTATTTTCTAGTACTCAACTTTTTTTTGGGTTTTGTGGACTGTGAAAAACAATCAAATGTTATTACATATTCTTATCAGATAACTACGAGTTCAGTTAAAAAAAAGCCTTTCGATAATGATAAAAATGAAGAAAAAAAAATCGTCGCATTCCAACGATGCAAACTCGAACGTCATGGAAAACCGGGAACACTAAGGGAATTCCTTTTCTCCTGGAATAATCAGGGAAGATAAGGGAATTTTTCCAGAATTGCCTTTTTGCAAGAATTACGAAAAATGAAACCGACTGGAAAGAAAATGCGAAAAGTACAAAAATAAATATTCGTGTAAATTTTAATATTTATATTATTGTCTATTATATACAAAAAAAAGTTATGTGAGTGTCCAACATTGAGAATTTCAAAAACTAGAAACTAATATACTCTCAAGCTCTTTGCATTATGGTGTTGGAGTTTGCATGGTTGGAATGCAATGAAAATTCTTCTTTATTTTTTCATTCCTTTATTTTTATTACTATCTAGACCTTTCTTTTTCAAGTTTAGGTTATGAAACCCAAAGAAGGATCTTAAAAAATCTTCTAATGATAGAGAAAAAACAATATTCGTTGAATCGCAATGATGCAAACTCCAACACCATTTTACATTTGCACTCGATTTGTCGATGCACAACCACACAATTATTATTGTAGACAAGTGTTTACATTTATTTTTTATTTATCGGCACCGACATAAACATTTCTGTTTATAATAAAAAAACAGGCTCGGTATTTGTTTTTAATGCATTTTTTTTACTTTACAGTGTTTCAATTATTTTTCGAATTGCAGTTTTCTTGCACTTTTTTTTCAATATTTCACATTTTCACATATTATTTGATCTTAACAAAAATTACGTTCTTTATTTAATCCCAATCCCCCTGGAAAATTTGCAAAACCTGGAAAAGTCAGAAAATTTCGGAGTCAATTATGCGTAACAACCATGTCATTACATGGTATTGATGTTTGTGTCGTTGGGATGTGACGAACATTTTTTTTTTTTCGTATTGCGCTGTTTCTTTTTGACACATGCTACAAAACTTACTGAGACATTTTTTAAGATCCATTTTAGGGTTCCATTACCTAAGCCTGGCAAAAAGCGTCCAGGCAGTAATAAAACCAAAGAAATGAAGAAAGTAAAAAGAATTTTCGTTGCATTCCAACGATGCAAACTTCAACACCATTTAATTACGAGCCCCGTGACTTCCGGCCTCACCGGAGCCGAAAAGCCCTCGGGAATATCGCGCTCATCCCGGATGAAATTTCCTCGTCGAATATGCAAATGCGTGTCTACACGTATACCGAACCGTGCACGCGCGTGTCGATGAGAAGTGAGTAAGCATCGATAAAATGATTCGTCCGTTATACAGAAGGCGTAATCGGGTCGACCGGAATATTTCGAACCGGTTTCACGGTTGTTTCAAGCTGGATGAGAAACACCACACGTACCTCACGCCGAGGATCGATACACTTAGCTCGTTCAACGTTGCCCTCTCGGCTGAACGAAGTTTTGCGCGTAGCCCGAAAATTTTCTTCGACAAATGCACCGATCACGAACATTCTCGTGGCCATTATACAGATCGTATAAGAAAAATATTTAAAAAAGATAAGTATATAGCGCGAACGGGCGGGAACGTTGCTGGAGTTTTTTTCAGTTGGGCATGGGACTCTTGGGGACATCCATAAAGCATCGTTGGAATGCAAAGAACGTGTTTCTTTTTTTTTCGAATCGATCAATTTTTTTCGGCCTTTAATTTAGAAAAATGAGTGAAAGTTTTTTCAGTATATTTGTTGGAGGTGATGGGGTCGAAGTAGGGCACTCATTTCGAAATTTCGGGAAAAAATTTCCGATATTTCAATTCCGGAATTGAGACGAGTATTATCGTTATTCCGGTATTCATAAATTTTACATATTAAGTGATATTTTAATTCTTTACTTTTCTGAACGCGCCCAATCTAAGGCTGGCTTTCGACTAGAGATATGGGCTAAGGATGTTCATCAAACCAATCAATAGGATCGCTTCATTTTCATATATTAGCACACCAAAAAGAAAATTAATTAATTATCTGATGTCGTTTATTCTGCTAAGTTCATCTCATTTCATAATGGAAATTTGAAGACTGGAGCGTGTGTGGATTTATAATTATCTTATCTCTGAAATTCATATTTCAAGTTTCGTTTTAGTGTGTTGATTTTACTTTTTAAAATGTCGAATTAGAATATTATGGGAGAACTATGGCAATACTTGTTCAATGATAAATGATTACAATACTGATTTCGTTAATCTTGTTTTATTTGTAATGCAAACCTTCTTTCTTTTTTTAGAAACCAAAAACAGTTATATAGTTATGACGTTGCAGTTTGCATCGTTTAGCAACGAACATTCGTTTTTTTTTATTTCCCAATTCTTTTTCGGCCGATTTAGGGACTGCAAATAATTCAAACGTTTTTACATATTCTCATTAGAGATTTACGATCTCGATTTGCAGAATGGAGACTTTCGATAATGGGAAAAGCAAAGAAATGACGAATTGAACATAAAAATCGTTGCATTCCAACGATACAAAGGTCAACGTCATAACGTTGCAGTTCCGGAATCAATTCCGGAATTGAAAACCTTCCGATATTGCATGCTCCAGGTTAAAGGCTGCATAGTTGATGTGCAATGGAAATTTGCAACTTCTTTTAAATTCCTTATTTTTATCGTAATGGAGAATCATATTTTGTAGATTTCGATTGCAGATAGCTGAATAAGGATCCAAAACAATGTTCGCGTGATTTTCATGCCTTGAATCTGTCAAGGGAAATTTATGAAATTCGGAAAAAATATATTTCGTTGCATTGCAACGATGCAAACTTCAACGTCATTGGAAGTGTGCAACATGACGTTGAAATTTTCAACGATATTTTTGTTGTCCTTTGAATTTCTTCATAGTTTTTATGATCAATTTTTTATATACATCAAACAATACCAAAACTATAATATTTCATACAAAAAGCACTTGGAACTCATGCCTATCCATCAACCGATCACACTTGTATAGCTGAGATGGTGATAAACATTTTTAATTATTATTTGAAAACAGCTGGAAGCCAGAACTATTATCAAATACATCAAAGAAGACCAAAACGATGATATCTCACCCAAAAAGCACCTTGAACTCACGCCTATCCATCAGCAGATCACACTTGTGTAGTTGAGATGCTGAAAAACATTTTGAATAATTACTTTAAAATAGCTGGAAGCCAGAACTATTCTCAAATACATTAAACAATACCAAAACCATAATATCTCACACAAAAAGCACCCAGAACTCACGCCTATCCATCAGCATATATTTCTCTAGGAAGTTATACAGAAAAAAATTCCATCACCTTCTTTTTTTGCGAAATCACCAGAACTATTGCTAAAAACTATCAGGCACTATAGAACTCAGCCGCGTGCATAAGGAACTCTCGGTAATTTATGGTTTTCTAACGATGTTGAAGTTAGCATCGTTAGAACGCAACGAACATTTTTTTAAATTGTTTCATTTAATCGTTTTTTTTATAATACAAAATCTTGGCCTGCAAATTTGCGCTGTTCATTTCTCATGAGTATCTTAAAGAACGACTAGTAATTTTCATAGCCCAAATTGACAAAAAGAAGTTTGGGTTACGAAACTTTCGTTGCGTTCCAAGGATGCAAACTTCAATATGATGTTTTCTAGAAGATGATCTGCTACGGGTAGTTAGCAGATCCTTTTTTCAATCACCTTTTTTTTATAAAATCACCAGAACTATTGCTAAGACCATCAGGAGCTGTAGAACTCAACTGCATGCGAAGAGAACTCGCATTTAATATTGATTTGCTGGCAAATGCTCTGCTAACTTCACTGACACGCTGCCTAAGTGGGAGTTTTCAGACCCACACGGTTGTCCGTTCTCTGCAGCACGTAGAAGAGATTATGTGGGGATGTTACAATCGAGAGTTCTATCTCAAGTATCCATAGCCAATAGTGGGACTACTTCGTTAGCAGTAACGCTAACTAGGAATCTAATTACATCCCTGGAGAATTTATAGTCATTTGACGCCGTGAAGCCTTCTCAACATTCAACGCGATGTGTCACACATTCGGTCGGTAAAAAACGCCACGGCACAGTTTACCTCTAGACGGATCCGAGCAAACGATGGAATGCGCTTCGTTCGTGTTTCTACACGCAGACAGCTGATTGCTCTCGTTCCTTCTTCGAGACGTCAACTGTTCGAGACAAAACTTTGAATTTGCAAAACAGCTATGCACCTCGCACTCGTATGAGGGCTCGGTTTGGTGCGTCTGGCTTAAGGGGTTAGGCTGATGTGACGACTCGAAAATCAGGGTTATTTAAAAAAATGATTTCGAAGAAATAAGTGAGATGATTAAAAAATCCTTTGGGCATTCATTTGTATGTACATTAAGGGGGAAGATACCTTCGGGCGAGGAAAAGATTGCTGATCTTCATAATTTTTTTTTAACGCAACGATTTCTTCACCATTTTTGAGACCTAGAGTATGTTTATTGCTACTTTTGGACGACGTTGAATTTTGCATTGTTGGTATGCAGTGATTTTTTATTTTTCACTTTTCATTTATTCATTTTTATCATCATCCAAAACGTTTTTTTTGCAAATTGATGTCATAAGTCTCTAATAAATATACTTCAAAACGTTTGAGTAATATCCATAGTCTAAACTGGACAAATCGAATGAGGGAAGTTTGAAAGAAATGCAAACTTCAAAACGTCGTACTTTCGGCTGTTACATGGTATTTTTAAAAATTATTAACGGTTGCGGCGAATGTGTCAGACGGCGTGACACGTAGCGTCGGCGGGATTAATCCGAGAAAAAAACGAATGAAGATTTTTTTTCATCAACACTCATACGCAGAATATGAACCAAGAAAAAGTGGGAAATATTGAAAATCAATGAAATAGTAGGCTTTGAAAGAAAAACGAATTTTCCGAAAAAAATGGCTACATTTTTCAATGAAAAATACGTTTTTTTTAATTTTCAGAAAAATTTAAGGTCATGTTTTAGATAATAAGGTTAGACAGATTTATACCAAATTTCATCAGAACAGGTCGATTAGTTTTTTAGCTATACGTCACGCCAGTTGTTAAAATGCAGTTTAGAAGACCGTGCCATGCCTCCGCCATTTCTAAAGATTAATATAAAAATTAAATACCATACAACAGCCCAAAGTAGTAATAAAACATGCCCCGAGTCTCAAAAATGGTGAAGAAATCTTGCCCTCAAAGAGAAAATCATGAAAATCAGCAAATATTTTTCCTCGCCTAAATGTATATCCCCCCTTAACAAAGCTGTGTACCAAACTTTATAAAAAATATCAATAATAAAAGGAGTTATAAACAATCTCGTGAAGGACCTTTGAACGTGAGAGGCCCAACGGTGTACTTGATTTTGGCCACTCGGTTGATCTGAAACAAAAAAAAAGTTTTTTTTTCTTTAAATAGATAATATTGGCTAAAACTTGACCAAGCTTTTCTTATTATTGTGTTTCAATAAAAGAAATGAAAAAATGTTGAATTTTCTTTCGATCTTTCGAGGAAATATGACATCATTATTATTAACAACTGATGAAAAAAAAGTTGAGCACAACGTCTGTCAAGACTAAACTACTATTATGCTGAATAAGTGTACTAAATTTCAAGTCAATCCGTTCATAAGATGTCGAGAAACCGTGTACCCTGTTTTGAAAAACAGTATCGAGAAAAACGCGTTTAAAGTTTTACTCGCAGTCCACGAAGTTGAAGTTTGCATCGTTGGAATGCAATTAAATTTCTGAATTCCTTCAATCTCTTTTGGAAGATTTTGCCTACAGAAAACCCTTAACCGTTCTTTAATCTACGATCTACAATGTAAATGGATGAAAAAAGATTGTAACAATAAAAATAAGGAAAATTAAAATTGAAACATAACTTTCGTTCCGCTCTAACGATGCAAACTTCAGCACCATAGCAGTTCAATAGTTGCAATCGCTTACCTTCGCGTACCTTTAATGTAAAATCGTTTACCTTCAATCTGCGATTCCTGCAGTAATACGTTGGACCTTTTTCTTCAATTTGAGTTGCCTCAAGCGACGGTTGTGCGTTCGTCATTTTCACCGTAGCTTAACCCCTTAACCGTCACGCACCTTATTGTCAAAGATCTGTCGAGCTCCATTTCATCTGATTGCATCGCTGTCGAGCCTTTGAAGTGAGCTCATGATGATCCGAAACAGATACGGGTGCGAGAGAGACAGCAATGAGGGCGCTGACGGCTGATGGAGAGAAAGATAAAGAAAGTCGATAAATATTGAGAAAGTAGCGAATTACTGAAGAACAAAGCGACAGCACTAATGATCATCAATGGGAAAGATACAATTACCATAATAGCAGTCAATTACTATAATGACGACATCTATTTTACTTTTAATTCCACGGTACCTTTGTCAGCTCTTGCCCCGTTAAGAAATAATTCATGCCAAGATTTGAGGTAGGCATGGAGCACAAACGGGCGTTTGACCGCGCCTTAAGGCTTAGGTTAGGTTAGCCAGCGTTGCTCTCGTGTTCGGACGAATGATCCGACCTTGAACCTCTCCGCTCTGAACTGCTTCGACTCGCAGTCCGAACAGGTTCGTCCTGTAGTTACTGCATAAGAGGAAATTCAACTGTAAACCTGCACGCATATCAAAAGGATCGCGAGTGGCTCGATGAGGCTTGAGCAGAAACAGCGAGGTCGAGTAATCGGGAATGAAAGAGTGGAGCTTTACATTCGCATCTACAGCACCGTCTGCGTCAATGTTGTGAAACGTGCAAGAGCGAAAAAAAGTGGCATCTTTTTATTAATCCTTCCTAATATATATTATTAATAATAATTGTGATTATTAATATAAAATTGCATATGCAGTTATCGAAAAAAAAGTTTCATCTTTTTTCCCCGATATTTCCCCCAGGACGATACGTTTTCTGATCTTTCTCCTAGGAAGATACTGATCCTGATTTTTCCCCTAGGGAGATACGTTTCCCGATATTTTCCCTAGGAAGATATGTTTCCCGGTATTTTCCCTAGGAAGATATGTTTCCTGATCTTTTTACTAGGAAGATGAGTTTCCTTATTTTTCCCCTAGGAATATACGTTTCCTGATGTTTCCCCTAGGAAGACACGTTTCTTGATCTTTCCCCTAAGAATATACTTTTTCTGGTCTTGCCCCTAGCAAGATACTTAACCCGATCTTTCCCCCAGAAAGATACTTATCCCGAGCTCTCCCCTAGGAAGATACGTTTGATGATGTTTTCCTTAGGAAAATACGTTTCCTGACCTTTCCCCCAGGAAGATACTGATCCCAATCTTTCCCCTAGGAAGATACGTTTCCTGATATTTTTCTTAGAAAGATATGGTTCCTGATATTTTCCCTAGGAAGATGAGTTTCCTGATCTTTCCTCCAGAAATATACGTTTCCTGATCTTTCCCCTGGGAAGGAGTGAAAATATAATGATCTCCCACCCCTGACTAAAAGCTGCTACAATTAGGCGAAGCCCAAAAAAGGAAAGCGCTATGGCGTAACTCTGCCTCGTTATTTTCGCCTTTTTGCCTATCAAGATACTCCTTGAGATTTTTTGTCGGGGCCTTTCTTTCATGATAAGCGATAAAATTATTTCAAATTGTAAAAAAAAATCTGTTCTTGGGCAAATTCTTGGATAAACTTCTATTTCTATTGGAAAAAACTCTATTTGAATGTAAAACAAATAAATACATTAGAAGTAGAACTAACGGTTGCACGTTTGGAGTATGATATAAATAAATATTTATATAAATTGAATATATATTAAATAGTGAATTGAAATGTATTATGGTTGTACCATACGTGATCCATGATACATTTTAATTCACCTTATTTGTTCAACGTTCACAGTCTCTTTAAAATATATTTATTCAATTTACTTTTACAATCTTCAATAATGCGATAAAAAAATTTGAATCCATTGTTGGAGGATGTCAGACATTTGGTGGCTTTTCCCGTCGTTTCTTGATCCTGAATATTTTCCCGACGTGCAGTACATTGAATTCAAAAGCTGAGAAACAAAGCGATTAAAACCGAATCAAATACGACCAGAGCGATCACTCCGTTGAGACCGTCACTTGTCTCTCCCCCCTCTCCCGCCACCTCTTTCGCTATCTTCAGAAAGAGCATCTCTCTACTACGGAAACTTCCTCAAAGCCAGCGATCCCAATAACCCGTGATGAACACAATACCGCACCTTTTCGAGCTATAAAAAACATTATTTCGTGCGCGCAAATGCGCCATATAAAACCGCAAACAATGTGGCACAGCCATAATTTCACACATAATACGGCGTATCAAGTGTAATAGTACGTATCCGAGGAGTGTAATTATACTGGCTCGATAGTCCGGCCCGTTTACGTACGCGTGGATACGCGACGGGTCGTGCGAAGTGGATGGGAATTCAGGAAGCGGGACGAAACAGCCTTTTTTTACAGTTATAGATACATGTACATGTATACAAATAATAGCTTTCGCTCGCGTGTAAATAGGAAATTTGATTCGTGTGTTTGTCGGGAATGGGTTGTAGGGACATGTTGTATCAAGGGGTTAGGCTACTGTGACGACCCAAAAATCAGGGTTATTAAAAAAAAAACTGTTTAGAAACAAGATTATTGAAAAATTGTTTGGCCTTTTATATGGATATGGTTTTATGTATATTAACAATGTTGTGTGCCAAATTTCATAAGAAAATAATAATTAAGGAAGTTATAAAAAATCTCGTGAAGAACCATTGAACGTGAAGAGCTCAACGGTGTACTTGATTTTGGCCACTCGGTTGATCTGAAGGGAAAAGGACCAACTTTGTCGTAAAATAAATAATATTGGCTAAGACTTAACCGAGCCTTTTTTTGTCATACTTGTTTGTTGTTATACTTTTGTTTGTTATGCTGTCAACAATAATTTAAACAAAATTTATTTTTTTATTTTTCGAGGCAATGTGACATAATTGTTAATAACTAATGGAAAAATAATGTGGAGAAGTAAAACGTCGGTCAAAACTGAACTACTATTACACTGAATAAGTGTGCTAAATTTCAAGTTAATCCGTTCATTAGATGTCGAGAAATCCTGTACACCGTTTTGAAAAACATCGTCTCGAGAAAAACGCGTTTAACCCTTGTCAGTCACACCTCCAGATTGTGACGTTGGGGGTGTAATCAACACCACTCACTTTGGAGAATGATAAATAATTGAAAAATTGAAAAGATAATACTACAATGCATTTTCAACCCTTGTGTGTAAAACCATGCGGATTATTCTCAAGTCGTGTAATTTTTAATATTAAAAAAAAAATGTCGAAAAATATAAATTTCTGGAAGGTCGAAAAACGGCTGGGGTTGATTCAACCCCCGATGACTGTTGAGGGTTAAAGGTTTACTAGCAATTCTATCGTAATCATAAGTTTACCTTTGATCTGCGATCCTGCACCACTTGTTGGACCTTCCTCTCCAATTTGAGTCTTGAAGGTTTCACAGTAGCCTAACGCCTCAAACAAATTTGCCCCATTCGTTAATGTAAGTGATGTTCGTCATCTGCACATTTGGATGTTTCGAGGATAATTCGTATGTTTTTTGCCTAAATGAAACGACAAATGTGCTTACATTTACCTAAAAGTGATTGCGAGGACATTGGGTTTCACATAATGTTGTGCATGGGGCCAATTGTATGGGGCCATAGTAGCTACTATGACAGCTACTATGTTCGCAAAGTCGAAGGTCTTCAAAATCACTTTTCCCGATATTTCAATACATATACAGGGTGTCCCTCTTATCTCTGCCACCCGAAATAACTCGGTAATTATCGACGTCACAAAAAAATGTTCCAGACAAAAGTTTTACGGTGTGATGTGGACCATCAAATGCGACCAATTTTTTTTACTTTCGGTTGAGGCGCTGACGCACAGTGAAGGTCACCTCTACTTTTTTAATTGGAATGGTGCATTTTTTTTCAACCATCTTGTGAAGCACCTCAAGACGCATAAAAAAGATGAGGGGGTCAAAGTCGTTCAAGGTCATTTCGAACACCTATTAAAATGAAATACAAATCTAAATATCTCGGATCACTACCAAAGATTTGGTAGTGATTCGAGATATTTAGATTTGTATAATCGATACTGACCTTGAATGACGTTGAACGGTAGGGGTTTTCCACGTACCCTCGGGAATTGCTTGAAAGAGGGGATACCTATAGGCGAGGAAAAAATACTGACTATCATGATTTTCTTTTTAAAGGAAACATTTTTTCACCATTTTTTATACTTAGGGTAAGTTTTCTAACAACTTCAGGCTGTTATATGGTATTTTTTTTATTGATATTTACAAATGGCGGAGGTATGGCACAGTCTTTTAAACGGGGTGCGGCGGATGTTGTCAAACGGCGTGACACGTAGCGTCGGGGGGATTGATTTGAAAAAAAAATCAATGAAGATTTTTCATTCATTAACACTCATACACAGAATATGAACCAAGAAAAGTCAGAAATATTGAAAATCAATGAAATGGTACACTTTGAAACAAAAAGATTGGGTTGTCCGAAAAAAATTGTGACATTTTGCAATAAAAAAAAACTTATTTATTTTCAAAAACATTTAAATTCCATCAGAATTGGTTGATTTATTTTTTAGTGATACGCCAGGCCAGTTTTGAAAATACAGTTTAGAAGACCGTGCCATAACAAGGCCAGTTTTAGAGATCGATAAAAAAATATACCACGCAACAGTGAAAAGTAATGATAAAACATACTCTAAGTGTCAAAAGTGGTGAAGAAATCTTTTATTTAAAAAAAATAATGAAAATCAGCAAATCTATTTGCCGAAACGTATTTCCCCCCTCAAGAAGGCTATAGACGCAACGGAAGTAAAATTAAATTAGCGAAGTGCGGGTCGGGAGTGATAGGAAAGAGTTCAATTGGCAAGAGTAATACGTGATAACCGGCAAGGGCATACGTTGGGACTCAGGGAAAAAATATATATACAGGGTGTCCTGTTATGAATGGATAATCCTGCAACTGTCGATAGGTCAGATCATGTTCTACTATATGCTGGAATTTCGGTTTAGTAAAAGTCCCACGGTTCTTGATATTTTGGGCTTTATGTTATTTTTTGAAAAAAATCGTCTACTTTTGGTTTTTCGCATGCCATTTCTACAAATGACATGAATCAACAATAACTAAGCAACTTTTTTAAGTAATAGCATTAAGATTTGCATAAGATTTTTTTTCATAAATTTTCCTTACTATTTAAGGTTGAAAAGAAGACTTTTCTAGATAAAACAAATAACCAAGAGTATTTAAAAAAAAATAGGTCAAAAAGTTATCATTTTTAGAAGTGGCATGCGAAAAACCGAAAGCAGATGATTTTTATATCAAAAACCGTGGGACTTTAACTGAACTGATATTCCAGCATCTAGTAGGACATCATCTGACCTATTGACAGTTGCGGTATTATCCATGAATAATAGGACACTACATTAAAGTTACTGCAAATCAGTACGGTAAGGTAGAAATAGAAAAAAAAAAGAAAAAAAAAACATTAAATCTATGTCATTCTCGACTCTTCGTCGTAGTCACTCAACAGGAAGGGCTGCGTTACTGCCTTTATTTATATAGGCACGCAAACGGTGCTCGGACAAATAGAAGTGTGCGACGAGCCGTGTAAAAGCTTTTTCGAGTTTAAAGAATTGCCCTGCTGCCGTGTATGATTTGCTCGTTTCTTCGTGACTCGCCCACTGTACTTGACGTTTCACTGTTCACGCTTCGCTGTGTATACGGTAACACATATGAGACAACGACGATAATACGCCGGTGTATCCGAAATATTCCCGTTTCTCTTACGTAGGGTCACATTCGGCCCGATAACAAGACACGAGCTGACACGAGGGCAATTTTCACGCTTGTTTCTTCAATTATCATTCTCGACCTCGCGATTATTTGCGAATTGTGTCGTGATGGTTGAGTCCCGAGATCTAGGACGAGGAAACCATGCTGTATCGTGAATTTGGCCGAATACCGTCTCGAGAGTGAAATTGTTCGCATCAACGAACCGTCCAAGTTGATGATTGCTATTTTTTGTTCGCCACTTCCTTCTTGTTCATCCTCACCTCTCGTATCCTCTGCGTGTAGAAATGAACCTACAAAGACGTTCATTCTTCGTCTCAACTTGGATATCATTTTAAGGCCACATATGTGCGGCAGTAAAAGGCATTCACGAAGACGAAAATCCGTATGGGTGCGTGACCAAGGGAACTGCTCTACTCGAAGTATTAAAGAACTGTTTCAGAGTTTTAATCCGTTCCTAATTCTGTTGTGCTACTCAGTACCCTGGAAATCTCTGGTTGCATAATTATACACGTGGAAAATTCTCGTCTATTAACGCACACGCACATGTGTGTGTGTGTGTATATACAGTTGCATGCAAAAGTATTCGACCAAAGATAATTTTATGATTGAGTAACGTTAAAAGGATGCAAAAACGAAACACAAATATATCATCGTAAAGTTCTTTCATTGCGCAATCAAAATATGTAATTCAAAAATTGTTCATAACGATTAACAATTATTTGTAAAAAAACATAACACGTTTTGCTGCTTCATAAATGTCGCTTCGCTTTGTTTACGTTGTCAGTCGCGAAATCATGTAAACATTGAGAGCTCTGTTCCTTTTGCATTGTACGATCAGTAACACTCAGTCAAGATGTCGAAACGCACGTCTTTAGATATACGTAAAGTTTTCAAGTTGCACAACGAAGGAAAAGTTTCACGTGAAATAGCTAAAATTTTGGCGATTGGAAAATCGACTGTTAACGATATAATAAATAAATTCAAGACTACAGGTACTCTCGAAGATAAATATTGTCCTGGGAGACATAGGAAAACAACTAATCGTGTCGATAAAGTGATCAAAAGAAAGGCTGTCGCAGACGTAAAAAAGAATGCTGCAATTATCGCACGTGAATTACGCGAAGAAAATTTGGCTGACAGCCACAGTACTGTTTCACGTAGACTGACAGAAGTGGGACTCTTTGGACGTGTTGGAGTTGAAAAACCGCTCACCAGTAAAAAAAAATAAGATGGCACGATTAGAATTCGCGAAAAAATGCCAGAGCTGGACTGTTGAAGATTGCAAAAAAGTGCTGTTCTCAGACGAAACTAAAATTAATTTGTTTGGAAATGATGGGAGAAAGTACGTTCGACGAACAAAAGGAACCAGAAATGAATTCGCGATATCAAACACGAACTGTGAAACACGGTGGAGGTAGCATTATGCTATGGGGTGCATTCTCTTGAAAAGGCGTCGGTCGAATCTTTAAAATTGAAGGCACTATGAACTCTGCTATGTATAGAGATATTATATTGAAAGAAATGCTGCCTTATGCTCGTCAGAATATGCCACGAGGATGGATTTTTCAGCAGGATAATGATCCAAAAAATCGATCAGTCCTTCAGCAGGTTTTTTGCAAGAAAAACATTCGAGTTTTAGAGTGGCCGAGTCAATCTCCGGACTTGAATCTCATGGAAAATTTCTGGCAAGAGTTAAAACTAGGAGTAGGAACTAAACACTGTGCCAGTAAAGCTGCTTTGTGGGGAAAAGTTCAAGAAGAGTGGAAAAATATCTCTCAGGATAGAATCATCAAACTTATTGAATGGATGCCTCACCAATGTGCTGCCGTGATAGCTTCGAAGGGCATAGCTACCAAGTATTGATGAAAATCTTACATTTATTACCGTCTTCATTTTTTTTTCTTCTTGGGTTACTATATATTTTCTTTGTATAGAGTACGTAATTCGTACTTGGCCGGATAGTTATGAAAAAGCAAAAATTGTTATTTCGGTTATAAATAATCATGAATAGTTATATATAATCTTTCAATAACACGTTTCGATTGCACAATAAAAGAACTTTACGATGATATGTTTGGGTTTCCATTTTGCATCCTTCAAACGTTACTCCATCATAAAATTATCTTCGACCGGACACTTTTGCATGCAACATGTGTGTGTGTGTATATACAGAAATCCTCACTGATTCACTGACCTATTGACGTTTAGATCATCAACGATGACGTTGAAGTTTCCATCGTTGGAATTCAATGGAAATTAATATTTGTAAATTCCTTTAATTTCTTTCGGCAGCTTTTGCCTACCAACATCCCACGACGATTTTTTAAAGATACTTATCTAGCGATCTACAATATAAATCTACAAAAAGATTTTTCAGTCTTCTTTATTTTCAAATCTCATTATTATCATAATTATCTGAAACTATTTTCTGCCGATCTAGGTCGTAGGTCTCTCATAATACTGAAAAAGGTTTGATTGCTTTAAGTAGGGTAAGAATCCCACAAAAGTGCCAAAAAAACAATGATCTTGAAGGTTGCATCGTTGAAGCGCAACCATATTTTCGTTCTTTATTTCTTATTTTTTAATTTTTATTGCTATCCAAAGCATTCTTTTTGCAAATTTTGCACTATCTAAATCAGCCAAAAAATGTAGTAATTAAAAAGAATTCATTTTCGTTGCATTCCAACTATGCGAACGTCAACACCATGAAAAACAAGTCATTGTATTCCAGCGATGCACACTTCAATATCGTCGGCTGCCTTCAGGAAAGCGTTTAATTTTATTTTTTTACGATCCGCTGATTTTCGCAGCTGGTCCTTGAAATGAACCTTGCATCAAAATGCATGACGTTGAATTTTGCATGGCAGAATGCAACGAAAATATTTGTTTTCCCTATTACCGAATGTTTTTCCGCTTATTTAAGTTACGGAAATCGCTGGAACATTTTTAAAAGTTCTCATTAGAGATCAGTAACCTGCACATGCAAAAAAAGTTCAGGTAGTGGTGAAGGTAAAGAAATGAAAAGAAAAAAAAAACGTTTTTCGTTGCATTCCAACGATGCAAACATCAACACCGTGAAAATGCCTCCATTGATTCAAAGTTGATTTTGAAGATATCGGGATGCATGATGTTGTCCGTATGGACTATGAACAGCTGTAAGAACGGTCCACAAAATCCACTGTCCCGAGAATCGCCTTTCGATATCATATATGCACATGCGTGCACATAATAACACATACCCTCATGAATGGTCTGAAGTTTGCATCGTTGCAATGCAACGACATTTCTTTATATTTTTATTTTCTCATTTTTATTATTGTACAAAAGTTTTTTTTCAGATTTAAATTCCAGATCTCTGAAAAAACAACTTAAAAAATATGCAGGGCTTTTCTCAACGAATATTTGCCAAAAGAAATTTGAGCAATTGCAAAATAATAGTTTGCGTAGCGTTCCAACGATGGGAACCTTCAATCTCACCATAGGCAATCATTTTGCAGAGCACACATATACTCGCACATGTGAAAAGCGTTGCCAGCTCGCGTTGCTCGCTTCGTATATTTATATGGACATACGAGAGAAGAAAGCCCGTGTGTGCTCGCCGTTGGGCAGCATCCGGACGATCCAACAGCGCCGTGTTCCATCGCACCGTGAGTCCGTATCGTGTGCATTAAATTCAACTTCACCGCAGGAACCATTGGTCCGTGTGTGGTGCGTTTCGCATGCGTTGCATGCTCACACACACGTGCACACGCACTCAAGCGTGAAACTCTTTTGCGGTATTCTGAATTATATCGGCGTTTGCGTTTTAAGCCGACGTACCGTTTCGTCGTTACCCGTGCTTCATCGCGGTCCTTAAAAAATAAGAATGTCGGAGTCCACTTTGAGAGGCTGAAATTATTTTTTAACACCATGTGCAAAGATTTCCCCAATGTTCTTTCGAAGAAATTTGTAAATTGTCTTTCAATGCTAATGATAGCGGTGATGCTAATAACTATTATCGTGATTACAATCGACCACAATAAGGGTTGGGTGAGGTTTCATGAAGGAAGTTTTAAATCGAATAGGATGGTCGTGAAATTTGCATCGTTGGAATGCAACGAAAATTAATTCTTTCGCATTGATAACTTTGTTTTTGCTGATTTAGAATATGAAAATTATTTAAACGTGTTAACGTATTTATATGAAAGATTTACGACCTCAAGTTACAAAAAACAGTTTCAAATATCAATAAAATAGAAGAAATGAGGAAAAAAAGTCGTTGCATTCCAACGATGCAAAATTTGACGTTATCGAATAGGGCAAGAAGGGTCTTTGCAACTCAAGCTAGGGCATTAGTGATAGTAATAATAATGAAAAGATTTACAAATGAGCTAGGTCTTTATTACTTAATATTAGCCTTGCAATTGATTAATATAACTTTATATTAACCTAGGAATTAATTGGTAATAGTAATAATAGTAAGAAGATTCATAATGAGATCGTATTTATTTCTTTATATTAACCTTGCAATTATTTTATATAAATTTGTATTAACTTTGTACTAAGCAAGTAGGTAGTACCTAATATAGCTACTAGTACTAATTAGTGATAATTAACAATAATAATTGTAATAAGTAGCAATAATAATAACAATACGATTCATAATGAGATACGTCTTTATTGCGTATCATTTTTTTCTGATCAACAAAATTCTCAAAAATCGATGAATTATTCAATTCTCAATAATTCACTAAAAATCATATTTCCAGATCCTCAATATTTCTTGCTTGACTAATTGATTGGATTGAAAAAGTAAGTAGCCCGGTTATGGTTCAAAAGGCGATATGGAAGTTTGCATCGTTGGAACGCAACGGAATTTTAGGAGTCCGAACTTTTTTGGCAAGTTTGGGCAACGAAAATCCATAAAACATTTTTCTTACGATATTTACCGCAAATCTTCGGTACAAACAGTCAGGACAAGATTTCGAAGAATAAAGAAAATGAAGAAATGAAAATAATCCAAGAATTTTTGTTCCATTGCAACGATGCATACTTCAACATCGTTTCAAAAGATCGACATTTTGGGAATGGAATTACAGCGTTGAAGTTTGCATCGTTGGAATGCAACGAAAATACTTTTTTTTCCCTTATTTTTATTACAATCCGTTTTCTTGTAGATTGAGGTCATAGATCTCTACTGCGGTTGTGAAAAACGTTTGAGTGATCTTGGTAGTCCAAAGCAACGAAAAAATTCAAAAAAATACAGTATACAAAATGAAATTCCTTTGCATTTCAATGATGCAAACTTCAACATAATAGTTTTTATGGCACTTCGGCTACATCGGTAGTGCGCGAAAAGTTAGCTTCGGTGGAGAGACACAAGTAACCCGTGTCCACCTCGCTCGATCTTGGTCCACCTCGGGCTTCCCGTTACTATTCTCGTACCGGAGTCCCCGGCGGTTGCTGACGGGCGTAGTCCCGACATCGGCGAAGTCAGTTTCTCTATCCAACGGGGCTCTCTCTCTCTCCCTCTCTCTCTCCCCCCTCTCTCTCTCCCCCTCTCCCCCTCTCCTCTTCTCTCTCTCTGTCGCCGCTCTCTCGTCTCCCTTCAAGCTGTCGCACTCTCGAGAGCAAATATATCTTTGCTAAGAAAGAGCCCGCGAACGTGCTTTTTGCCTATAAAATGTATACGCGAGTCTTTGGATTTTCGCTCCCCTACTCTCCGTCCTTTCCACGCGGCTCCTTTTTTTTCCAATCGTCGAGACGCCTTGGCCCGCTAAATACGCGATGTCCTCCCGTTAAAAATGATACCACAGACTTCCGCAATCTGATCCTATCGCATTGCTGATATTTCGAACCAATTCTCGGCCGTGGATGAACGAACGATTTGAAGAATTCTTTTCTGAGGGCACTATTTTGTAGCGACGACGGAATTGGTTCGGTCTGTTTGGGTTTTGAGTCTTAAGTAGATGTCTTAAGAGCATAGACACCTTTTCATTTTTCACATTTTCGATAATATCGAAAAACCAGAACATCGGACCGCAAATGTGATGTTGAAAAAGCGATATCAGACTCGAATAATACCGGTATTTCGATATCAGAGTTAAAAGGATTAAAATATCATTATAATTGTTATTATTTCCATTTAAGACGGGAGCCTGAATTAGAAGGTCCGAAAAAGCGTTTTTCCGGGTTTTTTTTTAGAAGGAGGAAAACAAGTGAGCCCAGTGAACATTGAGGTATCTTTTCGTGTATATTTGAAATGTATAAAAAAAATGTTTCAACAGAAACAATAAATAACTGCAGATTTATCAGCATATTCTCAGGTTTGAGAAAAAAAGTGTTAAAAAAACACTTTAACATTTTACACTTTACTTTTCAACGACTTTTTAAATTCACTTAGAAGAGATTTTCAAACTGAAGAAAATAAACTTTGGTTTGATTCAATAGGTCGTTTAGTTTGTTTTTGCTAACACGCCCGCCAATGTGGAAAAATCGTGAACATGAAAACTGGAGAGAACGTGCTTCAAAGTTTTCAATACGAGGAGATATCAATATCGAATATCAATCGCTTCTCTGCTTTTGGCCTTGTATCTTCGAAAATATTTACAATCGGCCTCTGTAACTTTGTTAATATTGTAACGTTGCGTTACGATATAGAGACTATCCGAGAAAGGTGAGGTAAGCGGGCTGGCGTAGCTCAGTTGGTCAGAGCAGTCGACCGGCAATCGAAAGGTCCCGGGTTCGAATCCCGGCCCAGAAGCGCACCGCATTTTTTTCGGATAGTTCTCCTCAGTTTTTTCGGGGGATTATAAATGGCGCCCAACGTGGGGCCACGGCCTCAGAATAATCAAGATAATGATCGAATTATCGTTGATTGCCGTGGAAAAGAATCCCCTCCCTGAGATAAGAGTCTCATTGAGCTAGCCCCCTCCCTTCCCCTCAGGCCAGGACGGTCTGTAGTACCCCTTCCCCCGTCCGTCCCTCAGACAATCCCCGCGTCTGTAGTAGTTCCCGTTTGAGTAAAAATTTCGTAGTATTAGTCTTGAGTAAAAATTTCGAGTCGACCCTCCAGAGGCGGATCGACTCTGGCAGGGGGGTTTGTAACGTTGCGTTACGATATAGAGACTATCCGAGAAAGGTGAGGTAAGCGGGCTGGCGTAGCTCAGTTGGTCAGAGCAGTCGACCGGCAATCGAAAGGTCCCGGGTTCGAATCCCGGCCCAGAAGCGCACCGCATTTTTTTCGGATAGTTCTCCTCAGTTTTTTCGGGGGATTATAATATATTCTTGGATAGTTTATCTATCGACTTAAGCAATTAAAGAAATACGATTTTTCGGACCGTCTAATTCAGGCTCCGGCCTTAAGTTACCTTTACTTGTTTTTTTTTTACAACTTTAGATGTCCTCTGTTTTTTGTGGTCATTGTTTAAACAATCTCCATCCCGTTAATGAAAGTGACCATGCTGTTGCCTGCATGGCACAAGCTATGGCATTTGTTTGCATTCCGGTAGCTACTACTACGCTGACTGGCATAAAACGTCCTAGTTTTAATATTGCTTGTATAATCCTTATTTGTTTTGCATGAAAGTTCCTAATTTTTGTTTATTCAATTTATGGTGTATTGAATATATTTAAGAACACAGCAGAGTATGCTTCTAAATGTATAATAAATGATGATCTCAATAAAAGACGGTGATCATTAATCCTACGTTGACACACTGGGTCAGTTTGACCTGGACGAGTTTGAAACAAAATGCTCGCATTCGCAAAATTGAAAATTTTGGATGATTTTGAACAGCTCATTAATTTTATATTTTCCGAATTTTAATTATCCAGACATATTAAAAGAATGTTTGAAGTGTAGCCTTGATTTTTTTTTCAGTAAAAACCGACCGACAGAATGTTAATGGCAGGTGGGTGAAGTACTATCTGGGTCAAATTTTCCCAGTGTGTCAAAATCGTGGCCAAATATAAGTGTGCCAATGAAGGGTTATAAGTAGTGGTTTCACTTAGCTGTACACCATTAATTCTACAACTTCCATCTTTACTTTCAACCTTCTAACGTTTTTAATCGAGATTTCACAGAAATATTGGACAATATCGAAATACCGGTATACCGGTATTACAAATTGATAATATCGAAATAATATCGTTATTAGAAGAAACTCAGATAGTCCGAGCTCCAGTCGTAAGGTATTTGGGAAATATTGGTGAAATAAATGAAAGAACGTAGAAATCAATTGATTCGTTCTTATCTTGAGAGGCTGAATTCGTGAGGCATAAGTGGGATTGTTAGATGGAGAAATCTTTTGGATAAACAATATCTTTCTCTCTCTATCTCTCTCTCTCTTTTACACTCTCTTATTGTATTTTTTCTTCATTTTATCGTTTCCAAATGATTATTACTATTTTTTTTTAAATTTTTATTATTAATCTGAATCCTGTATTATTTCTCAATCTACATCGTTATTATTTTCATTTAGATCGGTTCTGTTATCATTGATATTATTACAGTTTTTTACTCTTCGCAAATTGAAATGGTTAATGCTGTTACCTCAAGATCCAATGCAGGCATGATAAAGCTTTCTCGTTCAATACGTTTTTCCTCGTTTTCATTCGTAATTCGTTTAATTTTAGTTAGCAATTCGCGACTCTCCTTATGCTGAGATTGCTTCCACTTCTTCGTATTTTTCTTGTATGATAGCTTTTTTTATTTATTATATTCTTGTGTAATTGCATCTGTTATTATTTCTAATGCGTATCATCTACTACTATTCATACATACAGTGGAACCTCGATTATCCGAATCAATTGGGACCGAGACTAGTTTGGATAATCAAAAGTTCGGATAATCGAAACGTGGGTTTTTTGGGACCAGATCATAAACAACACCTTTTTACATAAAAACAGTACATACATATATACTAAAATTTGACAAACATATTACCGTTGAAATATATATACATATTTTTTTTTAAACACCTGAAAAACGTCGCATGTCTTTTTTATATTTTTTTAAAAATAAAATCGTCCATTTTTAATTGACGAACGGCTGTAACGCGTTTTAGAGCAGCTAAGTCTCGCAGCCGTTTGAGAAGGAGAAGTTGCGTTGGGTTGCTCATTGTTGCTCACGGCGGTCGCAGCGAGAAACAATGTATCTTTCGCGCCAACGTTCGGGTAATTGAGCGTTCGGATAAACTAAGTCATCGTTCGGATAATTGAGGGTTCGGATGATCGAGGTTCTACTGTACTACTATTGGCTTTAGTGTTCTCTGGTTTATCCCAAAGTTCACTAGGGCACCATATTTCCCTCGTTTTCTATCCCCCCTTCTGTACCTCTCTCTTCTAAGATTCTTGAGCGAAACCGAAGCCTTGATCTTCCTCAAATGCATTAATTTCCAACAAATTCTTCGTAGCTTATAAAAATGGAGTTGCGAAAATGATTTTCAAAAATTAATCTCACGTCGGGGCTTTCAATTGTCATCTGTGTAGCGACCGTGGGATTAAGCCGTTATCACGCGTCCGTCAATTTGTTTACATCGAAATATCAATCAACCGTCAAGGTTTCCTTCCATTAACTCCATCGACGGATCTAATAGCGGCGCGCACGGATTAAATTCTCTTTCATCCGTGACCTATGAAAGATTATTAAACTGCGAGAGAGTCACGGGCGTGTTTAACCGAGCTTGTTCCACCTGGCGAGAGCGTTGTATTGAGTCGGTACTTTAATTGGACGCGGCATTCCAATCCCCGCCACGTGTACACGTGACGTGCCTTCCGCTTGTATTCTTTCTACTCTGGTGAATCATTAGAAATAAATTAGAGACGATTTATGCACGCTCGAAGAAGGAAAATACAAGTTTATTCTCTGTTGACACTCTCAACGATCTTCATCGCGTAAAGCCATGTTTGATTCCTAATTCTCGTCTACAGGAATTTTTTTTTTTTTTTTAAGCGAATTTGAGAAATACTCTCAGGTTACATCGAGATTTTTCGTGCCTAGTTTTTGTGTTTGAACAATAAAAAAATAAAGAGTAAGAAAAATATCAAATTCCCAAATGAAGACCCGTAATTGTCTTTTTTCCTCGGTGATAAGAAACGGCTTGCAATCTTCGAGATCATCAACATTGACGTTTAGAGATTTCCCCGAAACCCACAGTCTGATGACGTTGAAGTTTGCATCGTTGAAACGCAACGAAAGTTAATTTCGTTTAAATTGCACTATTTTTTGGTCGATTTTGGCTGTGAACATCGATCAAACGTTTGTGCGTTTTATTTATTAGAGATTTACGACCTTCATTTGGCAAAAAAGGCTTTGAATAATGATAAAACTGAAGAAATAAAAAAATTATGAAAACCATCGTTGCGCTCCAACGATGGAGACGTTAATCTCATGTTTGGATAAAGTTTCGAAAAGCCCATACTGCCGATTTATTTGGATTTTCGTCAACTCATGTATTTTGACCCGCTGATCACGAATATCACAGTGAAAATACTCGCATATTTGATTTTGAAGGTCAAAACTCACAAAAACTGATTTTTTAAAAGTATTTCTATTTTATTTTAACAAATGTTGATCTTAGAGAAAAATATTTCCTATAAAAGTTGTAGCGTATAAAAAGATTGATTATTGATGTTCTATACAGGTTTTGTCTAAAATCATTCTGTTTCGAGAAAAATAGGATAAAGCTTCACTATGTACATTTTGCTAAACCTCATTAGTTTCGATATTATCTACTTACGCACTTTTACGCGGGAAGTTTGGAGGTTAGTCTCTAAACCCTAACCAATGCAAACAAAAAAGCAAGAAACAAAATAAAATACAAAAAAGCCTAAAATAGAATAAAATATTTTTAAAAAAACACAAAAAAATACTAAAAAGCAAAAAATAAACATGCCTTTCAAGACTAAACTCCAACCTTCCCGCAGTAAAGTGCGTAACTAGATAATATCGAAACTAATAGATTAGCAAAATGTACTTATTGGAGCATTATCTCATTTTTCTCGCAACAGAGTGGTTTTAGACAAAAAACGCATGGAGCATAAAACATCAATCTTTTTATAGGTTACATCTTTTGTAGGAAACATTTTTCTCTAAGATCAACATTTATTAAAATAAAACAAAATTTTTTCAAAAACCAGTTTTTGTGATTTTTTATCTGGATAATCAATTTTACGGGTATTTTCACTATCATATTCGTGATCAGTGAATGAAAATACATGGGTACACGAAATTCCAAATTGATCGGCTGTATGGGCTTTTCGGAACTGCACCCGTTTGCATCGTCTCAACGAAAATTCTTTGTCACTTTTTTATTTCCTCATTTTCGTTTTCACCCAAAACCCTTTCTTACATATTTGAGCCGAAGGTCTTTAATAGGGATCCTGAAAAAAGTTTAAGTGATTTTGGAGGCCTAAATTTATCAAAGCAAAAATTGGGCCCGGAACTTTCGTTGCGTTCCAACGATGTAAACTTCAATATCGTGTTTACGAATGTCCACACCGGGGCCCTGTAGCTCACGAGGTCGACCCAGATTGAACCTGGTCTTCGCAGTCTAATACTCGGCATTGTCTTCGCGTAACTGCATCTCGTGGATTGCTCGAACGAGTGCGCAAGATGCGCAGGATTATATTCCACGGCTCTGAATGCGCTTCTCTCCGGCAAGCCAGTGATAAATTTCTACTTGCATCACGCACACACACACACAGACGCACGTTTGAAAGAACAACTCGAGAATATACACGAATGCCCAGTGGTACTTATCCTCTGGAAACACAATAGTAAAGATGTTTCTTTGCAATCGAAAACTGCACTGGAATACTTCCAGACACACCGAGATAGTATTTACCGTTGTAAAATCTCGCGTCGAGAAATTTACTGTTGTCAACAGTTCGATGTTGAAAACTTTGGATAGCTTGAAAAACGTGACTACACAATGTTTGAGACTATCATTCAATGTCGTTTTGTGTGTCTCGTATTTTTCGGATTTTCAGTACAAGAGCTGTTTGGATACAAAATCATTTTGGTCTGGATCTTTTGTCGCTGGAGATTTGAAAGAAGGATGTGTTGGGTCAGGTAGAAGGACATGGTATCGAAGTTTTTTTGCCGGTTGGATTTTCAGAGCCAAGATATGGAGAACAAAAATTAAGCAATTAAAAAATGATCATTCTCGTTGCATTCCAACGATGCAAACTTCTATCTCACAGAAGATAAAGGACTTTGGAATGAGGATTTTTCAATCCCTGTATTTTACCATTCACTGGTCACTAAGTATTTTTATGCACTAATTAATTTTCGGATTATTTTTTATTAATATCCTTTTTTTTCGTACATTGAGGTCGTTGATCTCCAATATGAATACGAAAGAACGTTTGAATGATCATCGTAGCCTAAATCAGCTGAAGAAAAGTGATGATATTGGAGTTAGCATCAATGGAACGCAACGAAAGTTTGGTAACCCATTTCTTTTTAGCACAGCCCTTCAAATTCACTCAAGCGTTTTTCAAGCTCTTTATCAGCGATCTTCGGCTTTAATATGTAAGGCGGGAGCTTAAATTAGAAGGTCCAAAAAAGCGTTTTTTTTTAAATTTTTTAGAAGTGAACAATCAAGTGACCCCAGCGACTCCATTGAGGTATCTTTTCATATATATTTGAAATGTATAAAAAAAATATTTCAACACGAAACAATAAATGACTGCAGATTTATCAGCCTATTCCAAGTACGTCTTGCCACTGCAGTCCCTAATCAGCGAGAAAGATGCAGCTCATAATTCTTGACTGAAACAAAAAAAAGCAACAAAATATTCAATTGTCATATTTTTCGTCTGAGTGAATTAAGAAAAAGCTGAAAAAATCGTGAAATTACAACTTTTCTCAGGTTAGACAAAAAAATGTGTTGAAATAAAAACACCTTAACGTGCTATAAAAATAATTTTAAAAGAATTTTTCAACGCCTTTTTTAATTCACTTAGAACAGATTTTCGTACTGAAGAAAATAAACTTTGGTTTGATTCAATAGGTCGATTAGTTTTTTTTGCTATAACGCCCGCCAATTTGGAAAAAATCGTGAAAATGAAAACTGGAGAAAACGCGCTTCAAAGTTTTCAATAGGTGGAAATATAAAAAAAAATATCAATCGCTTCTCTGCTTTTGACCTTGTATCTTCGAAAATATTTACAACTGGCCTCTGTAAATTTGTAAATATATCCTTGGATAGTCTATCTATCGATTCAAGCAATAAAAAAAAAACGATTTTTCGGACGTTCTAATTCAGGCTCCGGCCTTAAGAAACGATGATGGACGATAATGAAAATGAGGAAATAAAGAAGAATTTTCGTTGCGTTCCAGCGATGGAAACTTCAACATCGTGAAATATAAGGAATTAAAAAACAAAATTGCGTTGCATTGCAACGATGCAAACTTTGGCATGATAAAAAAAGCCAAAGGAAAAAATACAAGGACCGTTATTTTCGCCGGTGATCGTTACTCGTTGCATTGACTTTCAATTATTTTCTTCGCGCACTGCACGCGGAAAAAAAACTGCTTGCCTCATCGATGCTGCGTTTGTCGGGCGATTTTTTAAAGAGTAATTACGAATAAACATATGGCAGGAGTGAACGGAGTATTGTTCCTTTCGACGGAACGAGCTCGAAGGCGACGAACGCATCGCCGATGTGCATGGACCAGAATTGCACATGCAAGCGTCGAGGCTGCATAGAGAAGCGTGATTATTCTCGCGTATGCCAGTCCAACTGTTAGGCGCGAGCAATATTCGTCGCATGCACTCATGAGAAAGGTCGTGACGGCTTATTCGAATGGCCTCCAACGGCTTCGTCGTGTGTGCGTACTCCCTCCGTGCTCATTTAATAGATACATCTAGTGCACAACGAGATTTTTCAATTTCTCATTGACAATAATTGACTCGTGTAAATAGGCAAAGAAAACGAGGCTTCGCCATTATGTCAAACAAAACGCTTCTTCATTGACAATTTCAGGACACGCTGACCTTAATGGCGGAGATATCTTAGGCGAGAAAAACACTGCTGATATTCATGATTTTTTTTAAAGATAAGATTTCTTCTCCATTATTAAAATAAGGGTATGTTTTATTACTACTATTGGCTGTTACATCGTATTTTTTTAAAATTAATCTTTAAAAACGGGTTGCGGCGGATGTTATCAGACGGCGTGACGCGTAGCGTCGGCGGGATTAATCGGAACAACAAATCAACAAAGGACTTTCTTTCATTAGCACTCAAACGCAGAATGTGGACCAAGAAAAAGTGAGAAATCTTGAAAATCGATTAAATGGTACGCTTTGAAACAGATTGAATTTTCCGAAAATAATGGTTAATTTTGCAATTTTTTTTTTTCAGTTTTTAAAAATATTTACGGTCATGTTTTGGGCAATAAGGTTAGAAAGATTTATACCAAATTTCATGAGAATCGGTCGATTAGTTTTTTGACTATACGTCACGCCAGTTTCGAAAATGCAATTTAAAAACCATGCAATACCTCCGCCATAAAATAGAGAATAAAAAGAAATACCATGTAACAGCCACACGTAGTAATAAAACATACCCTAATTTGGCATGTTCGTAGAATGGGTAAAAATAGGCGACATGTACTTTTTTTTACATCTGCGGAACCCGATTTTTAAGGGTTCAAATGTACCCTCGAAAATTGGGGTGTTTTTCATCGATAACGTTTTCGACGAAACGAAAAAAATTCAAATCGCAACAATGTTTATTTTTTCGTGTACGATACATTGGAGATGAGAACGATAACGTTATCGACGAAAAACAAAAAAAAACCCTATTTTCGAGAGTGCGTTTCACCACTTAAAAATCGGGTTTCGAAGATATAAAAAAAATACGTGTCGCCTATTTTTATTCATTTCACAAGCATGCCAAATTTCATCGAAGGTGGAGAGATCGACCTCGCAACCTTTCCTTGTAAGTCCCAAAAATAGTGAAGAAATCCTTCCTTTTTTCAACAAAGTAATGAAAATCCGGAAATTTTTTCCTCGCCTAAAGGTACCTCCCCCCTTAAATGTCATAAAATGAGGATTATTCGAGTTTATATCGATAGGTAACAGTTTTACCGGAGTCAAACGAGTTCCTACTGTTTGTTTGTAAAGTTTTACTGGAGTCAAAGGGAGTAACAGTTTTACCGGAGTCAAGCGAGTTCCTACTGTTTGTTTGGCTTTCTGACAGTCGTGTAAGATAAATTCCTCGTTATCAACAATCGTGTGAAATTTTGATATTCAATTCTCAGCAACATTTTTCTATAGTAATTCAGCTTTTTATTTTATCCAAATGATCTGTGTCGAGTCCCAAACCGTTTCAGAGTCCTCCAGTTGGAAGACGAGTTGGATACATGACGTTGACGTTTGCATCTTCTAAATGCACCGTACTTTTTTTTTCTTTCGTTTCCCAAATTTCCTTTGGCAGATTGGAGCTACGAAAAATTACGCAAACAATTTTCAATATTCTTAGTTGGCGATCTACAATTTAAATCTGCAAAATATGATTTCGGATAGTAATGAAAATTAAACAAAAAATGAGATTTTTCGTTGCATTCCAAAGATGAAAGCTTTAGACATCATTTGGATGTCTGGTCAGGACGTTGGTGTCATCCCCGCCCATTCCCGATTGAACAGAAATTGATTCTCTGCAACTTGATTGCAATGCAACAATACAATCTTCATCGTGCTTGGTGAGAGGCTCCGCAAATTTGCTGGACAATGTGGAAAAACTTACCAGTACAATGGACGCAAAAGTGTCCCCGTAAGAGGCATTTCCCAATCGTTGCAACGCGCATATTCGCCAAAGTGAAAATACTTGTCAACGCGTACTACTTCGAGCCTCGGCGCTTCTGAAGACACTACTACATTGTATGTGCATTGTCTAGTAGCGGCGTTAATTGCGTCTTGGGAAAGCATCAGAATGCATTTGCATCCTCTCTATTTGCGGTAGCCGAACGTGGGGTGGCTAAGGCAAGCATCAGATAATACTTACGTATGGATATACTACTGTGTCCAAAAAATAAGGTGACATTTGAATTTAAACTGCGCGCGTCGAAGGATTTGGAGAATTATTTTTTTTTAGGTTGGTAGTACTGTCAGTGACATCTATGTCAAATTTACATGTCAAAATATTCATTAGTGTTTGAGATACGCGTCGTTTTGTGAGCTGCTAAAAGTGAGTTTTTCGTTTTTTACGATGTCGAAATTTGTTAAGCAAAGAATTTGCATTAAATTTTGTTTGCGGAATCAATTTTCTGCTGCGGATACGTTTCGCCAAAAACTCAACCCATATCGTTCCGCAACCACCGTATTCACCTGATCTGGCGCCGTGCGACTTCTGGCTGTTCGGCAAGCTCAAAAGATCGCTCCGGGGACACCGTTTTGATACGATACAGGAGATTCAAGCCGCAGCGAAGAGGGAGCTGAAGGCCATCCCGGAAAGTGACCCAATCAGTGTTTCGAAGATTGGGAAATCCGTTGGCATAAGTGCATTGCATCGGGAGGGGATTACTTTGAAGGGGATGAAATTGATTTGGAAAAATAAATAAAGAATTTTCGAAATAAGTACAATGTCACCTTATTTTTTGGACACAGTAGTAATAATGAAAATAATCTTATCGACATGACAGCTTTCCATGTAGCCCTTGCGTCACAATGTACAACATCGTGTGCTACCTGACTTAAGGTAGTACGAGCGCGCAATTCTGTTTTCTATAAATTTTGTTCAAATTTTAACCAGACATTGTTCATATCATTATGCATGTTTGAGTGAAATTTCAGAACAGTCTACTGTTTAGATTGGGAGATAATGAGTTTTGAAATTGCAAATTTAACACTGCAGGGTCTGCATTGAAATTTAGACAGAATAATTTTCCGTAAAAAAATGTTTGTCCCCTATAATAAGAAGACATATGCCAACACCACAGAGCAGTATTGTTCAATATTTCGGGAACAAAAAATTATCGTGTTCCTAAAGTTAAAAATATTCTCATAAAAAGATATTTGCATTATAAATATTAATATTATATATTGTTTATGTTATCTTCGTTTACAAATAAAATTGTCGGTTCATTCATAGCTAATTAAAAACTTTGTTCGATTAAAAATTACTTCCAAATAAAAATGTGTTGCGGTATTATTTTAAATATGCCGCGCAAACTCACGTCATTGGATACGTGGAACGATGCGGTGTTGGCATGTCTTCTTATTATAGGGGACAAATATTTTTGGCGGAAAATTATTCTGTTCAAATTTCAATGCAATCCTGCAGTGTTAAAAGTTGCAATTTTAAAACCCATTAGCTCCCAATCGAAATAATCGACTGTTCTGAAATTTCACTCAAATATGCATAATGATGTGAACAATGTCTGATTAAAATTTGAACAAAATCTATAGAAAACAAGATTGCGCGCTCGTACTACCTTAAGGCCTTATACACGCGAATTCGCCGATTTTCGAAGGTTCTTTTCTAAACGCGGTTAAACAAATGACGCATATTTTGACAACATTTTATTAACAGATCATTTGTGCACATGGTTGAGTATATGTAAAAAAAATCAGAAATATTAACAAATTGCGGAGATATAACATAATAAAGAAATGTATTTTTTTTGCGCGCGCGTTGATGGTGAAAGTTCTCGGCATCGATGTGAGTGTCTGAAAAAAATAAACATATTTATAATTGCATTATGAATGTATCTTTAGTATGAACCAACAATATTATTTAAAAAAAATTATTATAATAAAAATTCGAAACTTAAAATTTTTTACTCAATTTTCTGTCGGTATTTTATTTTTTATATTTTTTTGTGTCATTGAAATTTTTGTTTCTGTGGATCACACGATAGGAGATAATACTAAGAATATGTTATAAAAATTTAAAAGCGATATGAAACTTCGTTCAAGAGTTAGAATTTTCACAAGGGTCAAAAAAGTGAATCGTGGAAAAATGGCTCTGAAGTTGGCGGTCGGGCACGCCTCACGGGATCCATTATAAATGCAATCTCACCTTATTTTTGGAATTTTTCAATTCTGTAAAGCTTGAAATATTCCTAACCGTTCAGGATAATGGAAACAAAAATAACTAAAAAATGAAAAATTTTGAAATTTTTCGCGTACGTAAGGCTTTAAGTGGACAAAAGAGAAAGAGAGATGAAGAATACAAGATAATCACAGTATCAAGTATTATCATCATTCCTCCGAGTTCTATTTCGATTATTCTTATTTTTATTGCTATTGAGGAGCTGGCGAACAAAACCGGACTTGTCAACACTACGTTGAATTTTTTTTTACTTCATTTTTTGGTGCCTAAAAAGTGCCTTCCTGCTTGAAACGGCAGTTTTTGACAAATTTTGGAGTGTTCAGAGCTGGATTTGATAAAAAATATTTCGGTAGCTAATAAAGGTGTGCTTGAAGGGCACGAAAAAAATTAAATAAATTGACGTAGTATGGACAAGTTCGGTTCTGTTCGCCTGCTCCTCTATTATGGTACACTTGATATCTCAGTTGCGATCGTGAATAAATTTAAACCCAGGAGTTTGATCCTTCGATTTTTTTTTGCTCTTCAAGACAACTCAATTCTTGATCGCTCGAACTTCCACTTTTCAAATCGCATGTTTAATAGGGTGGCAAAAATGTTTGTGGCTCGTTGAAATCGACTAGGAGGTTTCCATTTTTTGGGCAAGTGCAGCGTTTAAATGCAATGGAATTTTGTTAGTTCTCAAAATTTATTCTCGCCGATTTAGGTTTTCATTTTTTGGGAAAGTGCAGCGTTGAAATGCAATGGAATTTTCTTAGTTCCCCAAATTTATCCTGGCCGATTTAGGACACGTAAATCACTCGAACGTTTTTTTAAAATCCTCATTAGGGATCAACAACCTGAAAACGTGAAATGAAAAGGTGGATAAAAATAAAAACAAAGAAGAAAACGATAAACATAACATTTTGTATGATATTGGAGTTTGGATCATTGGAACGCAACCAAAGTCTAATGGATCGATTTTTTTGTTGTTGCAAATCTGGGCTACGGAAAACACTCAACCATTTTTGAGGACTCTCGTAAGAAATCTACAGTCCGAACTTGCAGGATACAATTTTCGATGATGAAAAAAATAAAGAAATAAAAAGACCATTTTGAATTTTCGCTGCATTTCAACGTACCTATTTCAACATAGTAATTTTATGGCTTTTAAAGTGTGCAAAATTCGGCAGCATACTTTTGCGACCCTTCTCTTCTTGATATGATCTTGAAGTTTGCGATGTTGGAATGCAACGAAAATTCTTCTGTTTTTTTTTTCAATGTTTTTATTATCCGAATTCTTATCCTGCAAACTTAGGCTGTACATTTTTCATAAGGATTCCAAAATACGATTGAGCGATTTTTGTAGTCGAAATTCGCTAAAAAAAGTTCGGTCTACTAAACTTTCGTTGCGCTGCAACGATGCAAACTTCAATATAACTTCTTAATAACATTTCGATTTCGTCATTATCAATATAATACGCGAATTCTTGGATATTTCGATTTTTACTCGATCATCGTGAATTTTTTATTTTTATCGTTGGATTAGAATAACTTTTTTCAATTGCCCAAATATTCGTTTTTGGCAGATTTAGGCTACGGAAATCCTCATCAGAGATCTACAAGCCGAAACTGCTCCCGAAACCCGAAACTGCAAAAAAAAGTTGGATAATAATCAAATCAGAGAACAAAAAAATTAAATTTCTTTAATTTTCCATTGTACCAAATTCCGCAAATTATTTTCCAACGCTGCTCTTCTTAAAAATATCTCGATTTCGTAATTATCAATATTGCACTCGAATTCTTGCACATTTCGATTTTTACTCGCTCATCATCATATTCAATTTTCATCGTTGGGTTAGAAGAACTCTTATCAATCGCCCAAGTTTTCGGCCGATTTAGACTACGGCAATCGCTCAATACTCTTTTCTCCCAAATTCTTATGAAACCTACGATTTCAAGTAGGAAAAAATGATTTCATAAAACAACAAAAACAAAGTAATAAAAAAATTCGCTACATTCCAACCATGCAAATTTCAATCATGGCATTATGCCTAAGGAAGTATTAAATTCCAAAATATATTGAAGCTGCATGCTCTTATCGATCTGATAACAGTAATAAATTTTCAATCCGCCCAAGAGGAATTTGCAGACGGGCTTTATCACAAAAAATCGCTTACTAAAATACAAATAGCCAATTGTCCGTCCCTACCGTTGATACGATCGATTTACGGACGGGCAAAGTCTCGTAGTAACGAAATTCCGATTCGGTCGAAAATCCCGGGAGCGTAGTCCCGTTTGTCCGGGCCTCTACTGCTCTTTGTCGCGCTAGAACCGTCGTTTTATTATTCATCTCCGTGTACATACGCACACGCACACCAATGAATTTCTATATAGAACGTTTCAGAACGGATGGACGAACTCCGCGATGAGATGCGAGACGCTTTGACCGCGCTCTCGATCCCAAAGCGAGAAAGTAAAACACAGACTCGAAGAGTGCGCGCGGTCTCGTTTGTGACGCAAAGTCCGGCGGAAAGCTTTTGGCCCGGGTCCAGTCGGCGAAAGAAAGAGAGTGACGATGGAGGGGTGAGAAAGGAAAAGAAAGAGGGAGAGAGAGAGGGAGAGAGAGAGAGAGAGAGAGAGAGAGAGAGAGAGAGAGAGAGAGAGAGAGAGAGAGAGAGAGAGAGAGAGACAGAGAGAGGATATGAGGCCTCCCATTTAAAAGCGCGTATATAAATACGCGTGAACGTCTCACGACAAATGTAGAGACCCAAATCTCTTCTACCCTCATCCATGTCGCACGGATTTCCGAATTTCAGTTCGTCCGCAGAGAAACGCAAGATCGCCACTTCTGGCCACATCCTCCCAGCAATTTTCCATTGAGATTGTCATATTTTGGCCATTAACGCCTCCAATGTACCGTACATTGGAGGTCATGATGTACCGTAAAATGGGGTTACTTTGATCAGGTTTTGGAATTTTTTTGTAGGTGACTTTTTTTCTTAAAATCCTGAATTCTAACTTTTTTTGCTCTAATAGGACAATCCGTCCTTTGACTATTAAATCTATAAGAGAGTCAAGCCCAACCACCCCTCCGGAATTTTATATATATATTTGTTGAGTGTCAAAGTAACCTCGAGTGTGGGGCTTCTTTGACAAGGCATTGAAATGCAACTTATGCCAAAGATTAAAGGTTACTTTGACGTGATTTTTATTTTTTTAAATTAATATTTTATGCATTATACATGGAATTAGATGAAACAAACGATTTTTTACAATCAAACTGTCATCTTTATTAAGGAAACATTTTACATAAAAATATTAAGTACCTAGGGTACTATTATAGGCCCTTAATCAGTCTTATAATTATCATTGAGATCGGAACAAACTTGAGCAACATTACAATCAACGTTAGCAACATTATCATAAACTTCAATAACAAATTTAAATGCGCACACATTTAAACCGTATTTTGGCGCCCTGTTAAAGTAGCCCCAACAACTATCAATACTTACCGTCAATTTAACCTTGTTTTACGGACACATGTTCAGTCGCAGAAATAATATGATGTTGAAGGTTGGAGGTTTGCATTGTTGGAATGCGATGAAAATTATGGTGGTGAAGTTTGCATCGTTGCAGTGCAACGAAAATTCTTCTTTCTTTGCAAGAGATCTGCAGGATCTTTTTCGCAGATTTAGATCATACATACCTAAAGAAGCGATTTAAAAAATTGTCGACAGCTTTGGGTCCAGATATGCCAAAAGAAATTTGAGCAATTAAAAAATGATCATTTTCGTTGCATTCCAACGATGCAAACTTCAATAATTTTTTTGAAAATTAATATTCCTGAATTCCTTCACTTTCTTTCCGCAGATTTTGCCTATAAAAATCCGTCAATCATTTTTCAAAATGCTTTGCGATCTACAAACTAGTATAACTATACAAAAAAATATTTTCTGTCCTAATGAACATGAGGAAATCGAAAAATAAAAGAAATCTGTCGTTCTTTTATTTTTTATTTTATTCGTTTTTATTTCAGTTTCATTTTATGCATTCAAATGTTTCAAACTTCAACACCATGAAATAATGCAATAAATTGATGTAATCAAGCGTTGCACTCGATTAACGTAACTAAGTCAATATAGAGAAATTAATAGCTGTCAAAAGAAAGAAGCTCCATATATGACATTTATTTCCGAAGCGTTACGGTTTTTTTTGGGTCCTCTCAAGTGATTTGTATTGTGTTCATCTGTATGAATTATGCAATAATTTGGCACTGCACAGTTTATGCATACAGGAACATCAATGATTCGTGCGATCAGAAACCACGAGAAAAAGATTTAAATAAAGGTTGATACTTCTTTCTTATGACCATTCGATTTTTTGTATTTGCTTTTTTTATCACCGATCGATTTTCAAACTTGTTGATCATTAATCGATTTTTCACTCTTCTTTTCGATCATCACGAGATTATTGTATTTTTTTTCTTCGACATTTATACTGCCCTCATTCGTGAAACAAAGCAGGGGCACTCCCCAATCCCCTCGTTACATAGAGTACGGAAACGATTATTCCCTAAAACGTATACAGCGAAAAAAGTATAGACATACGAGCAAGGTACAGAGAATGGCGATTCGCTGCTGTAATTTCTTTCGTAATAATGGACAGAAAATTAAAGCCTTCCGAGCACGAGGAGGTCATAAAATTAAACGAAATATTGTGAGAATGGTCGAAAGAGTATTGGAAGAAAAAAAAATTGCTAGCCCATCATCACCGTTAGGAAGACCATTTCGGATCAAACGTCGTGGGCCTAGACAGGGAAGGCAAAAAAACAGGATGAGAAATCGTAAAATGCAAATTTAATTGACAATTGGGATCATTTCGAAGCAAGCCTGCGTATGGATTAGGGCTAACGATACGTATTAGTTTAAACGTGATAAATATTTATAATACACGTAATCGTATCGGCGATGTATCAAGGCTTGCACGTCTACTTACCAGCCCCCCACCACACACACAGTGTCCTGTTATGGATGGATAATCCTGCAACTGTCGATAGCCCAGATCATGTCCTGCTATATGCTGGAATGTCAGCTTAGTAAAAGTCTCACGGTTTTCAAGATAAAAATCGTCTGCTTCTGGTTTTTCGCATGCCATTTCTACAAATGATAACTTTTTTGACCCGGTAAAAAAAAATACTCTTTGTTTGGGTTTGTTTTATCTAGAAAAATCTTTTTAACCTTAAATGTTAAGGAAACTATGAAAAAAGATCTTATGCAGAATTTTTATACAAACCAATTCGAACATCTGACTTTGATAGCCTGCGGTGTAAAAAAAAAAATGTACTACGCATATCGTGCCAGTTACTTTAAAAAGTTGCTTAGTTATTGTCGATTCATAATATGCGAAAAAGCATGCGAAAAACCAAAAACAGATGATGAAAAAAAAAAAACAATAGCATAAAGCTCGAAATCTCGAAAATCGTGGGTCTTTTACTAATTTTTCAGGATGTGTATTGCCTTATATATACCCTTTTCAGGATGGTACTTAATTTTTTACTTAATATTATTGTTGATATTGGCAACAGAACGGACCTTAAAATTACCTTTAGGTAGACATACCTACTTTTACTTAATTTCAAGTCACGATGATGTTGGGTATCGAGTACAATAGACCACTCATTTGGCGAGGTTGAAGTTTGCATCGTTGAAGTGCAATAAAAATTAATATTTCTGAATGACCCCAATTTCTTTTGCCTACAATTTTTTGAGCTTTAGCGATCTACAATATAAAACTATAAAAAAGATATCTATAATAATAAAAATGAGGAAAATAAAATGTAAAATGAACTTTCGTTGGGTTACGACGATGCAAACTCCAACGGTATCTCATTTGAGGAAGGTCCTAGAATCCGAATGTCTTCATAATAATATTTTCTCATGTGTGTATGAGGAATATATACCTATATATATTACCCATACATATATGAGAAAATGTAGCCATACGTATGGACCCATACACCCTTACACACCCACGCACACGCGTTTTTTTTTCTTTCCGACCAGCGCAACACTCGTTGCATACGAAATGCATAGAATCGGAGGGAGGAAGTGACGATCCAACGTGTTACATAGGCACCGCGAAGTTTCGTATGCGGTTGCTTTATACACACGTGGCAGTCAGGACGACGGAAATGAAACGAATATATATATAGCGATAGTGCCAAAGATCTTGCTCATTCTCTCTCTGCTCTCCCTCTCGTCTCTCATGCGCACTCTGCACGAACTTATTCTCTCCCACAATTTTACTGCTCCGCTTCATGTTTCTGGCATTGCTCGCCATTCGAATTGGGTCACTCATTCGAGTCGCTCGTACGTGCACGCACGTGTACACACCTTTTCACAGCACTTCCACTTGCGTAGGGCTCTGCGCTCAATTACGCGATCTTTCCAGGCTCGCTATGATTTCGTGGGCGCTGGGTGAGTTTTCTTCTCGGGTCTGCCAACCGGCACGGTCGAATGCGACCGCACGTGATTTTGTCTTCCGAGTGTGGGAGGCTTTGCAGTATCAGGGCTCGATTTGATAGATTCGGTATGAATTCGGAAGTCATCAACAAGTTTTCTCATTTTTTACAACCAGAATTTTATTTTTTGGTTTTGGAGCATGGAACTCAAAAAATCAGACTTCATGTCTCAAATATTTATCCTGAATAATGCAACGTAATGGTAGCTTTTATTCCGAATAAAACAATATTTATGACGTTGGAGTTTGCATAGTTGGAATGCAACGAAAATTAATTCGTTTTAATTGATAGAACAAAATTACGCCGTTTGGGCTGTGGTAATTATTCGAACGTTTTCACATATTTTTATTAGACATTTACGACCTCAATTTGCAAAAAGAAGAATTTCGATAATGTAAGGGAAAGAGCGTTAAGGTATATAATAGAGGTGCTTCGGATTGAGGTGTCAAAATGGCCAAAAATCTGCCTATTTGATGAAATACGAGCAATTACAAACGGAATCCTGTCGAATGGGGGGAATAAAAATAGAGAAAGTTGTAAGGGACATGGGAATAGAAGAAACAACAACAATGATAAGGGAAAAAAGAGAAGTGGAAAGAATAGATGAAAGGATAAAAGAAGGATTAGAAAACTTAAAAAGGACATTTTAAGGAAAACGAACAAAAATAAGAAAATCAACGTATACTGACGAATACAAATACACTGTGGAAAACGAAAAAAGGCCATAGGAATACTTGGAGGAAGAGGGAGTAAAGGGAAGGGATAAGGAAATGTGGACGAGATTAAGATGCGAAAACATTGGGAGGGCGGGAAAGAGGGGGGGGGGGGGGGGGAGGATGGAAGTGCAGGATTTGTAAAGAAGAGAATGAGACGCTGGAGCATCTGTTAGTATGCGAAAAAGCCTGGAAGATGGTAGCGGAAAAAACAAGAAAGAAAGCAGAGGAGTGGATGCAAGGGATGGATAATTTGGCGATAAAGGGAGAAATTATAAATATGTTGGGTGGAAAGATACAAAAAGGGATATACGAGTATTTTCGGGAAATAGTGGAAGTGTGCAGAAATATGTGCAAGGAGGAAGAGGGAGGAGAAAGAGATGAAGGGGCGGATTAAACTAACAAGGAACATCTCTCAGGTGTCGTCCTTCGATTTTGTTGAAACATATATGTTATGAAGCATTGAACACTAAGCGACACGTATTTTTTTTTGTCAGCGGAAAAACAGTTTTAAGGGGTGATTCACTCCTTAATTTTTTTTGCGATAACTCTCTAGTGGATTTTTCATCGCTTCGAATTAGAAGAATTTTCGTTTTTGTTTAATTGACATTCCTTCCTTCGAGGGCTGGTTTCGCCCCTTAAGATCATTTTGCCGCTGAAAAAAAAAACTTGTCCTTTAATTTTCAATACTTCATAACGTATATAAGTTTCAACAAAATCGAAGGACGACACCTGAAGGATGTTCCTTGCAAGAAAAAAAGAGAAACGTTAGATAGTGACAAAGGAAAGAGTATGCAGAGTGGAAAATATGTTAAGGTTAAAATATAAGAGATAAGTTAAGATGTGAGAGAAATAATAACATTGTGTAAAAAACTTGTTAAAAAAGTTGTGCAAATGAAACTCGATTTGTATGATTGACCTTCGATCACGATAAAAATAAAGAAATGGAAGATTTCAGAAATGGAATCATTGCATTCCAACGATGCAAACGTCAACGTCGTCAATATTTTACAGTTGAATTTTAATTCACCAAAAATGTTTTTGCCGAAAAGATCTATTTTCGAATAGGAATTATACGGATACAGCGGACTTTTTTCGTTTACTCGATCATTGAATATTCGATACCATCGAGGCCGAGCAAGCGTGGCGATCCGGCCGCGGGAAAAAGAAGAAAGGCCGATGAGAGGACAGACCAAACGAGAATAGCAAGAATGTCGGAATTTTAAATTAGTTGTCGCGGAGTTCCCTCTCGGGAAGAGAGCCACACTTAACCTCAACAATTTTTACCTGCAGCAACGGCAACTTGTACCATTCAATCATTGAGGACACGACCCACTTCCTTCCCGACGTCTTTCCATCTCTGTTACATTCTTCTCTCTCTCTCTCTCTCTCTCTCTCTCTCTCTCTTACTTTGCTCATATCTTCTCTGCTACTTACTTAAAAAATTAATCACAATGGTATTGATTAAGTTGTCGTATCCAATTTTTAGAAACTAGTAGTATCGCGTTTTATTTGCGAAACTTTTTTTGCAAAGCTTTTTACAAAACATTAATGTTTCACATACATACTTTTCACTTATTATCTACACCCTACATTGAAACACGCCGCATTATTTTCACATTCTCCCTTTCTTCATTCATTCGTCCACTCTGTCGATCTCTACTCCCCCATGCTCCTTGTCTTTATGCACACTTTCTGTATTCCCCTAAAGTACTTGCATATTCTATTTGTATTTTCCCTCCCAGCATATTTATGACTTCTCCCTTTACTGCCAAATCATCCATTCCTTCCATCCACTCCTCTGCTTTCTTCTTTCCTTTCTCTGATACTAACTTCTTACCTTTTTTTACATATCAATAGGTGCTCCAATGTCTCATTTTTTTCTTCACATATCCTGCACCTTCAATCCTTTGCCCCTTTCTTTCCTGCCCTTCCTATATTGCCACATCTTAGCCTCGCCCATGTTTCCTTGTCCCTACTCTTTACTCCCTTCTCTGACCAATATTTCCATGGCAGCTCGTTCTTTTCTATAATATATTTATACTTATTTGCGTCGATTTTCGGATTTTTTCCTCTTTACTCCTTAAAATTCTGTTTGTTTAAGTTTTCCAGTCCCTCTTTTATCCTTTCGTCTTTTTTTTACTTCTCTTCGCTCCCTCATTATTGTTATATGTTTTATCTCTAAATCTCTTAAGGTAATCCTGTTGCTTCACGCTAGTCATACCACTGATCATACTTGAGACTTGAACGATTCATATTTTTAACACGTGCAAAAAATTCCATGTGTAAACTGTTGAGTGAATGGTCACATTTAATTAGAAAAATGAAAAAAATCGTTATTCCAACGCTTCGCGCAGTATTTCTAGGTTTGATATTCGGCAACATTGGTTCTATCTCCGTCCCTTTTTACTCAACCAGGTGAGTTTAACCTCCATGCTTTTCAACGTCGATCTGTCAAATCAATGTGAAGTGTGGGAAATATAAAGTACTGTATTCGAGCCTCGACTGGTAAAAAGCGTGGATAATTTGTGTCGGCGAAATATGTCGGTTAAAAATCAAATATGTGTGGAAATTCGAACGAGTGAGATAAGGTTAGAACTACAGTCAGCTGTTGCCTTGCTGTCACGTCTTTTTATCGTAGCAAGTGGTAATAAAGCCAATACCGGAAGTTCAAATTAAACTTGATATTACATAAAAATTAGGGCAATAAGCGTAATTTTTTCTAAGAGCATGGGATTAACACAAGTGTTAAGTATGTACATTTGATTATTTTTGAGAATCTGACGGATTCCCACTATTGTATACCCTTTTGCAGCGACCGGAAATTGGGTTTTTGCGTGTCGTCTCGGAATTCCTTTACGAAAATACGCAACTTTAATTTTTTTTCTCTGCAATTAGGTGGATAACCGACCCTGCAATTTTACAGAGACGATTATCAATGTGTTTAGAGAAGCTAAAAAATTCAAATCTTATGTATTGAAGCCTGGCGATAGGATTACCTTAAGGGTAGGTACTCCTGATTGTAAACGGCGAGAAAAACAGGTAACCTTCGGGAATTTTTATCTCAAAAACTAATGGTTCGATTGGATCCGAGGGTTTTTTTTAAATTGGAAAATATGTACATTGAGGTATGTTTAGGAATTTTTAAAAATAAATTCGTTGACTGGAAGCGATTCAAACGCGATTATCTCGAAACATAGTTTTCAAAGTCGCTGCCAGATGTATCTCGAAAACGGCTTGTCCGATTTTGTCCAAATTTGGATACAATATTCTGCGATAGTTTTTCTCGTTCGCCGCGTAAGGGTTTTTCATTTGATTGAACCATTGCTTTTTTATGCCATGTGTATGCAATCTAAAATCGTCGGAAATTGCGAACGAAAAACGAATGTTTAATTAAAACGGTCGCAATTCCGTCAAAAATGAAAATTTCAAAAAAAAAATCGTACGTGGCGAACAAGAAAAACTATCGAAGAATATTGTATCCAAATGTGGACAAAATCGAACGAGCCGTTTTCGAGATACATCTGGCACCGCCTTTGAAAACTGCGTTTCGAGATAATCGCGTTTGAATCGCTCCCAGTCAACGAATTTCTTTTTAAAAATTCCTAAACATACCTCAATGTACATATTTTCCAATGAAAAAAAACCTGGATCCAATCGAAACATTAGTTATTGAGATAAAAATTCCCGAAGTTTGCCTGTTTTTCTCGCCGTTTACTCAGGTACCTCCGCTTAAAACTTTTACCAAGTTGTCCCCCATTTTAATGGGTCACCATTTATTATCGCTCTAATTTCGTCTAATAAGCAATGTTTTGGCCACCTTGTCTCTTCCATCCTCATCACTTCGCTAATATATCTTAACATTCTTTCCCTTATCAAATATTCCAGAGTAGGCACTCCTAGTTTTCTCCTCCATGTATAATTTGGCGCCGTTCTGTCATCTCCTAACGCCAACTTACAATACCTGCTCGGTATTTTTTCAAAAACGCTTATTTCTCCCATCCCCCATATCTTCACTGCATACACTGCTCCTGCATTTACTATTGAGTTTAATAAATAGAGTCTCCCCTCCATCACATCTCTCCCCGCCCTCGTCCAAATTCCCCACACCATATTCGTTACCGTTCAGTTTTTGGAAACTAATTATCGTGAAGCTGCGAGAGCCCGCATTTTTTACCTGTCCGAATGTCCATGTCAATGGCATTAAAAAAAATTGATAACAGTCTTATTTACAAAATCGATTTTTTTTCTTTTGGTGTAAGCAGCCTGGCTCCTTTTTAATGGCAAAAAGAAAATAAAAAATCGATAGCGGTTTAACTTTTATTACGGAGAATCTGAAACAAAGAAAAAAACTCACAAAAATGTTCATCCCCTTTTCCCGAGATTTTGATAAAAAAACATTCACGCCTTCCCCCTCAGCCCTGAACATGGATATATACAACATTGAGTGAAAATTCTGAAGTTCGAAGAGTCAATAGTTCGAGACTGATTTAGAAACATGCTATTTTCTTCGCGTTACAGATCGCCCTCGTCCCTTACCTTCCTCCCCCGCCCTCTCTTCATTTATTTGCCTCTCTATTTCTTTTTCATTTTTGTCGTTCTCCCTGACACACTTGCGGAAGCTCGCGGCTTGGAGGCTTAATTATGCTATTATGTATGGTTGACCCATTTGCATTACGGGGCGCGAGCACTAGCCTCGATTCGTAAGTGTGCAAAACTGCGGAAATGGCAGACTGTAAAAAAGATTTTGCGATATGCGTCAACGCAAATGGGTGCTCTTCACTGTGAGAAGCAGGTACTCGCGTCACATTTTGCGTACGTAATCTTCTTGCCTCAAAGAAAAACAATTTTCCATTAATGTCAACGAATTTCACGATATTGAAGTTTGCGTCGTTGGAACGCAACGAAAGTTTAGTAGAATAAACTCTTTTTCGGCAAACTTAGGATATAAAAATTGCTCAACCGTTTTTACAGATTCTTATAAAAAATGTACAGGCAGGATAAGAATTCTGATGATAACGAGAAGAAATAAATTTGAAAAAAAAAAAAAAAAGAAAGAAAAACAATTTTTATGGCGATCCAACATGCAAGCTTCTCACCGATGAATATTAAACCGATGCATTTTTGTCGACTTCGAAGTTTCAAAAAAATCCACCACATCGGTTGCAAAAAATATCTAAATAATTTATCAGTTTTTTCATGAAAAATTTTGAATTCAACTAAGGGTGACATATTGATTGCGCTGATTGACCATATTCTTTCAGCTGAGTTCAGCGACTCTTCATAAGAAATTCTGTTAAGGGAGGACACCACTGTGAGGGGCCGAGAAAAATCGTTTTTCCGAATTTTTTTGTTTACTAGATAATTTACTTGCGGTTTGGAAAAAAGGTATGGTATTAAGTATACACCGAACTTTGTTCGTGTAAATTTTTTTTTGAATAAATTCTGAATTAACAACGTTATCGAGGTATAATATAAAGCCTCTGTACACAAAATGTGGTTCAACGGCCGAATGGATAACTTGGAAATGGTTGGTCTGAAGAATTTAAAAAAAAAGAAGATTTATGATCTACATAAATGTAGTTCGCGTTGTAGGTAACCATTTTGTCGAAAAAAAAAACACCTCACAAAATGAGGGTTGCTCAAATAAAAAGTGTAATTTTGACGAAATTTTTACTTATATTCGGTGGCTTTTAAAACACTGCTTAAAAACGGCTACGTAAAACGATCGCTACTGCAAAACCGGGAATTTTGGTGTTTAAAAAATTGAAAATCGGACAATTATAGCTCGAGTTCTAATTTCGGCCAGGTCAGAAAAAAACGTTTTGAGAAAAACGCGATTGAAAGTTTTTGTATAATTAAATCGTTGGGCTAACCGCTCACACTAAATCGCCCATGACTTTGCTAATTTTTAATATTTTAACTTGCATTTTTTTTCACATATCCTTAAATACGTATACTTTAAGTTTATTTTCACCCTCTATTTTCCTCTCTTTAAGTTGCGAACTAAATTAACCTTGTTATCGTCAATTACGCATCGATTACAAAAAAAGCAAAAATTGCAAAAAAATTGAGAAAAAAAATCTTTTGACGATACAAACGGGTACAAACGATTCTCTTTGTAATCACGTTGATCAAAATGATCATGATCAATGGGTTGCGGCCCATTTTTCCATACCCCATACTTTTCTTCCCCTTAAGGTACAAACGAAATTAACGGTGGTACAATCGGGCACAAACCGACTACAAACGAATGCAATTTTAAAAATGTCATCTTCTAAAGTCGGTTGCCAACTTCACATAGGTCCGCCTTAAATAGTTTAGATTTAAATCTTATTTTTTTTCGAAAACCATGCAGCGAAACTTTGAAGTTAAACTTTTATTGAACGTATATGTATTTTTAAAAAACGCTTCTTGGTCGAGAACGTCCAATTAGGCGGTCGAATAATTATTTTTTGATTACGTGTCGCTCTGATAAGATCGAAGTGATTCACAATAAAACGTACATAGACCATTTAGCTCCGATCGCGTGAGAAGATTGCTCCACCGCTTCGGAAATTTTTATTTCCGCCACGAGTCTTTTCTTTCTCAACACCCCTTGCATTTTACTGCCGCATAAAACACTTTGTTTGTCAATTTATTGTTTTTTTTATGCTATCCCACGCGTTATTTGTTTGTCTCGTTGCACGCAGAAGAGCGCGAGTAATAACCACGAAAATTCTCGTGATCGACGAATTAAAGCTAACCGTAAATGGTAATTCCGTGACTCGCGTATATTCGGTGCGCGCGCGGGCGCCCGTGCACCGAATTCGTTGCGGTTTATTCTCGGCGTCGTGTTCGTCACGAGACGCGTGCTTCCTCCTGCAACCGACCGCCCCGAGAAAGTCTAGCGCCTCGTTGATTATACGGTGCATTATAAGAAAGTTCATCTTTCTCCACTTGCTGTTTTTTTTCTTGTCCCTTAAATTGTAACATTTTTGCACGCACGATATAACAAAAGTTCTCTGAGCTAGATAAATGGGAGTTTGGAAAATGATGTGAACAGTCATTATTTTATATGTATAATGAATTTTATTGCTCCGGGAAACGCACTTCCTCAGTTTGCACTGGGGTACATTCACCTACCCCCGGGGGTAAGGCTCTTAAGGCGGGGAACCAGTTTATGGGTACCTTTTTTTTTAGTGATTTTCATGATTTTTTTTAAAGAAATAAATGAGTAGAATTCATTCACACTTTGGGAATATTTCATACATATTTTCAAACAAATTTTTTAATTTTTTCGAAGCATTTTCTCTGACAATATGAAACATATAACCTGCCGCCCTTCGAAGGTCGCCATCAGACTTTGCTGTTTGTGTACACTCTGGAGGCCACAGTTTTGATCGGAAATCAGTACGGTTTAAAGATTACTCGAAGAACATGTTTTCCTTCTATACGAACCTATAATTCTGACCAAAAATTGGAGAATTAATTTTTTAGAGGTGTTTAAAAAGAACAAGTATAATTTTTGCCATTATAACCTTTTTTGCTATACAAAATATACTTTAAGGGGTTACGTGGGTTTCGAAGCCAAAAAAGCATATTTTCTAGTTAAAAAAATATAATATATAAATTATTTTATTCAAAATGTTAAGCACAAAAAGGAGCAACATTTTAAAAATATTAAAAAAAAATTCATCCAAAAATTTCGGAAATTCCGCCGGTGGGATCTGGTTTCCGCCTTCACGGGCATGTCTTCCGTGAAGACATTGACAAGGCCTTAGGCCACTTTGGAGGCCGAAAAAAATAGACTTTTCGGGGATTTTTTTTTTCAGAAAAACTGCAAGGTAAATCGATATTACAAAAAGGGTGTTTATCATACATATCAGTGACTGTATACAATCATTTTTTTGAAGCGATTAATTTCAAAATGGCGCCCGTGCAGCGTTTGTCTCAAAACTGCATTTTTTAAGTTGGCCGGAAACATAACTCAGACAATTTTCAACCGATTCACTTGAAATGTTGAATATATCTTGGAAAATACATTGCCTGTGGAAGTGCGCATGATTTTTTTTATATTGCATAGTTTTTTGTTATTAACAATTACCTGACGATTTTTTAGGCAAATTTTTGGAAAGTGAAAAATTGAAATGCACAGCCGCCATTTTTAAATTAATCGCTTAAAAAAAATTATTGTATTAGGTGTACAAATAAGTTTTAGGACACTTCGATTTTGTATCATAACAGCTATTCTAAATTAATTCAAAGGTCCCGCTCACTTATCATAGATGGCGCTTGATATGTAGTATCGAAACGTAAAGGAGTCATAAACATAACCTATAAATTCTGTAAATTAAACATGCAGACCGATAAGCTATTTATTAGACACTGCATTCGCTATGAATTCCATCAAGGAAAAAGTGTTAGGAAAGCGTGTGAATCGATATGTTCTGTTCTTGGAGACAACATTGTATCTAAAAGTACATGTGAGTATTGGTATAAGCGATTCAAAGAAGGTGATTTCGACGTTAGTGACCGTGAACGCACGGGGCCTCCTGTAAAGGTGGACGATCAGGAACTGCAAGCGTTGCTGGATGAAAACTCTTGTCAGACGGAGAAACAACTTTCGGAACAGCTTGGAGTAACTCAACAAACTCTTTCTTATCGTTTAAAAGCAATGGGTAAGATTCGAAAAGGAACAAAGTGGGTACCACACTTTCTGACTCAAGAAAATAAAAACAGCCGTCTTAACATTTGTGTGAGTCTTTACAACAAGCAACATAGAAAGTCTTTCTTGTGGAAAATTGTGACCGGCGATGAAAAGTGGATTTATTTTGATAATCCGAAACGCAAATATCATTGGGTTGACCCCGGCGAGCCGACAACATCCACGACAAAGCGCAATGTTCATTGTAACAAAGTCATGCTGTGCATATGGTGGGATATGAAAAGCGTACTGTATTATGAACTTCTCAAACCTGGTCAGTTACTACCGATCGCTATTGTCATCAATTGATGCAAGTGAATCAAGAAATTGAGAAGAAACGTCCATTTTCTGGTAAAGGAAAACGTCCAGTAAAACTGCTCCATGACAACGCGCGGCCTCATGTGGGTAAACCGGTCAAGGATACGTTACTAGCGCTTGGATGGGAAGCTGTACCACACCCGGCGTATTCACCAGACTTAGCCCCATCCGATTATCATTTATTCCGGAAAATTCAGAACGATTTGTCTGACGTGCGATTCAAAACATTTGAAGAAGTGGAAAAATGGGTCGCTAAATTTCTCACCTCGCAAGACGAAAGTTTCTTTGCGAAAGGCATCCGCGAGTTACCTGAGAGATGGCTGAAGGTCATTCAGTGCGATGGAGATCACTTCGATGAATAACTGTGTTTTACTTCTTTTTTAATAAATCTTGAATTTTTTGAAAACTGTCCTAAAACTTATTTGTACACCTAATATACAGTCACTGATACGTATGATAAACACCCTTTTTGTAATCTCGATTTATTTTATAGTTTTTCTGAAAAAAAAAAATCCCCCAAAGCCTATTTTTTCGGTCTCTAGAGTGGCCTAACCCCTTAAAACTTTGGGAGAATATTCTGGAAATATTGTACTATTAGATAATAAAATTTTAAAAATGAATTTTAAAAAATTGCCAAACCCACGTAACCCCTTAAACAATGATATTACTTATCGAAGGTTTACACGTTATATCAAAGGTAAAAACCAATCGGATCAATCACCATGTGCCCTTTTGGCCTGTTAACCGAGTTGTGTACTCCAAGGGTTGACGATCTTATCGGACCTCGAGTCCGATAAGAAAAGTTTCGAAAGCTTATTCAACGGCAATAACATTGAATCTCCAAATCGTCGCGATATTAAAATTGCCCGGAAAGCGCGACTTCAAAGACGTTTGTGAAGTTGTCCTTGCTTCGAAGTGTAGACTTTACGGAATTAATTGACATTTGTCCGAGATTATGAAGGGGAAGGAAAATAAATCAGCGGATAGAACGAATAAGAGTGTGTCCGCGGATGGCTTTGTTTTTTCGTGTCTCGCTTCGCATACAGCGACTATGACAACGGTCGCAATTGAAACGCGGTAATTGAATTAGAGCTCACGGGATCGGGACAACGAGGTGGCCCCGTGCAGCCGAGTCGAGGTATTCCGCCTCGTTCGTACAGTGAATTCTTTCGAGCCTCGTTGCCCGTGTGTTCTTCCTTTATTTTTATTTCAATTTTTTTCTTCGTGTACCTACATACGCAATTGGTACCTCGCTAATGAATTAATTTCCCCATTCACCATTGACACCATTTCACTCGCCCTATGTAGACGTAAATTGATAATTGCGCGAACATGTGTATGCATATATAAATATACGTAGTGTAGAATTAGATTTCATAAACGTGTACAAATTGCACGCAGCTTTGAGGCTAAATTGCAGCGCCGTGACAAATTTAATTTCGCTTGAATATGAATTACGCGGAGGTTTAGTGCTCGCAAGGAATTTTGACGATTGGGGTTCAAGGAAGTGTTTTGCTTTTTTTTTCCAACTGAGTACGAATTTATCTCTTTTTCGTCCAGAAATCCGGTCCAGTCTCTGTACGTTAAACTGGAATGAAATTGTGGAGTTTGCATCGTTGGAATGCAAGGAAAATTATTTTCGTTTTTGGCGATGACTTTCCGTCATCCAAACTTTTCGGCAGTTTCACGCCACTAGAATCACTCAAACGTTTTGCCGATTTTTGCGAAGCTCTACAATCGATTTACAAACAAATTCATAAACAAAAAGTTTTTGCGGTAAGAAGAATGAAAAATAAAAAAAATGCCATGTTTGTTGGGTTCCAAGGATGAAAACTTCAAGGCTATAGAAAAAGAGGAAGCAGAAATGTTTATTTTGTAGCGTAATGACGGGAAAGTAAGGCGCGTGGGAATGCAGGAAATATCGTAAGATCTCATTGTTGTATTGCAGAATTAAATTGTAGAGTTCAATCATTCAATTCATTCCTGATCAGCGACCTGAAATGAATTTCAATGGCAAAAAATTTCTCGTCTAACATTTGGAAATTAAATTAATCATTAAGTGTTTATTATAAGAAACAAGATTAACGAAAATTAACTCAATAATTGCAATAATATATTGATAATAAAAATAATTTTTTATACTCATTTAATAAAATACTTTGAATGAATATAATACATTCATAATTTATATTTAATAATACTGTATGAACATGTCAGTGGTCTATAAAAAACGCAAAGCGTTGTATAATAAGGAATAAAGAATGCAATACAATATATTTAATAATAACAAATTTATTACTATATTATAATTCAATATTAATAAAATATTTTATTAACGAATATTCAAATTTAATGTTTATTAGTTTATATTCGCCTCAATGTACTTATACAATCAATGACCTCTTTTTCGATCGAGTGTAAGTGGAAATTTGAGTCAGGATGGTGGTTAGAAGATTTTTTAAATTTACGTCAGTCTGTCGACAACTACGAGTTTCAACGTAATAGCGGGCGCTTTTTAACGAGCGAGTGAAAGGAAAATACAAACTTGAACGAGAACGGTAACACACGTACGGCTTAATCGAGGCAAAATTACGTCCCGTTCTTTGCCCTCGAGAGGTGCGAATTTATGCGAGAAAAAATATAGTGCAATTACGTGCGTTGTTCGGGCAAAGAAAATCCACGCGGTTGCCAAAAAATGCAGACAAATCGCGTGAGCGAATCGTAACATTCATTAATTCTTCCACGAGCGATAAAAACATCGGGAGTAACGTAAAATAATTAATACGTCTTGTGGTCGTAACAAAATGTCCGTGTGGAATTTTCTTCGGAGCCTTTTATTCTCGGAGCCCCGTGTTTCAAGGTCCGCGCGCGTTTTCCTTTTTTTCCCTCTTCTCTACGTCTTACTCCGAACTCACGAGTTGAAAATCCCTCTCACCTTTTACGGTAGCCGTCTGGTGTGTAGCGGAGAGTCGGTTGATCAACGTATGCGTATAACGCGTTGCGTGGGTGCCCGTAGGCATATGAGTAAATAGCCACTTGTGCGATCGCGCAAATATAGATATTTGTCGCCGGGGAAAAAAAATATGCAGCATCGTTCAAACAACTATAATATCTACAAACTTTCGCTGTCGATCTCTCGATCTGTGCAAACGAATCTCGAGAATTGTTCGCCGAGAACTTTATTTAAAAAGTAAATAAAACAAAATATTGAATGATTCGTTGAAGTAAAGAAAAACAACAAAGGCGATGAACTGATAAGTATATCAGTAGAGATTAGTACAGTACTTAAGCAGTTCTAGCAACGTGCCATCTCAAGCAGCGTATGGCGCCACTACTGCGATGGGTGACCCCGATTAGCCGTGCCTGCGCGCCGACGGCGTAGGCGGTAGTTCACAGGATTTTTGAAAATAACTGAAATTCGGTAAAATCCGGCGCGTATAAAGACAAGTTCCCTCACTCCTAGTACCATGTTTTGTCAAACTTTGAAAAATATTATCATGTTCAATAAAGACCGCTTATTACACGTGGCAACTTTCGACATCCTATACATAGTATTTTTCGAGCGATAATATAAATTTCATGCTTGTGTATACTTATGATGTTAAAGTTTGCATCGTTGGAATGCAACGAAAGTTAATTCTTCTGTTGCTCACATTTATTAGGTTACGAAAATCACCTAACCGGTTTTTCTCATCCTCTCTAAAGATCCACGACCTTGATGGATAAAAAAAATTATTGGTACTAATCAAAATGAAGAAATAAAAGAAAAATAAATAAAAAGGAGCTTTCGTTGCATTCCAACGTTGCAAACTTCAACGTCATTTATACTTGCATATTTGCATTTTCGGGAGGGATCAGGGATGAGGATGGGGTTAGCTCCTTACTCATCAGTACTCTCATGTTCATCACGGAATTTTTCCCAAAGCCTTCAATTGATATTAAAAATCATCGAATGTGTTTTTTCACATTTTCACAATATGGAAACACGTTTTTTCCGTTTAGTTGGCGTAATTTTAAGTTTTCGATAAAAACTCCGTAATATTTGTAACCGGCGGAAGATTTTTCAACCGATAGGCTCTCGACTTAACGTAAAAGTTTTAAAAAACAAAGAATATTCGACCCTTTGCGCCACTTTCAAAGTCGTCAAAGTTCTGAAATCTGCAATGGACGTAGCAGTGGTCCTATTTGAGTTGCAGATACTTGTTGGGTTTTAAAAAGTTTTAAAAAGGATTTTTATATACTCAGAGAATGAAGCTTGGTTCATCCCGATATCTCGATCAGTTTTCCCATAAAGTGCAACAATTGAAAAATGGTCAAAAACATTCGCGTAAGTCAACGATTCGATTTTGAAATTGTGCCAAAAATCGAAAAATTATCGGAGCTCGATGAATCAAATGGCATTTCGAAAAAGAAACTATCGCAAAAAGAGTGAGCGCAAAGCGGCCTCTTAAATCGAGAGGGAAAATAAATAAGCGGTGATTGAGTGAAGATACTTCTTTTTTATGGGGTTGAGGTTTGCATCGTTTGAACGCAACGAAAATTATTATTTGTGAATTCCTTTCATTTATTTTGGCAAACTTTGCTTACAAAAATCCTCCAACCATTTTTCAAGATATTTATTTAGCGATCTACAATATAAATCGTTAAAAAAGGATTTTCTATAACAATAAAAATATGGAAAATAAAATGTGAACAAGAGCTTTCGTTGCGTTCCAAAGATGCAAAGTTCAACAGCATTATTTTTGGCCGAGATGCAGCATTTAGATTTTTTATATATTTTTTTTTAACGAGGCCCCCTCCATGTCTTTTTACCCTCTGAATATGAATTCACAATTCATTTTTTCTGAAACCCTCAATTTCTAAGTATATTTAGTAATGCTGAAAATTTCCCATCGGACCCATGAAATGGTGTTAAAAATGAAAGGAAAAAAAAATCGTCCCTTTTGGTCACTTTGCCAACATCGCCAAAGTCCTAAAATTTACCTCGTCCTTCCTTTGACCTTTGTGATTATTGGATACTTTGATCAAGCACCGAATGTCCATGAATGAGGCGACTAGAGACACGTGACTCCTGGCGAATGCATCTGGAATCGGATAGGCAACAGTATACGCAGGTGCATTCTCGTATGACTTTGGTGCGCAACGCGACGGTTATTTCATTCCGCACACCTATAACGAAGAGCCGCTCCTTCCTTTATTCTGTTCCACGTAGTAGGCCATTGTTCTACAATTTTTCTTCTTGCGTATGTAATCTTTTTCATTATTTTTTTTTCTACTGTCGTATCGCTTGGGTTCGTTGGGCCACGAACGAATGACGGTACGAAAGGTGGACGGTGGTCGTAAAAGATACCTGGGTCGTTAAGGATGGGAAACACTCTTTCAGGCAAAAGTAGCTGAAATTCCAAAAAATATTTCTAAGATGTAAAGTAGAACAATAGTAATCGAAAAGTGCTTTTTAAAAAAATAATTTCTCCACCTGTAATCGTCAACATTTAAGGAAGGTCACCACTGTGACGCGCCGAAAAATGTCATTTTTGCCGATTTTTTTGTCTACTAGATCATTTCTTTGGGATTTGGAAAAAAGGTATGTTGTTGAGCATACGTTGAACTTATTTCCTGTAAATTTTTTATTTAAAATTACTAAAAAATAACAACGTTATTGAGGTACAACAGAGCCTCTGTATTAAAAATGTGGTCCAACGGCCGGATCGATGACTTGACAATGGTTGGTCTGAAAAATAACTTTTAAACAGTTGTATAATCTATTTAAATGTAGTTCTCGTTGAACGTAGACGTTTTCTTAAGGAAAAAAATCACAAAACGACGGGTTTTCTGAAAAGTTGTAATTTTGGCGAAATGTTTACTTATATTCGGGGGCTTAAAAAAGGCTAAATTAAAAAAAAATGGCTACGTAATTTTGATTATTTTAAATTGAAAATAGGACAATTATGGCTAGAGTTATGATCCCAGCCAGCGCGAGAAAAGATGGTCTTGAAGTTTGCAGCGTTGCAAGGCAATGAAATGACTTTACATTTTTATTATTTTCACAAAAGATTTTTCTTTCAGATTTAAATTCTAGATCTCCAAATGAGTTACTTAACAAATGATGGAGAGACTTTCTTAACGAATATTTGCCAAAAGAAATTCGAGCAATTACAACATAATAATTATCGTTGCATTCCGAAGATGCAAACTTCAATGTCACGTGAAAAGTCGTTCTGAAAAAATCGCGATTGAAAGTTTCAGTATACGTAAATCTACTTGCTCTCACTAAATCGTCCGTAACTTGGTTAATTTCCAATATTGTGACTTGAATTTTTTATCACATTTTCTTGAATACTTTGAGAAAATGCCAAAAAAATCCACTTGTTTACCCGTCACGATGATGTCCCGGCTTAAGTTTGCTGGGGGGAAAACCCTCGATGCCTTGCAAATGTAGAAAATGATTGCAAAATTTCCCAAAAGATTCTTCCATACCTAAATTCCCGAAACAAAAAATCCAAGTGTGCATGATTTTTTCATCTTGCTTTTTATCACCACATCGTAAAGTAACAACATGCAGGTGACTGCGACTTAAGGCCTTAGGCCACTCTAGAGGCCGAAAGAAAAGGCTTTTTGGGGATTTGTTTTCAGAAAAACTACAAAATAAATCGAGATTACAAAAAAGGGTATTTATTATACATATCAGCGACTGTATACAATAATTTTTTCGAAGCGATTAATTTCAACATGGCGTCTATGCAGCGTTTACCTCAAAACTGCATTTTTTAAGTTGGCCGGAAACATAATTTAGACAATTTTCAACCGATTCACTTGAAATGTTGAATACGTCTTGAAAAATACATTGTCTATGGAAGTACGTAGGATTTTTTTTTATATTTCATAGTTCATTTTTTAGGCAAATTTGCCTAATAAATCGTCAGATAACTAACCCCTTAAAAGCATTATAATTCTTGAATGGATTACTGGATCGACCCCAAATTTTGCCTACAGTCTTATAACGAACGAACCATCAATCCACCCATATTTCATCGCCCCAGTGGCATTTCTGCAAGTCTCCCATCCTTGAGGATCCTCGGGCGCAATCGTGTCTCGTCGTAGGTCAGCTTGCTGTTTTGCAGTGTCTCTATGCACGACTTTGTATATCACTCGTGCACTCGAGTCTCGACTCTTCCTTTACGTAACATTTGCGAGTCGAACTCTCCTCGATTTGCGGTCGTTCGTAAAGTCTCGGATGCTTACACGTATTTGTGCAACTGGTGCTGAATTACCGTCGACGAGGTTCACACTGCTTTGCACTCTCGTGCACACACGTGATTTGGTGGCAAGACCAACGTAACTCGAACGATCGGCAATAATCGCGCTACTTGTAAATATTCGAACGGGAATACTGATAAGAACAACGATATAATAACGTTGGGATTTACAGTGTGTGCTCACTGTCTGTATTTGCAATAATCCATTTATTCTTTCTAACGGCAGTTAACTAATTATTCTCTACACTCGTTTGCACGAGGCATAAATTATCGTTCTCTCCTCGTCCGATGATGTGGATGATTTTTTTTTTTCGTGCAAGCTCCCGATTTCGTGTACCGATAAAGCATGACTGCTCATTAAAATGCAATTATATCTGAACGAGCGAGAGTGTAGGAGAAGGAGCCACTTTTCCTTCCGGTGTGTCTAGTTGTTGAAAAAGAAAAAGAACGACTACCTGCCTCGCTTTAAGCGTCTCTCCCTCTCATATCAGCCTCGTCGAATCAGCTCCCGTGCTCGGGTTTTACTTGCCCCGTTGCTGGCGCTTCGTCGTTACGTTCTCACGAATTTTACTTTGGTTTTATTGTCGGGGTACCGGCAGACGCACACGGAGCACGTGGTGGCGACCATATTGCGTGGATTCCTTCTTGCGCTTCGTTGATCCGATGACTTTTTAGCTGCTCTCAGTTCTAACCGTATAATCGTTGTCAGAGATCGATCATTCTACTGTTGAGAGATTTGAAAGTGAAACCGAGGAGAAATGAATTTTCAGTCAGAATTTTAGGGTCAAATTTGAAGATTGAAGACGAAATGAACTTGTGAATGAGGTCGAAGTGTTTTCCAGTTTTACTTCCATCATTGCTGTTTCGTTTGGATAAAATTCGTACCCATCGAGTCATTGTGATTGGGTTGAAGTGTGCACGGTTGGTGGTCATCGAGAATTCTTTTCAATTTATTATTTTTAGTATCGAAAACCATATTTTGTAGATTGGAAGGAAATTGAGAAATTGAGGAAAAACTTTTTGTTGCATTCCAACGATCAAACTTCAACGTCATGCCCGTGCAGAAATTGTCGTAGGGATCCAATTGGATGTTCATACGTGTCCCTACTTCCTGATAAGCATCCAATGGGTCATCGCAATGGATCCCTATACTAAAACGTCACCTTCCTACATTGGATTCTGATCTAGCCCCATTGGAATGCAACGTACGTATTCAATTCAAATTCTAAAGGATTGCCATATTATCAAACGGAATTCGATACGATTCTAGGTGAATCCCAACGCATTCTGTACGTTGAATTTTCTAGACAATATATCTACAGGGCGTTAGGGAAGTCGATTCAAAGGCCTTAAGGGGGTGATAGGTCACCTCGTTAGGAACATATCTAACCTAGGTTACCTTAGTCCGAAGTTTAAGGATTTCGAGTTATCATGGTAAGTATGATTTTTTGGAAAATTTCCGAAAGTCAGGTACTAACTCGTTTACCTCCTATGTTAATACTATTTCTTAAGAATAGCATTAACATAAGAGGTATTTTTATTTTTTGACAAGTTTTTAATTATTCAACACGTCCCATTTAGATAGTTGTGTGGGTACAGATGATTATGTTGGTGTTTGTCGATTGAATATACATTAAGCTAAGGCACAAATAATTTTTTAGTTGTCAATTATTGCCTGTTTGAACATTATGAACGAGTTTGTACCTAATTTTGGGAAATTTCCAAAAATCATACCTGCCATGATAACTCGAAATCCTTAGACTTTGGACTAAAGTAGCCTAGGTTAGATATGTTCCTAAAGAGGTGACCTATCACCCCCTTAAGGATTTGCAACGACCTTCCTAACACCCTGTAGATATACAAAATAAGTAGATGTTCAAAAAGTAGAAATCGTTTGAAAAAGTATGTCTCAAGGAATCATCACAGTGTGACCGCCCGAAAAATAGCCGATTTTCGTGATTTTTTTTTTCAGGTGGATGAGATAAGCTAATCGGTCTAATTTTTTTACAAATTGAAGCACCGATAAAGAATACAAAATGATTTTTAAAAAAATTCTTTATTTACTGCTTAACGTTGTTTGTATTCGCGGAAAATTGCGTGGTGGCCAGAATTTCGGCCGGCAATTTTATCTGAAACAAAAATTTCAAAATGATTATTAATCAGTAGGACAGCCGCTATGTTCCTATGGAGGTTTTTCTTTTAGTGAAATTTGAAAAAATGGCGGCGGTTTGAACAAAAAGTATAAAATTTAGTCTTTTAGACAGTTTTTCTTAAAAAAAAATGGAAAATTAAAAAAAAGCTACCATAGCAACACAAGGAATGACGTGAAGAATGTTGTGTTAAAATTTCAAACAGATAGCTTGAAAACTTTTCGTTTATAACCGTGGATACTATCGGATAATGCATTAAAGAATCGTTTCGAATCACATACCATTGAAAATCCACTTTAATTATCGTTTGTTATTCATTTTACTACTCTTTGTCATAATATCACCACACTCGTACACGTTCACGAAACCGTGCAGGTTATGTTTCAACACGCCGAGCTTTTTCTCGTAACTTTTCACATATTTCGATTGGAACGTGGTAAAAATTCTCAAACGTCGTTCATGGAGGACCAGTGCAAAACCCAATTGGATTCCAATGAGGACTCCGTATGTGCGGTAGCCCTAACAAATCCCTATAGAGATATGGGTGCATCATGGGATTGTCCAACAAATTTGTGCATGCGATCACGAAAGGTATTTTTTTCTGGGAGATCCAACAAATTCCGGTTGAGAATGTCGAATGAAAAGTTCTCAAACGGCGTCAATTGGGAAATAGGGTGGAATCCACTTGGATTCCAATGTGGACTTCCTACGGCGATGTCATCGAATTCCTATAGGGATGTGTTAGGATCTGGGGACTCCCCAACCAACTTCCGCACGAGTAGTACCGACCAAATTCTCAACCCGTCCGAATACTCGATAATTGGCCGATTACTTTAATCGGCCCTATCGCAGTAGTTCCTAGGATGAGTATCACTGAACAGCTCACTGAACAGCTCAACAGCTCACATATTCATCGTTCGACATTCAACTTTTTGTCGCGTTTTCTTCACCATACTTTTTCATACATTACGTATCCTTTTTTCGTTCCTTTTGCCGGGGCCGAAAGATCGTAAGTGGCTTTTGGAACGGTACAAGACGCGCTGCTTCACGTCGAAAATATACTTTCGGGCGTTCTTGCCTGCTGGCTCGCGAGCCAACTAAACGGGACATCTTTCCGTTTATATTCCCTCGTCTCTGCGCAACGAACTTACGACACACGTACACGCGCTTTCGTACATTCGGATATGTAGATGTGTACGTACGAAACTTCGTGCCTACCTACGTATGGGATACCTCCAATGGACGAACGTGGACGACAATGTTCCGTTAGCTCTGGTCAGCGAGATACAGTGACTGTATATCGCTTTGAGCGAGAACTTCTCGCTTGTATGTACACGTGAGTAGGTAGTGAGAGATGAAACGAGTGCGCGATCGACGAGGATGAGGATGCTGAGCTCGGTGTACACAAGTGTACGTGTCACGAATATCAAAACGAAGATACAACAGGGAGACGCAAAGTTGCAATGAAATCAACGAATGTTGGATACAAAAGTTCACACACCGGTAGGGGTCGAATCAGGGAATCGATATCAGTCAGTCAGTCAGTCAGTCAGTCAGTAACTGTCCTGGATCGATGTAACAATATTACCGATGATATTTTGCCGAGGAGTGGAAGTTCATTGATTGGCTATTTCTTTAATCGAACAATCATTGAACGATGTTCGTCCTGCACTTTGTTCAGCCGGTGATTCGGTGTTCCTCAAGTTCCAAATTGTTCTTTCCAGGAATATGGGTCATACAGAAATGCTAACGTGGTATGAAAACTGAACGACCCATTGCTTTGGTTTTTCTGACCTTTGGATTGGACACTTGTAGCTAGGTTCAAACATCATGCCACAATGAAAAGGAGAACGACTTAGGCTTACTAAATTCATTGATTGGCGATTTCTTTAATCGATCCATCATTGAACGATGTCCCGTACTTTGTTCAGCTGGTATTTCAGTTTTTATCAAGTTCCAATCTGTTCTTTCCAAGACTATGGGTCTTACAGAAATGCTAACGAGGTATGGAAGTTGGACGCCCTATTTCCTTGGTTTCCCTAAGCTTTGGATTGGACACTTGTAGCTAGGTTCAAATGTCATGCCACACTGAAAAGGAGAACGACTTAGGCTGACTAAATTCATCGATGAGGGATGCCAACTGTTTATTTAAAAAAATGAAAGACTGGATGATTTTGGGAATTGTTTGTTTCATCGAACTAACGTAAGCTCGAGATGATCGTATATTGTAGTGTTCCATCTCAGTATTTCGTTGGTCATCTGTGGATGAACAATTTTGTTGATCCGAGGGATTTTTTTATTCCGTGTCCTTTGTCTTCACATCTACGACATGCATTTGAGAATTTCGCTTACTTTTGCCTGCCGTTATATCTCTTATGCATCTTTAGCAATCCGGTTGTGGAGAATGTTGCCACGTTACGAGCCATCCCAGGTAGGAATTGACGATGAAAAAAGGGCTCGCCAAGCTCTGAAACAAGGCTCACATTTTTCAATTCAGGCTGAGCACCAGCCTGATTTCAGGCCTAGCCGAACCTCTGAATGATAACGCGGTTTCAGGCTCTTGCACACAGGCTTGAACAAGGGTTGGTAGAAAAGCCTGTACTAAGCCTGAAACGACGAAACAACAAGGCTTGAAACGAGCCTCGTTTAAGGCCTTAAACAAGGCCTTAAACAAGGCTTGTTGTTTCGTCGTTGCAGGCTTAGTACAGTCTTTTCTACCAACCCTTGTTGACGCCTATGTGCAAGAGCCTGAAACCGCGTTATCATTCAGGGGTTTAGCTAGGCCTGAAATCAGGCTGGTTCTCAGCCTGAATTAAAAAATGTGAGCCTTGTTTTAGAGCTTGGCGAGCCCTTTGTTGATCGTCAATTCCTACCTGGGGCAGGCTTATCCCAAACTCTTCTCGAGGCTATATGAGGCCTGTTTTTAGTTTTCTATATTCTACAATGGGGTACATTTAATAAATTTGTAATTAATGTGATCTATTCCATTTTTTAATTTTATTTTATCTGTACATTTTATCATCTATATATTTTATCAACTCGAAACGATCACATACTTGTCAATGTTTCACATTAAAGAAGTTTATAACTAGTGCTGCATGATCTTGCTGTGCGTTCATAACATTGTATGCATAATTAATTCCAATTTCATGATTTTTTCATTTTATATCTAATTCGTAAAAATATCTAAACAAAAAAGATCGTACATTCGAGTGAAAAATTTCGATTGTTATCGCATCAAACTGACTCTCTTTTTCTCGGTTCAAATCAATACTTTGTCGAAAATATTTCACATTCAATAAGAGCGTCACTATAGTGCAACACAACTTCGCTTTGTGTGCATAACACTGTAATATTTATTTCATGGCTGTTTCGTTTCTTACTGAATTCATGAGAATGTCTAAACGAAAAAAGTTCATTTTTTCGGGTGGAAAAATGTCGATGTTTATTGCGTCAAATTGATCTAGAAAATTAAGATAGAGGATGAAGTAAAATGTCAGTAGTGTTTTTTTTTGCAGATACACAATTTGAACATATTCTCGCATTTATTGCTAATTTTTTTTCATAAAAGTACAGAAAAAATATTATTTTAAATTTATTTTATTTTATCACAACCTGAAACAAGCCTGCATCCAGCCTTGATTTTTTAGGCTTAAAATTCACCGGCTGAATAAAGCTTGAAATAACCCTGAGTTTAGGCTAAGCAGCCAGTCTTGGTTCCAGGCTGCTCCAAACGATGCAATAAAGCCTGGCACAGGCCTGTCTCAGTCAGGCTCGGTGAAACAAGGCTCGCACAAGCTTGTTTCCATCGTCAGCCTTTTGATTTCCTACCTGGGATTCTCAATGCGTTGCATTTGTTTTGCAAATATGCGTGATACTCGTACCGGTGGGCGAAATATTGCTCTTCGTAAAAGTAGAATGGTTTCCGGTCCTGTGAAAACCGAGGATTCTGCGTTCAAGGTGAATCAGGGTGGACCAGGGCGCGTGATATTATTTGATTTCGAGCTTTTCTCGCGAACGCGATCTAGTAAAGCTCGACGTATCTTTACTCAACGCGTTTAGGCCACTGGATACTCTAACGCTAGGAAATCCGGTTTCATGGATCCGAACACACGACTGCGCGCATCATCCATGAGGAATGGAGCACTATCTTTTTCGTTCCATTCGTTTCGCTCGATCATTCTTTCCGCGCGAGCCGCCTCATCGCTTTTCTTACGGTATCGTCTCATCGCGAGAACCGGAGAACCCGACCTGTATACATTTTTATATATAGGTGCGCGAACGCGCGCGCGCGCGTGTGTGTATGTGTGTGTGTGTGTGTGTGTGTGTGTGTGTGTGTGTGTGTGTGTGTGTGTGTGTGTGTCGTGTGAAGACGCAGATTCCGAGAGAAGCTGCGCGGCGGAGAGAGAGGGAGAGAGAGAGAGAGAGAGAGAGAGAGAGAGAGAGAGAGAGAGAGAGAAAGGGACAGAAAGAGCGAGTGAGAAATTCTTCGTCAACGATACAGGTTTACGGAGAGAACTTTTTGGGAGCAAGATTCTTCGACTCTGCGTCTGTCGAAAAACAGATGCATCGGTACCAAGAAACATTTATAAAAAGACCGTTTCCCTTTACGTACTAAAAATGATACGAATTTGCCTCGGGAAGTCCATGAACGAGCTACGAATGAGAGTTTCTACACATTGTGAAAGTTTTCATTCAAATGGAATGAACTCAATAATTTTTTTTGCCTCATCTTCGTAGCAAACCTTTTTGCTGATTAAGGTTGAAAATATTTACCAAAAAGCCGGAAAAACCTTCGAGGCATTCTCGTAGGCCAAATATGTCAAAACAATTGAGCAATGAATAAAAACAATATTAGTGCTTTTCAACGATCCAATAATTAACATGATATTTCTACGAAGACGGCAAATCATTTTTTGCAGAAGAATCAAATGGGATTGAAGTTTGCATGGTTGGAACGCAACGAATTATTTCTTCATTTTCTTATTTTTATTATCATCCAAAATCATATTTTGCGAAATTGTTGTAGATCGCTGAATAAGAATCCTAAAAAATGTTTGCGTGATTTTTGGAGCTCGAGTTCGTCGATGGAAATTTGGAAAATTAAAAAAAAAATCCATTTTCGTTGCATTCCAACGATGCAAACTTCAACGTTATAGAATCAATATATTGTAAATTAAGTGTTCGCGAATGATGTTATCTATAAGAAATTGAAAGTATATATAAATATATATTTGAATTTCAAATTTGAAAGGTATAATTTAAAAGAAAAGTTGGAATCACGAGATTGCAACACACAAAACGAATAACTACGGTATTCAAGTTTATGAAGTTAATTATTCAATTGAATTTGTATACATTTGAATTTTTTTTTATTGTCTCTTTTATACCGTATGCTCATGAATAATTAGATAAGAGTATATAATGTATATAATGACAAATCGGATTAATTTGAATAATGGAATTAAAAATAAAATATTAATTGATTGAATCAATAATTCGATTGAAATATTCTTATCGTCGAAAAAAAAGTTCGATACGCGAGGAGGTCGCATTTTCAACACTGTTCTGATGACTCGGTGCACGAACGAGGAGGCTCGAATACTTCGGGGTTTGCCGGTACGTAAGGAACGGACTTAATACTCGTTCTCGGACACGAGCCATGAGAGGTTGTTGTCCGAACCCCGCGCCAACATTCCGATTCTCGTCGTTTTCTTCCTGGTGGTCTCGCAACTTCTCGCTCGCGAGGCCCGCGGGCCGCTTCTCTTTCGTGGCCAACACTTTTCGTTCCCTTGTCTTTTTTCCCCCAATTTCGAGATTTCGAGAGATTTTTGAGGCGGCAAATTTCGGCGGTGTACCAACTGGTGCAGAAATTGTCGTGGGTATCCAATTGGATTCCCATACGTGTCCCTACTTTCTGACAGCGATACAATGCGATGACCCATTGGAACCCTATACCAAATGATGTTGAAGTTCGCATCGTTGGAACGCAACGAAAGTTGCGTAGTCTAATTTATTTTGGCGATGTGGCCCACCGAAATCCCTCAAAAGTTGTTTAGGATTCTTATTGGCGATCTTCAGCCTAAATATCTGAGAAAAGATTTTCGATCATAATGAAAGTGAGGAAATAACAAAAATTAAAATAAATGTTCGTTGCGCATCCAATGAGATGCAAACTTCAACATCGTTAGCCCATGCTTTTTGACATGCGCAAGTCGACCGCCGCAGGCGGCAGTCGACCCAGTGTAAGCGAGCTCTTATACTAAGACGTCATGATGTTAAAGTTTGCATAGTTGGAACACAACGAAATTTCAATAGCTGGAGCTTTTTTTTGGCGAATTTGGGCTACGAGAATCACGGAAATGTTTTTTTAGGATTCTCATAAGAAATCTGAAGCCCAAATGTGCTGAATAAGATTTTGGTTCATAAATAAGATGAGGAAATAACATTTTTTTAAATGTTTCGTTGCGTTCCAACGATGCACCGATGCAAACATCGTAAAACGTCACGCTTGTACATTGAATTCTAATCGGGTTTCCGCATCGGAATCCAATGTACGAATTCAATTTGAATCTCAATTGAATTCCGCATTATCGAACAGAATCCGATACGATTCTTGATGGATCTCATCGCATTCTGTACGTTGAGTGCTTTAAGCAAAATATATGGATATACAAATTGAGTGGATTGAAAAACTATAAATCGCTTAAAAAAGTATAAATCTTATCTTAAGACCTTATATACGCGATCTCGCCGATTTTCGAAGGTACTTTTCTAGACGCGGTTAAAAAAAAGACGCCCATATTGACAACATTTTTTTTGCAGATCATTTATGCACATGCAAAAAACATAATAAAGCAATGTATTTTGTTTGCGCGCGCGTTGATGGGGAAAGTTCTCGGCATCAATGTGGGTGTCTGAAAAAAATGAATATATTTATAATTGCATAATGAATGTATCTTCAATGTGAACCAATAATATTATTTTTTTAAAAATATAATAAAAATTCGAAACTTAACATTTTTTTTTACTAAATTCTCTGCCGGTATTTCATTTTGTATATTTTTTTGTGTCATTGAAATTTTTGTTTTTGTGGTTCACACGATAGGTGACGATACTAAGAATATGTTGTAAAAATTTCAAAGCGTTCTAAACTTTCGTTCAAGAGTTAGAACTTTCACACGGTTCAAAAAAGTGAATCGAAGAAAAACGGCTTTGAAGTTGGCGGTCGCGTGCGCCGCGCGCTATCTATTATCTACCTTTAAATGCTGTAGCTTTAACAATTTTTGGAATTTTTCAATTCTGTAAAGCTTAAAATATTCCTAACCGTTCAGGGTAATGAAATCAAAAATAATTGAAAAATGAGAATTTTTGAAATTTTCCTTAAAAAAGTATAAATCGCTTAAAAAAAGTACATCTTAAAAATCGATTTGAATGACATCACTGAAAAACTACTGTAATTATCGTTTGTTATTTTTTTCACTGCGCATCGACATGATATGACCACAGATGTGCACGCTCACGAAGCGTGCAGCTCATGTTTCAACACGGCGATTTTTTCCTCGTAACTTTTCACATATTTTCGATTCAAGCGTGGTAAGAATTCTCAAACGGCGTTCATCGGGGATCAGTGTAGAATCCAATTGCCGGTGATCGCGAAAAGATATTTGGGAGATCCAACAAATTCCGGTTGAGGATTGCAAATAAAAATGTCTCAAACGATGTCAATCGGGAAATAGCGCGGAATCCACTTGGATTCGAATGTGGATTCCCTACGTACGGCGTTTCTATTAAATCCCTATAGGGACCTGATGGGATATGGGGACTCCCTAACAAATTTCTGTACGGGGAACAATCGGAAGAAAAGTCCGTCTGCTGCGAAGGAGATGAACAGAGACCTCTTCGTGTTCGCCGTAAGTGGTTCGATCGGGGGGAAAGAAAAAAATCATGGAAAATAATATGCGGTGACTTATCTTATCTCAGCTCGATGCACACAACCGCGAGGCACAAGTTATTCGTGCCGATTGAATTTCACGTAGGCTGTTTATACCAATCTTCGTCTCTCTCTTTCTTCGTCTCGATAGTCTGTGCACATCATTTTGCTTCATTTTTCCTGACTCCGCTCATTTGCATCGATCCGTCTCAACTCCGAGCAACCTCGTTCCTACGTAGCGATACTGAAAGACAACGAGAAAGTGGCGTTGATATCTCATGGTATCGAAACCTGCATCATTGAAATACAATGAAAATTATTGTCCATTTCTTATTTATACTTTTTTTTTGTCATTAGCATCGAAAATTCTTGTTTGCAAATGTAGGTAACAGATCCTAAAAACACGTTTCCCAAAATCTAATAAAGGTCGTAAAAAATATTCTAGAGATTATCGTAGACTGCGACGAGGAATAAAAAAATTGGACTGAAGAGCATGAATTTTTATTGCCTTTACATGATGAAAGCTGCAAGGTCACGTTGGCCATAATTCCATCGGTTTAACATCATTGTTAATGCCCCTATTAGTTTTTTTTTCTCTCGTTCCACAATAATCTGCAATATGCTTTGTTGTATTTTTCATAGTATTCAGTACATGCATACAAACTATTACGAGAGTAGAGCGATCGCTTGGCTGAAGTGATGAGAATTTACGACGTTGACGAGTATAGTATACCGATATATGACTTTTTGCGGACTGAACTGCATCGCGATGAACTATTACGTCTCCTTTCGAATCGTATTTATACTTGAGCGTCGACCATCGTAGATCATTCTAATATACTTTATATATTCGTGAAAGTTGGTGCGCTGACGATGCAATTTCCATGTTTTTTTTCTCTTTAACTTATAAACTCTTTATCCTTCCCTTCTCTGTTTCTGCTTCTCGAAGCCTGTGGTACAATAATGGTAGGTACGTGAGTATAAAATTATTCTTTTTTGTTCCTAGGAAAACGAGGTGTATTATGCGTTGTAGGATCGAGAAAGAGAAAGATAGAGAGAGGGACTTCATACGATGAAAAATATTGTGTTCAGGGGCAAAATGATTTTGCATTGCCAACGGAAATCTTGTATACCCGGAGATCTTGTTTCCTGGCTTTTTTTTTACTGCTCTCTTCCTGAGAGTGCAATTTCGTTGATGCCAGCTTCTCTCTCTCTCTCTCTCTCTCTCTCTCTCTCTCTCTCTCTCTCTTCTCCTTCTCACAGTCTCTTTCATCCACGCACTCGACGAGCTTCTTTTCTCTCATTTCACGATAATAAACGAAACGAGAAATCAGATAGCTGTCTGCAGAACTGGTGATACATGCATGCAAACTTATGCGTCCATTCATATGTGAAAGACGATTTGAAGACATTTGACTTCGAGGCCTTATAGTTGCCAATCATCCCCAGACTCAACATCATGTAAATCCCAATTACTTTAAAATCCCCTTCCACTAAATGTGAGCATTCTCGCATAGCATTTATTTAATGGTCAGGTCTAACCCCAAAATCAACGATTTGAGTTGAACCATTCGAACGTCCGCAAAAGAGCCGGAAATGCTGATAGCCATTGTCGCATAAAATGGCTGATAGCCATTGTCGCATAAAATGGCTGATAGCCATTGTCGCATAAAATGGCTGATAGCCATTGTCGCATAGATAAAACCGTGCAAACACTTACTCCTATAAAAAGTGCTCAAAGTGATGGCCACCACTTTCACTGCACGCTTGCAAATCTCCCATGCGTCCCCTATGCACGCACTGGGGGACTCTGAAAGACCTGGTGTACAAAGAAGTGCTGACTACTGCGCAACATATGCAAGGAAGAATGATTAGATCCCATCCGTTAATACAGACTGACGTGATTAATAAGACAATACAACCGATGCGAATAAGATCGCAAGCGTGCATTGAAAGTGGTGGCCATCATTTTGAACACCTTTTATAGAAGTAAGTGTTTGTTCTGTTTTTTAATCGACTCTAGGCTATAAATATTGACGATGATTATTTTTATCGATTTCTTATACTAAATCTCGATCGATCAGCTGGAAATGTGGTGTGTGGACTTATTTTTAGTTACTTGATGACATTCTGGAAAAAATAGCAATCCTATTTTGAAAAAAAGGACGTGGTCTGGAAATCTCCGAAGTACCGACACTTGGATAAATCTCGTAGACACATCACTCGATGACCCCCCTTCGAGAATTCGGCATCTTTTGTAGGAAAATTTTTCAAAGTCTGATAGATTAGAAAATATTTCTACTACTAGTAGGTGTTGCCTCGCCCAAAATATATAATTCAGACGGAATATTAATGCAGTGAATATTAATAAATGTATTGGAATTGTATTATTACCATCAATTAAAAAACGAACAGAACTCGCCGGCAGACCTAATACGGATTGGACTGCAACGAAAATGAATATGTACTTGTGAATTTCTTTTATTTCTTTCGGCAAATTTTGCCTACAAAAATTCCTTCATAACTTTTCAAGCCACTTATTCAGAGATCTACAACATATTGGGTCTTAAACTTAGTTCCCGCTGTCTTATATTAGATGGCGTAGCTAGTATTGTTTTCATGGAAATAACCCTAAAATTATACTGTGTTGAAGTATTCCACATGACCTACAATATTCAGTGTTCGTGAGTGAATTCACTTGTACACACTACTTTTATTTTTATAGTATCGAAAACGTCTTGAACCAACGAAACATCATCTGTGGGAAGCTTGGCTTTTTGCTTTAATTTAAAAAAAAAGTGCTGCTGAAAGTTGTCGCTTGCTTCAAGAAGCTTATGGTGAACATGCTCTATTTGAGACAACATGCAGAGATTGGTTTAGACGATTCAAAAATCGCGATTTTGACCTCAAAGACAAAGAACGTCCAGGGCAGCCGAAAAAAGTTGAAGACGAAGAATCGGAGGCCTTATTCGATGAAGATCGAGATTAATGAGACTTGTAAAGAATTATCTAATATGTTAAACTTACCGAAATGGCTATTAGCAAACGTTTACATAATCTTGGAGTAATTATAAGGAAACGGGAAGTTGGTTACCACATAAAAAAGTGGGAATTAAGTTTAAAACCCAATAAATATGCGTTATGCTAAACTTTCACGGTGTTGAAGTTTGCATAGTAGGAATGCAACGGAACTTCTTTATATTTTTATTTCCTTATTATCATCATTCTACTAAATCTTCTTTTACAGATATGGATCATGCATTTCTAACAAGGGACATCCCACAGGTGACACCCTTCGATTTTGTTGAAATTTGGATATGTTATAAAGCACCGAAAAGTAAGCGATACGTTTTTCTTATCGGCGGAAAAACAGTTTTAAGGGGTGAAACCACCCCTCGAAAAAAGGCATCTCTAGGGATAATATAGCAGTTTTACACACAAGGAGTCCACCAATTTTAGTGCAATAAAAACGAAAATTCTTCTAATCCGAAGCAATGAAAAATTCCACTATAGTGACATTGCAAAAAATTAAGGGGTGAACGACCCCTATATTAAGGGATGGTTTCACCCCTTAGAACCGTTTTTCCGCCGATAAAAAACAATACGTATAGCTTGCTTTTCGGTGCTTTATAACATCCAAATTTCAACAAAATCGAAGGGTGTCACCTGTGCGATGTTCCTTGTAAGTGATAAAAAAAAAATGGTTGCCGCATTTTCGTCGCCAAGGTACGGAAAATAAATTTGAGCATTTAAAAATTAATCATTTTCGTTGCATTCCAACGATGCAATCTTCAGTCTCATCAAATTTCATCATCATTAATACAACGGGTTCATTAATATGCTTCCCCCATATACATATATATATTTATATTCATGAATTAGTTTTGCAAACAATCATGCACCCTAAATTGCACTTTAGTACACATATACACATTTACTTGGCCGCATGGTATTTGCAGAACAATAATATATAATGGTAGTGAAGTTGGCATCGTTGGGATGCAACGCAATTTTTTTTCCGGCCTATTTAGGCTACAAAGATCAGTGAAACATTTTTGAAGATCCTTATTAGGGTTTCATAACTTAATCTTGGAAAAAAGAGTTTGAATAGTAATAAAAATAAAGAAATGAAGGAATAAAGAAGAATTTTCGTTGCATTCCGAAGATGCAAACTTCAACACCGTAATATTTATCGGTTTTTATCACAAACGCCCATGCACCCCAAATCCGGACATATGTGCCCTCATATGCGAATCCATCGAACGTGCGTTATTTTTCCACGGCTATTTCCAGACGTTACTCGGAAGGCTTTGCAAAACTTCATCCAACGCGTATACTCGGAGTACCGGAGAGGATCACGGGGAGAGTGCAAAAGGTTTACTCTCTGTGCATTCTCTATCTCCGGAGGACGTTCTCGGCCCGAGGTGCGTAACCTCTCTTAACACCGAGGGACTAGTTATCGTTTCTGAAATAGACGATCCCGGCATACCCGTTTCTAATTATAGATAAGGAGCGCTGCACCGCGTACATTTGCACACCTATACGCCCATAAGTAAAGTGCGCGCATGTGCGTTTCCGCACGCGATTTCAATGCTCACTATTGATGCGTTCGGTACAAAGTATCAATAGGTTGTTCGAGCCAGAAGTGTTCGTGAAATCGATCGCAATGAGACGTTCGGTTTCTCACGCTTACAATTATGCCGAGCTATGGCTTTGAACGATTTTCTCCCTTTGGAAATATCGATCGTTGGAGGGGTTGATGGTTCTTCCTTTTGATGAAAATTCCTCTTTTTTATTTCTCTAGGTTCATTATAATACAAATACTGCTTTTTCTTTGCAGTTTTTGGTTAGAAGTTTTTCATACGCGTTCGCTAAAATGTTTCGGTAAATTTCGTAGCTTAAGGGGCTATACCAGTGTGACATTTTCAAAAAATCGATTTTTTTTTGCCTTTTTCGACAGTTTATACTTTCAAGAATATTATTATCATTTATATCATTTATATCAATATCATTTTATCTTGCAAAAATCGATAGTTAAATCTTACAACGCGTTTTTCTCGAAATGAGATTTTTCAAATTTGCTGACATTTCAACTCAAAAAGCAATTATCCGATTGACTTGAAATTTGAACTGAGTACTCTTGAATATATTTACTCTACAATGACGTAGGATATTTTTGATTGGATGAAAATCGACGATTTGGCATTGAAAAAAATGACCATCTTATAGGCAAGAAAACACACTTTTTCTCATAATTACGCCATTTTGTTAGATTTTGATATTTTTCGAAAATCCTACGTCATTGTACAGGAAATACCTTCCAGTTTAACGACATTTTTTCCTTTTTCGGTTTGAACTACTCAATCGGCCGATATCATGTCAGCAGTGGAGGAACTTTTTTTGCGCCTCCGAAGGCAGCGCTAGATCGCTTGGATCTCAATATTTTTCTATGAAAAAGTTATGCAATATAGGTCAAACATAGCCAAATATATTCTCAATTTTCCGAAACATTTAATTGAGTACTTTTCTTCCAAAAAATTCCCGAAAATCACCCAAATTTTCAGCGTTCACACTTGTATAGCCCCTTAAATGTACTAAAAAAAGACGACAATACGAACAAAATACGATTTCGAGGCATTCCAACGATGCGAACTTCAATACCACCCTTGTGCTTAACCGTGCGAGCCTGACACGGGAAGTTTGAAAACGATTTGGAAAAAAAGTATTGAATTTTTTTGAAAATTTGCTAGTGGTTTTGAGGAACAGAAGGGAGTACGCAAATATTGTTCAAGATTTGTTTCAATACAAAAAGACGATCAGCGGTCTGTCCATAAGGGTCTTTTTCGATTTTTCTTATTTTTCAGATCGATTTTGGGTTAAAATCCCAAAACGATGTGATGGAGTAGAGAAGAATCGATAGGGTTGAAGTTCGCATCGTTGGAGTGCAAAGAACATTTTTTTCAACATTCTTTCTAATTGCTTAAACTTTTTTTGGTCGATTCAGGCTGTAAAAATCGTTCAAACGTTTTTACATATTCTTGTTAGAGATTTACGACTTTAATTTTTAGAAAGAAGACTTCTGATAATGATAAGCATAAAGAAACGGAAAGTTGAAGACCACAATCGTTGCATTCCAACGATGCAAACCTCAACGTCGTGAAGTACCAAGGATTTAAAAAATATTAACAATTGAACAAATTCTGCACAATGCATATTTTCGTATGAATTTTTCTGTGAATAAGTAAATTGCAAACGGATTTTCTAATATTTCGTAAGAAAGCCTGGTACTTTCCTAGTGCTTTCAATATCTTAATTGAGAGAACCCTTTGCTGTGTTGGTTTGCGTTCAACCTAAAAAAATGGCAGTTCCACTTCGGATGGCTCCAGCGAGGAAGATCGTTTCGAACAACGTGTGCCCGTATTTAGAATTAAAAGAAATTGTGAATGTTGTCGTCTTTTCGTATATATTTTGAGAAGCCAATTATAAATTTTTGAAAAAGGTCATGATTTTTTAAATCTGCTTCGAAGTCCCATCGCTTTTCGGCTTGGCATGGGGGTGGTTTGAATTGATTTGAAAAAAATCATATATTTTTATACATTTCCGGTAAAAACTAAGAAAAATGAATTCTCGGTTCGAGTTAAAATCATTATCAATACGCGTTTGTATTTCTATTCACGTGATTTTCTAGTTCGATTCGATCAAGGAATTGTCCAAACGGTTGGCACGACGTTGGGGCCATGTAATCTTTTTAGCTTGGAAAAAAAGCCGAACAAGCCTCTTCCTCGTTCGTTCATAACGTACAGCTTGTAAATCCACCGTTAGCGAAATTACTCGCGTAAGTCCGGGACGAAGAGTTATTTAAAAAAATCAACATCGCAGCTACTTTGATAATAACCGGAGATTGCGTCTGTATAATGTCGCGTCCGCGATGTAAGACTCCGCGTACTTTGGCAACGGTATGCGTTCTCCACAGCTATCTTGACGCATTCTACTGTACTCACGAGTGCATGTGAAATGGATGCTGTATATTTACTTGGTGGGGTTTAATATTTTAACGGAGGTGGTGTTGGAGTTTGCAGCGTTGGAATGCAACGAAAATTAGTTTTTGAATCTTTGTTTATTTATATCAGCTACTGTCCTAAATATTTTCTCGTAGATTTAGGTTACTTTGCAGTTTGCATCATCGGACAACAGCGTCAATATGATTATTTTCTTATCTATTTAATTTCATCATAATTCAAAAGCTTTTTAGTAAATTAAGATGTTAGACCTTCAATAAGGATACAAGAAACCGTTTGAGTGATTTTCATACCCTAAATCGGCGAAATAAAATAGAGCGATCAAGGGGTATGTCAGGACCCGAAGAACAAAGTTAGTTAAACGTTTGGCAATTTATTGGTATATGCATTGAAAAAATTGTGTACCGAATAGAATTTAAAAAAATATTAATTATTAGAGAGATTATAAACAATCTCCTGAAGAACCTTTGAACGTAGGAGACTCAACCGTGTACTTGATTTCGGCCACCTGGTTGAACTAAAAAAAAACAAGTTTCTTTTCTTAAAATAGACAATATTGGTTAAGACTTGACCGAGCTTTTTTTGTTATTGTGTTTCAATGATTAAAAAAAAAATTAATTTTCTTTTCCGATTTTTCGAGGGGTATTGACATTATGGTTAATAACTTATGGTTAATAACTAAAAGATGGCCGAATGTTTGTTTGAGCGAGGAAATAAGAGGAATCTCGAACAGAAAGCCTCCGAAATGGGGAAAAGACTTTATGAAAGTATCAAGGGAATTAGAAATTGAGGAAATAATAGGTATGATAAAAGAGGGGGAAGAAACAAAAATAATAGAGAATTTTATAGACAAGGGTTTGAAAAACTTGAAAAGAAAGACCATAATAGAGATAGAGAAAAAGAACAGATTCAAAAATCGACGTATAATATTTTACACAATGCGATAATAGAAAACGACGAAGCACGTGGCAGTATTGGGCGGCAAAGGATATTAAAGAAAAGGATAAGGGAACGTGGGCGAGGATAAGGTGTGGAAAAAGATGGAGGGATGGAAAAGGGGGAGGTCGAATGAACTTTCAGGATAAGTAAACGAGAAAGAGAAACAATGGAGCACCTGATTACGTGTGAAAAGAAAGAGGGGCAATATCTAAGGAAGCGAAAACACATATAGAGAAGTCGGTAAAAGGGCAAAGGGATAAGAGGGTAGTAAAAGATAAATTAATAGGGTTGCTGAGAGGGGAGATAGATGTAAATTAGTGTAATTTTTTTAGGGAAATTAAAAGAGAGTGTAAGAAAAGAGACACGGTAGTAATAGAGAGCGAAAATGCAGAATGTAACGAAAATGAAAAATAATAAAAGAGAAAAGATATGTTAGATTGCAAGAGAACAATGTTTTACGGTGTGACTAGCGTTGTAAAAAGCTGAAAAGGCGATGCAAATAAAACTCGTTACACACTACGTTGGAATACAATGAAAGTTCTTTTCCATTTTTTTGCTTCCTCATTTTTATTACCATCCAAAACTTTTTCTAATTAATGAAAAATAAATCTTCATAAAAAAAAGCGTCGGTCAAGACTACACTACTATCACACTGGCGAAATGTACCAAATTTCAAGACAAACCGTTCATTAGATGTTGAGAAATCGTGTGCACCGTTTTGATCAACATAATTTCGAGAAAAACGAACTTAAAGTTTGACTAGCAGTTCTATCGGTGTAATCGTAAGTTTACCTTCATCCTGTGATACCTGGACCATACGTTAGACTTTTCTCTTCAATTTTAGTTGCCTCAAGCGACGAACGCGTGTTCGTCACTTTCACAGTAGCCTAACTCTTTGAAGAAAGTTGACTTCCGCTGCATTCTGATGATGAAAGCTTCAGCCTCATCTGTTGTGGGTTTCAAAAAAACGTCCCAACGTGCACGATGATGAAGTTTGCATCGTTGGAGTCCAATGAAAGTTTTTTTTCATTTGGTTGCATCTCCATTTTTATTACCATCCAAAACTTCTTACATATTTTGGCTGAATATCTCGAATTCGAATCCTGAGTGACTTTGAGGGCTAAACGAGCCGAAAAATGGGGCTGCGAAACTTTCGTTGCGTTCCAACGTTGCAATCTTCAACATCATCGAACGTGCCTCAATGGACCGAAAAAAATTGGACGGCTCGAACAAAATTAATTGTCATCGAATTCCAACGATGCAAATTTCAACATCGTCCCCCTTTTCTTTAGCCATCTGGCAGATCATGATTCATCTGGCTGTTATCGTTCGATAGCAATGCGATAAACACGATGGAATGTAAAGTCGAAGCTCTTTGGGTGAACGTTGGATCAGAATGGTGCCATTGGTAGGCACGATTCGTGAACGAATCCATTGAGTACAATTTTCCATAGAGTTTTCATCAATAACGTCATTCATCAACGTTGACGTAGGTGTAACTTCACATCGTGGGTAAACATTTTCCGGCGTTTGTAAAAAACGAAATATCGCTCGAATAATTTCGACTGCGTGTCACGAAGTTGGTCGTTTGACTTTTCCTAAGAACGTGAGAAATTTTTCACGGTAATTTCCAACCGCGACGATCTCTTTTCGCCCTAGCGATCGCTACCGTAAAGCCCGGCAACGAATTTTACTCACGTACAATTTCTCTCTTCGACGTGCTCTCGTTCCTAGTCTCCTCTTGGCGACATCTATTTTCGGACGGAACACGCTGCGGAAAACGAAAAACAAGGAAAAAGAACGCTCTTCGGATTCCAGCTGCGCGAGAGTATTTCAGCGTTTAAAAAAAAGGCTACGGTCATTTTTTTCGTGCAACTTGTTGCGCCTCTCGTCGTTACAGCCACCGTAGACAGCAATCGTGTATCGAGATAAGACGCGACCTAAAAATTTAATATTCTCAATGGCGTCGGGTCACCGGTTGCTTCGCGGAAAAAAATATTCCCCACTTACTGGAGACATTGAAAGTCAAGGCCATTCTTTCGTTGATATAGGTAAATACAGCAATAATACAAAGAATAATGCAATGTTGACAAATAACGTTTTATTAGTGTTTGAACATTGCTTTATTTTTCCATCTCAATAAAAAAAATGAATGACGTTGATGTTTGCATCGCTGGAATGCAATGGAAATTCATATTTCAACTTTCGTTAATTTATTTTGGCACATTTTGACGACGAAAATTTCCGAACCCATTTTCAAGGTCATCATGTAGCGGTCTACAATATAAATCTACAAAAAAGATTTTGTATGATAATAAACGTAAAGAAATTCAAATATTGAAGAGAACTTTCGTTGCATACCAACGATGCAAACTTCAACACCATACAAATGAGCCCCATAAAATGTGTACAATGTTTGTATATTAAAATATAATATTAATGACCTCACTCATTTATTAGTTTACATACATAATCATAACAATTGGGGTTATTTATACTACATCATAATATTATCATGTAAACATAATATACATATAAGGATCTATCGTTATTATTTCACAACTAATAATTATTCTGTTCGTAATCATTGAGAGTCACATTGACACGAAGAAATTAAAAGTACAAACTAGAAATAATGACACAGCCGGCACTTCCGGTTCATATACAAGCTTCATTCGAAATAATTTTTTTTTATTTTGGCCTCGTTTTGCACTGCGATCAAGTTCGTTCGTGAGAATAGTAGAAGTTTGCATCGTTGGAATGCGACGGAAATTCTTTTTTATTTTTTACTTATTTACATTATCATCAAAAATCTTTTCTTACATATTTAGGCTGAAGATCTCTAATTAGGGTCCTTAAAATCGTTTAACTGTTTTGGAGGCCTGAATTCGCCAAACGAAAATTGGACTACGGAAATTTCGTTGCGTTCCAACGATGCAAACTTCAAAATCATAAAAATACAGATGATTTAAAAGCATAGCCAATTTGATTCGTCATAATACGAGAGGCATTGGAGTTTTTCGGGCTTACAAAAATTGCGCAACGTCAGCTGTACCTTTCATATTAGTGCTACTTCTCACTAAATGTGTCGCTTTTCGCCCATTTACCAGCGGGGGCAGAGAATCTTCGTCAGTGAATTACACAATGGTTCATCAAAAACGACACTTCCGTTATTCACAAATGTTCGGATCGGTCTAGCCTTTTTCGATAAAGATAATTTATGATTGCAAATAAATAAATAGCAAAAACAAATACTAAATAAATGACGATAGAGATTTTTTGTTGGCTATTTTATTTTTTCCCTAGACTTTGGAAGGGGATTTTTTTTTGCTGTTGACCGCAATCGAATGTAAAAATTCGAAAAGATAATACAAAGTTAAGTAGATCAGACGTGCCCATTTCCGGCTTGTTAGCTCACGGCAAAATTCGCAAAGGATAGCGCATAGAAACGACAACAAATTGGCGAGAAACGCGTTAAATTTCTGGCATTTTTCCCGATGCAGTAATTTTCCTGGTGCAACGACCCGTCCCGACGACGAATATTACGCGGATCACCCTCGGCCCCCGCGTCCACTCGTCGATTTCCTTTCGTCGATTACGCCTGCAGAAGGAGAAAGGCCAGCAAAAACTCTCGCGGCGAATATATCGAATACATTGCTCACAAAGCCTGGCTACTTTATTTTTCTCTTCTTTGAAACCCCACATTTGCTATTACTGTGAATTTTTTTATCGGTCTTATCGTTTAATTCGAGCAGGTGTTTCGAGGCGTTTGAAAAAATTGCTCTCGACGACGATTACGAATCGCAGATAAAATATGCCGAGATTTCGACAATATAACGAACATTTGTCCGATTCGGCAAGAACATCGAGCCTCGAGATTTTTCGTGAAAAATAAATAAATCGAAACATTTTTCGTATGCAATATATTGGAAGGTCGTGTATTGACAAAATCTGCTGACTCTCCCGTGATTTTTTTTGTCCGTTCGGACTCATCTCAATTTATTTATCGTTTGATTGTTTCGGAATCGCGATTCACTTTCTGCATTAAAAATGATTCGTGGTAAATTCTCGTGTACCAGAAATTTGATTGAATTTTATATGATGTGAAGTTTGCATCATTGCATCGCAATGAAAATGAATATAATTGCCTAAACATTCGTTTCCCCGCAATTTAGGGCATGAAAATTGCTGAAACTTTTTTTTGAGATACTTATTTTGTTTTTCTCGTTAATTTATACTACGAAAGTCGCTAAGACGTTTTTTTCGAATGCTTATATTTTTTTCTCCTCCATTTAGGCTAAGAAAATCGTTCAAACGCATTTTTGATTTTTTTATTAGAGATTTACAACCGAAGTCTGCAAAAAAAGATTTCAGATAGTAATAAAAATGTACAAACGCAAAAATAAAGCATTTTCTTTGCAATCCAATGGTGACAAACTTCAACGCTGATTCTACCTATGGTTTTGATCTGTAACCTCTCATAAAAAAGAATTCCTTCATTTACACAAACGCAGTTGCTCCGTGAAATTTTAGTTCCCCAATCGATTCAAGCTACTTATATACCTTTAGATGGTCGGAAAACAAGGGGAAAACATGGGATTTTTAAAAAATACTAAGAAAGCAATCAAAATGAGGTTGAGAGGCTTTATTTTAAATATATGCAGGTACTTCAATCAATTTTTTATTTTCGAAAAAAAAAAAATACAAAATGGCGGTTCAGTGGCAGTAAAAAAACGCCTCTTTTTGTGACCCTTCACGGGTGGACTTGGAAACGCACATAACCTAGACCAAAAAATACCATTTTTCGTAATCTACATGAATTTTGCTAGCGAAGTACATACAATTATTACAAACTATTGATTTTTGCAAATTTGGCACCATTTTGCAAAAAACGTCGCATTTTCGTCTGAAAAAAACGGCCTCAATGTGTTTATAAAACCATAAAATTTAGGCGATCGTAAAAATCGTGTGTAGTTCGCTAATAAATCTATTTACGATGCTACACTTGAAATTTGAAGTCGATCGGTTAAAAATTGTAGGAACGAGTCCGCCTGACTTTGAAGCCATTTCAATAAAAACGCGTTTAACGGGGTCTCCCTCTTTGGAAGCCCAATTTGAAGGGTAACTTCGTCAATTTTTAGAATTTCGGGGTTCGGTTGGACCTAAAATGTTCTTGAAAGTTCACGCTATAACAATATGCAAAAAAAAAAAACGTTTTTTTTTAAGTTTCCAGAGATACCCCCTTGAATTTTAAAACAATTTTTCTTCGGACCATATCATTCTTGGGATGTTTATAAATATCAACCATATAATTTTTGGGCTGATCATAGATTATTTCGGACAATGAAAAAAAATGCTACATTTTTCATTTTCAAAGGTATATGAGGCCTTAATCCGTATGCAGGGGCTGGCCTAATTAGAGCTCTGAAACTCGCGGCGGAACCCGTTGATACATCGAGCGAACAAAATTCTCGTTTGTCCCATGCATAAAAATTAATACGAAAGGTTGCGAGCGGAGTCAAGCATTATAACCGAGGTCAAATTCAATTCCATCCTCGTTCCCTCGTAATTTGGTTCTGTTTCCTTTCGCACAGTGCGATACGATAATACGCACGAGAGGAATGTAGCTGTGCTTATAAGGTGATACGAAAAATGACGACGACTCGTTGTGGAGCGAAGTATACAGGCGGTATTCACCTATCCGCTTGTTGCCCACGCACTCGGAAATTTTGACTCTCGTGCCGACGCCCACACTCTCGAACGATCCCGACCATTCACGGTCCTCTTGCCCAATTTTTTTAATCCGTCTCTCTCTCTCTCTCTCTCTCTCTCTCTCTCTCTCTCCCTCCCTCCCCCCTGTTCATCCATAATCAACAAAGTATCCAACGATTTCCGAACGATTCAACTTTCCCAAATAAATTTTCCGCTCGAAAGGCCGATCGTTCCAACTCGCTGACAAAAACTTTCGCTCACGTGAATTCAATCTTTCTTTTCTTCGTTTGATTTCCAGTTCCTTCAGAATTTGGGCAAAGTCGACCGGACTGCCGATGACATATTCGACGAGCACTTGCAAAACTTTACCAGACAACAGAATTCCGCGAATAGACTTCAGAAGGAATTCAACAACTACATTAGGTGTGTTCGAGGTAAGTTTTCATCGTTTATCTGATTTTTTTTAAAATTCTAACGATTTCCATCTGTCTGCAATAAACTGCTTGAGATAAAAATGTATCTACGATATGTTGAAACGGTCAAAAGTGATGAACACGGAGTCAAACTTAGAAGAGAAGAAACTCGTTCATAATGTTCGAACAGACAATAATTGGTAACTAAAAACGCATTTGCGTCTTAGTTTAATGTGTATTCAATCGACAAACACCGATACAATCATCTGTATCCACACAACTAACTAAATGGGACGTGTTGAATTAAAAACTTGCCAAAAAAATAAAAATACCTCTTATGTTAATGCTATTTAAAAAAAAATAGCATTAACATAAGAGGTAAAGGAGTTAGTACCTAATTTTGGGAAATTTTCCAAAAATCATACTTACCATGATAACTCGAAATCCTTCGACTTTGGACTAAGGTAACCTATGTTAGATACGTTCCTAACGAGGTGACCTGTCATCCCTGTATAGAGCGATTCGGAGCCTCAGGAATTGTCGATTTTTTAAACTTTAACCAAGAAGAATTGAGAACGTGACAATTGGAGGGACATGGTCGTGTTTCTGGACAAAATGGTAAAATTGTGGTTTCTTCTGCACTATTGTAGAACAAACTTCGTGATCGTGATCAACCAATCAAGGCATTCAATGTCCAAGTTTCGAAAAACGACGTGACCTTTTTTCTTCGATACGCAGATCGGAGAGAGCCATTAGAGACGTTGTGCAAAAAAAAAACACGATAAGAATTGTACGTAACCCAACCCCCGTGATGATGAAGTGTGCACTTTTGGAATGCAATGAAAGTCTCTCGAATTGCTGAAATTTATGACGTTGACGTTTGCACCTTTGGAATGCAACGATGTTTATCATCAATTTTTCATTTCTTTGTTTTTATCATTATCGAAAGTCTACTTTCTGCAAATTGAGATCGTAAATATTTAGTGAGAATGTGTAAAAACGTTTGAATCATTTTTAGAGCCTAAAACAGCCGGAAAAAAATTGAGAAAATAAAAAGAACGAATGTTCGTTGCATTCCAACGATGCAAACTTCAACGTCATCGAAATTCCTCATTGGCAGATTGAGGCTACGAAAATCACTTGAACGTTAGAAAAAATTCTCATTGGGTATCGATAAACCAAATTCGAATGGGAAGATTTTAAATGGTTGTAAAAATGAGGAAATAAAAGAATGCAATGGAATTTTCGTTGCATCCCAATAATGCAACGTCCAACGTGAATCCTATGTCTGATCGATCTTGATCATCCTGCTATTATCTTGAAGTTTGCATCGTTGGAGCACAACGAAATTTTTTTTTTATACGGTAAGGTGCCCAATTATTGACACTATAAGGGCCCAATTATTGGCCCTTTAAGGACCACTGTGTAGGTAGGAGAGAAGTGTCCACAATTGGCGGGGTGCCAAAATAAGGTAACTTTACCCTATTTTTACAAGCTTTTATTTAACTTGACTTTTTGTGGGATGCACAAAGGAAAATCGATATTTCACCCACTTCCCGACTACTTAGAGTTCTGAAATTTTGAAAACATGCATCTAAAAGGTGACAATGAATGATTTAACTTAAAAAAAAAATATCCATAAAGCGTTCAACTTTTCATGTAAAATTAGCGATATCCATATAAAATCGCACCAACACAAACAAATTCGTATTTGATATGCAGCAATTAGTCGTAAGTTCAATCCACATTACAGTGTTTGTTATTTTTTACAAGCATTCCAGGTTCCTAACGTACAAACTCGTAAACTAGTAAACTACTAGTAAAATCAATTAACGGGGTCATCTAGTGTGACGGCCGTTTTTTAATGCTTTTTTGGGGATTTTTTTTTGACAAACCATTGAAATAAAATAATTCATAAATTGCATATCATTTTAATTAACATTTAAACAAACTTTGTGAATTTTTTGAAGTCATTATATAGAATATAGTCGGAGATACACCGCCCAACAGGAACACATATATAAAAAAGAGGTGCTCCACCATGATTCCGGCCGTTCTGCTTATCTGAAATCAAAAAACCAAACGCAATTTTAATCGTGAGACGTGAGGCTCTACATGGAACTAAAATAAAGTTAGAATTCCAAAAAAATAATTTTTTTTTACGCTTTAGAAAAAAAATTCAATTTTTCATTTTTTTCCGGGTCTACATAGCTGATAAAAAGAAAACGAACTAAGCAATCTTAATTATTTTAGTTGCAGTATTAAAAACTAGTTAATCGTTTTTTTACCAAGTCACCTACATGTGACTATAAATAAAAGCTTGGGGCGCTCGAAATTTAGATATATAATCTTTAATTAACATAAATCCGTTAACATAGAAACTGCATTTAGTTTACTGCAAAACAACCTTAGGTTTCTTAAATAAAAATCCTGACAGTGAGTATAAACGTGTGATAATAATTTTCTCTCTGAGTGGCCATTCATAAAACACGTGAGGCAGCGAGGGGGGAGGGGGGAGCTAGGAAAATCATCACACTTTGTCACAGGGGGTGGGAGAAGTATCGAGCAAAAGTCACGCGAGGCTATAAGCATATTGAATCTGAAAAAGGGTCATACTGAGACGCTGAAAATTTTCTGTATTGCCCACCCAAAGTTCCGACTACGAGGAAGTTGTAGCTTCTCTGATATCGATTGAGACTCACCTGAAGCATCCTTCGGAAGATATTGTATTCTGGGTGTATCGTGATAAACGATTATTAAATTAATTATTATTGATGTTACATAACATAAAGAATATATTTCCTACTACGTATAAATTATATATATTTATATATTATATAGTTATTTCCTTAAAGTAACCAATATAAATTGTTCGTTCTGAAATAATCTATTAAAATGGTTTTAGTATTTTACTTGCTTCTTATTGTTTTAAAAAAAACGAGAGCAGAAAGGGGGGCTGTCACAGAGAGGGTAAGGGGCTCGAATATTTATAAAATTTGCGTCACGTGTTTTATGAATGGCCCCTAATTACTATTGTGCCAAATTAAATACGGTTAATGAAACTGAATTGGTCAAATTTGTGAAACATTAAAAAAGTTGAGTGCCCCAAGCTGTTATTTATAGGCACATATAGGTGACTTGGTGAAAAAAATTCTACTTAGTACATTAAATAAAAGCTTGTTTTTAAAAAATATTTTTTTACATATAAATTTATTTCCTCATTTCGATCATTCTACAAAATCTTTTTTTTTTGTAGATTTATATCATACATTGCTAAACAAGCGATTTGAAAAATGATTCAGGGATTTTCGTTGCTAAGATACGCCAAAAGAAATTTGAGCAATAAAAAAAGAATCATTTTCGTTGCATTCCAACGATGCAAAACTTGTATCTGATGGCCTGCTCCCGTTATCGTTGCAAAGGCAAATTGATCCCTGACTCTGGAAAATTCGGTACCGATGTTTCCATCGAGCACGCCTCTCTCTCTAACGAAGACGAGAAATGGGAGAAAAGAAATATCGCGGCAGGACGAAGCTGCGATCTCACCGCGACAAAACTATGTAACACATCTAGATGCTGTATTTATAGAGCGAGACTTGAATTAACGCGTCCGCGTGAAACACGAGTCGGTGTCGTCGACAAACACAAACGCACGCGCGGACCGGTAGCAATCACTCGCGGGATAAAAAGGTGGGCACAACCTTGCATCACCGTGACCCCGTTCTCTCTTTTTCCCACCGCTAAACGTCATGAGATTATGCATATACACGACAGGCTCTCACACCCCGTCATAGTCGAATTGTCACGTGCCACTCTCGTACCGAAGATTCGTTATGAACGATGTTAAAGTTTGTATCCATGGAACGCAACGAAAATTCATTTTTATTCTGTCATTTCCTCATCTCTGATGAGAATTTCGATAAAAACGTTTGAGTGGTTTTTGAGGCCCAAATTAGCAAGCACAAATTGGGCCAAGAGACTTTCATTGGGTTTCAACGATGCAAACTTCAATGTCATCGTTACGAATGCAGCACTTGCAACGGTTCGTATCTGAATCGGAAAGTTTCATCGAAACGTTATTAGCCGAGAATCATCGAGCTTTACCAATCAAAGTGGCAGGATATTGAGTGGGGAGATACTTTAGGCGATGAAAAATTGCTAATTTTCATGATTTTTTTTAAAGATAAGATTGTTCCACCATTTTTTAGACTTAGGGTATTTTTTTTATTACGAAAGGGTAGCTCAAAATGACCTGACATTTCAAATTGCGCGCCATTTTTATCGTGGCGAAAATAAAGTACTAATATTTGACAATTGGCATCAGGACCTATTGAAGTTTAGTCATGGAGAATTACACGATCGAGCAACGCATAGAAATTGGCATTTGCTGCATTGTTACTGCATGCTATGCAGTAACAATTGCAGACGAAGTTTTAATGGTCGTGTCATCTCGCGCCGTGGCGATGTGAATTGGCCACCAAGATCGTGCGATTTGACGCCATTGGACTTTTTTCTTTAGGGTTTTTTTTAAAGGAAAAGTGTATGCCAATGATCCACAGACCATTCCAGAGCTCAAGGAAGCAATCGGACCCACCATTAATGAAATAGTCCGTAATTATGCCACAATGTTATTGAGAATTTCGGCAAAAGAGTGAACATTCGCAAACAGGAACGAGACGGCCATTTATTCGATATTGTGTTCCACACATAACCTCCATGTTTATGACTTTTATTAAAATAAAAATATTCGTACTTTTCAAATAAATAGTACGTTCTATTGATAAATTAAAATGTCAGGTCATTGCCAGACACCCTTCACTCTTGGCTGTTACATGGTATTTTTTGAAGATTAATCTTCAAACATGGCGGTGGTATGGCACGGTCTTCTAAACATGAATTCAAACTAAATGTTGAAAATCGATTAAATCGTACGCTTTGAGAAAAAAAAGATGGAATTTTCCGAAAAAAATTCCAACATTTTGCAATAAAATTTTGTTTCTATTTTCGAAAACATTTAGTGTCACATTTTAGACAATAAGGTTAGAAAGATTTATACTGAACTTCGTCAGAATCGGTAGATTAGTTTTTTAGCTGTACGTCACGTCAGTTTGGAAAAAAACAATTGAAAAGACCATGCCATACGTTGGCTATTTTTAAAGATTAATAAATAAATAAAATACCATGTAACAGCCAAAAGTCGTAATAAAACATACCCCAAGTATCAAAAATGATAAAGAAACCTTTCCTTTTGAAAAAAAAATAATAAAACAGCAAATTTTTTCTCGCTTAAAGGTCTCTCGTCCCCTTGAGGCAGTCTACCTTTCCGAACAGATACCTCGTTTATTTTCCGAGTTCGATGTGAATGTCTCAAAGACAGGCGATGGGCTTTTCTCCGGATATTTGTTCGAATCGCTGATAGTTTTGCGTTATTAGAAAACGCGGGAGAAAAAGAAAACTATGAAACAGGGAACTGGAGGTCGACCACCTTTTCTCGCTCTAAACCACGAGCCGCTTTCCCCTTCGATATGCGTACGCTCGAATATATATATATTTATATGCCCGTATGTTCGCAATGCCTTCATAATTCCTGCGGTACGAAGTGCGGTGTACTGCGTTCTTCGCGGGTCAAACAGAGAGCCATCGCTGGTCTATACATAGCTTACACATTTACAGACAATCCAGACATTGTGAAACCATCTTACCTGTACACGTATCGTTCGTACGATGATGCACTCCGCGTCAGATCGAAGCCAATCGCGATTTATCAGGGACTCGGACAACCCAAACAAATGGCGTTGACGTTCGCATCGTTGGAATGCAACGAAAGTTGTTTTCTAATTTTTTCGTTTCTTCGTTTTTATCATGACCTATAATTTTTTTATACATTAAGGTCGTGATGCTCTAGTGAAGATAAAAAAAACCGTTTGGGTGACTTTTGTAACGTGAAGCGGTGAAAAAAAATGTGCGCAATAGAGGAAAAATTAACCTTCGTCGCATTCAAACGATGCAAACTTCAACATCATCCGAACAAATCCATATGAGTGAAAATAAAGCAGTCAAATCGATACGCTATGTGGTGATTTAAGGCAGGATTCTACTTTGAAACCATGAAAAAAACGCTATTTTCGTGAATTTTTTCTGAGAATACTATTAAAGATATCGATATGGGGTTTAAACTGTTCAATAAATACACTCTTTAAGTGCATAAAAAAAAATTTTAAATGTATTTTATTCATTTTTTGTACACGTAAAATATGTTTAAAGCCAACGCCTCGAAAAGCAGGTACCGTTGCCGTGGTCGTGAAATCTTCCCGACGGATGGTCTGAAACAAAAAAATCAAATAGTTTCATGTTCAGTGTGTCTTCAGGAACCGACCTAACTAGAATATTTTATATACGTGCAAAATTAACAAAATGGCGGCTAAAATACAAAAAAAATGCGTTTTTTGGGTCTTTTTTTGCAATAAAAAAATAGTTCTAATCAAAATTTTAAGTTGATTGTAGTTAGGTCGGTTGGTACACACATATAGAATATGTGTTCCAAATTTCATAAGGATCGGTTCAGTACTTTTTGAGTTATCACGACCACGGTACTTGAAAATGTCGTTTCGAGAAAAACGCGTTTAAAGTTTTGGTGAGTCCGGGCCGCGCGCCGGGCTGGTCACAATAGCGCGCTGAGGTAGGTGCGTTCGAAAGGCGAAAAAGGATAGTTAGACTGCTTGGAACTTTATAAAATTTTGACCGAACATTCTTGAACATATTTACTTTCGAAAAATGTAAAAAAAAAAAAATTTTTTTTTCAAAGTTTCAAAGTACAATCCTGCCTTAATTATGACGTTGAAGTCTGCATCGCTGGAATGCAACGAAAATTCTTTATCGTTTTTTTTTTCCGTAAATATTTTATAATGTTATTCTTTATTGAGGAAATAGTCAATTGTAGTAATTGTAGATATTGATCAATTTTTATCGATTTTTTCATAGATCGGAGTAGTTATTTCATATATTTTATATATGATTTATGTCATATATATAGTAATATATTATATAAATAATACATTTATGACAGATATGAATATATATTTTATCAAACGTAATATATAATTTTATATATTACGTTATTTTATATATTTTAATGAAATAACGACACCGATCTATGAAAAACCGATAAAAATTGATCAATATCTACTACAATTACTACAATTAACTATTCCATTAAATATCATTATAAGAAAAAATGTTCAACTGATATTCGTAGCCTAAAATATTGAAAATAAATCGAGGAATAAATAAATATAACAAATAAATAAATAATAAAACAAGAGGAATAGATAAATATCAATATCAAGTACTCCAACGATAGAAATTTTAACATCGCATTTAACCCTCCGTATGACCGTGTGACAGTTCTGTAACAAACCATCCAAGTTCTCACGAAATCCCATATTGGCATTTAATCCTTTTTTAAATCAATGTCACACGAAGGCTACCAACCGTTCTATGGGTTTTTTTAAGTGCAATTCACGCAAACTAGATGGCGTTGGTTGGATCAAAATTTGTTCGAAGTTCACTTCTCTCGAGATTACAAGATCCGCGTGTGTGTAAAGTTTGCGAAAATCGAAGGAAAATATCAAGATAACAAACGGTGTGTGAAAAATGTAGCGTGGCTTTGTACCACAACAAGCAATGCAACTGCTTCAAAGCATTCTATACATCATAAATGAATGTTACGACACAATGTAGAATGTCTGTAACACTCCCTTCACTGCTTTATAACTAGACCGGTGATTACATCCTTCAAAAACTAAATAATACTTTTTTATTTATTTATTCAAACCTACCATAAAGTCAACTATTTTTTATTTTTACGTTGTTTAATTATGAAGGGCTAATAGCGATTGGACAAACAATATTCTGTCTTTTTTGTCATAAATTCATACAAATTAAATTAAATTACAAATTGAATCAAATTAAAGTAAATTTCATTGAAGAACATTAAATGATAAATTAAATTAAATATAAATTAAATCACAAATTTCTTGAACTTGTTGAGCCCCTTCTTTTTCCGTTCGATAATTTCTGTAATCGAAAGAATATCCCTGCTTTTACGAAACCCAATTATTCCACGTGAACTTGATCAAACATTCTGCTATTGTTCTGTAACACAACTTCTTCCCGTTCGTCACGGTTGGTTCGATGCTGAATCATTTTCTTCCGCCAATGTAGGTCAGAGTGGTCGCTTGCCCCGCCACTCTTCTCTTTCGGGTTTTCTCAAGGAACGAGCGTTTCTCGAGAGAGTAAAAAATAGCCGACTTTTTCGAAAGTTCCACATTTATTTTGTCATTTTACTTCAGATTCAGGGACCATTATAAGCCCTTTTCTATTCCGCCTTTTGCAGATTGGATCATCACAGTGTCGAAAACGGGTCGAAAAATAGCTGATGTTCGCGATTTTTTTCTCACTGGTTGAAACACGCTAATAAGTCTGATTTTTTAATGCCAAATCAAAGCACTCACGAAGAACAGGAAATAGATGTTTAAATGTTTATTTTTTTTTACATTTTTTTTAAAGGTTCAAAAAGGTATTTGAAAAAAAGGACTCTTCACGTTGTGGCTGTAAATATTATCTGAATCGAAATTTGATTTTTGCAGCCTGAATATATAAAAAAAATCAATTTTATTGAAAAAAAAAAAAAAACAGTTTTCATTGCATTCCAACGATGCAAACTTCGCGATCGCGTAAGAAACTCGCGGAAAGCACAAAGCGCGCCGCAATCGCCGAGAGCACCGTGAGGAGCAGGAAAGACAATGAGCACAAGACTCGCTATCTATTTTGCGGGAGAGAAATCGTCTGCATCCCGCAAAGATAATTGAAGGGATGGAAAAGTTCGAAAATGAACGCCGGCAGCTGAATGGCTTTTTTTTTAGCGGGACATTTTTTTCACGGATATATGACATTTGCGAGATTTGCGCGACTGTATTGAAAATCTATACAGATATATATATATATATATATATATATATATATATGTATATATATATATGTATATATATATGTGTGTGTATATATATATATATATATATACATATGTGTGTGTATATATATATATATATATATATATATATATATATATATATATATATATACATATATATATATATATATATATGTATGTATGTATGTATGTATGTATATGTATATATGTATATATATCGGGGCTAAGGCCCGTGTCTTGTCGCGCGCGGCTTCATCAAAGCCAGGTGAATGCACTCTCGGGGACGCTCGTAAGTAGGCCAGGAGAGTAGTGGTAGCTTCTCTCTTCGATTGAATGTTGCTTCGACTTGTTTGCAAGCGACACGCGCAACAAACCGCAAATTCATCGTTTTTCGAACTTCCATTTTTTAAATTCGGAATCGCATTTATGTCCCATAAAATCAACGGAGTTCAGGAAAACAGATCCATATTTCTCATAGCATTGAAGCTTGCATCGTTGGAACGCAACGAAATTGATGATTTTTTCTATTACCCAACTTTTTTTTGGAATGATCTTGAAGTTTGCATCGTTGGAACGCAATGAAAATGAATTATTCGTCATCGATGAAATTTCTTTTTGGCCGATTTAGGCTAGGAAAATCATTCGAACGTTTTTACGTATTTTTATTACAGGTTCACCTGGAGTTGCAAAAAAAGGGTTTCAAATAATAAAAGAGACGACATAAATTAAAAAAATCGTTGCGTTCCAACTATGCAAACTTCAACGTCATTTTTTTTACAGATTTAGGTTAAAAATTTTAGTGGATTATTTTCAAAGATCCGGAATAGGGATCCATAACCTAAAATGCAAAAAAAGAGTTTAGATAGTAATAAGAATGAAGAAATGAGCAAATGAAGAAGGATTTTCGTTGCATTCCAACGATGCAAACTTAAACACCATCGTTTCTCCCTGAACGAAACCTCCCAAAATCACGACCTTCAAGTGTGCATTCGTTGGAATGCAACGATTTTTTTTCTTCATTTTTTATTTTTTTTCTTCCATCATTATCCAAAGCCTTTTTTGCGAATTGAGGTCCTAAGTCTCTAATGAGATTACGTTAAAACGTTCGAGTGATTTTCACAGCTTAAATCGAGAAAATAAAATTTCTGTGAATAAGGGACCATCACAGTGTAACGTGTTGAAAAGTAGCTGATTTTCGCGACGTTTTTTTTCGGTACTCAAAATACGCTAATCAGTCTGATTTTCTATGTCAAATCAAAGCACTCATGAACAATAGAAAATCCATTTTTGAACGTTTATTTTTATTTACTTTTACATTTTTTTAACGGTTGAAAATGTCTTTGAAAAAGGAGTCCTCACGGTGTACACGGTTTTGGCCGTAAATATGATCTGAAACATAATTTGCAAAAACATTATTAATCAGTATAAAAGCCGGTATCTTGCTATGGATATAAAAAAAATCAAAATAGACAAAATGGCGCCGTTTTGAAAAAAAGTATCAAATTTAGCCTAATTCTTCGACAGTTTTTCGTTAAAGAAATGAAGATAAAAAAAAAGTTTCCATAGCAAGATAAAGAATGGCGTGAAGAATGTTGTGTCAAAATTTGAGACGGATAGTTCGAAACCTCTTCCTTTGAGGGTGTACACCGTTATGAAGAACATTTCGAGAAAAACGCGTCCGTCCGCGCCAGGTCTAACGCAGCTGGTCAAATCCCTTTTTCTGTTTAAGGCTGTAGCAACTGGAATAATTCGAATTTCGCCCCAAAAATTGAACGACATGTTTATAACCGTTTACACTATCGAATAATGCATAAAAAATCGATTAACATTTTTTGTACACTGTGATGACCCTTTAAAAAAAAATTAACTGTCGTTGCGTTAAACGTTTATTTTAATTTTATTTTTTTACATTTTTTAGAACGATGCAAACTTCAACGTTATCCAAAATCTTGGACAATCTTCGAACCGAGACCAAAAAATAAATGAAATAAAAACTCAGCGGTTGATCACGTACTTGTCGATTTACTCTGACATACTTCACACCGATATGACCACTAACTTTCATACTCTGATTTCGTTCAGGCACTCTTAAACTCTGCATTCAAACGATCATACGCACATGTGCTTGTGTGTGTATGTGTCGCATTACATCCTATCGTCCCATTGAGGCGACAATTTGTGACATTACGTTCGCTCAAACCGCGCACAAAGGCCAAACTGTTGGGCAATTATTAAAACGTTCTCGTGTGTTGTACATGCGGTACGTATCGTCAGCCGTTCAAGCAGCCTCGAAGACACTGATGGACTCCCTCAACGAGATTTACGAGAGCCAGTGGACCGGCCATGATCTACTATACGTACAAGCACAAAATTTGGACATGCTGTGGCAGGACTTTACTCACAAACTCGCCGACCAGGTCCTCGTACCGTTCAATACATATCAGAGCCAATTTCCCGAGATGAGGGTAAGCTACGGAGTAAATTCAATCGATGTCCATGACGATATTAATAACAGCTATAATACTATAATAATAATAATACATAATTTTATTTCTATTACATAATTTATTTACTTTTCATATTGCATATTTTTATTAATTAATTTATTAATTATTAATAATAATAATATTATTACATAATAACTTATTATATAATAAGTTATATTATTATTATATAGCTTATAAATATAATAAGTTATGATGGTGATTATTATTATAAAAATAATTATTATCATATGATAAAACAATAATAATATTTTTTTTGGGTGTACCTCCGAAAAGAACGCACCTCCGATAAATCTCGAATTTCGTGTACCCATGTATTTTGACTCGCTGATTACGAATATTATAATGAAAATACCCGCAAATTTGATTTTCAGGGTCAAAACTCACAAAAACTGATTATTTAAAAGTTTTTCTACTTTATTTTTAAAAAATTTTGATCTTAGAGGAAAAATTTTCGCGCAAAAGTTGTAGGCTCTAAAAAGATTGATCTTTTGTATGGTACACAGTTTTTGTCTAAAACCATTCTGTTTCGAGAAAAATGGGATAATGCTCCAATAAGTACATTTTGCTAAACTTCATTTGTTTGGATATTATCTGTTTACGCATTTTATCGCATGAAGGTTGGAGTTTGTTTGGGTTTGTTTGATGCGTTGTTTGTTGTTTGGGTTTGTTTGTTGTGTTGTGTATTGTGTTCGTTGTTGTTTGGGTATGCGTATCGTGCAACGGTAAAGTGCGTTACTAGATAATATCGAAACTAATAGAGTTTAGGAAAATGTACTTTTCGGAGCATTATCCCATTTTTCTCGAACCAAAATGGTTTTAGACGAAAACTATATGAAACATAAAATATCAATCTTTTTGTAGGCTACAACTTTTGTAGGAAACATTTTTCTCTAAGATGAACTTTACATGCATTACAATAAACTAGAACATTACAATAAAAAAGAAAAACTTTTAAAAAATAAGTTTTTGTGAGTTTTGATCTTGAAAGTCAAATTTGCCGGTATTTTCACTATCATATTCCTGATCAGCGAGAAAAAATACCCGGGTCACAATATTCGAAATTAATCGGAGTTATGCCCTTTTCGGACCTTTATTCATTTTTTTTTGTTATAAAATTATGTATGATAATATATTATTTTTTTAGTTGATTTCCATTATTTAGAACAATATAATAAAATGATAATCATAATTATTCTAATAGAATCATTATTTTAATAATCTAATTCAAATGATATTATAATAATTGTTATATATAATAATATCAATAATAATTATTATTGTTATTTATATTATCATAATTGTAAAAATATTCATAAAAATAAAGTGATAATCATCATGACTATGATTATGATTATTATTATGAAAATATTCTTTATAATTAAATAATAATAATAATGATTATAAGCTGAGCTGAGAAAGTCTATAGATTTATATCGGATCATTTTTTAATTCAGTTATTGTTTACAGTAGAGTAGTAGTGAAAAGAGAAATATATCAATGAAATGCAATTGTAATAAAATTCCGATAAATTTGTGGGGAAAAATGATAAATCGAGGGAAAAAATTGTCGAAGCTATACCGTGAAAAAAATCGTCAAATTTTGATTCCCTTTGTCCTTCTCATAGTTTGTTTTTCGTGTCGTTACATTGCGAAAAAAAAAAACGAATTTGGCAAACGCCAGAGAATAAATTCATTCGGTTTAAAAAATCGTGGCGTTTTGCAGAAAAAGATCGATAAACGAGGCAGAAAATTGGTGGATTACGACGGGCAGAGGCACAGCTTCCAGTCGTTACAGTGCAATCCAAAGAAGAGGGTGGAGCTTAAAGTGACACGAGGCAAGGAATTACTCGAGGAGGCTAAACGTACGTACGAGCAATTGAACTCGGAACTTCACGACGAATTGCCGGCGCTTTACGACTCGCGGGTTCTCTTCCTTGTTACCAATTTGCAGACGTTATTCGCTGCCGAACAAGTTTTCCACGTCGAAAGTGCCAAGGTACGTTTTGTAACGGTTAATTGAGAATTAAGAGGAGGAGAGTTTCAGCTTGGAAGGAGCTATGAATGAATGCTCCTTCGTTTTTCTCTCTACCCTCGATTACACGTAACGAACGGTACACCATTCATTACAGTCTTGAATGAGCGTGAACTCGAATCGAAATGAGAAGCCACACGTTGAGATATTACATTTCCATTCAATTGCTATTAATTCGCTGATGATTAATAATGTACTCGGGGGGGGGTGTCACTTATTTGTGAAAGTTCGGAACGGCTTGGCACGTTCTCGTTGAGTTTAAGACTATCGTATTGTCGCTTGTTAGGTGTTTTCACGAGAGTGCGCTCCGAGGAACTGAAAATAGTGACAAGTGGTCAAGTGACCAACAGTGAGGTTACGAGTGACAAGTGACGTCGTACGAAGGACTTACGAAGGTGTATTAGAAATTTAAGAGGCTATACCAGTGTGAAGCTTTTCATTCTCAAAATTTTCGTTTTAATTCTCACGTTATTTCACCGAATGAATATTATTTTTTGCATTCGAAATCTTTACCATCGGATTGCTGGGAAATGTTTTCCTCAAGAAACACCGGTTATTGAAAACTTTTGGATTATTTATACGAAATTAATAGTACTTTGAAAATGCAAGATTCCAAATCGCACTAGTGTGGTTTGTATGTATCCTCAATCGCGGAGTGGTTACTACGAGTTGATTAAAAGAGTTATAAACAATCTCGTGAAGGACCTTTAAACGTGACAGACTCAACGGTGTACTTGATTTTGGCCACTCAGTTAATCTGAAGCAACGAAAAGAGAGTTTCTTCTTTTTGTTATCGTGTATCAATCATTAACAAAAATGTAGACTTATTTTTTCAAGGAAAAATCACATTATTATTGCTAATAACTAATGAAAAACAAATGTTGAGAAGCAAAACGTCGGTCACGGCTAAACTATTATTGCACTGAATAAGTGTACAAAATTTCAAGTCAATTCGTTTATTAAATGTCGAGAAATCGTGTACACCGTTTTGAAAAACAGCTCCGAGAAAAAACGCGTTTGAGGGGGAAGATACCTTTAGGCGAGGAAAAAATTGTTGATTTTCATGATTTTCTTTTAAAAGGAAAGATTTCTTCGCCATTTTTGAGACTCAGGGTATGTTTTATTACTACTTTTGGCTGTTATATGGTATTTCTTTTATTTATTAATCTTCAAAAATGGCGGAGGTATGGTACAGTCTTCTAAACGGGTTGCGGCGATGTTGAAGTTCGCGTCGTTGGCACGCAACGAAAGTTTCGTAGTTCAATTTTTTTTTGGCACGTTTGGCCATCCTAAAACCCTAAAAAGTTTTTTAGGATTCTCATTAGAGATCCTCAGCCTAAAAATACAAAAAAAGATTTTGAATCATAATGAAAATGAGGAAATAACAAGAATTAAAACGAATTTTCGTTGCGCTCCAACGATGCAAACTTCAACATCGTTTGCGGCGAATGTTGTCAGAAGATTTTTCTTTCATTAACATTCATACGCAGGATACGAACCAAGAAAAAGTGAGAAATGTCGAAAATCGGCGAAATGGTAGATTGAATTGAAAAAATTGAATTGAATTGAATTGAATTGAAAAACGCGTTGAATTGAATACATTTTGCAATTAAAAATACTTTTTTTTAATTGCCAAGATCAAGATTTAGGTTCATGTTTTAGACAATAAGGTTAAAAAGATTTATACCAAATTTCATCAGAATCGGTCGAAATGCAGTTCAGATAACCGTGCCGCCATTTTTCCGCCATTTTTAAAGATTAATACAAAAAATACCATGTAACAGCCAAAAGTAGTAATAAAACATACCCTAAGTCCAAAAAAAGGTGAAGAAAGCTTTCCTTTAAAAAAAAATCATGAAAAACTGCAAATTTTTTCCTCGCCCCCTTAAAGCCTTATTAGCAGTTCCATCATTGTAATAATAAGTTTACCTTAATTCTGCGATTCCTGCACCATATTTTCGACCTTCCTCTTCACTCTCAGTTACCTCAAGCGACAAACGAGTATTCGGCGTTTTCATAGTAGCCCAACCGCTTAAAAAACGACGGAGATATTGACGATTTGCACTATTGTTTATTTATTCACCAGTCAAGACTTTCGATATCGCAAGCAACGAACGTCCTCCGAATTTCTGCCACGAACGTGGACTCATTTTGCAATGCGACTTCATCAATTTCGTTTTTTTCTTTATTCTGGCAGGTTTACTCCGAGCTCGAGGCGATAGTCGATAAATTGGCCAACGAAAGCCAGAGGGGCTCGTACGCGCCCAAGAAAATTTCGGAACCACAGTCGCCTAAATCACCAAACGCCAATTCATCGTAAGTTTTCTCCGACACCCATTTCCTATTCCTTTATTTTAAATAGATTGGCAGAAAAAAATCAAAGTGGAACGTAGATTTCAAATTGCGCAAAGTCTTCGGAATGATCGAAAAATTCTAATAACGCTGATCGAATATTCGCTGTTCTTTAAGGGATCATCACAGTGTGACGGGTCGAAAAATAACTAACTTTCGCGATTTTTTTTTATTGTTAAAATACGCTAATCAGTCTGATTTTTTATGTCAAATTGAAGCACTCATGAAGATCAGAAAATCAATTTTTAAACGTTTATTTTTATTTTATTTTTTTACAATTTTTCTGAACGGTTGAAAATGTCTTCGAAGAAAAAGGAGTCCTCACGGTCTATACGGTTGTGGCCGTAAATATTATCTGAGACAACATTTGTAAGAAGATTATTGATCAGTATTAAAGCCGCTATCTTGCTATGGTGTTTTTTTTTCAAAATCAAAATTGACAAAATAGCGGCGGTTTGATAAAAGTATAGAATTTAGCCTATTTTTCGACAGTTTTTCGTTATTAAAAATATAAAGGTTTGAAAAAAGCTTCCATAGCAAGATGAAGAATGGCGTGAAGAATGTTGTGTCAAAATTCGAGACGGATAGCTCGAAAACTCTTCCATTGAGAGTGTAAGGGTCAGAGTGGGATCAGTGGTTCATTTTTTTCAGAGGTTTATAGCTGCCTAACCGTTCACACAATCTCAATGAAACCTTGACTAAACGTGAGGTGTGTTCAATGGCTTCATTTTGTTAAAAGACACTCAACGGCCCAACCCAATGGATATTGAGATAATAACCATTTTTTTCAAAATGGGATTTGAACGACTGTGTTCTTGGGGGTGTCCACAGTGAAACATGTCCAATTGCATAGTTAAGGTTTTTTTTAGACAAAAAAATACGCAATATTGAGGGATTTTTTTCAACTAAGAAATAATTAGTCTACTATTATCAAACTTTAGGTATACTTTAATAGTATATTTAAGTATACAAAACAATTTTTTGAATTATTTCATTATCAAAATGACGGAGCTGTAGCAGAGTGTTACAAGGTCGCCGCAGGAGTTGCGAATCGACGTGCAGTCTAGCTACCCGTAGACTTTGGTTTGCAAAAAAGTTGAAACATTTTTTCAGTTGGAACATGTATAGTTTCTATGTGACGGTAATTCAATTGAAGAAAATGCAAATTTAGAAAATGGCACGCATTTAAAAAAAAATCAACATTTCACGCAACATTTCTGTAAAATGTGGATTAAAAAAGTCGTTTTTTTTTTTCAATTTTTCAAAATATATTCTCGTCAAGTAGAAGGTATCAATATTATCAATATTTCTACCAAGTTCCAACTCAATCGGCTTAAGGAGTAAGGCCACTGTAACGGCCCAAAAAAAAGGTTTTTTCACTAATTTTTTGCTCCCGAAATTGAAGGTATTTGAAAAAAAACTTTTAATGGTGTTATCGGGCATACATTAAACTTTATTATAAAATTTTTTTACAGTAAAAAAAAACAAAATGGCGGTTCCACAGCTATCTTCCCGGGACATGTTTTGCTTCCAGGGCTCCGCGGCACGCAGCACCACTGGTGCACTTTTGAATCTAGAACAAACAAAAAAACCATTAATCTAGAGGGCTATAGCTAGAGAATGTCGATCGGATTTTAAAAAGTATCAATTTTTGTGGTTTTGGCGTGCGTTTGAAAAAAAAATTGATTTTTGACGAAAAAAACGGCAAGTTTTTTGTTAATAAAAAATCAATAAATAAAGTTCTTGAAAATTCCGATCGACATTCTCAAGATAATGTAAATGTTCACATCTGGTTAAAATTTCAAGTAAAAAAAATGAAAATTGTTCGAGTTATGCTGCGTGCCATTTTGAAAAACCATGTTTCGAGAAAAACGCGTTTAAAGTTTTGCGAATAGTTTTTTATTGGAAAAAATTTAAAAAAGAAGTTAAAAGGATTTAAACTATTTTTAAACTAGAGGGTTTAAACTATTTTTTAAGCCAATAAAAAAAATCGATTTTTCAAAAAATTTACAGTGGCCTTACCCCTTAATAGTTTTTGTGCAATTCTGCACGCTAATTTCGATAGTTTTGAGAAAAACGCGCTTGAAGTTCACGCCCGCTCCGAATCCGAGCGGTGAGGCACAGCGTTGACGGGCTGTAACGTTTAAAATTTCTCGAATTTCGTTTTGAAATTTTAGGAAAATATTCTACTTATATAGTTGTATTGTATAATGAAAAAAAAAGAAACCGATTTTTTGATCATTGTGAATGTATGTCCCGCCTTAAACAAAATTTCAAAATCAAGCAAAGTTCGAAGAAAATTACGCTGATCCACTGTACACTTGTAGGTAATGGAGTGCTTTTCTCTACACAATGGGGAGTATTGTACAGTAAACTATTGAAAAATTAATTTAAAAGAAGACGACATATTATGATCTCAGTCACAATAATTTATTGAATATTAATCAACAATGAGTACCTACCTAATGAGGTAGTACCAGTACCTACCTAAATCACAACGCGAAAATATTCATATTATGACTTACCTCTGTGTACCTCGAAAAAATGAGCCACTGTGTACCGACCCTCTCTTTTTTTCTAAAGCAGGTACTGACAAGTTTCTATTTTTGTTAGGTTAACAAACACACTGCTCAAATACCGCATTATAGCTGTACATTACGGGAGAATAATGATTTCGAACATAACTACGAGAGGTAAAGAAGCAAAAAACATACAAACTCAGCTGGTTTTTCAACTATTGACACCAAAAATAACATAAAATCACCTCTCACAACCGAATTGGGCGGGAGCGACTCACAGACAGGTTCAAACCTATTGGCATCCGAGAGCGGTTCTAGTGTGAAAAAGACGCACATATATATACGTCCACTTCTGAGAAACAGAAAACGTTCAGTGTACCCACCGTTGCCACTGTTCCCACTTTGACCCTACACCGTTTTGAAAAACATTTCGAGAAAAACGCGTTTAAAGTTTCGAGTGCGGAATTTTCATATAAATTGTCTCACGTTTATGTAAGTGTATAAACGGCATGTTTACGACCGTCTATACTATCGGAAAATACAAAAAAAAAAAAAACGATTTTTTGAAAATTTTACACTATGATGGTCCCTTAACGAGAAAACGAAACGTACACGTAAGTCTAAAGAAAAATAATTTCTGCTTTCAGATTGATAATAAACACGCAACCGCCGCCGCAGAACAACATTACAGCGGGTAAAGATGAACAATTTTTTGGATCGATTTGTCCCTCTCCCCTTCGTTATTAAAAATGAAACGTCCAAATTGTAAATAAATAGTCTAATCAACTAAAATTCTACGAGTTGCACGCAGAGGTTTTTTTTCTCTTCTCGTTATTTCCGTCCGCCAATTCTCGTGATTTCGAACTCTGAGGTTGGACCTTTTCATATCTCGCGGAAGCTTGAACAAAAAAAAAACGATCGATGCTTTGTGTTTGAGAGTGGTCTTTTTGTTTTGCGTTGTGTTGCAGCTTTAGACGAACCTACGGTTGAGACTGGTGACTCGTCGCCAACGACTCAGCTCAACGGCAATGCCAATAGCAATGCTAACAGCAATGATAATTCCCTCAATAACCAAGATGCGTCCCCACAAAACGCCGTACCGCCGACCAAGAGAGTCGAGGAATTGTACGATATACCAGTCGGTGAGTGTATCGATCCCCTCCCTCTCACTCCCCTCTGTCACCGTACGAGACTCGATTGTCATTTGCATCTTTTTCGCTGCCTTCCCCATTCACGTGTCATTTCTTCAATTGTACAATTGACCATGCGTGTCTTCGAAACAAACGTGGAGAAAAACAACGGCGCGTCTCGACTCGATTATTTGCAAAATTGAATTTAAAAAAAAAGTTACACAGCATCTGTGTAAGCAAAATCGTGAGGTCGCTTGAGGTATTCCTTTCGCGAAGGGCCGTAATTTGTAGGACCAAGGCCCTTCTGGATCATTGGTAAATTACAGGGGCGCTTAAGGGGCCATACGACTGTGAACGCTGAAAATTTGGGTGATTTTCGGGAATTTTTTGGAAGAAAAGTACTCAATTAAATGTTTCGAAAAATTAAGAATATATTTGGCTATATTTGACCTATATTACATAATTTTTTCATAGAAAAATATTAAGATCCAAGCGACTTATGCGCTGCCTTCGGAGACGCCAAAAAAAAGTTCCTCCACTGCTGACATGATTCCGGCCGATTGAGTAGGTGAAACCGAAAAAGGAAAAATGTCGCTAAACTGGAAGGTATTTCCTGTACAAAGACGTAGGATTTTCGAAAAATATCAAAATCTAACAAAATGGCGGTGTTATGAAAAAAGTCTGTTTTCTTGCCTATAAAATGGTCGTTTTTTTCAATGCCAAATCGTCAATTTTCATCCGATCAAAAATATCCTACGTCATTGTAGAGTAAATATATTCAAGAGTACTCAGGTCAAATTTAAAGTCAATCGGATAATTGCTTTTTGAGTTAAAATGTCAGCAAATTTGAAAAATCTCATTTCGAGAAAAACGCGTTTTAAGATTTAACTATCGATTTTTGCAAGATAAAATGATATTTATATAAATTATGTAAATTTCGATATTCTTGAAAGTATAAACTGTCGAAAAAGGCAAAAAAATCGATTTTTTGAAAGTGTCACACCGGTATAGCCCCTTAATAAAAATGTCACAATCAATTATTTTACCTACGATAAAATGGAACAAAGAATTTCACGCAAATTTAGTAGATTTAGACACTGTTACATTGTCGTTGCGGAATTTTTAGAATTTTTTACACGCGTTCATGCCAGGTATATAGAGTTATTGAGTGTATAAATTATTGGATAGAAATGTGGCCATGCAATCTCCGAAAGTGCCGTATAAATGAGACGATTTGTAGAGACGTAATTTTTCCTTAAAAATTCTGTAATTCGGCTTGAACCTTTACCAGAATACTGGCATGTATTTTCACTTCATTATAGACGAAAATCAGTTAATTGTTAAATATTCGGATTCGTGAAAGGAATACCTTAAAATCTTCATTAGACGCGACGCTTTCGTGAAGCTGGTAAGGTGGTACTCAAGAGGTGCGGAAAATAGACGAGAGTTTAAGAACTTTGTGCTTGAAAAAAAAGTAAATAACAAATCTATTCAAAGGACTTTATCTTGTTATGAAGTGTACGAAATAGTCTCTTAAAATCCGTAAACAAATGTGATTTTTTGCATTATTGGAGAGCAACGATTTTTTTCCATTTATTTCTGTATTTTTCATCATCGTACGAAGCTTTTTCTAAAAATAAATTGAGGTCGCAAATCTCCAATTAGGATACGTTAAAACGTTCGCGGGTGTTTCATGGTCCGAAACGGCCCAAGGAATATTCGAGTAATCCAAAAGAATGTTGCATTCCAACGATGCAAACTTCAACATCATACAAAATGGCGCTTCGGCTTTGTGAAGGTGTTTTTTTGCTGAAGGTGTTCTGGCACTTGCAGCATAAACGCCGAAAATATTGAACTTAAAAAAAACGAAACATTATTAAAATTCTGAATGACAATAGCTAGAGAAATGCTTAAGGGATTTTCAAATTTTGTTTTTCATAGAAACCGCAAGGATTTGAATGAAAAGTTTTGTTTTCGAAAAAATAATATTTTGTAAATAATTTTTTGTAACATAAAAAGTTTTGGTAAATATTCGGAAGTAGGGCTCCTGCTCGAATCAGGCTAATTTTTTTCTTATTTTTTGTTTGGATTTGTTTGGATTATATATATATATATATATATATATATATCCAAACAAATATATATATATATATATATATATATATATATATATATATCCAAACAAATATATATATATATATATATATATATATATATATATATATATATTAAACAATTCAACCAAAAATTGTCCTGATTCTAGCAGGAGCCCCACTTCCGAATATTTACCGAAGATTTCAACAAGTCAAGAAATCCTTACGCATTTCCGTGGAGAATTAGAGTTTAGAAGTCAATGCGAAGATTCAAAGTTAATTGGACTAAATTGACCTAGCTATGCTGCAAGCCACTTTCGAAAAACGTACTTTCGAAAAAAACGCTACTGAAGTTATGCGTCACGTTATTTTGAGTTTGGCAACCAAAATTTAGTACTTAAACCAGCATCATTTTGAAATCAAACCAATCCCGCTTTAAAGAAAATCCTAATGTATTGTAGAAAAAAAACTGTTTTTTCTACGCTCCGGACAAGCGTTCCCCTTTAACGTAATATTTTCATCTCTCCAACGCATTTAGGAGGCTAAATTGAAAACTACAATAGTGCATACAATTTGCAGCGTTGATTAGCAGCATACGCATTTCCAATGATCTGTCAAAAAGTGATAGACATTTTGCAAAAAAAATTGTAGCGTTGACGATATAAATACGAGGATTTGGAGTCGCCAAAAACCTCCCGCGCCTAATGGAGCGTCAAAATTGTTGATTCCATGTTGTTATTTTGTCATTGGAATTATCGCCAATCAAATTGAAAAGTAATTGGTACTCAATAATCAAATTTTCGAACGACGTGCTGGTGGGTGTTTCTTCCACGGCGCATTTGAAAGTTGACGCGACAACGCTGACTTCCTCTTCATCAAATTTAGTTTCTCCTCTAAACCTTCGAAAAGCTTTCGTTCGATTTTAGAAAAAGAAATTGATTTCACGGCTTAACTTTTTTCAGAGTATAGGAGAGGAAAATGTCATTTGATCCGTCGAATTATCGAGACTCGTAACTATTCCCGCAACGTCGTTTCACTGAAATTACCAGACTGCGCTCATTCATCTTGGCAATGAAAAAAATACGAGAAAAGAAGAAGATAAAACTGACTACGGAGGAGCGCAAATAAGCGATGATGTTTCGCGTGTGCGCAGTGACTCACGTCTATTTCAGCTGATCCTGCAGAGTCGCTTTTGTTTGCAAACTGGCTTCTGTAATACGAGTTTTATTACCCGACGAATGTGCTTGGAATGTTTCGATATCGATAACAAGCCCTTGGCATGCCTATCTCTCAGACGTTAAGGGGCTATACCAGTGTGAACGCTGTAAATTTGGGTGATTTTCAAGAATTTTTTCGAAGAAAAGTACTCAATCAAATGTTCTGGAAAATTACGAATATGTTTGCCTATATTTGACCTATTTTACATAATTTTTTCATAGAAAAATATTGAGATCCAAGCGACTTAGGCGCTGCCTTCGGAGGCGCAAAAAAAAAGTTCCTCCACTGCTGACATGATTCCGGCCGATTGAGTAGCTGAAACCGAAAAAGGAAAAAATGTCGTTAAACTGGAAAGTATTTCCTGTACAATAACGTAGGATTTTCTAAAAATATCAAAATCTAACAAAATGGCGTAGTTATGAAAAAAGTCTGTTTTCTTGCCTATAAAATGGCCGTTTTTTTCAAAGCCAAATCGTCAATTTTGATCCCATCAAAAATATCCTACGTCATTGTAGAGTAAATATATTCAAGAGTACTCAGTTCAAATTTCAAGTTAATCGGATAATTGCTCTTTGAGTTACAATGTCAGCAAACTTGAAAAATCTCATTTCGAGAATAACGCGTTTCAAGATTTAACTATCGATTTTTGCAAGATAAAATGATTAGAGATACGGCCTTAAAATTTTTACAGGATATTCTTGAAAGTAAAAACTGTGGAAAAAGGCAAAAAAAATCGATTTTTTGAAAGTGTCACACTGGTATAGCCCCTTAATCGTCAATTTTTTTGTGACAACTCTTCATCTCCTATACAGAGAAACACTCGTACTGATTTTTGTGAAAATGTCGAATGAAAAAAAAAAGAAAAACCAACCACACATAAACCCACATAAATTCGTGTATACAATAGGTTCATGGCTAACGTAAAAAAAATATTGCATTATTCTAGACGTGGAATATGAAAATGGTACCAATTTGTCTCTAGGAGCGACAACCGAAAACTTGCCACCGGGCGTTTTGTACAGGGTAAAAGCAACGTACAAGTACAGTCGCGAAGATGTGGACGAATTGTCGTTCGACGTCGGGGAAATCATACGAGTCGTCGAGTATGACGATCCGGAGGAGCAGGTTTGTTTATATAACAACTTATTAGATCCATACGTCCTCACAATGCAATCATGCGAACTGCCTCGAGCAACTGCGCCTTTGTTTTTACTTCGCGACAAATTTAAATTACGATATTGAACTTTAGTCAATTGTTTTTTTCCAATCTCGAGGACAAGTTGCTACGACTGTCATACGTATGGCGAATTTTTTCGTTGCTCATTCGGTAAAAAAAAGCAACTATGACAACAAAACGAAACAGTGTACGATATGAAGATAAAAACTGATTAGTAATTGATTGTTTGGGTTTGTCCTAATATTTGCGGGGCCGGGTTGAAATTTCGAACATTGATTGGTCAGAACGTTCAAAACTCCGAAAGAATAGTACCACGAAAGATCAAAACTCCGAAAATCTTAACACCGTCAAAATAATTCGGCTATGGAAGTGTTAAAAGTTTCAAAATTTTCAATAAATCGACGAATTATTTCAAGAATTTTTAAAAACTTATTAAGTGATTTTGCGTCAATTTTGAAATTTGTCTGGAAAATGTTATACGTTCTACATCATTTATAGTCAACTGTGTAGACTTTCGCTGGCATAATCTTGACACGAGGGTCGGGTTGAAATTCCGAACTTTGAATGCGCCGACGGTTTAAAATTCCTAATCTTAATGCTCCGAAATTACAAGGTTCGTCAAGCTTATGCCAGCGGAAGTCTACACAGTTGACCGTAAATGATGTAGAACGTCTTTTACGTTATTGTCGAGATTCAAAATAGACGTAAAATCACTTCTTAATAGAAAAAAAAATTCTTGAAATAATTCGTCGATTTATTGAAAATGTTGAAACTTTTAAAATTTCCATAGCCGAATTACACAACGATACGTTCGAGTTAGTTACGACGCTTTCACACAATTAAGGGGTTAGGCTACTGTGACGACCCGAAAATCAGGGTTATTTAAAAAATATATATTTTCAAGGAATAAGTAGGATCATTGAAAAATCGCTTGGACATTAATTTGTAGGTACATTGAAAAAGTTGTGTACCATATTTAATTAAAAATCATTAATAATTTAAAAAGTTTTAAACAATCTCGTGAAGGAACTGTAAGAGAAAAAACGAGTTTTTCCTTAAAATTAACAATATTGCAGACTTGACCGCGCTTCTTTTGTCATCGTGTTTCAGAAATAAAAAAAATGTTGCATTTTTTTCTCGATTTTTTCGAGGACGTATGACATGATTATTGTTAATAACTGATGAAAAAGAAATGTTAAGAAAAAAAAACATCCGTCAAGACTCAAATACTATTACACTGAATAAGTGTACTAATTTTGAAGTCAATTCGTTTATTAGATGTCGAGAAATCACGTACGCCGTTAAAAAAATCATAGTTTCGAGATAAACGCGTTTAAAGTTTGACCAGAAGTTCTGTAGTTATAATCATAAGTTTAAATTCAATCTGCCTTCAATTCCTGCACCACATGTTGGGCGTTCCTCTTCAATTTGGGTTGCCTTAAGTGACTATCGATTTTTTCACATTCTCACAGTAGCCTAACCCCTTAAAAATGTTCGTTGCTCAATCATTTTCAACAATTTTACAAAATTTATCATAATTAAAGTTTTCCAACACTCTTAATGATCCAACCATTTTTTCAATCGAATAACCCCTTTCAAAATATTCTTTGCTCAATCATGTTCGACAATATTGCATCCATTCATCATAATTCCGGTTTTCCAACATTCTTAATAATCAAACAATTTTTTTCAATCAAATAACCCCTAAAAAATATTATTTGCTCAATCATTTTCGACGATATTGCATCCATTCACCATAATTCAAATTTTCCAACACTCTTAAGGGAGACTTTGTCCTTGGAGTGCCATATTTCAGGTGTTTACGTTTTATTGTTTTCAAAGGAAACGAGTAAAGCTTTTTGAGTGCGGTGTTTTTCTTGCTTTTATTCATGATATACAGAACGTTAAAAAAAATTTTTTTTGAAAAAAAAAAAACTAAAATGGCGACCGTTGCAGCTCCGCGAAAACAGTCCTCAAATCGCGGGAGGTAAACGGCTGACATCACTGCCCCCTCTTTGTTGATCTGAAATAAAAATTCAAAGCATATTATCAATCTGTGACCCTTTGGTCATGGAATGACGGATGGGTTTTTCGTTTGGTACAAATTTCGGAAAATGGCGGCAATTAAAAAAAAATCGAATTTTCGCGTTTTTTTTCGCATAAAAAGATAAATAATAAATATAAAAATGTATCTATCAAAAAAACGATCCGTCATTCCGTGAAGACATATTTTCTGAGTATGCTCTCCAAATTTCAGGCCGATCTGTTAATTACAGCGGTCAGGAGAATGTCAGCCATTTTTAAAAACGCGTTTTCGAGAAAAACGCGTTTAAAGTTTTGTAATGTGTTTACACAAATGTGTTTATAATTATCGCTAATCGGCAATGCCTGCTCCATAGAGGCATCCCTCCTCTTCTTCCAGCTGCTCATGTTGAGCCGCTAACATCTCCCGCTGCTCAATCCGGGACAAAGTCTCCCTTAATAATCCAACAATTTTCTCAATACTCGACAACCCTGTAAAACAACACGGAATCCTTTTTGTGCCGGCAACCAATCATCTCGCAGTCCCAATCAATTAATAAACGACCGTGTCGAAACATCCCGCCCTGAATACCACTGCAAAAATATCGCCTTACGCTGGGGCATATATTCTTAAAAAATTTGTTACTGCGGCAGGAGGAAGGCTGGCTGATGGGTATCAAAGAGGGCACCAACGAGAAGGGCATGTTCCCGGCAAACTTCACGAAGACGCTGTGAGCCTGAGATCAAGCTCGACGTAAAAAGAAAAACGCCACGTACACTCCAATGCTCACGAGAAGAAAAAAAAATAACCCGAGGAGAAAGACGACGAAGCGAAGCAGACAGCGTATTTTACCGTTGATTACGCCATTGCGAAGAAAGTAAAACGAAAACAAAAAAAAACAAAAAAAAACGTCAGCTATCCTCTCGCGACTCGACAAATCGATGTTGAAACGCGAGACGCAGCAATTTCGCAGCGAGTATCGAATCGCCGGTAGAGGGATGATAACGGGGCTAGGTGGAGGGAAGAGAAGAATGTGTGTGTGTGATTTTTTTTTCTCTCTTTTTGTTTAACGAGATGGATACGCTGGAGAGGGTGCTGCGGAGAATCAATCGGCCCACAGTGCCTTAAAATCCCAGCCAATGTCTGTGCCAACCAACATTCACTGCTTTGATTATACGGGATCTGTCCTCTCATATCGAATAATACGAATACACATCGCTTGTAATCAAATGACATATTTAAATATCGATTTTTTTTTTTTTTTCAATAATACATCGCAATGACAAACGAGACACCGCGAAGATGGAAGAACGACGAATGCCCGACGATGGACACGCAATATTTATAACAATCGACAAAAGTTCGGTATGTCGGACGCGAATAACGGCGATTTGCAATCCCGCAGTCGAGTGTTTGTCAATCGTATGAGTAAATCGAGTGGATGTGCGTCTCTCACAAGTGATACGCCCTAATTTTTCAAACTCGGCACACACAGCCGTCGAAAATCATCGAACGAAGGAAAAACAATTTATCGTCATTCGGGATCTTGTCGATCGACACGAATCGTTGGATCAATTGTGAGAGAGCAACCAGCCAGCCAAAACGTTACAATACATAGATATACATGTACATGTGTATACATATATGGGTATCGAATTATATATGTATATTTATGTATATGTATAAATATATATATATATATATATACTTGTATACATATTATATATTAAATTAACATTATTTTATGAGATTGTACATAGAATCGTAAAGTTTAAGGCTATTTTACCGTATAACTTTGTGGCCCACTGGCGAATCGTCGATAAAAACGAAAAGATCAAAACGAAACGCAACGATTTTTTTTTCAATCGTTGACGTTGTACGTACTCAACAACCTCGAGTAATTACGATTCACATTATTCAAAGTCACGAGTACACTCGTTCGAGTGAATTTTGCCAAATTCTCATCGGTCCAACCCTGCATTTTTGCATTGTCTTTTTTTCTTCTTTCTTTTTTTCTTCTCGAGATTTTTACGTCGCTGTGCGGTATCGAGAACGAACTGAAAACATGACACGTGTAACGATCAGCGTGCTCGACGGTTCGTGAACAAAACAAACGTTTTATTTGTATTTACACAAATATATATATACAAATGAATATATTTTTTTGACAAAAAAAAAAACGAGCGTAAAACAAGATAGCTGGCTTTGGAAGAAATTATATACGATATTTATAATTAGTCGGTAATCGGGCGAGGAAATTCTTTTCCCCCGCTGCATTATTTAACGAGAAAGTCGAAGTTATGCACGACTGACGAGAGTGGTATGAGAACACCAACGTTTTTGTTTTTGCCTTTTTTTTTCTCGTTTATTTGTAAAAATTAACGTGTGAAACGTTCGAATCAATGTAAATCGCGGGTCTTATCGGACCGGAATGGATAAAAGAGCGTTCAACGATGCGAATTACGTTTACAACAAAGATGAGATAGAAATAAATATTATCGAATATCATTAAGATTTGACACGATATCATGAGATTTGGACGTAGACGCGTGTTTCTCTCTCTTTCTCTCTCTCTATCAACTTCATTTACTTCGATCTGAGACAACCGAGTTTAGGGTAAATGGTTTGTTCGACTTTTTTTTTCTAGGAAATATGTTTATGGTTGAAGGATTGTTCTATCGTGACACTACAGTCGGAAGCCGCCCCCCCCCCCCCCCCCCCTCCACCTCATTCCCGAAACGACGAAATTCTTTCTCCAGTACGGGTCGAAAAGATTTTTTCTCAGCGCTACTCTTATAACTCTATCGTGACAATAATTGCGAATTTTCCGGAGAAGCTGCATATATACATTCCTTTGTAAGGCACACGAACATTGCGCATACTTCGAAGTGGAAAGACAAAACGAAATTAACGCTACCGCGAGGAATGTTTCGAGAAAAATGCATTTAAATTGATCGGAAATCACGTTGGTTCGAGTCAGAGAAGAATGTATCGTCAAAAGCTGGTCCAGCTTGAACAAATTTTTATCTACTGTACATAAATGTGGAAATAATTTTTCTCGCTACTTTGCAAAGTTGAAAATTAACGGATAAAAACACGGGGATTTTCGATAAAATAGTCTACGTAATTTTCAGTCATCGAAAATGGAGACGACAAAAAATATCGAATTTTCAATGTTGTCGAGTGAAAATCTTTGTTGCATTTTTGTACATACATTTTCAACATTACAGAGAAGCGATAAATTCAATACATTCACTACATTCAATATATATGAGAATATAAAAAAAGCTTGTTTCATGAAGAAAAAAAAAGCGAGTAACAACAATGCAGCCGAATTAAGAAGAGCTTATTACCGATCGCAGAAATAAATCATTATCCCTCAATTTCAATATATTTCTCGAAGAGTGCTGAAGATCTAGTCATAACCGGAAACCCACTGATACGCAAAATTCATCGCGATTCGTTGTTTTCCTTTTCGTGCTCCGTGTACGAGCAATGATTTCTGGCCGTAAACACGAACGAGTCGAAAGAGGAAACAAAAACGTTATTCACAGACGGGGCGGCGGAGTTCCTCGAGCAAGCGAATGCGTATCTTTTGGGAGTGTTTTTCACGTTTTTCATGCAACTCTCTATATTCGTTCGGTTTATAATTATCCACACATTGGAAGTAACAGCATTCGATAGAGTTGGATTTTTTTTTTTCGGTCGTGTTGAACACTTGCACTGTTCAACACGACATTGCGCATATTCCGAAACGTTGAAAAACTTGGAACTCGACACCCGTAGTGTTGCGACAGGACAATCCATTGTTATGTCATTTGTCATTTTTATGTCATGTTGTTTAATTTTACTTGAGCCATAAGTCATATCTTTATAACCTTAACATTAGCGACGAAAATAACGTTGTATAAACACACACACACACACGTGCGTGTGTGGATATATACACACATATATATACATATATAAATTATTATAATGCGTCTGTCACTCTTGATTGCCTGTCTCGATTGAATTTCTATATAACAATTATACACAATAAAATAGTGGTTTGTAAATTCTGTTTCCATCCCTCGAAATCGACGAATTCTCGTTATCGGGAAATCGAAAGAAACATTTACAATTGTACACGACGTTTCTCGAAATACGAAAGTAGTGAGTTTTATCGATGTTCTCGTGCGTTTTTTCTTCTTCTTCTCTTCGTTATTCCGTATCGATGTAACGTAGCGCGTGTTCGTTCAATTAGAAAAATGGCAACGGAGAAATATGACGAGCGGTTCGATTGATCGAGGACTATGTCGAGGACCTTGAAGAAGAATTACTTCACGCGTTGGAGCGAGCCAATTTTACGAAAACGCTGCGGGAGATTATTGAGAGTGACGTCGGACGAGGAAATTTCGTCGACTCGGCGTTCGGCCTCGACGTCACCTTTGCTCAACGCACGTCGCTCTGCCTCGAGCCACTTCGACGCGTGTTGCACGTGCCGATGCAACGGTGAACGAAAAATCAAAACGTCCGTAACAAAGGCACGAGAGTTTATCCATCTTCGAGAGGATTTGTCCCGTCGAGACGATAAAGTGATAGTTAATATTGACGATTTTTTCGGGGACATCAGAAATCGAGCGAAACGAAAATCAGGACCCGAAGAATACGCGAGTCACTGGAGCTGCACGTGATCGGTACTCAGGTAGCAAAAATCTCGCTAATTGCTGATTTATCTTTTTTTCATTTACAACGTTCTTTCGGATGCTCTTTCGGGCGGCATGAGATTGAAGTTTGCGTCGTTGGAATGCAATGAAAATGAATCTTGTTTCTATTGTTTAAGTTTCATTTGCCAACTATTGCTCACAAAAAACCATAAACCCTTTTTTTGAAGGTGTTCAATTAAAGATTTACTATCCAGGGATGGAAAAAATAATTTTTATTATAACAATGAGACAGTAAAAAAGAGCTTTCATTGCATCGCAACGAAGTTGAAGCTTGCACCGTTGGAAGGCAATGGAAATTCTTTTTTACTTTTTGGTTTCCTCATTTTCATTTGAATTCAAAATCCTTTCTCATACATTTAAGCTGAAGGCCTTTAAAGAGGATACTGAAAAAGGTTTAAGTGATGTTGGAGGCCCTAAATTTGCAAAAAAAAATAATTTGGAGCGGAACTTTCTTGCGTTTCAACGATGCAAACTCCAATATCATAAACTGGTACGCTATTGGGTTTTCACGATTCCTCTTCCTTTTGCCCAACGCTTGTTACGTCGCTGTAGTTAAGTTACTACTTTCACGAACCTGAATATTCAACAATTAACTGATTTTCGTCTATAATCAAGTAAAACTACATTCCAGCATACTGGTAAAATTTTAAGCCAAGTTATCGAAGTTTTAACGAAAAATTACGACTCTAAAAATCGTCACATTTGTACGGCGCTTTCGGAGATGACACGCTGGCCACATTTCTATCTAATAATTTATACAGAATAACTCCAGATGCCTGATATAAACGGGTCACGCGTGTAAAAATATCTAAAGATTCCGCAACGACAATAATAACAGGCGGATCACCGGATGTTTGAAGAAAATATTAATGATAAAACTTAGAAAAATGTGACCGGAAGATTTTTCGTAGCCGCGATTTTTCAGAGAAAACGTTAAAATATATAAATCTATTAAATCAGCGCGAAATTTTTTCTTCCAATTTATCGTTGGGTATAATAATCGATTGTGGCGTATTTCTATTAAGCGCCACTCCAATTTACCAATGATTCAGAATGGTCCTCCTTATGCTCCCACAAAATACATGGTATTGAAGTTTGCATCGTTGAAACGCAACGAAATCGTATTTTGTTCGTATTCTCCTCTCTTTTTAGTACACTTAAGCCACGAAGTTTACCCAAACATTTTTGAGAATCCTTATTAAAAATTTATAACCAAAAACTGCAAAAAAAGAAGAATTTGGATTATAAGACTAGAGAGATGAAAAAATCATGAGGAATTTTCGTTGCGTTGCAACGATGCAAACTTCAACAGCATAAAAATAGCATAAAATGAGCAACAGGTTTGCTCATTTTTTCATTAGGACGGAATGACACCTCATCGCGGTCGGTATGGTAGAACAATTATAGATACCCAAAAATCTCTGAAAAGGCTCTTCAGATCCCGTCGAAACTTTGCCAAACGACGTCAAATACATAGAGAAACAGCTGTCTGCCCCTCAAATTTTCTGTATTTGACAGAAAAAAACGTAGATTGACTTACGATAAGCCAATCTACGTTTTTTTTCTCAAATTCAGAAAATTTTAGGGGCAAACAGCTGTTCGTCTATCTATTTGACGTCGTTTGACAAAGTTTCGACGGGATCTGAAGAGCCGTTTCAGAGATTTTTGGGTATCTATAATAGTTCTACCATACCGACCGCGATGAGGTGTCATTCCGTCTTAATGATCAATTTGCGAAATCGATCCTTCCAAACAGTGAAGGATACCAGGCATATACAATAGATTAAGGGGTCAAGCCACTCCAGAGGCCGAAAAAATAGGCTTTTTGGGGATTTATTTTTCAGAAAAACTACAAAATAAATCGAGATTACGAAAAAGGGTGTTTATCATACATTCATTTTTACATTTTTTAACTTGGCCGAAAACATAACTCAGACAATTTTCAACCAATTCACTTGAAATGTTGAATATATCTTGAAAAATACATTGTCTATGGAAGTACGTAGGATTTTTTTTTATATTGCATAGTTTATTTGTTATTACACTTTCCTAAAAATTGCCTAAAAAGTTAATAATTGCCTAAAAGTCAGATAATTGTTGTAATGCCTAAATTGTAATGCCTCAAAGTCAGATAATTGTTAATAACGAATGAACTATTTCGTATTTTTCAAGATATATTCAACATTTCAAGTCAATCGGTTGAAAATTGTCCGAGTTATGTTTCCGGCCAACTTAAAAAATGCAGTTTTGACATAAACGCTGCACAGCTTTCATTTTGAAATCAATCGGTCCAAAAAATTATTGTATACAGTTACTGATATGTATAATAAACACCCTTTTTTGCAATCGCGAATTATTTTGTACTTTTTATGAAAAAAAAAAAAAAAAAAAAAAAAAAAAAAAAAAAAAAAAAAAAAAAAAAAAAAAAAAAAAAAAAAAAAAAAAAAATCCCCAAAAAGCCTATTTTGTCGGCCTCTAGAGTGGCCTAAGACCTTGAGCTGCTAGTGAGAAAATATTTTCGAATGGCCAAAGTGGCAACGCAAATTTCACCATACGAGAAGGTGAAGATTAGGCTACTGGAAATTACAATATTTTTTTCGCAATATCGTTATCATTATTTCTAACGCAGAATTTTGGTTTTCAGGTTGAAGAGGCTCTGGCAGGTGATCGACAATCAGCATTGATACAGCACTTGGATCTAGCGACTAACACACTCGAGGCACTTATGCAGCACGTTCGGTCGCTCCACGTTTCCCATCTGGCGTCTCACCGAGTATTCGATTTTGCGCATCAGCTCGTGCTCCCGTATCACGCTTCATCCAATTTGCACGGCACCTTGACCGAGGAACTTCGACAGGTTAATCTCGAATCGGGATAAACTTCTTTTTCTTCAACCCCCCCCCCCCCCCCCCTCTTCCGTGAAAGGTCTCGACCGAAAATATATCGACAGGTGGAAGCCCTGAAGGAAAATCGATTGGCCCGTTTGAAGAGCGTGATGGACATTTGCGCGGCGAATGTTACCGCCTCGGAACGACTACAATCCGTAATCGATGAGAACCAAGAGCGACGAGAGGACTTCGCAATTGCCGCGAGAAACTTCAAGAATTTACTCGACAATACGAGGCTCTCGATATCGCAGATGGAAAAGTTGCAGAGACAGTACGAAAGCATCCTGATGGATTATCGCGAGAGCAGGCGAGCTTTGGACATCGAGCTGCCGAGAATCGTGAGAACGTAGGTGATCCACCAATTGGGTGAAGCGAAATGTTTCGCTATCGGAGAGGAAAGTACAGAAGAAACGGTTTTTCAGTAGACTCGGGGCGATCGGGCAGAGTCTTCGAATCGTCGGTGAATTTTACAGTGACTTCGAGTACGGCAACCAGACGGCAAATTTTTTCAAATTGATCAGCGAGAACTTGTGCCACGAGGAATCAGGTAGCTTATTACGAATTTAGGGCTGTGAACATTATACCAGTGTGAACGCTGAAAATTTGGGTGATTTTCGGGAATTTTTTGGAAAAAAAGTACTTAATTAAATATTTCGGAAAATTAAGAATATATTTGGCTTTATTTGACCTATATTACATAATTTTTTCATTGAAAAATATTGAGATCCAAGCGACTTATGCGTTGCGTTCGGCGGCGCCAAAAAAAAAGTTCCTCCACTGCTGACATGATTCCGGCCGATTGAGTAGCTGAAACCGAAAAAGGAAAAAGTGTCGTTAAACTGGAAGGTATTTCCTGTACAATGACGTAGGATTTTCGAAAAATATCAAAATCTAACAAAATGGCGTAGTTATGAAAAAAAGTCTGTTTTCTTGCCTACAAAATGGTCGATTTTTTCAATGCCAAGTCGTCAATTTTCATCCAATCAAAAATATTCTACGTCATTGTAGAGTAAATATATTCAAGAGTACTCAGTTCAAATTTCAAGTCAATCGGATAATTGCTCTTTGAGTTGCAATGTCAGCAAATTTGAAAAATCTCATTTCGAGAAAAACGTGTTTCCCGATGTTTTTCGATAGCCGTATCCTCTATTATGTTAATGTTTGGTTTTCCAATTGGAAAATTTCCCTGGTAATAATTGAGTAAGGAGCCAACTCGAGTTTTCGAATTTCCTTTTTGAACTTGTATTTAATCCACGTTCGTAACACTAAGCTTTGACGTTTTAGACTAGTAAATAACAGACAGATTCGTATTTATAAGAGATATGTAATCACAGTACGTGCATGCATAGTCGAGGTCAGAAACATCAAAATATCGAAACACCAAAACATCAAAACGCAGTGACATGAAATTTTCTCCGGCGAGAGCATATCACGTATGATTAACGTATAACTGAGAAAAAACGAACCTCGAAACCGATGCTGGGGAATGAAATTAATAACGTATAAGCGCGACAAAACGTATAAGTGAAAAGCGTAGAAATGAAACTTTATTACTATCTTTATGAACGGAATCTGCCGAGGTTAGACAAATTTGACGTATAAATGATAAAAACGAATAAGTGCAAAACGTATAAACGAGGTTTGACTGGAATCATTTTTATTACGATATATTCACAATTTTTATACATTCATTTATTATAGTTTTGCAGTTTGAATCGTTGGAATGCAATGAAAATTGTTCTTTATATTTTTATTTCCTCATTTTCATCGTTCTAGAAGATATTTTTTGCAGATTTCGATCATACCTTGCTAAATTGGAAATTTGAAAAATTATTGAGGAATTTTCGGCGCTAAGATATGCCAAAATAAAATTTGAGCAATTAAAAAATTATCATTTCCGTTGCCTTCCAATGATGAAAACTTCAATCTCATTCATGTTGTCATTTTTTTTTAAGATTGTGGATCACTAATGAGGAGCCTAAAAAGGCGTTTGAGTAATTTTCGTTGCTTAGATCATTTAAAAAAACCTGTCTATTTGTATTTTCTCATTTTCCTCATTCTAGAACATCTTTTTTTTGCAGATTTTGATCATACCATTCTAAATTAGAAATTTGAAAAATTGTCGAGGAATTTTCGGCGCTAAGATATGCCAAAATAAAATTTGAACAACTAAAAAATAATCATTTCCGTTGCATTCCGATGATGAAAACTTCAATCTCATTTATGCTGTCATTTTTTTAAGATTGTCAATCACTAATGAGGATCCTAAAAAGGCATTTGAGTAATTTTCGTAGCTCAGATCCGTTAAAAAAAAACCTTGGGGATCCGAAAATGAAAATTATTGCAAATAAATGGCACCATCATTTTTTCGTAACGGATGCAAGCGAGGAACGATTCCTGTTGGCGTAAAAATGCACTCAGACTTTTCTGCGCAAATAATTTTATTGACAATTGCCGGATATTATAGTTATTTCTACAGATTCTTGTTACTGTCCTAGCTCGCGAATACCATTGGTTTTTTTCTTCTTACGAACATAATATTGGCTTTGGAAAAAATAAATAGAATAGTAGGAAAACTTGTCCATAGTAAAATGGATTGGATGAAAATCCTCCGTGATCTTTTTCGTCATTGAGCCTGAACATTCAAAGAGGAATTACATACTTAAAGCTTGAGCAGTAAAACGAGCTCAAATTCAAAGCCGATATAGTAATTGGATTGCGGTTAAGTCTGTGGCATTAGAATATCAGCAGTAGCAAAATTGCTGCAACTGTCAGAAATCAGTGTCAGGAAAAAAGAAGATTGTTTCAGAACAGAATGAAAAAAGAACATTGAACAAGAACTTCTTAAAGAACATTGTCAGTAGTTAACAGAATATTTTCTTCCGTTGACAATAAATACATATAAGATAAATTGATGTCTATCAATAGAATGATCAATGATTATCCATTTTTTAATAAGTCTATTTTTTATCACTAAAGTTCCTTCGTATGCTCTCGTGGGCCCACGACCGGATCTTTATCAATTCCACCCCACACTTGTCGCTTCGCTATGACCAGTTGTTTAGAAATCCCTTGCTGTTGCCCACAGTCGTTCCTCAACGGCTCACGCCTGGTTCATAACCGGAAAAAGAGGAATTTCGGTTAACTGTTTCTGGATAAATGTATGCAGGTTTTCATGTCTTTTTGCATTGTTTGCAAAAAAAAATTTTGTTGGTTGTATTGCACAGTATGGTTTTAAGTATCTTTTACAATTTTTGTATTGAAATGTATCAATAAATATGGTAGAGCCTGCTGCTCGGAAACAGATCATCCGAAATTTAAAAAATAAAACGCATTTAATTTTTGCATAACATTACCTAGTACTTGAACTAAGAATTTAATAAAATATTGATTTTTAAAAAATGGCCACAGTCCAAAGTAAAACTATCGATTTTCCGTGAAAAAAATGCTCCATTTTCCTTAATAAAAAAAAAAACTATTCGTTCAAGTACTGCCTTTTGATATGTAAAAGGAACTTGATAAAATTTGAAGTTGATCGGTGCAGTGATTTTTTAGAAATCTTGGTCACCGATCGGGAAAAAGTCCGATGGTAAAAAAAATTGAGAAAAACGAGGTTCGCGAAATGTACCTATAAACGTCGATAACACCCTTAATTTCAAACGGATCAACGTGAAATTTTCATAGAATATTTTAGAAATTTGATATTTTGAGAATCGGTCGCAAGCCAAAAATCGATATTTTCCTAAATTTCAACTAAGCCATTGTTACATTCTTAATACACTACTTATTTTGTTGAGTTTCAGTTGCCTTATCATCGGAAACCCGGTAAAACTGCCTGCCACTCGGTAGTCGGCGCGTCGGCCAGTGCACGGCTGAGCGGTCACCATCCGAGTATTGGCCTAGGCCAACACTGCTGGAGACGGGAGATCGCCAAAGCCGTACACCGACCGCGCGTCCACTACCGTCGCTGACTAACTGCATTTACTAACCTTAACGGGAGATTACCGTCGAAAAGCACGAAAAATACATGAACTTCGGAATTTTTTTCTTCGATTGAATAAATACTCTTGAAAATGGGATTCAACGTATTTTATTCTTCCATCAATGGAGAGTAAATTCCAATTTTATTTATAACAAAAAATCCAACATGGCGGCTCTTGTCGTTTTTTGTTTTCTGAAAAACCCCTGGATAAAAAAATGGCAGCCGTTTGAAAAAAACCCACTTTTTGGCCCGGTTTTTTTGCTTCAATGGAGGAATTTTTTTTTTAATTAAATGTTGAAAAAAAAAATGTTTAAAATTGCGCAGAGATTCACGTGAATCAGTTCATTCGTTGCAGTTGCAGAACGCTGAAAAATGATGTTTCCAGAAAAACGCATTTAAAGTTGAACGTTATAAAAAATCGTATTTAACGTTTGTTTTTGACAACCCAAACAAACAAACCCACGTGTTCTAAACACTTTAAGGATGCAAATTATGTAAAAAAAAAACAGTCGAATTTTTCGTCATGAACGGTAATCAGTCCTTAAGGGATAACACCCGTCTAGGATTTTAAAAAAATCGTTTTTTTCGCTTTAAAATACTTTGGGGTCATAAAAACAATATGCAATTGGTCCTGTAGCGATTTTTTTTCTCAAAAGGTTGAATTATCGATTTTGCCGCAGCACCTCGGACAACTTTAAGGGGCTATGCCAGTGTAAACGCTGAAAATTTGGGCGATTTTCGGGAATTTTTCGGCAGAAAAGGTACTCAATCAAATGTTTCGGGAAAGTAAGAATATATTTCGCTATATTTGACCTATATTACATAATTTTTTCATAAAAAAATATTGAGATCCAAGCGACTTACGCGCTGCCTTCGGAGGCGCGAAGAAAAAAAGTTCCTCCGCTGCTGACATGATTCCGGCCGATTGAGTAGCTGACGCCGAAAAAGGAAAAAATTTCGTCCACTGGAAGGTATTTCCTATACAATGATGTAGGATTTTCGAAAAATATCAAAATTTAACAAAATGGTCGTTTTTTTCAATGCCAAATCGTCAATTTTCATCCAATCAAAAATATCCTACGTCATTGTAGAGTGAATATATTCAAGAGTACTCAGTTCAAATTTCAAGTCAATCGGATAATTGCTCTTTGACGTACAATGTCAGAAAATTTGAAAAATCTCATTTCGCGAAAAACGCGTTTCAAGATTTAATCGATTTTTTATCGATTTTTGCAAGAAAAAATGATTAGAGATACGGCCTTGAAATTTTTACAGGATATTCTTGAAAGTATAAACTGTCGAAAAAGGCAAAAAAAACGATTTTTCTAAGTGTCACACTGGTATAGCCCCTTAAACGTGTTTTTATCGAAACCACTTTTTTCAAACTGGGAGGACAGATTACTCGAACATTTTTGCATGGATCTTTCTGAAATGTTTATAGTAACTTCACAATGACATTCTCTATGGGAGCACGTACCTCTTTTTTGATTAAATGTAAACTTTTTTTTACAAACAATTTACTGCTTAATTTTGGGCGAAAAATCGATTTATTTCTTTCAAAGTGCGCCATTTTTTCAACATTTGATAACAAAAAATCCCTACGTAGTCCCAGAGCTAATAATATATAGATGATAATTTTTTTTGGTTTTTGTTCCCGGTCGTATACTTTACGAGAAAACCGTCCTCCCGGGAAGCTATTTGTAAACGAACACGTTTTTCAAAATAGGCTCTGTCGCCGCCATTTTGTATGAAAATTATAATAATTTTTTTTTAATACTTTAATACGTGTTAAATAAACCCTCTCAAAAGAAATTCTATTCATTTTTTCATACTCCCAAAATAAATTGTCAAAGTTGGGCGTTACTTTTTGCCGCTGAATTGGTGTTATCCCTCAAATTCGGAAGTATATAATCAGTTCGCCGATGTACCGTGCACCACTGATTTTCATTTGTATTTAATATTGCGAAACGAAAATTAATTTTTGTACGACGTGTTTGCAGTACCGGATCGCGTCACGTGCAAGGGCGTTCCACCGGAAGTGTGTCAAAAGTGCAGAGTCAATCGGATCGATGAGCAGTGAAAATATTGAAGATAAATAGATTAATGGCAAAAGAAGGCAGTGACGACCTCGGTAAGGACTATGGTGCCAGAGAGGCTCGTGGCCGTCGTGTGAAGCCGCGAGAATTATGTATACAAATCTACGGAAAGGACAAAGTAGAAGACCCATAAGTACGGAATGCTGTTAATCCTCTTATATACCAAGAGAACGATGCCAAGGGCTACCTCGTTCCTTCTGTTCAGCCGTGTACCTGTGCAAAAAAAAATCAAGTTTATCAAGAAGTTGGACGAAATGATTTTTCCCCGAACAGATTATCCCAGATCATGTCCAAATTCCTAAAAAATAACCGTGTTGCTGTTTGCATCGTTGGAACGCAACTAAGATGCATTTTTCATTTTTTTTAAACTTATTTTAATTATCATCCAAAACCCTCCTGGCGAGATTTAGATCGTAGATCTCTTATAAGGATGCTAAAAAACGTTTGAGTAATTCTCGTCCCGGATCGTGAAGAAAGATTGGCAATTGAGAAAAATGAATTTTCATTGCATTCCAACGAACGAGGTCGAAGTTTGCATCGTTGGAATTCAATGAAAATTGTTGATGTTTTGATTTCCTCATTTTCGCCATCCTCCAATTGTTCGTACATTTCGATCGTACGTTTCTGAATGAGCAATTAAAAAAAGAAATTTCAGCAATTAAGGGGCTATACCAGTGTGGAACTTTCAAAAAATCGATTTTTTGCCCTTTTCGACAGTTTACACTTTCAAGAATATCTTTATCATTTATTTTATCTATATCAATGTCATTTTATCTTGCAAAAATCGATAGTTAAATCTGTAAACGCGTTTTTCTCGAAACGAGATTTTTCAAATTTGCTGACATTGTAACTCAAAGAGCAATTATCCGATTGACTTGAAATTTGACCTGAGTACTCTTGAATATATTTACTCTACAATGACGTAGGATACTTTCGATTGGATGAAAATTGACGATTTGGGGTTGAAAAAACGACCATTTTATAGGCAAGAAAACAGACTTTTTTTCATAACTACGCCATTTTGTTAGATTTTGATATTGTTCGAAAATAATACGTCATTGTACAGGAAATACCTTCCAGTTTAAGGATATTTTTCCCTTTTTCGGTTTCAGCTACTCAATTGGCCGGAATCATGTCAGCAGTGGAGGAACTTTTTTTTGCGCCTCCGAAGGCAGTGCATAAGTCGCTTGAATCTCAATATTTTTCTATGAAAAAATTATGCAATATATGTCAAATATAGCCAAATATCTTCTTAATTTTCCAAAACATTTAATTGAGTACTTTTCTTCCAAAAAGTCCCGTAAATCACCCAAATTTTTTGCGTTCACACTGGTATACCCCCTTAAGAAATCATCACGGTGTAACGGGTCGAAAAATAGCTGATTTTTGCGATTTTTTTTTCGATGGTTAAAATACCCTAATCAGTCTGACTTTTTTTCAAACCAAAGCACCCATGAAGAACAGGAAATAAATTTTCCAACGTTTATTTTTGTTTTTTTTTAACATTTTTTAACGGTTGAAAATGTCTGAATAAAAGGAGTCCTCGCGGTGATACGGTTGTGGCCGTAAATATTAACCGAAACAAACTTTGTAAAAAGATCATTAATTAGTATGAAAGCCGCTATCTTGCTATGGAGGTTTTTTAAAAATCAAAATTGACTAAATAGCGGGTTTTGAAAAAAAGTATCAAATTTAGCCTACTTTTTCGACCGTTTTTTCTTTAAAAAAATATAAAAATTAAAAACAAGCTTCTATGGCCAGATAAAGAATGGCCTGAAGAATGCTGTATCAAAATTCGAAATGAACAGCTTGAAAACTCTTCCTTTGAGAGTGTACACCGTTTTGAAAAACATTTCGAGAAAAACTCGTTCAAAGTTTGGAGTGCGGAATTTTCGTATGAATTGTCTACTTACGACCAATCGGCGATGCCAGATCGATGCTTATAACCGTCTACACTATCATATAATGCAACAAAAAATCGATTTTTCTAAAAGTTTACACTGTGATGATTCCTTGCGAAAGAATCATTTTCGTTGCATTCCAACGACGCAAACTTCATCTCCATTTCCAACGATGCAAACTTCATCATAAAAAGTTCGTTACCGTTTTATAAGCTATTTATTTTTATTCCAGCATCTGGCTCCGTTCGAACTTCAATATTGTGAGAATCAAAAAGAAAACAACATACGATCAAAAATAAATCACCAACGCTCGTAAAAATTATTCCCCCACTTAAGTTTGTATTTTTCGCATTGCATCCTCGTTCCGGCAAAAACGCGCGCGCAACTAAACTTTTGTTCTCAAGTTCACCTTGAATCTTTCGAAATCTGCTGCATCGTTTGCCGCAGTTTAAAACGAGCAATTTCTACTCGTATTCGGAAATTAACCACCCAACAAAAAAAAAACGAACTCCAACCGCTCTCGAATTTCGAATATCCCGCGCCGCGCGTGCGGTCCTATTTCGGCCAATGGGGCGAGTCCTTCATCGTCGATTGGTCTATACCTTACCGCCTACAGTGGCGCCGTCTCTGGTACAGGCTCCGCGAAGAGTTACTCCCGGGTACAGTCAGTTCGATAATTTCGGCGAGTTTGACGCTTCGCAGCGAGTCGCGAGATACCGCCGTATCGCCAGTGTGCTAGCATACGTAGCAGCAACAAATACGGATAAATGAGTGCGAAAAAGAAAATCGGAGTGTGGAAGTAAGTTCTCGGTGATGTATAACGAAAAATACGGGCGAGTGAATGCGAGATAGAAGTGATTGAATCCGGGGTGAAAAAGAAAATAGAAATATACATCGCGGAGACAAGGGAGCGAAAAAGAGTGCGAGTAGCGATCAAGCTCAACGAGGAGGGGGAGGCCGGTGTGTTACGAGCGCGTGTGCGTGGTGATGGTCAAGGGGGAGTGTATGTGTGTATGTACGTGCGCGCGCGAGAGAGAGAAAGAGAGATAGAGAGCGCGCGAGCGAGAAATTGCGGAAGAGGTAAAAAAAAAGTGAGAGCTGCGCGAAGGTGGCTGATAGCCCAGGGTCGAGATTACGAGCCGGCATAGGCCGCGGAGTTGTGACCGGCGCCATCTTGCGATAGGCGGTTACCGTGGTGAATCGGCGAGGCCGCGGAGCGCTCTTTTCGGGAGGATAAAAATTACGAAAAAAAAAGAAGAAAAAACAAACGAAAATAAGAAGTTTCTCTCGCGAGTGTTTTTCGTTGTTTCCAGCGTCTCGGACTTGTCAGTCCGTCCGGCGAAAAAAAACGAACGACCAGCCTGACACGAGTTAGTTTATTGTCGACTGTAAACAAGATACAGGATAGTAATAACAAGCGAGAGATAAAGAGTCGGGAGACAGGCGAGAGTGGTTGCAACGTGGGGCGATTATTCGTGAGAGAGAGAAAGAGCGAGTGAGAGAGACCGGGGCTAGCGGTGTGGCACGCACCGGTCGGTAACTTCGGGGCGTTTTCGCATCGTGCGAGGGAGAAAAGAGCCATCCGCTAGAGGGGAGCAAGGGGAGAGCGCGAAGCTCCGAAGGATATGACTGTATAGCCCGAATTACCGCGGAGGGGCTTGTTGGGACACCCGTAAACGATAAAACGAGTAAAAAGTACGTAGCAGGTAGAGGAAATGGTGGCTCAGCATCAAGTGCACGCGACGGAGATGAAAGTAGGTTAGGGCAACATTTGACAAGGATATCGTAGACGCGAAGGGAGACGTCCGGAGAGAAAGGGAGCGCGGGACACGAAGTAAGCGAGTGGCAGGAGATAAGAAATAGAGTGCGCTAGTAGACCGAGGCTCCGTCGCGTAGCAGCGCGCACACACACATACACCAAGCAGCAGTAACGACACGACGAATTTGTGAAACGTTTAGCAGCGCGCACGCGGGGAGCATTGAAACATCGCAGCTATTCGATATCGCACCTTGCGTTGATAATTACACGTGATTCGTCATAACCCTCAAAATCATGAGGGAACATTGACTTCTTATACCGAGAGAGAAAGAGAGCGAGAGAGAGAGAGAGGCAGCGAATGAGAGAGAGAGAGATCTTTGCCGTTACGTTCGACGTGCCTCATCCCCAAACAGGCGCGGGTGGGCCCTCTCTCTCCAACCATCCTCCCTCTCTCCGCTCTCGGCCGCGCCGCTATACTGTTCGCCCGATTTTAATCTCGTTAGCGGACACGTGCGCGCGCCCTGCGCGTTGGAGGTAACTCCTGACGGGCTTCGCCCCAATCTGGTTTGCCTAACAGGATTGTCAGTTGGACCCCCGAGTCAGAAGTTGCGGGCGGGGGTTGATAAAAAGCCGTCGACAGGTACGGGCGCGACGCGATTGCTCAGGCTAGAGCGCTCCGAGTTGAAACCGCAGACGGGCCACAAGTTGAAGAATAATAAATAAATAAACTAGTACGAAGATTTGACAGGTGACAAGAGCAGCTCGTGGCAAAAGGTAGTTTCGCGTTTATCCGAGCGTTACGATAGAGGAATTTTGCGTACACAATTCGCGAGTTGCCGTGCGCGCACGCGCCACCCGAGAGTCGCCGCGCGTTGACGCGACCACGCGGGCGTTGAAGAGCAAAATTCTCGCGATATCCGTCGGGGGCCACCGTTGTAGCGAATATAAAGCGCGTGTGAGATGTAAATACCTTTGCTGGGAATTTCGAAACCGGAAGGAAAAATAAAAGCGAACGTTTGTGACGGAGTTGTGACGAAAAGCGGAAAACAGTTGAAGTATAGAGAGCGACGTGGTGGAAAGATGTAGAAGAATCGCAAGCTCGCGCGTGCCTCGTGTCTCTGTGTGCGAAGGCGAGAGTGCGAAATGAACGAGTGGAGCGCACGGTGGGTTACCACACCCATGCCGGGGACCGAGTGAACGAGAGGCGCGGACGGAGCTTATATTCCGACTGAGGCGCCCCTTTCTCCCACCTCTAGCCTGATTTTTTTTTTGTTGCGCTTCGTGAAAACGAGCGAGAACGCGGCGTGCAGTAGTAGAAGTAGTACACGCGAGGGTTCAGAGACCCACAGAGAGCGAGAGAAGGATAGACAGAGGGAGATAGAGAGCACACGAGATCGTACAAGCTTTCCGCGAGCCATAGGCGAGTCGAATAAACGCTTTTTTTTCGCGTCTCGCGGTAACGTCACGAAAAGGAGACGAAACACGAAAAAGAGTAGAAACAACAGAGAGAGAGAGAGAGAAAGATTGAAGAAGGTCGGTTTTCTGCGTATAGTAGAACGCAAAAGTCTCGAGCTCGGGATGCAAGTGCCGACAAGTGAAAAGAAAGGAGAAAAACGAAGTGCCGAGAGCGCACACTGGCGAGGACTACACACGGACGCACGCGCCCGCCTTAACCGTCCCCCCTCTTTTCTCGCGTGTGTGTAGGCACGTATACGTAAACACACATGTGCAACGAGAGGCACGTTCGGACGTGCACATACTTTACGTATGTGTACACTCGTTTCGTCGACTCTCGTCTTGCTTCAAAGCGACCGCACGTATTTTTCGAAAAAATCACGAGCAATTTTTCTCTCTCTCTCTCTGAGTGAGTGAGTGAGATAAAGAACTGGAAGAGAACAAATAAATCGAGAGGCACGCGCGCATGGGCTTTGCGCATGTGTGGAATAAAACCGGCGTGGCGCAAACTTCTCGCTAGCGGGTACACGTTTCCCCTTGACGTTGAATGTGTAACGACGGGGCCTTGTTTCTTTCTCAATATTTGAACTCTTTTTTTCACTCTTTCCGTACGAACAACGATCATTCGCGTGATACTGAGTTTTTAGCTGAAGTAAGAATCTGTCCGTTTTTCACGATGGTGAAGTTTGCATCGTTGGAACGCAACGGAAATTCTGTTGTTTTTTTTAAATTTCTTTGTGTGTATTACTATGTCACCCCCTCTTCCGAGTTTAGGCAATGGAACCTTAAGGGGTACGTCTATCTAGAGTTCCGAAAAAAATGGCTGGATTCCGATTTTCTGGGAAACGGGCGGTGAAAAAGAAACGCGTTTTTTAACACAAAAGTACAGATATTAAGTCTTAAAAAAATATATATATAAAAATACAGAAATTCAACGAAAACATGGCCGCTGGCAGATGGTGAAATTTTTTTCGCGACGTTTGGAGGTGGACACTCGAGTTTGAACGGTTCATTCGAGATCTAAAAACCAAACGGGCTGTTCAAGTTATCAATAAAAACGAGTCGTTGGAGACCGTTGATTTTCAAAATCATTTCCTTTGACACAGTGGAGACGAATTGAAACTCGAGCATACAAAATCTATGAAAAAGGGTCGTCATTCTCACGTAAATATTAAAAAATTAGGTTCCATTGAAAAAACGTTGCGGCTTGCCGTCCGGTTATCGGACGAATGAGCGTATTTTATTCGTCCGGATAGCAGCTCATTTCACGCTGTACAACGGCCCAAACAAATGTATAAAGATTTTTATCGCACGAATACGTGTACATTATTCGTCCGGATAATTTGTTTAAAAATTCAACACATTCTATCCGGACGATTATATATATGTTATTCGTCCGGACACTAGCTGACACGAATCACAATAATGTGTACGTCTATTAGAAATACGGCGTGAACTGAGCCGCTATCCGGACAAATAACCCACGCTTATTCGTCCGATAACGAGGCGGGGAGTCACTCCGTTTGAAAAAAGTGAGATCCTCACCGACCTTTAAGGGGGCTATACCAGTGTGAACGCTGAAAATTTAGGTGATTTTCGGGATTTTTTTTTGGAAGAAAAGTACTTAATTAAATGTTTCGGAAAATTATGAATATATTTGGCTATATTTGACCTATGTTACATAATTTTTTCTGAAATTACAGCATATAGTAGGATATGATCTGACCTATCTACAGTTGCAAGATTATCCATTCATAACAGGACACCCTGTATGTAATTGTGTTAACGAAAAATGCGTTTCTTTTTCACCAATCATTTCCCAGAAAAATTCTGAATACTTATGGCAATTTTTCCCGCGCCTCTAGATAGCTGTAGCCCCATAATGAGAATCTTAAGGGGTCTTATCATTTTAGAAGCTAAAAAAGGCTATTTGCATCCATTTTTTTATAGGTTTAAATTATAGATATTGATATAAAAGTTGTCACAGTTAATAAATACATTTTTTTTTAAATGTTATGTATTTGTGTAATCCACGCAAACTTTAAACGCGTTTTTATCGAAAAAACGTTTTTCGACGACTTGTTGATAAACTCTTCAAAACTACTGAACCGATCCTTATGAAATTTTAACCACATATTCTTCACAACTATAGCGCATATCAAGCTTTACAACTATAGCGCATATCGAGGATTTTAAAAATTTTGATATTTACTACTTTTGCCAAAATCGGTGAAAAAAATACTTTTTTTTTTTTTTTTCGAAAAATGTCCGCCATTTTGTTATCTCTGCATATATAAAAAATCGTATATGCACTATAGCCATTAACATACTGAATCTAAAACCGTTAGATTTTTTTGTTCCGGCTGATCCATCGCCGAGATTTCATCAACAGCGGAGACCTACAATTTTTTAGGACATTTTTTTTACCACCATTTTCGTCTATAGTGACTGAAATAAACAACAAATTTAAAAAAAAAGTATTTATTGAGTGTAACCACTTTTATATCAATATCTATAATATAAACCTATAAAAAAAGCCTTTTTAGCGTCTAAAGTGAGAAGACCCCTTAAAAGAGACGTCCGTGATTTTTGTAGCCCGATCAAACATGAGAGCAAAAGGAAAAGGTCTATTTCCCTCTCCCGTCGTTGGTCTAATCCCAACGACGCAAACTTCGATAACATCATTGTTCTGTGTCAAGAGCGATCCAAATCCAACCGAAGAAAACAGCTCGTGTCCCGCGTTCCGGAAGTTACCGGCCCAACGGCATTCTAGAGCGAAACAAGCCCAAACAAACCCAAACATCGTCAAACGGCGACGAATCATTATTTTTCTCACTCGTGCACCCGTACGCACGGGGATCGTTTTGCATTCGGCTAAGGAGCAAGGGAGTGAGTGAGACGGAGAAGAGTACAGAGCCGGTGCGATTGCCGCGGGCCCGGGTGGTGAGGGGTGGGAGTGAGAAAGCTGGAGGTAGATCGCGCGTGAGGTAGAGTGAGGGCCGCGCTGAGCACCACGAACGAGGGGTGGGGGGGCGATGGCGGAGAGGGGGTAGAAACGTGGCGGGAGGGCGAGCGGCTGGGCGAAGTGTCGCTGGCGTCGAGGCCTGTCAGGAGTGCCGTTGCCGCCGCCGTCGCAGCCGCAGCTACTGGCTCGTTTCTCCCCTTCTCTCTTGCCCCTTCTTCATTTCTCGCGTAAAACCGCGTGCAGTGCCTTCCTTCAAGGAAACCGAAAAAAAAAAACACCCAAGAACGTTATACAAATATGCGAGAGTGCGACGAGTTTGATTGTGAATGCTTGTAGCAGTAATGATCGTTGGAATGAAAAGGAGAATAGTAATAATAACGAATTATTTGTTTTAGTGGATGAAGCAACGGAGGGCGGAAGAACGACGAGAGAGAGAGAAGGGAAAAACGATATACTAGATTATTAAGAGAGAGAGAACGGAAGGAAAGTGGTGAAAGTGAGTGTTTAAAAAAAAACGTCTTGAGAGATCGCGAAAAAAAAGTAACAAAAAACGTAACGAAGGGACGTTGAGCGGGGAAGATAGAAGAAAAACGGAAAACAAGTGGTGTACAGTGAACTTTTTTTTTGTGTCTGGTGCCCTGGCCGGTGCGTGAATCAAGGGAAATACACACGTATATATATATATATATCTATATATATTTAATAGTTATATATATATATACATATAGATACATATTGACAACGATAATCAACGAAGTGCTGCGTTATCGTTCAACGTTGTTTATGTAATTTTTATTTTCCTTTGGTTTCTTTTTAACCGTCGTTATTTTTTAACATTTTTTCGTTCGACGAGAAGTCTCGGGAAGACGCGCGAGTCACTATAACGTGTCACCGTGGCAAGATAATATCGGCGACGGCGGGGCGGGGGGGAGGGGGAATAAGAGACGAGTGCGGAGTAGCAGAGCAGCAGCCGTCGTCGTTCGCCTGCCTGCAGTGAGCAACGAAGCTCGGGCAGGAGGCAAAATTTTACTTGCCCCACAGACTCAACGTTCACGCCAGTTCCCCCCCTCTTCCCCTCTTCCATCTTTATTTTCGTTGTTTTTTTAACGTTTTTTTTTGCTACGAGTTTCACCCCCCTCCCCCGTTTGCCGGCTTTTGCTCTCGATATCACGATTTTGCCCCCTACCCATCGGCCAACACGCGTCCTTCGGTGAAAATCGGAGGTACACACAACTGGCCTGAATCATGGCGTGCTGCCTGTCGGAAGAGGCTAAGGAACAGAAGAGAATTAATCAGGAAATCGAGCGTCAGCTACGGAGAGACAAGAAAGATGCCAGGAGGGAACTCAAATTGTTGCTGCTCGGTCAGTAATGCAACTCTTTTTTTTTCTTTCTATTGTCTTGGTGTTGGAATGGCTCATTAGGAGAACCGACCACGTTGAACTTTACTAAGGATAAGGTTCCAAAACCCTCCCCCTCCTATCGAGATGAAATTTTGTACAAACCTTCCTATTCATATTTCAAGATAATCCCTAAAGGGATTTTAAGCGACTCGCAATAGTTTTCGAGATATTTAATTTTTAATTTTTTTTCAAGGGTACGTTTCCCACCCTCCGCCCTCTAATTGAGCTAAAATTATGCACAAAATTTCCTTTTCATATTTTAAGGCAAGCCCTAAAGGGATTTTTGGCGACTCGCAATAGTTTTCGAGATATAAAATTTGTAGGTTTTTTTAAGGTTAAGGTTCTGAACCCCCCCTCCCCTCCGATTGAGCTAAAATTTTGCACAAACCTTTCTTTTAATATTTAAGACAAGCTTTAAAGGGATTTTTGGCGACTCGCAATAGTTTTCGAGATATAAAATTTTTAGGTTTTTTTAAGGGTAAGGTTCTGACCCCCCCCCCCCCTCCGATTAAGCTAAAATTTTGCACAAACCTTTCTTTTAATATTTCAAGACAATGGGATTTTTGGCAACTCGCAATAGTTTTCGATGAGAAGTTTGCATTGTTGGAATGCAACGAAAATGATTTTTTTGTTTAATTTTCCGAATTTCCTTTGGCAGATTCAAGCAATGAAAATCACACAAACATTTTTTTGGATTCTTATTTAGCGATCGGGCAGAAATTTTCGAATTTTGACTCGGGATAATGAGGATAATAAGAAACTGAAAAGAACTTTCATTGCGTTCCAACGATGCAAACTTCAATCCCATAGTTTTCGAAATACTTCTTTTTATGGAATTGAATTTATCGTCGTTGGAACGCAACGAATTATTTTTTCATTTCCTTATTTTCATTATCATCGAAAATCATATTTTGCGAAATTGTCGTAGATCGCTGAATAAGAATCCTAAAAAATGTTTGCGGGATTTTTGGAGCTCAAATTCGTCGATGGAAATTTGGAAAATTAAAAAAAAATCCATTTTCGTTGCATTCCAACAATGCAGTCTTCAACGTCATTGAATTTTTAAGTTTTTTTTTTTCAACGCGCGCCGTCTATATCTATATCTGCCACGTCTCCGTTCATACCTATATACGTTATCGCGCTATTTGTTTTGTCGAAACAAACAAACCCAAACAAATTCAAACCCAAAGGCTATTGCGCGTCGCCAAAAATCCCTTGAGGGGTTGTTTTAAAATGCGACGATCTTTTTTTTTCTTTTCTTTTTTTTTATTATCCAGAGCCCTTTTTTCAAAGCTTTTATTCGACTTGCTTCGTCCGTATGTATTTCCGGTTCAAAATTTGTAATCCATTTTTCAAGCACTTGCTATGTGACTTCGATGACAATACAATAATATGGTCCACGGAGCTATAAAATAAATAACGTGTGCATAATATGTAGAATGTGAATAGCCAAAGTGAATGAAATTTAATATTAAACAGATGAATACGCACAAGTGAAGGTATTAAGCCGGATAATTAAACAAATTCTAATGCTGAAAAGTACAGAATAAAATAAAAAACGTAAAAAATCTTTTTGCAAACAAGCTTTTATTTATAAACTATTGAACTAAAAAGTAAAAAATAATATTTAATGTATGAAGTTAAATAGTGAAGCTGTAGAAGAACCCCGCCCTTGGTCACTGATCAAAGGCGCAGGCAGTACATACTTAATAAAACTTACATAAACATGGAACTTTTTAAAATTTAAATATCTTCCTAAATGCTGGAGGCGTGAAACATCATTACCCTTGAAATAAAGCATCAAGCATTTAAGAAAATATTTAAAAAATTTCAAAGTTCCTTGTAAGTTAATTGTTTAATTATAATTAAATTGTATTAATTATTAATGTTGATTATGTCTGATGATTGATAATGTCTCTTCTGTACCTTTGCTGTTTAACTCCATACACTAAATATTATTTTTTACTTTTTAGTTCAATAGTTCGTGAATAAAAGTTTGTTCTTAAAAAGATTTTTTACGTTTTTTCTTAATTTTTGCAAATTGAGGGCGTCGGTCTGTGATGAGAATATGTGGAAAGGTTTGAGTTATTTTCATGGCCCGAATCGGCCAAATAAAATTGGCGTGATTGAGGAGAAATAACTTTCGTTGCGTTCCAACGATGCAAACTTCCGTCGTGAGAACCGCGCGTCCATTGTACGTGACGATAATGGTGGAAAAGTTGATCGGATTATCTACATTTTGCTGAAGTTTGCATCGTTGGGATACAACGATAATTCTTTATTTTTTCAATCTTTGCTATACGAAATCATATTTTGCGGATTTAAATTGTCGATGGATAAATAAGTGTAGTTAAAAAGGTTGGTGTGATTTTTCGTAGCTCAAATTTAACGGAGGAATTTTGGGAAATGAAAGAAGAACAAATTTCGGTGCTTTACAATGATGCAAAGTTAAACGTTGTTTATCTACGAGGTATCTATTGGGAGATTTGGGACACCTTTTAGGATGGCCCACAGGGACTGGTCAGAAATAAGTGTCACTGTGGAGATTTTTATATATTTCTAGTTTGATATTGACAAACGATGAAGAATCGTCCATATGGAGGGAAACAATTGTACGAGGAAGTTTAATTCCAGACGTCCACAAAATCGTCTAATTTTATGGGGTTGAAGCTTGCATCGTTGGAATGCAACGAACGTTAAATCTTTTTCATTGCACGATTTTTTTCGGCTGATTTAGGCTGTAAACATTGTTCATGCATTTTCACCTATTTTTATCGGTGATTTACGATCTCAATTTGCAAAAAAAAGACTGTCCATAATGATCACAATTAAAAAATGGAAAATCGAAGATAAAAATGGTGTTGAAGTCTACATCATTGGAACGAAACGAAAATTCCTTTTCTTTTATTTTAATTTCTCTAATTTTATTGAAATCCAAAATCTTTTTTTTTTTTTTTTCAAAGTTTCCGAAAAATATTTCGGTAAATTCCGTAGCTTACAAGGATCATCCCTTTGGTGATACCCTTCGATTTTGTTGAAGTTTGGATATGTTATAAAGCACCGAAAAGTAAGCGATACGTATTAATCGTTTTTAAGATTAAAAAAAGTCCACTATAGTGACATTCCAATATAGTGAAAGTCCAATATAGTGAACCACCCCTATATTAAGGGGTGGTTTCACACCTTAAAACCGTTTTTCCACCGATAAAAGAAAATACGTCTCGCTTACTTTTCGGTGCTTTATAACGTATCGAAATTTCAACAAAATCGAAGCGTATCACGTGAGAGATATTCCTTGTTAGATAAGCTAAAAAACGGCCATACGAAAGAAATACGATTTCGTTGCATTCCAACGAAATTCCATTTTCGGGATTCAGGCTATGAAAATCACTGTAAAACTTTTACCTATTCTCATCAGAGATTTACCATCGCAATTTGAAAAAGGAAGGTTTTTGATAATAAAAACAATAAATACTTAAATATTAAAAATCGTTGCACTCCAACACGAGGCAAATTTCAACGTCATTGAATTGCAACGATGCAAACTTGGACATCATCTGATTCTATGGTATTGAAGTTTGGGTCCTTGGAACCCAACGAAAGTTCTTCATATTTTATTATCCTTATTTTTGTTGTGATAGAAGATCTTTTTTGTAGATTAATATAGTGGATAGCTAGATGAGTATCTAAAAAAAATGGTCGAGGGATTTTTGTAGGCAAAATTTGCCAAAAGAAATTGAAGGAATTCCAAAATATTAATTTTCATTGCATTCCAACAATGGAAACTTCAACCTCATCTGATCCTATGCTTTGCAAGGTTTGAGGCAGGGCCAGTTTGGACACCGATCGACTAAGAGACAAGCTTGACGATGCTGAAGTTTGCGTGGTTGGACTGCAATGAATTTGATTTCTTTTGGCAGATTTCGCCTACAAAAGTTCTTCGACCATTTTTAAAGATATTCATTCAGCCATGTACCATGATAAATCTGTAAAAAGAGATCGTCTGTGATAATAAAAATATGGAAAATAAAATGTAAAAGAGAATTTTCGAACATGACCTGTAAAATATGTTTGTACGTAGTAAATTTGGCGGTGTAATTTCACCGCCGAATATAAATCTTGACATGATTTATCCTCGAAGGAAGTGTACTGATTTCTCTGCGTTTTAGGGCTGTCGTTCTCACATAACGACTTTGCGTGGCTGATAGCCTCGTGGTCCCGAATGTGCAGCATTACTGTCTCGATGTAGATCGAGCCATGAGAATGATATTTTTTTCACTGCCACAAATTTCTTAGATCTAGGCTAAAAAATGTTTAACTGAAAAAAATGTTTACTTCCTCACATTTCTTAGATTTAAAGTAGGAAAATTTTTGGCTGAAAAAACTTCTACTTCCTACAATTTCTTATATTTAAGCTAGGAAAATGTCTCAAACATCTTTAATGATGCTTCTTTGGACATTGTCAAGCAACATCCGCATACAATTATTTGGTATAATTATAAATGTTGGAAAATAAAAGGATAAGAAATAGTTTTCGTTGCATTCCGATGATGCAAACTTCAATACGATTTTCAGGGATTAGGCTACTGTGACGGTCCGAAAATCAGTGTGCCAAATTTCATTTAAAAACATTCATAATTAAAGAAGTTATAAAGAATCTCTTGAAGGACCTTTAAACGCGAGGGGCTCAACGTCGTACTTGATTTTAGCCACCCGAATGATATGGTAAAAAAATATCTTTTTCTTAAAATATGATCTATTTTGGCTAAGATTTGACCGAGCTTTTTTTTGTTATCGTGATCTAATAATTGGCAAAACGAATTTTTTCGATGTTTTTTAAAGGATAAATGACATTATTGTTAATAACTAATGACAAAGAAATGTCAAGAAGAAAAACTCCGGTCAAGACTAAACTATTATTGCACCGAAAAAGTCTACCTAATATCAAGTCAATCCGTTCATTAGATGTCGAGAAATCGTGTACACTGTTTTGAAAAACACGACGTTAAAGTTTGCATCGTTGGAATGCAACGAAAGTTAATTTCTTTTAAATTGCAATTTTTCTTGATCGATTTTGGTTGTGAACATCGATGAAACGTTTGTGCGTTTTTTTATTAGAAATTTACGACATTAATTTGCAAAAAATGGCCTTGAATGATGATAAAAAAGGAGAAACAAAAAATAATGAAAAAAAATGTAGCGTTCGAACGATGAAAACTTTAACGTCGTTAAAAAACACAGTTTCGAGAAAAACGCCTTTAGAATTTAACCACCAATTCTATCGGTGTAAGTTTACATTGAATCTGCGATTTTTGCACCATACAGGTTATCCAATAGAAAACTCTCACAACACAAAAATGCTTTTTTTGAGAAAAACGCATTCAATTTTTGTCATATTAGCGAGGCTACTGTGACGTCAATATTTATCTAAACTAGCCTGTGATGATTTTATTTATTGTGAAATTTATTAACCTTTTTGAGGGTTATGAATAATATGTAACCAATTGCAAGAAACGATTTTTCGTTTATTTTAAAATGTTTTTTAGACGGGGTTGAAGTTTGCATCGTTGGAATGCAAGAGAAAATTCTTTTTAGTTTTTTATTTCCATTATTATGCAAAATCATACGCTGCAGATTCGTTGTAGATCGCTAAATAATAATCCCAAAAGAGGTGTGGGTGATTTTCGTAGCTTAAGGCCTTAGGCCACCGTAACGGGTATAAAATCATGTGCGAATTTAACAATTTTTTTTTTCGTATGAAAAAGTGATTCACTCATAAAATTAATTGCACACCTGTTTAGTATGAATATCAAGCTGTTAGAAAAAAAAAGTCTTTTTTTTTTTCGATGCACAACATCGAAACCGCCTACTAATATTTTCTTTTGTTATCTTTTTTTACCGCTCCGCGGCGTGACATTCAGCATCCACAATTTTTTACCTAGAACAAAAAACAAAAATTCTCGTCAATCTACATTAGAATACCTAGAGAATTTAAAGTACGGAATTTAAAAAATATTGTTTTATTAAAAAGTTGTAGGTATTTTAACTTGAGAAATGAATTTTCAGTGAAAAATTTCGTTTTAACTGCTCATAAACTGCTCATAAAATGAAAAGTTTTCGATTAATCAGAAATTCCGTACGTACTTCTCTGTGAAATGCAATTAGGAACATAACTTTTAAATTTGAAGTAAATCGAGTGAATATTGTTGAAGTTATTTGTCACGCCAATTGGAAAAATGATGTTTCGAGAAGTTTCGAGTAGTCGGCCATTTTGTACATCGAAAAAAAAATATATATATCTTCTAACAGCTTGATATTCATACTAAATAGATGTGTAATTCATTTTATGAGTGAATCACTTTTTCATACGAAAAAAAAAATTGTTAAAATCGCGCATGATTTTATACCCGTTACTGTGGCCTAAAGCCTTAAAGCTGCAAAAGAAAATTGCGAAATGAAGAAAAAAATAATTTTCGTTGCATTTCAACGATGCAAACTTCAACGCCATTTTTTAAAGATGATGAGTGATATGTTGGACGTTTTTCTTGAATTCGAGTTGCCCGAAGCGACTATCGATTTTTTGTAAATTTTCACAGTAGCCTAACTCCTTGAAAAAAAGATATCAACAGGCACGAAGACATATTTTGCACTCGTCAAAAATCCGAGCATTTCTTCTTGCTGCAAAATGATTTTTACCCGAGCTCATCCTCCGAGCTTGTGTGCCTTGCGTTGCCATACATCCGTTTTTGGTTTCTGGAGATCTTATGCAATATTAACCAGTCACTGTCCATACATCCATCTCGTTCTTTTCGCGTTGCATTGGCCTCGTGCGCCTTCGGCATTTCACAATTGTCCCTGTGCCTGTGTGCGCGTGTGCTCTCTTCTGTCCGTTTGTTCGTTTCATTCATGCGTCTAGCGAGTGTACAGAATATACTCGCGCTTTGGCCCCGGTCAACGAGAGGTCTCTCTGCCACTATCTTCGTTCTTCACTCTCTCTTCCTCCCGTCCTCTTCCACTCTCTCTCTCTCTCTCTCTCTCTCTCTCTCTCTCTCTCTCTCTCTCTCGCTCTCTCTCTCTCTCTCTCTCTCTCTCTCTCTCTCTCTCTCTCTCTCTCTCTCTCTCTCTCTCTCTCTCTCTCTCTCTCTCTCTCTCTCTCTCTCTCTCTCTCTCTCTCTCTCTCTCTCTCTCTCTCTCTCTCTCTCTCTCTCTCTCTCTCTCTCTCTCTCTCTCTCTCTCTCTCTCTCTCTCTCTCTCTCTCTCGTTGTATCCGCGTACACAGTTGGACAAATACACACGTACGCCTCGTACCTACTTACTTTTAGCCACTAGGGGCTAAAATATTATTCTGCAATTTGAAAAAAACTTCGGCGAGACCGGCCGTTCCACTAATTCAACGTCAATTAACACTCGAGACACTCGCAAGTTTCGGAATTCCTCGGATTACTGCGAGATTCCTTTGCACGATGAATCACAATAATTACCATTTCCATTCCAAGTCGCCATCGTGGATTCCTGAAGAACTTTGGTAATTTCCAACTTTTTTTTATGAACAATCGGAAATCATGACGTTGAGGTTTCCATCGCTGCAATGCAACGATTTTTCATCTTCAATTTTTCGGTTCTTTATTTTTATCATTATCGATTTTTTTTGGAAACTGAAGTGGTAAGTCTCGTAAGAATATGTAAAACATTCGATTGATTTAAACAGATATTATTTTTTACTAATTGCCAATTTTTTTGCAGTTCGAAGCTACGGCAAACTTTTGTTAACATCCTCATTAGAGATGGTCGTGAAGTTTGCATCGTTGCAATGCAAAGAAATGTCTTCTTTATATATTTATTTTCTCATTTTTATTGTTTTACAAAAGGTGTTTTTTCAGACTTAATTCTCAGATCTCTGAATAAGCTACTTAAAAAATTATGGAGGGTTTTCCTTAACGAATACTTGCCAAAAGGAATTAGTGCGATTGCAAAATAATAATTTTCGTTGCATTCCAACGATGCAAACTTCAATATCACCATTCGAGACCTACAACACTTAAATCTATCAAGAATGATTTTGGAGAACTATAAATAAGGAGAACAAAAAGAACATTAAGAAATTTCGTTGCATTCCAATGATGCAAACTTCTAAACCATCTAGATGCATGATATTGAAGTTTGCATAGTTAGAACGCAACGAAAGTTTAGTGGAACGAACTTTTTTTGTTGATAAATGACATTTGAAATAATAAATGAATTTTTTTTGCAGATTTTGTCTACATAAAATCCTCAACCATTTTTTATGATACTTGTTGAGCGATCGATAATGTAAATCTGTGGAACAAGATCTTCTATAATGATGAAAATAAGGAAAATAAAATGTAAAAAAGAACTATCGTTGCGTTGCAGCGATGCAAACTTTAACAGCATATAGATGTGAAGTAAAATCAGTCGATTTTAATATTTTTTTCCGATGAGAGTTGTGGGATGACTAGGTCTAGATTTTACACACCATTGATATGTAGTTTTGCCTAGTTTCAGTGCCTTTCTTATTGAAAAATATCAATAAACAATGAAGGTTGTTGTTATTTAAAGAAAGTGCCACCGTCACTGCAAGGCTGAGTGGTGTAAATGGTTCTCACAACTAGGTTAATCTGAAACGAAAAATAAAAAATGTTATTTTAGTATGATCGTAAAACTTTCGTATCACTGGATAGTTTTTAAAAATATTGTATGAATTACGAAAATGGCAAGCTGTAAAAAGAAAGTTCGATTCTCGACATAAAAAAGCATGTTTAATCATTTATTATTTACTAGTGATAAAAGTAGATAAAAATATGAAAAAATCAGTCGGTCATGCGATAGAAAATGTTATAAACTCTGCTCTGGCCGAATTTGGAGTAAATCGGGTGAATAAATTTTCAGATACTCTTCGCACCGTTTCATACAACAAAGTTTCGAGACAAACGTAAAATACAGTATCCGCTTTATTTATTGTCATTTCTAAAAAAAACTTCTGATTCCGAAAAATATATAAATATTCATGGGGTTGAAGCTTGCGTTGTTGGAATGCAATGAAAATGAATATTTCTGGATCCCTTTGATTTTAATGGTAATGAAGTTTGTATCGTTGGGATGCAACGATTTTTTTTTATTTCGCATTGGCACATATAGACTATATGAATCACTGCATTTTTTAAAGATCCTTATTAGGGTTCCATTACCTAAATGTAAAAAAAGGGTTCATATAGTAATAAAACTAAAGAAATTAAAACATTAAAAAGAATTTGCACTGCATCCTAACGATGCAAACATCAACACCATAAATTTCATATGGCAGATTTTGCCTACAAAAATCCTTCAGCCATTTTCAGAAATATTCATTTAGCCATCGGCAATATAAATCGACAAAAAATTCTATAATAATAAAAATAAGGGTAATAAAATGTGAAGAGAACTTTCGTTACGTTCCAACGTTGCAAAATTCAACACAACAACATTCAACCCGGTGTTACAAGGAAAAATAAATATCGTCTTCAAATTCCCCTAGACGGAGGAATACAAAAAAGAGAAACGTTTTTTTTTCGCATTCGCTCGAATGACAAAAATTGTGGACGAAATCTCCGAGTCGCGAGAGTGAAATGAGATTCGCGTTCGCGTCGAAGGTTCCGTACGCCTGTGCGCACGTGCACAAATATATCATACGGGCAAAAGGAATCTCGGGGCATTGGGCGAGAGAGAAAATGAGAGGGAGGATGGCTCGAAATCCGCCGGAGCCAAAGAAGCGAGCGACAGGAGCACGGGAAAATCTAGTATAGCGGGACCGGTGAATAAAGATAAATGTCGTAAGCGTATGAGTTTCGTGTCGACGTAGATTGGTGCGATCGTATGTTTGCGTGTTTTTGATCGTGATAGTGGCAATATTGCCGGCTTGCACTTGACAGCTCGACGACTCTGCAACTCTTAGACTCGAGACCTGCTCGCGATGGCGACCGTGCCAACGAATCATTAACCATTTTGCCACGATCGTTTTTACTTCAATCCTTTTGTTTCCATCGGTTTTGGCGCGGGCCGAGAGTTTGTGTAGTATTTTCTTCGTTCCTATATTATTTTATGTACAGGGTGTCCCTCTTATCTCTCTGCCATCCGAAATAACTGGGTAATTATCGACGTCACAAAAAAATGTTCCAGCCAAAAGATGTACGGTGTGAAGGCGGCCATCAAATGCAACCAATTTTTTTTATTTCCGCGCAGGCGCTGACGCACAGTGAAGGTCACCCCCGCTTTTTTAAATGGAATGCTACATATTTAACCATCTTGTGGAGCACCTCAAGCCGCATAAAAAACATTGGGGGGGGGGGGTCAAAATCTTTCAAGATCATTCAAGGTCAGAATTTTCATTCAAGGTCAATCAAGGTCAGAAGAAAGAATTTTCGTTGCATTCCAACAATGCAAACTTCAACGCCATATGATTCCTGCACTATATGTTAATCTTCCTCTTCAATTCGAGTTGGCTCAAGCGAAGAACGGGTGTTCGTCATTTTCACAGTAGCATAATCCATCAACTCGCTGAATTACAAATACATTAAATCTGCAAAAAATATTTTGTAAAATAATAATAATAATAATAATAATAATAATAATAGAGTTTTATTTGCACAACTTGCTTTACAAGTTTTTTACATAAATATATTTTGTAAAATAATACAAATATTTTAAAAAAATGTTCGTTGCATTCCAACGATGCAAACTTCAAGACCATTCATTCATATTTTACATTTTGTCTTTAATGTTTCATCATGATGCTTCATCATGAGGTTGAAGTTTGCATCGTTGCGATGCAACAAAAACGATTTTTTTTTATTTCGTAAATTTCTTTTAGCAATTTTGAGCTACTAAAATCACCCAAACATATTTTAGGATTCTTACTTAGCGATCTGCAACAAACTTGCAAACTATGATTTTGGATAATAATGAAAATAAGAAAATAAAAATAATTTTCGTTGCATTCCAACGATGCAAACTTCAACCCCATTTTACATAATACTTTTCATATTTTCTTCGTCACATTTTATATTGTTTGGCTTTTTTTATTTTTATTTATTTATTTTTATTATTTATTTATTTTTATTTATTTTATTATTTATTTTCATTTATTTTTTTTTTTTTATTTCGCCGGACCTTGACCGCTATCCACCAGTGTCGGTCACATTTTACATCGTTTATTTTATATTCATACATTCAACGATATATTTTGATATTTATTTATATTTATATTTTCGAGCGATTATCAAATGGTTGCGCATTATTACGAGACAATTAGAATCGCGTATCTGATTCGCCCCAGTTTATTTATGCCACGAAGAAAATGACTGTTTTTATTTCTCCTCACATTAATCGGTTGATTGATCAGTCGATCGAGCGATGAATCAAACGCGCTAAACGGGAAAATCCCTTGAGAGCATTGACAAATTGATACGAAATAAATGGTCATTACTTGGTCACACGTGTATACTATATGTACTCGATTTACTCGATTCACTTCGGAACTGAGATTATCCGATTACAATCAATTTCATAATTGCTCGAAACGGAAATAAATTTCACGATGAAACGGAAAACCAATAATATTCAACATTTATTTCTCATTACGAGAGACGAGATAGACGAGACTCCTCGACACGCGTCATTTATTTACATCTCAGTTGTTTCGCGCGTCCTTGAGGCTCTACACATGATTCACTCACTAACCGCGTAAAAACCGTCGGCGGGACGGTTCGGGGGAGGAGTCGCAGGGGCAAAGCGATCTTGCGGTATTCCATGAAACGCATAATATCCTCACTGCGAAGCATAATAACTCGTTGTAATTTCAGTTCGACGTGGGCCTGAACTTTGCCTCCTTCCTCTCGTTTTTCGCATTTCTCACTTGGTGAAAAAAAAAAATTCATAATGAAAAGTAAGCTGCGGAATAATCTCCTGTCCTTGGATAAAATTCGAGAAATTGAGCTCAATTATTTTTGTAATAATCAATTATTTTCGTTAAAATCAACTATTTTCTTTACAATCAATTATTTTCGTTAAAATCAATGATTTTCGCAATAATCCATTTTTTTCGCTATAATAAATTATTTTGGTTATAATCAATTATTTTCGTAATAATCAATTATTTTCGTTATAATCAATTATTTTCGTTATAATCAATTATTTTTGTTGTGACCAGTTATTTACGTTACGATCAATTATGAAGATTTGATTATCGAATTGTTTCTGCCACGTTATTTTACTACCCGGAGAATTATATTTGCGGAATTTTTTCCTTCCTACGTATTTTTTTGGCACTTATCGTTGTTTTTCCAAATTTCACGGAGTCTATCAATTACGATGATTTAGCTATAACATCGTGTACGCAATGTCATTTTCTTACTCGAAGAATCACGTTTCAGGAATATTCCCTCTGCAGGGATTTTTTGGAATGATTATTTTTTATTTATTTTTTTACACAATCCTTAAATTCTCTCAATTTTATTTGAAGAAAAAAAAACGTGCATACACCATGTTATTTTTTCTCTTCGCAGGTATTTCATGAGATTTTTCGTAGTTTTTTTAAATGTATTTTTTGAATCTTTGCGTTGACCAATTGCGAAACGATCCAAATGTGCAAAAGGTCTTTGTTAATTTAGCGTCTGTTAATGAAGACGAGAGAGGGAGGGAGAGAGAGAGAGAGAGAGAGAGAGAGAGAGAGAGAGAGAGAGAGAGAGAGAGAGAGAGAGAGAGAGAGACATTGTGCGAACTGTATTGATGATAGAGGATGAGCAGAGATTGTTACTTTGGACAATCTTCCAATTGAACACGAGGCTCTCGGGGCCTCGCCGTCTCGTTGTATATGGCAATCCGACAACTTGGATCTCTCGGTACGCAAACACCGGCAGTGTGCTTCGAATCGCTATCACGGCTAGGGATTCGGCCGGATCGAATCCACGTTCCCACAATGACTCGGTCTTCCCACTCTCTCTTATTTTCATATTTTTTCGCCCTAACTTATTGTTCTTTCTTGGAAATAATGTAGACAAAAAGTTGGGATGATCGGAATAATTTATGAAGTCGAGAAAAGTCCGGAAGGTGTGGGTTTCCCGAAGTGTTTAATTCGCAACGGGAAGTCGTACGAAAAAATCCCGAGCGGAGAGATCGTTGAACATAAAAACTCGCATCGCGTTGAGAATTATTTATAGCAGCTTATAAAATGTTTCAAGCGGCCCGCACTTTTTCGAATATTTGTCTTCTCTCGCCGAAGCCCACCTCGCTCGAGTCTAGAGAGTCTTCATCTTTCGAACTCCATGAGAATGAATTTTTTTTTTCACAATCAGTTATTTACCAATGATTCAGAAGGAATGAGATTGAAGTTTGCATCGTTGGAACGCAACGAAAATTAATACTTTTCATTTCTTTTCATTTCTTTTGGCAAAATTTGCCTGGAAAAATCTCTTGATTATCTTTGAAGACAATTCGAACATCTACAGTGTAAATATATGAAAAAGAATCTTTCATTATAACAAAAATAAAAAAAATGGAAACCTAATAAAGAACTTTCATTGCAGTCCAACGATATGATGTTGAAGTTTGAATGGAACAAACCGGGAAGATCGCAAAATCGTTTTTTTACAGCTTACCCTCTATGTTTGGAAATTACAATCTTCTGGCCGGGATACATTGCGATCAAGTATATATTCACGGAATGTCTACCCGGCCAGAACATTGACACGTTCTGAAATGTGGAGTCTGTTTTTAACCCTTAGTAGAAATAAAAAATTAAATTTTAAATGAACAAAAAAATTATGCAAAAAAACGTGAAAAATAACTATTTTTTAACAAAAATTGCTGTAACTCTTGTAAGTATTGACAAAAAAAACGGTTTTATAATCTGAAAACAATGTACTTTGAAATGTACGGCATGAAAATAATTTGTTTAGATCCCGTGGACCCAGTGTGACTATTAAGGGTTAAAAACTAAAGGAGAGCTACTTTGCTTTTCACGTCATCAAAGATATTTATAATTGATTGCGATGAAACTAATACATCTGTTGTAATTCTATTAATCATTCAAGCATTCACTTTATCAATGATAATCGACGAGGATAACAATGCTTATCATAAATACGGGGATTACGATAACTAATAATTTGAGCATAAAGAATAGCCAAATTGTTTGATGAGGCAAAAAAGTAGAGCAGGTCATTTGTGGTTTTGGAACGCCTTGTCGCTATGTTGGGCAATATCAATGTTCTGGCTGGGAAGACATCACCTAAATGTATTTCGCCAACAATCCGCCAGGTGGCTACAAGCGAAGCGCTTCGCGTAGGCAAGGCGCCATCTTACGAGGATAAAAGTTGTGTGCCACGTACAGAAGTGCTATGCTTACGGCGTGCCCTTACGCTTATGATTTTGCGATACTTGCGATATAACCCTTTGCACTCTAGGCCTTTTTCGCTCGGATAGTGATCTGTGTACGTTTTTCTGTCTCTTTGCCTATCAGGAAATGGGAGCAAGTGTATGTATACCCTCGTATACTACCTTAGCAAGTAGATAACCAACAAACAATATGTTGTCGAAATACTACATTGAATAAACTCCCGATTTTACCTCTTCGAGGATTCCAAAAACGCTAAAACGTCCTTTTTAATTTCCTCGTTTGTTCCTGGCTATTTCCCGATCTATTCCCGACAATTTTCCTGCTCATTTACCGCTTGTTCTCCGGCCCGTTCCTGATCAGTTCCCCAGGAAGGGAATGGCGGATCGGGACCTAGCCCTAGACCCGTTACATTGCGAACTTATTCCAGGGTGGAAGGCCCGACCAGAGCCTGTTATTATCCAGGGAAGGCAGATCAGGGGTAGTTCTTTTTCCCGACTCAAATTTTTACACGGGTACAAGCTAAATCTATCAAAAGTGATTTTGGATAACAATGAAAATGAAGAAAAACGAAAATGAAAAAAAAATCCGTTGCATTCCAACGATGCAAATTTCTGCACCATCAGAAGGGCCCTCCTTATGCCTCCACAAAATACGGTCCTCCGCGGAAGGAATACCCGAAGCTCACATTTGTCTCTTAGGGTCGTGTAATGCCTCTGTCGACAGAATCGATTAAAATCGATTTATTTTCTCTTCCTCAATGTCTACTGGGTACACCATTGTGAAAGCCTTGGCAGTACCGAACCGAGTTCCGTACCCGAATATATTATGTACACGCCTGGATAGGGTGTACACACACACACACACACACAGACACAGAACACCCATATACACGTGTATTATAAATGTTGAAATTGTCGAGAGTGGCGAGTCGTTGTAAAGGCTGCAAGTACCATTGTGCAGTAAGCGCCAGACGAGGAGGTGGGGAGGGGCGTCGACGGGGTTCCTTACATCACACAGGTACCAATTAAACTGTACAACGCGAGGCTCTGCATTATCCAGTCTCCTTCACCCTTTTCGGTTTTCGCGACCCTCCGGCAGCGCTTGAGATTAGTCACTTCGTTCTCCCTCCCTCCCTCCCTCCCTCTCTCTCTCTCTTTATCTCTCTCTCTCTCTCTCTCTCTCTCTCTCTCTCTCTCCCTTTCTCTCTCTCTCTCTCTCTCTCTCTCTCTCTCTCTCTCTCTCGTCTCTTCAATTCTGAAACTCGGGGAAACTTCTGTCCGGATGCAACAACAGTCATCGCTTTCACAACCCTCTTAATTGAGCTACCGCGACCCAATTCGCGGTGTCGATTGGAACTTCAAAATGTTTCACTTTGTCCGATTTTGTTTCGCGAGCCTCGGAGGCGCAGTGAGGTCTACCTAGACTTCTCATTACCTTTTACATATTCCTGTTGATTAGTGCTTGATGTTTTTCTTTTTATTCGGGGCATTTCTTTGGATACGCGAGCGATTTATTTGCACATTCAACTTTTTTTTTACGGAAATTAGCAGATTACAAAGGTTTTGAAGGTTCCGTCGTGTTGGAATGCAACGAAAATGTATTTTTTTTCCGCATATGCATTATTATCGAAAAACTTTGTTGCAGATTTTATTTTTACTTAACTTCAGATTTTCGGATTCTACGACACGTGGTTCGTCTTTTTGTTATTTTTTTTTGCTAATGTAGAGAATAGAAAAATCGATTTTTTGCCAGATATTACATAATCTCGTTGTAAACAATTTGCATGTTTTTATTTTTACTTTAAAATTGCGAATTTTCCGATAGGTTTTTCTTTTGTTTTTTACGCTAATTTAGATAATAGAAAATCAAGCTTTTTTGCACACTTAACATAATCTCGTCGTAAACAATTTATATATTTTTATTTTTGCTCAAGTTCAGATTTGCAGATTTTCGAATACGTGGTTTGACTTTTGTTTGTTTTTCTTGCTAATTTAGATGATAGAACAATCGATATTTTTGCAGATTTAACATTACTTTGTTGTAAAATGGAGTTTTTTTTGCAGATCCAACATAATCTCTTCGTAAACAATTTATATATTTTTATTCTCACTTCACGTCACATTGGCAAATTGACCGAAACGGGGTTCGACTTTTGTTTTATGTTTCTTGCTAATTCAGAAAATAGAAAAATCGATATTTTTTTCAGATTTAACACAACCTCATTGTAAACAATTTGTATGTTTTCATTTTCACTTGACTTTTGATTTGCGCATTCTCCGATACGTGGTTCGACTTTTTTTTCGTTGCTAATTTAGATAATAGAAAAATCGATCTTATCAAGATCGGCCAAGATTGACGCACCGAAGTGAATTCGCGGCAAAGTACGTCCGGCCACGCGATTATATCGTACAGACAACCCTGTAACATGTGTACACGGAATAACGAGGGGGCTTGACCCAATAAAACCAAACAAAGCACAACCAGCAGACATTTGCAATAATGTGGTATCGATCGTGTATCGCGAGTTAAGGGGCTATACCAGTGTGAAGGCTGAAAATTTTGGTGATTTTCGCGAATTTTTTGGAAGAAAAGTACTGAATTAAATGTTTCGGAAAATTAAGAATATATTTGGCTATATTTGACCTATATTACATAATTTTTTCATATAAAAATATTGAGATCCAAGCAACTTAGGCGCTGCCTTCGGAGGCGCCAAAAAAAAAGTTCCTCCACTGCTGACGTGATTCCGGCCGATTGAGTAGCTGAAACCGGAAAAGGAAAAAAACGTCGTTAAACTGGAAGATATTTCCTGTACAATCGCGTAGGATTTTCGGAAAATATCAAAATCTAACAAAATGGCGTAATCATTAAAAAAAAGTCTGTTTTCTTGCCTATAAAATTGCCTATAAAATGTCAATTTTCCTCCAATCACAAATATCTTACGTCATCGTAGAGTAAATATATTCAAGAGTACTCAGTTCAAATTTCAAGTCAGTCGGATAATTGCTCTTTGAGTTAAAATGTCAGCAAATTTGAAAAATCTCATTTCGAGAAAAACGCGTTTAAAAATTTAACTGTCGATTTTTGCAAGATAAAATGATATTGATATAAATGATATCAGTGATAATGATATTCTTGAAACTATAAACTGTCGAAAAAGGCAAACAAAAAAATCGATTTTTTAAAAGTATCCTACTTTTATAACCCCTTAAGGAAAAATTGTTTCGGGCAATTTGTATCGAATGCTCGTTTTCATATATATTCCGGGTTTGCCATTCGGCTATGCGTGTTCAAACGTTTCGCGTACTCGCACCGCGCCGTGTCATTTCGCAATGTGCGTGCGGCACTGATCGATCGGACGTAAAGAGTGCAGGAAACACTGTCAGCGGGTTTGCGCCGTGCAACCCCGGAGTCGAATCGAAATAACCGTTATTAGAAGATATCGCGTGACTTTCGAGCCATTCGATTGCAGGAGACAGAGAAAGAGAGAGAGAGAGAGAGAGAGAGAGAGAGAGAGAGAGAGAGAGAGAGAGAGAGAGAGAGAGAGAGAGAGGGGAGAGAGAGAGAGAGAGAAGAGGGAGCGAGAGAGACGGCTTCGTGTAGAATATTTTGTAAGCAGATAATTGCACAGAGGGTTGTTGTGAAGTCGCTGAGCTTTTGTACTCCTGATGTTCTCCGCTTTGGTCAATATATTTTTCTCCTCCCTCCTCTCTTTCCTTTCCGTAAGCGCCACTACATCATTTGCGAGAAAAAAATGGTGTCTACAGATATTCATATTTTCAACCCTAGAGTGGCACACTGGGGTACATTCGTGCCCCACGATTTTTGTAAAAGTACTCAACTTTACCAATTAAAATTGTTCTTTTTCCTCCGGATCAAACTTTGATATACTTCTCGAATTTTCTGAAATTTAATGTGAAATAATGTGCTTCCAAAAATTGTATTCACTATTTATAACCCCGATAGTTGGATTCAACGCGTGGGGTACATTTGTGCCCCAGTGTGCCTTTAGAAGGCACACAAAATAAGTGTATGATTCTAGGGTTAATATCGTATCCGCTGCTCCGTGGAAGGTAAACGTTTCCAAATAGTCCTCGAATAAATTTAAACATTCCGTGGCTTTCAGAAATCAATCGTGTGGAGAATAATGACGTTGAAGTTTGCATTGTCGGAATGTAACGAATATTGATTCTTTTTAATGACTCGATTTCGTGAGTAATTAAAAAGTAAACAAAAGTAAAAAATTAAAGAAAATAAATAAATGAATGTCGTTGCTATTCTACGATGCAAACTTCAACGTCATACAATTTATGGATACGAGCAGATACGTAGTTTTGAAAGATAATTCGTCACCGTGACACGTTGGCCAACCCCGAGATGATGTAGTATTATTTTTTGCATCGTTGAAGCGAAAGGAAATTGTCATTTCTTTTCTTCCTATTGGCCAATTTTTTTTTGTTCGTACATCTCGGCTACAAATATCACGAAATATTAGTTTAAGTCCTTATTAGGGCTCCAAAACCTAAAACCGTACAAGAAGATTTTAGCTAGTTTAGCTAGGAAACATAAAGAAGGATTTCTGTTGCACTTCAATGCAAATTTCAACAACTTCAGATCATAATACTTTCTCATATCGAAAATGATGTTGAAGTTTGTATCGGACTGCAACGAAAGTTAATTTTTCTTTTTTTGCTCACGTTCTTTCGCCGATTTCGGGTACGAAAATCACTCAATCATTTTTTTCTCATAAGACATATACGATCTAAATCTATAAAAAAATTATAAATTGTAAAAAATAAAGAAGTAAAAAGGATAAAAAGAACTTTCGTTGCAGTATAACGATGCTTGAACGCCATTATCGAAAAGGGGTCAGCTACGGTCATCCGACGTATAATTATCAACATTAATTGCTTAGGTCGTTAGAGATTCGACTTGCAATCAAGAACTCGTAAAAATTGGGATTCTCAACGTTAATTCATGCACAAAAACATACAGAACCACTTGAACGTAATATATATGCATGTATCACACGTTTAAGTAACGTCCATGTACATTCGCTTGCTCTCTTAGTCATCCCCTCGTAAGGAAACACACGTGATTACCTAACGCGTATATCGTTGCGGTTTTATAATAACTATAATGTGCATATTAGTCATCACGGACGCTCGTGATTAAATGTCAAATACTTGGGTTTCCGACGATTTTACCTGCGTACGAGACGGCCTTCTCAATTTTCCTCGAACCAATTTAAACGATGTAGTGCATTTTTATATTTTTTGATTGTTTCCTTTGGTTGCCTCCATTTTATCTGACGTATGGTGTAATTGTGTCCCAGAACGTGCAAGAAACATCGAAAAATGTTGTATATGTATGGTCTTGACGCTTGCATCATTGGAATGCAATGAAAATTCATTTTTCTTCTATTGCGCACATTTTTTTTCGTCGATTCAGGGTACAAAGCTCAACCAAACGGTTTTTCTTAATTTCACTAGAGCACCACGACCTTGCTGTATAAAAAAATTTATAGATAATGATCAAAAAGAAGGAACGAGAAAAAAATAGAAAAGAATTTCCGTTCATCAAATTTGCATCATTGAAAAAAAAACGCAGATCGATTATTTTTCGTTAATAAAATGACTTATTGACTTAATTTGCAAAAACGGCTTTGATTGGCTTTGAACATAATGAAAATGAATAAATTCTTAGTAAATAGAATAAATCGTTGAACAGAGCAAACGACAGCGTAATTTTTTTTAAACGGAATTGTTTAAAAAAATTCATTACAAGCTTGTTCATGTTCGTTTATATCCAAAAGTAAAAAATAAACGAGATAATGCAATAGTCGCTTTTTTCAGAATTAATTCGAAAAATATCGATGGTAGAGAAAAAACTGTAATGACGAAAGTTGTAAAACACTCGATTTCCTACAAGTTTAGTCATTACCATTTTTACTTAAAAATGGCAAATCGCTGAGTTATTCAACAAAAACCATTTCCCAGAACGCAAGACTAGCCCAGAATGAAACTTACACATATTGTTTTACACCAATAAAAGAGAATTCAGTGTAAATTTCAGCAGTATCAACCTAGTCGTTGGTTTAAAAAAAATTGTTGATGAAAGATTTTTCTTTTTTTCAGTGTTGTAGTACTTGGAAAATTGTGAATTCAAAAAAATAGTTAACAGAAAAACGCATTTTTTTTTTCTATAGAGGACATTTTTTCGTACGACGAGCAGATCACTACGGTACGATCATTTGAAATTGTATCACCTGTAAAATCTTATCCCCGAGCTACCCGAGTTAGCGAGCCGATAAAAATCTTGAAAAAAATGCCATGTACTCAAAATATATGATACAAAAACATCACCAACTTTGAAAAAAATTGAAGAAGGTCATGCTTTTAGACCGTTTGAAAACACTTGGAATGAATCATATATATATATATGACACACAGAAATGGAAAGGTTTGAGAGTGAAATAACGGAAGTGAATTCCCATCGAGTTTCAATGATTGTCGCGGTCTCAGGAGGGTGGGAGGGTGTCCCGTGTGTTCCTGGTGCCGTCGAAACAATCGAGGGAAAAGGGCAGGCTACAACATTGTTTCTCGCTCGCTGTGCCGCTGAAACTGTTACCAATGTGGTGTGTGGCCTCGAGACACCCAAGCCTCATATCTATACCCCCGGACCGTTTTGTATCCTCACCGTGTGCACATGCGTGTATATGCTCGTGTGTGTGTCCGAATGAGAGTGTGCATACACATATACATAGTAAATAGAAGCGCTGGGCTATATATCAAAGTCGGATTTCGAATTCACAGGTCAATATACGGGCATTGCCACTCGTATACATGTTTTTGCATATACATACATTTGTACATATGCGCGGAGAAGTCTCGGGCAGTTCGCACTTTGCGATGCACGCCAAGTTTACCTATTCGTGCGATAAACGCGCAGCCTACCAACGAAACGTTATATCCGGGCGCACATTTCCCGCTCGCACACTCATTATTCACGCTACACGAACGCAGGGAGGACACCAACGGTCGTTTCAAATTGGAGCCTTTTTTGCATGGTTTTGAAGGTTGCACCGGTGGAATGCAACGATCTTTTTGTTCATGTTTCATTTCATTATTTTTATCGGTATTCGAAGCCTTTTTTTGCAAGTGAGGTTGTACATTTCTAAGAAGAGTATCTAACAACGTTTACGTGATTTCCACATCCTAAAGGGGGCAAAAAATTTGAACAATTGAAAAGTATTCATTTCCGTAGCATTTCAACTATGCAAAATTTGATAGCATGCATAGTTGGAATGCGATGTATATATGTGTATATAATGCGATGTATATATGGAATGCAACATTTTTTTTTCGGCACATTCAGGCTACGAAAGTCACTGAAACATTTTTGAGAATCCGCATTAATCATTTATTACCAAAAACTGCGGAAAAAAGATTTTTCGCTAATAATAAACATAAAGAAATGAACAAATCAAGTAGAATCCCCGTTGCATACGATGCAAACTTCAACACGTACGGTTGGTACGCTCAATGGTTGTGACTCGCGATGGTGTTGAACTTTGCGGCGATCAGATGCGACGAATTTTTTTTATAAATATCTATATTTCCTTATTTCATAATGTTAAAGTTTGTATCGTTGTAATGCAATGAAAATTGAGTTTTTTTTTCATTGCCTCAGTCTTTTGTTTGGTAAAATTCGCTTGCGGAACAAACTCCAATGCCTTTTGTGGTGCGTTTTCGAGACTTACAGTATAAATCTGCGAGAAAAGGTTTTCGAGAAGAGTAGAAATAAAGAAATAGAAAAGAATTCTCGTTGCATCCCAACGATGCAAATTACAACAGCATCTTATTTTCATTGTGGTTGTGGTCGAAAAATTTTCTGTCAATTTTGATTTTAGGTCACCAGACGAGCATGATCAAAATTCGTGGACATATTTTTATGGCTAAAATGAATTGTTGAAGTTTTCATCGTTAGAATGCAACGGCATTTTTGTTTTCCGTGGGCCCATTTCTTTTTTAAAGGATTTAGGTTACGAAAAATGTCTCGAACGTTTTTTTTTTTAATTTCCATTCGAGACCTTTCAACGTAAATTTGGGGAAATAATCGAAAACATTAAACAGCCTGAGAGAAGACAAACTGAAAATAATTTTTGTTGCATTCCAACGATGCAAAATTCAACGCAATTTATTTTCGCATTCTTAACGCTCGGGAAAAAAAGCTCGTCGTTTTCACGCGAACGTCGCTCAAACAGACGGACAGATGAAATTACCCAAAATCATAGATATCGAGTGTCAGCATCGTATTCTAAACAGCTTAATTGCAGCTTCAACAGATGAATCTGCAGACAGTCAATTCAATTTGAATGATCTTGAAGTTTGCATCGTTGGAACGCAACGAAAATATGACGTTGAAGTTTGCATCGTTCAAATGCAACGAAATTAAATTATTAAGAAAAAGAATTCACATCTTTTTGCTTGATTTTCACTACGAAAAGCACGCGAACATTTTTCGCATCCGTTTTAAAAATCGACGAACTTAATGTACAAAGAAAGATTTTAGATTACAATAAAAATTAAAGAAAAAATAATTTAAAATAATTTTCGGTGCATTATAACGATACAAGATTAAACGTCATATGAAAATTAATTATCTTCAATTGATAAAATTTCCTTTTGCTTGATTCAGGCTATGAAAATCACCGGAAGGCTTTTACGTATTTTCATTATAAATTGACGACCACAATTTGCACAAAAAAAAACGTTTTAATAACGAAAAAAACATAAAGAATGAAAAATCACACCAAAAAATCGTTGCACTCTAACGATGCAAATTTTTTAATTCCTACTCATTGTCAGTAAGATCAAAACTAGTTTTCGCTTTTTCGTTTTCTTTTCATACTATTTTTTCTTGGCTTGCGTGATTTTTTTCTCTCGGTGTTTGAGTATTACACGAGAGGCGAGAAGAAATTGCTTATTCTGCTAGTGTCGCAATCCAGGTTCAATATCCCCTCGTCATCTCAACTTCAACCGGTCGGGTATGCTTAACCTTAAACTTTCGCGGACACTTGAATTATCACAGTATAAACTACGCCGGTGTACGGAATATTTTATAGCTTTCAAACTATTTAGGCTGACGAGCAATGGGGCGGGGGAGGGAAAATAATTAGTCGCATTGTTCCGGGTGTGGTGTATCACGTGGATAGTTTGCGACCGGAGGAACAAAGTCCGCCTCGTCAATGTCCGAATGGCCGAGTCTATATAGACCCGTTTGCATTTCCAACGAGGCAGACAGAGAGCGCGAGAATTCTCGTAATGATAGAATAGCATTATGACACCGAAACGACACGAGCTGCCGCGGCTCGTGATATTTTTACGGAGGATCAATTTTTTGTTTTCATTGATTCGCAAACATGTGTACGGTCATTATCGCGTCGCGGATTGATAAGAAACAGTCCTTTTTGTTATTCAGTTGGGATCTGGACAATATTTGTTCACGTGTATGGCGCGCTTCGGACAATAATTCCGATCACCCCCTCCCGCCGCACTTGGAGCTGCACCCCTCTCCCTCCCTCTAGCCATGCGTTTCTGTTGAAGTTTGCATCGTTGGAATGCAACGAAATATATTTTTTCATTTTTATTTCACAAATTTCCTCTTGCAGATTTAAGCTACGAAATCATGCAACCAATTTTTAGGATCCTCGATGTGGAAGTTTGCATCGTTGTGATGCAACGAAATTTTTTCTCTTTCTTCGTATTGCCCTATTTTTTTCGACCCATTTAGAGTACTGGAACATTTTTTAAGTTCTTTATTTGGGTTTCATAACCTAAACTTGGAAAAAAGCGTTTAGATAGTAACAAAAGTAAAGAAATGAAAAGATGAAGAAAAATGTTCTTTGCCTTTTAACTGTGCAAACATCAACGTACCCATTTAGCGGTCTACAACAAATCTGCAAAATATGATTGAGGATGATAATGAGAATAAGAAATTGAAAAGAATTTTCGTTGCATTCCCACGATGCAAACTTCAACCCCATCGTTACGCATTGTTCCTTAAATCGAGAGTTCGCATCGGCACTCACCTTACGCGTGGCGGCCACGCACACCCACACATTCCCGAATCTCAATCTATCCAACGATCGATCGTTATCAGTCGTTTTGATTATTCAGCAACACGAGAGCAGGGTTGCAAATAATGCATCATGTTTTGTAATGCATTAGCGTTTTCATTACTCATTACTTTACATTTTGTAATGAAAACAAATTTCATTACCCATTACATTACATTCAGTAATGTAAAAAATGTTCATTACTCATTACATTACATTTTGTAATGCAAACAATTCCATTACTCATTATAATCAATTTTGAAATGTAAAAATATTCCATTTCTCATTACATTGCATTTTTTAATGTGACATATTTTATTCGCTTTTTTTACATTACAAAGTCCAATGTAATGAGTAATGGATTTTCTTTACATTACAAAATATAAGGTAACGAGGACTTCCGTTTCCGGAGTGAGTGGGGACGGACGTGCGAGAGAGTGAGTGATAGAGAAGGTGGAGAAAAGGAGGGAAAAGGTGCAGGAAAATACGGGAAAGTGCGAAGGAAGGAGGGGACGAAGGTAGGTGGCGAAGAGAACGAAAGAAAAGTGTCGGGGAGCAAGGAACAGAAAGGAACAGAAGGTTCTAGGCGGGTGGAAAAGGAGGTTAGGAAGCAGGGCAAAGGGGACGGTGTGGTGGAGGAGAAAGGGGAGGAGGAAAGTGGCCGGTGAGGAGACAGGACAGTGGCGACGCGCGACGCGAAGGCGACGCGGGACGCGAAGGCGGCGCGAGAAGGTGGGAAAGAGCGGGACAGGGAGGTAAAGAAGAGAGCAAGGTGGGTAAGGTAGGGAAGGTAAGGAAGGGATTAGGAGAGCGGAAAGAAGCGAGTAAAAGAGCAGAAGCATGGTGGATAGGGAGGAAGGGGAGAGGTACAGGGAGGGGAAAGGAGAGGAGGAGGACGGGGGTGGAAGAAAGGAGGGAAAAGAGGGGGAGGAGATGATGAGGAGGAAAGGTAGGAAGACGAATGTGGAGAGGCTGATGAGGGAAAAGTGCGGAAGTACAGGGGATATCAGTGAGTTGTGGAAAAGGAAGAGAGAGCGGGTGGAGGGGGGAGCGATGGAGGAGAGCGAGGCGTTCCAAAAGAGCAGGAAGGTGCAGAGGTCGCCGCAGGGAGGGGGGGTGGAGGACGAGAGCCTGAGGGAAATGATGAAAGTGATGAGAGAGGAGGCAAGAAGGGATATGGGGGAAGTGAAGGAACAGGGAAGGAAAGTGAAAGAGGAGCTGGGAAAGATGAGGGAGGAGATGAGGCGGGCGGAGGAGAGATGGAGGGTGGAGAGAGAGGAGATGGCGGGGAGAGTGGAGGAGATGGAAAAAAGACTGGAAAAGGTAGAAAGGCAGGAGCAGAAGATAGAGGAAATAAGGGTACGGATGGAGAATATAGAGACAGAGGGGGGGAGGAAGAGAGAGGAGAGCAGAAAACGAGAGGAGGGTGGTGGTGGGCAGGTAGGGAGGAGGGTAAAGGAAATAGAGAGGAAGATGGAGAGAAGTGAGAGAGAAGAAAGGAGAAGAAACTGCATAATAAGGGGAATAAGGAGGGAGGGACCGGTGAGGGGAGCAGTAGAAAGATTGCTAGAGCAAATCGGGGTACAGGGGGCGATAGAGAGCGTGAGAGAGATAGGGAAGAGGACAGAGCAAGGAGGAGAGATGATGGTGATGGTAAGGATGGAAAAAGTAGAAGGGAAGAGAGAAATTATGGAAAAGAAAAAAGAGTTAAGGGGGAGGAAAGAGAAGATAGAGGACGACCTCACGTGGAAAGAGAGGAGGATGCAATGGAGGCTGAAAAGACTGGGGGAGGAGGAGGAGGAGAGAGGAAAGAGAGTGAGGGTAACGCACGGAAAGATAACGGTGGATGGAGTCACATGGTTTTGGGATGAGGAGGAGGAAAAGTTGAGGGACTGGAGGGGAAGGGAAAGGGGGCAGGAGAAGGAAGAGGGAGAGAAGCAGGAAGAAAGGGGAAGAAGGGGGGAGGAAGGGAGAGGAAAAAACTGAGAAAAAGGGCTGTGAGGGGGGAGGGGAGAGGGAGAAACAAGGAGGGGAAGGAAAAGAGCTGGTCAGTGACATTCTGGAACGTAGCGGGACTGACAAACAAGGACAGGGAGTTCTGGAAGGAGATAGAAAAGTGGGACGTGATAGCGTGGGTGGAGACGTGGATAGAGGAGAAGGGTTGGGAAAGGGTAAGACAGAGGCTACCGAAGGGGTACGTATGGTATAAGCAGTGGGCCAAGAAAAGGAATAGGAAGGGGAGAGCAATAGGGGGGATGATAATGGGGGTAAGGGAGGAAATGAAACCGGTAAGAAGAAGGGAGGGAAGGGAGGAAGAGGGAGTAATGAGCGTGAAGGTGGAATCGGGGGTGGAGGCATGGTCCATAACGGCGGTGTACGTAAATGGAGATATGGAGGAAAAGATAAGGCAACTGAAAGGATATATGGTGGAGAGAGGGGGTGAAGGGAGGAGGTTGGTGGGGGGGGGGACTTTAACGCGAGGACGGGGAGAAAGGCGGGAGAGTGGAGAGGGGAGCAGGAGGAGGAACAGGAGGGAAGAAGATCAAGAGACGAGAGGATAAACGCGGAAGGAAGGAAATTGGTGAACTTGGTGGAGGAGATGGGATGGGAGATTTTTAACGGGAACATAGAGGGCGACGAAGAGGGGGAGTTCACGTATACAGGGGGGAGGGGGGCGACGGTAATCGACTACGTCATGGGGGATAGAAGAGCAAAGGAAGGAGTGGAGAGTATGAGGGTAGGAGACAGGGTAGAGTCGGACCATCACCCGCTGATAGTAAAGATAAGGAGGGGAGGAAAGGAGAGAGCGAAGGGGAAGGAGAAGGGGAGAACAGCGGGAAAAGGAAGATGGACGGAAAGGAGAAAGGAGGAATTTGCAAGGGCAATGGAAGCATTGGAGGTAGAGGAAGAGGAGGGGCAAGCAAGGGTAAGGGAGATGTTGGGAAAGGTGAGGGGAGTGATGAAGGAGAATAAGGGGAAAGGGTATGATGAGGGGGGAAGAGTGAAGGAAGGGTGGTGGGATGAGGAATGTAGGGAAAGGAAAGAGGGGGTGAGAAGGGCGTTAAGGAGGTGGAGGAGGGGGGACGGAGAGGGAAAAGAAGAGAGCTACAGAGAAAGGAAGAGAGAATATAAGGAATTATGCGATAAAAAGAAGGAGGAGGAGAGGGAGAGATGGATAAGGGAGGTAGCAGAGGCTAAAACAGAAAACAAGGTATGGGAGATAGTGAATAAGGGCAGGAAGGTAAGAAAGAGTGTGAATGAGGAAATCGGGGAGGAGGAATGGAGGAACTACTTTATGAGGCTGTTGGGGGGGGGAAGAGAGAAGAGGGAGGAGAGAGGAGGGGGAGGGAAGAAGGGCAGATGAAGAGGAGGAAATAACGGAAGAAGAGGTTAGGAAAGCGGTGGAAAGGAGCAAGGAAGGGAAGGCAATGGGAGGGGATGAAATACCAAACGAAGCATGGAAGTGGGGGGGAAGGAAGGCGCAAGAGTGGGCGGGGGAGGTGTGCAGGAGGACATGGAGAGGAGAGGGATGGCCGGAGGAATGGAAGGAGGGGTTGATAGTGCCGATTGTCAAGAAAGGAGAGGGGAAGAGCGTGGAGGAGTATAGGGGGGTGACCCTGATGCCCTCCCTATACAAACTGTACGCGGGGATTTTAACGAAGAGGCTGGAGGAGGAGGTAGAAACGGGGAGGAAAGTGCCGCACAACCAGACGGGCTTTAGGAAGGGGATGGGGACGGTGGACAATATATATGTGTTGAATTATGTGATCGGGCGACAGATAGAGAGGAGAAAGGGGAAGTTAGTGGCAATGTTTGTGGATTTGAAGGCGGCATTTGACTCGGTGGACAGGAAGGTAATGTGGGAGGCGTTGAGGAAAAGAGGGATAAGGAAGGGTTTGAGAGACAGGATAGAGGAAATGTATGGGGAAACGAAGAGCAGGGTAAGGATAGGGGGGGAAGTGGGGGAGAGCTTCTGGACGGAGAGGGGAGTGAGACAAGGGTGCCCATTAAGCCCGTTGCTCTTCAACATCCTGACGGCGGACCTGGAAGAGGAATTAGGTAAGGGGGAGTGGGGGGGCGTGAAAGTGGGGGGGGGAAAAAATATACTCCTTGGCGTACGCGGACGATATAGTGGTGTTGGCAGAAAGGGAGGAGGAGATGGAGAACCTGATTAAGAGAATGGAAAGATATTTTGAGGGGAAAAAGTTGGAGGTGAATGTGGGGAAGACAAAGATAATGAGGTTTAGGAAAGGAGGTGGGCGCTTTAAGAAGATGGAATGGAAATGGAAGGGGGAAGGGATGGAAGAGGTGAGGGAATTTAAATACTTGGGGTTTGTCTTCCAAAGGAACGGGGGACAGGAAGCACAGGTGAGGGATAGGGTGAGGAAAGCCGGGGGGGTGATGAAGCAGGCTTGGGGCATAGGGAAAAGGCTGTTTGGGAAGGATGTGATAAGAAGGTGGTGGCTGTTCGACACGCTAGTGTGGACGGTGATGGGGTACGGGGCGGAGGTGTGGGGCTGGGAGGAGAGGGAGAAAATGGAGGGAATGCAGGAGAGGTATTTGAGATGGACATTGGGACTGGACTGGAGGACGCCGGGGTACATGGTGAGAGAAGAGACGAAGAGGGTAAAGATAAGGACAAGGGCAGGTAGGAGGGCATGGAATTTTGAGGAAAAGCTGAGGAAGGGGGAGGGGAGCGAACTGGCGAGGAGGTGCTGGGAGGAGATAGGGGAGAGGGAGCGAAGAGGGGCAAGAGAGAGGGGAAAATGGGAAAGGGGAAGGACAGATTTTAGGAGAGGTGGGGGGCAGAGGGAGGGATACGTGCAGGACGAGGGAGAGGGGGGATACGAAAGGAAGGAAAGGGAGGATAGAAGGGAACAGGAAAGGGAGAGGGGAGAGAAAATAGCGGAATCTAGGTATAACAGATGGTATAGGGAGGTGAGAGTGGAGGGGTTACCAGGATACCTAAAGGCGGGGTGGGAAGAGAGAAGGTACGGAAGAGTAGCCAGGTTCAGGATGGGAAATGAGATAAGGGAAGGGAGGTACTGGGAGACGGAAGAGGAACGGGCGTGTAGGTGCTGTGGGGAAGAGATGGAATCGTGGGAGCACGTGCTGGATAGGTGTGGAGGAGGAGAGGGGGTAGAAAGAGGAATAGGGGAAAGGATAAAGGAAATACTGGACGAAAAGGGAACGGGAGAGGACTGGATGAGGGCCCTGGAGGAAAAAAGGAAAAGAAGAGAAGAGGAGAGGAGGGCGGGAGAGGAGGATATGGATAGGGAATGGAATGAAAGAGGAATGGAATGAAAGGAGGAAACGGAAGTCGGGGAGAGGAGGAGGGGGAGAGAGTCGGCAAGGTGGGAGGAGGAGTTGGAGCGTGGGGAAGGAGAGAGGGGAGAGGCGAGCGTGGCGAGGGGCGAGCGAGGGGGAGGCGGCGGTGGTTTTAGGGATAAAGAGAAGGCGTAGCATGTAAGAGCCCGGCGGTCTTTGTTAGTTTAAGTTAAGTTAAGTGTAGGATAAGAGCTGTAAACATTGTAAAAATGGAAGTGTAAAGGGAGAGAAATGGAAGTTCTTTGTAACCCTACGGGGATCAAATAAAACACATACATATAAGGTAACGAGTAATGGATTTTTTTCACATTACTAATGCAATGCAATGTAAAAAATCTCCATTTACTCATTACAATGTAATGAGGATTATTATTCGTTTCCCATTAGGGGCAGCGGTTTTTGCACTGGGTCGATCTGACCCGATGGGAAACGAATAATAATCCATATTATCTTGTAATGAGTCATGGAGATTTTTTACATTACATTACTAATGTGAACAAATTCCATTACTCATTACATTAAATTTTGTAATGTAAAAATTTCCATTACTCATTACATTACACTATGTAATGTAAAAAAAATCCATTACCCAATACATTGAACTCTGTAATGTAAAAAATGTCCATTACCCATTACCATGTAATGTGCAATGACATTTTTTGTCATTACACATTACATTGCATTTTGTAATGAAAATGTTTCACATTACAAATTGCAATGTAATGAGTGATGGAATTTTTTTATAATACAAAATATAATGTAATGAGTAATGGACATTTTTTACGTTACAAAATCCGATGTAATGAGTAACGGAAATTCTTTACATTAGAAAATATAATGTGAGGAGTAATGGAATTTGTTTACATTACTGAATAAAATGTAATGGGCAATGCAATATTTTGTCATTACCGATTAAAAAAGTAATGAATTTTACTTTTACTTTTTAATTTTTTTTTTAACTTTTACTTTTTAATTTTACTTTACATTACTTTTTCATTACAAATTTCGCAACCCTGCACGAGAGTGACCATTTTTTGCCCCAACGAGTCTCATCTTTTGTCCATCGACCAACCAGACTCTGTCGTCGTTTCTCGACGTCATTGATTTCGTAGTTGTGATTTTTTTAGTTGTAGATTTTGACAGATTTATCGCCGAACGAATCTTTGCGATAGGCCAAGAATTCAGGTTTGCCGATGAGCACTGCAAACGGCACGGATTCGTCGACTCATTTCAATTTCGTACGTAATCAGTTACGTTAAAGTGACCAAGGGGAAATGTTCATCGTCAGCTGTTGTGAAATACGTTAATTGAATGGATCATTCATTCGCTGCGTTATTGCGCGTGTGCACGGTCATTGCGCTCTTGTCACGTGGCGTACGTTTTTTTCTTTGATTTGTTTTCCTCCCAGCAAGTGGGCTTTTAGGTTACGCAATGCTTCCGAAGCCGCGAAGTTACGAAATCGAGAAAGTGGTGTATATGAAACTTGATATACATATATATGTATATATTATTTTCTGAGCACCACCGTATGCCCTTGCGGACTTTTACGTATTACCCTTCCCAATTGTACCCTTTCCTATCACTCCCTGACCGCGCTTCGATAATCTAACCTAACGTCCCTTTGCGTTCACAGCCGCCTCAGGTTACTTTCGTTGGCCAGCCAGGCCGCAGTTTTTACCGATCGGTATACATTTTATGATGTACGTTAATAATAACGAAGTTTGCATCGTTGAAAGGCAACGAAAATTGATGTTTTTCTATTTCTTTATCTTTATTACGATACCAAGCATTAGTTGCAAACTTTAATTCCAGATCACCCAACGAGCGCGTTAAAAAAAATGGTTGAGGCACTTTTATAGCTATAATCTGCGGAAAGAAATTTGGGAAAGTGAAAAAAGTTAACTTTCATTGCAATCCAACGATGCAAGCATCAACACCATGAAGTTTGATGTTGCTGAATTTTGCATCGTTGGAATGCAACGAAATTTTTTTCTCCCCATTTTCATTTTTATTCATAATCACTTTTGCTAGATTTAGGTTGTACATCTCTAATAAGGATCTCAGAAAAGTTTACAGTAGCTTTGATTTGCCAGAAAAAAATTGGCAATTGAAAAACAAAAATATTTTAGTTGCTTTTCAAGGATACAAACTTTAACATCATAAAGTTTGCATCGTTGGAATGCAAGGAAAATTCTTTTCAATTCCTTCGTTTCCTTATTTTCAATTAATGTCCACAATATTTTTCTACATTCTTAGGCAACACATCTGCAATGAGGCTCCTGAGAAACGTTCGAGTGATTTTGGAGGGCTCAAACAAACTCCAACATCATTTATATTTTACTTCGTATATTTGATCCGTCGAATTTACGAATTTTCGTAGCTGTCTCAATGCGCAGGCCACGCGAAACACCCTAAAGTATGGATGGGAAAAAAACATTGCGAACCTGTTATAGCCAACCCCATTGGGTACTTTGAACTCGACTAGCCACACGTGCGACACCGGAAATCCTCGTGTCGAAATTGTCACAGCGAGAACTTTATATCCTATTGCGAGAATCGCTTCGATCAGCGTATCAAAAATACATGCAAATTACGTCGAATTTACACGTGCACACTGTCGTATTGTATGTACGAGAGTACATAATTTGCCGAGCTGTGGTTCATGAATAGACTGTGATATTTATAGGAGCGCCGAGCGCGTTTTATCGATGAGTATCGAAGGACACTAATTTCTTGACGGATATACGTTGGGGAAAAGTGCCACTACGAAGCTTTCGTTACTTCCGGTACATCGTTTTTGAGGGAATATAATGAAACTCGTCAGTTTAGATGTTGAAGTTTGCATCTTTGGAATGCAACGAAAATTCTTTTTAATTTTTTTTCTCCCCATTTATTGTTCTCCAAAATCATTCTTGACAGATTTAGGTTGTAAGAAAAGTTCACCGTAGCTTTAAACTGCCAAAAAAACTGGTGATCGGGAAAAAAAATTTCGTTGCGTTCCAACGATGGAAACTTCAATATCATCACTTTAGCAGAATTCGTTATGGAGAATCGCGAACTGCGATATTAAAGATTATTTTTTAATTTTATTATTTTACTATTATTTTAAAAAATCGACATTAATGTATGATTATAATAAATAATCTCGTGACATAAATAAGCATAATGATAAATTACTCCAAATTTCATTCTGAGTTGTATAAAACATTCGCTGTCGCAGTTTTTCTTTCGTAATAATCATCAATAATGTTATACTTATTCATGTTGGTAGTAACACAAATTTTTTTCTTATTTACGTAATAAAAATACAAAAATACATAATTTCGCCGTTTAATTATATATTTTAGGAACAATTAGCATTTCCAGAATAAATCCATCCCTCGTATGCATTTTTTTGAGGGTCATTAAGAAAAGAAAATCCTAAACCTCCAACCTTCTTAAGGGTAGGTTGGAGGTTGTTTGTCGAAATCCCTTGAAATGTTATGTGCTCTCTTTTCTAGGCTTTTAGAGGCGGAATGTGCGATAGATTACTTAAATTAGTTTGATGGAACGAAAAAAAAAAAAAGTTTCGTTGCATCGCAACAATGCAAACTTGAGGCCCATAGTTTTGGTCGTCTTGGAAGTTTTTATAAGATCGAAGTTTGCATAGTTGGAGCGCAATGTGAATCATGCTTTTCTAATTGCTTAAATTAATTTTGGCACATCTTAGCAACGATAATCCCTCAACAATTTTTTAAAAACTGTCGTTTTAAACTCTATGATCGAAATCCGCAAAAAACATTCTGCAGAACGATGAAAATGAGGAAATAAAGATCTAAAGAAGAATTTTGCAGTACATTCGTGCAAACGTCATTACCATAAGTTTTTATAATTCGTTTCTTTTTTGTGCACATTGTTTTCTTCGCTTTTTATTTTCTTCAATTATTTCGAACTATCGACTTTCATTGATCATCTGAAAACGGAATAAAATGAATTGGCTCCGTTGCAATAATATATTAAGGCAATATTCTAGACTCTATCGATGGGGGCCATCTGCATGGGGGAACGAAAATGTCACAGATTCGTCGTAGTATTTTTTTTTTCGTCACGCCATATATATTTAGTTGTACTTGAAGCATCTCACGAGTGTTTAGCTACGTGTTTATTAGTGCCAATGAATCAACGATCAGTTGAAATTACAACTGCTAATAGTTTTTTTTGTTTATCTGGACACCAAACATTTTTATATTGAGACCGCTTGGCTTTTGGCAAACTTTGTTCGCGTGTGTCTTATGGTTTGGCGAGAGTAAATTTGTGCTTGAAAGCAAAAAATAAATATATAGTGAAAATGATTAAAAATTGTTTTCTCCCCTTAGGAAAAATCAATTAGTATATACAATTGTTGATTGTTTCTTTAAAAAAGTAGAAGATAACTATATACGTAAAAACCGTGGCAAATTGTTTCTTTTACAATTGATTGTTAAAGAAATAAGTCGCATCGTCTTGCTTTTGCTACATGATACTTTTATTACGCTTTTTATACGCCTTCACATATTTGTCTCGAGGAAGTCGAAATGCCGCGTTTGCCATTAAGTCGATTGGTTTCGGTTTTCTCGTATTCGAGGTTACGTTTTTTTAATCAACGACGAAACGGGCTGCGGGTTTCGATGAAACGTATAGCTCCGTTGGGTCTGCCAAGATCTGGTAACATGTTTGTGCCTCCGAGGATTGCAGTGCAAGATTTTATCCCGAGTATCAATTACATATGATGTTGACGTATGAAAACGTAATAAGGTAACGAAAATTCGGTGAAATTTTTTTCTCGTTCCACATCTGATCACTGTCTGTGAAATTTAAAAATAACACAAATAACGAAAGAACAATTTTCGTTGCAGTCCAACGATGGAAAATTCAACATCGTGAATTTTACATCGTCGGATTGCAATGAAGTTAAAAAAAAATTTGGTATTTTTTTAAAAGTTGAAAACGTTTTTTTTTTTGGCATTTTTGTTAATAGTCGACAACATAAATGTGGGAAAAAATTGGAAATTAATAACGATAAATTAAGAAGAGTTTTCGTTGAAATGCAACGAAAATTCTTAAAGAATCATTACAGCGTAACGGGTCGAAAAAAGATGATTTTCGCGATTTTTTTTTCGATAGTTGAAACACGCTAATCCGTCTGATTTTTTTAAATGCCAAATCAGAGCACTCATAAAGAAAAGAAAATACATTGTTAAACGTTTATTTTTATTTTTATTTTTTTACATTTTTTTACGGTTGAAAAAGTCTTCGAAAAAAGGGAGTCCTCACGGTGTACACGGTTGTGGGCGTAAATATGAACTCAAACAAAATTTGTGACAAGATTAATAATCAGTATGAAAGCCGCTATCTTGCTATGGACGTGTTGTTTTCTGTCAAAATTGTCAAAATAGCGGCGGTTTGAAAAAAGTATCGAATTTAATCTATTTCAAGATAGTTTTTCGTTAAAAAAAAATATGAAGATTCAAAAAAAAGCTTCCATAGCAAGATAAAGAATGGTGTAAAGAATGTTGTGTCAAAATTTGAGTCGGATAGCTAGAAAACTCTTCCTTTGAGAGTGTACACCGTTTTGAAAAACGCCATTCCGAGAAAAAAGCCATTTAATGTTTCAAGTGCGGAATTTTCATATAAATTGTCTACTGACGATTAATCCGCGATGCCAGGCCCATGTTCATAAACGTCTATACTATCCGATAGTGTGAACAAAATAAAACAGATTTTTTTTGAAAATTTTACACAGTCATGATCCCTCAGTTTGCCTTCTTTCTTTATGTTTATTATTTTCCAATTTTATTTCCCCATTTTTGCGTTGTCGTCTATTACCAAAAATACCAAAAAAGGTTAGACCACATTTTACCAACTAAATGCGCGAAAACAATTGGGCGATTAACCCTGCGTGTGTACACTATATTTTTCGAGACTCCGTGTGTATACTGGGTCTTTTAGGGCATAGTCGGGTTGTCAAAGTTTTCTAGGCTTCCAAAAAATCTGAAAAAAATGCTGGGTTATTTCTTGAAGTGTCTACTACATGGCCCAGAAGTTGCCAAAGTCGAAACATTAAAACCGTTGTTAATAAAAATTGACGAATAAACGCTAAAGCGGAAAAAACGGAATATTGTTTAAAAAATCGTAACTCTACAATAAACAAATATTTAAAAAACGGGTATAGGCTTTTGTAGCTTGGACTATGAGCTTTCAACAGAATATAGCGTCTTTGGCGTGGGCTCCAAAAATTTGAATTATCTAAGTCCTTGAAAGTGGGGCATATTTTACGGACTCGAGGCATGTCATAATGAACGGTACGGTAATTATTTGCCGCAAAATGAATTTTTATTGTTGTAAATACAAAAATTATGAAATATTAATAATAATTAGTGACAAAAAAGGACTTTACACTGCGCAATTGTGACAAAAGTGCATTCGATGATCATCGCAAACCGGCGAAAAAAATTCGTCGTATTCCATCGACGCCAATTTCAACATCCCAATTATATTTGGCAGTTGCATCAAATAGCGTCGAGACATGCTCCAATGGTAATTAAGGGACTATACCAGTGGGACACTTTAAAAAAATCGATTTTTTTTGCCTTTTTCGACAGACATTGTCTGGGTCAGGTATAGCTGATTAGCAGTTGTCATGCCAACAGTCGAGGAACATTTTTTTTGACGCCTCCGAAGGCAGCGCATAAGTCGCTTGGATCTCAATGTTTTTCTATGAAAAAATTATGTAATATAGGTCAAATATAGCGAAATATATTCTTAATTTTCCGAAACTTTTAATTGAGTACTTTTCTTCCAAAAAAATTTCCGAAAATCACCAAAATGTTCAGCGTTCACACTGGTATAGCCCGTTAAATGCGGATTAAAATGTGTCTCTCGGCTTACGCCACGATTTGGATTTCAGCAAGTATCGACGATATATCACGGTTTTGTCTTTTTCCGCAAATTTTGAAAAGAAGATGTTTATTCGCGCTCCTTTGATAATCGAACACCGCCAATCCTCTGCTACTGTCCGACAGAATTGAGAGTTCGTGAGATCAATTGGTCGGGGTGGCGCGTTCCAGATCGCTCCTTTCGGTATAGTGAGTGAGCGAGAGAGAGAGAGAGAGCGGTAGATACTGAATGTACAATGCTGTGAGAGCAAGAGAGAGACAAAGTTGGCGACGGCACGACGATCCCAAATTGCTACATTATCTGACATCCTGGCCGACATAATTAATGAAAACCTGCCGAGCTCTGTGTGCTCTCCGTCTCTCACTGATCGCCACCACAAGTGTCTTCTCGCCTTCGTATTTCCTGTCGCGATTGCCACCCGCCTGATTTCAATGTTCTCATCCGCTACTAGCGGACGGATTTTCAACGCATCGGTAAAAACCACAAATTTCGGTACGAAGAATTCATCCGATAAGTAGGTCGTGCTAAAGCTCGTTAAGTTCAAGGGTGAATATGCCGAGTAGGTCACTCGGCCCGGATCGGCTTGACCTTGACATGAGTCGTAAAAAAAACACGTTTTCGCATGAACTGCAATGAATTTTGTGCTCGATGACTGTCTAAACGACGCTGAGTCAGCGGCCGGATAGCAAGCTTAAGGGGTGAAACATATTCCGTACATTTTTCGACAATTTTTTGAAGGCTTATTAGTCACACTGGGTCCACGGGACCCAAACAAATTATTTTAATGCCGTACAACTTTTTTTTTTTCAATAAAACACACTGAGGAAAAAAAATCGTTGAATGTGCAAAATGCATTTGGTTGTCTCGAAATTTTGTTGTTTTAACAGTTGCTCAGACATGCTAAATAAGCTACAGTTCACACCACCAAAACTATCAGTTAGATTGACATAACGTGTCTTATGCCAACCAACAATTAAGTTGAACGTATTTAAAGATACATTTTGTTAAACCAACTGAATTTCGGATGAATGAACGAATTTTTTTTTTTCAGTGTACATTTTTTATATTCGTAAGCATTTCATTCTTTCCTTCTAAATCGCACCTGCGTTGGATGAAGTAAATATACTTTTTGGAAAGTCCACAGAAACCGCTATGTCTATTTCAAAGTACATTGTTTCCAGATTATAGAAACATTTTTTTTGTCAATAATCACAAGAGTTACAGCACTTTTTGTAAAAAAGTCATTTTTCACGTTTTTTTTGCATAATTTTTTTTGCATACTTAAAATTTAATTTTTGATTTCTAAACAATATCCTTGCATTAAACAAGGTTCAAATTATACCTCGCTATTTTTTTTCATATCGTTCAATGCATTATTTCAGTATTTATGACAATTTAAAAACGCCTGGGTCCCATGGCGCCAGTATGACTATAACGTGATTCTAGCTAAGTGTGACTACTAAGGGTTAAATTGTACTTAAGGGGTTTGGGGGAAATTAATGGTCAATTCGTATTCAAGTAAAACCAATCTGGGGGGATTTATAAAAAAAAACGATGAAAATTCCAATTTTTTTGGATTTTGGCAAACAATGATAGCTTTACTCAAATTCCCGGCATATCATTTTTGTTTCGATTTGAAACTTCACCCTGAGCTCATTCTTCGCGAAATTAAATCCTCTTTGTAATGCCGCTCTATTCGTCGAGCTCCGAATAATTTTCGATTTTTGGCAGAATTTCAAAGTCGGTACACCGATTTTATCCTCTTTTTACATGCGTACCCCTTTGCCTCTTATTTGGTCATCTTTCAATTGCTAATTAAGACATTGTGATGCGCCAAGCGGCATTCTATAATGCTACCAAAATCCATTTCACCCCCCCCCCCCCCCCCCCAATAAGTCTCCGCGACTCAAATAGTCCGCGATTTTAAAAAAGAGGCGAAAACATTTTTCAACGCGATAGGGAGTTTGCCGAGCGGTCATCCATCCAAGTATCAGCCGCGGCTCACGCTACGCAACACATGGGAGACATTACTGTCGGTTGTACTTTCACTGAAATAATCGACATAAAGAAGTGGTTATATTCAAAGTGGTTATATTCAAAGCATAGCTTAGGGGTTTTTATATTTGAAGCATAGCCCAGGGGTTGTTACGCTTAAGGTGTAGCTTGAAAAAGTGGATATATTTACATCATATTTGGCCTCTTGATTGGGCCTTTCTATTTTCCTCCATGACTCATGTGGTTCCTTCTTTTTCTCCCTCCACAATTGGCAAATAAAGCTTAGCGGTGAGATTGAAGTTGGCATCGTTGGAATGCAATGAAAATGAATACTTGGGAATTTCTTTTTATCTCTTTCGGCAAATTTTGCCTACGGAAATCCCTTAATTACGTTTCAAGTCACTTATTCGGAGATCTACAATACAAAAATGCTAAAAATATATATGCTACAATAGAAATATGCTAAAAATAAGAAAATTAATACATAAAGAAGAATCTATATCGAGAATATATAAAGAAAAACTTAAAAATCATGCTTAGCGATCAATTGAGCGATCAACATCTACCGAGAGGCCCGAAAAAGTGGCCAAATGCCGATTTTTTTTTCTTCGGGAAACGCTTGGTGAAAAAGGAACGCAAAGGTACATATATCGAGAGCCTTTGAAGGAAAAACGCCAAAAAATATAACGAAAAAAAAAAAAAAAAACATGGCCGCCGGGAGGTGATGAATTTTTTTTTCGCGGCGTTTGGCGGTGGACACTCTCCAGCTTAAACGGTCCATCTTAAATCTAAAAACCAAACGGTTTATTCAAATTAACAACAAATACGAGTCGTTGACGACGATCGTCGATTTTTTAAATCATTTTTATTCAACGACGTGGGAATATTTGCGAAAAATGTAGGAAAATACTTCACGGTATTTGAATTTTGCTCTTTTGATCTAGCTCATATTAGCTAAACCAAAATTTGATTTAGCTCATTTCCAGAAAATATACGTTTAACATATTTTTTTCTCCTATTCTTTGTAAAATTCCCTTCTAAATGATGACGAATAATCGACAACTCAGAATTTCATTTCTTCTTCGTGCAATCATTGCCAAGGAAAATAAAACAGAATGCGAATGTTGTCAAAGTATTTTCAATTATTCTGATCCCGGATTTGTGTGGCCTCTGTGATATGAGAAGTTTCATGGAAATGACGTCTCGATTGGAAGCGTCTGTCCCCACTTCTTTCTATAATAGATAATTCGCAACGATCAATTCGCCCAAGCAGCTTCACGAACTTCTGGATAGTCTTTCACACGAATATTCTTTAGACCTCATACAACCTGTGTGAACTTGGCAACTGACTTTAAGGAAAGTAATTTTTTTTTTTGCATTCGTTTGTACTCGGTTTGTACCCGTTTGTACCGCCTTAAATTTCGTTTGTACCTTAAGGGGGAAAAAAGTACGAGGGTATGGAAAAATGGACCGCAACCCATTTAGAGCTGAACAATTTTAATAAACGCGATTGAAAAGAGAATCGTTTGTACCCGTTTGTACCGTCGAAAATTTTTTTTTCAAATTTTCTTTTCAATTTTTTTTTCAAATTTTTTTTTCAATTTTTTTTTCAAATTTTTTTTTGGAAATTTTTTTTTCGATTTTTTTATTTTTTTATTTCCGTTCGTACCGACAAGTATATCGTTTGTATCACCTAGCAATGGTTTCTACTCATTCGTATCGATGAGTATATCGTTTCTACCACCGTGTAATCGCGTGTACCCAATCGTACTGACGAGTATATCGTTTGTACCACCGAGAAATCGTTTGTATCCGGTGGTATCGACGAGTATATCGCTTATACTCCCTCGTACTGACGAGTATATCGTTTGTACCACCGAGAAAACGTTTGAACCCGTCTGTACGATCGAGCAATCGTTTGTACTCGTTGGTATCGACGAGTATATCGTTCGTACTATCGAGCAATCGTTTCTACCTGTTCGTATCGACGAGCATATCATTTGGACTGCCAATTAATCGTTTGTACTCTACGAAACTTATGCTCGGCGGTACAAACGATATACTCCTTGGAACGAAGAAGTAGAAATGATTGCTCGGTGGTACAAACGACATACTCGTCAGTATGGACCCAAAGACATGATTCAACGCCGGTACAAATAATTTACTCGTTGGTACAAACGGGTACAAACGATTGCTGGGTGACAGAGCCCCGAACAAACAATTTCTTGGCTGTACAAACGGTCTGCTCATCAGAACGAATGGGTACAAACGTTTCCTCAGTGGCACAAACGATATACCTGTCAGTACGAATGGGTACAAACGACGCTCGATAGTACAGACGGGTACAAACGTTTTCTCGGTGGTACAAACGATATACTCGTCGATATCAACGAGTACAACTGATTGCTTGATAGTACAGACGGGTACAAACGTTTTCTCGGTGGTACAAACGATATACTCGTCAGTACGAATGGGTACAAAGGATTGCTCGATAGTACCGGCGTGTGCAAACGTTTTCTCGGTGGTACAAACGATATACTCCTCGATACGAATGGGTACAAACGATTGCTCGATAGTACAGACGGGTACAAACGTTTTCTCGTTGGTACAAACGATATACTGGTCAGTACGAATGGGTACAAACGATTGCTCGATAGTACAGACGGGTACAAACGTTTTCTCGTCGGTACAAACGATATACTCGTCAGTACGAATGGGTACAAACGATTGCTCGATAGTACAGACGGGTACAAACGTTTTCTCGGTGGTACAAACGATATACTCCTCGATACGAATGGGTACAAACGATTGCTCGATAGTACAGACGGGTACAAACGTTTTCTCGTTGATACAAACGATATACTGGTCAGTACGAATGGGTACAAATGATTGCTCGATAGTACAGACGGGTACAAACGTTTTCTCGTTGGTACAAACGGTATACACGTCAGTACGAATGGGTACAAACGATTGCTCGATAGTACAGACCGGTACAAACGTTTTCTCGTTGGTACAAACGATATACTCGTCAGTACGAATGGGTACAAACGATTGCTCGATAGTACAGACGGGTACAAACGTTTTCTCGTTGGTACAAACGATATACTGGTCAGTACGAATGGGTACAAACGATTGCTCGATAGTACAGACGGGTACAAACGATTTCTCGTTGGTACAAACGATATACTCGTCAGTACGAACGGGTACAAACGATTGCTCGATGGTACAGACGGGTACAAACGTTTTCTCGTCGGTACAAACGATATACTCGTCAGTACGAATGGGTACAAACGATTGCTCGATAGTACAGACGGGTATAAACGTTTTCTCGTTGGTACAAACGATATACTGGTCAGTACGAATGGGTACAATCGATTGCTCGATAGTACAGACGGGTACAAACGGTTTCTCGTTGGTAAAAACGATATACTCGTCAGTACGAATGGGTACAACCGATTGCTCGATAGTACAGACCGGTACAAACGTTTTCTCGTTGGTACAAACGATATACTCGTCAGTACGAATGGGTACAAACGGTTGCTCGATAGCACAGACCGGTACAAACGTTTTCTCGTTGGTACAAACGATATACTTGTCGATACGAACGGGTACAAACGATTGCTCGATAGTACAGACGAATACAAACGTTTTCTCGGTAGTACAAACGATATACTCATCGATACGAACGGGTACAAACGATTGCTCGATAGTACAAACAGGTACAAACGATTTCTCGGTGGTACAAACGATATACACGTCGATACGAAATGGTACAAACGATTGCTCGATAGTACAGACGGGTGCAAACGTTTTCTCGTCGGTACAAACGATATACTCGACAGTACGAATGGGTACAAACGATTGCTCGATAGTACAGACGGGTACAAACGTTTTCTCGGTGGTACAAACGATATACTCCTTGATACGAATGGGTACAAACGATTGCTCGATAGTACAGGCGCGTACAAACGTTTTCTCGTTGGTACAAACGATATACTGGTCAGTACGAATAGGTCCAAACGATTGCTCGATAGTACAGACAGGTACAAACGTTTTCTCGTCGGTACAAACGATATACTCGTCAGTACGAATGGGTACAAACGATTGCTCGATAGTACAGACGGGTACAAACGTTTTCTCGGTGGTACAAACGATATACTCCTCGATACGAATGGGTACAAACGATTGCTCGATAGTACAGACGGGTACAAACGTCTTCTCGTTGGTACAAACGATATACTGGTCAGTACGAATGGGTACAAACGATTGCTCGATAGTACAGACGGGTACAAACGTTTTCTCGTTGGTACAAACGATATACTCGTCAGTACGAATGGGTACAAACGATTGATCGATAGTACCGGTACAAACGTTTTCTCGTTGGTACAAACGATATACTGGTCAGTACGAATGGGTACAAACGATTGCTCGATAGTACAGACCGGTACAAACGTTTTCGCGATGGTACAAACGATATACTTGTCAATACGAACGGGTACAAACGATTGATCGATAGTACAGACGATTACAAACGTTTTCTCGGTGGTACAAACGATATACTCGTCGATACGAACGGGTACAAACGATTGCTCGATATTACAAACAGGTACAAACGATTTCTCGGTGGTACAAACGATATACATGTCGATACGAAATGGTACAAACGATTGCTCGATAGTACAGACGGGTACAATCGTTTTCTCGTCGGTACAAACGATATACTCGTCAGTACGAATGGGTACAAACGAGTGCTCGATAGTACAGACGGGTACAAACGTTTTCTCGGTGGTACAAACGATATACTCCTCGATACGAATGGGTACAAACGATTGCTTGATAGTACAGACGGGTACAAACGTTTTGTCGGTGGTACAAACGATATACTCCGCGATACGAATGGGTACAACTGATTGCTCGATAGTACAAACGCGTACAAACGATTTCTCGGTGATACAAACGATATGCTTGTCGATACGAACTGGTACAAACGATTGCTCTGAAGTACAAACGGGTGCAAACGTTTTCGCGGTGGTACAAACGATATACTCGTCAGTACGAGGGGGTACAATCGATTGCTTGATATTACAGACGGGTAGAAACGATTGCTCGATAGTACAGACGGGTACAAACGTCTTCTCGTCGGTACAAACGATATACTCGTCAGTAGTAGGGGGTACAATCGATTGCTCGATAGTACAGACGGGTACAAACGTTTACTCGGTGGTACCAACGATATACTGGTCAGTACGAATGGGTGCAAACGATTGCTTGATATTACAGACAGGTACAAACGATTGCTCGATAGTACAGACGGGTACAAACGTTTTCTCGTCGGTACAAACGATATACTCGTCAGTACGAATGGGTACAAACGATTGCTCGATAGTACAGACCGGTACAAACGTTTTCCCGTTGGTACAAACGATATACTGGTCAGTACGAATGGGTACAAACGATTGCTCGATAGTACAGACCGGTACAAACGTTTTCCCGTTGGTACAAACGATATACTGGTCAGTACGAATGGGTACAAACGATTGCTTGATATTACAGACAGGTACAAACGATTGCTCGATAGTACAGACGGGTACAAACGTTTTCTCGTCGGTACAACCGATATACTCGTCAGTACGAATGGGTACAAACGATTGCTCGATAGTACAGACCGGTACAAACGTTTTCCCATTGGTACAAACGATATACTGGTCAGTACGAATGGGTACAAACGATTGCTCGATAGTACAGACCGGTACAAACGTTTTCTCGTTGGTACAAACGATATACTGGTCAGTACGAATAGGTACAAACGATTGCTCGATAGTAGAGACCGGTACAAACGTTTTCTCGATGGTACAAACGATATACTTGTTGATACGAACGGGTACAAACGATTGCTCGATAGTACAGACGAATACAAACGTTTTCTCGGTGGTACAAACGATATACTCGTCGATGGGAACGGGTACAAACGATTGCTCGATGGTACAAGCGATATACATGTCGATACGAAATGGTACAAACGATTGCTCGATAGTACAGACGGGTACAAACGTTTTCTCGTCGGTACAAACGAAATACTCGACAGTACGAATGGGTTCAAACGATTGCTCGATAGTACAGACGGGTACAAACGTTTTCTCGGTGGTACAAACGATATACTCCTCGATACGAATGGGTACAAACGATTGCTCGATAGTACAGACGGGTACAAACGTTTTCTCGTTGGTACAAACGATATACTGGTCAGTACGAATGGGTACAAACGATTGCTCGATAGTACAGATGGGTACAAACGTTTTCTCGTTGGTACAAACGATATACTCGCCAGTATGAATAGGTACAAACGATTGCTCGATAGTACAGACCGGTACAGACGTTTTCTCGATGGTACAAACGATATACTTGTCGATACGAACGGGTACAAACGATTGCTCGATAGTACAGACGAGTACAAACATTTTCTCGGTGGTACAAACGATATACTCGTCGATACGAATGGGTACAAACGATTGCTCGATAGTACAAACAGGTCCAAACGATTTCTCAGTGGTACAAACGATATACATGTCGATACGAAATGGTACAAAGGATTGCTCGATAGTACAGACGGGTACAAACGTTTTCTCGTCGGTACAAACGATATACTCGTCAGTACGAATGGGTACAAACGATTGCTCGATAGTACAGACGCATACAAACGTTTTCTCGGTGGTACAAACGATATACTGGTCAGTACGAATGGGTACAAACGATTGCTTGATATTACAGACAGGTACAAACGATTGCTTGATATTACAGACAGGTACAAACGATTGCTCGATAGTACAGACGGGTACAAACGTTTTCTCGTTGGTACAAACGATATACTCGTCAGTACGAATGGGTACAAACGATTGCTCGATAGTACAGACGGGTACAAACGTTTTCTCGTTGGTACAAACGATATACTCGTCAGTACGAATGGGTACAAACGATTGCTCGATAGTACAGACCGCTACAAACGTTTTCTCGTTGGTACAAACGATATACTGGTCAGTACGAATGGGTACAAACGATTGCTCGATAGTACAGACCGGTACAAACGTTTTCTCGATGGTACAAACGATATACTTGTCGATACGAACGGGTACAAACGATTGCTCGATAGTACAGACGAGTACAAACGTTTTCTCGGTGGTACAAACGATATACTCGTCGATACGAACGGGTACAAACGATTGCTCGATAGTACAAACAGGTACAAACGATTTCTCGGTGGTACAAGCGATATACATGTCGATACGAAATGGTACAAACGATTGCTCGATAGTACAGACGGGTACAAACGTTTTCTCGTCGGTACAAACGAAATACTCGATAGTACGAATGGGTACAAACGATTGCTCGATAGTACAGACGGGTACAAACGTTTTCTCGGTGGTACAAACGATATACTCCTCGATACGAATGGGTACAAACGATTGCTCGATAGTACAGACGGGTACAAACGTTTTTTCGTTGGTACAAACGATATACTGGTCAGTACGAATGGGTACAAACGATTGCTCGATAGTACAGATGGGTACAAACGTTTTCTCGTTGGTACAAACGATATACTCGCCAGTATGAATTGGTACAAACGATTGCTCGATAGTACAGACCGGTACAGACGTTTTCTCGATGGTACAAACGATATACTTGTCGATACGAACGGGTACAAACGATTGCTCGATAGTACAGACGAGTACAAACATTTTCTCGGTGGTACAAACGATATACTCGTCGATACGAATGGGTACAAACGATTTCTCAGTGGTACAAACGATATACATGTCGATACGAAATGGTACAAACGATTGCTCGATAGTACAGACGGGTACAAACGTTTTCTCGTCGGTACAAACGATATACTCGTCAGTACGAATGGGTACAAACGATTGCTCGATAGTACAGACGGGTACAAACGTTTTCTCGGTGGTACAAACGATATACTGGTCAGTACGAATGGGTACAAACGATTGCTTGATATTACAGACAGGTACAAACGATTGCTCGATAGTACAGACGGGTACAAACGTTTTCTCGTCGGTACAAACGATATACTCGTCAGTACGAATGGGTACAAACGATTGCTCGATAGTACAGACCGGTACAAACGTTTTCCCGTTGGTACAAACGATATACTGGTCAGTACGAATGGGTACAAACGATTGCTCGATAGTACAGACCGGTACAAACGTTTTCTCGATGGTACAAACGATATACTTGTCGATACGAACGGGTACAAACGATTGCTCGATAGTACAGACGAGTACAAACGTTTTCTCGGTGGTACAAACGATATACTCGTCGATACGAACGGGTACAAACGATTGCTCGATAGTACAAACAGGTACAAACGATTTCTCGGTGGTACAAACGATATACATGTCGATACGAAATGGTACGAACGATTGCTCGATAGTACAGACGGGTACAAACGTTTTCTCGGTGGTACAAACGATATACTCCTCGATACGAATGGGTACAAACGATTGCTCGATAGTACAGACGGGTACAAACGTTTTCTCGTTGGTACAAACGATATACTGGTCAGTACGAATGGGCACAAACGATTGCTCGATAGTACAGACCGGTACATACGTTTTCTCGATGGTACAAACGATATACTTGTCGATACGAACGGGTACAAACGATTGCTCGATAGTACAGACGAGTACAAACGTTTTCTCGGTGGTACAAACGATATACTCGTCGATACGAACGGGTACAAACGATTGCTCGATAGTACAAACAGGTACAAACGATTTCTCGGTGCTACATATGATATACGTGTCGATACGAAATGGTACAAACGATTGCTCGATATTACAGACGGGTACAAACGTTTTCTCGGTGGTACAAACGATATACTGGTCAGTACGAATGGGTACAAACGATTGCTTGATATTACAGACAGGTACAAACGATTGCTCGATAGTACAAACGGGTACAAACGTTTTTTCGTCGGTACAAACGATATACTGGTCAGTACGAATGGGTACAAACGATTGCTCGATTGTACAGACCGGTACAAACGTTTTCTCGATGGTACAAACGATATACTTGTCGATACGAACGGGTACAAACGATTGCTCGATAGTACAGACGAGTACCAACGTTTTCTCGGTGGTACAAACGATATACTCGTCGATACGAACGGGTACAAACGTTTTCTCGGTGGTACAAACGATATACATGTCGATACGAGATGGTACAAACGATTGCTCGATAGTACAGACGGGTACAAACGTTTTCTCGTCGGTACAAACGATATACTCGTCAGTACGAATGGGAACAAACGATTGCTCGATAGTACAGACGGGTACAAACGTTTTCTCGGTGGTACAAACGATATACTCCTCGATACGAATGGGTACAAACGATTGCTCGATAGTACAGACGGGTACAAACGTTTTCTCGTTGGTACAAACGATATACTGGTCAGTACGAATGGGTACAAACGATTGCTCGATAGTACAGACGGGTACAAACGTTTTCTCGTTGGTACAAACGATATACTCGTCAGTACGAATGGGTAAAAACGATTGCTCGATAGTACAGACCGGTACGAACGTTTTCTCGATGGTACAAACGATATACTTGTCGATACGAACGGGTACAAACGATTGCTCGATAGTACAGACGAGTACAAACGTTTTCTCGGTGGTACAAACAATATACTCGTCGATACGAACGGGTACAAACGATTGCACGATAGTACAAACAGGTACAAACGATTTCTCGGTGGTACAAACGATATATATGTCGATACGAAATGGTACAAACGATTGCTCGATAGTACAGACGGGTACAAACGTTTTCTCGTCGGTACAAACGATATACTCGTCAGTACGAATGGGTACAAACGATTGCTCGATAGTACAGACGGGTACAAACGTTTTCTCGGTGGTACAAACGATATACTGGTCTGTACGAATGGGTACCAACGATTGCTTGATATTACAGACAGGTACAAACGATTGCTCGATAGTACAGACGGGTACAAACGTTTTCTCGTCGGTACAAACGATATACTCGTCAGTACGAATAGGTACAAACGATTGCTTGATAGTACAGACCGGTACAAACGTTTTCTCGTTGGTACAAACGATATACTGGTCAGTACGAGTGGGTACAAACGATTGCTCGATAGTACAGACCGGTACAAACGTTTTCTCGATGGTACAAACGATATACTTGTCGATACGAACGGGTACAAACGATTCTTCGATAGTACAGACGAGTACAAACGTTTTCTCGGTGGTAGAAACGATATACTCATCGATACGAATGAGTAGAAACAATTGCTAGGTGATACAAACGATATACTTGTCGGTACGAACGGAAATAAAAAAATAAAAAAATCGGAAAAAAATTTCCCAAAAAAAATTTTGAAAAAAAAATTAAAAAAAAAAAATTTTCGACGGTACAAACGGGTACAAACGATTCTCTTTTCAATCGCGTTTATTAAAATTGTTTAGCTCTAAATGGGTTGCGGTCCATTTTTCCATACCCTCGTACTTTTTTCCCCCTTAAGGTACAAACGAAATTTAAGGCGGTACAAACGGGTACAAACCGAGTACAAACGAATGCAAAAAAAAAAAATTACTTTCCGTAAAGTCAGTTGCCCAGTTCACACAGGTCCTCATACACTATAAGAAAATCGAAAAATAAATGATTTTTCGAAGATTCCTCACTGGGAGACTGCCTCAAAGAGAACATTGTTGGAATTTACGCATCCGAAGTAGAAGCCTTTTTCAGCAAATCGAAATCATTCTTTGTCCATTTTTAATCCGCCCGCGTATCAATCTAAATCACGTTACGTACAACTTCTGTATACACGGGGAGCGACGCCTAAAAAAAACGTGCGCAAGAATTCCCGCTTTTACGATTGAAAAAAAGAAGAAAAAAATCAATCGTACTGGAAAGGTATATCTGCGGAATCGTTTGAGTAGCAATAAGCCGCCAGTCATCTTCAGATATCCTGCGAAAGTGGTTTTGCGATTTCGATACTTATAAAAATATACCAAAGAATTTAACCAACACTGGTGAATGGGGTTATATGCATTCAGGAGGCCCAAAAAGATATAGATTTTTCAAGAATTTTTCTTGAGAAGACCTTTAAATCTATTAACGTAAATATTTGTACACATATTATGGTCACTTTTAACTGTATTTTAACATTATTTATTTGTGGAAATAATTATTTTGAAAGCTGCTATAGCTGATCTCCGGGAGCGCCTCTAAAAAAGGCGTCTTGTGGTGAGCACGATATCTCTGGACAGGATCATCTAAAATAAAAAAACCAAATATATTTCGTTAATGTAATGGATTATCTTGTAATTGATCGAAAGAATGAGCAAAATAATAATTTTTGACAAAATGGCTGCTTCTTGAAAAAAATCGATTTTTGACAAAAAATAAGGCCTTAAATTGTTTATAAAATGGAAAATATTTATCGGTGAGGAAAAACTTTCGATTAATTACTAAAAAATACACTTGAAAAGATTATGATAAAATTTGAGACTGATCGGTTCAGCCGTTTCCTAGAAATCTTGCTCACCGACTTTGAAAACACAGTTTTGATAAAAACGCGTTTAAAGTTTCAAAAGCACTTTCGAACGCTCTGACACGTCATTACAAATGTGCGTGTAACTTCGAGAATATTTGCCGGATTGAGAAGAAATTTTCTGTGTCCTTAAATATATTTACATTACGAAAAAATAGAATAAAAAATCGCTTTTTCGAACATTTCAACTGTATACAACCCCTTAAGCAGCGCTGTGCATGGCCAATACTCGGAGCGATGACCGCTTAGCCGTGCACCGGATGGCGCATCAACCAGTCAGCGGAAGGCCAATACTTCCGAGACCTTGGTTTACTCGAGATACTTGAGTAAAACGTCTGTGCACCAGAGAATCAGAAAGAATATGGGGCCGTCTATACCATTACGGGTTTTCCACAGTTTCCCGGACCCCTGACAAATGCGGTATAGTGTAGCTTGAGACGGCTATGGACGCAAGGAAACGTAAGGTTAGATTAGCGATGTGCAGGTAGAGAGTGATAGGAAAGGGCTCAATTGGGAAGGGTAATACCTAAAGATCACGATAACGTTCAAGTTTGCATCGCTGGAATGCAACAAAAATGAATTATTTTTAACTATTCAAACTTTTTTTGCCCGATTTAGGTTGTGAAAATCGCTCAATCGTTTCTACGCATTCCTATTAGAAATTGACGAAGTCAATTTGCAACAAAAAAAATCAACAGACGTTTCGCAAAGTGCAACTATCTCAAGACATTGAAATGTAATCAACCTTGTCCGGTAATAAAAAAAACGGTAAATGTGAACGATATGACTTGGTTTGTATTATTTTTCAAAAAACATTAACATACCTTGAAGGTAGAAAGTATATAATTGGGTTTGTTTGGTTTTGTTTGCAATAATAATTAATTACATATTAATTTATCATGCTATTGCATATTAATGTAATGACATATTAATAAATTATAATTGTTACATAATTTTTATAATATAAATTGTAATATAATTTTTCAATTAATAACAAGATTAGAATTGGGTGCATTGGTTGGAAAAGACAGTTTCAAGGGGGGAAACCAGCCCTCGAGTAGGGGTGATTCACCCCTTAATAATTTTTTTTGCGATAACTAGTGAATTTTTCATCGCTTCGGATTAGAAGAATTTTCATTTTTGTTTCATTGCGATCGGTCCTGTTGTGATACTGGCGGGCTCTTGCCGGGCACTTGTGGGTGAAACTGCCATATTACATGGCGTTGAAGTTTGCATAGTTGGAATACAACGAAAATTCTTGCTAATTTATTATTTTCATCACTATCCAAAATTACTTTCTGCCGTTTTGTTGCAGATCGCTAAATGAGCAGCCTAAAAAATGATTTCGAAATTTTCGTAGCTTCGATCTGCTAACGGCAATTTGTGATATAAAAAAAAATCGTTTTCCCTACATTCCAACGATGGAAACTTCGACGTCATCATATTGCCCCTTGACATGCCTTGCTTCGGGGGCTGGTTTCACCCCTTAAAATCGTTTTTCCGCCGATAATAAAATACGCGTCGCTTAGTTTTTAATGCTTCATAACATATATAAGTTTCAACAAATCGTATAGGACGACACTTGGGGGATGTTTCTTGTCAGACACCTATACCCAGCCTACTCCAATGAACATATAAAGTTTTAAAAACATTTTCAATGCTAAAAAAGGTTTTGCAAACTTTAAGGTCATAAAATCTGAAAGTATGTACTGGAATTCAGGAAATAATAATTATAATATATAAAAGAGTTCATGCAGTTTCTTCCGCGCGGTCTCGTCAATTCCTGACCATTGGATATCTGTAGCGATGAATTATTGACTACCTAAAAACTTGGTTGCGAATACTTTTGCCATGTACCGATGCGACTACGTTTTCGAATGTTCGATTTCACGGGAAAAAAAATATCAATATGAATGAGTAGGGAATAATATCCGAGATTGGCGAACCTTGCCTATCCGCTCATTGATCGTCTGGGGTCGCAGCTGCGTCAATAGCCGGGGCTCGGGAGAACATGAAAATTGGCACGTTCGCAAAAGGCATTTGGGTTCGAACGAATCTGTTGATAAAGACGACGAGCACAGGTTTGTCCGATCGAGTGAACAACGTGAACGCTACCACACGATATCTTCCGAATTGTGTGGAGACGAATCGCAAGTTGGGCAGACCCTCGTCGTTCTATATGTCAGTTGTGATTTACTATTCGAATGATCGCGCGCTGAGGTGACGTAAAACAAATGTGAATGGCAGACAGACATGGGGAGAGGGAGAAACGTCCATCGCAGGAATAATTACCGGAAAATGGGGTTAACTTTGAACAGGTTTTCAAAGTTTTTCGTAGGTAACTTTTTTTAACATCCTAAATTCCAACTTTTTTTAGTCCAATAGAACAATGTGTGCTTTGGCTATCAAATATATAAGAAAGTCAAGTCCCCCCTAAAAAATGTTTTTTTTTTAGGAGTCAAAAATAACCTCGAGTGTGAAGTTTCTTTGACGAGGCATTGAAATGCAACTTATGTCAGAGATTGCGAGTTACTTTGACATCATTTTGATATTAAAAATTTAATCTTTTATGCATTATACATGGAATGAAATGAAAAACTACGATTTTTTACAATAAAATTGTCATCTCTATTAAGGAAACATTTTACATCAAAATACCAAGTACCTAGGGTACTATTACAGGCACTTGATCAGTATTTCAATTATCATTGAGATCAAAATCAACTTGAGCAATGTTACAATAAACTTGAACAACAAATTTGAGCAACAATTGAAAAAAAAAGTTTAAAAAATTCATAAGCAGGATTGGTCAAGTCATTGTTACACGTATCGCAGACCCAGTTTTTGCAAGTGATGCAGCATATTCAGTCTGCAGCATGACGGTAGAACCGGAAGTCATATCTGTAAATGTGTGCGCTCGCTGCGCACACATTTGAACCGTGTTTTGGCGCTTCTGTAAAGTAGCCGCAAAAACTGTCAAAGTTACCCTGAATGTCAATTTAACCCTGTTTTACGGTAATACTGCGCGTGTTGATCGGTTAACGGGCTAAATACCTAGACGAGTAAAGGAATGGCATTTTCCAAAAATACTTTTATTCGATTCCATCAGCTTTGAGCTATATTTCCTGAAAATTTCATTCAAATATTCCTAAAATTAAATGAGCTTCTAAGAGTCGGCCGGGCGAGCGGTAGGAGCATCATACTTCAAACTTTAAACGCGTTTTTCTCGAAACATTGTTTTCAAAGTTGGTGGACTTTTCTAAAATCTCACTCTTCTAAAATTTATCTTCATTGTTTATTAGTTACGTAAGAATCTCGACTTTTTTAAAATAGATTTTGTATGCACAAGGTTTAATTCTGTCGCCATTTTCGTGATATGGCGATTTTCGTGAATGATATTATTATGAAATAATAAAAATATTGAATCAATTATCAATTATTAAATAATAATAAAAATATTGAATAATTAGATGAATTATCAATCATTAAGCAGTAATTAAAATATAATTTAATAAAATAAACTATGAATTATCAAACAATTATCATTAAACATCAGACTTTCCGGTGCTGTTGACAAAGTTGAGTGAAAAAATCTTTTTTTTTAAGTGTGACACGATTTTCAATGCGTTATGAAAAAAAAAGAGTAAACAAAGGCAGCAGAATTTCAATAATTTTTTTATTCTTGTTTTTACGGCACCCTCGTCAATATCCATTGTATGCAAAAAAGATGAACATTGCTACGAATTTTTCACGTATCTTTGCAAACGCAAGAAATCAACGAAGAAAAATCATTGAAAAGAGTCGTCAACGATATAAAGATATTTCGCCGTGTTTTCCCGAAGATATCGATCCTTCCACGTGGTCTCGTACAAGCCCAGAGTTCATTGGCACTGACATTTTCTACACGGTCTCGCGAACAAACGCGAGCACCGTAGAAATAAACGGGCCAACAGGAGCGAATGCGAACCGGTTCGTGGCCGGCGTTCGTCCTCGTCCTTGCCCTGCACCTGGCAACCTCCGATTCTCCATTCGCCTGACTTTGATCGAGTGAGTGATAGCTAAATGAGAATACACAAAAAAATTAGTATGACGCGTAGGGAGAACGCATTCACGAAGATCGTGACTCTGTCGTCGGCATACGACAAAATGTTCTTCTTTGTTGTCCAATTGTTTTTTCGCCGCATTCAGACCGAATCCGAAAATCACCTAAACGTTTTTTTATAGCACTTTCATTAAATATTCATACCGTAAATCTGCGAAAAAAAATTAAAAAATAATAGAAACGATAAAATGAGGACAAATTACCACGCATTTTTGATGATATTGAAGTTTGCATCGTTGTAACGCAACGAAAGTTTCGTAGCCCAGATTTTTTTGACTCATTCAGCGCTCCATAGTCCCTCAAACGTTTTCCAGGATGTTTATTTGAAACCTTTAGTCGAAATATGTGAGAAAAGATTCTAAATGACAGTGAAAATGAGGAAATAAGAAAATACAAAAGGATTTTCGTTGCGTTTCAAGGATGCAGACTTCATCATAATGATTTTCTCTGCATTTCAACGATGCAAACCTCAACATAATAATATTCTTTGCATTCCAACGATGTCAATTTCAACATAATAATTCACCTTGCACTTCATCGATGCAAACTTTAACATCATAATTTACGTTGCATTCTGACGATGCAACACGTCAACATAACAATATTAGTTGCGTTGCAACGATGTCAACTTCAACATAATAATTCACGTTGCACTTCAACGATGCAAACTTTAACATAATAGTTTACGTTGCATTCTAACGATGCAACACTTCAACATAATAATTTTCGTTGCGTTGCAACGATGTCAACTTCAACATAATAATTCACGTTGCACTCCAACGATGCAAACTTTAACATCATAATTTACGTTGCATTCTAACGATGCAACACTTCAACATAATAATTTTCGTTGCGTTGCAACGATGTCAACTTCAACATAATAATTCAAGTTGCACTTCAACGATGCAAACTTTAACATAATAGTTTACGTTGCATTCTAACGATGCAATACTTCAACATAATAATTTTCGTTGCGTTGCAACGATGTCAACTTCAACATAATAATTCACGTTGCACTTCAACGATGCAAACTTTAACATAATAATTTACATTGCATTCTAACGATGCAACACTTCAACATAATAATTTTCGTTGCGTTGCAACGATGTCAACTTCAACATAATAATTCACGTTGCATTCTAACGATGCAACACTTCAACATAATAATTTTCGTTGCGTTGCAACGATGTCAACTTCAACATAATAATTCACGTTGCACTCCAACGATGCAAACTTTAACATCATAATTTACGTTGCATTCTAACGATGCAACACTTCAACATAATAATTTTCGTTGCGTTGCAACGATGTCAACTTCAACATAATAATTCAAGTTGCACTTCAACGATGCAAACTTTAACATAATAGTTTACGTTGCATTCTAACGATGCAATACTTCAACATAATAATTTTCGTTGCGTTGCAACGATGTCAACTTCAACATAATAATTCACGTTGCACTTCAACGATGCAAACTTTAACATAATAATTTACATTGCATTCTAACGATGCAACACTTCAACATAATAATTTTCGTTGCGTTGCAACGATGTCAACTTCAACATAATAATTCACGTTGCATTCCAACGATGCAAAACTTCAACATAATAATTCACGTTGCATTCCAAATATGCAAACTTCCACATGACAATTCCGCTTCCCTCCTTCTTATCCCGCACATCGAAAATTCTAAAACGGATATAACTTTTGTTGTAATAAAATATTGCATTTTGTTGTATTTGAACGATGGGAATTTTAACATTATCATTTACGTTGCATTCCAACTATGCAACGTAATAATTCACGTCAACGTAATAATTCACGTTTCATTGCAACGATGCGAACTCAAATGTAATAATTCACGTTGCGTTTCAGCGATGCAAACTTCAACATGACGATTCCGCTTCCTTCTTTCTTATCCCGCATATCGAAAATGCTAGACCGGATATAACTTTTTTTTTCAAAAAAAATATTGCATGATATTCCATAATTTCATCGGAGCAACAGATTCATCCGAACCATGCGCTAATTTGATCAACGCTAAATACGCGGTTGATTGCACCCTCGATGGCAAATAAATAAAAATCGCAACATCAGTGTTTCCGTCAATGCAAAATTATCCTTATGATTAACTGATTTCTCTTTGCCAGCCCGATTGATAGTTCCGTTGTACTAGGTTGAAAGGTAGCGGCGAAGTCCGGGTGTGGGGCACTTATGCTGACAAAAACACGCACGCCTTTCGACGCCCAGGATTTCGGACGCAATTTTTTTTTTCCTTCTCTCAGGGTTCATTGACTCGCCACAAGTTCGCCAGCCCAACATTCGACCGGTTATTACAGGTTCGCGTGCACTACCTACACGTGTGCGACCTCCTTCCCTCCTCTCTCATTGTGCAAGGAACCCCGGTACCTTTTGATTTATCGGAGTCGAGATCACAGCGAAACGGAATCTTAGCGCTTATGTCATTTCTCTCTCTCTCTCTCTCTCTCTCTCTCTCGTTTTTTTGTTTTGAGGCGCCTATGGAACCGGAAGATCGTGGGATGGTGTTGGCGAAACAATTTATGCGGACCTTGGACCCCGATATACCCATGTACCTTGGACATTCGTTCACCGCTGCAAGATCTTTCGGTATTGACGAAAAGACACGTTGATACTGTAGCTCCACTCGGAGGAGAGAAATATGAACGTATTATTAATACGCATTTATTTCAAAGACATATCATATTAATAATACCCAGATATTAAGGGGGGAGATGCCTTTGGGCGAGTAAAAAATTGCTGATTTTTTCATGATTGTTTTTTAAACCAAATATTTCTTCACTATGTTTGAGACTTAGGGTATGTTTCATTGCGACTTTTGGCGGCGACCTATTTTTTAAAAATTGATCTTCAAAAGGTAGGAGGTATGGCACGATCTTCTAAACGGACTGCGACGGCTGTTGTCAGATGGCGTGACACGTAGCGTCGGCGGGATTAATCTAAACAAAAACCAACGCAGACTTCTCTTTCATTAACACTCGTACGCAGAATATGAACCAAGAAAAAGTGAGAAGTGTTGAAAAACGATAAAATGGTACGCTTTGAAACAAAAAGATGAAATATTCCGAAAAATGGCTACATTTGGCAATAAAAAATACGTTCGATTTAATTTTCCAAAACATTTAGGATCATGTTTTAGACAATAAGGTTAGGAAGATTTATACCGAATTACATCAGAATCGGGCGATTAGTTTTTTAGCTATACGTCACCCCAGTTTTGAAAACGCAGTTTAGAATATCGTGCCATATCTCCGCCATTTTGAAGATTAATAAAAAAATTCTATCCCCCCCCCCCCCCATCAAATTTCAACGGACCTGCATAAGCTTGGGGCGCAAAAAAACGTCGATCTTCGAAATTTTTTCTGATGCGAGTGCTGAGACGACGCTGTTGAGTGTTTTTTTTGTACTGAAAAATATTGATAAACAATGACGTTATTATTATTTAAACAAAGTTGCCGCGCGTTGTTGCATGGCCAATCGGCGGGACTGGCAACTACGATAAACAATAAAAATCTCGTATATTTCAAATCGAAGCTTGTGCAGAGCACTTGAAATTTTCAAATAATTTCAGACATTGGGATTGACGTAATGTTGAATTTTAGGACAATAGGCTACTATGAGAATGATCCGCGGGATCACCTTTCCCCATATACACAACACACGCACATACATGTATACGTGGATATGTGCGTTATGGATATAAGTCTATAGACTGACGAGCTTGTTTGAGAAAAGCGATCTGTAGCATCGGTGCGCGGAGGAGCGTTCACAGCGATGGTGCACGCTTGGGGTGTGCTGGTGTTTTAGGGGCAGGGAGAGAGAGAGAGAGAGAGAGAGAGAGAGAGAGAGAGAGAGAGAGAGAGAGAGAGAGAGAGAGAGAGAGCTAGGGAGGAGTTCGGTTGCTCCAAAGGGGAATAGTTGTTCTCGCGGGTATATGCGGGGTTGGTTTGGAGGGTGCGAGAGCGCGGCGAGTACGAGTATCGGGGCGGTGGTGCTGCCGTGGCCTGGGGAGCCGAGGCGCTCTCGTCGACATCTATCGACCGGCACACACCACCAACACCAACTCCTGGTTCAGCCGGCGCTGTCTGAGCCCACCGCCCTGAAAGGTTATGCTCCAAACTCTCTCTCTCTCTCTCCCTCACTCTCTCTCTCTCACTCTCTCTCTCTCTCTCTCTCTCCCCCTCCCACCCCCTCTCTCGCTCTCTCTCTCTCTGTGGATGGCTTTCGCTGTTGCTCTCTGTTTTTTTTTCTCCCCTGCAGTTTGCTTATTTCCCCTATTTATTCACGGAAAACAAAAATTTGTGACGATTTGCAATATACATATATACCTATAAGCGTATGGAATGGAATCCTTAAATTGTAAGAAGAACGTAAAACATACGCAGAAACTTTTTTTTTCTGAATGCAAAATATTGCATCTTTTTTTCCCAATGCAAATAACGCATACGGTTGTTCTTGAGTAACTCCCAAGATGAAAATACATTTGGAAATTTACCATGGTGGGAGGAAAGTCCGAGGAATTTTTTTTTACTCTTATTCTTTTTCTACATGACAAATATACGTAGGATCCTATAAAACGAAGTCTATGCGCATATATAAATTGCTCGATAAATATTATGCCATAAACCTTTTCGAAAATTGGCCAACTTCGATCGACGATCATTTCGCGAAAAAGTTATCGTAAACAAATGATCCTTTTTTCGGGAAATAAAATGTGACGACTTTATTAATGTATCACGACTTTTTGCATCCATGCACCCTTATCGTGCTGTTGAGAGTTTGCATCGTTGGACGGCAAATCAAGTTTTTTCTTACATTTCATTTTCCAGACACTTGTTATGGAAAATCTTTTTTTTCAAATATATTCATTTTGTAGGTCGTTAATGAAATATCTTAAAAAATGGTTGAGCGAATTTTGTAGGCAACATCTGTCGGAAGAAATTGAAGGAATTCAGAAAGATTAATTTTCATTGCATTCCAACGATGCAAACTTCAACCTCATCCCTTGTCTCTCTGAGCCCGGAAGTTGGTGGGCGTGCCAGGCATGTCGAAAATTGCAAAGTTTGACAGAACGCACGCTCGTGGAATTCTCTATTTCGGAGACGCCGTTCGCGCCGTCATGAACTTTCAGTCCAAATTGAAAAGAAACATCGAACATGCCATGACTTTTTTTCTCCCAAATCTTCAATCTTTGGATAATCTTATAAAAATGTGAACCCGCCCATATGGAGGTCGTTTCAATCAAACCTGTCCCTCAAATGAACGATTCATCTTTTAAATCAAGCCGGGTCCTCAAAACAGCCAGGTCAGCTTTTCTTTACATAATCTCATACAAGTGTAAAATAATGCTGAAGCTTGCATCATTGGAGTGCAGCAAAAATTAATTCTTTTTTACTGTTAACATTTTTTCCGACCGATTCGAGCCGTTAAAGTCATCCAAACGTTTTCACGAATTCTCATTAGAGATTTACGAATTTAATTTGCAAAAAAGGCTTCCGGATAACGTCAAAAAAAGTTTTTTTTTTACACATCGTTGCGTTCCAACGATGCATACTTCATAGTGTTGAAGTTTGCATCTTTGGAGTGCAACAAAAATTCTTTATTTGTATTACTATCTAAACCCTTCTTTTACAGTTTTAGGTTATTGATCCCTAATAAGAATCTTCGAAAATACTTCAGTGATATTTGTATCCTGAATGTGCCAAGAAAAAATGAGGCAAAGCGAAAAAAAAAAATTATTTCCTTGCATTCCATGCAAACCTCAGTACCATTTCGTATGAACACGTAATTTTTCAAAAAATCAACGTCGTTTCCCAATTGCCGCATTTGCGTCTCAAGCGCGTGCGCGTGCGTGTGCGGAAAAAAAATTGTACGCGGTACGGTATACTGCCTTGCGGCTGAAAACTATCGACGAATGCGTATAATAATAAAAAATAACGGCAAAAATAATATTAATCATAATAACAATGTATTGATGATTTTACGGCTTATCGTATATACAATTTGCGTACGGAGGAGTCTCGCGCGCGCTTGGTCGCATTGTTGCTATTATCTTTGTGTGCTGTACGGTTCTTCCTCTCGATAAGAATCTATTATAGTCTGGTACCTATTAACTTTGTATAGCCGCGCATTGGCTGACTCGTTACATCTCTCTCTCTCTCTCTCTCTCTCTCTCTCTCTCTCTCTCTCTCTCTCTCTCTCTCTCTCTCTCTCTCTCTCTCTCTCTCTCTCTCTTTCTTTCACTCTGTCTCTCTCTCTCGTATTATTTTTTTTCTCCGATACATACAGCTTCTAACGCGCCCGTTAAATGGCTTCCCGAGAATCTCGATTTTCCGAGCTTGCAAATTTGCCCAATGAACAGGTACATAATCAGATACCTATTAATACACGAGCCGATAAAGAGGAGCGCATTCGAGAAAATTACGCGTGTAAACCATAAAAATGGGGTTTTATCGTTACCCTGAACGATATCGTCAGCTGTTCTCTCTCCAGGGAGTTGAAATAAAAGCGCAAGGAAAGCACACGTTCGTTGAAAGGCTCCCAAATTACACGAGATGACACACACACACACACACCACCCTCATGGGTCTTGTGAAGTTTAACCTCTGCAGTGTATGCGCTTTTTCGTTCATTCATCGAGAGTTTCCGTACGCGCACACCCACAACCGCGGCAGAGCCCTTCAATCCCTCTGCAACCCCTTTGACCACACGCTCGCCTTTCGAGGCTTTCGAGGCTTTTGCGCCTCCTCAGCTAACCACTTTGCCGGCCCGAACGATTAACGGAGCCTGGATTGGAAGGTCCGAAAAATCGTTTTTTTTTTTAATTGCTTAAGGCCTTAGGCCACCCCAGAGGCCGAAAAAAAGGCTTTTTGGGATTTTGTTTATTAGAAAAACTACAAAATAAATCGAGATTAGAAAAAAGGGTGTTTATTATGCATATCAGTGACTGTATTAATTTTTTTGAAGCGATTAATTTCAAAAGGCGGCTGTGCAGCGTTTATCTCAAAGCTGCATTTTTTAAGTTGGCCGGAAACATAACTCTGACGATGTTCAACCGATTCACTTGAAATATTGAATATATTTTGAAAAATACATTGTCTATGGAAGTACGTAGGATTTTTTTTTATATTGCATAGTTCATTTGTTATTGACAATAGTTTGAGAATTTTTTAGGCAAATTTTTGGAAAGTGAAAAGATTGCCTCAAAAAATCGTAATATTAATATATTTACAAAGTTGCAGAGGCCAATTGTAAATATTTTCGATGATACAAGGCCAAAAGCGATTGATATTTGATATTGATATTTCCTCCTATTGAAAACTTTGAAGCGCGTTTTCTCCACTTTTCATGTTCACGATTTGCTCCAAATTCGCGGGCGTGATAGCAAAAAATTAGACGACCTATTGAATCGAAACAAAGTTTATTTTCTTCCGTATGAAAATCTCTTCTCAGTGAATTAAAAAAGGCGTGGAAAAAGTTTTTTTTTTAAATAATTTTAATAACACGTTAAAGTGTTTTTTTAAACATATTTTTTTTCAAACCTGAGAAAAGTTATGATTTCACGATTTTATCAGCTTTCTCTTAATTCACCCAGAAGAAAAATATATGACAATTGAAAATGTTATTGGTCTATTTGGTTCAGGCAAGAATTACAAGCTGCAACTTTCCCGCCGATTGGGGACTGCAGTAGCAAGACGCACATGGAATAGGCTGATAAATCTGCAGTCGTTTATTGTTTCATGTAGAAACATTTTTTTTTACATTTGAAATGTACATGAAAAGATACCTCAATGTTTACTGGGCGCACTTGTTTTCTTTTCCTACTAAAGATATTCCCGAAAAACGCTTTTTTGGACCTTCTAATTCAGGCTCCCCCGTTAAGGGAGTAGAGTGAGGTCAAAATCATGTAATTTGTAGGTCCGACGGTTCTGCTTGCCCTCCTTTCCACCTCTCTCTCTCTCTTTCTCTCTCTCTCTCTCTCTCTCTCTCTCTCTCTCTCTCTCTCTGTCTGTCTCTGTCTTGCTTTTTATATTCATATATGCCTTCATTTTTGACCTCTTCTCCATGCAAGCATGCGCTGCTCCATGTAGTCCAAAAATAAATCAAAGTTGTCAGTAATTAAATGAGGCATGTCTCGGTACAAAAATATCGTATCGATTTTGGCATCCTGTACAAGTAGTGAGACCACAGGCTATATTTGACCCAAAATCGTGCTAGGAAGAGCATAAAAGTAGCATTAAGGGTGTACGGGAGGCTCACGGAAATAGTACCATGGAGATAAAAATTAAATGCAACGAAAAGTTTTTTTTTGTTTTCCTAATTCGTAAGTTTGATTATTATCCTGAACTTTTTGGTTGTAGTTCGTAGTTGCAGATATCTAATGAGTGGACGAAAAAAACTTTTGAGGAATGCTCCCGGCTTGAATTGGCAAAAAAAACGGAACAATTGGAAGAAAAAAAAACGACGTTGAAGTTTGCATCGTTGGAATGTTAGGAAAATCAATTCATTTGTTCAATTCTTTTTTGTTTTTTAGCATTTTAGACTGTGAAAATCACTCAAAGGTTTCTGTTGGCGATTTATGATGTCAATTTGGAAAAGAAGACTTTGATTAATGATAGAAATAAAGAGATAAAACAGGAACAAGAAAATCGTTGTATTCAAACGATGCAAACTTCAACGTCATTGCATCATGACGTCGTTTGATCTCTTATACTGGATGCGAAATGAGGAATTGGTCAACGAGTTCGTTGAATAATTATGGTGTTGAAGCCCGCATCGTTGGAATGCAACGAAAATCCGTAATTTTTCCAATTCTTCATTTTTATTACTATGTAAACTCTTCCTTGGCATTTTTAGGTTATGGATCCCCAATAAAGATCTTAAAAACTATTTCGGTGATATTTGTAGCCCACATGTGTAAAAAAAAAATTGGGGAATAAAACAAATTCTTTGCATTTCAACCTTGAAGAATTATAACATCCTTGATTTACGATAGTAGACTATCTTACGGTGGGTCACTTCTCCATATGACGAGAAGAGAAGCATAATGGACGAACGTTGTGGATTTTTTAAAAGATTTTTCGACTGGGGAGCTTATGAGTGATAGAAACGTTTTGGAAAATCTTACGATCGTCTGCAGCGTAGTTGTAGCGTAATTGAGCGTAACGTTTTGAAATTCTGCATATTTTACGAGATTAAAGTTGAATTGCAATGAAAATGGATTTCTTGTGACTTGCGCAAAATTTTTTCAACAGCTTTCAGCGTCAAGCAAACCCTTGACCATTATTTGACCCGCTTATTTGGAGATCTGCAATTAACATTCGCAAACATATATATTTTGTATAATGATGACAATAAGGCAATGAAAATATGAATATTCGTTGTATTCCAGCGGATGCAAAGTTCGACATCGTCTTATTTTCTTGTTCGGCTCTTCCTTGCAACTTTACAAAACTGTTTGGAAACGCCGTGAACCGTTCAGCGGCTCGGAAATTGCCGATGCGAGGCGCGGCATTTTAACTCTTAAGAATGTTCCTCTAATAAAGTCAAATATCAACAATAAGGTGAAGCAATAACTTGAAAAAATTCTTTCAGCTGAAACTATGGTGTGCAAGTTTGCATCGTTGGAATACAACGAAAATTCATCTTCATACTATTATTTCCTTATTTTCAGCATTCTACAAAGAATTGTTTGCAGATTTAGATAATAGATTTCTAAATAAGCAATTAAAAACATTGTCGGAGGATTTTCGTCCCCAAGACATGTCGATAGAAATTTGAGAAATTAAAAAACACTAATTACCGTTGCATTCCAACGATGCAAACTTCAATCTCATGAACTTTAAATTCACTTTAAATTTAAAATGTAAATATATTCAAGAATGTAGAATTCGGCTTGCAGCAAACCAAAGTACACAGCAACCGAATGTAAATTTCAACTATTTCGATTTAAATGAATTTGTTTAAGGGTGCTTTCTACACTTTTGCTCGCAAAAATGTTCGATTTTTTATCCCTTTTTCATGCGAAAAATATTGAATATAGAAGGTTGAAATTTGGTATGTTTACCAAGCGGTCTTGAATGAACATCATAATATTTTTTCAATTTCGACAAAACACGGTACTGGTACTGGAGGAGTCGCGTAGGTCGCCAGCGATTATATTCTTCGCTTGCGGAAGCCCTCAGTCCTGAACGGGTGATCTGAAGCAAAAAAATCAAACATATTTTTATACAATATTGTGTACGAGTCGATCTAGAATAAAGAAAAATAGTAAAATAAAAAAATCGTCAGCGACTGAAGGGGTAGTTAAGTTTTTCACCAAACATTTCTGCAAGTTTTTGTTCACAAAATAAAAACGTTTGAATATTTTTGGATAATTCTACTTCAATTAATGAAGACGTTTGTTCTACACGTGCTTGCCAAATGTCATAACGATCGTTCATCTAGGGTGTGTCGGAGCACTTCCGCAAAATTGAAAAACGTGGTTTCGAGAAAAACGCTCCTCCCACTTCCAGTGCAATGTTTTGTCAAACGTCAAAAAATATTATCATATTCAATAAGGACCGCTTCGTAAACATACCAAATTTCAACATTCCATATTTAATTTTTTTCGCATAAAAAATTGGTGAAAAATCGAACATGGCCAAATGATTTGGAAACCTCCCTTAAGGTCGCGAGACAATTCGTGCGACGGCAAATAAAATTAAGCAGGACACGCACAGCGATGAGAGACGTCGCGTAGGGACAGCCGAGGCCAGCGACGTATATAGTGCCGGTGTGCGTGTGTATATATATACGCACGCTTTATCGTGTAGTACTATACGGTTTGCTTGAGGCGTGTGTGTCATTCACCGAATATCGGTGAAAAGACGCGCGAGCTCTCGGATTGTTCAGGTCGAGGACGCCAGGCAGGTTGTGGGGCAAGAGAGGGGGGCGAGGTGGCGGTCGCAAGTATTGTATCATCCCTTGCTTTCCATCCCGTGGCCTCTTTGGCGCCACTATATGCCGCGTGAGCTTTACATCCAGAAGCTACAAAGCTGCACGAAGCTCGACAGCTACGACGTCGTATCTTGCTGCATCGATGCATACATACCGCTGCTGTGATGCTTTGCCGCGATACTGTTCGTTCTTGCATCCGTAAAAGAGAGAAAGAAGGGGGGAGAGAGAGAGGGGGGAGGAGAGAGGGAGGAAGAGAGAGAGAGAGAGAGAGAGAGAGAGAGAGAGAGAGAGAGAGAGAGAGAGAGAGAGAGAAGGGTTGTGAGGGATCGCCGTCGAACGTTCGACGTCCTCCTGAATGTCGAACGAGGCGTAAAGGGGATGACGCGCTCTCGCGCGTCTCTCGGCGTATTACTCATGTAGAAGATGGGGCATACAAGTAGAGCGTTGTCGAGTTCACCATCCGCAGTCTCACAGTTGTTGGCAGTGCGACCCTCATGCATTAACAGTCACATCTCTTTGCCCGGATTGACAGCCGTCGTTGCAGTCGACTTGCATCGGTGGGATGCAGTGAAAAGTATTTTTTTCAACCCTTCGTTGTCACTGGCTCTAAACGACCCGTCGTCAAGTTCTTTCGTTGTGATTTTTCTCTTCAAGATTTCTTTTTTGCATGTTGCCTTCTGATTTTCGATACGGTAATTTTAGGCACATATGCAATATTCAAAGTATGTTCTTGAATTTTTGGTCACAATGGGTCAGATTGGCCCCCAGTGTGGCAACGAAGGGTTAATGCCCAATTCGCTTTCCTAGAAGAGTCAAGGGTTCAGGATTCATGATGTTGAAGTTTACATTGTTGGAGTACAACAAAAGTTCTTTTTAATTTTTAAATTTCCCTCTTTTTATGATGATCTAAAACCTTTTTTAACATATTTAGGCTGAAGATCTCTAATAAGAATCTTGAAAAACTTTTGAAGGATTTTGGACGGCCAAATGTGCCAAAAAAAAGTTGAACTACGAAACTTTCGTTGCGTTCCAACGATGCGAACTTCAATATGATCAGGATTCTCGATGCTGTACAACCTGGATCTGCAAATTAAGATTTTGGATTGTAAGGAAGGAGAAGAGAAGATGGAAAAATGATGAAGATTTGTTGAGTTGTGTGCAAATTTCAATTGCCCTTCTCAATGATATTGAAGTTTGCATCGTTGGAACGCAATGAAAGTTTCGTAGCCCATTTTTTTTTTGCATATTTAGGCCGCCAAAATAAGTCAAACATTGCTCAGGATGCTTATTCGAGACCTTGGGCTGAATATGTAAAAAAATATTTTAGATGATAATAAAAATGAGGAAATAAAGAAAATGAAGATGGAAAAATAAAGTGAAATCGATTCGTTCCATTTTTTTAAACGATCACGAGGTGGTTTGATTTTTGGACACTGGCGAACGCAACCGCGCTTGACTACGTATTCGGATGAAATGATTGCTCGTGTGGGGGGAATTTGATAGTGGACAGTGGCGGATTCGATCGACCGTTTGTCGGGCCGTTTTTTTTTGTTGTTAGCCCAATGAGATTTTACGCATGAGGGAAATATGATGTATACGGCTGATATGCGGGAAATAAAGTGCAAGGGTACACGGTAGAGTCTATGGAAAATCGACCTTTTTAACGAATTTGTGAAACGAATGATTCGGGCATTTCGGGTCGCCACAAAAATTGGCCATTAGTGTCGATATTTTTTTGCGAATGGGTGAAAAAAGAATTTTGTAATGGCTCGCCTGCTTAGATAAAAATTTCGTCAAATAGAAGGTTGAATGTAAAAAATAAACATTAGATTTCAAAAATAGATTTTTTAAATAGACAGAAGTAAAAAATAGACAACAGATTTAAAAAAAAAAAATTCGAAGTAAAAAATAGACATCAGATTTTTTAAATAGACATTGGAAGTAAAAAATAGACACTAGATAAAAAAATAGACATCATATCTAAAAAATAGCCATTAGATTTAAAAAAATAGACATTAGATATCGAGATGTCCCTTTGGTGACCCCCAACGCGTCAAATTTCAAAGAATTCCAAACGGTTATCACCACTAAACGGAATTGTGTTTATAAAAACGAAATGCCACATTTTCATGGACTTTATATGTTTTATATTTACGCGCAATAAAATAATTTCTCCGAGAAAATATGTCAATTATCTTTTTTCTTTATACAATGACTAAGGGAGCCAATAACTGTACTAAATTGAACGATCCGACACATAGATGCCTCGCACAATTGATATAGCTCATTGGAGACTTAGTTGCGAGCATGAGGCATTCTCGTAACGGGGAGAAAAAAAAATTACCGCGGCAACAGCCGACAACGCAGATGGGTCGCAGGTGAAAGATACTCAGTCGGCCTGTATGCACACGCGAAGTTATACGTTTGAATATGATTTTTTTTTTCACAGCGATGTCTATACGATAGAAAATAACATTATCAACGATGTTGAAGTTTGCATCGTTGCAGTGCAACGAAATTGAATTTCTTTGCTTACATTTTTTAGCTGAATTAGACGACGAAAATTATTGACGTTTTTTCGTATCCGTATCGGAGACCTACGACCCTATTCTACAATACAGATTTTAGATTGTGATAAAAATAAAGAAATAAAAAAAGTTAAAAAGAATCGTACGCATTTGATCGACGCAAGTTTCACGGCCCGTGTAGAAATTTGAGTCGGGAAAAAATCCTGTCCATGATCTGCCTTCCCTAAATGGTGTCAGGACATGGTCAGGCCGCCCAGCATGGATTATGTTCGCCATGTCACGGGTCTTAGGCCAGGTCCCGATCCGCAGTTCCCTTTTTCGGAAACTGATTGGGAACTGATTAGGAACTGGACAGTTCAACGATCAAGTACTGGAAAGGCTTTTGGCAATCTACCCGAGTACAATGGACAGTATCCCGTGCGGAAATTGAATTAGGGCTTTGGTCGGGCTCATATAGAATTTCCCTGACTTTAATAGGGCCCTAATCGGGTAGCCTCACATGGGCCCCTTAGTGGCCGGTCACACTTTGCTACTGAGGGCCATTAAAGGCACAATAATGAGGGCCTTTAAGGATGCTCGATCGACGCCTCATGTAAACCATGGTGTGCCCATAAGTTATCCCTGTCAATGGATATGCTCACGTGTGTGTAAATGTATGTGTTTCTGCGTATATGTGTCCGTTTATATAAGGTCACGATACACTGCCACATTTTTTAAATTTATTTAAATAGGATCTATTTAAATGAGATAGGTTTTTTTCCTCGTTTCACGGCCTTCTACGATCTTATTTGTTTCAAAGATATTTTTTTATTCGTTTCAGCTATTCTTTTTAAATATCAAATATATTCAAATCGAATAAATAAAGGTTCGATTCAAATAAATCTTTATTTGCTTACAATGTACACTGTAAATCTAAGTGTACTATGTGCATAAAATATTTCAAAAATCCAAAATGAAATTAAGCACTTAATTGAGAGTTTACCACAACGATTTTGTATCGTAATACGTTATGCCCTGGCCTTTCGGGATGATTGTATTCGAAAAAAAAATTTCATCTATATCTGTATTGGACCTAGTAGCTACCTACATTTTTTGAAGGATTTGTAAATGTAATATATAATAATTTTCAATGCCCTCACGTTTTTATCCTATTTTTACCTATTATCGAATAATTGAGTGTAGTAATTAAAATACCACAAACGATTTAGGATACATACCGGAAACGGACCAGTATACATACCAAGCTATGTATACTGGTCCGTTTCCTGTAATGCCCAAACCTGGCCCTCTTGTGGCAATCCCTGTCGGGATTGCCATAATAGGACCCGCAAAGGCCCTTATTATGCCAACCCCTGTCGGCATTGCCATATAAGGGCCTTCAAGGGCTTATTTGAGGCATCCCTGATAGGGACAGCCTCAAATAAGCCCTTAAAGGCCCTTATTTTTATGAGGGATGCCCTATCAATTTTCCGCACGGGATTAGGTGGTATACTGATACTTGTTATCACTTCGCACTCGCGAGGTGACCCGTCATTCACTAACGGAGCGAAAAAGGCCGCGAGTGCAAAGAGTTATTTCACAAGTATCGCAAAATCATAAGCGTAAGTGCACGATGTAAGCAGCGCCCTTCTGTACGTGGTACAACTAACAGGACGAACTTTTATCCTCGTACGATGGTACGTTGCTTACGCGAAGCGCTTCGCTTGTAGCCACCTGGCGGATCGTTGGCGAAATACATTCAGGTGTCTACACGGTCAGAACATTGAGGTTTCCGAACATGGCGACAAGGCGTTAAGGGATTATATGCCGTTGGGAGGCCCAAGAAGCTGGATTTTTCAAGAATTTTTCTTGAGAATACCTTTAGATCTATTAACGTAAAAATTTGTACACATATTATGGTAACTTTGAACTGTATTTTAACATTTTTCATTTGTAAAAATAATTATTTTGAAAGCTGCTATAGCTGATCTCCGGGAACACCTCTAAAAAAGGCGTCTTGCAGTGAGCACGATATCTCTGGACCTGATCGTCTAAAATGAAAAAAAAAAAAAAACGAATAATATTTCGTTAATATAATGGATTATCTTGTAATTAATCGAAGAAATAAGCAAAGTAATAATTTTTGACAAAAATGTAGGCCTTAAATTGTGTATAAAATGGAAAATATTTATCGGTGAGGAAAAACCTTCGATTAATTACTAAAAAAATATATTTTAAAAGATAGTGTTAAAATTCGAGACTGATCGGTTCAGCCGTTTCCGAGAAATCTTGCTCACCGGCTTTAAAAACACATTTTTGAGAAAAACGCGTTTAAAGTTTCAAAAGCACTTTCGAACGCTCTGACACGTCATTACAAATGCGCGTGTAACTTCGAGAACTTCGAGACATTTTCCGTGTGTGTACTTAAATATATGTAATAAATATATGAAAATTTTAACTGCACATAACCCCTTAAGAAACCACGAATCACCTGCTTTACTTCTTCGCCTCATCGAATAATTTGGCTATTCGTTATGCTCAAATAATTGGTTATTGTAATCCCGGTATGTATGATAAGAATTCTTATCCTCGTCGATTATCATTGATGGCATTGCCTTCAATGGTGAACAGAATTACAACACGTCTATTAGTTTCATCCTGATCAATTATAAATATCTTTGACGAGGTGAAAAGCAAAGTACCTTTGCACAGTTCTTAAAGCCTCCACTTTTCAGGACATGTCAATGTTCTGGCCGGGTAGACATTACTTCAACATGAACTTGCTCGCAGTGTATCGTAACCAGAAGATTGTAATTTCCGAATATAGAGGGTCGCCGTAAAAAACGGTTTGACGATCTTCCCGGTTTGTTCCATGGTATTCCGTGGGAGGGCCCCGCCAGGTGAATCAGCCAAGGCAAGTCTGTTCAGGGCCCGACACACGGTAATGAATGCCCGGTCACATTTCTTCACGGTTGTACGTCAGGTTTTCCCTAGACTTGTGCAACCATCCCACGATTAATTATCCTTATCAGCGGCTGTAACTTTAACCTAGAAGAGATTTGCCGCTATAACGAATCAATTTTACGTGTTTCGAATCAAAACAAAATGTGACAGGTCCTGCTGAACGCGCGACTGGACCTGCTGTCACATGGCCTTCGGAAGGTTCTTCCTGTGCTTTACCCTGGCTAGTCCATGTCGTTCTCCTTCGTGATAAACAACTCCCAATGCAGACGGAATAGGACATAATCATAGTTGACAGCTGTGAGATAAGGTTGCGATTCGTCTAGAGCAGAAGTGGTTAACGGAAATTCCACTGACGTCAATTTGGAGCTCGGAACTCATATCGCTCGTCCCCAGAAAAGAAAAGAAAAATATAGTACTGCAGTGCTTTTCAAGACTAGTCACGTGACGCGGGTGTATGCACTCAGTATGTTAGTCATTTCACTCGCGTGGACACTATTGGCGTGTCTTATGCTAGGAATAACCGAAAATCTAATCTAACCGTTCGATCATCTGATTTTTTCGGTCAATAAGTAATTAGTAATTACGATGTTGAAGCTTGCATCTTTGAAATGAAATGCCAAATCACTTGAGTTCAATCGTCTACATTTTGCAAAACCACACCTTGTATTATGGAACGGTACATGACGATGCTGGAGTTTGTATCGTTGGGATGCAATACAAATTTGGATTCAATTATTTTCAGACTGATTTAGGTTGAGAAAATGAATGCAACACTTTTACATATTATTATTGGAGATCCACGACCTCGATTGGCAGAATGAAGATTTTCGATAATGACAAAAATAAAGAAAAAAATCGCTGCATTCAAACGATGCAAACTTCAACGTTATGCATTCGAGAAGTATATATGTATGTATAGAAATCGTGATTAATGAATTTTTATGATTCAATTTATATATATGGATATACCTTTTTTTTTCCTCAGTTCCATCGTATACCTTTGCTGGTTTTGACGTATTTCCCTTCCCGATTAAAGCCTTTTCTATCACTCCCAACCTGCACTTCACTAATCTAACCTAACTTTCGTTGCGCCCACAGCCGTCTTAAGCGGTACCCGCTCTGAGTATCAGCCATGCACGACGCTGCTTAACGCGAAGTATCGCTGGAGTCAGCAGTTCCAACACCATCCACCAATGTTGGTTAACCCAAACATATATATATATATATATATATATATATATATATATATATATATAATCACGGACAAATCGTTAAGATACCCCGGTCTATCCTGAGTCTGATTCCGAACGGTCCTCAATTCAGGGCACAAAAAGCACCCAAACGGTTTTTCCCATCTCCACAAGAGAGCCACGACCTTAATGTCTAAAATTATGGATCATGATAAAAACGGAGAAATGACGAAAAAAAATAGAAAAGAACTTTCGTTGTATTCCAACGATGCAAATTTCAACGCCCTGGTTCACATCAGTGCTGATGCAGGCTTTTTTCTTCCTATAAATAGTCTCGTATAAAACGTTGAAGATAATGAAATTATCGCACATTCATTGTCATCCCCCATTTCAAAGTCTCGTTGGTCTTCAAGTTTGCATCGTTGGAATTCAAGCGTTTTTTTTTTAATTTCCTCAAATTCGAAATTTTTTTAACGAGTATGCTGCAGATCTCTAATGAGGATTCTTAAAAAACATTTGCATGATTCAAGTACCCCAAATCCGGTCAAAAAAATGGGCTAAAAAATGAATTGCATTCGAAGACGTGAACTTCGTCACAAACACACCGCTCGTTCTTGACTTTTTTTTACCGCGTTAATGTTATCATCGGACACGCAAGTCTTACTTCAACTTATCGTTACTCCTGGCTCGTACAATAGTTTCACGAAGTAGTGCAATTACGGGTAATTATTAATCAGATTTATGGCATTACTCGGTATAAAGGTGGAACGATCTTTTATTTTTTGGAGCCACTCGAACCACGGTCTGGAAGCGCGTGTGTACTTTTTGTTTCGTTCTTATCAGCGTGTCGGCGTCTGAGTCGTTGGGAAATGAGGATCGGAACGCGCCGAATTCGCGCTGAGAGGCGAGCTAGGGCGCGGCAAGTTCTTTTTCGAGCTCTATTTTATTTCGCTTCTTTATAGAGAGAGCAAGAGAGAGAGAGAGAGAGAGAGAGAAAGGGAAGCTGAGGGAGACAAGAGAAGAACGCGAGGCACACTAAGAACACACACATACACACGCGTGTTACGTTCCACCCACCGCGCCCATGCACCCACACCCGATTCCATTCACTCTCTTATCGGCCAGGCACCGTCGTTGCGACTTTACTCTCTCTCTCTCTCTCTCTCTCTCTCTCTCTCTCTCTCTCTCTCTCCCTCTTTTGCTCTCTTGCTCTTTCGTAGCTTCTCCGTCTCACTTACACTCACCCTCGTATTCCTTTTCTCCCACCCCCTCCTCCTCTCTCTCTTTCTCTATTTCATCCTCTCTCGTTATTCCATAGCTTTATACAGGGTAGCTCGGAAAGTGACGTAAAAAAAGGGAAATCTAGATGCCTCCTATCAAAACCTATCCGAATCACCCGCATGCATGTTCTACGATCTTTCACGAGACTGCAGTTCGCGTCGTTGGAGTGCAATGAAAATTCATAATTCTGAATTCCTTCAATTTCTTTTGGCAGATTTTGCCTACAAAAATCCCACAACCGTTTTATAAGATACGTATTCACCGATCTACGATATAAATGAATGAAAGAAGATTTTTTGTAATAAATAAAATAAGGAAAATAAAATTTAAAAAAGAACTTTCCTTGCGCTCCAACGATGCGAACTTTAGCACCATGATCTTAGTTTTCGAGAGAAAGGCTTTTTTTTTTTAGAAAATTCTCTTTCGTGAATGACCAACATGAACACTAAAGTTTTAGATTGTGATCAAAAGTTTGAAATACGTTTGAGGATCAACCTCTAAAGTTCAGATGATGAAAAAAAATACTTATTCTACTCTAAGTGACTTCCAATTGCGTTTAAAAATTTCTAAAAGGAAAGTCCATTCGCAAAGGCGAAAAAAGTCTGTGCCTTGGAAAACGTGAAAAAAAATTGGAAAACGTGAAAAAAATGTTTTTTTTTTTCTCGAAAACTGAAAAAGATTGTGAACATGCATGGTGGTGATTCTGATAGGTAGTGATACGAGGCGGTTTACCTTTTTGAGGTCACTTTTCGGACCACCCTGTGTGCGTATCTAATCAAAGTCCATAAGGCTCTCGGTCCACGTTTCGGAAGTCCTGTCTCTCTCTCTCTCTCTCTCTCTCTCTCTCTCTCTCTCTCTCTCTCTCTCTCTCTCTCTCTCTCTCTCTCTTCTCTCTCTCTCTCTCTTTCTCTCTCTCTCTCTCCCCCCCTCTCCCACTCCCTCTCCCTCCCCCCTCTCTCTCCCTCTCTTCCTCTCTCCCCCTCCTCCCCCCTTCTGGAGAAGACTGCGGTACTTTTCCTTTTTTTCCCTCTAACTCATCTCATGGTCGATAAAGTGTACGGCAAAAACGTGCGTAACGCATATCTATCGCGCATCAAAATTTCGATTTTCCATTTAATCTTCATGGCGGACCGCTTTACCTCGCCAAGTCTGCGAAAAAGGAGAATTTCTACAATGGAGGCTGAAATTTGCGTACTTGGAAAACAAAGCAAAAAAATTGTAAAGACATATGCGAACATGCGGGGGAACAAACGGATAGAACTTCCGCTGCGACCTAAAAAAGTATTCCATACTTCGAAGGAACCGCCGGTTTAAAATTAATCCAGGGTGAATTATGCTTTGATGTAGGTAATTGTATGTATATAGGGTCTATTTATAGCCTATTTATAAACGTGTATACGGGCAATGTGCGTGTGTGCCCGCACGAACACATGCACGTGCGCGTGGGCGTACGAGCTTGGCCAACAGCGCCACCGGCGTAACGAGGAATACGCTCGCTTCCGGTCTCTCTCGTCTTTCTTCTTCTTCTTCTCTTTCAACCTCCTCCACCTCGTTTTTCTTACCTCTTCCGCTCGACGCCCAACGTCTTTTACACAGTTCACGATTGTTACCGCGGGTCATCCATTTGCATGATACAGTTCGTGCCGACGAAATAAAAGAAAACGTTCTTCTTTTTTTTTTTCAGTGTTGCAAAAAGCAACGGAGGGCTCGATGCACGCGTATCTTTTGTTTTGTTTTTGTATTGCGCGTCGTGTGACACACGCGTGTGCTGTCTGGCGACAACGATGAAAGGAACCGTTTTCATCGCTTCCTGTTCGATTTTGACGGGACAATTGCCGCTCGAAACTATTATTGCGTCATTTGCAGATAATAGGAGGAAAAAAAAGCGTATTTAATAAGATAGTATCGCATCATTCGCGCACACGCGCAGTTGCGAGCTCCGATAAATTACTGTGCTCGACGTATCAAATGTGTAACGTCTCGCTTATCAAAGGATTCAACGCGGTATACGTTCGTATGTAATACGCTCTCCGAGGCGGAATATAGAGTGTTGAAGTTTGCATCGTTGGGATGCAACGAAATTTCCCCTTTGTTGTTTATATTTCTTTATTATTATTGTCATCTGAAATAGGCATATTGAAGTTACACATCTCTAGTATAAGGATCCTCGAAAATGTCCCAGTGATTTTGTGGTCTAAATGTGCCATAAAACTTGGACATTATGAAAAAAATGTCGTTGCTTGGATCCCCTAGCTTGATGGTGTTGAATTTGTTGGACATGTTGATGTTGTTGGAATGCAATGTAAATCCTTTTTTATTTTTTAGTTTCTTTATTTTGATTACTATCTAAGCTTTTCTTTTGCATTCTAGGTTATTTTAGATGCATCCTTAATGGGGATCTTCGGAAAGAATGCAATGAGATTTTTAGCCTAAATGTGTGGAAAAAAGAATGGACAACAGAAAAAAAATCAATAATTTCGTTGCATTCCAACAATGTAAACTTCAATACCATCATACTTGTCCCTACTTCCCAATGGGGATCTGATAAAATGATACGCTCGTACATTGCATACTAATTGGGACTCGCCATTGGAATCCAATTTACGAATCCAATTCGAATCCTAAAGAATCGCCACATTATCGAACAGAATTCGACACGTTTCTAGATGGATCCCATCGCATTCTGTATGTTGCATTTTTTTTTAACGAAATGTATGATGTTGAAGTTTGCATCGTTGGGACGCAACGAAAGACTTTTCGTCTATTGCTCACGTTTTTTCCCGCCGATTTCGGATGCGAAAATCATTTACACACTTTATTATTATTCCCCTGAGAGATCCGCAATCTTAATCTATGAAAAAAGTTATGGATTGTAACAAAAAAGAAGAAATTTGAAAAATTAAAAAGAACTCTCGTTGCAGATTACGCTGAAGTTTGCATCATTGGAACGTAACGATTTCTTTTGTTAACTTTTCATTTCATTATTTTTATGCTCGTTCAAAATGTTCTTTTTTTCCAAATTGAGGTCGTACTTTTTAATAAGAATACGTAAAAACGTTTGAGTGCTTTTCACAGCAAAAAAAAAAACGAGCGAATAAAAAGAATAATTTTCGTTGCGTTCCAACAATGCAAACTTCAAAATCATCGTTGCCGTCCAACGATGCAAACTTCAACGCATTTAAAATATACAGATGTGCGAAGTAAGTGGATCTTAAAAAAGGATAAATCTTATCTTAAACATCGCAGCTTGCACCGCTGAAATGCAACGATGTTTTTTCCTTTCTTCATCTTTATCATTATTAGAAGTCTTTACGCAAATGAAGGTTGCAAATCTCTAATGAGAATATGTAAAAACGTTTGAAATAATGTTCACAACCTAGATCGGCAAAAGAAAATTGAGCGTTTAAAAAGAATTGATTTTCGTTGCATTCCAACGATGCAAACTTCAGCCCCATCGTTTCTTTTATAAAATCAGGGAATATCCATTTTATAAAAACCAACTATATTATATAGCGTTGAAGAATAAACGTATGTTTGTAAGATTGGTGGTTGCGATTATCATATGTGCATAAATCATGCAACTGCTAAAATATCAATACGCAGTAACTAAGGCTATAAAATATTATTGTCTTCACAGGCAAATATAAAATATAGTGAAAATATGGTTGAGAACACCATACATTTTGCTCAGTGTACATCTGGTTGGATGTGGTAGAATCTGCAGACTCCCCAACAAATGTCTACAAAAAATTTCGTCAATAAAATTGTTGTCTATTTTTCGCGCTACAAACGGCTCCATCAATTCGATCGCTGTATGCAAATCACTCGAAACGCATTTATTTATCCGATACCCCTCGACAGTGCCTCGTTATTTTTTGTTTCGCGTGAAACTATGTTTTACGCGTTTGTCGATTTCATTGAAAAATCGTCTCGAAAGCTGCGTAAAGCTAGTGTAAAATTTAACAATATCGAGCGTCACAACTCATCATGGCGGGCAAACTTTGTACGGAGCTCTTTGCCATAAAAAATGTTTTATCGCCTCGTAAATTGGTGGATCTCTTTTTTCACTTTTTTTTTTCGTTTCTCCAATTTCTCGCGGTGATACATCGGGTCCCTCGGACTCGGGAAGTGCACACATACGCGGAGTGCAATTAGAGGAAAATTTCAAGTACAAACGTGGAAAAGTGAAAAGAGCAATATCGCGTACCTAGGCGATATATTTTTTTTTGTTCAATTCTTTTTTTTTTTGCATACACGCTTTTGCGAGTAATAGTAACGCTGTGTTTACACGCGAACGACGCGTTAGCAACGGCCGGATCCCGGGAGTACTTTATCGCACGATATCGCACTCTGTACTCCGCTGGTGCTGCGGTAAATTTTCAGAAAAATGTGCGCGCGTGTGTGCGAGTGTATATGTGTATATCGAGGAGCGAGAGACAGGCGGGGAGATAGAATTGGAGCACGCTCTTGCACCTCTCGTGCAAACGGCGACTGTATACCTCGATTCGTGTATATAACTTACAAAGGATTGGTGAATGCTAATTGCTTTTTTTTTTAACGACGACCTCGTTCGCAGGATTTAGTGTTCCCTGGGCACATGGCGAACGATAGCAGAGGCGAGAACAAAAAAGACAAATAATGGACGAGAAAGGGCCACCACGCGGCGACGTGGATACTCTCGATAGAAGGCATTTTTTGGTCGAGGAAAAAATTGTCGTATAGGGTTAGGAAACGTATGTTGCGTGGTCGTATAATGATCTTCAATGGCGTTGAAGTTTGATGGTGTTGAAGCGTGCAACGTTGGAACGCAACGAAAGTTTGTGGGCCGAACTTTTTCTTTGCAAATTTGGGCCCCGAAAATGACCTAAACGCTTTTTGGGATGCTTATTAGGAATCGACTGATCAAATTTGCAGAACGGGATGTGGGATGATGAAGGAAATGAAGATATGAAACGTGATCAAGAATTTCTGTTGCATTCCAAATGAAAATTTTCTATTTCTTATTACATTGTATTCGAAATGATGAAAAAATCACGATGTCGAAGTTGACATCGTTGGAATACAATGGAAATTTTTATTTCCAAGTCCCTTTAATCTCTTTAATTTCTTTCGGCAGATTCTGACGACAAAAACTCTTTAGTCATTTTTCAAGACGCTTATTTAGCAATCTGTAATATAAATTTAGGGAAAAAGTTTTGTAGAATTATAAAAATGAGAAAATGAAAACATAAAAAAGAGCCCTCGTTGCGTCCCAACGATGCAAACTTTCACATGATGATCTTCGGACGTAAAGTAAAACATGTTGAATTCTACATGTTTTAAAGCTTTCGCCAGATCCGAGAGACGGGTCGATTTTTTTGAGCACTTTTTTTAGCACCGTTTTTTTGCGCGTGAATGGATGCAGTCGAATTAATCCAACCAAACCCAAACGAAGGCACCAATCGGTAGACCTGTGAACGAAGACTAAAAGTTTAAATACTATGATTGGTTCTCTAATGTTAATGAACTAAGATTGTATTATCTTAGGCCAAAAACTGCTATTGGGAGTTCGAAGTTGATTTTTAAAACGTTTGGGAACTTTGGTGCAAATTTACAATCGCTTACGCGGAGTGAACACAAGGAGGGGTGAACATTCTTTAAAACACTGAATAGCGGCACACTGACGGTTTGAATGAAGCCATTTTTTCAAAAAAATATTTAGGTTTTTGGCTAGATTTCGCATAAACAATGAAAAACAATGAAATACAAACATTTTCAATTAATACTATAAACGAATACTACATTGTCAATAATAAATAAAATCAACATCCTGTGAAGTTAACTCTATAAAACTGATTATTTATTTATATTCATCAAAGTTTATTATTTATTTTAATATATTTAAAAAAAATTCACATGAACGAATAATAGTCGCAATAATTAAAAAAAAATTAACATCCTTTGAAGTTGATTCTTCAAAAATTATCATACATTTATTCTTTATTTATACTGTGAACGTTAATTTATTATTGACATTAAAATAAATATAATTGACATTAAAAAATAGTCAAAATTTATTGGTTATTTATATGAAAATAAATACGTAAAAATCTGCAAGAGTTTACGTTGGAACTAAGGAAACAAAAAAATTAAAATAAATATATATCTTAAAATAAATAATAAATTTGAAAATAGTAAAAACTAATGATTTATTTATACTCATAACCACTTCAGTTTTCAATCTAAAACGGCGGTATTATCCTTTAAGGTATTCAGGCAAGGTATCGACTGATTTATTTTTACAATTCTAAGTCACATTTCGTTTCCCGAACTTGAAATTATTTTCTCCGCATAATCGTTCGCGGAAAATTGATTTTCATAATTGAATTCCTCGTATTAAAATAAGATCGAGTGCAGGGTTGATTATCATCCGACAATTTCCGAACTCCCTCGTACGATTGCTAAAAAATTATCGCCCCTTCGGAATTCCGTATACGAGAGTTGCAAAATCTTGCGACACTCGGTCTTTTTTTTTCATATTCTCTCTGATACTCCCCTCCACAAAGCCACTATACGGCTTTATCGTGAATCATCTCTGTTGACTCCGCACGCGGACGGCATGTATACGGCCCGGGAGATGATTTTGCTCAGATGGTATACCGGCGCTATCGCGTTAGTGCAAAAAAAAAAAAAACGAAAAAAGCACGCACGCGACAAATAATCGCACGATGATACTTCGCATCACTTTTTTCCCGTCTTTACCTGGACAGACGTTCGAAAGGTGCGGTTGACGGATTTTTGGCAGACTTATATTCTTTCGCGAGGGAAAATTATCGCCAGCTATGTTGATGCAAAAATTTGTATACCCCGCGACTCATCGCGCGGGACTTGCGCGAAAGAGCCGTCTCGAACGCCATAGCCAAGTGATCTGACTCACTCACGCGCCTTTTTAAAATGATTATTCTTTTTTTTCGAATATTTTCCTTTTTTTTTCTTATTGCGCGCAGTCAAGGCGGTCGAGGTTTTTATGCTATAGAAATTTGCATCGTTGGGATGCAACAATTTTTTTTTCTTCGTATTACCCTATTTCTTTTTGGCACATTAATGCTACAAACTTCACTGAAACGTTTTTTAAGATCCTTATTAGGGTTCCATTACTTATGCTCGGAAAAAAGGGTTTAGATGGTAAAACTGAAGAAATGAAACAATTATAAAAAATATTCGTTGCATTCCTACAATGCATACTTCAACACCATGGGGCTTTTATTTCGTCTGGAGTCGTACGATGCGTTTAGGAAATTTCTTTCGGTGATGCTGACTTTTGCATTGTTGGAGTGCAATGAATCTTTTTTTTTTCTATTAATTGATCCATTTTTTCGACGGATTTAGACTAAAAAAATGCTGTGGAAATTTGCATCGTTGGAATGCAACGGACGATTTTTTATTTATCCTCATTTTTACCATCATCTGAAATCTTTTGCATATTTAGGGTGAAGATACTTAATAAGTATCGTGAAAAAACATTTGAGTGATTTCGGCGGGCTAAAAATGTCAAAAAAGTTGGGCTACGAAACTTTTGTTGTGCCCCAACGATGCAAACTTCAATATCATATGAAAAACCATCCAAAATTTTTTGTTTTTTTTTCCATGAAGGTCTACAACGTAACTAATGTTAAAGTTTGCATCTCAAACTCCAACGAAATACTTGTCTACTGAATTTCCCGAATATTTTTTGACAGACGTAAGTTATAAAAATTCCGCGTTCTTTTTTTAGGCTCGTTATTTAGCGATCTACAACCCAAATCTGCAAATCTGATTTTCGATGCTCATCGAATAAGGAAATAAAAAAAACCTTTGCATTTCAACGATGCAAGCTTCAAGTCCATACGACGTGAATGTGCAGAGTAAAAATTGAAAAATAATGAAAATAAAGAAAGAATTCAAATTGAAAAGAATTTTCGATGCATTTTAACGATGCAAACTTCAACATCACGTTTCCTTCTTTCTTATCCCGTATATCGAGAATGCATGAAATATTGTACATTATAGAATTTCGTCGGAGAAGCAGATTCATTCGAACCATTTGCGAATTTGAACGACAACGAATACGCGATTGATTGATTAAATCATCAATTGAGGTGAAATAAATTAAAAAAATGTCGAAAAGAATTTTCGTTGCATTCCAACGATGCAAACTACAACATCGTTTCTTTTGCCTGTTGTTATACATCTTCCGGTTTTTTTCTTTTGCTATTTCTATCTCCTCTCTCTCTCTCTCTCTCCCTCTCTCTCTCTCCCCCTCCATCTCTCTTTCGTGCTAAACGCCTGAATCCTTCCAAGCGCCTCCTGTATTTTTAAACCCGTTCTCTGGCAAAATGCACATGCTTTTGCTTGATGCTGCTCGCCTCTCGCATACGTATGGCTCGCTCTCTCGACGGCGCCGCGCTTTCATCGCGCGTTTCTCAGATGTGAGCCCCGATGGCCTCGTCCAGCCGGGAGATACACTCGGCCTTTTCGCGATCTTCGAATTCTCGCTTCCTCGGGAATGCTCGCAACATCCGTCACGGGAACACGTCGAGTAGAAACGGCGAACAAAATGCGTGGAAAACATATCTTATCTTTTGATAGAATTACACTTTTTTTTCCTTCCTATGATCGCTAAGATGATGTTTGCATCGTTGGAATGCAACGAAAAATAATTCTTTTTGACTAATGAAATTTTTTTTGCTGATTTAGCCTATGAAAATCTCTTAAACGTTTCTACGTCTTCTTATTAGAAATTTACGACCTCAATTTGCAAAAAAGGCTTTGGATAATAATAAAAATGAATAAATAAAAAATAACGATAGGTAATCCTTTACGTGAGTGACTTTTCCGAAAAATTAACCTCATATTTCTTTTGTTGCTATTTTTCATTTATTGGGTTATAAATGGTGATATTCAGTCAGCTGAAATTCACCCCTCCCCCCCATACAATGTTATGAGGTTTTGAAGTTCGCGAAAACACGTGATAAAATAGGGCATTTTTGGGCATTTCGACGCCTATATTGGATTTGTTTGGGTTGAAGTATGGGTAAATGTTAGGGGGTTTTGAAGTTCACGGAAATGAGGTTGAAGTTTGCACCGTTGGAATGCAGTGAAGATGAATCTTTCTAAATTCCTTTAATTTTTTTGGTTGAGTTTGCCTACAAAAATCCCCCAACCATTTGATAAGATATTTATTTATCTACAGTATAAATTTATAGAAAAACCTTTTTTTTTCGTAATGCCCAATTTTTTTGGCTCTAGTCTACGAAAATTGTCGAAACGTTTTTGAGGATCCTTATATTAGAAATGGGCAACCTAAATTTGCAAAAAAGATTCCAGATATTAATAAAAATAATAAAACAAAATGAAACAGGAGAATTTCCGTTGCACTCCAATGATGCAAACTTCAGCATCATGATTTTCGTGGCTCAAATATGCCAAAGGAATTTTAAGCAATTGAAAGATAATCTTGCGAATTGATGTTGATAAATCGAAGTTCGAAAATTTGAGTGAAAAAAATCATTCAAGCATTTATGTATCGTTAAACTGCAGGACTTTTCGTTTCGGTGCTTTTCCTCTCACTTATCACGCAGTTTCCTTTATCCGCTTGCTTATTCCGTTTACCTATACATCTTCCCGTCGAGACGATCTCTCGGTGTGTAAGCGAATGAATAATTCTCGTTTCCTCAATAATTTCCGTTCCTGCCTCGTCAATGGGTACCTTAATGTATATAAAGCGGTTGGTCGGAAGGTGGTATATTCGAATATATATACATATATAAAGCAATTGAGACCAATGTCCTTATCGCCGTTTATTTTGATATGTCAATACCATTACATGGCAAACTTTTATAATTTATCGTCGACAAAACATTTGAACATCCGATTGCAATAATTGTTTCTATTGATTCCACGGTATTTTGTCCTTATCGCTGATGTGAATCCGTCGCTGCAGGTATTGCATTTTTCAAAAACTTCTCAACTTTGCATATGAAGAATATTCTTTGGCATTCTGCACCCTCATAAACCGAATTGAGATTAATTTTAACGAATACAAATTTACTTCTTCGAATCAAATTTTGTTGATACATTTTTATTATAAATAAATTTATTTCGTCATACATTTTTTCAAGAAACTCAATTTTTTTCTAATACATTTATTTCTTCGAAACGTGACGTAAAATTCGAAACCCTCGTTTCGAATTTCATCTTACGTTCTTTACTCGTAGAGCGGATAAACACGGCCTTTGATTTTGAAAACTATGGTCAGAAATCTTTGAAGTAGCACAGCTGGTTTTCTTCAATAATTTTATTACACTGCCCAATCGACGAACTCAGACGTACTAAAAATTCGTTCTTCCTCCCGTTCCGAACGACCAACTTTGCCATCGGAGCAATATCACGAGAAGCTAACGTGACATGGCGTTGAAGTTTGCATCGTTGGGTTACGACGATTTTTTTTCTTCGTTTTTCTTATTTTTAGTTTTATTAGTATCCAAAGCCTTTTTTTTTGCAAATTGAGGTCGTAAATCTTCAATAAGAATACGTAAAAACGTTTTAGTAAATCTCGCAGTCAGAATAGGCCAAAATTAATTTGACCAATTGAAAGAAAATCAATTTTCGTTGCGTTCCAACGATGCAACATTCAACGTCATTCAAAATTTTTATGCAAATTGCCAAAACGCCCAAATTTAGTGAGCAAATTTAAACTCACTTCCGCTCATCACACTCTATTTCCTCATTTTCGGAATTCCCGTTAAAAAAAAAATTTTTTACCACGCGGGTTGTTTTAATTTCTCGGTGACGTTTTTTCAAGTTTTTTTTTTCATTGGAGACCTAAAACGTAATTGATGTTAAAGTTCGCATCGTTGGACTACGACGAAATATTTTAATACTGAATTTTCCGAATATTCGTTGACAGAGACGTAAGCTGTCAAAATTCCGCGATCTTTTTTTAAGCTCCTTATTTAGCGATCTACAACCCACATCTACAATACATAATTTTGGATACTGATAAAATAAGGAAGTATAAAAAAAATCTTTGCATGCCAACGATGCAAGCTTTAAGCCCATAGAACGTAAATGTGCAGAGTGAAAGTTGAAAAATAATGAAAATAAAGAAAAACAAGTTAAAAGGAATTTTCGATGCATTCCAATAATCCAAGCTTCCACATCACGTTTCCTTCTTTCTTATTCCGCAACTCGAAAATGCATTTCTAATTTCCCAGTGACATTTTTTTAGTACCTTTTTCATCGAAGATCTGCAGCGTAATTGATGCTAAAGTTTGCATCGTTGGACTGCAACGAAATATTTTTCTACTGAATTCTCCGATCATTCTTTGACAGACGTAAGCTATAAATATTCCGCGATCTTTTTTTAGGCTCCTCATTTAGCAATCTACGACCCAAGTCCACAATATATGATTTTCCATACTAATGAAAATGAGGAAGTAAAAATAAATCTTTGCATCAAGCCCACATAACAGAACGTAAATATGCAGAGTAAAAAATGAAAAATAATAAAAATAAAGAAATAAGACAAATTGAAAAAAAACTTCGATGCATTCCAACGATGCAAACTTCGCATCACGTTTCCTTCTTTCTTATCCCGCATCTCGAAAAATATATTTGTAATTTCCCAGTGACATTTTTTTAGTACCTTTTTTATCGAAGATCTGCAACGTAATTGATGTTAAAGTGTGCATCGTTGGACTGCAACGAAATATTTTTCTACTGAATTTTCCAATCATTCTTTGACAGACGTAAGCTATAAAAATTCCGCCATCTTTTTTTAGGCTCCTCATTTAGCAATCTACGACCCAAGTCCGCAATATATAATTTTCCATACTAATGAAAATGAGGAAGTAAAAATAAATCTTTGCATCAAGCCCACATAACAGAACGTAAATATGCAGAGTAAAAAATGAAAAATAATAAAAATAAAGAAATAAGACAAATTGAAAAAAAATTCGATGCATTCCAACGATACAAACTTCGCATCACGTTTCCTTCTTTCTTATCCCGCATCTCGAAAAATATATTTGTAATTTCCCAGTGACATTTTTTTACCCTGGTAAGCTGTGTGCGTTAGGATCTCTGTGCGAAAAAAAATCGTCGTTGAGTGAGGGGCGGCGACGTTAAAGATGGCGCGCCGCAGGGCACCGCAAAGTCAGAGGGAGATTCTCTATACACTTATATATATATATATATATATATATATATATATATATATATATATATATATATATATATATATATAAGAGGATAGATGTTTGTGTACCAGAGTTACGAAAAAGTCGAAGGATTTGCGCGTGGTCGAGGCGCGCGGGTCTGTTTTTTTCTTTTTCTTTATTTTTCCCTACGAGTCTCTGTCGCAGGCGCCGAGCCAGGCGCGTCGGCGCCGCCCACGGAACGGTACAATTTTCATTCATGATTTTCCACGATTCGATCTTAGCGCCACGCCCTGGCGTTTTTCGGGAGCGGTGACGCCGGAAAACACGAGTCGTGTAGTTTCGATATTTGGCCGTTGGGCGCTCGCGGTTGGAACGTACGTAGAAGTTCGCGCAGTACTCTGTGAACTCTGTCAGATTCGTGGCGCGGCTACGATGCCTCGTATCTTTCACGAGCCGGTGAACTTGTCTTTATTTTCCATGAATAAAAAATCCCTCCGACCCCTCTGACCATCGCCATAAAAACCAAAGAAGAAAGAAAATCAAACGACTCCCGTTGAAATATGGCATGAGAAAAACGACGAGTTTTTTTATTTTATTTGTCTGCCGTGTGTCGCGATAAACGAGGGGTAGGAAAGAGATATCGCCCTCTGTTTCACCGCGTTCACGAGGAGAACTTCGTTTCCTCGTGTTGGGTTTATGCGACGTTGATGCTCTCGCGTCGTTGGAATTGATTGAAAATTCAGTTCGAAGAAGTATATCAGTGAAAAAATTGAATTTGTTGAGAAAATTTATGTAGAAGAAACTTACTTTGTTAAGAAAATTTAGTTAAACAAAATTGAATGTATTAAGGAAATTTATTTAGAAGAAGATTAAATTCATTAAGAAAGTTTATTTCGAAGGGATAAATTTTGAAAACAAAATTGAACTTAGGAACATTAATTCCGAAGGCATACATTTATTTAGGAAAAAAGTTTATTTTCAAGAAAAATTTATTTCAACGAAATGAATTTATGCAGACAAAATAATAATTTATTACGGAAATTGATTTCAAAGATATAAATTTATGGAAAATAAATTTAACTTAAATTCATTTCGACGAAACAAAATTAAATATATATATATATTAAGAAAATTTATTGCGACGAAGTGATTTTTTTAGATAACAATTACATTTACAAAAAAATTTATTTCGAAGATATACATTTATTTAGAAAAAAGTAAAATACATTTCGAAGAAATAAATTTGTATTCTTCAAAACTAACGTTAATTCGGTTTGTCAGGGCGCTCGTTAGAGTTCGACAAATTGCAAAATGCCAAAAGCGATTTTTAATATCGAAAGTTGAGAAATGTTTCGAAAATTTTTATCGTCGTTGCGTTCCAAAGGGGCCGGCTCCAACATCGGAGATTTACGCTCGACGATTTGTGACGACGCACGAAATATTTCGGCGCTGATTCGTCGCGAAATTCCTCCAGGTAGTTTCTTACCGGCTTCGCGTCTTTGGGGCGAGACATATTGATTTCCGGCTTTCCACACTCGACAGCTCGTCCGGAAACTGTTTTTTTCCCCGTATTTCGTTATTCTTGCCATTGTTTCTTCCGTTTAAAAAAATCAATATCGTGCCTCCCCTTTTTTTCGTTGCGAATTAAAAAAAGATGTTGTCTCCCTTGCGGAGCTCAAGTATCCGGGGGGTTTCGTGAATTTTTGGGGAAAAAGCGTGCGGCGGCAAGTTTGGCGAGGTTGCGTTTCACGCTCTCGCGACGAGATACTTGCGAGAGCGCAGCAGCAGCGGCTCGCACATCCGCGCTTGTATTTCTCGGAAACACGTGGAGGGCCGACGCCTCGCGCCCGCGGCCTATAAAACTAGCTCCCGCAGGGCTTCTGGGTGTGAGAGACGATGCCATTTCCCCCTGGCGCCGTGCCGGTCCCTCTGAATCGACTGATCTGCGGAACAAAAGACACACGACGTCGCCGTCCCATTTTTTCCCACTTCCTTCTTTCGCGAAATAATACGTCGGAAGAACGACGCTGAAGTTCGCGTCGTTGGAATTCAATGGCAACGGGTTTTTAAATTTTATTCTGTTTCCGTTTCATAGGGTGACTTAGTCGTGAAAAAACGAGCATTTTCAATATTTCTTTTTTCATCGTAATTAAGTTTGTTTTACAAAAGTGATTACACAGACTTTTTATGTTATATTTCACCTTGACTTGTACACATTTTCAAAGAAAAATATTGATTATTTATAAAAATATCGCCATCTATGTCGGACCCACTTCGGCATGTAGTGCTTTGCGGTGACCATCATAAAATTTTACTGGATCATCTGAAACAAAAAATCACTAGTTTAATAATAAATCTAGTCCTTAATCGAAGCTTTTTTTTTAAATTAATAAACTTAATAAAAATTAATAAAATTTTCGACCAAAAAATCGCTCGCTTATTGTTGAATGAAAATAGAAATTTTCAACAAAAATGAAAATCAGTCGATTAAGGATTAGTTTTTAGTGCCATCAATAAGCACACCAAATTTCATCAAAATCCATCAAGTGATTTTTTAATTATAGTGATCACCGACTTGAAAACCGTTTCGAGAAAAACGCGCTTAAATTTTTCGATTTGTATACGGTGTTATATGTTCGTAAAATTTTGAGCTCGATGGATGAAGCTAAACTTTTTTTTATGTATTTTGATTCGGTGAATCAGAATATCAGAATTTTTTGCCAAAAAGTCGAGCATTCAATTGTTTATAGCCAACTGTTAAAACAATTTTTCAAATAATTAAACTTTTTCGGGATAAATGTTTTTTTAAAAACATTTTGGGCAATTTTAAAACAAAAGTATTCTTTATAAAATTGTGCTAAAGTTCATAGTTTTTGAGTGATACATTTTTGAAAATTTCTGGAAGAGTTTTCCAATGTTATACTTGATTTATGTATAGAAATACTAATTAAAAAATTATTTACATCGAATCATCAACTCCTGGCCCATACACTAGGGCTTCTGCTGATGTGGAAGCTTCCAAAATATCAATTTGATGTTGTCTTCGAAGCATTCTGCCTTCCCGGGTATTATCGTTTGCGCGTTTGTCAGTCACGTCTATACGAGGCTATATCCCACTAATTGTGGGATATCCCGGAAACTATTCATCGGATTGACTTGAAATTTTCAGGGAATATTTTAGAAACATCATACTTCAAGAAAATGTTTTAAAAAATCGTTTGTTTGAAAATTCTGACTGCATCTCACCTCTTAATGGTGCTGACGTTTGCGTTGCTGAAAATCGGCGGAAATATGATCTCGAAGTACGACTTTGAAGTTCGCATCGTTGGGAAGCAACGATGTTTATCTTAAATTTTTCATTTCTTCGTTTTTACCATTACCGAAAGTCTACTTTTTACAAATTGAGATCTTGAACCTCTTACGAGAATATGTAAAAGCGTTTGAATTATTTTCAGAGCTTAAATCGGCTAAAATTTGTTTTTTTTTTAAATAAATTAAAAAGATCGTATGTTTGTTGGAACGCAACGACGAATGAATTATTTTCGATTAATAACATTTTTTGGCCGATTCAGGCTATGAAAAACATTGGAATACACAATTTGCAAGAAAAAAGATTTTTGATAATGATAATAACAATAAAGAAATAAAAGATGGAGAGAAAAAATCGTTGCATTCCAATGCAAACTTCAGCATTATGCGGACATTACGTTTTCGTCATTGCTGTACTTTTTTTTTTGGCAAACGTACGCCACAAAATTGAGACAACAGTTTTTTTGTCATTATTTTGAAATTCTGGAACTTCAGTCTACAAAAAAAAATTCGGATAATTCGGATGAAAATGAAGGAACACAACCTTTCGTTGCATTTCAACGATTAAGTTCGTAGCTATTTTTGTCGGAATCGCCCGAATTTTTCTTTGGCTGATCTAGGTTATGAAAATCTTAAACGTTTTTTGCGGATCGTTTTTGGAGATCGACAACCTGAATCAGCAAAAAACATTCTTAGATATAATGGAACTACTGACAAACTTTCGTTGCATTCCTGCGATCTAAATTTGAAAACCACACTCAGAATAAGACTTGCCAATTGTTTAGCTCGAATCTTTGGGGCTCAGTGGCACGTAATCGGTGAATGTTAAAATATACTTTTTATTTAGCCGTTAGAACGTCGAAGTTCAACTCTGAAGTTTACGTAACATCCACTTCATGATCGCGGGAAAAAAAACAATTATTAAAATCTACACAATGTAACACAGTTTCTCACGAAAAATTGTTTATTACGCGGGCATTTTATTTTCAATCGCTGCAGTCAACAACTGCAACTGCAACAAAAATAAAAAAATACTCATTACAGTTAAATTAACAATATGTCGCGAGAAACTGTGCTAAATTATATATATTTGGATTTTTTCTCTCGTAAACGATGTAGTGGAATATATTTAAACTTCGAAATTAATTTTTTATCGTGCCTACGACGAAAACGACGTTGTAGTTTGCATCGTTGGAAGGCAACGTTTTTTCTTCTCAATTTTTCATTTCTTTATTTTTCTTACCATTCAAAGCCTTTTTTTTGTAAATTGAGGTAGTAAATCTCCAATACGAGTACGTAAAAACGTTTGAGTGATTTTCACAGCCAAAATCGGCCAAATAAAATGTCAACGTCAGCGACGAAAAAAATCAAATTTGCAATCTTTAACATTAATCGATTAAAGCGTCCTTGACGACCCGTTAAGGCGTTACCCCCACTTGTAGCGCAAAAAAGGCCTTTTTCATGAATTTTTTTAAAGAAAACTACAAAACTTTTTTAATCGATCAATATACCATCTTAAAGAACACATCTTTCAGCAATTTTTTTATTGAAAAATATTACATTGTTTAGTGGCAAATGGCCGTCAATGAAATAATGTTTTTATATACACGGTTTGCGGTGACCAACATTGCGGCGAAGTGGATCATCTGAAAAAAAATGCGGATGGATTTAGTCAAATATAAGTATAAACTAGTCTTTAATCGAAGGATTTTAAAAAATATTCATTTTTCACAAAATGGCGGACAGTCAAAGTTAATGGTTCGATTTTAACGAAAAAAACGGCCGTTTTTTGGCTATAAAACGGCCATTTTTTTCGAAAAAAAAAATCGAACGATTAAAGTCTACATTGTTATGTATTAAATAAGCCTGCAAAATTTCAAGAAGATCGGTTCATTAGTGTTCGAGTAATCTTGGTCACCGACTTCAGAAATGCCATTTTGAGAAAAACGCGTTTAAAGTTTCAATTTCAGGTCGTTTACACAACGGATTCTTCTCTTTCAACGCTCATATCTCAGTCAATTTTGTCCGGATCGACTTGAAATTTTCAGGACATATTCTCAGATACTTATACTTCAAAAAAATGCAATAAAAAAATCGATTTTATCAAAATCGCAAGTGGAGGTAACCCCTTAATCAGGGTAATAAAAAAATCATTTTTAGAGGATCAAGTGAGGTGATTGACAAATGGTTTGGACATTCATTTGTATGTACATTGACAAAGTTGTGTACCAAATTTCTTGAACATTTTTAATAATTAAAGAAATTGTATACAATCTCGTGAAGGACTTTTAAACGTGAGGGGCTGCTCAACGGGCTACTTGATTTTGGCTACCCGGTTGATACGAAAAAAAAGTTTGTTTTCTCTTAAAATGGATAATATTGGCTAAGACTTGAGGGAGCTTTTTTTAGTTATCGTGTTTTGATCATCAATAATAGTTTAAAAAAAATGTTTTTCGCCATTTTTCGCGGGAAACTGACATCATTATTGTCAATAACTAATAAAAAAGAAATGTTACGGAGAAAAACGCCGGTGGAGACTAAACCACTATATTACATGATGTTGAAGTTTGCATCGTTGGAATGCAACGAAATATTTTTTTCTGGTGTTCCAAACTTTCTTTCGACAGATTGGAGTTATAAAAATCACGCGATCATTTTTTAGGGTTCTTAGCGATCTACAACTCAAGTCTACAAAATATGATTTTGGATAATAAAGAAGATAAGAAATTAAAAAAAAAAAAAAATCATTGCATTCCAACGATGCAAACTTCAAGCTCATTCATAAGTATGACATTGATGTTTGCATCGTTGGAACGCAACGAATTTTCATCTTCATTCTTTCATTTCTTTATTTTTATCATTATCGAAAGTCTTTTTTTTGCAAACTGAGAAGTCGTTAATAAGAATATGTGAAAACATTTTATTTATTTTCACAGCCCAAATCAGTAAAAAAAATCAGCAGTAAAAAGAATTAGTTTTCGTTGCATACCAACGATGCAAACTTCAACGTCATTCATAAGTTTACTTTGAATCTGCCATTACTGCACCGTATGTTGAATTCAATTTGAGTTACCTCAAACGATGAACGAGTGTTCGTAATTTTCACAGTAGCCCAACCCCTTAAAGCCTCGATCCTCCTCGACGGTTTTGCAGAGCAGTAAATCCTCCAGGGTAAAATTCACCTTCGATCTTCTCCTCAGCCGAAATTTCCCAAACGATGAATCGTCGAAAAACTTTTCAACGTCATGTCACGTTCAAATTTTCATGGTCTTGAAGTTCGCATCGTTGGAACGCAACGTTAAATGAATTCTTCTTCATCGATGATATTTCTTTTCGGCCGATTTAGGCCATGAAAATCATTCGAACGAATGTACGTATTTTTATAACTAATTTACAACTTCAAGTTGCAAGAAAAATGTTTCGAATAATAATAATGACTCAATTAGAAAAAAATCGTTGTATTCCAACGATGCAAACTTCAACGTCATCAAATTTACAGCGTCAGATAAATGTTTCTCGCAACCGATATCGGACGATATACAAGGAATTTCCTTCAAAGAACTTGACCTACTAATGTGCGCATTGAATACGAAATTCCCAACTGACGTTTCGATCGTTGTGAATTTGCAGGCACTGGCGAATCGGGAAAATCGACATTCATCAAACAGATGAGAATTATTCACGGTTCTGGTTACTCGGACGACGACAAGAGAGGCTTCATAAAGCTCGTTTATCAAAATATATTCATGGCGATGCAGTCCATGATACGGGCGATGGACCTACTCAAAATTGCATACGGAGACTCCGCGAATATAGTGAGTATACGCGCGACCAGTTGCTTATCGAATCGCCCCGATTTATCGGCCGATAAGGGACTGACCTTGTGCCGCTCGATGACGCGACACTTTTTTTTAAATTTATTTCGCCGAACAAAACGCTCTCGTATACTCGTAGGAAAAAGCGGAACTCGTCAGGAGTATAGACTTCGAAACGGTCACGACGTTCGAGACTCCGTACGTCGATGCTATTAAGGATTTGTGGGCAGACGCTGGAATTCAAGAATGTTACGACCGTCGACGAGAATACCAACTTACGGATTCTGCCAAATAGTAAGAAACCTTGCCGCGCTTTACTTTAGTTTTATGAACGAAACCAATATCCGCTAAACAGTTACACGTCTCGGGAACGTTAAATACTCGAAAATGTTTTATCGTCTGTACGGACAAAGTAATCATGGATACTGGCGGGTGCGAATGCCGATCGAGAAAGAGACATTTTATTTCGTTGCGTGTTCGGAACTTTCTACGAGGAAAAATATCAACGCGGACAAATAACAATAATTCGAATAACAAAAGTCGGTTTATGGTGTTGAAGTTTGCAGGGAAGGCAACGAAAATTCCTTTTTTTAACATTCAAGATATTTGGCAAAAAATCGTTGCAGATCTCTGATAAACGTTTGAAAAAATCTTTAATCATTTTCGCAGTCCAAATGTGGTAAAAAAGAAATTGTCGATGAAAAGAAAAATAATTTTCTATCGGGTCTCGAGGATGCAAACGAAAGTTTCTATGAGGAAAAATAATAACGCGGAGAATGAACAATAGTTCGAATAATAAAAGTCGTTTTATGGTGTTGAAGTTTGCAGGGAACGCAACGAAAATTCCCTTTTTTAACATTCAAGATATTTGGCAAAAATTCGTTGCAGATTTCTGATAAACGTTTGAAAAAAAAATCCTTCAATTATTTTCGCAGTCCAAATGTGGCGAAAAAGAAGTTGCCGATGGAAAGAAAAATAATTTGTATTTCATTTTGAGTATCCAAACGAAACTTTCTACGAGGAAAAATAATAACGCTGAGAATGAACAATAATTCGATTTTTTTTTTCGTTTTTTTAAACATTCAATATATTTTGCAGAAACCGGTTGTAGATTTCTGATAGACGTTTGGAAAAATCTTCAATTGTTCTCGCAGTGCGAATGGGGCGAAAAAAAAGTTGCAAGGAAAAATAATTTTTATTGCATTTCGAGGATGTAAACGTATCTATAATTGAATGTTGAATTAATAACAATTGTAATCCTTGAGAGCTAAGAACAGGCAAATATTGCTTAAATATGAACGAAAAGCCAATAGAAGAAAATCAAATCAAATATTTTTTAATTCAATTTTTTATTTCTTTATTTTCATCATTATCGATTTATAAAATATGTGAAAACGTTTAAATTATTTTCACAGCCGACATAGGCACAACAAAAATTGAGAATTTGAAAAGAATTAATTTTCGTTGCATTCCAACGATGCAAACTTCAACGTCACATAAAAGAAGCATAAATCGAAATGAAACTACGAGCAGAATGAGATAAAGGGAGAGTGCTTTATCTGGGGAAAAACTGAGATTGAAGTTGCCACCGTTGAACACGCAGTGAAAATTAATATTTCGGAATTCCTTTGATTCCTTTTGCCGGATTTCACGTACAAAAACGTTCAACCACATTTTAGGATATCTTTGTAGCAATCTACAATATAAATCTACAAAAAAGATTTTGTGTACCAATAAAAACGGGGAAAATAAAATGTCTAAAAAACTTTCGTTATTTTCCGACGATGTAAAATTCAATACCATAGGAAAAACGACAAACTTGCATACCTAGCAAATTAAATATCATATGATATTAAAGTTCGCATCGTTGGAACGTAACGAAAGTTTCGTGGTACAATTTTTTTGCGCATTGAGTCCTTCAGAATTCCTCAAACGATTTTCCGGATTCTTATTACAGTTTTTCAGCCTGAATAAGTAAGAAAAGATTTTGGATCATAATGAAAATGAGGAAATAAAAAAAAAAATGCTTTGCACTCCAACGATGCATACTTCAATATCGTAATATCGTGACACAACTGCGTTGTTTTTCTTATAAAAAAAAATTTATCGCGATATCCAAGGCTGGGTCGATGACCTTGAACCTCTCTTTGGCGTAAATTTAATGAAAATTAACTCACAGTACTTGACGCGAGATGTTCCATAATTAAAAACGTTTGTTATTTTTGGTAAAATTGCAGAAAATCTTTCGAGAGTTTCATCAATCCGCAATTACGACGTTGATGTTTGCATCGTTGAAACGCATCCAATTTTTTTTCTTTATGTTTTAGTTTTCCATTTTTATTCGAAGCCTTTTTTGCACAGTGGCATCGTAAATCTTTAGTTAAAAAAACGTAGAAATATTTGATAGGTTGTTACAGTAAAAAATCGACCAAATAAAATGAGTGCAATTTAAAAGAAATTAACTTTCTTTGCGTTCCAACGATGCAAACTCCAACGTCATTTTTAATCTGTAATCAAGCCGTTCATCACGAAAAGAAACGATGCAAATTGAAACGCGCACGTGGCACTAGTTCAGGCCACGGACAAACTTTCCTTCACGAGCAAGAGTAACCGAGTAAATTGATCAACAAACAATGTGAAAGTCTTATCTTGCTAACTTTGCTCTTCACCGTCTTGGCCCAATGGTGAAGAATTTTTCGGATTTGGTTCCGTTGATCCTCCACAAGAATGTACAAATTTAAATCTGAACGTTTCTTTTCTCTGTTCTTAGATCGACAGTTCGCCGTCCTTGGAATCACGAGTTACAATGAAATTTCGAAGAATTCCGAATATCGATTTCTATACGGGGCTGAAGTTTGCATCGTTGGAACGCAACAAAAATTCCTTTCAATTTCTCATTTTCATGATTATCCAGTCATATTTTGCAAATTCAGTTTACAGGTTGCTACATGAGATTTCGAAAAAATGTTTGCCTGATTTTCGTAGCTCAAATCTGCCAAAGGAAATTCGGAAAAAAAAAAGATAATCATTTTCGTTGCATTTCAACGATGCAAACTTCAACGTCATGATCTCTACTCAATTTCGTATCGAGCACCTCGTGAGGTCAGAACGAAAAATTAAGAATCATTGCTACCGAGGATTCCAATTGCGGGCTAAATTTGACAGTTCGATTCCACCGAAAATATACAGTTTTGAGATAATACGAAATCTCATGAAACTCGTGAGCATCCTTGGACAAATGTAAGCGAAACACGCGATATTTCGGAGACTCTCAAATGTTCGCTAATTCCACTTTTTTCGCGATCAATTTAACGACCAATCAATCAAGGGGCTACGTCTACCTAGAGGCCCGAAAAGAATGGCCAAATTCCGATTTCTTTTTCTGGAAAACGGTTGGTGAAAACGAAACGCATTTAACACAAAGGCACATACATTGAGAGCCTTTAAAAAAAAAACACAAAAACAAAAACAAGGCCGCTGATGATGAATTTTTTTTTTCGGCGGTGAACACTCTCCAACTTAAACGGTCCAGCCGAAATCTAAAAACCAAACGGATTATTCAAGTTAACAATAAATACGAATCGTTGACGATCGTTGATTTTTTAGATATTTTTTTTAACTACTCGACGACAAATTGAAACTCGAGCAGACAAAATCGATGAAAAAAGTCGTCATTTTTACGTAACTATTGAGGAATCGGCACAGTGCAACGGGTCGAAAAAATAGCTGACTTTCGCGTTTCTTTTTCGATGGTTATAAATACGCTAATCAGTTTGATTTTTTTATGTCAAATCAAAGCACTCATGAAGAAGAGAAAGTAAATTTTCAAACGTTCATTTTAATTTTTTTTTAACTTTTGAAAATGTTTTCGAAAAAAGACGAGTCCTCGCGGCGGAAACGGTTGTGAATCTGAAACAAAATTTGTAAAAAGATTACTAATCAGTATGAAAGCCGCTGTTTTGCTATGGAGATTTTTTTAAAATCAAAATTGACAAAATGGCGGCTGTGTGAAGAAAACAGTATCGAATTTAGCCTATTTTTTCGACAGTTTTTCGTTAAAAAATATGAAGATAAAAAAGAAGCTTCCATAGCAAGATGAAAAATGGCGTGAAGAATGTTGTGTCAAAATTTGAGACGGATAGCTTGAAAACTTTTCCTTTGAGAATATACACTAGGGTGGCAAAAATTTGAGCTCTATTTTTCCCCCTTTTTCTCACAATCCAATTATATCATTTAAAGAGCGAAAAAAATTGTCGCGGAAGCTGCGAGTGGTCAAAAAATATTAAGAGGTTGCTCAGCCTCCGAAAAATTGAAATTTTCAGGAAAAAAACGAATTTTTTTTTCGTCCACTTCTCACCCATGAATTTTACGCTTTATAATTTTTTTTATTAACCTCGCGAAAGCTCTAGCCGGCCAACGAATATTTAGTGGTCATAAATAACCACTTACTGATCTAAAATAACTTCTCACTCATAAATCTGACGCTTTGTCAAACTTTCAAAACAATCAGTTCCCTTTTCTTTGGAAAGAGATTGAGGCTTGAGCGACCTCGTAATATCTTCTGATGGCTCGCAGCTATCGCGACAATTTTTTTTTCTTTGAAGAAGATACTCGGATGGCGAGAAAAAGGAACAAAAATAGAGGTCAAATTTTCGCAACCCTAGTGTACACCGTTTTGAAAAACGACATATCGAAAATACGCGTTTAAAGTTTCGATTGCGGAATTTTCATATAAATTGTCGGCTTATTATCGGATAATGCAATAAAAAAATCGATTTTTTTCAAATTTTACACTGTCGGTCCATTAAAAAATTAATATCGATTTTAAAAATCGTGATCGTCAACGACCTTCAAATGTTTCTCACCGTATCTCCTGTAAATTTCGCAATTTTCAGGGATTATTGCTAAAAGATGGACACTGGAACAAAAACATTTTTGGAAAATGCAATTTTTCGACCCACCTAGGTAGATGTAGCCCGTTAATCCAAACAGTCTTGAGAGAGAGAAAAAAAAAACGTCCTTCCTCGTATTCGTAAAATGCCACTGAAAACTTGCGAAACAATATCCCAAACTATCGATTGACGAACTTGCGACGATTTTGCGATTCTCGAAGAATCGTCCAACGTAGCGAGTGTGAATTTATAGACGAGTTTTTCAAATGTGAAAAATTCTGTGAAATTAGGTGTACTGAGAGAAAAATGTTACAGCTACCTAAACGAAATAGACCGAGTCGCGGCGCCCGACTACCTCCCCACAGAACAGGACATTCTTCGCGTGAGAGTGCCCACAACTGGTATAATTGAATATCCATTTGATTTGGAAGAGATACGATTTAGGTATGTCGAAGCCGGAACGAAGGGAGAGCGAATGAAAAAAAAAAAGAAAATTTGCAAGTGGACAAGGAGAAAAAAAACGCCTGCCTCACACACTGCCTGAGTCTGCGATCGCATGGGGATTTCGCCGTGACTATTTTCTCCGTCTTGTCTTACGCCTACGTTCCAAAAAAGAAGAAAACGAGAAGAAAAAAAAGAAATACTGCATCTCGTGACTAATTTCGCAACTATTCTTCTCTCGTTACAGCGTGAATATGCATGTTGCGCATTTTTCTTTTCTCCCTCGTGACATGAAAGTAATCGGATCCAGAGATTCGCGAACTCGTCGACGATTTTTCCATTCCTGGCCTCTCTCTCTCCCGCCTCTCGGAGTTTGCTGAAATAGAAGACAATGTGGAACGAGAAAGCGTTTAGCTCGGCTCTTCCTAGCCGGTCTACGATATACGATCGTTGTCTTTTCGCTGACGGGGGCGCCTCGTCGATGACTTCTGCCTCTTAAATCTCCGGATCCAATTACCAGCTCGGTCATGTTCGCTGATCGATGCCGTGATCCTCGTTTTTTCTTCCTCAAGGCGGTCCTTTTAACTCGCCACTCGTCGGTGAAGACTCCGCGCTTCGATGAACAATATTCTTATTCTTGAATGCGAATAAGGGGTTAGGCCACAGTAACGGGTATAAAATCATGTGCGAATTTAACAATCTTTTTTCGTATGACAAAGTGATTCACTCATAAAATTAATTACACATCTATTTAGTATGAATGTCAAGCTGTTAGAATATATATATATATATATATATATATATATATATATATATATATATATATATATATATAGTTATTTTCGATGTACAAATAACTTCAACAAATTGCACTCGATTTACTTCGAATTTAAAAGTTATTCCTAATTGCATTTCGCAGAGAAGTACGTACGGAACTCCTGATTAATCGAAAACTTCATTTTATGAGCAGTTACAACGAAATCATTCACTGAAAATTCATTTCTTAAGTTCAAATACCTACAACTTTTGACTAAAACAATATTTTTTTAATTCCGTATGTACTTCTCTAGGTATTCTAGTGTAGATTGACGACAATTTTTGTTTCTTGTTCTAGGTAAAAAATTGTGGATGCTAAATGTCACATCGCGGAGCGCCCAAAAAAAGATAACAAAAGAAAATATTAATAGTCGGCCATTTTGTACATCGAAAAAAATATATATATACAGGGTGTCCCAGAACTCAACGTTAAGCCGAAACGGGGTGACAGGATTGATTGTAACCATCATGAGAAAAATCCGAAAAAAAATCTATCCCATGCAGTTTGAAAATTATGGGCATTTAAGAAAACCTAGAAATTTGGTCAAACTGTAACCATTTTTCGGTTATTGTCAAACAAACCCAAACAAACCCAAACAAACCCAAGTTTCCTAGAATTAAGGCTATTTGTTAAACTATGAATTTAAAATTTTCAAAATTTGTCTACTTTGAAAGGCCCTGCTTTATTTTTTTTCTCCTTTATTTTTTTTCTGATTTTTCTCATGATGGTTACAATCAATCCTGTCACCCCGTTTCGGCTTAACGTTGAGTTCTGGGACACCCTGTATATATTTTCTAACGGGTTGATATTCATACTAAATAGATGTGTAATTAATTTTATGAGTGAATCACTTTTTCATACGAAAAAAATATTGTTAAATTCGCACAGGATTTTATACGGGTTACTGTGGCCTAAACCCTTAAAAAAAATTGTTGTACGACGTTGCTGTGGGAAAGGAGAGAAATCGCGTACACGGTGACAGCAAAACGAATGTATTTTATTCTCGTTGATCGGAGTAAGGGACGGCACCACTGTGACGATAAATGGTCCTTTTTCGATTTTCTTTTGTCCACTGGGTTATTTCTTTAGGATTTGGGAAAATGGTATTTTATTGTGCATACATTGAGCTTAGGTCGTGTAAATTTTTATTTAAAAAAATTGAAAATTAAAAATGTTATTGGGGTATGAGAGTGTGTATAAAAATGTGGTCCGATGACTAAACTTTTTTTCACAAAATCGCTGATGTTCAAAAAAAAGTATATAGTTTTGGCGACATTTTTACTCATATTCGGAGGCTCGAAAAATGCTAAATTGAAAAAAAGTCTACGTACTACGATACCACCAGCAATTACGAGAATTTTGGTTTTTTTTAAATTTTAAATCGTACAATTATAGCTAGAGTTATGATTTCGGCCACGTCGAGAAAAGTCGGTTCGAGAAAAACGCGAGAGTTTTAGTATAAACGACAAATAAATTGTCAGTGATTTAGTCAATTTTCAATATTTTAAGTTGAACGTTTTTTTTTTCACATGTTCTTGAATATGTATAGCTTGAGAAAATGCAAAAAAAGAATTTTTTTTACCCGCCACAGTGGTGTCCCGCCTTAATCGTAATGCTATATATACTTTACGACGAATATACATCACGAAATTTGCATGGCATGGGCGCGATAAAGGATAGTCGCTTGGCTACTTTTTGTTTACAGTTATCTTAGCGATCTGGCACGTATCGAAGCGCCCGACTACCTCCCTACCGAGCAAGACATTCTTCGCGCTCGAGCTCCCACAACTGGAATTATAGAATATCCATTCGATCTGGATTCCATCATATTTAGGTACCACATTACGAAAAAAAAAAAAAAAGACAAAATCACACGCGAAACTCGAAGCCAATTTTTTACTCGGTACGGTCGGGACGTACGGATTTTCTTTTTGGAAAATTTATCGAAAACCATATTTTGAATGAGTTATTTTCATATTAAGGTATTCCTTTCGCGAAGGGTCGTACTTTGTTGGGTCATAAGGGCGCCTTTTAATAATTGATAAATTACAGTGGCGTTTGATAAAAATAAGTCACAATCAATTATTATCACCAACGATAAAGTGGAATTTAAAAATTCGTGCAAATTTAGTAAATTTAGACATTTTTATATTTTCTCTGAAAAGTCGCGGTTACGAAAATTCTTTTAGTCACAATTTTTCTAAGTTTTACGATTAATATTTTCTTTAAACATTCGGTGACTTCCTGGTTTTATTGTCGTTACGGAATTTTTAGAATTTTTCACACGCATGAGCTGTTTACATCAGGCATCTCGAGTTTTTAAGTTTATAAATTATTTGATAAAGCTTCGTATGAACGAGACGATTTTTTAGTGTCGTAATTTTTCGTTGAAAGGTTCGATAACTTGGCCTAAAAAATTGCCCATTATACTGGGATGTATTTTTACTCGATTACAGACGAAAATCAGTCAATTGTTGAATATTCGGCTTCGTGAAAGGAATACATCAAGTAGACACTGTGACTCGAGAAAATTATTCAAATTTCAAACACGTCCCTCGAAGTTTTATTATTTTGTGCAACGACATTTTCCGGGGCTTTTTCCGTGTGGTTATTTTCAGGTAATCGCTGCAGCAAAATTTCATACTTGTGGGATTGGCTTGTTGCCTTGCATGACTATGTTTGCTTGATAAAATCATTTTTGCATACACTGCGGTGGAACGTAACGCTTTCGAATGATCTTTGGGAATGAATAATGGTTGTCTTCTTCCTAGTGTTCTACAATGTTTCTGCTCCACTTCTGTGCGAGCTTGCTTCTTGCGTGTAGTAGTGTAACGAATTGAAAGTCCATTTTTTTTCATCCAATTCTTGTCTGCGAGAACTGTGACTGATGTGTTTTTTTTTAATTCCAGGATGGTAGACGTCGGTGGACAGAGATCCGAAAGAAGAAAATGGATTCATTGTTTCGAGAACGTCACCTCCATTATATTTTTAGTAGCTCTAAGTGAATATGATCAAATTCTGTTCGAGTCGGAAAATGAGGTGAGAAAATGAATGATCGATAAGTATGATTTTTTTTCTCTCTTTTTTTTCTAACGCAATGTTCATAAAATCAAAAGCTTCCTGGAGTTCGTTACAACAAAATGATGCGAAAGATTCAGAAGAAAGCATATCGTCGTTGATATGGCAATTCGTTCTATGTGATTTTCGGACGACGTTAGAATGCAACGAAAATTAATAATTCCTTCTGATTGCTCACTTTTTAAGCCGACTTAAACATCAAAAGTTACTTCAAACGTTTTCTTATTATTAATTTCCGACCTCAACTCTCAAAAAAGGCTTTGAATAATGATAAAAATGTAGAAATAGAAAAAAAGGAACAAAAAATATCGTTGCATTACAACTATGCAAAGTTCAACGTCATGACTTAACAAAAGAGCCAAAAAAACTTATTGCAATATCGAAAAGTTGCGGCTTGGGGTCACGTGACGTATTGTATCAGCCGAACGAAGCGTTCTGATTGGTTAATGACATGAAAAGTTTTACGGATGCGTTCAGAATGAACATTTTCAACATGATAGTCACAAAGCCATAGAACGTGTTGCAATATCAACGACGATATATCGAAATCCTATCGCGGTGACAATATATTCTGCATCTTAAGGGGTGCATCTTAAGGGGAAATGCATCTTAAGGGGTTAGGCTACTGTGACGACCCGAAAATCAGGGTTATTTAAGATAATTCGTTTTATAGGAATACATAAGATCATGAAAAATCGTTTGGATATTTACTTGCATATATACATTAACGAAGTTCTGTACGAAATTTCATTAAAATATTAATGATTAAAGAAGTTATGAACAATCTCGTGAAGAACTTTTAAACGTAGAGGCTCGATGGTGTACTTGATTTTGGCCACCTGATTGAACAGAAACAAAAAGAATTTTTTTCTTTTAAAATAGATAATATTGGCTGAGACTTCACCGAGCTTTTTTTGTTATCGTGTTTCAGTAGGAAAAAAATGTTAAAATTTTATGTTCGATTGGTTTTTTTTAGAAAAAAATACTGTTAATTACTGATGAAAAAAATGTTAAGACTAAAGATATTAAATGTTTACTCTAAAAGTCTAAAAAATGTTAAATGCCTAGCCTAAAAGTCTAAAAATGTTAAATGCTTAGCCGAAAAGTCTAAAAATGTCAAATGTTTAGTCTAAAAGTCTAAAAAATGTTAAATTTTTAGTCTTAAAGTCTAAAAATGTTAAATGCCTAGCCTAAAAGCCAAAAAAATGTTCAATGTTTACACTAAAAGTCTAAAAAATGTTAAATGTTTAGTCTAAAAGTCTAAAAATGTTAAATGCCTAGCCTAAAAGTCTAAAAATGTTAAATGTTTAGCCGAAAAGTCTAAAAATGTCAAATGTTTAGTCTAAAAGTCTAAAAAATGTTAAATTTTTAGTCTTGAAGTCTAAAAATGTTAAATGCCTAGCCTAAAAGTCAAAAAAATGTTCAATGTTTACTCTAAAAGTCTAAAAAATGTTAAATGTTTAGTCTAAAAGTCTAAAAATGTTAAATGCCTAGCCTAAAAGTCTAAAAATGTTAAATGCCTAGCCTAAAAGTCTAAAAAATGTTCAATGTTTAGTCTATAAGTTGAAAAAAATGTTAAATGTTTAGCCTAAAATTATAAAAAATGTTAAATGTTTTGTTAAAAGCCTAAAAGTATAAAAAATGTTAAAAGCCTAAAAGTATAAAAAAGGTTTAATGTTTAGTCTGCCAAGACTAAACTACTATTACACTGAATAAACGTGTCAAATTTCAAGTAAATTCGTTTATTAGATGTCAAGAAATCGTGTACACCATTTAAAAAAGCATAGTTTCAAGAAAAACGCGTTTAAAGCTTGATTATTAGTTCCGTCGTAAAAAAGTTTGCCTTGAATCTACGATTCCATATGTACCCTCCTCTTCAATTATGGGATTGAAGTTTGTATCATTGGGATGCAACGAAAATTCTTTTCGATTTCTTATTTTCATTATTATCAAAAATAATACTTTGCAAATTTATTGTAGATCGCTAAATAAGAATCCTAAAAAATGTTTGCGAGCTTTTAGTAGCTCAAATGTGCTAATGGAAATTTGCGAACTAAAGAAAATCATTCTCGTTGCATTCCAACGATGCAAAGTTCAAGCTCATCTTCAATTTGAGTTGCCTCAAGCGACGAACGCGTGTTCGTCATTTTCACAGTAGCCTAACCCCTTAATTGAACCGTGATAATTATTCGTAAATATAATGTCGACTTTTTGTACAAGGATGAACAATGCAGCGTACAAACTCTTGTCAAATGCGACGGCTTTACGTCTCCACAAATTATGGATTTAAAAAAACGCGTGCAAGAGAAACGTCAAAAAGTTCGAAAAGTCACGAATTGCAGTTATGCTCGTTAGGATGCCGAGTCGAAAATTATAAGGTTCCATATTAATCTCCAGTTCTTTGCCCGCAGATATTAATACCGAAATACCGCTTCTTAACGAGTTTTCATCCCGTTTTGAATGTTGACAAATGTCATTGTTACTGATGCTTGCATTGTGCTTTTTTGTCTCCACTCTAGAACCGAATGGAGGAGAGTAAGGCGCTGTTCAAAACGATCATAACATATCCCTGGTTTCAACACTCCTCCGTTATTCTGTTCCTAAATAAGAAAGATCTGTTGGAGGAGAAGATCATGTACTCCCATCTCGTCGACTACTTTCCAGAATACTCCGGTAAGATTTTGACTTTTCCATAAAAAATATGGAAAAAAAAAACGAAACAGAAGAGAAGATGAAAATACGAGAGAATTGAGAGGGCGTTGGAAGAATACATGCCTCGATTCTGGCGCGTTCAATTACGCGTTCGACTAAGGCAGTGTCCTGCTTTATGCCGTCCGGCAAAACGTTTTTTTTTTGAGAATTTTTTTAGAAGGGAAAAAATCACGTGATCCCAGTGAACTTTGCGATATATTTTAATAGTTATTTGAAAAGTGATAAAAAAAAAAAAAATGTTTTCAACGTGAAACAATAAGTTACTGCAGATTTATCAGCCTATTCCACGAGCTCCTTGCCATTGCAGTCTCCAAGTCGCGGGAAAGATGAAGCTCGTAATTCTTGACTGAAAGAAAAAAAACCAAAAAAGAATTCAATTCTCATATATTTTTCTTCTGGGTGAACTAAGACGAGGCAGAAAAAATCGTAAAATTATATGATTTTTCAGGTTCGAAAAAAAATTGTTGATTTTTTTTTTAATCACTTTAACATGCTATAAAATTTTTTTGAAAATACGTCTTTAACGATCTTTTTAGTTCACTTGGAAGAGAATTTAATACTGAAGAGAAAAAAACTTTGGTTCGATTCAATAGGTCGTTAATTTTACTTGCTATCACGCCCGTGAATTTAGAAAAATCGTGAAAATGAAAACTGGAGAAAAAGCACTTCAAAGTTTTCGCCAGGAGAGAATATGAATTTTTTGTTACTTACACTAATGATCTTCTAATCAGCTATTTCTGGTCCATATGGTAGACCTTCCGATTCCTCAAGGAACGGCACTACTGCGAACTCTAAATATTGTTTTAAAAGACCCCTGGACTTTTTTGAGATATGAAATTCGGAGTAGAAAATCGAGCGGCAAAGCTTCGGCTTTGTATCTTCGAAAATACTTAGAATTGTCCTCTGTATCTTCGTAAATATATTCTTGTATAGTTTATCTATCGATTCAAGCAATAAAAAAAAAACGATTTTCCGGACCTTCCAAAGCAGAACACTGACTTAATACGCACTATAGAAATATACTTTAACGTCATTTAAAATAATAATTATCGAAAAAAAATCTTTTTTTTTACGTTTCTCACAACTGAGTAGAAAAAACTGAGATAAAAACGACAATAACGTTCTAGAATTTATTGTTTTAACTACTTTTTACGATTATCTTAATAATTTTTGGAAATTTATTCGTCTTCAATGAATTCATGGCGTTTGATATTCGTACAGTTTTTGAAGAGTGAAAGGCTGCGTGTGTCTTTTTTCGCATATCAATGAATTTTCATGACGTAGGCCCGAAAATGGATGATAAACCGGCACGAGAATTCATCCTAAAGGTGTACCTAAGTTCGAATCCTGATCCTGATCGAATGTGCTACTCGCACTTCACAGCTGCGACAGGTCTGACAGAATATGCACTCAGCAAAAATGCGAGATATCGTAGGCGGCTAGCGAAGAACTTTTTTTTTGTCCTCTGCCTCACGTTTGAAGTTTCGTGGTAAAATATTCCCGAAACGTCGAATCCCATCTAGACGTAATTGAAACCAAGGCTGATGGACATGGGCACTTTTCCATTGTTATTAACTAACGGATGACACCACCGAGTTAGCTTAAAAAACTGGTATTAGGACTCTGAAGTTGGTAAAAAAAATAATAATGAACTAGTTTGAAAAATTTACAATTGATTTCGCAAAGAGTATACATCGTTAATGATATTTTGAAAATATAAAATGGCGCCATTCGACTGTCCAAAGCCGTTTTCCCCAAGTGGCAAAGGCTTATTGAATAAAAATATAAAACATTGGAGAAGTACTAAAGATTCTTCAAGAAAATACGAAATTAAATTTTTTCGCATTTTTCAAATTTAATCTGCTAATTGTGATTAAAAAGATATATATTCCGCAAATATTTTTGGCGGTTCTTTGGTACTTCGTATCTACGTTGAGAAATGTTTTGGTATTTTGCTCCAGGTACAATCCTAGAATTGCTAAAAATGTCACTGTGGAAGACTTTAGCGAAAAAGATCGCTTCAATAACAAACTTCTCACGTGTTGTTGGAAAGGATTGTATTGAAAGGAATTAAAAAAAGTTTGTTGCACTCCTTCTGTGCATATTTTGAGGAGCCAATTGTCGGTTATTAAGGTCTTAGGCCACAGTAACGGGTAAAAAATCATGTGGGAATTTAACCATTTTTTTTTCGCATGAAAAAGTGATGCACTCATAAAATTAATTACACATCTATTTAGTATGAATATCAAGCTGTTCGAATATATATATATATATATATATATATATATATATATATATATATATATATTTTGTTTCGATGTATAAAATAGCCGACTACTAATATTTCCTTTTGTTATCTTTTTTTAGGCTCTCCGCCGCGTGACATTTGGCATCCACAATGTTTTACCTAGAACAAAAAAAAAAAAAATTCTCGTCAATCTACATTAGAATAACTAGAGAAGTACGTACGGAATTTAAAAAATATTGTTTTATTTAAAAGTTGCAGGTATTTGAACTTAGGAAATGAATTTTCAGTGAAAAATTTCGTTATAACTGCTCATAAACTGCTCATAAAATGAAAAGTTTCCGATTAATCAGAAATTCCGTGCGCACTTCTCTGCGACATGCAATTAGGAACATAACTTTTGAATTTGAAGTAAATCGAGTGAAAATTGTTGAAGTTATTTGTCACGCCAATTGGAAAAAAACTGTTTCGAGGAGTTTCGAGTAGTCGGCCATTTTATACATCGAACAAAATATATATATTTATTAACAGCTTGATATTCATACTAAATAGATCTGTAATTAATTTGATGAGTGAATCACGTTTTCATACGAAATAAATTGTTAAATGCGCATATGATTTTATACTATTATGATGAAGTTTATTCATTTTTTGTAAAGCAACTTCAAAGTTTCCATAACATCGTGATGTTATCCTTCAATATTCTACTTTTATTTTTGTGTCCGCCGTTATTGTAAAATGAAATCTTCACTTGGCAGTAAATTGTAAATAAATATGTAAATCGATGAAAAAAAGTAAATTGTCATCTCGTTTTTACGGAATAACTTTTGAAGTATCGAGAGACGTGCCCATCTCTGCATTCCAGTATACTATCTGCACCAGTGGTATTTATTTCCAGCTGTAAAAACGATGCTTTCCCTCCCGAGGCTTCGCGAAACGGGAATAATATGGGCCATTGATGAAATGTAATCGTAATCGGCGCGCTCAATTTTTTATCCTCGTATGGAACACGTTCTCATTCCCACTCGCTTTTTGCCTCGTAAAGGGTCTCGAATACTCCCAAACGTGCTATAAAAGTGCATTGAAAAAATTGTTCTGAATTGGGCTCGTGTGGGGATGTACCTTATGGAATAATTCGATTGAAAAAAAGGAAAAAAAAAAACAAAAGATTAAGGTCGGTCGAGTGTCTGATTTTATGCACAAGTAAAATTAAACTTTGTGAAATTACGATGTTTTTGGTATTGAACGTTTTGCATGTATTACCTTGAGGGGTTAAATCTACTGTGACCACCCGAAAATCAGAGTTATTTAAGAAAATTAATTTCGAAGGAATGAGTAAGATCATTGAAAAATCGTTTGGACATTTATTAGTATGTACATTAACAGAGTTGTGTACAAAATTTCATTAAAAAATATCAACAATTAAAGAAGTTATAAACAATATTATTAAGGATCTTTGAACTTGAGGTACTTGATGTTGGCCACTCGGTTGATCGGAAACGAAAGATGAGTTTTCTCTTAAAATGGATAATATTGGCTAAGACTTCCTTTGGACCGATGCTTTTTTGTTATCGTGTTTCAATCATGCAAAAAAACATTTTTAATTTTTATTTCGACTTTTTGAGGAAAAATGGCATCATTATTGTTGATAACTAATGAAAAAAAAGCCAAATCGAAAAAGTTGAGAAATTGGCACATCGTTTTAAAGAACATATTTTCGAGAGAAACACGTTTAAAGTTTGACTAGCAGTTCTATCGTTGAGTTGCTTCAATTTGATTTGCCTCAAGCGACAATTTGATTTGCCTCAAGCACAAAAAACTATCCCAAATTGCTCGGATCTCAATATTTCCGTTTTCTCGAGAATGAAAAATGTACCGAAACTCATCAAAAACATCGATGTTTTGTTTTCAACGGATAAAATCGACGTGAAAAAAGGCCTGTATCCTTTCACCCTCATCCATGAAATGCTTGACCTTCCTTAAAGCGGAGTATACATTTAGACGGGAAAGAATTGAGCAATTTTGAGTCATTTTTCGAACTAAGAACTGATTCTTCTAAATTCATCAAACTGTAGGTGTATTTTAGTAGTATATTTAAGTATACAAAACAATTTTTTTTAAATCCATTCATCATCAATATGGCGGAGCTGTGGCAGACGGTTACAGCAAGGTTGCCGCGGGAGTTGCGAATCGGCGTGCAGTTTAGCTTCCCGTAGACTTTGATTTGCAAAGAAATGGAAAAAAAAATCATTTGGAACATGCATAGTTTCTATTTGACAGTAATTGAAAGGAATAAAATGCAAATTTAAGAAAATGCCACGGATTGACACAAAAAAAATCAACATTTCACGCAACATTTCTGTAAAATTTGCATTAAAAAAGTCGTTTTTTCTATCTTTCAAAAACAATTCTCCTCAAGTAGAAGGTAGCAATATTATCAATATTTTCTCCAAGTTTCAACTCAATCGGCTCAATAGTTTTTGAGTAATCCTGCATCCGAATATCGAAAATTCAGTTTTGAGAAAAACGCGTTTGAAGTTTTTCGAATTTTGCTTTGAAACTTTAGGAAAATATTCTACATATATAGATCTATCGTTTAAAGAAAATATGATATCAATTTTTTAATCCTCGTAAATGTATATCCCGCCTTAAAGAGAACGATACGAATATTTATAGCAATTTGTCTTGTAGAATGAAAACTCAATCAATACACCTACGGTACCGAGCTTTTGTTTTCGTTCGTCAAATCAATCGACTCAAGTTGTCCTGAACAGTTCAGAATACCCAAAATGATGAATTTCGTGGGCTGCTCATGCCGGATGAACTTTTTTCCTTCACTGCGACCTCGTAGAGGGTTTCACCTTAACCTTAAACTCTTGAGAGTCTTCATTGAGTAGCATCGAGGCTAATTCAATAGAATGCCCTTCGAAAGCATATTGAGTTATCTTCGAATGATTGGATTAACTCGAATTACGAGGCTGTCCCAGTAACACTACCGACGACTCACTCCAGCATTCTTTGCCTGGCGTATGTAACACGTCGAATTGTCGCACGCGAACGGACCACGCAGCTGTAACGCGTTTCCGGTCGGCGTGATCGTTTCAGAGGAGGAAGAAATACTTTTGACAAGCCGTAGGAGGGTTTCTGAGATCCTTCCACCGGCGAAACGAACACGGGGGAAATATTATGGTTTTGCAGCTCCGGGCCTCATCCAAACTTCCAATACAACCAAAAATTCACTTTCATACGTTATGTAGCCACTTTGAAATGAAGACCAGGTTCAATATTCGCTATCGCGTGTACAAGCGTCAAAATTGGAAACATTCTCACGCAGAGGGCTCCAGGGAACGACGTTGAAGTTTGCATTATTGGAATGCAACGATTTTCTTTTAGACTGTGGGGTATTACTCGAACGTTTTGACGTATACTTATTAGAGACTTACGACTTGAATTTGCAAAATACAAACGCTTTGGATAATGATAAAAATTATATATGAAAAATTAAGAAAAAATCGCCGCATTCCAATGATGCAAACTTAAGGCGGGATATACATTTAAACAGAAAAAAAGAAGCAATATTGAGGGATTTTTTAAACTAGGAAATAATTATTCTGCAATTATCAAACTTTAGGTATACTTTGATAGTATATTTGAGTATACAAAACAATTTTTTTAAATTAATTCATCATCAAAATGACGAAGCTGTGGCAGAGTGTTACAGCAAGGTCGCCGCGGGAGTTGCGAATCGGCGTGCAGTCTAGCTTTCCGTAGACTTTGATTTGCAAAAAAGTTCAAACATTTTTTCAGTTAGAACATGTATAGTTTCTATGTGACGGTAATTAAAATGAAGAAAATGCAAATTTAAGAAAATGACACGCATTTACAAAAAAAAAATCACATTTCACGCAATATTTCTGTAAAATGTGGATTAAAAAGTAGTTTTTTTAGAATTTAAAAAAACAACCCTCGTCCAGTAGAAGGCACCAATATTATCAATATTTCTACCAAGTGTCAACTCAGTCGGCTTAATAGTTTTCGAGTAATCCTGCACGCCAATTTCCAAAGCTAAAGAAAGAAAAAAAAAAGAAATCGATTTTCTGATCGTTGTTAATGTGTATCCCACCTTAAACGTCGTTGCAGGGAAAAATATAGCTTCGAACTGATTGCTAGTGTCCCATCTAGCATTGAAAAAAAAAAATCTTCAAAAATGTTTGCTCGAAAGGTATTCCTTTCACGAATATAAATATTTAACAATTACATGCTTTTCGTCTATAATCAAGTAAAAATACATGCCAGTGTACTGGTAAAATTTCAAGCCAAGTTGCCGGACTTCTAACGAAAAATGACGACTCCAAAAATCGTCTCATTTACATGGCACTTCATGGAGATGACACACTGGCCCCATTACACGAGGTCGAACTTTGCATCGTTGGAGTGCAACGAAAATTAATATTTCTGAATTCCTTTAATCTCTTCTAGCAGATTTTGCCTACAAAAATCCTTCAACCATTTTTGAAGCTATTTATTTAGCGATCTACAATATAAATCCATTTTTTTCAAATCTTCTATAATAATAAAAAATGGAAAATAAAATGTAAAAACGAACTTTTGTTGCGTTCCAACGATGCAAACTTAAACACCATCACATTACTATCTAATATAATTTATACACTGAATAACTCTAGATGTCTGATACAAACTGCTCAACGCGTGTAAATAATTCTAAAGATTCCGTTACTACAATAAAAACAGCGGATCACCGAATGTTTAAAGAAAATATTAAGAGATCATGACACTGCAACGGGTCGAAAAATAACTAATTTTTGCAATTTTTTTTTCGATAGTTAAAATACGCTGATCGGTCTGATTTTTTAATGACCAATGAAAGCACTCAAGAAGCACAGAAAATCAGTTTTTTAACGTTTATTTTTATAATTTTCGCGAATAATGCGAAAAAATCGATTTTTTAAAATTATACACTGTGGTCATCCCTTAGCGATAAAACTTAGAAAAATGTGACTAGTCGAAGTATTTTCGTAGCCGCGACATTTTGCGAGAAAATATAAAAATGTCCGAATCCACGAAATTTGTGGGAATTTTTTTATTCCAGTTTCTCGTTGGGTAAAATAATCGATTGTGATTTATTTTTATTACGGAAATACGGCCCTCCGCGAAAGGAATACCTCAAGGGGAGACTTTGTCGAACCGATTGTGAATTTCCAACAAAGTTGATTGCATTTTTCAAAATGAACTTCAATGTCCCTGTACGAGTTTTTGGTCCAACACGGTGATGTTAGGCCTGGAACCAAATGGTCCTCTTTTCAAAGTAACGAAAAGTTGGCAAAGTACGAGACGAAGAATAATGCACTCGTGATTTGTGTTTAGGCGTATTTTAATGCTTGCTTGATTCCCTCACTTTAGTACGCTCGTATTCCTATTGTGAATTTCAGGGCCACAAAGACTGGCCACATCAGCTAGAGAATTCATACTGGGGATGTTCGTCGACTTGAACCCGGATAACGAGAAAATTATTTATTCTCACTTCACATGCGCCACAGGTAGGCTCGTGTCACCTCCACAGGTGTCTAGAGATAACCGCCGAAATTCATGCACGATAATTTGTCTTCCTTCTTCTCCCGAACGCTTTGCTGGCCCATCCCCGAGCCTTGGATTTGTACTTCATTGGAACGCTGTTTTTTGTTGTTGTTGTTTCTATGCGCTGTTTGTCTATCATTGCTCTGTTAATGTATGGTCTTTATACGGTGAGTTGGCGATATCGACGGTCGACGAAAATCAATTGTTCGCTCTCAGATTTCCGTAAAAAGAAAAAAACAAATTTCGACAAGATTACTAAAAAATCAGAAATAAATCGCTAAATGAGTCTGGATATAAGCTGATCATTACAATTGATTTTCGCTCTTCCAAATGCATTTGAAGACCCTTTAATGACACTTATTTCTTTTCTCTCCGAAAAAAAAAAATCTCGCATGCACACGTGGAATGATTTATCCAGACACGGAGAACATCAAGCTTGTGTTCTGCGCAGTAAAGGACACTATTATGCAGACTGCACTCAAGGAATTCAATCTCGCTTGAAAAGTCTTTACGAACGTCGCACGGCCTACGATCTTAACGTTTCTCGCTCTTTATTTACGTGGGAAAACATTCGATACGTGGGCTCTTGAAAAAAAAAAGGAAAAACCGCAAACTATTTTACTCAACACAGCTCTCATTTGTAGTGGAGATCCGAGACGGATCTTTCTTTACCGATTTTTTCGGTTTCGTTTTGCGAGCGTTTTTTGCTATCGTGTGGTTATTTTTTTCTCGTACACACGCGTTAATTATTCAACTGCCATTTCGCGATTATCGCGCAGAATATTATTGAATGAGGAAGCTTAAGCGTCAAAGTAGTTACCTTTTTTTTTTCTTTGTGTTCGTGTTGAATGAAATTGGAAGAAAAAGAAACTGTCCATCGTGATTGAGTTGTATACCTTTGCGAAGCAATGTTCGTCGCAAAATTTACGATCACCGGGGACATATATCATCATGCTTTGCACAAATGTTTGTCAGATATGAACGATGCGTCTGGGTATATCGATGATAATTATAGAAAAATCATTATTTCCTTTTTCTCCTTCGTTCATCGTCACGACGAATTCGATCAAAGTGCATCTCCGATTGTCAATACTCCAGTTACTATGATGCTCGAAAAAAAAAAACGGCTTAGCTTGTCTTGATCGACGTGCCTCGTGTCATTGTCGATGTCCTCTGATCTCAAGACTCTTGTCGATCGCAAAATTTCGCTAATCGCAACTTGTTTTCGAACCTACTCCAGGTACAAGCATACTCGCATGATGATAATAGGCATAAATAACTTTACATCTAACGCGACTGTTATCGCTGAGAAAAACAGACTCAATTTATCGAGTTCTTCAGCTGGAGGACTACCTCTCGGTTACGAATCCTAAAGAATCATCGTCCGCAAGTACCTTGCCTTTTAAGAGGCTACATCTACCTAGAGGCCCGAAAAAAGGCCAAATTCAAAACAAAACAAAAATCGCTGGGAATCGGTTAGTCTTAAACAGACTCAAACAAACTCAAACAAACGTCGCAAAAAATCATTTTTTTCCGGCTTCCATGTTTTTGTTGTTTTTCTGTATTTTATGGTGATTTCTTCAAAAGCCTTTTTTCAAAGCCTCTAAAACAGTCACAAAAAAAATACAGAAAAACACCAAAAACATGGCTGCCGCCAATGATGAATTTTTTTTCGCGACGTTTGGCGGTGGACACTGTGCAGCTTAAACGGTCCATCTAAAATCTGAGAACCAAACGGGTTATTAAAGGTAACAATAAATACGAGTCGTTGACGATTGTCGATTTTGCAAATAATTTTTTTTAACCAAGTGGCGACCAATTGAATCTCGAACATACAAAATCTATGAAAAAAAGTCGTCATTTTTACGCAACTATTAAAAAATAAAGATCGATTTTCGAAAAGTGTGATCGTCAACGAGTTTCAAATGTTTCTCATTGTATTTCCTGGAAATTTGGAAAAAATCCATCCAGTGGTTTTCGAGATATGATGTCCACCGACTTTGAAAACAGTATACTTTCCGGCGGCCATTTTATTGTTTTTCCGTATTTTTTGGTGATTTTTTTTAAAAGGCTTTCAATATACCTTTGTTTAGAAAAAAATGCGTTCCTTTTCAACAACCGTTCTCTAGAAAAAAAAATCGTTATTTGGTTTATTTTTTCGGGTTTCTAGGTAGACGTAGCCCCTTAACGAGTTACAGTCGTTTTTTCATCCCGAATATTCATAACGACTCGAGTCTTGTGTAAAATACACCCGCGGATCTCTTTCAACGGGAATTTCTTTAGTATCGAGCAAACGGGGTAAATAATAAACGGTCAAGTGCTTCAACGAGTTTGTAAATTAATTTTCGAATTCACAATGTTCGTCGTTATCGAAATCATTTTATTTTTGACGTTTTGCGCTAAAGCTCGAGTGACAAAAAAAAAACGAAGAAAAAACATGCATTTCCAATGGAATGACATCAACAGTCGTTACTCGATAATATTCGAAGTGTTCGTTAATTTAAATATTTCTCTTTCATTGTTTTGAAAAAGAGAATCTTTATTTGCAGAAAGTTATTTTCACTTTTGCGAAATGAGTGCTAGTCGATGTGTTCTCTGTAAATCACATTATATATTGTATTTATTCGAATATTCCTTAAACGTAAAATGATAAGACAATTGCGAAATATGAACTCTCAAATTTTCGTCCTTTAAAACCATTCACAATGCTTTTCGCGAAGTACAACGGGGTAGCTTTACCTTCCGGAATGACTTCGTTGTTAACTTCAACAATTCATTTTGTTTTCGTCGAAAAATGTATAAGAATAAAGTTACGCATGCTTTGATATGTTTTGTTCGATCGTCTCCTCTTTTTTTTTAAATAACAAACCAACAAAAACCATGGGTCTAGCTTCTCGCATGTTCTTGGCACTCGCATCGCGCATTAACAAATTCTCAGAGTACGATTAATCGGTGAGTTTTTCCCGCCTAACTTTTACTAACTACTAAATATTCGCGAAATCCTTTCGTCCATTAAGGGGATATACCTGAGCATACGGCGAGAAAAACAGGTTAACTTCGGGAATATTTATCTCAAAAACTAATGGTTCGATTGGATCCGGGTTTTTTTTTTTATTGAAAATATGTACATTGAGGTATGTTTAGGAAATTTTAAAAATAAATTCATTGACTGGAAGCGATTCAAACGCGATTATCTCGAAACATAGTTTTCAAAGTCGGTGCCAGATGTATCTCGAAAACGGCTTGTCCGATTTTGTCCAAATTTGGATTCAATATTCTTCGATAATTTTTCTCGTTCGCCACGTAGGCGTTTTTCATTTGATTGAACCATTGCTTTTTTCATGCAATGTGTATGCGATCCAAAATCGTCGGAAATTGCGAACGAAAAACAAATGTTAAATTAAAACGGTCGCAATTCCGTCAAAAATGAAAATTTCAAAAAATTCCCACGTGGCAAACGAGAAAAACTATCGAAGAATATTGTATCCAAATTTGGACAAAATCGGACAAGCCGTTTTCGAGATACATCTGGCACCGACTTCGAAAACTATCTTTGGAGATAATCGCGTTTGAGTCGCTTCCAGTCGACGAATTTATTTTAAAAAATTCCCAAACATACCTCACTGTACATATTTTCCAATAAAAAAACCAGGATCCAATCGAAACATTAGTTTTTGAGATAAAAATTGCCAAAGTTTACCTGTTTTCCTCGTCGTTTACTCAGGTACCTCCGCTTAATCGTATGGCTGAACGATCCAGTGAATAAATTTCGCCCATCCAGTTGTCTCTTTTCAAATAATTGTTGAACGTTGCAAACGATGACGAACATTGCATCATTCGAGGGCAACGATAAATAATTCTTTTCAATTGCACAAAAGTTTTTTTGGTCATCTAGACTTCAAATAACAAACGTTTTTACGTATTCTCGTTATAGATCTACGATCTTAATTGGCAACAAAAAAAAGACCCTTTGGATAATGAGAAAAACAAAGAAATAAGAAATGAAAAAAGAAGTCGTTGCATTCCAACGATGCAAACTTCAACGTCATTCTGGCAAATTGTTCGACAAGTTCACTTTTTTCCACATGCGAGCTATTATTTAACTCGAACTATTTACCCTGCACGTTGCCCGATTACATCCACCGTCACTCGAAATCTTATTCACTGGTCCGTTTGATCCGCCGTCGCAAAAAAAAAAGAGCGCACACTTCACCAAACGAGACTAACGAATTTTTCCATTCGCAGATACGGAAAACATTAGATTCGTCTTCGCGGCGGTGAAGGACACGATTCTCCAATCAAATCTCAAAGAATACAATCTGGTGTAGAGGAACATCGATGTGATAAGTGAAACACGAAAAAGAAGAAGGATCAAAGCAACAGACAAACAAACAAGAAAAACGGAAAACAATGCGAGTCCAGGTATGGGGATTGGACTGTTTTTCCGGACCTCGGACCAGGGACGAGGGCGAGCCTTGTCCGTTTTTCGCGTGCTTCGTCGAGCGGGAATTGGAGAAATTTGGAGGAGGCGAAGAGACACGAGAAGGAGCAAGGGAGCGCGTGACGATAACGAGAAGGAGAAAAAACAAAACAACAAAAAATTGTTCGGGAAGCGTGGCACGGTTGTGACGTAAGGAAAAAGAAAAGCTGGAAAACAAATTTATCAAGAACTCTCGTGATGCTCGTGGGCATTGTACGTTTTGTCGTCGTGTGCACGAGTGTAACAACATTTTTAGCTAGAACGTAAAAGAAGGGAGGAGACAAAGCAAATGCGACAAGGACGGGAGGGCGCATTTTTCCAGCGACACAAAAATAAAGAAAAACAAAAAAGAAATTCATAAGGAGCAAGGACCTAAATCTGAGCGTTACACGTTCTTTCCTAAAACTTTTCACTATCGACACACACCGACGAAACTGAGTTTACTTTCGTATACTATTCGTTGGAATTTGTTACCGTTTTTTATAGCTTAGCTTAGTGGAATACGAGCCCGGCTGGCTGCGACATCGCCTGATTTTTTTTTTATTTGCAATAACGAAACACAAGCGGGAGAGGTAAATCGAGGCAAAGGAGGGGGGAGGGGGGGGGGCACGTACACACAAACAAACACACATTCACGAATGATCACGATCGAACGAAAGCTGCTGTAGAGAGCACAAAACAGATATTTGAAGTGGCGAAAGGACGATAAAGAGGGAAAGGCCGTCGTTTGTCTCGAACACCGAACGATGATCTCAGCCGAACAAGAATTGGAGATAACGAAAAGCCAGAGCAACGGGGAGAAAGAGAAGGGTCCACGAGGATTATGACGATTAAGGAGGACAAAAAGCTTTTTAATCACGAGTAGTCGGTGACACAAGTGAGAGCGATTCTAGTGCCATTTACTAGTGTGGTGTTTTCTTTATTTTGTTTGTTTTTTTTTTTAATTGCAGTCCTTCGTTAGATGCAATGCCAAAGTGTTTTTTTTTTATCTGTGCCAGAAACGACTAAGTTTTTTCTGCATGTGACTCAAATTCACGAATCATCGTATAAATATTGTTATGTATAATATATATGAGAGCGAAGGAAAAAAAAAGGAATGGAACGTAGAATAGAGCCAAGGACAAGAGCAAAAGCGTCAACAAACCAACCACAACAGCAACGCCCGAACTACGACGACTGACCGAACAACCAACATTACGAAGCAACAACACAGCAAGATAAATAAACGACGAGGGAAAAACAAAACAAAACAATCGAATAATTGCAATGAGAATTACGAAAGAAAAAACAAAATGACAAACTTCGCGCCCCGAAATCCTTAAAATTACAACAAAAATATTAGGAAACGACATCTGTTTTGATGTGACTTTATAGGTAATTTAGGAGAAGAGAAAGGGAGAGAGAGAGAGAGAGAGAGAGAGAGAGGAGATGCTCTCACGGTACTCTTCTCGTCGCCGTCGTCGCTCTAATCGTCGGTTGTCACAATTTTCGTCATCAAAAAGGACGAGGGCTGAATCTCCTACGTTCAAATCGGTCTTTGCACGATCCGTCACGCGATTATATTTTTATTATTAGGATTATTGTCATTGATATTATTATTTATTTTAATACGCGACAACAACAAAAGAAAAGAAAAAACCAAAACACACAACACCGAAAAAAAGCAGAAACGAGCAACGTTGCAAATGAAACGTTAAAGAGTTATTTTTCGTCGTAAATGTACCCGTACTTCGTGCTTCATTGCTAGCCCCCCCCCCCCCCCCCCCTCGCTCCCAAACGAAAATCGTTCGATTCTTCCCTGCCTGGCTGATTAAGTTGTCTTCTCCACTATATCGCGATTACGGAGAGCCCTTGTCGTTTTTGTTTTCGCCCGACGATACGAATTGCGACGTCGCCGCGTAGCAAGAGACATGAGCTGCCTCCGATCCTGTACGCACACGAGACAGGAGAAATGAAATAATAATAATATTAATAATAATAATAATAATAATGATAATTAAAATAATAAGAATGATAAAGAATTAAGTCGAATGGCAAGAGGAAGTAAGAATAATAAACAAATACACAACGGGCGCATATGTCTCTCGCTCCGCTTTGTATCCACCTTACAGTGTACGTATGTATGAACTGCTCACTGCCTGCGCTCGCTCATGCTGGGCCAGCGCACTGCCCGACAACAAAAAAATTGCAAAAAATAAAACAAATGCCGGTATTCTCGCGTTCGATGGAAAAAAAGAAACAAATACGCACACGCACACAAACGGCAACGGTTGGAGCCATTTCCGGAGAATTCGCTATTTCTCCTAGTCGAGTCAGTCAAACGAGGAAGAGTTCTGAGTATGATAAAAAAAAAAAAAAAAAAAAAAAAATGACAAAAAACGTTCGGACATGGTGCAAAACCGCTACGAAACGCGCGTGTCTTACCGAGAATACTCGCGCGAGAAAAAAAAAACACTTTTATGGCGTTAACAAGAGGAAAATTTCTTTTTCCTCGTGTTGTCGCGAAGACGATTAGTTTCAATTTGTTTTCTTTTTTTTTTCCGGCAATGTGGCCGAGACGACGACGAAAACTACGAAAATTTGGTGGTTGGGCTGGAGGGAGGTAAAAACGAAAGAAAAACAAAAAACATATTTGTACTAACGCGTAACAATTGTATTAGCCGATGTCACCGAGGGCGGGCGACTCTTCGCGCCGTCAACGCCGCACGCACACCGGGCAGCATACGTCATACCTACTTCGCTCGAAAAACACTGAGTTTATATGGATGAAACAAGACGAAAGGAGGAAGAAAAAAAAATTATATATATAAATACATTGGATAAAGTATATTAAGAGATAATAACAGCAGCAACAAAAAAAAAAATACTATTTAACAATACTGCTTGGTTTTCAGTGCGAGTGAATTTGCGAATCGTTTGATCATATTTCGTGTGCGAGGGAAGAACGCGTAACTTGATGAATCCGTGGTGAGAATGAGAATTGCAAGAGCGTGAGAGTCTGTGTGAAACGAATGGATATCGATGTATCGATACGATCGATACGTAGATATCGATATATCGATTCGATCGATACGTAGATATCGATGTATCGATTCGATCGATACGTAGATATCGATGTATCGATTCGATCAATATAATATATCGATGTATCGATACGTAGATATCGATGTATCGATTCGATCGATAAGTAGATATCGATGTATCGATTCGATCGATACATAGATTTCTCGCGAAGATGACGACGATGATGATCGTTGCATCGATCCGTCGATAGGATACGCACTGAGATCGTGGGGTGCACGAGCTGGAATTCATCGCTCACGCAAAACGAGCAACTGTGAACTTATTTCCCCAGTCTTTGAAGAGCAGCTGGGGAAGTTGCTTTTTCCGGGACGGTGAATTTGCGGCTCGCGCTACCCTGTCGTTAAAATGTTAATCGATATATCGATGCGTCGAAAAATCAATCGATTATGTTGCGGCATATCGAGTCGCGGGTCGATATGTCGAATCGCGAGATTCCGCGATGGCCGACGAGAGAGATAAACGTGTCGTGTGAGGGATGAAGAGAGCGAGAGAGAGAGAGAGAGAGAGAGAGAGAGAGAGAGAGAGAGAGAGAGAGAGAGAGAGAGAGAGAGAGAGAGAGGGCGGGATGATACGATATCCGTGAGAATATAATAGTTGTAATACGTACGGCGAGTATGGATATAAGTGTGTATCGCTGCGTTATAGACGTTTCGAAATGATTTTTTGAGGTGGATTCAAAGAAGGAGGACAAGAGAATTGAAAAGGAAAAAGTAGGCAGGAGGACGGGCGGGAGAAACAGAAGACTCTAAACGCGGCGCGAACGCGCCCAGGTGTTTATATATAACTGTCAAATGCCTGCGACACGAGGCGACGTGCAAGTGAAGAAAAAAAAAAATAACACACACATACACGAATACACGCGAATCAGTGGCTATAGTTCATTTGTAAATCATTTCTTGTCGAAACAACAAAAACAACAACAAAATCGCGAAAACAAAGTATACATTTTTCTGAACGCATAATATGTTGGGTATTCTTTCTGTGTGTATAAAATGTAAACACCTACCAAAACCCAAAATGAAATCAATGTTTCTAACTTATTTATAATAAATAATATACATTAATGATACAAAAAAAAATAATAATTGATGGGGCTTGTTAGTATCGGCGGCCCCGCGGAGCACGTTTCCTCGATCCTCATTCCTAGCCCGCAGAAATTGTGGGGATTCAATTGTATTGCCATACTTGGAAGTACTGCCTGATAGGGATATCAATGGGTCGTCGCGTTGGACCCCTCGATCATAACGTCACGATTGTACATTGAATTCAATCGGGATTCCCCATTGTACGAACGCAATTCGAATCCCAAAGGGTTTCCACATTATTGGACAGTATCCGATACGATTCTTGATGGAACCCATCGTATTCTGTGCGTTGAATTTTCTAAACAAAATATAAACGGTGTTTCAAAATGACCTGACATTTTGATTTATTAATAAAACGTATTATCTATTTGAAAAGTATGAATATTTCGATTTTAAGGGGTGGGATGCAGTCGGAGGCGTGAAAAAACGAGCATTTTCGATAATTTTTTCTTATAGTTATTAAGTTTGTTTTGCAAAAGTGGTTACGCAGACTTTTTATGTTATATTTCAACTTGATTTGTACACATTTTCCAAGAAAAATATTGATTATTTATAAAAATATCGCCATCTTTGTCGATAGGGGACCCCCTTCGGCATGTAGTGCTTTGCGGTGACCATAATAAAATTTTACTGGATCATCTGAAATAAAAGAAACAAAAAAAAAAATTATCAGTTTCATAATAAATCTAGTCCTTAATCGAAGCTTTTTCTTTTAATTGACAAAATAGCGGCTTCCGACAGATAACTTTCGATTTTCGATCAAAAAATCGCTCGTTTAGTGTTGGAAAAAAATATAAATTTTCAACAACAATGAAAATCCTTCGATAAAGGACTAGTTTTTAATGCTATTAATAAGCACACCAAATTTCATCAGTTCATCGAGTGGTTTTTGAATTATAGTGGTCACCGACTTGAAAAACTCGATGAATGAAGCTAAACTTTTTTATGTACTTTGATCCGCTGAATCCGAATATCACAATTTTTTGCCGAAAAGTCGGGCATTCAATTGGTTATAGCCAATTGTTAAAAGAATTTTTCAAAAAATTACAGTTTTTTCGGGATGAATTGTTTTTCAAAACATTTTGAGCAATTTTAAAACGAAAGTATTCTTTATAAAATTTTGCTAATGTTTATAGTTTTTGAGTAATAGATTTTTGAAAATTTCTGAAAGAGGTTTCCAATGTTACACTTGTTTTATGTATAGAAATACTAATTAAAAAATTATATCGAATCATCAATTCCTGGCCCATACAATAGGGCTTCTGCCGATGTGGAAGCTTCCCAAATATCAATTTGTTGTTGTCTTCGAAGCATTCTGCCTTCCCGGGTATTGTCGTTTGCGCGTTCGTCAGCCGCTACCTGCCATGGGGGTCCGACGCCCCTTCACTAATTGTGGGATATCCCGAAAACTATTCATCGGATTGACTTTAAATTTTCAGGGAATATTTTCGAAATATCATACTTCAAGAAAGTGTTTTAAAAAAATCAATTTTTTGAAAATTCTGACTGCATCTCACCCGAAATATAAGGTACAAACATAGAGGTTATGTGTGGAACACAAAATCCGCTAAATGGCTGCCTCGTCCCTGTTTACAAACGTTCACTCTTTTCACGAAATTTTCAATTACTCTTTGGCATAATTGCGCTCTAATTTCATTAATAGTGCGTACAGTTGCTGCTATTTGAAAAGTACGAATATTTTAATTTTAATATAAACCGGGTAGCAAAATGTTATCTATATGGCATCCGAAAGATATCGCGAAACGGATATGGATAACTTTTTGGTTGCCCAAAAAGACGCCGTTTTGTATTATAAAACGTATCACTGTCATCTTGGCTCAAAACTTATTGGTGTCCGATAGTTAACTATACGGCAACTTTTAATGGTTAACAAAGTGTCGACAAAAGGTTCTTATCAAAAGGACTCTTATCGGTTGTCCGTACATAAACGTAAAGTCATATCTTCTTAAAGGCACGAAAATGCCAAGATAGCACTGCCATCTGAAAGTTGTTCAATAGGCATCCGAATGAGGTTGACACAACGACATCTAAACGGCATCGAAGAGTACTATCGAAAGGATATCTACTTATTAGCGATATATATATATATCCTATCCATTTCTTTATAAAAATTAAGTTATTAATAGTCTAGAATATTTAACATTGCGCAATATTACCCATTTTTAATTATTATATGATAAGCATAGATGATAACATTTTTTGTTACTTTCAATACGAACATATGTACTTATATACTCGTTCGTATTGCAACAAAAACTTTCATCAACTTTACCATATAATAATTACAAATGGGTAATTATTATACTATATATTATAACTATATTAAATGTTCTACACCGTTAATAAGTTAATTTTTATAGTAAAGAAATTGATAAGATATTGTTATGTCGGTTTCGAAGTGGGCTTGGTAAATCGAACATCAATTCGTTCATTATAAGTGAAATATAATTTAATATTACAAAAACGGTACAGTCGTTATTGGACTTCTCTCCCCTTTCGGTCACGCCTTTTGATGGTTGCGATGCTCTAAACGATCCCTTGGATAACCTAAAACGCAGAATAAAGCTTTTAGAATAAAGACAGTACATTAAATATATATATATATATGTGTGTGTGTGTGTGTGTGTACTCACACAGGCAAAAAGAATAATAGGATTAGTGGCACTCACGAATATACAGGGTGTCTCATTTTAATCTTACACCTGCATTTTCTCGAAAAATATTGCTCGGACGAAATATTGTGTGGAACAAAACTTCTAGGGATTGAAGGAGGACGTTTGAAAAAAATTGATTTGAGGAGCCAAAATTCAAAATGGCGGCGTTACAAAGGCTGACATGTTTTTTTCAAACGGAAACATAATTTTTTTTTATTGCCAAAAAATTTGTCAGCTGAAAACTAAAAACTTTTGTTGAAATTTTTTTTTGATAAAGTCATCTCGCCCTTATAAAACCTACTTAGCATTATACGGGATGTCATATGAAAGATGTCGAATAGTTATCTTACGGTCGTGTCTTAAAGACAACCTGACAACGGCAACTCACCGACGACGATTGGACATTTACGCTACCTGGGAAGGTACAAACATGGAGGTTATGTGTGAAACACAATATACGATAAATAACATACACGGCATGGACTTGGAAGACATATTCTTTCAACAAGGTGGCGCAACCTGCGACACTGCGGGCGGAACGATGCAGTTATTGTAGACGAAGTTTCATGCTCACCGAAATTGTGCCAAAATGTTATTGAAAATTTCGTCAAAAGAGTGAATGTTCGCAAACAGGGACGAGGCGGCCATTTATCGAATATTGGGTTCCACACATAACCTCCATATTTGTACATTGTATTAAAATAAAAATATTCGTGATTTAAAAATAAATAATGCGTTTTGTTATTAAATAAAAATGTCAGGTCATTTTGAGATACCCTATATAGATATACAAAATTAGTGGATCTTCAAAAAGTTTGGATCTTATCTTGAGGGGTCTTCTCACTTTAGACGCGAAAAAGGCTATTTTCATTAATTTTTAAAAAGAGGTTTATGTTATAGATATTGATATAAAAGTGAATTAATTGATATAACACTTAATAAGTGCACTTTCGAGATACGTAAAAAAAAAATTTTAATGTATTTATGTAACCCAAACAAACTTTCAACGCGTTTTTCTCGAAACAACATTTTTCAACGGCTTGTTGATAAAATCTTCGAACCCAATGAACCGATCCTTATGAAATTTAACCACATACTCTCTATAACCAGAGCAATAGTGCATATCGAGGGTTTTTTTAAATCGTGATATTTACTATTTTGTTTGCTGAAAACGGTGTAAAAAACATGTTTTCTTTTGTTTTTTCGAAAAATGTCCGCCATTTTGTTATTTTTGCATATATTAAAAATCGTATGATATGCGCTATAGCCATTAACATACTGAATCTAAAACCGTTTGATTTTTTTGTTTCGGATGATCCATCTCCGAGATTTCATCAACAGCGTAGACCGACAATTTTTTAAAGAAATTTTTTTAACTACCATTTTCGTCTATAAATGGTGATTGAATAAATTTTTTTATTTTTTCAATGTTTTTCGACAGTGTATTTATTAAGTGTAACAACTTGTATATCAATATCTATAATATAAACCTATAAAAAAATCGCGAAAATAGCCTTTTTTGGAGTCTAAAGTGAGAAGACTCCTTAACCCTGCTAGATCGCACTGTAATTTCGCTGCTTTCCCGGTCGCACTGGGACGAAAACGTGCACGTACAGTTTTCAATGCGTCAAATCACGTTTAAAGATCTCAAAAAATTCACGATTACTCTTGAATTTGTCTGGAATGTGAATCCATGATTGCTCATGTACGAAAGCTGTATTTGTTGCTATGAATTGCTGATAATTGCCAGGAATTAAGTGAAATTTTGCTTGGCACCAAATTGTCCCAGTGCGAGTGCGCAGGGTAAAAAAAGTACAAATCGCTTATGGCTACTGTGACGATCCGAAAATCAGGGTTATGATAATAATAAAAAAAATTGTATAAATAAGAAAGATGACTGAAAAAACGTTTGGACATTTATTTGCACGTACATCAACAAAGTTGTGTATCAAAATTCATTAAAAATATTAATAATTAAAGAAGTTATAAGCAATCTCATAAAGGACCTTTGAACGTGACGGGTTTAACGGTGTAGTTGATTTTGGCCATCCAGCCGATCTGGAAGAAAAAAAACGAGATTTTTTTTTCTTAAAATAGATTATATTAGCTAAGACTTGACGGAGCTTTTTTTGTTATCGTGTTTTAATCATAAAAAAAATGATGAATTTTTTTTTTTCGATTTTTCGAGGAAAAATGACATGATTATTGTTAGTAAGTTATGAAAAAATGTTAAGAAAAAAAAACGTTGGTCAAGACTGAACTACTATTACACTGAATAAGTGTACCTAATTTCAAGTCAATCCGTTCGTTAGATGTCGAGAAATCGTGTACACCTTTCTGAAAAACATTGTTTCGAGAAAAACGCGTGTATGGCGGGGTATACATTTAGACAAGAAAGAATTAAGCAATTTGGAAGGATTTTTTAAACGAAGAAATGACTATTCTACATTTATCAAACTGTACGTATACTTTAATAGTATATTTAAGTATCGAAACAATTATTTCAAATTCATTTATCGGCGTACAGTCTAGCTTTCCGTCGACTTTGATTTGCAAAAAAAATTCAATTTTTGTCAGTTAGAAAACGAATAGTTTCTATTTGACGGTAATTAAAATGAAGAGAACGCAAATTCCAGAGAATGGCACGCATTTACAAAGAAAATCAACATTTCACGCATAATTTCTGTAAAATTAGGATTAAAAAATGCGGTTTTTTTTCTCATTAAAAAAAAAAACAATTCTCGTCAAGTAGAATGTAGCAATATTATCAATATTTCTACCAAGTATCAACTCAATCGGCTGAATAGTTTCAGAGTAATCGTGCACGCCAATTTCGAAAATGCAGTTTTGAGAAAAATCTTTTTGAAGTTTTTCGTATTTCGCAGCTGGCTCCGAATCCGAGCGGTGAGGCACAGCGTTGACAGGCTGTAACGTTTGAAGTTTTTCGTATTTCACTTTGAAACTTTGGAAAAATATTTTACATAGGTCTATCGTTTAAATAAAAACAAAAAGAAATCGATTTGTTGATCGTTGTAAGGGTAAATCCCGCCTTAAAGTTTCACTAGCTGTTCTATCGTTGTAATCATAAGTTTACCTTCAATATACGATTCCTGCACCATACGATGGACCTTCCGCTTCAAGTCCAGTTGCCTCAAGCGACGAACAAGTCTTCGTCATTTTCACAGTAGCCTAGCCCCTTAAAAAAGTACATCTTAAAAGTTGATTTGAATGACGTCATTGAACATCCATTTTAATTACGGTTTGTTATGTATTTTACTACACTCTGATATAATATCACCACACATGTAGACGCTCACGAAGTGTGCAAGTTACGTTTCAACACGCCGAGTTTTTTCTCGTGCCTTTTCAGATATTATCGATTGGAACGTGGTAAGAATTCTCAAACGGCGTTCATACGGGAAGAGTGCAGAATCCAAGTGGATCCCAATGAGATTGAGAATTTCAAATGAAAAATTCTCCAACCACATTGATCGGCAAATAGCGCGGAATCCACTTGGATTCCAATGTGGACTCCCTACGTGCAAGGTCCCTATCAAGTCCCTGTAGGGATGTGCAGGCAAATGATTCGTTCCCAGTGACCCACCATCGTTCCTAGATCACTATCGATGGACGCTTCGGCGATTCAGATCCCGCCTATTTCATCGAATCCCTTAGGTGGGTAAGTAAGGGCTCACTTTGATCCAGGAGTGATTCACAGGGCTTCTTTGGCAATAATCCCACTCCCCGCAAATTGCCACATGAGCAGCATCTTGTTTCAACGTTAGAAGAGGCCTGCAGATGTGCGCTTGAACGTTATCTCATAATCGGGTGGCCTCTGCACGCTGGCAACACTGAAAGGGAGACAGTTGAAATAAGAAATTTTATTTGATGTCAATAAAGCACTCGCAGGGATTTAATATCATTATTAAAATATTAAATTTACAGAAATATGAAATTATTTAAATATTAAATTTACAGAAATATGAAATTATTTAAATATTAAATTTACAGAAATATTAATTATTTAAATATTACATTTACAGAAATATTAATTATTTAAATATTACATTTACAGAAATATTAATTATTTAAATATTACATTTACAGAAATATTAATATTTCTGTAAATATTAATAGTAGTAGTCGTATTTATTCGAGGTATACCCCTCAGGGGTTTTTACACACAAGTACATTTGATGTCTTTATCAATATCTTCTTAAAACTAATCTTACATTACTAATTCCACTCTAGCCTAAATATGTTTAAAGATACCTACATACATTCTATTTTTCCCCCTTCTTTTTGTTTGCCTTATCACCGCTTTCCTTTATGCAACGCTTCTATCATTTTTTCGAATTCCCTTTTACATGCGCAAAGTTCCTTTACTGGGTCCTTATTTACTAGTTCCTGAATATTTTGTATGAGCTCTTTCCCCCTTTAAATTCCGTCACCTTTTCCAGGCCTTCTACCACTTCTACCTTGATTTTCGCCTTTATTTCGGGTAAATATTAATAATATATTATAAATAAATATTATAAATAAACAAATAAAATTCTGTAAATAAAATATTAATATTTCTGTAAATGTAGCGGACCGGATGAGAGGAGTAGATGAGTCGATTGTCTTTCTTCGGCATTGAGGATTCTGGGATAATTGTAGCGACCAACAGGCTGATAGTAATCGAAATACGTATCAGGAATCCCGCGTAGAATAAGGTCGATAAGACCACGGAGGGTGTTAGCAGGAAATCATCGAGACTTAATTGAAAATGAGCATCGCTGCGTGCTCGGCTAATCAACCCTCCGCGGTCGCACTGGAATTTTGCTGCTTTTGCGGTCGCACTGTAACTTTTCTGCTTTTGCGGTCGCACTGGGACGAAAACGTTCACGTGGAGTTTAACATTTTTTTTTCAACGACCCTCAAAAAATTGTCGTTTAGAAAAAATATATATTTTATTCTAAATTGCCGTTTAGAAAAAATATATATTTTTTTTATACAGTTATAAGCGTCAAGCGGTAAAGGCTTTACTCGGATTACTCCCCTAACGAGTCACGAGTGCTCTTCGGGATAATAATTACGTGGGAACGTTTGCTTCGAGATTTCGAGAGATCTTGTTTCGTTTATGGATTTAGGAAATTGGTAATGAACGGACTTCAATATCTTGAGTCATACTGTAGTTTAATAAACACCCGATGAAAGAATGATTTCGTACATTCCGAGTGAATTTTATAATGTGATAAATAACTTTGACAATGTGGAGCGGTGACGTCGATTTACAATCTCGTATTCTTGTTTTCGTTGAATATTTCTTTAAAACACACACGCGTACTCTCGCACTCTTCTAGATATCTGGTCACGAATTAACGATAACTGGTACTTTGGGAATATTTGGTCGCTTGACCCTTTTGATTGTAAAACAATATAAGTTGACTTTAAAAATTCCGCCGAATCACACTCTTCTACCGAAGACCCGGATTTCGGACAGCGTAACGACGTGTACAAATCTTGACTGAGACTAAGCTATTATAATATATGCTCGATGCTACTGTCGAATCACTTTCTTTTGCAGAAGACCTGGATTATGACCAGTGTGTCGGTGTTAAAAACTGTGGCTAGACTGCGCGCTTGTCGTTGAGACAAGGAGGTTTTACAAGGGCGAGATGACTTTGCCAAGAGGGCAAAGTCATCTCTTAATTTGGGCACAGAGAAAGTTACTATTTTTCGTCTATTACGAGAGTTCGACCTCTTCTGAGAAGCAATAAAAGTTGGATATTTTGGATCTGTACCATGTCGCCTTGCTGATCCCTACACTGAGAAAAAAATCATTGATCCAATATCATTGGTGTTATTGAATAAAATTTCGTTGATTCAATTGTAAAATTGTTGGTGTAAATAATCGGATTTATTAGTCCAAACAAAACGCTATTGACTTTAATAACATGATAAAATTAAAAGTTTTTTTTTCAATCAAAAGATATATTGTTAGCCGAGAACAATATATTATTGAAAATATCTAAAAAATTATCGCGAACAAATTATATAGTTTTGAATGAATTTTCTGCAACGAAAAAAAAGCGTTTCAATTCATAACATGAATATTGTTGATTCGAGTACATAAGAAAAATTGAATTTCGCTCGTTTGATTCGGATAAAATTTCTATTGAGTAAATATGTTCTTTTTTTTCACCATATCCGATATTGATCTCCAAGTACATTATTCGTTAAATTATTAATATTTTATTTTGATTGAAAATTATTAAGCAAATGTCTGAATTTGTTAAAAAATTATGCGAAAATAAAATTTGTTTCTTACGCCTTTGGTTGAAAAAATTCAACCAAATCATGGCCGAGCGCCACCGAAATTATAGGTGTGAGGAAACCTGTAGTTCTCAGAGTAACCACTAGAAGCCGCACGCACGCTCGTTTCTCGTAAGCGTAGCGCGAACCGAAAATCTACTTAAACACCGGAAAAACTCTAGAGTATCGCTTCTTGGCCTGTGGCTAAGATCAAAGTGTAGTATGTATTCTTATCAGTTGGATATCTGATATTCTCTCCATGGATATTCCATTGGATATCTGATATTCTCTCCACTATTATCGTGGATGATCATTCTAATGCTCACTTTTTATTTAAGATTTAAAACAAATTGAAAAACTTACGTCCCATGGCATATTCGTTTCGATACAGTAAAGAAATAATTAATTCTATTGATTATAGTGTTGTACGAAATAAAAAATGTTGTAGCAACCGCTTCATTATTTCATCCATACATCTACGGATTTTATATAGAATGATTTCAATAGAATATAATTTTATTTGAAGGATAATGTGGATATTCGGAGAACAGAAAAGCTTTTTCAAATAAAATAATGTTATTTAAATCAATCACGTTTTCCAATTATGTATAGTATGGTAACAATCTCATATGTCGGTGGCACTCCGCAGCAGCACATTTATTTGGATCAACCAATATATTTTTCTGATTCCATTGGTTTTTTCTCAGTGTATCATAGAGCTCGAGGCTCCTGTCGGAAAACTTTCATTACTGCTCTCATGCAGAGCGGGAAAAAATGGAGCGGTTCGCGATACGAAAATACGTGCATTAGGTATTGTGAGCAGTTGATAAACAAGAAAATAGTCTATCTTCGCTATGGTCTAGTGATGCACGCGTCTATGGAGTGTGAGCTGAAATACAATTTTGGTAGGTATTCTTGAACGCTTACATTATTGGTTGCGGTGAAAAATAAAAATAGCTCGAGCCTCCACACGGTCCAAATCGACTACACAAAAAAACCAAAGAAGTTCCATAATAATTACATCACCCCGTGCCCGCAAAAAAATGCTGTATCCGCCCTTGATCAGCGCTATTTCCATCCCTCCTATACGACTCATAATTTAATTTATTCGATATCAGTGCATATTTTTTTAATGTAAATTATCGCTAGATCGCGCAATAAAAAATTACCCCAATAGGTGCATCATTTTTGACATTTCGTCGTCATTTTTTTCTTCGGATACCGTGTCATTGCAAATCTGAATATGACAGTAGATCAACTGTAACAGGTTTGAATCTTTGTGATTTTCGTATATAGAATTACCCCCGAGTTTGCAGGATCCTTCGGAGCGAGGACGTATTTTCGTTTACCCTCGACGGGTGAATTATATAATCTTAAGAATATTAATAACAAATCAACTACAGGAAGAGTCCATAGCAATAACATTGATTATCATGCCGCCCCCGGAAATTTATATACGCAAAAATACACTGCAAATTCATTTTATTAATAATTGTAATATATGTGAAATGTATGCCATATATTGAAAATAAATGTTGTATATATGTGCCAAATTCTAATTTTCGTATCGTTTTTACATATGAGATGTATATGCGTGGTATTACTGTATATCAATGTATCATATATCAATGATATATATAGCATTTACCCGACATATATACCATATATATTTAGCATATATGTTGCATACACACTGCACACACAAAAAACTTAACTGTAAGTTAAGTTTTTTTAAGTTTAAGTTTTAAATTTTATTAAGTTTAACTGTAATAGTGTTTATACACAGCATATATTTCTTGTCAGAAATATGTATCAAAAATGTATGCGTCATATGTGACGCATAAATGACACATATATGAGTCATATATGACGCATACATTTTTGATATATATTTTTCTGACAAAATAATAGATTGAAAATATATCGAAAATATATGCGTCGTATATGCCTCATATATGCATCAAATATAGTGTTTATACGTAGCATATATATTTTTTGGTCAGAAAAATATATCGAAAATATATGGGTCATATATGCGTCATATATTCGGTGCATATATACTGAATATATACTCGTACGTATTATTCTATTTTTCGTCACTATATATGCGACCGATATATATATATATATATATGCAGCATATATATATATATATATATATATATATATATGCAGCATATATTTTCTGCATATATTTTACATACATAAATTTCCATGGGGGTGCTGAAAAACGCGTAAAAAGTCTGATATAAGAATAAAAAATAATTTCCTCCTCCCCCTCTCTTCCCTCCTCTCCCGTTTCCAGTTATCGATTTCCCTTTGGTTTCGGAGAGTTGCCCGAGGAGCCCTTCAAATTTTTGCTCACAGAACCGAGCCCCGAGTAACCGCTGAGAGTCCTTTGGCGCGAAAATTTTCTCACGTCCTTGCGCCGCTCACCCTCCGTGCTGAGGGCGAACTCTGGGCGACCTTTGTCCGGGCTGGGCCGAAGGGGGATGGTGGAAGATCCGGCGGATCGTGGAGGGGTTGCTCTTCACCACGGTGGAACCAAAAGGAATCTTTACTTCGGTGAAATGGGGACGAGGGGGTTGTAAAACACGTAGGGCGCATGCGCAATAATAATGCCCTCCCTTCCCTCCCTTTCTCGTTCTCGTTCTCTCTCTCTCTCCCTCTCGCGTGCTTTCCGCTCGTCGTGTGTGCATGCAAGCTCGCGGTGGCCGAATTGGGGGAATATCATTGCGAGCTATCGAATGTTGGCGCAAACGCTGCCAGCGCTTCATACACGTAGGACTTCCGCATACGTCTCAGAGGACCCTCTCTCCGAGGCACCCAATGTGCAAACCCAAAGCGGCTACACCCTGAAACTTTACATCTACGCGGTTTCCCTCTCGTTCATCCGCCGTTCTCACCCAGCGCTCGTAACTTCGGGACGATAAATAAATAAAGAAGCACCGGAGCTAAAGGAAGAACTTCGGCAGCGCCAATTTCGTTTCTGCAACTGCCAAGATGAGCCTGCTACTTGAAGAGGATGAGATCGACGAGTAAGTACTGAAAAAGTGGATCTCGATGTAATTGGCTGAAAAAAGTTCGCGGAGCCATTAAAATTTCTTTTTTTAGTTATTTTTTTGTCGATATGAGTGATGAGGTGCTGATGATGAGTCTTGGTGTTGATGTCTGCATCGATTTGCCATTTGGATATTTGTTGTTTATTTTTTCGCTGTTGGGGAGATTAAAGCCACTGTGATTAAAAGCGTATATTTTTGGTTACTTGTTCGCTCAGGGGTGATTATTCATTCGGAGAAAATAAAAGGAGGTCGCTAACTCAGATGCTTTGGGGAGAAGCATCGAATGATTGGTTCTAGACTTCGTTACCATTGTCGTTTAATATTCCCCTGTTATTTTGTAAGACACTCTCAGCTAGGTGGTTGATTACCACGTTCTAGGGGAAAACGTTATTTAATTTGTTTTTTTTTATGAATTCATTATATTTTTCACATGGATTGAATGTTTTTGTCCATTTCGTTGATTCGTAGACTCTCCGAGTGGATGTGTAGCTCAAGCTTTTTCCTTCCAAAAGGTATGGAATATTTTTTTCGTCGTTGTAGAACACCTGTGATGAGAATAATTTTTCGCTCATGCGTGCGTGGAGATTTTGATGTCATTCGATACCAATTCTCGTATTTCCTCACTAATCGTTCATTGATTCGTCGGTGATGTTCTCTTCGGGTGGCTCACTCGGTAACTAAGAGCTCGGAATTTCACTATCCAAGTTCAAACGGACGAGAAACTTTTTGGTGCGTGGGCGAAATGTAATTAACGAAACACTACAATATGTAGTTCGAACTGCGCTCTAGTCATTAAAAATGTCGGAAATGCAATCGTCCTCGGAAGTAAACTCACAAGTACGAATTTGGATTGGATAGCGCGACAAACAGTTCCCGAAAGTGTTGTCAACCTCGCCATTTGTCACGATACAACTTTTTGGGAAATATTTTGATTTGGAAATTCTCTTTTGCTCAATTCGCTTGATTTTAATAGATGTTTTATCAATTTTCAATATCTTACCATTGAGAATGACAGGCCCTGTTTTTCATTTTCAAATTTCCCCGTTCAATTTTCATAGATAATAAAAACCTGTGCTGTTTTGACAATTGAATGCACTTTAAGAGGACAATAATTCGGTTTTCCACATCCAACAAAATGAATATCCAAATACATGCAATATATGACATCCGGGTAATTTTTTGATATTTAAAAAATAGAATGACTGCGTAAAGAAATTTAGGTCATTATATTAAATTAGTGTTAAAGTCTTATCTGCTCTTTGTATAATTTTGCGAGACAAGTATCGTAGTAACTTATTCTGAAAATGCCTTGGTGATGATCTTCGCTTTTCTGTTTCTTTCTTTCTTGTCTCGCACAGCGCGATAAATCGCGTCTGGTTAACGATGTCGATTCAGACCTGACAAGAGAGTATCGCGCGCAACACGTGTACTGTTTATACATATACATACGTATAGCTCAGGAACTTATTTCCCGGTGGCAACGGGTGAGACTCTCGATCGATGTGGCTCTATTAATAAGAAGCTCTTAGAAGTGTCTTCACGTCCGCAGGTAGAAACGTAACAGCGCGCTCCTTCGGAATACACTTTTTTCGTACATAAAAAAAATCAATAAACCTCCCATGCCGCCTGAGTTATGTTCGTCTTGCGGAAAGTGTCTAGGCGAATATTTAGTTCGCGCGTCGACGCACCCACGAATTCAAGTTGACGGTAAAATAAACGGCGTTGAACCGTGAATGAATGTTGGAAAAATGTGGAATAGCATTGTCGCATGGATGCACCGAGCTTGATATATGCATTGTGCGAGAATTTCCATATCAAGACAAACCCAGTTGCGCGCCGCCTCATTTTCAAACCACCCAACTCTCACTCTTACGGTAGGCTTTGGCATTCAACTGTAGTCACAGCGGTTCCATTGAACAGGGACTTGTATGAGAAAATGGCTGTGAAACTTTTCAACTGTGAGGTGGCAGAACGGATTTTCTTTTTCCTGTGATGAGATTTCGGAACTCCTGAAAACTGGGACTGCTCTGTTTAGGGTTGACTTTTAGTGATACTTATTGGAGAATCTTGTGGGTCGAAATTTTATGAATAAATTGCGACGTTTTTGAAGGCTCCGGAGTATATGTTCGAGCATATTTCAAGTCGTGATTCAATTATTCGTTTGATTGTAAAGAGATTATAAACGGAATTAAAAGATGGCAAAAATGGCCGGCAACGTTTGTAGCTCAGTCTCGTTGGCAGGACAACTCTATTCTTTATTTCTCGATTCTCAAACAGCTCTCTCCTTCAATATCTCTATTCTGGAGCAGCTTCAATCAGAAACATCTGCATTCCAAAATATCTCGTGTCTAGAACATTTAGCTGCCGAAACATCTCTATTCGTGAAGATCACAACGCCACAATAATTCAGTTCTGAAATATTACTGCTCTTAAACACTTCCATTTCACAATCTTTCGTATCCGAAACTTTTATATTCTTAAATATCTGTATTCTTCAAAATCGCATGTGACATCCAAAACACATGAGATTTTGAAGAATACAGACATTTAAGAATAGAAAAGTTTCGGATACGAAATATTGTGGAATGGAGATATGTAGGAGCAGTAATATTTCAGAACCGAATTATGGTGGCATTGTGATCTTTACGACTATTTGTAAAGATCACAATGCCACCTCTATAGATATGTAAGTGCCATCAGTGAAAGATTGTGGAATGGAGATATTTGAGAGCAGTAATATTTCACAACCGAATTATGGTGGCATTGTGATTTTTACGACTATATTCATAAAGATCACAATGCTGTGATATTTACGACTATATTCGTAAAGATCACAATGTTGTGATATTTACGACTATATTCGTAAAGATTACAATACTGTGATATTTATGACTATATGCGTAAAGATCACAATGCTGTGATATTTACTACTGTATTCGTAAAGATCACAATGCTGCGAGATTTACGACTATATTCGTAGAGATCACAATGCTGTGACATTTACGACTGTATTCGTAAAGATCACAATGCTGTGATATTTACGACTATATTCGTAGAGATCACAATGCTGTGACATTTACGACTATATTCGTAAATATCACAATGCTGTGATATTTACGATTATATTCGTAGAGATCATAATGCTGTGACATTTACGACTATATTCGTAAAGATCACAATGCTGTGGTATTTACGACTATATTCGTAAAGATCACAATGCTGTGATATATTCGACTACTTTCGTAAATATCACAATGCAGTGATATTTACGACTGTATTCGTAAAGATCACAATGCTGTGATATTTACGATTATATTCGTAGACATCATAATGCTGTGACATTTACAACTATACTCGTAAAGATCACAATGCTGTGATATTTACGACTATATTCGTAAAGATCACAATGCTGTGATCTTTACGACTACTTTCGTAAATATCACAATACTGTGATATTTACGACTGTATTCGTAATGGTCACAATGCTGTGATCTTTACGATTATAGATCACTTGTGATCTTTACGACTACATTCGTAAAGATCACAATGCCACCTTTATAGATGTTTCAGCAGAGAAATCTTTTATACATGAGATATTTTGGAATAGAGATGTTTCTGATCAAACCTGCTCCGGAATAGAGATATTTAAGGAGAGAGATGTTTGAGAATAGAGAAATAAAGCATAGAGTTGTCCTGCTGTCTCGTTTCTCTGGTGCCGTATAGCTCGTGACGTATAGTCGAGATTTTATGAATAATACGTGACGATTTTCAAGGGTTCCGGAGCATAATATCTGTTCGAGCATATTTCAAGTCCTGATTGAATCATTAGTTTGTTTATAAAAAGATTGTAAATTGAATTGAAATATGGCAAAAAGGCATGCTACGTTTGCGGCTCAGTCTTGTTTCTCTGGTGACGTATTGCTGGCTCTTATCACCTTTTCCGCAGCGAAAGACGAAGGGATAACTTTTCCGGCTCTGGACCGTCCGCAGTTGCCATGCCAACTGTGAGATCCGAGCGCGTGAGGTATTAACCCGTTTGCCGCACTCCGGCAGCACTTGGCGATGTTTAACTTGGGGTGAGATAGCTGTGGGGACTCGAGAAATGTCTGAACGTGTCGACAGCTGGTTAAAGCGATCTGCACCGGTACGTGACAGATGCCACAGTCGTTGGCACGTGAAGGGAAAACGGGACAGTGATTGGCACCCTCGTGGACTCGAGAGAAGAATCCCTCGAGAGAATTCATCGACGAGTGAATTGTTAAAAAAAAAAACATTTTAGATTGAAAAGGGATACGTTTTACCGACGATGGCTTCAACGCTTCGTGAATTTTCCATTTGCGATTTATAGCCTTTTTCGCGTGGAATCGAAACGACAGTAGTGGGGAGAAATCGTTGAAAGGAGGAAAGATAAGAGTATAATCGCCAGATTGACGATTTTGCTGAAGGATTTTTGGATCATTGTATGAAATATCTGTACAGAAGTGCAGTGCGATAATTGCATTGGAGGCTTTATTCATTCTCGTCGTTACGCGATGAACGAATTGAGACCCCAAAGTTTCGAGAGCCCCAGCCAACACCACACCCGAGTCCTTTGTAAGTTGTTAGGCTGGCCATTCACTGTACTTCATTACCCGTGGGCGTGAAACGGGGCGATCACGAGCATCCTTGCATATTGCTTTCGGAAATTCGATTACGCCGATCGATCCAACACCCCTTTCAACGTGTCGTATCCGCATGACGTCTATATTTGTATGTCCTGTCCTTTTATCAGCATCGCCAGGCTTCTCGTCAATTCAATTCACCCATTCACCGGGAACGATCCCCGTCGTATCGCGTTTGATCATATCCCCATTCTGAAATCCTCGGAATGGCAAGTCTCAACGTGGTTAAATAGCGATTATTCATTCATACAATATTAATAAAATATTATTCGTGTGAAATGATCTTCACACCTGATGCGAAATTTACTCAATGAAAAGGTTGATTTTTACAAAAACGTGGACACGGGCGGAAAAAATGTTTGGAGCGATAATTGTTATTCTACGATACAGGAGCTCCTTATAATGTTATGCCTAGTTGGAACAGTCGAAAACAGCTCATTTTTTGATTTTTTTCTCGAAAATCGTGTTGATATATATCTACAAAAATTAGGTATTTGAAAAAGTATTACCTGAAGAACACTATGTAATTTTGTTATGTCAAAATAGTTAATTCTAATCGATTTAAAAATCAAACAGATTTCGTTAGTATACAGTAGAACCGCGATATAACGAGATCCTCGATATAACAAAGATCCATTCCCTTCCGATAGACACCCGACACCTTGATACGACAACATAATAATACCCATATGCTCTAATTGGTAATTACTTGTGAAAATCGCTCTAAGCTAACCATTATTTCTTTAATAAATATCCCTTTATTTATAATACTAATATATTTTCTTTTAAAGAACATTTTAAGGAACATGATCTCGATATAACAAACTTCCCTAGAGATTCGTTATATTGAGGTTCGGCTGTATTAGATTATCCTGTGATCAATCGAAGGAATTTCCGAAATATCCAATTTAAAAAAAATGGCGCGTGTTCGAAGTGAGTTTGGATTTTTACAAAAAATAAGCATTTTTCGTTTATCGAATTGAAAGTATACATAAAAAAAAATTCTTCCATCAAATACTATATTTTTACATCTAGAAAAACCCCAAATAATTTCAGAAAGATCAATGCGCCAACACAACAGCCTATAAATATGTCAATATTTATCGGCGAAATCTAATCGATAATCCGGATTCGTGGTCATTTTTAACGCCACGGGCAGAGCAGAATAATTTCGACGGGTTTTGCAAAGGGCGATACGGGGCGAAAAAGCTCGGGGGCTGTATAGCATGTGATATCGATTTGTTTTGGGCACCAAGATAGACTCCATAGCTGTAGCGAAATATTGATTTGGGTGGGGTATTGCAAGTTCGAACATAGCTTCGCAACGGAATTCTTTCAATAAAAAAAGCGGCCTCACCCGGTTGCCGGCATATCAGTTCGGGAAAGTATCACAACAATGAGAAAATAAATAATCGTTGGCAATTTGTGGCAACTGATGGTCTCATTACGAGCACTCTGATGTCGATGACAAAATGACTGAAAAATATCGTGAAATGTCAATGGACAGGGCTGGTATTTCCATAAATAAAAGGATGAATTAATTCAACACGTTAAAAATTACGGGAAGTAGTTTAATCCGTTCAGTGGGATGGTCGTTATTAGTTTACAGATTTTCAATCATGCAATCGGAGGAGAGGTCCAGCCAGCTCTTCTCACTCTACCGTCGTTCTGCCATGGACTATAATTTGCACAAATGGTCTGTCAGTCCAGTCAGTAGGATCACTCGTCGTCCAATTAAGCTGTGATGGAACAGAAGGACTCAATTGCGTTTCTTTTTCTCGTATCCATTTCTCATTGTGCTGAAATGATTAAAAACAGCCAGGGCTGTGTGATTCACTGTTGGAACTGCCGATCGCCATTCAAAGGCCATCAGCCTTCTGTTATTCCGATTGTACCTTCCTATTTTTTAAACGAGCTCTCAGTAGGATCGCAATTTTCAATCATCCCAACAACGTTGATCGCGTCTGATTGACGTTTACCGATTCTCTTCATGGTGACTCCCCCGCGCGTTACAGGCTGATGTATTGCACACTTGTCGACGGTGCGTGGCCTCATTATTTTTCTTTACCTGCGCTTGTTTACCGTTGAAAGCGTATACCTATATTGCACGATCACAACTTTCTTCCGTCGATAGAGCTATGGAAGTAAGCGGGAAAAATCCAATATCGTGAAAAAAAACAGTGCGAAAGAAGAGCGATGGAACGTTCATCGTCGGGTTGAAACGTCTCCGCTGTTTCGTGGCACAAAAAATATTCCAGACAGGACATTGCACTCCAGAATGTGTTCTGGCAATGAAACAATGCCCTGGTTTGATTTTTTTTTCATCCCTTCGACATCGTTTGTATCCAGTATCATGATGTTGAAGTTTGCATCGTTCGAATGCAACGGAAATTAATTCATTGAATTGTTCAATTTTTTGTACTGTTTTAGGCTGCGAAATCTCTAACGTTTTTACGTTTTTTTTTAAATTATAGATTTATTATCTCAATTCGCAAAAAAGCCTTTGGATAAAAAATATATAGATGAGAAATGAACAAGGGAATCGTTGCATTCGAGCGATGTAAACTTGAGCGTCATCTAGTATGCGAATTGAAATTTATGGAAGTCTCAATTTTACATGAAAATGCATGAAACTTAAGCCAGGATATACATTCACAGTGATAAAAAGATCGATTTATTATTTCTCTTTAAACGATAGAACTATACAGGGTGAGGCACTAACTGTTGCCACCTTGATCATCTCTGTAATTATCGACGTCACAAAAAAATGTTCGAAACAAAAGTCGTACCGTACGAAAGGGGTCATCAAATGCGACCATTTTTTTTATCTCAGTGGAGGCGCTGTCGCACAGTAAAGGTCACCTCCACTTTTTTAAATGGGACGGTACATTTTTTTTCAACTATCTTGTAGAGCATCGAAAACTCCATAAAAAACATTTAGGGGTCAGTAGTTCACGGTCATTTAAGATCAAAAAGTGACATGAACTTTATTTTTATGTGAAATTACCTTTATTCATAATAGATGTTCAAAGTGATTGCCATTGGAATCAATGCAGTATTGCAATCTCCTCATCACGGATCGTGTAGAATTTCTTATCATTTCGGCACTTATCAAATCACAGTCTCGAAGAATTCTTTCACGCATATCATCCGGCGTAGTTGGACGTTCTTTATAAACAAGATCTTTCAAGTATCCCCACAAGAAAAAGTCCAGAGGCGTCAAGTCTAGCGAGCGAGCCGGCCACGATACAGCTTCTCCGCGTTCAATCCAACGATTTGGAAATCTCTTTTGCAATTCATTTCTAGCTATCAGCGAAAAATGTGCCGGGCACCTATCGTGTTGATACCACATTCTGTTTCTTGTTTCTAAAGGTATTTCTTCCAATAATGGGCCTAATGTTTCTTGAAGGAATATGGTGTACTTCCTACCATTAAGATTCCCTTCGATGAAATAAGGGCCTATGATTTTATCCCCAATAATCCCACATCATACATTAACCGACCACGGTCTTTGGTGTGCAACTTGCCGCAGCCAATGTGGATTTTCAGTTGACCACAAATGCATGTTATGCAAGTTAATATTTCCATGATTCGTAGATGTTGCCTCATCAGTAAATAAAATCCGATTAATAAATGAGTCATCTCTCTGAATCTGGCGTTGAGCCCAACGGCAGAATTCAGTGCGATTCATGAAGTCCGTACCTGCTAATTCCTAGTGGAGACTGATGTGGTAAGGATGATATTTATGACGATGTAGAACACGTAGAATACTTCTTTGGCTTACGCCAAATTCCCTCGCAATTTGACGAGAACTCGCACAAGGGTCTCGTTGAACGGCGGTAAGAACACCAATTTCCGTTTCTTCGTTAGTAACTCGCTTTTTTCGGTTACTTTCCCGACGGGTTAAGGATCCAGTTGTCCACAGTTTAGTGTACAAAACTTGAAATGTACGGCGTGTTGGATGAGAACGTTCAGGAAATCTTTCAGCGTATAAGTCTCTAGCTCTCACTGCATTTTTCTGACATTCTCCGTAAATTAGAAGCATATCAGTTTGCTATTCAAAAGAATACATCATTTACATTCGCTTGATTCATTAATACTAGTCTCACCATTCTTACTATCGTTATCTTGGGTTTGTTTGGGCGAAACACTGTACAATGTTCCGTGTACATTGTAGGTTTGGTGCCGTTGTTTACGTACAAGACAATGGCAAGACTTCGGCGATAAGTGCCGAAGTGATAAGAAATTCGTGATGAGGAGATTGCAATACTGCATTGATTCCAATGGCAATCACTTTGAACATCTACTGTGAATAAAGGTAATTTCACATAAAAATAAAGTTCATGTCACTTTTTTATCTTAAATGAACTTGAACGACTTTGACCCCTAAATGTTTATTATGCAGTTTTCGATGCTCTACAAGATAGTTGAAAAAAATGTACCGTCCCATTTAAAAAAGTGGAGGTGACCTTTACTGTGTGACAGCGCCTCCACTGAGATAAAAGAAGTGGTCGCATTTGATTACCCCTTTCGTACGGTGCAACTTTTGTTTCAAACATTTTTTTGTGACGTCGATAATTACAGAGATATTCAAGGTGGCAACAGTTTGTGCCTCACCCTGTATATGTATGACTAGCTTTCCGCCCGCGGCTTCGCTCGCGTAGACTTGTGTTGAATGCTCCTTAATGAAATTTGCTCCTGAAATGTTTGAGGGGGGCTGTGCCAGTGCGAACGCTGAAAATTTGAGTGATTTTCGGGAATTTTTTGGAAGAAAAGTACTCAATTAAATGTTTAGGAAAATTAAGATTATATTTGGCTATATTTGACCTATATTACATCATTTTTTCATAGAAAAAGATTGAGATCCAAGCGACTTATGCGCTGCCTCCGGAGGCGCCAAAGAAAAGTTCCTCCACTGCTGACATGGTTCCGGCCGATAGAGTAGCTGAAACCAAAAAAGGAAAAAAAAATTGTTAAACTGGAAGGTATTTTCTGTACAATGACGTAGGATTTTCGAAAAATATCACAATCTAACAAAATGGCGTAGTTATGAAAAAAGTCTGTTTCTTTGCCTATAAAATGGTCTTTTTTTTCAATGCTCAATCGTCAATTTTCATCCAATCAAAAATATCCTACCTCATTGTAGAGTAAATATATTCGAGAGTACTCAGTTCAAATTTCAAGTCAATCGGATGATTGCTCTTTGAGTTACAATGTCAGCAAAATTGAAAAATCTCATTTGGAGAAAAAACGCGTTTAAAGATTTAGCTATCGATTTTTGCAAGATAAAATGATTAGAGATACGGCCTTGAAATTTTTACAGGATATTCTTGAAAGTATAAACTGTCGAAAAAGGCAAAAAATCGATTTTTCAAAAGTGTCACACTGGTATAGGCTCTTATTTGAGCAACACGTAGAATTGTGTTGAAGAGTTTTAATACTAAGTTTGAAGTAAACCTGCTGGCCAGATTTTTTTATTTTACATACAAACTGTCATCCTCGTTCTCCCCTTAAGGGTTGACTTTATAAAAACGCTGAAATACGTGTTTGATCAATTGTGTCAAGAATCATGTATACCAAATGTCGAGTAAAGCCGACCTGATTTTCAAAACTTTCCATCCAAACTTTGCCACCCCTTTTCTCCCCTCATGGGCTCAATTTCGAAAAACCCCTTCTCAGTGGGTGCTTTTGTCACAAAAAGAAACCTGCTGTCCAAATTACACGTTATTAGCTTCAGCGGTTCGGGCTCGGCATTGATGGATCAGTCAGGACATGTTCTTTTATATGTATAGATCTTAAACATTTTCCGTACATACTTTGCAACGCTCTTTCGTTTAGGGGTTGAATTTCAAAAAATGCTGAAATACGTATTTCTATTAATTGTGTCAAGAAGCTTTGATACTAAGTTTCAAGTAAATCTTCTTCATATTTTTTCATTTTGCATACAAACTTTGCCACCCTGTTTCTCTGCTTAGGGGTTGAATTTCTGAAAAGCTAACATACGTGGTTCATTAATTGTGTGAACCAGCACGAATACCAAATTTCAATAAATCCGGCTCTATTTTTTTTTAATTTCCCTACAAACCTTGCTGCCCCTTTCCTCTCCTTAGGGGTTAAATTTCGAAAAATCCCTTCTTTTTAGGTGCTTACGTCACAAAAGCAACCTACTGTCCAAATTTCATGTAATTACCTTCAGCGGTTTCGGCCCGGCGTTGACGAATCAATCAGGTCATGTTCTTTCATATGTATCGATATTTCCGAAAGTTTCAAAGTGAGATTCGAAAAAAGCGTAGAGGGGCAGGCAGAGATGGGCAAAAAGTAATTAAATTGACGACAAACAATTTCAATTACTAATGTAATTGATCATTTAATTACTTTGTAACAGATTACCTAAGTAATTAGTTACCCCAAGTACCTCGTGCAATTTAATTAAAATTCAACGTAAACTTCAAACGCGTTTTTCTTAAACCTGCCTTTTCAAAAGTGGCGTGCAGGATTACTCGAATACTATTAAGCCGATTGAGTTTAAAGTTGGTAGAAATATTGATAATGCTGATACCTTCTACTTGACCAGAATTTGATTTGAAAAATTAGAAAAAAAAACTACTTTCTTAACCCAAATTTCAAAGAAATGTTGATTCTTTATTTCGATTACTGTCAAATAGAAACTATACATGTACTAACGGAATTTTGTTTTTTGAATGTTTTTGCAAATCACAGTCTACGGGAAGCTAGACTGCACGCCGATTTGCAACTCCCACAGTATTATTTAAGTAATTAATTACCACAAGTACCTAGTACAATTTAATTCAAATTCAATGTAGACTTCAAACGCGTTTTTATCAAACCTGCATTTTCGAAATTGGCGTGCACGATTACTCAAAAACTATTAAGCCGATTGAGTTGATACTTGGTAGAAATAATGACAATATTGCTACTTTATTCTTGACGAGATTTTTTTTGTTTAATTATAAATAAAAACAATTTTTTTAATACAAATTTTACAGCATTTTTACGTGAAATGGTGATTTTTTTCTAATTGCGCGCCATTCTCTTTAATTCGATTTTTCTTCATTTAAATTACTGTCAAGTAGAAACTATACACGTTCTAACTGAATTTTCTGTTGATTTTTTTTGCAAATCAAAGTCTACCTTGCTGTAACACTCTGCTACAGTATCGCCACTTTCACGGTAAATGAATTAAAAAATTGTTTTGTATACTTAAATATATTATTCAAGTATACCTACAGTTTGATAAATGTAGAATATGTATTTCTTAGTTTTAAAAATCCCTCTAAATTCCTTAATTTTGTGCCGTCTGAATGTATATCTCGCCTTAAGAGGGCAAATAAGTCGCCGGGATTTAAGGGAGATGAATCGCAGTTCATTGGAACTCGGCTATCTAAATAACATAATCGTTTGTCGTCGTTGATTCGAGTGCATCAATATTCAAATATTACTAATCGATGTCGAGGTCTGACTGCGACGTACGAGTGTTTATTTATGCGTTTATTTCAATTCGTCACACGGTTTTCTTTCATTGTGCTATTTATTTCATTTGACGATTGAACGCAATTTCTTTTTCTATATGCGAATGCATCTGATGCGTTATATCACTCGCCTTATCGACTGCCGTGATAGTATCATGTTTCAGTCGCGCTGAGTGTGCACTTTATTCCGAATCATCAATCTCTACTCATATTCGTCTTTTGCGACCCATTCAAGCGGATATAAAGGAGCTCATCGATCACAGAGTCTACCAAATCGAGTGTTCATAAACAATGCGTGGATTAAGATTTGATCATTGATCCTCTCGACGGAGATAACAAGTTGGCGATGAAATCATTTTATCTACGAGTGTCTGCGTTCAATATGTATATGAACGAAGACTTTTTTTTTTCACAGATTTTCGATCTAAATGCGCATTTCTGTTGAACAAAATGACAATCCTCGGAAACTTTAATTTGTCAACTCCTACAACACTTTCTACATTTCTACGGAAACTTGTCGAAATTTAAGGCGTAAAACCACTGAAGAATTTTCAAATTTTTTTCTTCTAAATTGGCATCAGAGATGCTTTGAACCATTTAGAATAAAGGGAAAACGTTTGTTACCTGTAAAAAAATGCCCGCAGGCCTTTCAAAACGGCACGTAGTATAACTCCAACAATTTCCATTCTATTCACTCCAAATTTTGAGCACATCTTGACAATAACACTCCGATGACAAATACGTGCGGAATTTTTCATGAGTTAATTATAGCATTATTTATTAACAAATTATTGTCCTTTTTTCTGTCGTAAATTGAGTTTTTACTTTCAATGCTTGCCAATTACACAAAAATTCATATTTAAAAAATCTCCCACGTATTTCTCTAGCTATACTCATGTAAATTAATGGAATTTAAAAAAAGGTTCCACATTTAAATTTGCGTCAGTTATACTGCGTGCCGCAGACCATTTTGAGTAATTTTTGTTCTGTTCACTCAAAGATATGACTAGTAATATCCTTGAATATTATTGTCGACTTGTCCTTCCACCAAAAAAAAATCGCTCAATTTTAGACGTTAACAGTGGTGTTAGCCCTTAGTGATTTACTTTTGTAAAAGTTGAGTGGAAGTTTGGAAAATTAAGATTAAAAGTGGATGAAGGATGCTCGAAAAAAATATGTGAAAATTCCTTTTTTTTCGGGGGTTTTCACGTCGTTCTATTTCACCGCGAATCTGCTGAAACGAATACAATGGTCTTTTATACCAGATTTACGCAGTACATTTATCATACAAAGGTCGAGATTTACATAAAAGCGTCAATCACGGCGATAAAAAATATCGATCATGATAAAATTGTGAGTAACAGAAAAACCCAGCAGGTTTCAGCTGTGCAATCTACAAATGCTTTGTTTTCACGCCGTGTTTGATTTTTTTCCGTCTGGCGACATTTTTGACGTTCCACGGAAATAATTTGGTAATTTGTTCTTATGGCTACTCCGTGCATAGGCGAGGAAAAAATCTAAGTTCGTTCCTGTGACATGGGAGGGCTTGGATGATGATTAAAAAAGAAGTTAAGTTCCTAATGCAGTACGACATTCACGAATAAGGGTATTGAGTACAGTTCATGATCAACGATAAGCATCCCAGTTATATTTCGTACGATTTTCGTACGAATAATCCTGTAGGTTTGGGTTCGTGGAAAATATTAAAATACGATAATCTTTCCAGTCTCGCGATAACTTTACGACGACATTGCATGTATTTTCATAACGTTCGGTTTTAGTACCTACGACCGAAACGCGTGGAAATATATGAGTACACGTAAAACGCAACAATTAAAATTCATTTTTGTAAGATAAATTTGTTGAATGTTTGATTTTGCAAATTCCATAGTTAAATTTGTTAAACGCCTGCATTTGAAAATGCGAATAAAACTGAATGATTAATATTAATTTCTATGAATCTTTAATCATCCGATTTTCCGGTCGAAGTTTTTCCATTTTTTTTTACATTGAGTTGATCTTCCGGCTGACGCAATAATAAATAATTGTAAATTATTATCGAAAAACTTTCATTTTTCATCAATCTTCAAAATGGCGGAGGTATGGCACGGTCTTCTAAACGGGTTGCGGCGGACGTTCTCAGACGGCGTGACACGTAGCGTTGACGGGATTAATCTGAAAAAAATCAACGAAGATTTATCCTTCATTAACACTCATACATAGAATATGAACCAATAAAAAGTGAGAAATGTTAAAAATCGATGAAATTGTATGCCTTGAAAGAAAAAGATTGGACTTTCCGAAGAAAAGGCTACATTTTGCAATAAAAAAACTTTTTTTTTAATTTTAGAATCATTTAGGATTACGTTTTAGACAATAAGGTTCGAAAGATCTATACGAAATTTCGTCACAGTCGATCGAATAGTTTTTTAGCTATACGTCACGTCAGTATGTTGCTGAAGTTTGGGTCGATGGAATGCAGCGAAATTTTTTTTTCATCTTCGTTTCTCTCCATTTTCATTGTTATCCAAAATAACTTTTGATAGATTTAGGTTTTTGATCTCTCATAAGGAACTTAGAAAAGTTCACAGAAGCTTTGATTTGCCAAAAAAATTGGTAATTGGAAAAAAATTATTTCCGTTGCGTTTCAACGATGCAAACTTCAACATTATCCGCCAGTTTTAAAAATGCAGTTTAGATGACCGTACCATACGTCCGCCATTTTTAACGCTTAATAAAAAAAACCACGCAACAATCAACAGTAGTAATAAAATATCCCAAGTCTAAAAAATGGCGAAGAACTCTATCCCTAAAAAAAGTCACGAAAATCAGCAATTTTTTTCTCGCCCAAAGGTATCTTCCTCCTTAAGGTATCAAAGAAAAATATATCATATCTCACGATTTGTTTTATAAGTAATAACAAATTGAAAAAAAGGCGAAAAAAATGCAGATGCCTTCTGTCGGGCAGAATCCCATACGGTGCGCGATACTGAGTGTAAAAAACATTCCCGACTTACTTGTAGCCGCAAGGCCATTATGGCGAGTGAGTAGTGCGAAAAAAATAGTCATGATCCATACGCGAAAATAATTAGTGTGCTTGATCGGCTTTGCGAGTGCCTGGGTTAACTTGGCAGAGAAGATCTAACATATACGTTCAATGTTAGATCGCGAGCTTAGTACAAGCGGTTTCAAAGAACACTTTTGGCGAACGGCCAAAGCTTCCAACCGCGAAACTTGAGTTCCGCCGCGGGTCTGTTCGGTCTCGACGAGCGATATTTTCGATCAGTTGAAACCCCGTGCTCGCACGAGTCAAATTCCCCTCGTTACGCTGAAATGCTGTGTCAGTTTTGTTTTCGGCGATTCTTATTACGCGCTAATCGACATTTTTTATCAACTCGGATTCGTTTCGTAATACCGGCAACACTACGAAGATTTAAAAAAAATGGCAACTAACGGTTACTCCAATATCGTGTCGTCATGCAGTGTCAGCTCCGCAAAAACACGAATGGAAAACGTCATAGCACCGTTGTTTCGAAATTTTGAATGCCCTAGTTTCGTGCATGACAAAAGTCAAAGGTTTTTCAAATTAATGATTGCGTCTAGTGCAAGGAAAGGCATTGTAGTTCCATCAAGAGCTATTTACGGAAACGGCATCCTTGGATCTCAGTTAGATCCATTTATTTAGTCACGTATTCGTGAGCGAACGTGAGCTATCTTGCTTTACGTGTTCATGCAATTCCGCTCCCTTGAACAGTTGTCAGGTACATTTTGCAATTATGGCAATAGTCACGAGTCGAAAGTTCGCCGGTTTAAAACTCCTTAGTTATTGTGCGAAAAGCCTTCCTTTTATCTGCAGAACAATGGACCGAGTAGACAAAATCTTCCGGTCTTGTCTCTTCATAACTCAATCGATCTGTCGATGCCACTCGAAATACCAATATAAGTTGTCCATTCTCAAGTGCGCATTAAGGCGTTACCCCCACTTGTAGCGTAAAAAAGGCCTTTTTCATGAATTTTTTAAAAGAAAACTACAAAACTTTTTTAATCGATCAATATACCATCTTAAAGAACACATCTTGAAGAACTTTCAGTAATTTTTTTATTGAAAAATATTACATCGTTTAGTGGCAAATGGCCGTCAATGAAATAATGTTTTTATATACACGGTTTGCGGTGACCAACATTGCGGCGAAGTGGATCATGTGAAAAAAAAAATGCGGATGGATTTAGTCAAATATAAGTATAAACTAGTCTTTAATCGAAGGATTTTAAAAAATATTCATTTTTCACAAAATGGCGGACAGTCAAAGTTAATGGTTCGATTTTAACGAAAAAAAAAATGGAACGATTAAAGACTACATTTTTATGTATTAAATAAGCCTGCAAAATTTCAAGAAGATCGGTTCATTAGTGTTCGAGTAATCTTGGTCACCGACTTCAGAAATGCCATTTTGAGAAAAACGCGTTTACAGTTTAAATTTCCGGTCGTTTACACAACGGATTCTTCTCTTTCAACGCTCATATCTCAGTCAATTTTGTTCGGATCGACTTGAAATTTTCAGGACATATTCTCAGATACTTATACTTCAAAAAATGCAATAAAAAAAATCGATTTTTTCACAATCGCAAGTGGGGGTAACCCCTTAAGTCGAACGCGCAGTCAATATTATCGTAACGAATTTAACGATTGTTAAATCCATTCGCAGGTGAAGATGGGGGATGGTAGGTGTCCAAAAAGGGCTAAGGGAAGTAGTACGATCAATTAAGGAGTAAGGCCACTGTAACGGCCCAAAAAAAAAGGTTTTTTCACTAATTATTTGCTCCCGAAATTGAAGGTATTTGAAAAAAAACTTTTAATGGTGTTATCGGGCATACATTAAACTTTATTATAAAATTTTTTTACAGTAAAAAAAAAACAAAATGGCGGTTCCACAGCTATCTTCCCGGGACATGTTTTGCTTCCAGGGCTCCGCGGCACGCAGCACCACTGGTGCACTTTTGAATCTAGAACAAAAAAAAACCATTAATCTAGAGGGCTATAGCTAGAGAATGTCGATCGGATTTTAAAAAGTATCAATTTTTGTGGATTTGGCGTGCGTTTGAAAAAAAAAATTGATTTTTGACGAAAAAAACGGCAAGTTTTTTGTTAATAAAAAATCAATAAATAAAGTTCTTGAAAATTCCGATCGACATTCTCAAGATAATGTAAATGTTCACATCTGGTTAAAATTTCAAGTAAAAAAAATGAAAATTGTTCGAGTTATGCTGCGTGCCATTTTGAAAACATGTCCCGGGAAGATAGCTGTGGAACCGCCATTTTGTTTTTTTTTTACTGTAAAAAAATGTTATAATAAAGTTTAATGTATGCCCGATAACACCATTAAAAGTTTTTTTTTCAAATACCTTCAATTTCGGGAGCAAAAAATTAGTGAAAAAACCTTTTTTTTTGGGCCGTTACAGTGGCCTTACTCCTTAAAGGGTGTCTCAAAATGATCTGACGTTTTAAATTGCGCGCCATTTTTTTGTGGCGAACATCGAGTACTAATCTCTGACAACTGGCATTGCGAAGTATTGAGGTTTAGTCATGAAGAATTACACGATTGAGCAACGCATAGAAATTGTTGTTTGCTGCATTGTTAGTGCATAGTTATTGCAGACGAAGTTTCATGGTCATGTTATCTCGCGCCGGGGCAAAGTGAATTGGCCACCGAGATTGTGCGATTTGACGCCATTGGACTTCTTTCTTTGGGGTTTTCTAAAAGGAAAAGTATATGCCAATGATCCACAGACCATTGCGGAGCTCAAGGAAGCAATTGGACGCACCACTAATGAAATTAGTCCGCAATTACGACAAAATGTTATTGAAAATTTCGTCAAAAGAGTGAACGTTTGCAAACAGGGACGAGGCGGCGATTAATCGGATATTTTGTTCCACACATAACCTTCATGTTTGTATCTTATATTGAAATAAAAATATTTGTCCTTTACAAATGAATAATACGTTTTATTAATAAATTAAAATGTCAGGTCATTTTGAGACACCTGATACTACTACTAATAATATTATCGATTTATTTTCGTGAATAACACGAAACTGTAATTGTGAAAAATATTTTCCTGTGTTGTGATAATGTTATAAATATAAATTATGATAATAAGTTCTTTCTCGTTTTTCTGTTATATACAATATTTATAATTATATTTATATACACAATATAATTTATATATTCTTATATTTATAAATATATATATTTTATATTTACAAATATAAATATTTATATATTTATACCCGATGTGTTGGTCTAGTGGTTAGCGTACCTGCCTCTGAAATCAACACATCGGGAGGTCGCGGGTTCGAATCACCGTCTCGTAGTTTCGGCGAGAAATAAAAACACAGGCGTGACGTTAGCTCCAGTTCTACGCAGATGCCGCGCACACGGACCGGTGCGTGTGTGTGTCGGATGTGTATGGCTGTAGCCTGTGAGCTATTTCTCGACGAAACGCGACTAGCTCTGAGGCTGGGAAGCGAACTCGTGACCGGCTGTATTCGTATAGGTTTTCCGCAGTTTCCCTATACCCATGACAAAAAAAATAAAAATAAAAAAATTTTTTAAAAAAGTCATGGTGAATGCGATACAGAGGGGGAAGTCGGCTGCGGCCGCAAGGTGGGGATGGATTAGGGATGTGGATTGGAGAAAATGGAGGGAAATGTAAAAAGGGGGAAAATCCCTGTACATGGAAGCTAAAATTGGCGCAGCGTTCGCCGTAGCAGATACACTACTACTATTTATATATTTATATATTTACAAATTATATACAATATAATTATATTTAAAATTATATACAATTTTTACACTGCCGGCTAAAAATTTTCGGGCATTTCAGATTATTGCAAAACTGCGGTGTTGAAGTTTGCATCGTTGGAATGCAACGAAAATGATTTTTTCTTCGTTTATTTCTTTATTTTCATTATAAACGAAAATATTTTCTTGCCAATTTGGATCGTAGATATTTTGATGAGAATCCTGAAAAAAGTTGAACTGATTTTTGTAACACAAATCCGCCAAAAAATGAATATTCGTTGCGTTCCAACGATGCAATCTTCAACATCATGCAAAACTTTCGATCACTGGGTAATTGCCAAATAATGTTAGAATAATATAATTCATTTCATTTTTTATTTTACTTTAGAGCTTTTTAGATACTATAGAGCTCTATATAATGAATTATATTATTCTAATATAATTTTGGAATTATCCAAAGTGATCGAAAGTTTTTAAAGTACCTGAAGTTTTTGAAAACTTTTGACGAAAAAGGCATTAAAAGGAAAATCGAACAAGAAATTCAATACGATTGGGGCAAAATCGATGAGTCAACATACTGCAAGGAATAGAAACAGGGGAAAATCGGTTTACACATGGAACAATTTTGCAAGGAGATGATTAACGGAGAATTAAAAGAAACGTGGGTGGGGATAAGATGTGGAATCATCGGGAAAGCGGGAAAAAGGGTATGTAGACGCCAAATGTAGAATATGCAAGCAGGCAATACAAAATTTGAGACATATTTGCGAATACGAAAGTTGAGGGAAAACTAAACCAGGAAATAGTAAATAAGCTGGAGCAATGGTTGGGAAATAGCAAGAGTTTAGAAATTGACTGAAAAATCGAAGCGCAACTAAAAATGTAGCCGGCAAAGCAACTATGCGACTACACCGGACAATTCGAGAAACAAGCAAGTGGGATAGACATGAGAAAACCAATTTAAAATAATTGATATAAATGAGTAGCGAGGGGTATTTATGTAAGCATCCTTAAAAAGGCCAAAGAAGGAATAAAATCCTACCACTACTAGATTCGCACGTACTTTCACGCATTCGTAGAAATCCGTGAGATCGGTTGAAAAATGAGAGATCGGCAACAAAGGCGGTAAAACATTTATATTAAAAAAATCGCAGTAGCCGCAATGGTCTTGGAGGAAAATGAATTCCATCGAATGTACGATACTTCGGTAAGTGTAGATTCTCCGAGTCGGTAAAAAACAACCGTGTGAAGGGGGACTCGCAGATCCACTCGTCACATTCGAGCACAATTGGCCACGTCTTTGAGATACGATTGTTTGAATTTTACACATTATCTGTATCCCGCGACACATGGGAATATCTTGAACACTCCAAGATGAGCATACGTAATTTTCTTTCGAAAACAACTGTGCCCCTATGACGAAACCAATCCAAATCGTGAGCAATTGACAGAAAAATTGTGTAACATTTTTCGTTCCCTCTGGAACAGAGTTTTTTCCGTATCAAGTGCGAATTGTTTCTCGATTCGATTCTACCGCGCCGTCGTGTTGAATCTGTATGCAACCGTATTCACGTATTGGCACATACCCGAGCGCGCGATTTTATGAGCGATGGTGTAGTAAATGTTCTCGTGGTCGAACGGTTGTGAGTGGGGTGGGGCGACGACGACTTGGTCAACGACTATAAAGGCCTCAGCACACAACAAACCGGATCTATTCCAAGAGAGGCGTTCGAAGTGTCTCCTGCTTTGGGACATTACTCACACGTCATTTTGCGGAAGAACGAGTACATTTTTTTCTTCTTCAAAGTTGTCACTCCATTTGCGGCTGATACGAGCCTATGTTTGTACAATTGAATAAATTCTCACATCGTACATTTGGAAGAACCTTCATGACATCGTAAAATAGTTTACAAATGAGAAGATAAGCAACTGCGTCGAGGGCTGAAGTTGCGAAAAATTGTGATCATCGTTGCCGGTGTAGAACGAGCTACGGCCATTCTCGTGAATGCCTCTGAAGACGAATTAGTGCGAGGCTGTACCAAAGAAGGCAAAGAAAGGGGGAAAAATGCCAACCTGCAGTTGCGAACGACGGGAAGAGGTCTCGGTCGATGATAACCACGAGTGCCAGCTGAAACTTCCGGCGACACGACCGTCAAAGTGTTGCTGTCCCCGGGAACCCGCGAGCGATGTCAGGTACTTAAATAAACGCAGGCTATAATACCGAGAGTGCGTGTATCCAGGTGTATCGAAAAGTGCAAGTAAAAGAAAACGTTGAAGAAATCATCTCGTACCACTGTAATCACGTGGTTCGCATCCTGCGATCCCCGAGATTTCTCAAGTGCTTGCCATCCTGTTCTTTCGACACGGACCTTTTTACAATGGCGATTGCTACACGAGCAGATGTCTTTTAGTACCCTTTTGTCTTTGTTCAGATTTTTTTGGGCGAGTAATTACAGTCGATGTTCGATCCAGCCAATTCCACAAATGGAGCATCAGAGTAATCAATTATTGAAGATGGAAATTAAGATATATATTTGATTTGTTAATTTTATGTAGGGACCATGACCGCGAAGGAATTTGGAAATGTGAGACTTTTTTCCGATCCGTTCTGGTTCCCCTTGGGAGGAGAAGGGACTGACCCCTCCTTCGACAGCAAACTATACGTATTACAAGACACATAGTGAAGGGAACATGCAAACCCGAAGAATACTTTTTGAGTTCCATCATTCATGTATTGTGCTGTTGAGACTTCTTCCGCTGTGCTGAGTGATGGAAAGGTCCAGCAGCAACGCAGGTACCTTCATCCTCTGATGCGACCCTCGGGACTGCGGAAAACGTTTCATCTCCTCATTTTACTCCACGTCTCATACCTGATCTTTTATGGAATCGATTCTGACTGCGGAAGAATATGTTGTGCTCTTTTTTTCTGAAATGGTCATGCATTCTCCGGATCTGCTTCGACAGATGCTGCTACGCGGTTTTTATATTGGCTTTTTCATTGCCTCATAGCCCGATCGAATGTGTTCGAATCTTTGAATTTTACCAGCACTTTTGCTTGGCAACGATTTCCCCACTGGGCAATATTGAATGTGCTTGCATATAAAAATTCAGTTCATGGGTCGATACATTTACAGGAAGGAGCTACACACTGCATCGCGTATGAATCCAGGGACACGTCTCATGTCCTACTTTTCCATCGTACAAAACATTCATCTCAATTACAGCTTCTGCAGCTTCAAGACAACTGATGCCAGCGGGGAACCAATTTTTTAAAGCAAATCTGCAAATCGATGCCATCTCGCATAAACGTTATTTCTGTACATCTGCAAAAACAATGCCCACGATAATGCATTGAAAATAAATCTGTCGAATGGTGGCATACAAAATAAGCAGATACATAAATACCATTTTTATAAAAATCAACAATGTATGATCCAATATTGTTTCGGAATTTTTTGTCCAGGTACTCAGATGGATCGGTCCGCTTGAGGAACCCAAATATCGAGCTTATGGATCAGGACATTCTGTACCATTTGGCGTTAGGAAGTGGATCGCACGATCTTGTCGAAATGTTCGGCGATGTCAAGGTATGCTTCTTTTCTTTTTTTAAATACGGTTAAATCAGTGTCTAGAAAATTGCGAAATCAGCGACGATGTCTAAATTCGTGATTATTGATCCAAAGAATTATACTGAGAACGATATCGTCATTGATAAGCTTTTATCGTGAGTTACCCATCATCGTTTCGCTGCTATTTCAGTTACAATCGACGTGATATTATGCGTTGTTGCACTTACAATCGGTATCAATGTCATCAAAATACCGATAAGATACGCAACGCGACATGCAGATATAACGCTCGTTCGTCAAATGAAATCATTAATAAACGTCATTCAAATCACCTGGCGCAAGGTCCCGGAATGTTCGATATTGAAATTCTGGCGAATACCACGTTGAAACTTGTCAAATGTCAATATTTGAGGGATCATCACAGAGTAACGAGTCGAAAAATTGCTGATTTTTGCGATTTTCTTTTCAATGGTTAAAATACGCTAATCAGTCTGATTTTTTTATGTCGAATAAAAGCACTCGTGAAGAACAGAAAATGAATTTTTAAACGTTGATTTATATTTTTTTACACATTTTTTTTAACGAACGAAAATGTTTTCGAAAAAAGGAGTCCTCACGGTGGACACGGCTGTGACCGTAAATATTATCTGAAAGAAAAGTTGTAAAAATATGATTAGCTATATATAAATATTATTAGCTATAATTGAAAAATATTATAAGCCGCTATCTTTCTATGGAGGTTTTTTTTAATCAAAATTAAGAAAATGGCGGCGGTTTGAAAAAGTATAAAATGAAAATAAAATTAAGATTAAAAAAGGCTTTCATAGCAAGATAAAGAATGGCGTAAAGAATGTTGTGTCGAAATTTGAGACGGATAACTTGAAAACTCTTTCTTTGATAGTGTACACCGTTTTTAAAAACGACTTTTCGAGAAAAACGCGTTTAAAGTTTCGAGTGCGAAGTTTTCATATAAATTGTCGTCATACGATCAATTGGTAACGCCCGGTCCATGTTTATAACCGTCTATACTATCGGCTAACGCAGAAAAATCGATTTTTTGAAAATTTTACGTTGTGATGATCCTTAACAAATACTGAGTTGTCAGCATACGAGAGGAACTTTCTCCTAGTCGGAGAGTACGTGAAAAAAGTAAATTTAACGGGTACGTGACTTTAGAGCGTTCGCCCAAGTATAAGAACTGTGGTGTACGCATGAACTGGCACGTCTCCTGGTCCCGGTTTTTTTCGGGGCAGTTTTTATCCGTAAAAGATGGTAGGGAAAAAGGAGCAATGAAACGTCTCCCCGATCTTGTTTTTTGAAGTTACCTACTGCTATTTGTCCCTCACACTATTCAGGGAGACTAAATTTTTCCACCTGTCATAAGTCAGTTTTCGAAGATGCTTATCGATTTAGAGTACCTGATAAATAAATATTTTTAGAAATAACCTTTTGTTACATAACAAATATAAATGAATATTTTTACAAATAATCTTTTAATCAATAACAAATATAAATGATTATTTTTACAAATAATATCTTAAGGAGTTTGGGGACAAATGACGAAATGTTACAATCTGCTTCAATTTATCCAGTAAATTATTTGTCATATGCTGAATGCACTCTCCAAATTTTATATCGATCGTCTACACAGTTTCTATAAAATTTACAATTGAAAAAATATTTGTTAACATAGGAAGATGCCTATGATCAGATAACACAAGGAGTACATTATGACAGTGATGACAAAATTGTCACAATTGTCACTGAGTTATTTGACGGTTTTGAATAACATTATTTCACACTTTTTCATGCGTAAAATTGCCTTTCAGCGATAAGCGTAGGCATCTTCCTATATTGAAGAGTGTTTTTTCAATTATACATTTTATAGAAACGGTCTAGACGATCGATAAAAAATGTGGAGGGCACATTCAGTAAATGACAAAGAATTCACTGTATAAATTGAAATCAAATGGTAATATTTTGTCAAATGTCCCGAAACTACTCAATACATTGCAAATGTCATATAATATTTCTACAAATATTGTATAAAATAGGGGGTATAAAGTGGTATATGGGGAATGTATTAAGGGGGAAGGACCCTGTACAGATGGATGTTTAAAATAAAATAAAAATATTTCTACAAATATTTTCACAAACAATCTCGAAAAAGCCAATCCAATTCTTCGATGTCACCGTTTGCATAAAATTATCGCTATTTTTCGACTTCTCGTTAATTCGGAGGAAACACGATCACAGTTATAGTATTTTATTGTCCAATATCAATACTGTCTGAGATGAAGAACAAATGATAGGACGATACATTTTAGTCGATCCGTAATGCCCTGCGTTTGACCGATCCCTGCTTGCTCATGACGTACATTATTCAGTAGTGAATAGGCACCTTTGTGTACCTCACGCAGAAGCCTCGAGGGGCGAAAAAACGAGTTTCATTCTACCGGACCGGTTATAGAAGATGAAAGAGCTCGCGTTGCCGATGCCGCAACATGTTCATCGAGTTTGAGAGCAGGGCTAATATTTCTATGACCGAAAAATCCACTGTATGTGCAATCTCTCTCACGTGCGTGAAAAAAGAAGGCAGACCGTTTGGAAATTCGCGCTAAATGGAGCTCCGGCAAGAGTGCATACGAAATGAGCGAGAAAAGTCCCGAAGACTGATAGGAGTTTGCCAAGCGAGAAACTAAATGAAGTTGGATTTTGTCCTTGCAGTTCGTATGCATGGGAGGTACGCCAAAACGAATGGAGCAGTTCGCCTACTACATCATGAAGGAAATAGGTCACAAGATGCCGGCTGGTACAACGCTCCTTGACATAAGCCAGTATTCTTATCGCTATTCCATGTACAAAGTGGGTCCTGTACTCTCCATCAGTGTAAGCCTATAAACGTGTAACATCATATCGCTCGTATCTAGCTAGCAATTGTAGTGAATTAAAAAAAGTTCTCTTCAGAACAATGGTACCAAAATATTCAACTCCTTCAGACGCGAGAATCCGTAATGAGGAAACTTCCTTCTGATTTCCGAGTCCATGCGTACGGTTGAAAAATCAGACAATTTCTGACGTTCTTAAGCGGCTATACCAGTGTGAACGCTGAACATTTGGGCGATTTTCGGAAATTTTTTGGAAGAAAAGTACTCAATTAAATGTTTCGGAAAATTAAGAATATATTTGGCTATATTTTACCTATATTACATAATTTTTTCATAGAAAAATATTGAGATCCAAGCGACTCATGCGCTGCCTTCGGAGGGGCCAAAAAAAGTTCCTCCACTGCTGACATGATTTCGGACGATTGAGTAGCTGAAACTGAAGAAGGAAAAAATGTTAAACTGGAAGGTATTTCCTGTACAATGACGTAGGATTTTCGAAAAATATCAAAATCTAACAAAATGGCGTAGTTATGAATATTTTTGCCTATAAAATGGTCGTTTTTTTCAATGCCAAATTGTCAATTTACATCCAATCAAAAATATCCTACGTCATTGCAGAGTAAATATATTCAAGAGTACTCAGTTAAATTTTTAAGTCAATCGGATAATTGCTCTTTGAGTTACAATGTTAGCAAATTTGAAAAATCTCATTTTGAGCAAAACGCGTTTAAAGATTCAACCACTGATTTTTGCAAGATAAAATGATATTGTTATAAATTATATGAATGATGATGATATTCTTGAAAGTATAAACTGTCGAAAAAGGCAAAAAAATCGATTTTTTGAAAGTGTCACACTGGTATAGCCCCTTAATGTTCCGAGTATATCATTTTACAAGACGAACAAAATTGCAGTGAACGTACATTTGAAAATGTTCTATCGAAAATTATCACTCAAAGATATTATTGCTATTGGGGGACTCCGTTTTTGATATCGTGTTAAGTGCAAAAGTGATTGAAAATATAAAATGCACTCGGTTGGTGCAAGTGCGCGATCTACCGCCGTAAAACACACCTTGGCAAAGTATCGTACAATCGTACTGCGTAGAAAGGCCGATTCGTTGCTGCGCGTGTCGCGAGTTACGATAATTTAATCACATATTTCTCATTGATCGATATGACGTGACTTATCGACGCATTACGTGTGCATAATATAAACAATAAACCGCGCGATATTCGATTCTCGCATTTTCGCAATGGCGTTTCGGATAAAATGAGAGGAAACAACTCTAGATTGTAGACGAAGCATTCCAACCATGTTGTTGCTATTTTCAATTCGATTAGTATTCTCATTAAAAAAATTGATATATTGCTTGATTTATAACTGGACGATTGAAAAAAAATGGTATCACCAAATGATCATTACAGTTTACAAATATGATAATAAAAAAGTGCATTCACAAAAAGAGAAATAGATTCATTTTACAAGCTTTTATTTAACTTGTCTTTCTGTAAGATGCAAAACGAAAAATCGATATTTCACCCATTTTCCTACTACTTGGAGCTCAAAAATTTTGCAAACATGGATCCAAAAGGTGACAATGCATGATTTAACTTAAAAAAATATGCATAACATTTTCAACTTTTCATGTAAAATGAGCGATGTCTAATTATCCATGTAAAATCTCACTATCACATACAAACAAATTCGTAACCGACTATGTTTGTATGTGAAAAGTTTATATGCAATTACTCGTAATTTCAATCCCAATTACAGTCTTTGTTATTTTGTACAAGCATTTCAGGGTCTTAACGTACAAACTCGTAAACCAGTAAACTGCTAGTAAAATCAATTAAAGAATATACAAAAGAAAATAATTTACATGTGAACAAATATTTTAAACAATTAAGCTTTTATTTTATGCAATAAAAAGTAGAAAATACTTTCTTTTTACCAAGTCACCTATATGTGACTATAAATAAAAGCTTGGGGCGCTCAAAATTTACTGTAAAACAAACTTAGATTTCTTAAATAAATAATCCTGAAACCGAGTGTAAACGTATGATAATAATTTCTCTAATTACTATCGTGCCAAATTAAAAACGTCTAATGAAACTGAATTGATCAAATTTATTAAACATTTAAAGAAATATTTTCTCCTTTTTTGTACACTAAATAAAAGCTTGCTTATCGAAAATATTTTTTTTCACGTATAAATTAATTTTTCTATGACGTTCAGTTCGAAACTAGCTCGTCGTTATAGAATTCCTAAAAATATTATTTCCTGGCCAATGCATTACTGCAGGAGTTAGAAAAGAGACAATATTTGAAGAATGACCATTACAACGATCGTATAAAATTCGGACAGAAGTATGCGTCGTATTACAAGAATTTACTGAAAAAAAATTCAGATACGAGCTGCACTCTTGTCATCCAAAAAATTCTGTACAATTTTGAAAAAGAAAAAAATTGTTTGCAATTTATATCTCTATATATAAAGCTTTCACGTATGCATGCGTATTGAATTTATGCTAAATAATTCTGTAAACCAGTTTGCATCGTCCGAAAATAGCTGATGAATCACAGTAAAAGTAATTTATTCTACATAGGCTCAATTGTCGTTCTGTAATTATGCTTATCAGAGTTGCACAATCGATGATCCAGAGTTGCACTTTATCTCACTACTTCGAGATTTTTGAGAAACATGAAACCACGATGGATAGTAAATTGTCAATGGACAATAGACAATTTATATTTTTGCTCTGGGTTTAGCACGGTATGGGTATCCCATCGGTGGGGATATTGCTTCACGAGGTGATCAAGCTGATGTATCACGCCAAAGTGAGGGACCCAATATTCTTCAGGCTCGGTACTTGCGGCGGTATTGGCCTGGAAGGAGGCACAGTCGTCATATCCGAGGAGGCTGTCGATGGATTGATGAGACCATTCCTCGAGCTGGTGAGTTTTTATTTGCGGCATTTTCATTCCTGCAATTAATTTAAAGGGCCAGTCCACTTTCGAGCCACGAAAAAGTTGGGCTTGATAAATAAAGGCTTGAAGTACATGTAAAAAAAAATTAATTCATTTTTATTCATTTTTAAGTACAAAAACTATAGTACAAACGTAACGGCTCGTAAAAAACGTAAACGTAAACGTTTAAGTACAAAAACTATATAAAACGTAAGGCCTCAAAAATAGGTAGGCTAGGTAGCTCCATCACAACCCGGCAACGGCTTGTCTGAAACAAAAAATCAAAGTCCATTAGATTCAGTATGACACCAGCTACAAAATGACCCTCGGACATACAGTTTTGTCAAAAAATAAAAAAAATAGAAGATGAAAAACGAAAAAAGTTTAAAAATAAACGCGTTTTTTTCGTAGTTTTCCGCAAAAAAAAGAGTAAAAATCCAAATTTTAAAACCATCGAGGGTCATCTTGTTGCGAATCATGTTTACAATATGTGGTTCAAATTTAAAGAGAATTGGTTTATTAGTTTTAGAGATACGATGGGGCTAGATTTTGAAAACGTTTCGAGAACAACACATTTGAAGTTTATACTATGAAAAACTCTCACCTAAATTTAATGGGCAATTCCTGTACCGTACAAAATCCCTTCTGATTGCTCATCATCGTCGATTTCTTCGAGTCTTGCTTTCGATTTTTAAAATTTTTTAAAGTGGACTTGCCCCTCAATATCTAAATTCTAGAAACGTCCTTTTTTGATTAATTTCCCAAATCGTCCTTACGCTTTTTTTGTTTCTGTTTGAACATTGGTTCAATATTAATCGATAATTGGAGAAGATGAGAAGAAATGTTGGAAGCTTTGGGTAGTTTTATTTCGTGAAAAAAATTACCCTCGTCGGAACTAGTTGGACTAAAATGTTTTATTTCAAATCCGCAGCCGGTTCTCGGCAAGCTGATACGTAGACCCGCTAAATTGGATCGCCAGTTGACGAGGGATCTGAAAGCTCTCGCACATCCCGAGGATCCTTACGACACGGTTGTCGGTAAGACAATGTGCACCCACGATTTTTACGAGGGCCAAGGACGTCTGGACGGTGCATTCTGTGATTTCACCGAAAATGAAAAAATGGATTATCTGACGAAGATGCAGAAAGCCGGTGTGGTCAATATCGAGATGGAGAGTCTCGCGTTTGCTGCGCTGACGCATCACGCGGGCATCACCTCGGCTGTGGTTTGCGTTGCTTTGCTCGACAGACTGAAGGGTGATCAGGTAAACTACAATTCTGGTATCATCAAGCCTCCGGATGTATATCCGCTACATTTATAAATATTTCGTTGATAGTTGATAGTACTCGAAAAAAGATTGTTTTTTTGTCATATCGCATGCATATAAAAACAATCTTCTTTCGAGTACTATCAACAGGTTACACATAACTCGTAGCCGGAAAAAGGCGTCTTTTCGTGATTTTTTTCTGGAAAAAACATGTGCAGGTTTTCAACTTTTTTTTACATTCAAGAGTATGATTTTTAGTATCTTTTACAATTTTTGTATTGAAAATATTTATAAATGTGGCAGATATTATTTGAAAAAACGCCCTTCGCGGTGACCACTGTTGCTCGGAAATAAAAAAATCAAGGACATTCAGTTTTTGCATGAAATTATCTAGCGATTGGACGAAGGATTTATGAAAATATCGATTTTTGAAAATAATGGCCGTAGTCCAAAGTGAAAGTATCGATTTTCGGTGAAAAAGCCTTCTATTTTCATTAACAAAAAAATGCAGCGAAAAAAAATTCCTTCGGTCAACCACTGCTTTTTTATATGTAAAATTTGAAGTTGTAAAATTGTAAAATTAGAAGTTATAAAATTGTAACATTTGAAGTTGTAAAATTGTAAAATTAGAAGTTATAAAATTGTAAAATTTGAAGTTGTAAAATTGTAAAATTTGAAGTTGATCGGTTCAGTGATTTTTGAGATATCGTGGTCAACGATCTTGAAAAAGTCGTTTTGATACAAATGCCGGTTACCTATGTCGTCTACCTAGGTCAATACCATAGCCAAGTATGACGATATCGTCATAGGTAGCCGGAGGAGGGTTAATGTTCACCGGTTCGCAAATCCTACCTATAATCGTCCATAACTCCCTCAATTTTAAACGGATCGATTTCGAATTTTCAGTAAATGTTTTTGAAATGTTATATTTTGAGAATCCGTGGAGAACCAAAAATCTATGTTTTCAAAAATTTCAACTAGGTGTAAGCCCATAAACGAGCAATAGTTGTACGTTGAATGCATAGGAAAAAAATTATGCCTTCAACCCTCTACTGTTCTTCTAAAGTTTAGAAGTTTAAAAGTTCTAAAGTTCTAACACACTCGAGAGCTAAAGTTCTAAAGTTCTAAAATTCCAAAGTTCCAAAGTTCCAAAGTTCCAAAGATCTACATTTTTTAAGTTCTAGAGTTCTGAAGTTCCAAAGTTCTCAAGTTCTGAAGTACTAAAGTTCTAATGTTCCAAAGTTCCAAAGTTCTAAAGTTCTAAAGATCTACATTTTTTAATTTCTAGAGTTCTGAAGTTCCGAAGTTCTCAAGTTCTGAAGTACTGAAGTTATAATGTTCTAAAGTTCTAAAATGTTTAAGTTTTAGAGTTTTAAAGATGTAATGTTTAGCAGTTCTAAAGTTTCAAAGTTCTAAAACACTGAAAAGCTAAAGTTCTAGAGATTAGCGGTTCTAAAATTCCAAAGTTCTAAAGTTATAAAGTTCTAGAGTTCTAAAGTTGTAAAGTTCTATAGATCGAAATTTTTTAAGTTCCAGAGTTCTGAAGTTCTAAAGTTCTCAAGTTCTGAAGTACTAAAGTTCTGTTCTAAAGTTCTGAAGTTCTTAAGTTCTAGAGTTCTGAAGTTCTGAAGTTCTGAAGTTATAAAGTTCCAAAGTTCTAAAGTTTCAATGTTGCCGAGTTCTTAAGTTCTCGAGTCCGGATTTAATCAATGAGCAAGTTTATTTTTTCGTATATTCAAGGGATCGTGGCCATGCTGCTTGCAAACCAAGGGCCAGGGATACAGAGACAAATGACACAAATAAATAACATTTGAATAATTGCTCAGATTCTAGCACCAAAGGAAGTACTGAACGAGTGGCAAATGAGACCGCAGCAATTGATCTCACGATTCATAACGAGGTATCTGCAGCGCAAAGGTCGCCTCTCACTCGAGGGTCACGGCTCAATGTGCGTCAAGAGCCCGCGACGATTCAAGCTCGTACAGCAAGAGTCCGAGAACTACGATTAAGCCAGCGTTTTCTCGGCTCAAGTAAAACACTTGATCACCTATTTATATATTTATTAACGGAAAAGCGATTCAAGTAAGGTTCGATAAGGTTATCGTTGCTAAAGAGCTATTTTCGCCTCAGCAATGTTGCATTTTTTTCATATACAAACTTGAGTTTGTTCGACATGGAATTGGCAAAAAAAAATGATAAAAATGGAAATGGTTAAAGAAAAACGAAATTGCGAAATCGTTTCGCTGAAAATTCCATGAAAATAACTGGAACACGAGTTTTACCGCATCCGATATAAGGCACAGTTAGTACATCGTATTTACGAATTTCTGCGTAGCGGTTAGAGAAAACATTAAAAATACGAGAGCTTGGGGTTAAAGGATGAAGAGGAACATAGACGTAGTCATATTAAGATATAATAATATTCGTTGCAACCACAGCGCACCGGTGATTTTTGAAGTCTCGCCAACGTTATCAGGGCGATATGCTCAAGTACAAAGAAAAATGAAGGAAAAAAAGAAACGTCGGATACAATAACACGAGTGCCGAATATACCGAAAGTTGGTTTCGAACAAATATTACCGGAAACAAAAAAACGATAAACCTTGAAATGACAAACAAACCGCCACCAGCCTCGGCTAATTTAAAACATATCCACGGTTATATTTTACCGAAACTTCTTTATTCGATATGTACACGTTTGTAAAATTTTGTCGATGCACGATCAATTCTTTTCGTTGTCCAAACGATTGTGAAAAAGACCAAAAAATTGTCGTTTTTGTTAGGCCCCACAAAAAAAAACGCGAGGAAATGCCGTTTTCATTCTTATCGTCGTTCTGCTCATGGACGAAATTTCACATAAGTGCATGAATGTAAAAAGGAGTTCCCAATAGTTCGATGAACTTAGCGCATTGAATCGTTCGGATAGAATTTATCAAATCGTTATTGGATTCTTGGATGCTTTCCATGTAAACGCACATTCGTTTGATACTCGATCGATAAAATAGCACCCTTCAAGATTTCTCACCATATTCTGTCAATAAACGATCACCGCGTCTGAAACGATGACAAAAGGATTCCGAGAATATATATTTTGCAAAGAGCACATCTTTGGAGATTAGTCTCGTATTATTATTGGGTATTATTCACATTCCAAATAATTCAGGGATTGTTCGTTCGTCGTGTGGCTGGCATTGCTCGTGTCGTTAAATCGAATATAAAGAAAAAAATGATGTGCCAGACACATTATTTTACATGAGTATATGTGGAAGTGTTTCGTCGTTAGAGTGCTAAATTTACCAATAAATTCGATTTGTGTCGAAAATTATTTTTCAAAAACCATTCGCCAACAATTTTCTGTTATCTCCGCAAAAATCGATTATTTTATTACTAAGAAAATTATGACCATAGTACACGGATGACGAGTTGTGTTTACGTGGTCGAGAAACGTGCTCGTAACGACTACTTTCTTCTAATGCTAAAGATATAAATGCAAAATACGAACATTAGAAAAAGTAGATAGATAGAAAAAATATTGTTAATCGTATGTTATGCCATTTTTCAAGTTGCATTGTGGAGTAACTTTTTTTTTATGAAACCAAATGTGCATATACATTAGACTGATTCAAAAAAAAATTTCCTTCTGGATTCTCGTGCTATTGTTGGGCACTGATAAAACAAAATTTCTCTAAAAAGATGGGCGCGGTCACTCAATTTTTAGAGGTGGCTATCTCGACTTTTTTGTATTTGAATTTTTTTTAACGAACGTATTGCATTTAAGCATAGTCATGGCTTCGGATTACGAATAAAAATCACATCCAGCAGCTTTTTCGTAACAAAAATAAACTCTAACAATTTGAAAAGGGTGCAATATTCACAATTCAAATCCAGGTAGATCAATAATGGCGTCTATACTACTCTCGTTATTCATGTAGATTTATTTATACGCATTAACATTTCGCACTTTTTACGAAAAATTAAATTATAAGCTTTTATTCATAAATCGTATATTTACATTTTCAAAATGCTACGCTTATATTATCTTCAAACTCATCTACATTTCTTCCCAGCCATTCTCAAGTTCGTTAACATTTTGGGCAGAACGAAAATGTGCAACGTTGAACAGTTTGTCCAAATCTCTCTTAAATTTACGCTCCTTCGATATTTGTGACGGCAAATTCTTTTTAACTCGATTTTTTAAAAGTTGTTCCCAGACTAGGTGGAGTTTTATTGATTTCAAGATTGCGTTATTCAATCGACGCGTTGGAATTTCAGCACATTTCCATTGTTCGAAAATTTCTTTCATCGTTTCTTGTGCACTTCGACGTATGGTCAGTTTTTCTCTGTTATGTTTGTAAAAGAACAAACTCAAAACTTTTCCGATTTTTATCCGTAATCCGAAGCCATGACTATGTTTAAATGCAATACGTTCGTTAAAAAAAATTCAAATACAAAAAAGTCGAGATAGCCACCTCTAAAAATTGAGTGACCGCGGCCATCTTTTTAGAGAAATTTTGTTTTATCAGTGCCCAACAATAGCACGAGAATCCAGAAGGAAATTTTTTTTTTGAATCAGTCTAATATACATATATGCAGTATATATATATATATATATATATATATATATATATATATATATATATATATATATATATATATGTACATAAATATGAAAATCGACGATAGCAAGAGAACCGGAGTGAATCGTTTGGGGTTAAAATGAATGGAAAAAGAAAATACAAATATTACATCGTAACATTTCGCTCATTAGCGAACGGTGAAAACATCAAAGTTTGCAGTGACTTTGGATAGAAGAATCTTACTAATTTCAACTTGTCTTTCGATGCGTTGAAATTTTGAAAGTCCATCGACAATTCTATTTGGAACAAATATTTCCACCTTTGTCCCTCTGCCAATATTGCTGATGTTCGACTACGTCTGTGTAAAGATTAAAGTAAATTCCACTGAAGTCACGTTTATCGATTGTTCGTTCGCTTGGCCAAGAAAAATAATAACAATTCCAATTTCAAAATGAATGCATTTTCGTAATCGAGAAATGTTGAGAGACGAAAGAATTCGTCAATTTCAAACGAGTCCGTAAGTCAGATTAGATGAAGCAAGTATGATTATCATTTCCAAATTGGCGAATAAGTTTTACGAAATTGAGTCCGCAAGATTGTCCTTTTGGGCAAACGATTTTTTCCGTGCATATAAAATGATTGAAAGCTCGTGACAACTATATTTGCCGATATTTCTCTGTTTCTCAATTACGGAATCATGTAATCGCACTGTATCGTGATCGTTGTAACAACTCGCAACTTCGTACACCTGTACGTATATACTCACATATATAAGTTTTGTTTATATATATATATATGTTGTACATATATGAGTGTGCGTGACCCGTTCAATACCAACTGCATACCATGATTCATGACAAACGAAATGACCAATCTCATTTTTCTTCCGCCCCAGACAGCAAGAGAAAAAGAAAACAACCCTTCAATGTCCAAAAATGCAAATCGGAAAAACGAATCAAGACAAAAGTCTACTAAAAATCACGAGTGTTTCTTTGAACGCGTGCAAAACGGTGAAAAAAAAGGATCAGCCGAATCAAAGATTGGTCACGTGTTCGTTTAGTTGGTATGGAGTAGGCCTGATGTATTAAGAAAATTGTCGAAAGTCGTTACTCCGATGTGCATCGAGTTCCGGGCCTCGCGAAGATGCAGTACTTACATTGGTGTGGGTGCGATTTTCCTACGTGGAGTATACAAATATTTGGAGGAAAACGGTTCTAAGGTCGTTCTTAAACGATATTTTCCAAATTTTATTGCATTACTATATTTCTCGTTTTGTGATTTGATAAGTATGACCGTAAAATATTAATTAGAGGTTTCATTGCTGGTACGTTTTATGTGGAGCAGATTTATTGAGCTTTTCCTATTCACGAATTAAGACAGAGAATCTATCAACATTGAGGACCGGAAATGGTAGTCGCGAACGTCACGATTGAGAGTCGCTAAAAATCCTCGGAATTAAATATCACCAGCTGCTTGACAGCGAAGAAATATTTCTCGAGCTCACACGTAGATATTTCAATATTAATAAGTATTCGACACCGTTCTATAATAAATTCGAAGCGATTTTTCTCCCGGATTGCTTATAATTTGATCCCGTAAACAACGACATATCTGTGATGTGTATTGTTAATCGAAACGCCGAGTATTAATCGGATATTGACACTACCGATAAAAGTAGCGGTGGTAAAAACAAAATCTTCCATTTTTGAGCCTCTAAAGAAAACGACAAAAATGTCGAACTTAAAAAAACACCGTAAACTTTTGAAAAAATGCCTACGCATGCACTACTATGAATGTGAATTCATCGGAACATATGATCTTGTCTATCTATAAAAATTTGTGTATGGATGAGAAATCGTTTGGCGTCGGTCAATGACTCGTCGCCACTCTGTGACCTCTTGGCCAAACTTACCCCCATAATTCCCCAGGTATAACTCGTTCGTCTGTAACTTGCACCTATCTAGTTCGTAACGTGTGGTTTGCACGGCTCTACTATTGTCATAGATGTCTTCAACTTTTATGTAGATGCATTGTTTCAGGAAGTTAGATTGGAAATTACAACGTCAGTTGATTCGGACCGTCGAACAGTATTTTAATATGACAAATTACGATAATCAGTCACTTATAACACATACTTATATATGTATGTTTGTACATATACAAAAGTATTGCACAATCCCCAACTACCGGCGATCGACTAAATTCGTTTGTACTTACGTTATTGTTGATTCGCGTCCTTTTAGAATCCGATGCTGGCATGAGGGTTACATTGTTACAATTGTTGATTGTACGTTATGTTATAAAAGGACAATAAAGGGAGCAAAACGATACACCAAGAATACCATCGGATGTACTTGTTTCAGTAATAAGAACCTGCAAAGTTATTTTTCGCAAAAAATCGTAGGCCTGGCATTTTTGGGGATGCAGAAAAGTATCAATGTGTTGGTTTGAACTTGGAAGATTTTTTAAATCTCATGATTTTAATTTGTAGCGATAATTATTGCGAATTTTTTCATTCGTAATGAAGTAATTATCAAGATGTATCGTGATCCGTACACAATAGAGGGCAACAATGTGTGTTTTAGTAGCAAAGTCATGAAACCCCCGGAAAAGTAAGTAGACTTGGCCAAAAAAATCGTTTTTTTTTCTGAATAAATTTTTTTATTGTAAATGTTGATGAGAATGACAAAAAATAAATGCTGACCAAATTTTAGCCCTTTATATTAATATTTAGTGGTCTCGCATGGCCATTTTCTATTTCTCATTCATCATGATAAAGTTTTGTTTGCCGCTTCTCAGCTTTATTACTCATCTACGGGTAAACACACGGAAATGCTCAAGAATTTTTTTTATAGGAAATTTAACGTTATACAACAAAGGCCCTTAGCTTTCATACGATAAATTCACTCTTTCGATTTTTATTCAACATTAAAGTTAAAATTATGATAAATTTCATGATTTCGTGAGATTTTTGGACTTTTGGGACAATATTATTGATTTTTGTTTGTTTTTTTTCTGGTTCATCCTAGAAAGTATTGTATCTTTTTCAAATTATTCTGTAGATATTTATTCATCATGCAATGGACAATTGACTTCGGTTTAAGAATAGATTTTTGTACTAATGTATTTTTAAATAACAATAAATTTAAATCTATTAGGAATTTCAGAAACTATCGAAGGAATAATTTGAAAAAATACAATACTTTTGAAGATGAATCAGAATTTTTTTTAATCTATAATTTCGTTGCAAAAGTACAAATATCTCACAAAATCATGAAATTTATCATAAATTCAACTTTAACCTTGAATAATTTTTAAACGAGTGAATTTATGGTATGACGGCTAATAACCTTTTTTGTAGAGCGTTTAATTTCCTATGTAAAATATTTTGCGCATTCCCATGTGTTTACCCGTAGGCGAGTTATAAAGCTGAGGAGCGGCAACCAAAACTTTTACCGTGTTAAATGAATGGAAAAGAGAAAATGTCGATGCGGGACCTCTAGATATTAATATAAATGGCTAAAATTTGGTCAGCATCAATTTTTCGTCATTCTCAACAATATATTTTCAACAAAAAATGAAAATAAAAAAATCGATTTGTTTTTGGCCCAATCTAATAACCAGTGCCGTTAAATGTCAGATCAAATTTTTTACACGTTTTTCTACAGCAGGTAACCGAAACGCCTAACTGAACCCTCGAAGTTCTTTTGCACGTAAGTTATTCGGACTAAAATATTTCTCTTATCGGCAGTCGACGTTGCATCCTATCTCGTGTTGTTCTGTCAAAAACTCTATTATACCGACGACGTATTGTCGGATCTCGAGGCAATGATTGTTCAATAATCCGTCACGAAAATCCTCCCAATGTAAGTCACCGAATCTTCGTTTTAGTTTTTAAATAATTCTTTATTGACAGTCGAATATTTTACAAAACAGAGAATGCGATTACGTGTAAAGAACACAAACGAAATGCCCTCTTGGCGTTTTTCGTTATTTCTGAATTGCTAGATGAAAAAAGAAAAATTACGACTGGACTTACATCAATGTCTCGTGCAGAGAACATTTTGTTGGATCGGCACGGATTATTTATCAGTGTTATCAACCGGTCTGCGTTGATTTGTCTCATTGCGATTTATCCGGCTCTGGGGATGAGTTCTCTTGTCTCGTTGCTGCTTTTGTCTGTAATGGCGGCAGATGGCTCTACTGTGGTGGTTTTGATGACGATTTTGGGTATGCAGGTCTGGGCACTTTGGGCGCAATAGCCGTGCCGTTAAAGAGGTTTGGCTTGCACTTGAAGGATTTGAGACGTTGGTTCACTAGTAACAGGCACTAGTGAGGGGAAAACGATAACGCTTTTCGTTCCAGGGAGCTGAGTTGAACACAAGAACCCAGACCTGTATCTAAGACTGTGGTATTCGTACTTGCTAAATCTTCCTCGGTGAGATGGGCGACCAGCCACTCGTCGATAACCGGCAGATGTTCCTTATTCCATTCGATTTCTTTTTCGATGCTCTTCAGTGCTTTATCGAAGACAGCTTCGTCGCTCTCGCTTAAGCTACCCTTTACCGATTGGTACAGCTGGGACACTTTGTCGTAGCCTTCTTGAGTATTGAACGACGTTATCGCCGAATTCAGTATGCCGTTCCACAGATGCTTCTTATTCTCGAATCGCCATTTCACGCTGGCCCATTGATTTTTGAGGAATTCGAAAAACGTGGCATGGCCAACCGTACCACCTGTCAGCATACTGTAGATCAGATGAATGTCCGAATCCGTGAAATTGTCGTAGTGCTCCAAAATCGTCATCTTCAACAGCCTGGAAGGTCATGGAAAGGAATTATCAGTGTTTGTTTGGCAGACGTTTTGACAGAGAGGCTTGAAAGCTATGAACATTATGCAAGTTTCGTACTTAAACGCTTTTTGGAATTTTGGGAATTTTTTCAACCTTTTTTTTTAACCTACTTTGACACACTGGCTCATTTTGATCCGGACGAATTTTAAATAAAATGCTCACCTTTCTAGAATTGAACATTTTTAATACTTTTTAACAGCTAGTTGATTTAATATTTTGTGAATTTTAATTATGCAAATGTATTAAGAAATGTTCGAAGTGTATCCCTGATTTTTTTCGATTAAAACTCACCGAAGAGTTGTTAGGCGGGCAACCACTTTAGATGCTTCGAAAAATCAATTTTTTTAAATTTCATAAATCGTTAGTAAAATTTCTTAAGAATACACCCTGAAAATTTCAAAACGATATTCGGATTCCTTTCAAAGGTATGCATATAAACTCCCAACCACTGTGACGGATCAAAACACTCGATTTTATTTTGCTTTTTCTCACAGTGTACATATTCGAGGATATGTCAAAAAAATGTCAAGTCAAAATATTGAAAAGTGACCAAGCGACAGACGATTCAGTGAGAACAGGTAGCCCAACGATTTACATGTACTAAAACTTTCAAGCGCGTTGTTCTCGAAACGGCATTTTTTCAATTTGCGGGAATCATAACTCAAAAACTAATTTATGGATCATCTTCAAATTTGGAATACGTTTACATAATATAATTTATTAGAACATGAACCCGAAGTTGGAAAGGGTAGATTGTTTAAAACATATTTATAATTGTAATATGCCGGGGAAAAAATGCTAAAAATCGATCATTTTTTTCAAACACGTTCCAATATTCAATTCTCGAGATTTTTCTTCTAAATTTAGGTTCATGTTCTTAGAAAACATCTCAAGAATGTATAAGCATTTGTTGAACAATTTCAGGTGCGAATTGCGAGCTGCACAGTTCCCGCAAATCGACAACGACGATGAAGACACGCCAAGCGTCACAGCGGATTACACCTTAATTAATGCATGAAATAACTCGAAAAAATTACCAGAGATGTATGAAAATATGAATAAATTATTGTCAGAGTTGCGGAAATTAACGTTTTTTTTCGCAATAAAAAAATCCAGACAATCATATCATTTTCGGTCTCCTAAAGTGGTTGTTCGCCTTAATGGCAGGTGAATGTTGTGCTATCCGGGTCAAATTGACCCGGGGTGTGAAAATCGTGGCCAAATGTAAGTGTGTTGACGAAGCGTTAAACACGAGATAAGCATAGAAGCGAATCAAACAACTTTTGGCAGTACCTCTCGATCTTGTACTTATCCTTGGGACATCCTGCCAGTGTTTTCAACAAATAAGTTCTCTCGCTCTGCTTTCTCTCGGGTGTATTACGCGGAAAGTTTATCACTCGTTGGAGACCGAATTCCCATTCTTCCTGGGATCCCCACCTGAATACTGGACAAATAAATTCGTTCGCAACTCTGAAAAACAACGGAAAAAATTCAAACGTTAAACAAAGAAGTCCCATCGCGATGATTTTAACTCACAAGGAACATCACTTAAGTGTCCGCCCTTGATTTTGTTGAATTTCATACATGTGATAAAGCATGGAAAACTATTGGACACGTATTTTATTTATCGGGGGAAAAATAGTTTTAAGCGGGAAAACTACCCCTTAAAGAAAGGCGTGGCGAGGGGTGAGTTTGAAGTTTCACCCACAAGCAGTCCACCGATTAGAATGAAACAAAACCTAAACCTAAAAACCTTGCAAAGTGAAGCGATGAAAAATCCATTATGAAAGTATTTAAAAAAAATTGAATTAAGGGGTGATATGCCTTTCTTTGAAGGGTGGTTTCCCCCCTTCAAACAGTTATTCCACCGATAAAAAAGTGTCTAATAGTTTTTAGTGTTTTATCGCATAAATGAATGTCAATAAAATCGAAAGCAGCCACTTAAGGAGGGGGGGTTCCCTTTAGACGCCCAAAAATGAGTCATTTTCATGAATTGTTTGAAAGGTAATAAAATAATCGAATCATTAAAAAAATTTGAAATGATCTTATCACAACTTTCAAGTGTTAAATTTTTTTCTTTTTTAAGAAAACAAAATGGCGGAGTTATAATGGCGGAGGTATTTTTTTAGGCGTCTTTTGAAAAACTGCTCATGTTATAGTTCTAAAAGTTATTGATCGATCTCGCTGAAATTTCGGGAGGTTTCTCACTATAAAATTATTGGAAGGATAGACGAATAAAAATATAAAATTGAAAATTAAGTATGCTTTGTAATCAAATTTTCATATTTTTGACCATTTCCCCGACAATTTTTACCCCAAAAAAGTAATTCATCAACGCGATAAACTTAAAATTTTAGGTATATCCTTCCAATAATGTTATAGTGAGAAAGCTCTCAAAATTTCAGCCAGATCGATCAATAACTTTTTGAGCTAAACCATGAGCACTTTCTCAAAAGACGCCTAAAGAAATACCTTATAACGCCGCCATTTTGTTTTCTTAAAAAAGAAAAAAAATGAACGCTTAAAAGTTGTCATAAAATAATGTGAAATTTTTAAAAAGATGGGATTATTTTATCACCTCGAAAAAAAATTCATGAAAAATGACTCATTTTCGGCCATCTAAGACAATTCACTCCCTTAAGGAGGTTGGAGCGTTAGCCACAATCCAAGGATAAATTTAATAAAAAATACATGTTATTATTTACACTATACTGAGTCTTTACGAATTTTTTTTAACTTTTTTTACCACCAAACACCAGAGATAGAAAATAGTTTAATGTATGTAATTTAACGTGCGGTTCGATGGGCAAGACTTTCACACTAAAGCTTATGTAATTTTTATTGTTATTTAGCACCAAGATAAACCATTTCTAACAACGGATTAACGCAAACTGAACCTTTGTACACATTTAGAAAAAAAAATCCTCATCTTGCCCATCGTAAAGCATGGGCGAATTATCTCGTGACGTAAATACGAACAGGCATAATTATGAATTACTCAAAATTTCATTGTGAATTGTATAAAACATTCGTTGTCGTAGTTTTTTCATAATAATCATCGATAATGTTATGCTCTTTCAAGTTGGTAGTAACACAAAAGTTTTTCTACTTTACGTAATAAAAATGTTAAAATGCATAATTTTTGCCCTTTAATTATATATTTAAAAAAATTAGCATATATAGAATAAATCTGTACCTCATATGCATTTTTTTGAGGTTCATTGAAAAAAAATGAATAAACCGTCATTTGACCCAACTGAATCGCTCCAACTTCCTTAAGTGATGTTCCTTGTTAATGTCTATTTAAATATGCGACAACCCTCAACAGAGGTATTGTATCTCAGTGCGTATATTAAAAGTTCATTAAAATAACAATGGAAAAATATCATACGGGTTTCCCTTGTCAGGTTCGTCGTCGATCATCCATTTTTTGTACTGCTCGCGTGCCTCGGCGACGCAGGGCTCGTAGCCAGCACGACACAAGAAATTTTTGACAAGACTTCGCATGTGAATTTTCCATACGGGCTCTCCGGGCTGTACCGTCTCGCCGAGCTCGGTGTAGAGTGGCCTCAGGAGATTGCTGATATAAGCCTAAAGTTGGGTACGAAATAAAAGTTCCCATTACCGAAACCCTTTGCTTCCCGAGACATTCTTTATTTGTCTAATTTTCTTTATTTGACTTCTCACGTCGTCGGGATCTTGCCTGAAATTTCGGATACACTTCGGAACCCTCGATTCTTCGTCCCACGTGATCGATCATCGTGAATACCGGCTCCCAGACCACGTGGCTACGTTCATTCTTCAAGAAGAGGGTCATGTTCAGAGCAGCCTTGAAACAAAGATCTCCAGCGTAGGCAAGGTTCCAGGAGTCGTGAAGCAATTTAGCACGCGTCAGTACTGGGATTGCCTCGCGTCTCGGGCTTTGAAGAAAATTACTGAGCATCTTCCAGTTACAGATGTCGTAATTTACAGGAAACATACCTGTTGAAAAACGCAAATGGTTTCTTGAAATATATTACTGGAATAAATAACGTTACGACTATATTCACGTTCTTGGCAAGATTTTTCATGAAATTTCTCATGATTTTAGTTGGAAAACTCAAACGCTCCCGCTTTTTTTTCCGTATTTGCGGACGTTCTCATTTTTGCCATTTTTCGGTCTCAAACGGTAAGGCTTCGAGGAACAAAAATTGTCTGTCGAGTAGCGATTTTCTATGAAATTCTATCATTTGGTTCGATTTTTTTAAAGCTGCAAATGATACTGACGGTTTTATTGGATATTTTTTTTTCAAGTCTCAAAACTTACCGATTTCTTCGGGATTGACGATAATGAATTTATCCTTATCAGTAACGTCCTTTATCGTCACTATCGGCGACATGTCTTTTGTTATCCATATGTGCGGCGTATGTTGAATGGCATCTAGTTTGTCCTCCGTTATCATGACGATCGGTATGTCCCACCGATAAGACATCTTGTCGTTGGACAGTGGTGGAGCTTCTCTGAGATATACCGTCTGAAAAATGCTGAGCCATTGAAGGATCGGCGGTTTCTTATACCGAAGTAGTCTTTTGCAATGACGGGATACCGTCATTGCAAAAGACGTAAATTGTAAAACGGGGTTAAATTGACATTAAGGGTAACTTTGACATTTTTTGGTGCTACTTTAACAGAGCGCCAAAGTACGTTACTAATTAATAAATAATGAATCATTTTTTCTCTTGTTGATCAAATTTATTATCCAAGTTTATTATAATGATGCTAAAGTTGATTGTAATGTTGCTTAAGTTGATTTTGATCTCAATGATAAACTTTTTTCGATGTACAAAATCGCCGACTACTCGTAACTTTTTGAAACAGCTTTTTTCCAATTAGCGTGACAAATAACTTCAACAATTTTCACTCGATTTACTTCAAATTTAAAAGTTATGTTCATAATTGCATTTCGCAGAGAAGTACGTACGGAATTTCTGAATGATCGAAAACGTTTTCATTCAATGAGCAGTTTATGAGTAGTTATAACGAAATTTTTCACTGAAAATTCATTTCTTAAGTTCAAATACCTACAACTTTTGAATAAAACAATATTTTTTTAAATTCCGTACGTACTTCTCTATGTATCCTAATGTAGATTGACGAGAATTTTAGTTTTTTGTTGTAGGTAAAAAATTGTGGATGCTAAATGTCACGCCGCGGAGCGCCTAAAAAAAGATAACAAAAGAAAATATTAGTAGTCGATTATTTTGTACGTCGAAAAAAAAAAATATTTTTTCTAACAGCTTGATATTCATACTAAATAGATGTGCAATTAATTTTATGAGCGAATCACTTTTTCATGCGAAAAATTGTTAAATTCGCACATGATTTTATACCCGTAACTGTGGCCTACCCCCTTAAATCTATAGATAAACTATCCAAGAATATATTTACAAAGTAATGGAGGCCAATTGTAGATATTTTCGAAGATACAAGGCCAAAAGCAGAGAAGCGATTGATATTTGATATTGATATTTCTTCCGATTAAAAACTTTGAATTTTTGTCCAGTTTTCATTTTCACCATTTTTCCAAATTGGCGGGCGTGATAGCTAAAAGACAAAACGACCTATTGAATCAAATCAAAGTTTATTTTGCTCAGTATGAAAATCTCTTTTAAGTGAATAAAAAAAGTATTTTTAAATAATTTTTATAGCACGTTAAAGTGTTTTTTTAAACATATTTTTTTTTCAAACTTGAGAAAAGTTATAAATTCACGATTTTTTCAGCTTTTTCTTAATGCACCCAAAAGAAAAATGTATGACAATTGAAAATTTTATTGGTTCATTTGGATCAGTCAAGTATTACGAGCTGCATCTTTCCCGCCGATTGGGGACTGCAGTCACTTATCGGTTCATATTGACATTTTTGTTATGCATTTCAAATATACATGACGAGATACCTCAATGTTTACGGGGCTCACTTGTTTTTTTTCCCTTCGAAAAAAAATCCCGAAAAAAACGCTTTCTTTGGACTTTCTAATTGAGGCTCCCGCCTTAATAAAGATGACAATTTGATTGTAAAAAATGGTTTCTTTTTCATTTAATTCAGGTATAATGCATAAAATATATTTTTTTTAAATAAAAATGATGTCAAAGTAACCCTTAACCTTTGACATTAGTTGCATTTCAATGCCTCGTCAAAGAAACCCCACACTCGAGGGTACTTTGACACCTTAAAAAAATATATAAAATTGTGGGAATGGTGGGGCTTGACTGTCTTATACATTTGATAGCCAAAGAACACATTATTGTTCTATTGGAGCAAAAAAGTTGGAATTTAGGATGGTAAAAAAGTTGCCTACGAAAAAATTTCAAAACCTGTTCAAAGTTTTGTAAAGTTTATCGTAAAGTAATTACTTAACGGTAATTATCCACAAATGTATGTTTTTTTCAAAACGATTTTTCGTTCGCCGTTTGCCTCCGGAATCTTCGCAACGAACGACGGTAAATACGCCGATCGTCTTTTTTTTGCAACAGTCCCGAGAAGATGAATTTACCTGTATGAAAGTGACGTTTCCGTTCTCGTAATCGCGAACGACCGTGACGAGCGGCACTCGATCGCGGTTGATCCACGACGCCGCCATACTGTGAATGGTCAAGCCCGGTGGTCGATGAAAGTTCGTCTCGTTCGCTACATCGTCGAGATGCTTGAAGATGTCGTTAGCGAAAAAACTTCGCACGATCGTCACTTCCTCATTGCCCATTTTTCTACGAGTGCCACAAAACAGAAAGAAATCGTTGCTCTGTAATGCTTGGTTGGTCTGACTGGGCTAATCTATTCATCGACATTACTCTGATACAAAGTGCCATTACTCTTGCTTCGAACTGAAGTCAATGAACTTCCGAATTCCACGCCGGAATAGATCCTCTCCGAGGGTGTAGTTGAGCATGCGGAAGACTAGTTCGGCTGTCGAATGAAAATTTACTTATGCATTTTTTAGATTGTTGCTTCGATCTTAATGTAACATTTTGTCTCCCTTGTTCGAGGTGTGCGTGAAAATCGACGGTAAGTAAATCGTCGCAATGTGTGCAAATAGATGCCAGTATTTGCACTTTTTAAGAGGGGCACTTCATGTTATGTTTCCGGCCAACAAAAAATGCAGTTTTGAGATAAACGCTGCACAGCCGCCATTTTAAAATTAATCGCTTCAAAAAATTATTGTATACAGTCACTGATATGTATGATAAACACCCTTTTTTGTAATCTCGATTTGTTTTGTGGTTTTTCTGAAAAAAAAATTCCCCAAAAAGCCTATTTTTGCGGCTTCTAGAGTGCCCTAAGGCTTTAGTAAAATAAGAACGGGTTGTCAGAATTGTTCAAGGTTATTGCGTAATTTTTTGCTACTTCGTTAACCGTCTAATGGGGCAAGATGAATACAAGCTATCGCAAACCCGGAATATCTTACAACGTACCACTATTTACGTTAGAAAGGGTGAAATGGAACTGGTAAAGCATTTGGTTCCTCTTCAACCGGTGTTTCTACCAGGGGAAGAAAAAGAAATTATAAATGATCAAAATAATATGGAAGCAAGATTATTCGGACTAATCCTACAGAACTTAGACGATTGGTTTATCAAATTGATGGTATTGAGAATGATACCACTTTTATGTGCGAAAGATGCCAATAATTCGTGTCCCATCATTATCCCAGCGCAGTTTCATCTTGCCCCGCATACGGTAAGATGGGAAAAATAAAGGTTTAATTGAAAATATATATTGCATGGTAGAAATCAGAACGACTGATTTTTTGCTTTTAAAATTAAAAGATTGATAATCGTTGATTAGGTTGAAAAATAATCAAAGTTGACTGACTCATATATGTATTGTTTTATTTGAACGTGACCTTAGCGTTATCATCTTGCCTCGGCTTCCCCTAAATGTAGTATTCGAAACAGACTGAAGGACTATTATATGGTGACTAGTCGGTAAGTCACAGAATCATACGTTTTTCCCTTGCTGAAAATTTAAACGCGATTACCTCGAAACTTTTTTTTTTTCAATGAGTTGAAAATCGGTGTACACGATTACTCAAAAATTATTCAACCATTCGAGCTCATATTGCCGTGCGTTTTAATAATACTTATGTGCCATTGATGAACCTAAGCCCGACCGAAAATTATCAAAATAAACATGTTTTTGGCTAGGTCAAAGTTTGAAATTATTTCCGAAAACATCAACATTTGTTGTTTTAAAGCCTCCCCTTTAGCCAATTATCATAATTTTTCCACTATTAATGGTTCATCAAGTGACCACATGTATACACTAATCAATTTTTTTGCGCAGACTGTTTCAGATGATTCTACGAGGTGCTGGAGCGTACATCGCATTCGGCCTCCCTTCCGGACAGCTTCACGCCGCCTGGTTATATCTCCGCCATTTTTAACTTTTTTCAAGCAACAAAAACCGTTTAAAAAACTAGAATTATGGAATAAAAAGTACCTATGACCCTGAAAAGATATATACATCCCGTACCCTCCAAAAAAATCATGAAAATCGACTAAAATTTGGCGTTCTATATGGAGTGCCCCCCTTAACTCTCTCGTAACGTGCAATTTTTCTCCGCTGTCAAACCAAATAACAAACTTGATATTCATAGAACGTAAAGAGTAGTTTGAAAAAAATGACTGTTTTACTTTTAGCAGAAGTCGCCTCGTCTCTTATACCGGCGACTCTGGAGAACGGAAAAGTTTTGCCGAATTCATAATACAGCGAATACAGCATTGTAATTGGCCACTTTCCTTCCATCTCGTCCGGCTCGATCTGTAACGCGACAGTAATTTGATCAATGATTTTTAAAAAGTATTTCCGCTCTTGTGCATTTTTACTTTTTTATCATATTTTCCAGTAGATAATTCCTTAGGATATTACTTTTCCTGTTTATTCACGTTTCAATTGTTTTACTTGTGAAAAAGTGTATTTGATAGGGAATCCTTACGTCAACCGTAGTCTTTGAAGCCAAAAACGAATTGAAAGCTTTATTGACTTGTGCGTCACTCCACCTGAACGGAGTGATTCGTTGTCCAATCCATTGATAAGTCAGCTCGTACGCTGTGTTCCAAACAAGAGAGCTGCTCAATTCGCTTTCTCTACAAGAAATACCGAAATAAAGCGTCTGGAGCCGTAAAAAGAGTGCGAACGGTTTTTTAATCGTTTACATTGACCTGAAAAAAAATATGGGTCGATCAACAAGTACCTGAAAAACATTAAGCCCCAGCTATCCGAAGCTTTGGTAGCCGTGTACATGGGCATCGCCACCAAGTCGAGTTTCGGCAGGCCGATAGATTTTTGAAAATAACTTTGAAGGTAATTGACGATTCGAACAATTTTATTCGGCACGTGTGCCAAAGAGTCCAGATATTCCTTACGACCCCATACTCTTATCTCGAGTGTACCATTTTCCATTTCCTCGACGGGAATCGTCGGTGCGATGCTCTCAAAATCGGAGATCATCAGAGCCAACTGATAGGTCGAAATTTCCGGTGTTTTTTCGAAATGGTCTGTCACGTATGTCGGATCATGAGGCCTTGAAATATAATTGTGAAAAATACGTAACGAAATGTAACATTGGAAAAATGAAAAAAAAAGGTTTAATTTTTTTACGTTTCGAAGCTCATTAATATAGGTGTATTGGATCGTGCTATCATGTTCTTCGGCCGTGTTACTCTCAGTTGGAATGTAGCTTTATATTCTGGTTCGTCCATGCAGGGGAACCATCGTCGTGCATTTTCCGGCCTCAATTGAGTCGCGACGAACGCACTGTAACATGCAAACTTTATCGTTTGAACTTTTGATCATTCAAAATGCAGATAGTTGCATCGGTCTCCAACCTGCACCTCATCGTTTCACGATGTCACATTGGGAACCATTTTTGTTTTCGTCAATACTGGACATTTATTTATTATTATTACTATAGTATAATTAGTTAATGAATGAGTTTTTTTGCGATGTAAAGTCAAGTCAACGGTTCGTGTCACACAGGATCAAATTGACCCAGCGTCGAATCGGCGAAACGATGTCTTCCTTTGAAAATTGACTTCATTACAGATTTTTTAAACATATTGCCATTTGATTATTCGTCCAATGGTTATCGTTACATTTTTTACACTGTAGAGTAGCATATCAATAAACAATTATTGCAATTGGACTGATATACTGATAGGTTTCATATTCCGTTTTTGACATATCTGACAACGAAAAGTTGAACGCAACTACGCAGCCCCAAACCATTTTGGTAAATTACTCCAGCGCGGCCATCTTAGAAAGTTCGAATTGGTATACTTTAAATTCCGGTTTCGGCGCCAATGAAAATATTTGTTCAGCTTACTGTGTTTGTCCATTGGACGTCATATATTCCTTCTTGAAGAATCCCAACGTATCATTAGTGGTGATGTTGCCGGAGTATTTCACGTGAACCAAGCAAGTGTCATTCTGCATCATCAATTGAGCCAGTTCTATTACCCATTCGGATTTTTGCCGATTGAATGTCCACTCGGCAACGTCGATCGCCGAAGCTCTTTTGCGGGTAACACATGTGATCGTTAAGCCACGTCAATCATTCATATACATTGTGGAGCACAATTATCGATATTTCTGGATTGGCAATTCAACTGGCGTAGGGCCAAAAATAAACTTCGACCGGAGTTGTATGTCATAATGGCATAAAAGATGCATCACCAAAACCGGACAACGTTAATTCGTGGTTGATCGTATCCCAACGAAAAAATTCACTCACGCTCCTTCGACTCCGAGGAGTGTAATCTGTATGTCATCAATTTGGATGTCATGATAGGTATCGAGTCTAATCGTGCTACCCCGGACCGCCCATACTGCCGATATATTGACCTGGCCCGTGAACTTTGCATTCGGAATGTCGGGCTTTATCTCGAGATCGTAGTTTATCGGTTTCAGTTCTCGATGTAGTCTGTATGGCCGTACATTGAGCACATCGTTCAAGTCTATGCTTCGTTTTCCTCTATCTGTGTCATCTGGTTGCTTCTAAAATGGAAATCAAAGGTATTTAATCACATGTAACGAAAGGCTGAAACGCTAGCACACCGAGCATAACTAGAATGTCGCCTGATGATGCTAATTGGACTTTTATTTGCATTTGATGAGGTGCAGAACTTACACAGAGATTACAATCACCGTCGACGTAGTTGGCTAACGTGACAATGAGAATGAGCCCCACGAGGGGGGCTGAAAGTGTCATGTTCTATCACTTTTACCAGCAGCTCAACACTTCTCAGCAAAAAAAAACTATACTTAAAGATACGAGATCGAACGTTGTTCCTATCGAATCCGTATCAATAATTAGACCTTCCCGGAGTGACCTTCGAAATGGTAATTCCCTCAAAATCTTGATTCGAAGTAGCCCTCAGATGCGTTATTTCTGTGACGAGCGATAGGCTTCGAGAAACGACCGCGAGCCAACGTAGTCCCCGAACTACTGTGACCGCATATACGGCCGTTATTCGCCTCTTTCACGAAAAATAATATCGCGAACGTTCTATACACGAGAGGGGAAAACCCTTCGTCAACGTGCCAAGCTTCGCATTGAGAAGAAAACGAGTGACAGCGAGAAAGAGAGGGAGGAGTTTAAAAAAATTTAACACTCGCGCCGTTTGCCACCGAGCTTGATTATTACCGGGGCGCGAGGACATAAGAGGAGGAATCTCCTCTTCGAAAGTCATGGCACGGATTCCCGCTTAACCACTTGGCCGAGAAAAACGACATGAGCGGCGAAGATTAGGCTCTTTCGTCCCTTCGCGTACAAATCCCGATGACCGCTCGCGATTGCACGCCATCATTATTATCCAATTTGGAGTTTTGCGCGTGATGTGTTCACAATGGACAAGTGGTGATGGACATCGTTTAATGCTGTGATCCAGGACGGGTGTGCTGATGGGAGAGGAGAAGGGACACATCGATCTGAACGACGTAAAACGTGCACGTGCAATCGTCAGTTTCAATTGTGTGTGTGTGTATATATATATTGCCTGAATGTCGTTGCCGGTGCATACACATTATGCAAATTGACCTATCATCAATCATTTGGGAATAGGCAATAGTGGTTATCGCGACACACATTCTTTCGATATTAATAAAGTTATTATTAATTACCCATACTCGATTAATTGCCCATTATTTTGGCTGCGAAAAAATGCCTATGCATGAATTCATTCTGAACAATTCGTCATTACTGATGATGCACAAAAGCTGCTCGAACAATGTTCATTTTTTACTGTTCATATGTGACAAATACATTACGTTTAGAAGAATAAAAAATTGACTTATCATCAATTATTCGGTAATAGCCCATAGTTAATAAAGTAATTATTAATCACCCATTGTTTGGGTAATTAATGTCTATGTACGAATTAATCCGGGACAATTCGTTATTAATGATGTTGCACAAAAGATGCTCAAATAATCATCATGTTTTGATGTTCATACGCAGACAAACGTTTAAATTTTTCAAATCTGAAATTCACCTATCATCAATCATTCGGTAATGGGCAATAGTAGTTATCGTGACTCACATTCCTTCGATAATTAATAAAGTTATTATTAATTACCTATATTCGAATAATTAACCGTTGTTTTGGCTACGTGAAAATGCTTATGTGTGGATTCATTCCGGACAATTCGTCATCAATGATGTTGCACAAATCTGCTCGAAGAATCTTTATTTTTTAATGTTCACATGGAACCAATCCATTACATTTAAAAAAATCTAAAATTTACCTATCATCAATCATTCGGTAATAGCCAATAGTGGGTATCGTGACACTCATTCTATCGACAGGTAATAAAGTAATTAGTAATTAGTCATATTCGATTAATTACCTATTGTTATGGGTACGTGAAAATGTCCATGTTTGAATTAATTCCGGACAATTCGTCATTAATGATGTTGCCAAAAAGCTGCTGAAACAATCTTTATTTTTTCAAATTCATATGTGACTAATCCATTAAATTTGTTTAAATCTAAAATTGACCAATCATCAATCATTCGGTAATAGCCACTGGTGGTTATCACGACCCACATTCTTTCGATGATTAATAAAGATATTGCTAATTATCCATATTTGATTAATTACCCATTATCCTGGCTACGTATGAATGCCTATTTGAGAATTAATTCCGAACAATTCGTCATTCAATATCGCGCATAAGATATGGTCAAGTATTCATAATTTTTCAATGTTTATAAATTACCAAGAGATTACACATTTTCTGATCTGAAGCTCCAGTTTATCATCAAATTCTATTCTGATGTGAACGAAGATTTGTATAAAAAAAAATGAATTAGTCGTGTAACGTATGGGAAAATCTGGGCATTGCCAGCCTTCCACTAAATAGTAGGTATGGGTCATCGATTATTTGGCTACTTCTGACTGATCCCTTCGACCGTATATCAACGAAGATCAAAATGTCATATTGAAATATATTATTTATTATCGACACACATTTATTTATAAAATTGGCTAAACTAAAGCTGTATCAATGCAGTCGATAAAACATTTACGCGGTGTTGGACGCAGATATATCTAGATCTACAAATACTTATACGTCCAAATACACACGCAGCTATAGTTCATTCTCGTTTGCGTACATTCATGCATCGTGTCACGTCTGACCCCGACTATCTTGGTACCCGCTTGGGGACTCGCTTTCAATCTGCCGGAAGCTGGATAGTTGCTCGCTCCTCGCCTCTTCACCCGTGCTTCCTCGTACCTCGACAATTTGAAAATTACCCCCCTCCTTGTTCGTGTCTTGCAGAATATAACATGCGTATATTTATGCCACAACGGCATACATATTTGTAGCAGTAAAAGCTTCCTAATTGTTCGCGATGCTTCGACGCGCCATGCTTTTGCGTCACGCGGCGTACGATGGTCCATTCATCTCGACCGGTCTCAATGTCTGTTCAACCTTCAGCCCCATTAAATTGTTTTGTCACCTCGGCGTGTCACGTACGGAGAATCCACGGACACACGTGCACAAACATAGCACGTACTATAATAGCAACGCGGTGTGTGAGTGTGAGTGAAAAAAAACGTGTTAGGGCACGAAGATGCTGAGCATGGAGACTCGATGCTGGGAATAGGAAAAGGTAAGCGCACGTCAGTGCCTGCGAAATCGGATGGATGAATGGGAACGTCTGCAAATTGCAGGCGCAAATGCAATCATTCAAAGTGAAGAGGGATTTTGTTTGGGCTTGCCAGAGTGAAGAACTCAACTAGTCGTGTTTTTTACTCATTTTAATTCCAGACTTTTTTAGCAATCAACAAAATTTCGGGATTCCGAATAACAAAATGTATCATCTCTCGTATGAGAATATTTCTTATATTTGAGTTATGTAGAATTATCGGTTTTGTGGAATTTTGAATACGGCCCAATGTTTAGTTAGACTTAAGAGGAGGCTGAAAAGTTCTCGGCCGAGGTGTTATGACTCATCGACTCGCTCGCATCACGGCCGAGGACTTTTGAGCCTCTCCTTAAGCCTAACTAAACATGAGATGGTATTCAAGATTGTACCGAAGCGATCATTCTGTATAACTCAAATTGAAAAAATATTCTTTTACGGATAGAAGTAGACTGGGAAGCTGAAAAGTTCCGAGGTGCGAGCAAGTCGATGACCTAAATACTTTGGCCGAGAACGTTTCAGCTTCCCATTCTATTTGTATCCGTAAGAGAATATTTATTCAATTTGAGTTATACAGAATGATCACTTCGGTCAATCTTGAATACCGTCTCATGTTTAGTTAAGCTTAAGGGTAGGCTCAACAGTCCTCGGCCGTGATGCGAGCGAGTCGATGAGTCATGACACCTCGGCCGAGAACTTTTCAGCCTCCTCTTCAGCCCAACTAAACATTGGACCTATGCAAAATGTTCAGCCTCCCATTGTATTTTCATTCGTAGATTTTACGCAAAATATGTATTTTCTTCAATGGGATTATTCGTGTACTAATTTACCAAGAGCTCCATTTGTGTGAGCGAAAAACGATAGAATGTTTAAGAATGGATGTAGTACCTAATCATCCATTCGATATTATTTATTTATTTCGCGTGTCCAATTTATTTAATAAAGCATGTACCTGCAGCTTCGTTAAAAGCATGAACGCAACTGTAATAGTAAAAATCCACTAATGACAATGAGTTTTTAATAAGGACTGTGAACCATTAGTTATTAATTACTTAAGGGGCTATACCAGGGTGACACTGAAGAAAATACATTTTTTTGTTGCCTTTTTCGACAGTTTATACTTTCAAGAATATCCTGCAAACATTTCAAGGCCGTATTTCTATCATTTTATCTTGCAAAAATCAATAGTTAAATCTTTAAACGCGTTTTTCTCGAAATGAGACTTTGAAATTTGTTGACATTGTAACTCAAAGTGCAATTAGCCGATTGACTTGAAGTTTGAACTAAGTACTTTTGAATATATTTACTCTACAATGACATAGGATATTTTTGATTAGATGAAAACTGACGATTTGGTATTGAAGTAAACGACCATTTTATAGGCAAGAAAGTAGACTTTTTTATAACTACGCCATTTTGTTAGATTTTGATATTTTTCGAAAATCCTACGTCATTGTACAGGAAATACCTTCCAGTTTAACGACATTTTTTCCTTTTTCGGTTTGAGCTACTCAATCGGCTGGAATCATGTCAACAGCTGAGGAAGTTTTTTTTGGCCCCTCCGAAGGCAGCGCATGGAGCAGCGCTTGGATCTCAATATTTTTCAATGAAAAAATTATGTAATATATGTAATATTATGTAATATATGTAAATTATGTAATTTAAAATTATGTAATATATGTAATATAGGGAGAAAATTATGAAATATATAATTATGTAAAATTATGTAATATATTCTTAATTTTCCGAAACATTTAATTGAGTACTTTTCTTCCAAAAAATTCCCGAAAATCACCCAAATTTTCAGCATTCACACTGGTATAGTCCCTTAAACGATAAATTAATCAGGACCAAGAGGGCGAGAGCCAAAAAATGGATCAACTTTCCTATCAGAATATGTCTTCTATTTGACTTATATAGAATTATTGCTTCCGTAGAATTTTGAATACTGTCCAATCCTTAGTTAGGATTTGAGGAGGCTGAAAAGTTCTCGGCCGAGGTGCTATGACTCATTGACTCGCTCGCACCAAGGTCGAGAACTTTTCAGCCTCCCCTTATATTCCTATCCGTAGATGTCTCGCAAAGTATGCAATTTTACTAATGAAATTGTTTGCGTATTAATTCATCAAGAGTGAGAGAAAAACGGGTAAGAATGGATGTGGTAACCGTCGATTCGAAATTATTTATTTATTTCGCGTGTCCCAATTATTTAATAAAATCATGTACCTGCGACTTCGTTAGAAGCACGAACGCACCTGTAATCGTAGAAATTTACCAATGAAAATGGGTTTTTCATAAGAACTGTGACCCATTCATTATTGATTACTCAAACGATAAAGTGATCAGGACCGAGAGAGCGAGAGTCAAGAGTTGCTCCAGTTCGCGGGGAACACCTCACATGTATGCGTTAGTTTATGTACGGACACACGTATACGGATGCATACATACCGATATTATAGCGTTGCTATCGGTCGCAGGTCGGTCACGATGCATTAGGGTCGGCGTGTTAAAGAAGTCGAGATTGCATTTTGCCTTCGACGTTGGTGACCGTTGCGCTCATTCTCTCTTGGTACGCAGGTAAGACGTTATAAAATGTTATAAACATGCGTCATAACCGCGATCTTTGTCAGTAAAAAATGATACGCACGTCGAATTTCCCGTTGTGAATGAACGTGAACGAAGCGAAACAGTGATAAACTTTTTATTTAATTATTCTATTGAATTTCGCGTTCGAAAAACTACTCCAAAGCGATACTCCCATACTGGTGAATTACATAAGCTGTGTACGTGTAAAAAGAATTATGAAAATCGAGATGTCGGATATTACGGATGGTCGAGCGCGCGTCTAGATAATAAATCACATCCATGTTAATTTTTTTTTCAGTAATATTATTGTCGTTCTATCCTGCATTTTTTTTCTTCAAACGTCACGCGTCTGTGTAAATTTTCTTCCATTTAAATCATGGTGCATTAATTATCGGTCTGCTCGTGTAAATTATTCTCTTACGGAAATGTTTTTGCGCTTGCTTTTTTTGTTTGGATTATCATTGCTGTAAATAATATAATTATAATTTTTCAGACACGATAAAAAGGAAGAGTCAAGAAAAGCGAAGGTAGGCCTTTTCTGAAAGATTTTTCGTACAATTTATTGAGCACCCATAATTCGGTAGCAGCGATTTACAAAATTTATAATTGCATGTGCTTTTTTTATCCACTTATTGTTAAAAATGTTCGTCTTTGTATTTCATGCAAACTTTTATTGTATTCCATGCAAAATAAAAACATGATTTTCTTTGGCTTCTTACACTCGCAAAATGTTCTCTCTGTGGCGATTTTATTAACGGGGTATCCCTCTCTGGGAGCCCAATTTGAAGGGCGAGAATGATGAATTTTTTTCTAGTCACACACTAGTTGGAATACATTTTTTTTCCCAGTATGTTTAACACATGTTTGTGGTTACATTGTTATTTTTCGGAAAAAAATCTTTCAAAGTGTTCGTGGTGCTGCAATTGGCGTTGCAGTCCTTCAGCGGCGAGGCACGAAACGACGCGATCTCTAACAGGCTCAAATGTAATCTGAAACGAAGACAACAAAGAAATTCTTCAAATATATCCAACTGGCTATGGGTTCACGATGCACTTTTCGAAATTTCGAAAAATACAAAAAATGATAGCTTCCCCAAAGAAAGCCTCATTTTTCGCTTGAAAAACAGCACGCCGAAGTCATTGTTATTAACAAACGGTTAATCCAATTAAAAAATGCGATCGTGAAGTGAAAATGACTACTGTTTGAACGCTAACTGTGTAAATTCAAGTCAATAGTGTGAAAGTTACTCAAGATATCAATTCCGCCCTGTCGAGATATGTAGTTTTGAGATGATCGCGTGTAAACTCGACGGATCGCGATAAACCCGAGGCGCACTGTTCCACTAACATAGGTGTAACTTCAACTTTTAAGATTTCAGGGTCCGGTTGGTCTTAATATATTCTTGAAAGTTCGCACTATAATAATATGCAAAAAACGATTTTTGGGAGTTTCCTTAGAGGGATACCCCCTTAAGGGGTTAGGCCACTCTAGAGGCCGAAAAATCGGCTTTTTGGGGATTTTTTTTTCAGAAAAACTGCAATATAAATCGAGATTACAAAAAACGGTATCATACATATCAGTGACTGTATACAATATTTTTTTTAAGCCCGTAATTTCAAAATGGCGGCTGTGCAGCGTTTATCTCAAAACTGCATTTTTTAAGTTGGCCGTAAACATAACTCAGACAATTTTCAACTGATTCACTTGAAATGTTGAATATATCTTGAAAAATACATTGTCGATGGAAGTACGTAGGATTTTTTTATATTGCATAGTTCATTTGTTATTAACAATTATCTAACGATTTTTTAGGCATTTTTTTGGGAAGTGAAAAATTTGCCTGAAAAATCATCGGATAATTGTTAATAACAAATGAACTATGTAATATAAAAAAAATCCTACGTAGATAGGGTTTTTTTATATTGCATAGTTCATTTGTTATTAACAATTATCTGACGATTTTTTAGGCAAATTTTTGGGAAGTGAAAAATTTTCCTGAAAAATCGTCGGATAATTGTTAATAACTCACTTCCCAAAAATTTGCCTAAAAAATCGTCAGATAATTGTTAATAACACATGAACTATGTAATTTAAAAAAAATATCCTACGTACTTCCATAGACAATGTATTTTTCAAGATATATTAAACATTTCAAGTGAATCGGTTGAAAATTGTCTGAGTTATGTTTACGGCCAACTTAAAAAATGCAGTTTTGAGATAAACGCTGCACAGCCGCCATTTTGAAATTAATCGCTTCAAAAAAATTATTGTATACAGTCACTGATGTGTATGATAAACACCCTTTTTGGAATCTCGATTTATTTTGTAATTTTTCTGAAAAAAAAATCCCCAAAAAGCCTATTCTTTCGGCCTCTAAAGTGGCCTAACCCTTCAAACAATTAATATTTGACAAATCGCAACATGCGGGGTCCGTAGTTGTGTACACCCGAACGACTTATCCACGCGTGTAAAACGTTTAGCAACATTTTCGAATTTACTGGTAGAACCAGTGACGTTTTTCATTTTTGTTTAGTTCAGTACCACCGGGATCTACCACTTTATGGAGGCTTTATCTCGAGGGTATTTTGATTGAAATGTGGGCACATGGGTGCGAGAAGAGAGAAGTAAACGCGGACTATAATACCGCACGGTAAAGCTGTTACGACGAAAAAGCGCTGTTATATACCAGTGCCACACACAATCTCCGTAACTCAAATACTGCGCACGTTGGTGGGAGGGTTCTAACATTCGCGTCGAGCGAATAGCATCTCGTCGCGTTCCAATCAGCAAAGGTATAGAAACGCTTAATTGTGCGCTACCTGTGTACGGTAGTCGCAGTTGAAAAGTCACGTAGTCGTGGGTGAGCGTTTTTCTCCAGTGCGCGTTTTCGTTGCGAGCGAAAACAATTTTTTTTTTGCAATTTTTTGGTGCAACGGGTGTTTGGAGGTTTCGATTTTGAATTTGAAAAAAATTCAATTACACGACACGCGGAGGATTTGGAAGGACGATGAGACGTGGGTCTGTACAAACGTGGGAGCCATTGGCTCGCCGACAATGTGAGTCTTCATTTATTTCGCGATGAATAATTAACCCAAAGTTAATAACAAGTAGAGGTTATGTAAAATGTTAACAAAAAAAAAACAACTCATTTGAGGCTCAGTAACTGCAGTGAATTCCATCGACTATAAAACGGAGTTCTTCACCGGTTGAAGGAAGTTGAATAGATGGAAGCTGCACGTGCATCTTGGGCTATATATATATATATATATATATATATATATATATATATATATGTTGTACATGCAATAGCAATCTTGTTGGACGTCATACTAACTATCGAGGGAAGATTTTTTCCACATCGATTCGCGCAGACCTCGTTGTTCGAGACGGGACATTAAAACGTACTTACGTAATACATCAACGTCAATGGATAATGCAACTCGAGTCGACCGTATGCGTTGATTTTTTTTTATTGATTCGCATTTATAAAGGTCGATGATAGTCCTACGAAAATCAGTTTATCCGAGAAGCTTCAAAGTGTTAACTAGAAATTGAGCCAATTTTTTCTGCGAATGTTTCAACAGGATTCACAATTTGATATTCCTGAATCGGGATTTTGATTGAATTGCGAAAATCACCCTATCGACAGGAGTGTTACATTGTTGATTGGCAATCGAACTTTTTCCCGGGGGATTGAAGTGGCATTTTATGAACAATTACATACAAATATATCGTATGGTACACTGGTCAGTTTGTGGTGAAATTTCGGCAAATTTCATTTAACCGAGTCCGAGCGAGGGTGTCTTTGTGTCTGTGCAGTAGCGCCGCAATGAGGTTCGAGTAACATAATTACCGATTAGTATTTTGGGTCTCAGTGAAAAAACAATTACTTATTTTTTTACTATGCTTGTACAAAAGCATTCGATTGTGAAAAAACGAGATAAAAAGTATTTCGGAAATTTAGTGGTGAAAACTTACCCTTCGTTCGAAAAACTTCAATTGTACGGCGGGAAAGCCGGGGGAAAAATGAACAGCCGAAATTAAATAAAGTTTCAACGAGTTCCCTGCGAATTGACGACTACACGTCACAAGAGAGCACAAAATTGAGAGTATTTTTTTGCCTCGGTTTAAAAAAAATTACGCGTGGAGGCAATTTTTTAATTGCTGTCTGTAACGTTTTGTTTGTTCAGGGCTACATTTTTTCCGCCCTAATTATTTTTTTTTTATAACCCAACAACCGAGACTCGTGCCTCTTCAAACAGAACGGCATTTTGAAGAAGACTTCTTTTTTTTTTATCACCGTCGGGAAATGATTACGCGTGTGTTACTCATGTTAATGTGTATATCGCGCTCCGGCATCAAGAGCCTTGAGACAGTGGAAAGCTTCGAACTTGTATATTGTAGGATTTACTTTAACGCCTCTACAATTGACTGGTTTGCTGTCTGTCTGCCTCGTTTACCTAACGATCCCCGGGACTTCTAAATACATCATTGCATCGTGATAGGGAAGGGATGAGCAGATTTTTTCCATCGCGTTGACACTGATACGAGGATGATGCCGTCATTGGGACCTTTTCCGGATTTCGATAAAATTTTCAAGAACAGTATGATAAAAGATAATGGTAATTTTTTTTTTCACAACTTCAGTACCACTTTTCGTGACAAATTAACCGAAAAAGTATGGTCAACAGTTTTTCTCGTTATCGCTTTTACGTAAACCACGAAAAATAATGGTCTCAATTCAAACAATAAATGTATTGTCGCACGACAATGAACATTTTTGGCACCGGCTCGTTAATAATTTAAAAAATAACAGAAGCGTTGTTTTGTTCTATGCGGGTTTTTTTTTTATTTTGGTAATTCCCTAGATAAGTGACTTTTCCGAAAAATGATCCTAAGATTTTGTTTCGCTATTTTCTCATTCATTGGGTTAGAAATGATGATATTTAATCGGGGGAAGTTGACATTTTCCATTAACCAATTTTTTACGAGCAAAATATCGTTAAAAATAATTTAAAATTTTTCAAAATCCCAAACAAACCCAATATAGGCGTCAAAATGTTCAAAAGTCCCCTATTTAGCACGTGTTTTCGCAAACTTCAAAACCCCGTAACCTTTTAGGGGGGGGGGGGGGGGGCTCAATTTCAGCTTCCCCCGACTGAACATCATCCTTTATGACCCAATAAATTAGAAAAGAGCAAAGAAAATGTTATGCTTATTTTTTGGGAAAGTCACTGATCTAAAGAATTACCTTCATTTTTTTTAAATATTTATTTGACTCAAGCATTCGAGTTGACTCAAATTTCTGTGTCCGTAACGGTACAATAGCGCATGACCGTCGTCAAATTTATTCACAATCAACGACGTGTTGGTTCTTTTGATCTTTCATTGCATAGACGATAACACTTGTTGTGCGGAACGATAAACGAGACGCGATAATTGAATGCGTGTTATTAAACAGCCGAGTGAAGATAGTCAGATTATCGTTGCTTTTTCTTAGTCATTAGCGGGAGAATCGTGCAGAAGATGCCTCAGAACAATGGAATTTTTCGCACGATCCTCATTACGTCCGCATCTTCCAAGTTATTTGATTGTTCCTTCAAGACGGCCTCTGCTGAGTCCTCGTTCATACATTTACCTTGTACAAGTGGCATATGCGTCTATATAGTATCATTTTCTTTCATTCCGGAAAGATGAAAAAAAATCTTCGTTTGTGGAAGAAAAGGAAACATACGAGTATATATGGGATATTACACACCATTTCAGCTAGCCTGTGACCCCGACAATTTTTGGTTTTCCTGATTTTTTTTGTAAAATTGTACCCCATAAAAGGATTATCCACACCAATTTTTTGATTTTTATCTCTTCTCTTTTAGGAGTTATAATTTTCCAAAAAATGTCGATTTCAGAAGTTTTGGAAACGTTTAATGGCTGATAACTCCTGAACTAATTGAGATATCGAAAAATAGCACTATATAACTTTTTTTCATTTTGAAGTATACTTTCGTTGATAGATATGAAAAAAATTATCAACTGTCAATGTCAACGTTTTTTTGGCTTCTAAAGCGAAAACTATTTTTTTTTAAAGATGATTTCTTTCTTTTATTTTTTTTCAAACAATTCTCTAAAATAGAGTGACCCATTCTAAGATTTTTAAGATTAACCTCATCATGGGCCTGTTTTTCTTTCTACTTTTTTTGGAATTAATCATATTTTTTTAAAACGATTTTTATCATTTTAATGTCCAATAATGTTATTAATGATCTTGTGTTTTGCAATTCGGCTTCGACAGGCGTGAAACGGTTTATTTTTGATTTGTACTGAATTTAACAAAAAAAGTGATTTCGAATAAAAAGTTTTTATCGTTAAATTCAGCACGAATTAAAAATAAACCGTTTCAAGCTTATCGCAGTCGAGTCGGATATCACAAAATTATTAATAGCATTATTGGACATAAAAATGATAAAAATCGTCTAAATAAAATATGATTAATTCGAAAAAAATAAAAGGAAAAATGGGCCCACGATGCGACTAGTCTTAAAAATCATAGAATAGGCCGCTCTGTTTTAAAGAATTTCGTGAATAAAGCAAAAAAGGCAATCGTCTTTTTAAAATATAGTTTCCACTTTAGAAGCAAAAAAAAAACGTTGACATTGATAATTGATAATTTTTTAAATATTTTTTAACGTAAGTATGCTTCAAACTGAAAGAAAATGATATAGTGCCATTTGTCGATATCTCAATTAGTTCAGGAGTTATCAGCGTTTAAATGTTTCCAAAACTTCTGAAATCGATATTTTTTGGCATATTATAACTCCTAAAAGAGAAGATATGAAAATCTAAAAATTGGTGTAGACATTTCTTTCACGGGGTACAATGTTACAAAAAAAAAAATCAGGAAAACCAAAAATGGTCGGGGTCACGGGCTAGCTGAAATGGTGTGGAATATCCCATACGTTACACTCTTTTCGACTGGATGATAATTTTTGTCTCTGTAGTATCGTCAATAGCAGATTTTTCAGCACAGGATTTTTCGAACTGCCTCGACCTCAAATAATGAGAATTGTCGACGATTTTCTACACAGCATAAAAAATGAATACTCAATTTTTTAGCTAAAAATGTCGATAGTTAAATGATAGTACGTATAATATTTATTCAATGATTCATTTTAGCCTCGAACATGGCGCAATTCGGCAATAGCAGATCGGAATTCATGACAAGCGATCTCGGCTTGAACGACATCGAGTACGAGAGAAAAGGTGGATTTTTCATGTCGCACAAAAAAACGGCGATCATCATAAGCGTCTTCGTTGTAATCATCATAGCTGCCGGCTTCGTTGGTGCTTACATCGGCTCGATTCCGAAAGAAAAGGTTCATATGTACCCTGAATGCTATCTTTACTTCATTTAATACATGCTACCTTTAATTTATTGCGTTTTTTGCCCGTTGCATTCTGGGTTTGTCGTAAAATGCAATTTTGCATCTGATGACGAAGTGAGCGAGTGTTTGCTTCTAGGCAGCGATTAATCTCCGCAACCTATCGTTAGTATAGCAATCAATTGTAATTCGCTATATATCGCGGCTTACAATCGATCGGAGTTTAGTCTGTAGAGACTGTACTATCCATCGATGTGAAATGTAATTAACGGGACAAACTCTACAATGAATCGAACTCATAATCTTTCGTTATTGCTTTTCAAATGTTTTCCCGTTTATTTACTGTTGCGCGGTTATGAAGGATTAAAATTATATATATATATATATATATATATATATATATATATAATTTTAATCCTTCGTAACCGTAATATATATATATATATATATATATATATATATATATATATATATATATATATATATATACAGGGTGTTAGGAAGGTCGATGCAAAGCCTTAAGGGGGTGATAGGTCACCTCGTTAGAAACACACCTAACCTAGATTACTTTAGTCCAAAGTCTAAGGATTTCGAGTTATCGTGGTAAGTATAATTTTTGGAAAATTTCCCAAAATTAGGTACTAACTCGTTCACCTCTTATATTAATTCTATTTATTGAAAAATATTATTAACATGAGAGGTATTTTGATTTTGTGACGAGTTTTTAATTATTCAATACGTCCCATTCAGTTAGTTGTGTGGATACGGATGATTGTATTGGTGTTTGTCGATTGAATACACATTAAGTGCTTAGGCCACTCTAGAGGCCGAAAAAACAGGCTTTTTAGCGATTTTTTTTTTCAGAAAAACTACAAAATAAATCGAGATTACAAAAAAGGGTGTTTATCGCACATATCAGTGACTGTATACAATAATTCTTTTGAAGAGATTAATTTCAAAATGGCAGCTGTGCAGCGTTTATCTCAAAATTGCATTTTTTAAGTTGGCCGGAAACGTAACACAGACAATTTTCAACCGATTCACTTGAAATGTTGAATATATCTTTGAAAAATACGTTGTCTATAGGAGTACGTAGGTTTTTTTATATTGCATAGTTTATTTGTTATTAACAATTATCGGACGATTTTTGAAGCAAATTATTGAAAAGTTAAACTTTTGTCTAGAAAATCGCTAGATAATTGTTAATAACAAATAAACTATGTAATTAAAAAAAAATCCTACGTACTTCCATAGACAATGAATTTTTCAAGACATATTCAACATTTCAAGTGAATCGGTTGAAAATTGTCTGAGTTACGTTTCCGGTCAACTTAAAAAATGCAGTTTTGAGATAAACGCTGCACAGCCGCCATTTTTAAATTAATCGCTTCAAAAAAATGTTGTATCCAGTCACTGATATGTACGATAAACACCCTTGTTTGTAATCTCGATTTATTTTGTAGTTAAAAAAAATCTCCAAAAAGCCTATTTTTTCGGCCGCTAGAGTGTTCTAACCCCTTAAGCTAAGAGGCAAATAAGTTTTTAGTTACCAATTATTGTCTGTTTGAACATGATGAACGAGTTAGTGCCCAATTTTGGTAAATTTTCCAAAAATCATACTTACCATGATAACTCGAAATCCATAGACTTTGGACTAAGGTAACCTAGGTTAGATATGTTTCTAACGAGGTGACTTCATCACCCTCTTAAGGCTTTGCATCGACCTTCCTAACGCCCTGCATATTCCGAGGTTGGTTGTATACAAAAATGAATCGCCTTTACAAAATTTATTTAGTTTATTTTGCATATGAATTTATTATTTAAGAAAGAACACCACGGTGAGGGGCCGAAGAAAGGTCGTTTTACCGATTTGTATGTAAGAATAAATTATTCACTTGGGATTTGGAAAAAAGGTATGTTATTAAGCATACATTGAACTTATTTCGTGGAAATTTTCATTTATAGAAAATTAACAACGTTATTGAGGTATAAAGGAGCCTCGGTATAAGAAAAGTAGTGCAACAGCCGGATCGATAGCTCGACTAATGGTTGGTCTGAGAAATAAAAACAAAAAAGTTTTATAATCTATGTAAATGTAGTTCTCGTCATACGTAGCCGTTTTTTTTCGAAAAAAAAAAACAATTTTCGCAAATTATTACTATTTAAAAAATAGTAATATTACTAATTTACTACTAAATTAGTAATTTGACTAATTTAATATTAGTAATATTACTAGTTTTAAAAAAAGGCCATGTAAAACGAAAGCTACTGCAATTATGGAAATTTTGTTTTTTTTAAATTGCAAATCGGACAATTATAGCTAGAGTTATAATTCCGGCCCGGTCGAGATAAGTCGTATCGAGGAAAACGCGATTGCCAGTTTTAGTATAAGTAAATGGTTGCGCTGCCTGTTCTCACTGAATTATCTGTAACTTGGTCAATTTTCAATATATTTTTTTTCTTACATATCCTTGAATATGTATACTTTGAGGAAATGCAAACCTCGATTTTTTGACCCGACACCGTTGTGTGTCGCCTTAAGGGGAGATATACACCTAGGAGCCGGAAAAAGGTCATTTTTGTGAATTTTTTCAAGGAAAGCTATTTGAAATTTCGGATTGGGGTTTTAATTATCTAAAAGTATATACATTCAAAAATATGTTTAATTTTCTTTATTAAAAAATATCAACAATATACAAGGATATTGTATGATCCTTGGAGCGTCGTAAAAAAATCTGCGTATACGGTACCCACTGGCGTTTCTTCAAAAATCAACTGAAAAAAAAAACAAAAAGATTATTAAATTAGATACTGTAATCTAGTACTTGTCATAGCCGATTTTGAAAATATCCATTTATGACAAAATGGCGGACGTTTGAACATAAATAGTAACTTTGGCCCAAAAATGAGTTATTATTTTGCCTATAAAACAAAAACTAAGTAACGGAAAAAAAGAATCCTATGACAAGTACTAGATAATGGTGGATAGAATAACCACAAAAAACCTCAAGGCAATCGGTTCATTGGTTTTCGAGAAATTTTGGGTACCGATCTGAAAAACGTGGTTTTGAGAAAAACGCGCTTGAAAATTTGGGAATGAATAAATCATGAAATTTGTCAACTTACATGGAATAATCGATACCAGGCCCATAGTGTAGGTCTTCTAAGGTCAACGGAATGTTCATAGCTTCTAAATCCTCGACCTCGACCATCTAGGTGCATATCTCTCCTTAAAGAAAATAAATGTTTGTATGCGAATGTAATTTACTTCGGTGTATTCGAAATTAGTTTGGAATTGTAGTTACGAAAGTGACTCAACCGGTTCGATATTTAATTAGCATTGAATTTTGAATGCCCAGGTACGATAGCAAGGCAAAATACAAAGCATTAATTTCACTTTGTACGCTGACTACCACGGATAATGGAGACATAAACAACTTTTTGAAATGTCTTTTGAACATACAGGTATATGATACATTAGCACTGATCGACGGTGACGTCGGTTGCGACCCCGTTGTGTCTTCCAAATCTTCCCTTTCCGAGTCGGTGTCGCCTTCTCGTTATCGGATCGAACTTTCCCCGATTATCGAAGGCGAGAGAGTCGCGCGACTGCGGGGTCGTGTCACGATAGATTTCCGATACAACGGCACCGCGAGTTTGTCAAAACTTGTACTGAACGCCAAACACGTCAATTTAACGAGGATAACGCTGATCTCAGGAACAGTAAAAGAGTCTGACGATACTAAATCGAGGAGAAAAAGATTGGCCACGACTAATGAGACAGCCATCGTTATCAGTTCCCCACCGCCGAAAGCGGAAAATTTTACTACCGAAAGGACCGAGCTACAAGTTAATGGTACTTTAATCATGAGTCAATGATAATCATGGTGATCAATCAATCATAGTCAATTAATCATAAATTAATATAAATCGTCGGAATCAAAGAATCATCATCAATTCCTACCTAGTTCTATTTCATTTTTAGTGCGATTCGTCAATGGAATAGCAAATACTTGAGGGCTTACTTGGGTTTCGAAGCTAAAAGAGCATATTCTCTTTTTTTTTGTAATATAATATATAAATTATTTTGTTCAAAATCTTAAGCACACAAAAGAGCAAAATTTCAACACAAAAAAAAATGTCAAAAAATTTAGGAAATTTAGTGAGTGGGACCTGGTTTCCGGAGAGCCCTAAAAAAAGTGTCCTCGTGGTGGTCAGGATAACTCATGATAGCGTTATCTGAAATTTAAAAAAAAACCATTTTTTCTGTTTGTAGATAAGCATAGCTCGTGATAGAACGACGGATGAAAAAAAAATGAAATTTGTATTTTTGGCTGAGTAGTATGCAAAATAGTTCAATTTTTGGTACATTACAAGGCTACACTTCGTATAGCCTTGTAAAATTAGTTGTAATTGAAAAAAAAACCTTTGTTCAATCACTAGTCAATGCTATTTTGAAGAAGTGATATAAGTGAGAAATAATATTTATAAAAAAATGGATTGTTTGACATTTTCAAACCCACGTAACCCCTCAATCGACCAAACATTCTATATGCCATGACAAGTTCATTGGACAAATAATTGAGTTGCTCTTAACGACCAAATGCATAATACGCTTGTAATTGTTATTGCAGAAACAGTTAACGTTCTCGCATCTACTGCATCTTCGAAAAATGAGTCCAACGAATCAGTAACTCATTCCGCTAAGCTACAAGAGCCCAAAACTCCGTCTCCCGTACGTAATAAGTTGATTGTCGAGCAATTCCAATCGCTGGCCCGAATGCTACAAAAATTTCCAACAGGTGTTAAAAACAACCGAAGTTTCTACTAACGCAACCGAGACGCCTGTTCCGACTGCATCACCTTCGGCGGAATCCTCCACTACGGAATCGCCCGTTAAAAACGAAACTAGAGAAATTCCGATAAGTAAAAGCGAGATGGACAAGCAAGCTGGATTTCTCATCCTCTATCCAGAAAAGTCTATAAAGTCGGGCGAATATCATTTGACAATGGAGTACGAAGTTCCAATTAACGGTTACGTCATTTACGCCACGAACACGAGCGAAAACAGCAGCGTAAAGTGAGACATTAATTATTGTCTTCGTTGGTAAATTTGTCGCAATTTTGAAACGATTCAAGGATCATTATATGGATATTAACTCATCGCGATTTTGTTTTTTTTAGGTGGATAGCAGCCAGTCGTACGAGACCTACGAGGCTTCTAAACTTCTTTCCTGCTTTCGATGACGTAAGAATGAAGGCTCGTTTTTCTTTAACGCTTCCCAGACCGATGACCATGAATGTTTACTCGAATATGCCGTTGCAAATCACCAAAGTGTCGTAAGTCATTATTCGTACATCTCACGTGAGAAATGCCTGACGGCGAATGCGCATCGATTATGCAATTGTATCATTTTTTTCACCCATCACCACGAGAGTCTGGAAATTTACGTAAATTTTCTATTGCACCATATGCACAACGTTAGTGTTTATTTGCGTATCTATGAGAGAAGACATCAAAGGATAACTGCTTACAGCGTTCATTTTTTTAAATTTTATTTAATAACAATTAATATTTCCAAAGATCAAACAATTGGGCCATGGACACGTTCGATGAGACGCCGCCCATTGCGCCGGAAAATCTCGCTGTAACGGCGACGAAACAAATCGAACCCCTGGGCGTTAAGGTAGTTCGAAATACGACGATTAAGTTTTGGGGTGAAGGTTTGCAGCAAAGTGCAGCGCAGTATTTGATGGATAAAATCGAGCCTGTTTTTGAAAGTCTCGCCAAGCTCTTCAGCGTGAATCTTACCTTGCCAAAATTGGACATAATCAGCTTGCCGCACAGCGACTACAGTTCTGGATACCCCGGCCTCGTTACGATCCAGTGAGCACTCAATTTCGTTCATTACAATCTTCAACATCACCAATCAATATGGAACACCGTGAAAGTGGCGTGTTTAAAATTAAACGCGGCTTAATTAATTAACGCTTCGGCCTCACATAATTCATCACTGCTGATAATAAATGAGGCATCCAGAATTTCCAATAAGCCCACAATCAACGGAAACTCGAAAAGCCCATGCGTACTCGTGTGCCTGATACTTCGTAGCAGCTTGATTAATTCCCAGCCCCAATTGATTCAATATTTGTACCAGTCTAAGTTCAATTGTGGGTAGGGATGTGGTCATTTGATGGTAGAATTTTTAAAAAAATTCACGAACCTAGTTTGAACAATGTGGACTTTGACAGCAGCGCGTTCAATGAAATGGATCATCGATCGTTTGCTGCTGATGTCTTTGAGTACAATCTGGAAATTGAAACGCACGTCCATCTTGCGCGAATACTTTTGCGAATTTTTACTGACTGGATAACAATATTTCATTACTCGTAGCAATTATAATATCTCTGCGGATTTTTTTTTACTGAGTGCATAACAATCGAGTTTTTGATTACAGGGAATCACTGTTCGACGTTAAGCGTGACTCGCCAAATGTGACGAAAGAGTATGCTCTGATGAATCTCTTGAACTTAATTGGCAAACAATGGCTCGGTGGGCTGATCAACAGCCAGAGTTCGTCCGATCTTTGGATCCTGGAAAGTTCGCTCTTGTATCTTCAGCATCGTCTCGTGAAAGAGGCAAGGATAGAAGAAACCGTCTTATTTTGCTAAGCAGCATTTGTATACTTTTTGCAACGAGAAATCGCACTGTTGTAGATAATTCCAGAAGTCAATCATTCCACTTTTGTGATGGACGTTCAACCGGATGCTTTCGAGGTTGCCGGCTATAGCGTCTCGAGATCTCTGGTATCGAGCCTCAATCCTACACACTTTAACTCGCTTTATACATCGGAGGCTTACGAGATGGGTAAACGTCAAGACGATATCATTTTTCGGCCCCGTTGAAAGAAAATATAGCCACCTTTCAAAATGTAAATGAGTCTCGACGACTATTAGTCATAACCTCGTTTTTCGATCGTGAAATCTTCGCATGATGTCTGTACAAATAATTGAAGCTCGATGATTCATTCCCTTCGTTTTGGAACGTCAGTATCGGGTTACCTGCTCCAACTGTTCGTTCGATGAAGGATTTGACATGTAGCCATTGTCGTTAAACAAATGGACAACGCTGTTTTCTGGCTTTGAGGCATACCTGTATATTCGTAGAAACATTTTGACCCGACCAAATGTACCTGTCGTACTGCAATGAGGATTTAAAAAAACAATGCTTACCCGTAGGTGCATGTCTGATTAGCATGTTGCATGGCGCGTTAAGGCCAATGGAATTTCGTGCCGGATACGGATCATTCGTATCAAGGTGGTGGGTATTAGGACTTAGTAACACACGAATTATTTAAATTATAGAAATTCCAGATCTGCATTAGCTTCCATCTAGACGCGTTTTTGTATCTCACGAGTCGATACTTCATATCTACCGATGTTGCTCGGCAGGTCCGGTGGTAATGCGAATGTCGCGTCCTTCTGGAAAGCCATGACCGTAAATTCGAGTGCCGATGAACAGCCCGAAGGTGGTGGTAATTTACCGGAAATTATGAATCTATGGAGCACGGCGAACGGATATCCGGTTGTCACTGTTACGAGAAACTATGAAACTGGATTGGCAACTGTACATCAGGTATTTCTATTACTCCATGGTTAATATTTGCAGGTGAACATACACACAAACGCAATAGTGTCTAAAATAAATGACTTATTCTGATAGCTGAGGCGTGCCTACGTAGTCAGCCTCTAAATTCATCATCTTCTACGAGCCTCTGTATGAACGGACATTTTTAGCTATTGGAAATCACTATACGAATTGTCTTTTAAAAGACATTTTTAGTGGAAGTTCTCTCAGTCGAGCTTACTTCGTACGTGCTACGTATTCAACGGGCGTCTTGACTCGTAGAATTTTATATCTAATTTTATAACGGTAACGTTCATTTCGAAACGATCAGCCCGAAAAACCCCCCCGGGTACGAATTTTTTTATTAATATCCAGACGAGGTGAAATACAATGTTCACTTTGTTAAATCAATATGCAATGTGTGTGCAGCTTGCTACACAACTGCTCGTCTGTCACGATTAAAATATACACGTATACATAGATACACATATACAAGTTATTCTACGCACGCTTATCTGACATCTGTGATAAGAGTCTACTATTTTATGGCCATTGTACGTGAGGCCTGGTATACACGAGTAAGATACATACTTTTGATTTCTTGAGAAGACAGCCACATATCATGCCTCCTTCCACCCTGGCAACGGAATGCTCGAAAATACTGAAATAATGTTTATGTAAATGCAACGTTGTATTTTACAAGCTACTCGCAAAGCGGGCTAATGACATTCAAGAATCATGGACGCACGATTCCAATGTATTTGCTAATATAGGTAGCTCGACTTTTATGGACGTATGGAGGAAAGTGATTTTGAAAATATTTTACTTCGAGGATCGGTTTTACAATAGCCGATTTTTCCAGTGTTCAGGATTATGTCAACCTTGAGGTATTCAAAATTAGTTTTGCATAGAGAGAGCTTAGTGATGTAAAGAAGGAATCCAAGGACCGTTCAGATCATAAAATCAACGACCTATTTGACATTTTTAACTGGAGGTGCTGATAGCTAACGTTACGTATGTTTAACGGATGCGAAATAACCTTCTCACATATATATATATATATATATATATATATATAACTGAAATATATAACTGAATAGGAAATAAATGCAGAATAAATATTAATGTAAGTAATTTGATACGTTAAATTTGTAATTTGAATGTATAAATGTAAAAACGCGCATGTATAAATTTGAAAAAATTGAAATCAATTATATATATATATAGATATTAGAGTGGCCCAAATTTGAGTTCTATTTTTTCCCCTTTCTCTCACCATCCAATTATCTTCTTTAAAGAGAAAAAAAAATGGTCACGAAATCTGCGAGCGATCAAAAAATATTTAGAGGTCGCTCAAGCCTCCCAAAAAGTCAAATTTTCATTAAAAAACCGATTTTCTTTTTCGTTCACTTCTCACCCATGAATTTTACGCTTTATAATTTGAAAATTAACCACGCGAAAGTTCCAGCCGGTCAATGAATATTTAGCTGGCGCTCAAGAGCTTCGAAATTTCCAATTCTCGCCAATTTTTTGTTATTCCTCTCACTCATAAATTTGACGCTTTGTAAAATTTTCAAAAGAATTAATCGTTTTTCTTTAGAAACACATTTTTCAAAGTTACCTCACACTAATAACCCAAAAATTATAATCTTTGTTCTCATAAAATAATTCTTTAAAGCTCTTGTCCGTAAATAAAATTATAGGTGCCCCGTTTTATAGGGTTAGAAGTGTGAGATAAATTTGAAAAATCCGTTTCTGAAGAAAAAATGGATTGATTGTTTTTTTAAATTTTATAAAGTGTTAAATTTATGAGTGAGAAGAGAAAAAAATTCACGACAATTGGAAATTTCGAAGCTCTTGAGCGACCACTAAGTATTAATTGCCCGACTAGAGCTTTTACGAGCTTTATTGAAAAATTGTAAAGCGTAAAATTCATAGGTGAGAAGTGAACGAAAAGAAAAATCGTTTTTTTTTTAATGAAAACTTGCATTTTTGGGAGTCTTGAGCGACCTCTAAATATTTTATGACCACTATTTGGGCCACCCTAATATATATATATATATATATACATACATATATATATATATATATATATATATATATATATATATATATATATAAATATAAATATATATATATATATATATATATATATATATATATATATTATATATATATATATATATATATATATATATATATATATATATATATATATATATTATATATATAAGCCAACGGCCAATAAATGTAAAAAAAATTAACATATAATTGATCAAACTCAATTACACATTTATTTTGATTTTGATTTTTCCATTTCTATACTTTTCATTTCATTATGAATAAAAAATAATATAAAATTGAATAGAAATTAAATGCAAAATAAAAATTAACGTTCCACTGCCTGGCTTAAATTTCGTACGATGTATTTATGAGAAATGGATAATATAAAATTCATCGTTTCCAGGCGCGCTTTAGTTACGACAAGCCCTCGCAGACAAGCAAACAACTGTGGCACGTACCATTGACTTGGGTGAGCAGTGCAAATTCTGAAACTACGTTGAAGTGGATAAAAAATGAAACGGAAAGTAAAATCGATCTCGGCACTGTCGTCGCTAATGGAACGAGCAATCAAACTTGGGTCGTCTTTAATCCAACGAAAACAGGTGAATCATTGACAAAAAATTATCAAAGCACTTCGTATTCCGCAAGCTTTGTTCATATACCATTGCAAGTTTGTTTTTTTTTGCAACTCAGGATATTATCGCGTTAATTACGATGAACAAAACTGGAAGTTGCTCGCGAAAGCCTTACGTGAGAATCACGAAACATTTTCCGCGGTAACGAGAGCTGCGCTGATCGATGACGTCTTCAGTCTTGGCTTCGTCCGTTCGATTCCTTATTCCCTCGTTTTTGACGTGATCGATTATCTTTCGGAAAAGGAGCGAGAACCAGAGCCTTGGACGTATCTGTTGCAGCACACGATCAAATTAAACCTCGTTCTGTACGACAGTCCCCAATATTTCGAATACCAGGTGATTATTGGTCAGGAAGAGTATTTTATTTTAAGATTTGTACCTGCGTGCGAACGTTTCGAATATTTGCAAAATCTCGAGGTACACTGATGGCGAACAATTTGGCAAATACTTTTCGCGATTTTTTGACAAGGTGCAGTCGTGAAAACTTTTTTCCAACTTCTTTTCTAATTCTCTCTCTTTTCTTTTCAACTTTTTAAATTCAACTCTCATCTGTTCAATTTTCTAATTGAAATTTTCTTCTTCGGCATATGTTATTTTGACCCTTCGACTGTCCACTCGGTCGTTTTAACCCCACAATCTTTTTCGTTCAAGTACGTATTTTTCAACGCATCTTCCACTTTGAACAAATGTTTCGGCACCTAATTTTTTATTTTCTTGAAAAAAAAAATTGGGCCATAAAATAAGGATTATTGACTACAAAAAAACGTCTCTACAAAAAAAAAAAAAATTTTCCGAAATACAACGGTCTGAAAAACTTCTGGAGTCCGATCGACCCCACATGCAGTCAGAGGTACGTGGCGAAAGTGTGGAATCGAAGGGCTCCAGAGTTTTTAAATACATATTTCCGAAAACAGCACTACTTTACAAAAAGCTGATTAACCCTGCGAAAAATATCAGAATATAATTTTTCAGAGTCGAATTGATGATATGACTCGATTCCTTCGAGTCCCTCTGACAGCGAACATCACCTGAGTTCCCGCTTCGATTTTGTTGGAAGTCATATCTGTAATAAAGGATTGAAAACTATTAGACACGTATTTTTTTAATCTGTGGAAAAACGTATTTAAGTGGGTAAACAACCCCTCAAAGAGGTGTGTCACCCCTTAATTTTTTTCAATTTGTCTATTGTGGATTTTTCATCGCTTCACAATAGAAGAATATTGGTCTGTATTTCATTCAGATCGGTGGACTGCTTGTGGGTGGAACTGCAAAACCAGGGCTTTGCAGTTCCTCGACACGCCTTTCTTTGAGGGGTGGTTTCTCCCCGTAAAATCGTTATTCTGCAGATAAAAAAATAAGTGTCTTATAGTTTTGAATGCATTATCACATATATGAGTTTCAGCAGAAACTACAGCGGACACTTAAGGCCTTAGGCCACAGTCACGGGTATAAAATCATGTGCGAATATAATAATTTTTTTTCGTATGAAAAAGTGATTCGCTCATAAAATCAATTACACATCTATTTACTATGAATATCAAGCTGTTAGAAAATATATATATATTTTTTTCGATGTACAAAATAGCCGACTATTAATATTTTCTTTTGTTATCTTTTTTTCTAGGCGCTCCGCGGCGTGACATTTAGCATCCACAATTTTTTACCTAGAACATAAAACAAAAACACTCCTCAATCTACATTAGAATACCTAGAGAAGTACGTACGGAATTTAAAAAATATTGTTTCATTCAAAAGTTGTAGGTATTTGAACTTAAGAAATGAATTTTCAGTAAAAAATTTCGTTATAATTGCTCATAAATTGCTCATAAAATGAAAAGTTTCCGATTAATCAGAAATTCCGTACGTACTTCTCTGCGAAATGCAATTAGGATCATAACTTTCAAGTTTGAAGCAAATCGAGTGAAAATTGTTGAAGTTATTTGTCACGCCAATTGGAACAAAGCTGTTTCGAGAAGTTTCGAGTATTGTGCCATTGTGTACATAAAAAATATATATATTTTCTAACAGCTTTATATTCATACTAAATAGATATGTAATTAATTTTGAGTGAATCACTTTCTCATAAGAAAAAAAATTGTTAAATTCGCACATGATTTTATACCTGTTACTGTGGCCTAAGGCCTTAAGTGATGTTCCTTGTGAGAAGAAATGCCAATTGTCGTGTTCCAAAAAAATTGCACGACGAGTTTACGAGACTAGGAAAATTGCAACAAAAAAAAATTAACATGTTCGAGACCAGCAAACGAGTGAAAAAGCAGCAGAGAATCAGGAAAACCACAATTGAGCTTGTTTCTTTCATCTCACAAAAATAACCTCTGTCTCAAGCTACTACCTCGAGCATTAATTTGCGCCGCTCGAAAATTCGAAAATATCCTTAGACCCCGCCGTCATTGTAGTCGTCTCGAAATCTGATAACACGAGATACAGCAACCACAAAGTAATTCAAATCTCGTATTGCGTGCGCTAAAAGTTTATTTCTCGAAGGATCGCATGATGAAGTTCGTTTCGCACCTCTTCGACCGAGCCGGTTTGCAAGTCAACGAAGGTTCGCGATTGACGATGATTGCTCACCAGTTGGCTTGCATGTTCGATCATCCAGCTTATCTCACATGGGCCAAGGGGAGTTACGCTGGATTTGAAAGTGCGCCAGGCTTGCCCATCAAGAAGAAGTAATTTTCTTCATTATTTGGAAAGAAAGCAACCCTTCCATAAATACTTGCAATGCAACGGAAAGCGTTCACGTGTCTTTTTTTTTTATTTATTTGCAGCGTACCGTCTTATCTTCACGGGAGTCTTCTGTGCGCTTTTGCTAAACTAAACAACGAGCTGGGCTGGCAATGGTGGGAACAAAAGTTTGGAAATGTAACAAACAGGGAGGAGAGAAATTCATTGTTATCCTCGCTGGCTTGTTTCCAAGTGCCGTCAATGTTACAGGCGTGAGTATTTCTTTCCTCTTTTTGCAATCTCTTTTTTCTGGCTCTCCTTTCTGCGTTCCTCGCTCGCTTATCACGCTTCCGATATCGGAGGTCGATTGCAATTTCCAATGAATTGAAACGGGATGAAGGCCGGGGGGAGGGGTGTGGGGGTGGGAGATGAAAAACTAGGGAGACTAAAGTTTCCTCGTTTTCATGCTTTGTCCAGGGTCCTCAACGAGATAGTTTACAGCATGAGCTTCGATGAGGACGACGCTCTTGTGATACTTGAAAGCTTCTCCGTTTATCCGCCTGCTGCACAAACCGCCCTCAAGTTCGTCCAGAGCAATTGGAAAAACATTACGCGAAGGTTTCTTACTCGGCTTATTTGTTCGCGGCTCGAAATACTTCGCACAAAAGTTAATCGTGCGATGTGAACTTTTCTTCGACAGGTATCCCAAATCGTGCAGAATCGTTACGGCCTTCTTGGATGCATCCTGCACTGGCTTCACAGGCGAAAAGGACATAGAGGACGTGAGTATCGAGCAGGCGTAGACTTGAAATGCAGAGCGAGAAAAGGCGTTTTCGAGCGAAAAATTTACAGAATTAATTATGCGAAAGATTGAATAATTGAAAACGAATGGTCAATGTGACGTTTCGAGGTAACACCACCATGGCACCCCTACCATTTTAGGGCGCAAACTCAAAAGGGCGAATTTATAAATGGTTTATCAATATTCACTCAAGAGAGAGTACAATTTGTGAGGAAGATTTTCTCTCAATTTTGGCAATTTGTAGAATTATGCCAGGAGAAAATACCAAAAACTGTCTTCATATAGATATATTAGGTGTACAAATAAGTTTTAGGACAGTTTTCAAAAAATTCAAGATTTATTAAAAAAGAAGTAAAACACAGTTATTCATCGAAGTAATCTCCATCGCACTGAATGACCTTCAGCCATCTCTTAGGTAACTCGCGGATGCCTTTCGCAAAGAAACTTTCGTCTTGCGAGGTGAGAAATTTAGCGACCCATTTTTCCACTTCTTCAAATATTTTGAATCGCACGTCAGACAAATCGTTCTGCCATTTTCCGGAATAAATGATAATCGGATGGGGCTAAGTCTGGTGAATACGCCGGGTGTGGTACAGCTTCCCATCCAAGCGCTAGTAACGTATCCTTGACCGGTTTACCCACATGAAGCCGCGCGTTGTCATGGAGCAGTTTTACTGGACGTTTTCCTTTACCAGAAAATGGATGTTTCTTCTCAATTTCTTGATTCACTTGCATCAATTGATGACAATAGCGATCGGTAGTAACTGTTTGACCAGGTTTGAGAAGTTCATAATACAGTACGCTTTTCATATCCCACCATATGCACAGCATGACTTTGTAACAATGAACATTGCGCTTTGGCGTGGATGTTGTCGGCTCGCCGGGGTCAACCCAATGATATTTGCGTTTCGGATTATCAAAATAAATCCACTTTTCATCGCCGGTCACAATTTTCCACAAGAAAGACTTTCTATGTTGCTTGTTGTAAAGACTCACACAAATGTTAAGACGGCTGTTTTTATTTTCTTGAGTCAGAAAGTGTGGTACCCACTTTGTTCCTTTTCGAATCTTACCCATTGCTTTTAAACGATAAGAAACAGTTTGTTGAGTTACTCCAAGCTGTTCCGAAAGTTGTTTCTCCGTCTGACAAGAGTTTTCATCCAGCAACGCTTGCAGTTCCTGATCGTCCACCTTTACAGGAGGCCCCGTGCGTTCACGGTCACTAACGTCGAAATCACCTTCTTTGAATCGCTTATACCAATACTCACATGTACTTTTAGATAGAATGTTGTCTCCAAGAACAGAACATATCGATTCACACGCTTTCCTAACACTTTTTCCTTGATGGAATTCATAGCGAATGCAGTGTCTAATAAATAGCTTATCGGTCTGCATGTTTAATTTACAGAATTTATAGGTTATGTTTATGACTCCTTTACGTTTCGATACTACATATCAAGCGCCATCTATGATAAGTGAACGGGACCTTTGAATTAATTTAGAATAGCTGTTATGATACAAAGTCGAAGTGTCCTAAAACTTATTTGTACACCTAATAGAACGGAGAAGTTTGAGAATTTTCAAAAATATTGATTTTTGAAGAACTGACGCCCACTTCCGTCAGCAAAAAAAATTTTTTTAATGTCAAATACAAAGACATTGTTGAATATTTCGTAAAAATGTTTGGTACTTCTCTACTGTTTTATATCTACCCTGAGAAACACTTCGGTTTTCTGCTCCTGGACCAAAAGATCAAAACTCCGATAGAATTTTACCCGAAAGACCAAAACTCCGAAAATCTGGACGCGGCCGAGTTGAAATTCCAAACGTTGAATGATCAGCTCAAAACTCCGAAAAAAATACTACCCCGAAAGACGAAAACTCCGAATAAATTTGACACGAAAGACCAAAACACCAAAAATCTTGACACCGTCAAAATAATTCGGCTATGGAAGTGTTAAAAGTTTCAAAGTTTTCAATAAATCGACTAATTATTTCAAGAATTTTATTTGATTAAGAAGTGATTTTACTTCTATTTTGAAATTTGTCTAAACAGTGTTATACGTTATACATAATTTACAGTCAACTGTGTAGACTTTCGCTGGCACAATCTTGACCAACCTTGTAATTTCGGATCATTAAAATTAGGAATTTCAAACTGTCGGCGCATTCAAAGTTCGGATTTTCAACCCGGCCCTCATGTCAAGATCATGCCAGCGAAAGTCTACACAGCTGACTGTAAATGATGTAGAACGTATAACATTGTCTAGACAAATTTCAAAATTGACGCAAAATCACTTAATAAATAAAAAAATTCTTGAAATAATTCGTCGATTTGTTGAAAATTTTGAAACTTTAAAAAACTTCCATAGCCGAATTATTTTCATGGTGTTAAGATTTGCGAAGTTTTGGTCTTTCGTGCAAAATTCTTTTGGAGTTTTGATCTTTCGAGGTACTATTCTTTCGGAGTTTTGAGCTTTCTGACCATTGGAAGTCCGGAATTTCAAACCGGCCCCATCTTCAATTTCGGAACATTAAAATTCGCAATTTTGAACCATCGGAGCATTCAAAGTTCGGAATTTCAACCCGGCGCCACTGAAATATTGGAAAAAAATCACCACTAGTTTGTATCGAAAAAAAAAACCGGAACGCTTCTTTTGAACTCTTTCTGTATATAATTTGAAGTACTCACTGTAAATGTTGAATAAAATCCATTAATGCAAAATTCAATTGTGAATTCATCACTTCAGTTTTCGGCTTAACATGGTGGTGTTGACCGTTGAAGAGCCAACTTAAATTTGTTCGGAAGAAGTGCTTTCTTAAAAGGACATTGTAAAATAGCTATTTAAAGTGAAGCATTCTTTTTACAACGTCATTTTTTTTACCACTTCAGTCATTTCAAATATCAATTATTGTAAATTAGAAAAGAAACCTAAAATTACCTGAAAAAATGAAGTTATTAATGTACTGAAGCGCGACCATCCGGTAAAAGTTTTCAAGATTATAAAAACGAAGTTGAAAGCTCCTTTTCCTAGGATAATCATGACAAATTGCTGAAGAATTGACGCACGCTCGCACTCAATTCGAAAAATAATCTTTTTTATGTAAAATATAAAAAAATTGTTGAATATTTCGTAAAAATGTTTGGTACTTCTCTATTGTTTTAAATTTGGTCTAAAAATGGCTTTCATTGTCTGCTCCCGGTCCAATATTATAAATTTGAAGAAATCCATCGCCAGTTTATAATGAAAATAAACTGGAACGTTCCTTTTGTACTCTTTTTACGTATATTTTGAAATACTCACTGTATAAATATTCAATAAAATTAATTACTTTTGTAAAATTAAACTCGGAACTCCTCACTTCAGTTTTCGGCGTAATATGGTGGTGTTGACCCTTTAAGAACAAACTTAAATTTGTGCAAAAGTAGCCATTATTAAAAAGGACATTGTAAAAAAGCCATTTATCGCGAAGCATTCATTTTACATCGTCATTTTTTTAACCAATTCTGTCATTCCAGAATATAAAAAGTGGCCAATTAAAAAAGATTCCTCAAATTGACTCCATCAGCTCTTAAACTACCACGAGGGGAGAATCCTTCCAAATTGCCTGAAAAAATTAGTTATTAATATTCTAAAGCTCGACCATCCGATAAAAGTTTCCAAGATTATCCAAGCGAAGTTGAAAGCTCCTTTTCCTGGGATAAGCATAACAAAATTTCGAACGAAGTATCAACCGAAGTTTCTTTCTTCTTCAGTTCCAGAGTTTCAAGGCCAAACATTACGAGAGCCTGAAGAAAGTTGGCTACGTAACAGGCCTGCTGGAGGCGAAAGCCAACGCTTCCGTATCATTTATAACGTCACTTCCGGATAATCCGATAGCCGAAGCCAACACGACGAGCCTCCAGGTTGCCGGGATGCAGATGCTACAAACTCCCAATCTCAATACGTAGTGACTTTCGTTGATGCACTTTGTAACTCAGAAATGGCAATTTTATCCACCAGGAGACGCGATTTTGTAGCGGCTAACCGGTCTTTTCATCTGCACTCATACACGCCAAAATTTCATCCACCCAGATCATGTTATCGAACTCCACAAAAATCCACAATTAAAAAAATTAATGCGTGTTCGGATCAGGGTTGCAAATAATGCATTACTTTTTGTAATGCATTAGCGTTTTCATTACTCATTACATCGAATTTTGTAATGTAAAAAAAATTCATTACTCATTGCATTGGAATTTGTAATGCAAACAATTTCCATTACTCATTACATTGAATTTTGTAATGTAAAAAAAATGCATTGCTCATTACATTGGAATTTGTAATGTGAATTTTTTTACATTACAAAGTCCATTGTAATGAGTAATGGAAATATTTCACATTGCAAAAGTAATGTAATGAGTAATGGAATTTTATGTAACGCAATGAGTAATGGAGTAATGAGTCGATCTGACCCGATGGGAAACGAATAATAATCAATATTACCTTGTAATGAGCCATGGAGATTTTTTACATTACATTAGTAATGTGAACAAATTCCATTACACACTACCTTATATTTTCTAATGTAAAAAAATCTATTACTCATTACGATGTAATGTGTAATGAAATTGTTTGTCATCATTACATTGCATTTTGTAATAAACATGTTTCACATTACGAAATGTTATGTAATGAGTAATGGAAATTTTTTACATTACAAAATATAATGTAATGAGTAATGGAATTTTCTTACATTACTGTATGAATTGTAATGGGTAGTGAAATATTTTTTCACTAACCATTAAAAAAGTATCGAACAATGCATTACTTTTTCATTACAAATTTTGCAACCCTGGTTCGGATAAGAAGCCGGACTCGCAGATCTGACGTTCGTAGTTAATCAACCGAGGGTGAAAAAAATAGCATTTATTTGCAAAAAATAATCGTCGAACGCCCGAATATGGATCTCCATAAGCGTCCCTCGAAGTATTGGTCAGCCTCGCAGAAACAAAACAATTCTCTACGACAACAAGTTTTATTCTTCCTTTATGCTTTTTTTATCGTTCTGTCAAAAAGCATGATTACAAAAACCAAGCAACAAGTAATGGCTTTTCTTTTCTCTCACTTCTCTCGTTATTTACTATTGGAACGCGGGACGTTTCTTCTTCGTTCCTCATTTCCGTCTTTTGTATTATATAGTATACATATTTAACAAATTTCCACAAGATATACATAATAACTGTGTGCCTAACGATAAATATTCATTAACTTAAACGAGTATCCGTTAGCCGCGTCGATCTCGTAATCCATTTTGTCTCGTCGACGATCTTCTTATACGGTTATTACGTGTGTGTGTGTGTGTGTGTGTGCGTACGTGCGTGTGTGTGTGCGTGTGTGTGTTCTTTATTCCTTATGATTTTTTTGTTATTCTCTTTTATTCTCGTCACATCGGTATCGTTACAATAACTTATTATTATCGTTATCAATAATCGTTATCTCGTTCCGATGAGTCTACTTGTTGCTAATTTTTTTTCTCCCTTTTCTCTTTGTGCCTCGGCCATGTGCGCATACCATACTCGAAACCCCGTCGAAATTTGCCATCCTCTCGTGAGGGCTCGGTGTGCGAATACTTTGTTTTTCTCTTGTGCTCCTCTTGGATCGCGTTGCGGCACTTTATCGTGGATTTTCACACACTCGAAAAGTTCACGGATAACGAAGTTTCCATCGTTGAAATGTGACGAAAATTCATCGTGATTTTCTTGATTTCTTTATTTTCGTTATCTAAAATATTTTATCGCAAGTTTGGGTTTTAAATTTTGAATAAGAATCCTCGAAAATGTTTCGGTAATTTTCGTAGTCTAAATGTGCCAAAACGAAAAATGGGCAATATGGAGAAAAAAAACATATTTTCGTTGCAGTCCAACGATGCAAACTTCAATGCAACCGTGTCAGTGCGTCGGTTCGCCATTGCTCTCAATGACGTCGATACCATTGGGAACACGTGCACAAAATAGCGTTTGCCTCCTGCGCGAAATGACACTCCACCTGAGTGTAATCGTTTTTCTTTTTTTCATTCCTGTGCGTTTCGTCGCTCCTACACGTAATTGCTATTTTGGATGGGATGGCCCACCGGAAGAACGAATCGACAATGAAAATCATGATTATCATTATTGTTATTATTAATGTTACGTTAATTGTGAATCATTGATTATTTACTAAGGATTTGAAAAAAAAAACATTGAGAGTGCCTAAGGTGTCATGTAGATGAACAAATGTGAGAGTGAATAAAGCCTCCGATGAATGAGAAAGAATTTCAAAGAATGTCAATTTTCTTTGCTCTTTACAAATTATGACGAAAAAAAGATTTTCTGGACTTTTTTTTACCTTTGTCTTTTTCGCTCCATCGAACCGAGAAATTTCGTCGGTTTTGAGTGTAAAAAATGCCAGCGACTATTAACACCATATACGGATCCTCTGGACGCTGCATATGTATATACACGTTTATTTACAGCACAATAAAATAATTCACGCTCCGTCGTCCCCTCGGACTAAAGATGCGTGAATTATTCTTTTTTTATATATATATATATTTTTAATCTCATTATTACATACGCGTCTATTAAAAAAAAAAGACGTCGCACTTTATTCTTCGATCTTATTTACGGATCACTCGTGTATATGTGCAGACTAATATACAAAACGACGTGTGCGTATATTGCCATTGTGTTTTTGTTTCTTCCAAATGCCTCGCTTCCTTGTCGTTCTTTGGCTCTTATATCCTCCGAGTGCAAAATATTCGCGATTTTTCTTACGTGGAATTATCACTAATGCGTTGTCGTCGAGGATACAGTGCAAGCCAGGACAAAAATATGACATATCTCTCATGCAATTTTCTTATTCACATGTTATCTGCACAGAGCCGCGAAAGAAGCCACTCCAACGAAGGTAATTACGATCGTAAATTTATCCGAGAGCTCTGCCAACAGTTTACGTGGGTAAATTATTTTCGAAAATTTTTAACGGGCCTGTTTTTATTCGAAAAACCATTGAGATGGAATATTTGTGGTTTCGCACGGAGGCGAATTTTTCTTGCCATTTCCGGTCATTTCGACTGCGCAATTTCGATTTTTGACGAACTTTTCGTTAAAAATGGAATTTAGTGTGTTCGAATGAGACAAAGTAGGAGCATTGAAGCTCCATTGGTTTATTGGCGAATTATAATTTTTTCCAATCGACTGTAGAAATATTTTTATCTGCTGGAAAAGAGACTCTATTTTTTTTAACTGCCATTTATTTCGGCCAGCTATCGATGATCGTTCGAATTCAATTGCCATTGAATTCCCTTCGTAAAAAACGGTCCCTGGCAACTCTGCGTTTATGTTCGATCCTCTATCGATACATACATGCACCAAAAGGCACGTTTCCACGTATATGATCTCGAAATTCTATCGCTATCGTCGGCTGATGTACAGTCGCGCTGTCGCTGATAAACCTCGTAATCGGAAAAAATTAGAAAAAGGTCAGTTTTATGACCAGTGATTCTGTAGGTGCCGCGGGTGCTGTATCCAGGTTTGCCTAAAAATCGGGGTGTAGGATTTTTTTTAAGGGGATTAAGGGGGGGTTTGATGCCAAACTACAACCCCTACGAGGTCGGCGTCGTGAGACAAAATATTCAGAAAAATCCGGGCTTTGTTTTTGTCCACAGCGCCGAAGTCGTGGAAGTTCATTTTGGGGGTGAAAAAGAGGGGTGAAATTTTGAAAAATCAGTTTTAATTCAATAACTCTTTAGAAAAGATTCGTACACTTTTTGTTTAAATGGGAACGTTTTAGCCCTTGAAAAGACGCACCGATCCAGTATTTGATCATCATACTCCGATTATGTCTTCACTCCCCAAAAAATTGTTGAAATACCAACAAAAATTCTTTATTCAATGACTTAAAAACAATCGATTTTTCGGGTATGGTTTAAATGTACGAAATGTAGAGAGTCATTTTTTCTATATTTTCGTTTCTATGGACCATCCTTGAATTTTGATTTTCCAACCCCTCTCGGGGGTTAAAAATTCAAAATGAAATTCTGGGAAAACTATGGATGGCACGAATTCGCCGCCGTGGAACAATTTGTAGCTTGAATCCTCAGCTACATTTGTGTCCTCAGCGCCAAACTCGTATCTCTTTATTTTCGGTCAATAGTTTACACAGAATTTCATCTCGAATTTTCAACTCCCGAGAGAGGTTCGAAAAAGCAAAATTGAAAGATGGTCCATATTAACGAAATTATAGAGAAATTTATTCTCTACATTTCGTACATTTAAACCACCCCCAAAAAAATCGATTGTTTTGGAGTTATTCAATAAACAATTTTTGTTATACTTCAACAATTTTTTTGGGGCTGAAGATATTATTAGAGAGGGTTGACCAAATAGTCGATCGACGCGTCTTTTCAAAAGCTACAAAGTTCCCATTTGAACAAAAATTGTATGCATTTTTCCTAAAGAGCTATCGAATTGAAACCGATTTATCAAAATTTCACCCCACTTTTTCACCCTCAAAATTAACTTATACGACTTCGGCGCTGTGGACAAAAATAAAGCCCGGATTTTTCGGAACATTTTGTCTCCCGGGGCTAATCTCGTGGAGGTTGTAGTTTGGCATTAATCCACCCCCATTCCCATTCATCCCCTAAAAAATCCTTACCCCCCGATTTTTAGGCAAACTTGGATTTAGCACCCATGGCACCTACAAAATCCCCCATCAAAAAACTAGCCTTCTTTTATTTTTTCCCCATTCCAATATACAGCACGACTGTACTAGTCGCTATGATCCCGGACAATATTCATTACGTGATTAAAAAACAACAGAACTCATTTCCTCCTGATGCACGGCATCGTTTATCTACGCCACAAAGCGATCAATACGAAAAAAAAAGAAACAACCGTACACCACAAACTCTTTACGAGAATTTCTTTTTTTCTGGCAGTAGGTTAATGGGGTCCATAAAATCTCCCTAGAAGTATCATATCATATTTCTATCTGTGTATTTATGTACGTAAACTACAGTATTTACAACCCATCACGTAAGTTGTGCATCACGCGTGCGACTATGGTTTATTTCCTTATTTTCATTAATTCAACGATGAACATGTATATCCATCTTCATGTATTCACAGCTATGACATAAGATCACGTCTATCGTACACGATTTTCATTGCTCCGTAACGATTTTTGTTTTTAAACATTATTCACGTCTACATTTGCTTGTGCGACATTTTTCTTCTTTGTTTGTCACTGGGTCGCTGCTTTTGCAATTGTTTTTCGAAATTAGTTTGTTTCAGCGAACGCTGTGTGTTTGGGCAACATGTTCGACTGTAGTTTGTCCGAGATAAAGGGCCCTGTTGTATCGTGCCTGATCAACGATCGGCCTAAATACTTGCAGTATTAAAAAAAAAATACATATTTGACTCCAACTTGTGCACTGCTATTTTTTATTTCTGAAATGAACCCTAAAGTTCTGTTTGAAATTACCCGAAAAAAGTTCCAATGTTCGAATCTTTCAAGAAAAGTATAATGGTTGATTTTTCAATATTTTCTTTCATTATTTTCTGTTTTCATTTTTCGTTTTTGAGTTTGACGTTGACAAGTAAACTTTTGATGGTTTGCGACGGTTTTGAAAAAAAATATCATGTACGGTGTGCTGATATCGCAATAATTGATGACCGGGGCCTTTTACCTCAGTTTTCCTACGAGATCAAAGGGTTATCATTTTCACCATATGTTTTCGGTATTACGTCGGACGTTTGTTTCGCGAAAATATCGTTTATGGTTTACTTGTCGAGGCCTGGGGAAACAGATTTATACATTACCCTGGAATGACGCGAAAAAAGTTGACAACTTCGTATTTCCCTGTTCCATAGAATCATTAATTTTCGCCTTACAAAAATAATTAAGCAAGTCCCATTAAAATGTATATATATGTGTGTGTGTGTGTGTGTGTGTGTGTGTATTTATAGATGTGTATATATTTAAATATGCCGGAAAGTGTTTAATCAACTAATTTATAATAAATCGGATTTTTCATTTATTTATCACATTTGACCATCGCTCTTGCTATGAAAATAAATTTAACACAATGTATAATTCCACGTTTACACGGCCTGTAAGATTTCTCTTATAACATTTTTTAACAACAGTAACAACACTGCAATTTTCACAAAAATAGACAAATTTAGCCAGATCATCAGAATTGCACATTCTTAAATGAATAAAAGAAAAACGGACTAACGAATTCAACTTTTGGAGTAGCTTAAATCTGTGGAGCAAGGAGATAAAAAAAATTATCAATTTCTTCGGCGCCACACCAATATAGATATCTACATACAGTATATATATAATATGTCATATATCATATGTAATATTGCATATATATATATATATATATATATATATATATATATATATATATATATATATACATCTGTATCACGGGTGATGATGATGCCTAATTACCATATGAACTGTGTGGCCGTGTGTTTGTGTGTGTCTAGCTAGAAAAATATCAACGTAGACGACTGACAGTGACATCGACTACGGACTAATAACGGCATTGAACAACGTGGGTCGCCCGTTCAACGCCCTACGACTATCAGTTTTAGAATTTGTATGCTTTACTTCACCTTAGCTTACCGTGTCGCTTAATATTTACTTTTTTTATAACCCGACGTACGAGTTTTTTTTGCTTCAGTTTTTTCGGTTCGTTTTTTTTATTATTTTTTTTCTGTTTCTTTTTTTAATCAAATACATCGATCTCAGGCTGCATAAGTGCTAGGATAAACGAGCGGTCCCTCGAATTTCTTGCGTATCCCCCGTTCTGTACAATCTTCGCTATCGGATTTCACCTTATTTACAAATAGATTCTTCGTTCGCTGTCCCGATACCGTAGAATAATTATCACGTCGCATTTGGAAATCAATGGCAGATTGATCATTTTTAGCCTCCGGAGTTATAGAGTGTATTTCGGTTTAGTTTCAGAATGTCAACAAAAATTAACGGTCGCGGCAGAAGAACGATGATGATGTTTGTCACGTTGATTAACCCTCAGACTGCACACTGGGTCGTTTTGACCCCGTTTTTTACCAGACTGTATCGCAAAACGGGTTAATTTATTCGGTCTGGGGTTGAGTCGACCCCGGTCATGCAGTAGCGCGGTAAAAGTGAAACAAATTTGTTTGTGAAATTTGACGTTTTATTACTACATGTGAGTTACGATAGAAAATGCTTATAGATATTTTTTATTTTGCGTACCACTGTCTACGTTAGAAAGGGTGAAATGAACGTAGCAAAGCCTTTGGTTCCTCTTCAACCGGTGATTCTACCAGGGGAAGAAAAAGAACTTACAAATGATTAAAATGATGTGGAAGCAAGATTATTCGGACTAAATACTAAAGAACTCAGACGATTGGCTTATCAAATTGCTGGCATTGAGAATGAAACCACTTTTATACGCAAAAGATGCCAATAATTCGTGTCCCATCATTCTCCCAGCGCTGTTTCATCTTGCCCCGCATACGGGGTAAGATGGGAAAAATAAAAGTTCAATTAAAATATATACATTGTATGGTAACAATCAGAAAGACTGATTTTTTTGCTTCCAAAATTAAAAGATTAATAAATGTTGATTAGATTCAAAAAAATAATTAAAGTTGACTGACTCATATACGTATTGTTTTATTTGCACATGACCTTAGCGTTATTATCTTGCTCCTACTCCCCTACTTATGCGTCGATTGCGGTAAATGCCAATTATAATAAGCCATTGAAGTAAAAAAAAAAAAAAAAAATGCGCAAAATATACGTTTCAACAATTGATCTTCCGAAGGAGTCGCTTTTTTTTTCCATTTTTCACAATCCCGAAAATGCTCAAATTCTAACCTCCGAATAAATATACTTTTTGGAAAGACGGTCAACACTGTCTTCTTCGTATCTACAAACGTTTCTCTTTAAAAACCTTAAAAGATTTCTTTTTATATTTTGAAAAAAAAAATGCTCTTTTTCTGAAAAGATCATAATTTTTTGACAATAATCCTGAAAATGCGAAAAAAATATAGATCTTGTTCATGCAAGTACGTATTTTTCAACGCATTTCCCTCTTTGAACGAACATCAGGGCGCTCCATTTTTGTTTTTCTTAAAAAATAAATTTTGGCCCATAAAATAAGGATCATTGATGACAAAAAACGTCTCTACAAAAAAATTGCATATTTGCCTAAATACAACGATCTAAAAAACGTCTGGGGTCCGATCGACCCCACATGGAGGTCAGAGGTTCGTGGCGGAAGTGTGCAGTCGAAGGTTCAATCGTAAATTAAGATAGTTCCCTCGCGAATTTATTATTTATTCATGATATTCGACAGAATTTAACTTCATAGGGGATGAAAAGAGATGTTTAACTTTTTGTTAAATTTCAAACACCTTCACCGGTTCTGTCCAAATATATTTCATAATCAGCTATTTTTCTCATCGTAGTTAACTTTATCAATTACTGATGTTAGATCTGCCTTTTTTTATATTACGTTCGAACGTTCGAATATATTGTCATTAAAAAAATACGAGAAAGCAGAGGATTATTATCAAGAAAAGATGAAAGCAATAAAAACAAAATGACTGACCGTTTTGTTTGCGAAATAAAATCACAAAAAAGATCAAATTTCAAACAAAGTTACGAGGACGAAGCTGTAAGATTGTCATCTCTTTCACGTGTGACAGCGATCCGAGTGGAGGCTCGAAAAAAGTTCGAGCTCACCGTTAACACTTTTTCACACTACTGTAGCGCGAGAACGAACTTAGTCATCCCGAATCTTAACCAAACTCCCCGCACAAGCCCAACTAAAAAACGAACAACTGCCATTGGTGTCTCGGATTTAAATCCAGCGGGGGGAACTGTTGATACTGCACGGCGAATTCGAGAGACCGGCTCGTCGATTATGCCCATCTCATATTTATAGAACGACGTCAACTGGACTTTTTATTTCCTCCTCGATATCCCGTATTTTTCAAAATACTCGAAAACCTGCTCCCATAATTACTTCACACAAACTACGCTTTCTACACTTTATTCTCCACCATTTTTTAATCTTCTTTTTCGCTGAGCTGCTTTCATCGTTAACCCTGTCAATGGCACTTTTTAAAACCGAGAAATTTTGAAAATCCGTGAGCGCAGGGTAAACACGAGCCCAATCAATACGAACTTTTCTATACATATGACGAGGACACTGTACGCGCTAAACGATTGCGTTTCTACCGTATATGTGCAAATGGATTTTATGTTTATCTTTGAAAATCAGTACGGCTAATCTCCTCGTAGAATAATTGTTGCTCTTTTTATCGTTATCATAATTTTTTAAAATAATTATTATTCTTATTTCAATCATTCATATGACTAAAATCATCCATTTATTTTGTGATGACTGTTATATATTCATGTAAATCTTGTGGCTGGGTACCGGGTATATAAAACATATGTATATAATTTATTATATGTTATTAGCGTGTGTATATATATAAATGCATATATATATATATATATACACATACATATACATATCTCTTTTAATATACATAAATTTATATCTTCTATGGTAGATCGGTAAGTGCTCGATGTCCGAAATGTTCTCTGGCTCTCCATTTCTCTCTCTCTCTCTCTCTCTTACAACCCTTGCTAGAAAAAAAATCACCAATCACAATTTTACAGCGACATGTGTCTCGATCGCCGAGCCTCCCGATCTTCCGCTCAAACGGATCGGGGAATGCTTTTCCGCGCTTTAATTTTTACGTTTTTTGTTTGCTAACTTTTATGTTACAGTACCGTTAATTATAGTCGCTGTTGCTTTACGTGTTAATTTAACGAATTAAGTAGTGGCAGCTTTGTTACGAGTACTTGAGCACAGACTAGTATAGATATATAATTTTTCATCCGGTTCTGGTTTTTTTTTTTTCGTTCAATATTTTTGTAATGTTCATTTGTTCTTCTTTCATTTTTCACACTTCAAATTCCTCGCACATAATGTATGACACTCGTATATACATCGTGCCAAATATTCGTCGATTTATATCCCGGTGAAACAATTGACGTCTTAAACGTCAAATTTGTTCAATCGATCGAAAATAAAAGTTGCACACATTTTTTAATTTTTTATTCTTCGCAATCTCTCGTATTTATCGTCTCTCTCGTCTCACGGAGATTTGTTCCTTCGTGTTATTTTTTTTTAAATGTCGTTACTCACATTCGGAGCCCTTTTACCGTAATTTCGCTCATTGGGGGGGGAGGGGAAGGAAACAGATCTCGTTTGTTCTTCCCCGGTTTTTTTTTTGTTTTTTTTTCATCGCTTTTTTTTTCGTGCTCACTTACTCGGAGAGGGTGGGCAGTAGCGTGAAGGGGGGGGTGGAAATTGGGACGAAACGCCTAGGGAAGGTTACCTAGGGTTAGTCTTTTTCTACGGTGCAGGGCTCGGGCGGAGACTACTGTGGCGGACATCGCACGACCGTCGTCGTCGCGAACTCGCTGAATTTCTTGTCGATAGGAACTCTGTCGTCGTACAATGTCGGCGCTTGCAATATTATGCCGGCCGTCCCCACGAGCACGGCCAGCGTAAATATCCAGAGGAATAGCCTGTCGAGCACCATCGCGACGTATTTCCAATCTTCTTTCACCTGAAAGCCGAGAATAAAAGTAGATCCGACTTATCGAATTTTTCGACAATTTATCATACAAGTTAGATGATGGGGAAATAAACAGTTTTTTGGATGATGATACCGAGAACGACGTTTCGGTGAGGCGATTTCAATGCGTACACTGAGAAAAAAAAAACCAATTGAATCAAGAAAATATATTGGCTGATCCAAATAAAGTGCTGCTGCGGAGTGCCATCGATATGTGAGATTGTTCCAATACTATAAAATATTGGAAAATATGATTGATTTAAATAACATATTATTTTGTTCGAAAAAGCTCTTCTGTTCTCTGAATATCTACATTATCCTTCAAATAAAATGATATTCTATTGAAATCATTCTATATACAATCCCTGGATGTATTGGATGAAATAATTAAGCGATTGCTACATTTTTTATTTGGTACAAAAATATAATCAATGGAACTAATTGTTACTTTACTACATCGAAACGAATATGCCATGGGACGTAAGTTTTTCAATTTGTTTTAAATCTTAAATAAAAGGTGAGCATTAGCATGATCATCCACGATAATAGTGGAGAGAATATCAGATATACAATGGGATATCCATGGAGAGAATATCAGATATTCAACTGACAAGAACAGATACTACACTTCGATCTTAGCCACAGGCCAAGAAACAATACTCTTGAGAGTTTCTCCAGCGTCTAAGTAGATTTCCGGTTCGCGCTACGCTTACGAGAAACGAGCGCGCGTGCGGCCTCTAGCGGTTGCTCCGAGAAGTACGAGTTTCCTCATACCTATAATTTCGGTGGCGCTCGGCCATGATTTGGTTGAATTTTTTCAAGCAAATGTGCAAGACACAAATTTTACTGTCGCATAATTTTTTAACCAATTCAGACATTTGCTTGATATCTTTCAATCAAAATAAAATATTAATATTTTAACGAATAATGTACTTAAAATCAATATCGGATATGGCGAAAAAAATAAAATAACATATTTACTCAATAGAAATTTTATTTGAATCACACGCGCGAAATTCAATTTTTCTTGTGTACTCGAATCAACAATATTCATGTTATGAATTGAAACGCTTTTTTCGTTCGTTGCAGAAATTGCATTTAAAACTATATCATTTGTTCGCGATACTTTTTTAGATAGTTTCAATAATTATATTGGTCTCGGCTAACAATATATCTTTTCAATGAAAAAAAAATTCAATTTTATCATGTTGTTGAAGTCAATAGCCTTTTGTTTGGACTAATAAATCCGATTATTTACACCAACAATTTTATAATTGAATCAACGAAATTGCATTCGATAACACCAATGATATTGGATCAATGAATTTTTTTTCTCAGTGTATATTTTTTATTGTGTGTGAACTGGAGGCTCGAAAAGACCGTCGATGTTTTATTTTGCCGCGAATCATGGGTTTACAGGATGGACGAGAATTAAAATCAATTCACACAAACGTCTGGTGTGACAGACGTTAAAGGGACGAGATACCTTTGAGCGAAGAAAACATTTGCTGATTTTCATGATTTTTTTTTAAAAGGAAAAATTTCGTCACTATTTTTGAAACTTAGGATAAGTTTTATTATTACTTTGGGCTGTTACATGGTATTTTTTTAATCAATCTTTAAAGATAGCGAAGGAGTCACGGTCTTCTGAACACCATTTTCAAAACTGGCGGGACGTATAGCTAAAAAACTAATCGACCGGTTCTGGTGAAATTTGGTACCAATCTTTCTAACCTTATTGTCTAAGACATGAACCTAAATGTTCTTGAAAATAAAAAAAAACGTATTTTTTTATTGCAAAATGTAACCGTTGCCACTTTTTCTTGATTCATATTCTGCGTATGAGAGTTAATGAAAGAAATGTCTTCGTTGGTTTTTGCAGATTAATCCCGCCTACGCTACGGTTCACGCCGTCTGACAACATCCGCCGCAAACCGTTTTCAAGACCGTGCCATACCACCGCCATTTTAAAATATTAATAAAAAAATACCATCTGACAACCAAAAGTAGTAATAAAACTTACCCTAAGTCTAAAAAATGGTGGAGAAATCTTTCCCTTTAAAAAAATTCATAAAAATTAGCAATTTTTTCCTCGCCTAAATGTATCTCCCCCCTTAAGGATGTATGGGAGTGTCTAGGCCTCGGAATTCCGTTCAGCGATAAAGATTTTTTCTTTCTTTGATATACGGCCGTATGTTAAATTTGAGATTGAGCAGCTAAGTCGTTGAAGTAGAATTTATAATTATACTTCATTATAATTTGATATAAAGTTTTATGAATAATTATGATTTTATATATAATTTTACATATTATTTTATAACTAATTATAATTCTTGACTGTTCTGCGTGGGTTAATTTGATATAATTTCATATATACACTAGCGAAATTAGTTCGGGGCACTTTTAATAAAAATTAGCTTTTTTTTATTTACCCAGAAAATGTATTCTCTGCTGCAAACGATACTGTAATGTTTCTACTTAATATTTACCTTGATAGCCTACTTTGATAAGAATACAAATATAAGTGATTATAACGTTAAAATGATTAATAAAGGCTAAATTAAAAAATTGTAAAGGGTCCAGAATTAATTCCACTAGCGTGCATAATTTCCAATTGTTTGTCTGCGTTCTAGATTTTTGTGTAGATAATGCACGTACGAGAGAAACTTTAAATAAATTGCAATCATTTATCACACAATTTTAGAATAATTAATTGAAACGTGTTGAAATTCTGCTAATTTTATCGTTAGGTCCATCCTTACGAAACTCGGTGCCAACGCTATAAGCATTTGAGCAGCTTGAAAAGTGCGAGGTCAGGTGTGGCATAGTCATTCTCAAGGGTTTTGTCCTAACGAAGTTTAGTATTAACAATTACAGGTTATGATCAATGAAGAAAACAACACTTTCAACTATAACTTTTAGGCTTGGTCTACTTATTATACGGTTTACTGAATTTACCTTCAATGTCGGACGTACATTTAAAATCTTTTACTTTCGGTTTTTTGGCCTGGAATTGTATGTCGCAGACTTTTTTTCTAAAAGCTACGATTGACAACAGTGTCGTTTTTCCTGTTCGATTTTCATTGCACGAATAATTACCATGAAAATATACATATCTATAACCAATAAGCAAATATTAAATATTTGATTTTAAGTAAACCCAGACCCCACCAATATTCCAAAATAAATCGTGGAATATATATATATATATATATATATACATTTACATATACATATACATATACATACACAAATAGATTCCAAAATGTGGAACATACACATGCTACTTAAAATTCCACGATTGAAATACCACATGGAAAAATTAAATATAATAATTAAATATGAATAAAAATATTTGTCTTCTTTATTTTTGCTTACCTTTGTGGAATCTTCGAGCATTTTCGTATGTTCGGCTATGAAACGTACGCATATGCAAGATCTGTGAACCTCGGGTGGACAGTTGGAGTGTGAGAAGGCCGGTGGTGTACGGAGTACCGGACTCTTGACCTCCTCTATTCCCGCAGCTCCGGTAAGATCGTCGCACTCGGGATGCAAAGGCAACGGTGGCAAGGGTGGTCCGTGTATCAGGCAACTTCCGCCGAATCTCGCGCCGTCCGTTAAGCTGAAAAAACGAGGTGACAATAAAAAAAAAAGCGATGGATAAGGGAGGGGTGAAAAGAACGTAGCTAAGGGTGTTTTACACTGCGAAAAATAATTGATATACGAATTAATCGTTCGATCACGACCTTTCGAGCAAATATTCCCTTCGTGTGAAAATCTAAGGTTCATTTAGTTCTTCGCGTTTAGGAACAAAAATCGTCCGGTATGAGGGAAAAAATTGTCAACTTGATATACCATTTTTTTTATCGCAACAGTTAATAATTAATTGCTAATAATTAATTGCCATCCTTGTAATTTCTTAATTAGGGAACTAACAGAGACGAATGAAGAGCCAATGAAGTTTTCAAAACTTTTGAGACTTTATGTTAAAAAATGGAATGAAAAAAAAGGTAAAAGTCAAGAATGTTACCTCGAAGGCGAAAGATCTTCCGTCGACTGTACGCGACTGTGAAACCTTTTCGGAGTGAGGTGCTCGTCAGGGTCCTCCTGGTTCGATGGATTATAAGGATAATAGCAAGTTTTTTCTTTACCCCTTACCGTCCTCATGAGAACTCTGCCCGAACTGTATCTGTCGAAGATAAAAAGGGAATTTCGCAATCACTTATTTCTTCGATCCAAGTGCAAGATTGAAAACGAGTCATGAAAGGCTCATTATGATTGTCCCAAGATGGAAATAAACTCACCGATTCGTTTCAAATTTGTACTGAGGCCTTCGCATGACCAAAAGTCGTGGTAAAATGTGTATGAAGACTCGCTTCACCCAAGGCGCCATTTTGTGGGTCTGTGGCGACCGGAAGTGAACGTTGAGGACGACCACCGTGACGCATATACTACATGAAACAAATAACAGAACGAACATCTTTGAATGTAATGTATCGAATCGTTTGTAAGCACTATCGAAAATTATGGAAACACATTTTTTCCAGTATTGGCACTTGCTGAAAGTAATTTCATAAACCCGTTGTTCTTCTTCAATATTGATTATGAACACTTATTAGTGAATAGATGTTCGAACGAAAAATGATCTTGGGGGTAAACTTTTCGATAATATGGTATTTATTCTCGTCGGAAACTTCACGATTTCATGTTCAATTTTGATTTCATGTTCAATCTTGATTTCATTTTCAATTCTGATTTCAATTTCAATTGTGATTTAATTGTCAATTGTGATTTAATTGTCAATTCTGATTTCATTTTCAATTCTGATTTCATTTCATTTCTGATTTAGTTTTCAATTCAATTCACAGCGTAGCTTTCACTCCAACTTTTCAATTACAAGTTCTGAATAAATTTCGAAACAAGCAAACATTCAAAATTATTTAATGGTGAAACAATTGGAATAACTCGTCATCAACAATGATGTTATGATTTCATTTTCAATTATGATTTCATTTTCAATTTTAATTTCATATTCAATTCTGATTTCATTTTCAATTCTGATTTTATTTTCAATTATGATTTCATTTTCGATTCTGATTTAGTTTTCAATTCAATTAACAGCGTAGCTTTTCCTCCAACTTTTCAATTACAAGTTCTGAAGAAATTTCCAAACAAGCAAACCTTCACAATTATTTAATGGTGAAACAACTGGAATAACTGGTCATCAACAATGATGTTGACACAAGGATCTTTGTCCAAGAATCATTCTGAATTTTTTTTCCTCATTTGCAGTTATAGTAAAATTCCATCGGCACGTGACAGTTCTCGAGTGGCAATTGATCAATAATTCAGCCTGTTTAAAAACCGAGTTCAGCGAAAATCCTGTGGAAAACGTTCTTCTATATATAAAGTTTCACAGTTATTCTGAGACCGAGGGCGAGAAAGGGTCCGCAAAATCTTTCGTCATGTATAACGTCGATTATTTTAGCATCAGGATGAGGTCATCGAGGATATATTTATACATGCATATGTATAGGTGTAAAAGTCGTAAATATTCGGTTCATCGAAGGAATGGATATTCACACACGGGCATTTATTCCTATGCTCTAGGTAGTTTTCCGAGTCACTTGTACTTTTTCATCGTGATCGTCTCTGTGTGACTGTAAAATGCGATATTTATTTGGTTGACCTCGCCAGCAGAGGAAAGTAGAAAATAGCCATTTCCTTGAGCTCACTCGCTTGCATTTTCTCGTTTCGCTCGTCCCCGTATAACCTCAACGCCCTCATCCTCCTCGCTGGTTCATTTTTCTGCACCCCACACACACATACACACACACACACACACACACACGGGCGCGCGCACGAAAACGGTGCATCGATTCTTGCAACGCTGCCAGAGAGTAAACGTAATGTATGATGGAAAAGACGGAGCAACAAGAGTGTCATTGCCGCGCGCGTGCACGATGAAGAATAGCAGTTTTTCTTGCGGACAGCGAAGAGGAAAACGCGCAAATGGCAAATGGGAGGGATGAGGAGAAAGAAGTTTTCTCGTAAATCGCAAAGTACGTCCCGCTGGTACTGCGCCACCGTGTACATCCTGATGCGTCTTACGTGAAACGTCACATTGGATCATCGATTTTGGTTGAACTCGTGTATGTGGTGGAGTATCAAAAACTTGAGAAATTCAATTTAGACGGGTATATTTTCTCCATGGGAGGAAAAGCGGTTTTAGGGGGTGGAATAAACCTTTAGGGAAAGGGTCAAGGGGTGATTTTGCAAATTCATCCACAAGCGGTACGCTGATTTCAGTGACACAAAAACGTAATTTCGTATAGTGTAAAACGATGAAAAATCCACAGAGGGTGAAAAAAGAGAAAATAACGGGTGAACCACCCCTTTATTTTTCTTTCTTACCCTACATTTGGAAGTGATGCATAAAATTGCATGAAACAGGGCCACGATGAAGGGCGGTATGGAAAAATTTGGGAACATCAATGTCCCAAATTTGAAATTCTCCCAAAAAAAAATCGAAAAATAACAGTAGGGGGCTAAATCGAGGAGCAACTTTTAGAGAAAACCGAAACGGAAAAGAAGTTAGCGGCAATTGAGTGCGGACAATTATTTTAGGCCAAGATGGGGAAGAATTGTCGATTTTTATAATTTTTTAATTCCCTACTGAAGTATTTATTTTCACCCCTCGAATACGAATTTACCATTTGTTTGCCCCGAAACCGTCAATTTGAAATAAAAATGGTCCTATGTGTATGGAAACAGATTTCATTCACCTTTAGCCGACGTAATTTTGAGATTTTGAAAGAAAAAAAAACCGATGTTTGAAATGAGCGGTAAATTTCCCATCGAGTGTCCTCTTAAAATGGTGTAAATGTGAAGAAAAGAGCATCGACCGTTTTAGCCATTTTTTAAATCGCAAAAATCCTGTAATTTCAAAGAGCTGTAGCAGCGATCCTATTTGTGTTGCGGAGACTAATTGGGAGGTATCCGAAAAGGATTTCGGAAAACAGAGAATGCCGCCTGATTCATCCCGATGTCACGATTACGTTTACAGGAAAGTGCAATTGAAAAAAAATGGCCGAAAAGGGTATGTAATAATACAGAAACCACCAGCGATTCAATGAAAATACTCATTTTTTTGCCGAGATGCGAAAAAACTTTAGAATTTTAATATTTTTTTTATAAGTCTCCATCGATATATGTGTACCCTCTAAATACGAATTCACCATTAATTTCCCCCAAAACCTTCAAATCCAATTTTAAAAAATCGCCGAACGCGCATGAAAATACGTTTTTCGTGTTCAAAGCCAAAATACGAACAATAACAAGACGGGAAATTAAAATTTGCATAAGCCTATTAACCGTTCCCTACTTTTGCACCAAATAAAAATTCGTAACCCTAACATTCCTCAAAGTTAATATTCTCCAATCAAATATTTCATTCCCTTGATCGAATAATATTAAAAATGATGGAGTTTCACGAAAGGTCGGAAAGTGGGAAAGTCGTATGAGGGACAACGTACACGTGATAAAAAAAAGCGATAAAGTGGTGTAGTTTTTCTCTTCATTGTGCAGCCCACGTCAATGAAAAGCGTAAAAGAAAAGGAAAAATATTCAAGTACCCGCCGGTTGGACGAGAGCGCCCTTTATAGAAATACGTCCAGGGATGTATGTGTGTTCAGTCAGTAATGCAGGAAAACCGGTGGCCCAATTCCCGAAGGAATGGAAGAAGTTGAATCGAGCCAAAGGGGTGGCTGGACGCTCGGTGTTTTCGCTCGCGCTTTGGGGATGGAAAACGCGCGCATACAGTACATATATCGAGCTCTTTGCTTTGTGACACACACACCTATATATATATATATAGGTGTGTGTGTGTCACATATATATATACATGGACGATAGAGGAATGGGGCGTTGGGTCGATGCCTCTTCTGATTAATGTGTCACACGGTTCCTGAGTTCTCACCCTTCTTGGTCCATCCCTTTCTCCCCCCTTTTCTCTCTCTCTCTCTCTCTCAGCATCCCCGTGCGCCACTCCCCGATTTCGCAACCCTCTCTGGTCTTTCAGATGCCGCAGGGATCGTAGATCTTGTAACTTCCTAAACCCTTTCTCCCAAAACCATCTCGCAAATCCGTAGAAGACATCGCGGAGGGATTTTCGCCGCTCTATCCTTTATTTTAAGCGGAGCCTAATTTATATTCGCTTTAATGAATTTCGTATCGTGAGACGTACAAGAGACGCTGGAATCCATTTTTCGTTACCCTCGGGAGATCTGTTAATTGCTCAACAGAGGATATTAAGGGGTCTTCTCACTTTAGACGCTAAAAAAGGCTATTTTCATCAATGTTTTCGAAATACATTTAAATTATTTTATTTATTCATTTAAGTCACTATTTATAGACGAAAATGGTAGTTAAAAAAAATCCTAAAAAAAATTGTTGATCCGCGATGTTGATGAAATCTCGGAGATGGATCATCCGAAAAAAACCGAATGGTTTTAGATTCAGTATGTTAATGACTATAGCGCATATCATAAGATTCTTGATATATGCAAAAATAACAAAATAGCGGACGGTTTTCGAAAAAAAAACGAATTTTTTTCACCGTTTTTGGCAAAAAGATAGTAAATATGAAAATTAAAAAAATCCTTGATATGAGCTATAACTATAGTTGTAAAGAATATGTGGTTAAAATTTCATAATGATCGGTTCAGTAGTTTTGAAGGTTTGTCAATAAGCCGTCGAAAAACGTTGTTTCGAGAAAAACGCGATTAAAGTTTGTTTGGGTTACATAAATACATGAACATTTTTTTTATGTATTTCAAAAGTGTATTTATTAAGTGGAACAACTTTTATATCAATATCGATAATATAAACCTATAAGAAAATCATGAAAATAGCCCTTTTCTAGCGTTTAAAGTGAGAAGACCCCTTAAGTCTGACGGAGGACTTGGATGATAAATCACGAGAAAATACTGTAGAACCTCGATTATCCGAACTAATTGGGACCGGACATCGTTCGGATAATCGAAAATTCGGATAATCGAAAATATACGTCGAAATTCCGGGGAAATCAACTTATATATCATAAATAGTATCGAAACTTCTCTTTATTAATCCAACGACCCTAAATTCTGTATTTGATAGCAATAAAAAATAAAGTTTCAATTTTTGAACCACCATTACTTATGCAGCTAAATCACGATTGCGGCTTAAAATAATGATCAATTTTTGGCTGTCGCAGAGTAGTTGCGCTTTTTTCGGTCGCTAAGTTTCGAATTCGTTACAAGAACAGCAGCGATGTGGGACTATTTTCTGGTTGGGTTTCATATCATTCCAGGGCAATTTCCCGTATATATATACATACAATGTATATACGATCCGATGCATGAAGTTACATATAGGCAAAAATGTATTTTGAAAATATCCCGAAGTGTTGGTAAACAGCTTGATTTGAGAAAAAAAGGTGGATACCTTAGGGCGATACCTTAAGGGATCTTCTCACTTTAGACGCTAAAGGCCTGCATAGACTACGACACTTATTGCGACACAAATGTCTGACACTAATGTCCGTTCTGTTCACACATAAGACGGTTTCGGTGTCCCAGAAAGTGTCTGTACTGTGATGTCGCTACACAAGTGTCTCAGGTGTTCACACACAAAACTACTGACACAGCTGCAGTACCCGCTCGGACGCCATGGAGAAACGCCGTGCGGCGGCAGCCGTAATTTCGTGCGCTGTTATTAAGGGGCTATACCAGTGCGACACTTTAAAAAGATCGATTTTTTTTGCCTTTTTCGACAGTTTATTCTTTCAAGAATATCATTATCATTTAAATTATATATGTCAATATCATTTTATCTAGCAAAAATCGATAGTTAAATCTCTAAACGCATTTTTCTCGAAATGAGATTTTTCAAATATGCTGACAGTGTAACTCAAATAGATCCGATTGACTTGAAATTTGAACTGAGTACTCTTGAATATATTTACTCTACAATGACGTAGGATATTTTTGATTGGATAAAAATTGACGATTTGGCATTGAAAAAAACGACCATTTTGTAGGCAAGAAAAGAGACTTTTTTCATAACTACGCTATTTTGTTAGATTTTGATATTTTTAAAAAATCCTACGTCATTGTACAGGAAATACCTTCTAGTTTAACGACATTTTTTTCCTTTTTCGGTTTCAGCTAGTCAATCAGCCGGAATTATGTCAGCAGTGGAGGAACTTTTTTTTGCGCCTGCGAAGGCAGCGCATTAGTCGCTTGGATCTCAATATTTACCTATGAAAAAATTATTTAATATAGGTCAAACATATTTTTAATTTTCCAAAAGATTTAATTGAGTACTTTTCATCCAAAAAGTCCTGAAAATCACCCAAATTTCCAGCGTTCACACTGGTATAGCCCCTTAAGCTGTGTTCTTAAATTATGCATTTTTCTGTCAACTTTAGCCGATATTGTGCCAAACTGTTCCGCCAAGCATTGAAGTGCTGCCTGTTTTTTTACTCTATTTTTTATAATCAGCACAACATATTTGCCAAAGTTCAGGCAGTCCTTCCACAAAAAGTATCAAATTTTTAATGCTCTCCTTGCTCCACGTAATGGCCATTTTGATTTACCGCGGGTCGCGAGTGTCTGGATAATTTCGCGCCGGTTCGAAAACTTGGACACTGCCGCAGACACTCCGACACAACCTGTTCACACGGCGCTCGACGCGACACCTAGCGAGATGTCGCAATAAATGTCCCGAGATCAGACAGTGGTGTTCACACACAGACACTCGATGTATACATTGAGTGTATACATCAAAGTGTCGTAGTGTAAACCTACCTTAAAAGAGGCGATTTTCATGATTTTTTAAAATAGGTTTATATTATAGATATTGATATAAAAGTTGTTACACTTAATAAATACACTTTCGAAATACATTTCAATTATTTTATTTATTCATTTAAGTTACTATTCATAGACGAAAATGGTAGTTAAAAAAAATCCTAAAAAAATTGTTGATCTGCGATGTTGATGAAATCTCGGAGATGGATCATACAAAACAAAAAAATCAAACGGTTTTAGATTCAGTATGTTAATGGCTATAGCACATATCATAGGATTTTTGATATATGCAAAGCTAACAAAATGGCGGACATTTTTCGAAAAAAATATTTAAAAACATGTTTTTTATCACCGTTTTTAGCAAAAAAGTGAATATCCAAATTTAAAAACATCGTTGATATGCGCTAGAACTATAGTTGTAGAGAATATGAGGTTAACATTTCATAAGGATCGGTTCAGTAGTCCTGAAGATTTTATCAACAAGCCGTCGAAAAACGTTGTTTCGAGAAAAAGGCGGTAAAGTTTTGTTTGGTCAACATAAATACTCAACAAATATTTTTTTCGTGTATTTCGAAAGTGTATTTATTAAGTGTAACAACTTTTATATTAATAACTATAGTATAAACCTATTAAAAAAATGCATGAAGATAGCCTTTTTTAGCGTTTAAAGTGAAGAGATGCCTTAACTGATAAAAAAGACCATCATTGAGTTCGGATAATCGATCGTTCGTGTACGGCGCCCAAGCGTTCGGATAATCGAAAATTCGGATAATCGAGGTTCTACTGTACATCAATTTTTTCGCCATCGATTCTCGATCAATTCGGACACGAGCTTATTGGGGCTTCGTGTGTTTTTTTTTTTTTTCGTTCAGAGATTGGATGAGCACATCGAACGAAGCCCTTTGCCGAAGAACGCCAAGCTTTTTTCCTTCCTGTTATCGTACCCTCCCCTGGGAGCAATATGCATGTATTCCACGGGACTCTCCCCCTCTCTCGCGGCCATTTTTCATCCCGATATACATTTTTTCCGGTTTCTTCTCTGCGGCGCTCTTTTTTTGTTGTTGGCTGTCATGTTTCCGAACCGCGGTATACGGGCGGGTGTATGTGACAGATTGGGGTGATTAGGGCTCCATTGTCGATAGGAGTAAAATGTCAAAATGCCCCGCACGCTTACAATATTTGATGAATGTGGCTCATCATTTTTGTGTGACCTAGCCTAACGATCAGGACTCGTCACGACAAGAGACCGCTGATGAAACTTTCCGGAGCTTTTCACCATCGGGAGTGAGAGGTTTGAGGACTGGTCAATATTTTTTTTGAAAAATCGCCTACAAATTTATTTCGATAGCTTTCGATTCAAGAGGATTGTCGATAGTCGTCTTTTGGTATCGCATTTCGGGTCTGTCTGCGTTGAAAACGTGAACTATCGGGAAAATAACCGATGGGCCTTTGGAATATTTAATCCAGCTGTTTGGACTTTATTGAAAATTATAGTAAATGTTAAGGTGAGATATACACCTAGATGGTCGAGGTCGAGGATTTAGAAGCTATGAACATTCCGTCGACCGTAGAAGACCTACATTATGGGCCGAGTATCGATGATTCCATGTAAGTTGACAAATTTCATGATTTATTCATTCCCAAATTTTCAAACGCGTTTTTCTCAAAACCACGTTTTTCAAATCGGTACCCAAAATTTCTCGAAAACCAATGAACCGATTGCCTTGAGGTTTTTTGTGTTTATTCTATACATCATTATCTAGTACTTGTCATAGGATTTTTTTTCCGTTACTTAGTTTTTGTTTTATAGGCCAAATAATAACTAATTTTTCGCCCAAAAATCACTATTTATGTTCAAACGTCCGCCATTTTGTCATAAATCGATATTTTCAAAATCGGCTACGACAAGTACTAGATTATAGTATCTAATTCAATAATCTTTTTGGTTTTTTTTTTCAGATGATTTTTGAAGAAACGCCAGTGGGTACCGTATACGCATATTTTTTACGACGCTCCAAGGATCATACAATATCCTTGTATATTTTGATATTTTTTAATAAAGAAAATCAAACATATTTTTGAATGTATATACTTTTAGATAATTAAAACCCCAATCCGAAATTTTAAATAGTTTTCCTTGAAAAAATGCACAAAAATGACCTTTTTTACGGCTCCTAGGTGTATATCTCCCCTTAACAAGGAGTGCTTTATTTTTAGACATTCTTTACGATATTTTTCGAGTACTGTAAGCCTTGCTTTTTTCATACGGAAAAACTGACACTTTTGCTTGACGTACCGATCCTGTTCCCAGTTATATCGATATCCTTTCAGTTCATATTGGCTGCAACGTTAGAAGAGCGCAATCGAGTTTTTGCAGGCAGGGCGATGCTCACCGATGAACGACAGTTTCCATGCATAAAAATGAGCTTGGACTTCCGGTTAACAGACACGAGTCTTTTCCTGTCTCTCTTCCTCTCCCTCTCGCCCTTTCCCCTTGCCTTCCTCTCTTGTTAAAAAGGACACGCCGAGACTTTCCTCCGAGACACTTCGACGCAAAGTCACGTACGTTGCGTTATCATTCGTACGAAGATTAGAAACTTCCTGCGTAGATCCCATCCCGATATTCACATATAAATCTTGTGTATCCGGAATCGTTTGTGCTCTGCTCGTCGCGAAGAATAAAAGGAAGTCGCGATTACTCGCTAGCGAGAAAGATTTATTCGTTCTCAAGTTTTGTCTACAGAAAACAAAATCTTTTTTTAGCACACGAGTCAACCCGGTCTTACGTTTTTTTTTACAGACGATTATTTTACATACAGTACTATTTTACAGACAAAACTGTTTGATTTCAAATATCGATTAATACCATCAATAAAATATTTTTCATCGCCGGCTTCTAGCGTTTGACAAATACGAAAATATGTCCGCGAATTCGCGAAGATTTTCGAATAAGATGCTTTGGGTCTACCATGCCTCCGGGAATAAAAAATAAATATACATGTATTCAAGAGCCAGGTGATGATGGCACGTTCTCTCGGGGTTTTCGACTACTTTATCGAACTTTCAAAGTTATTGATCTTTCGGATACATATGTATATATATAGTGAATTTTTGTGTTTGTTTAAACTTGAAAAAACAACAATTGTTTCTATGAAAGAAATTAATCGCAAAAAAATTCTGAAAAAAAAAACGAATGGATTAAAAATGTTTAATTAAGAATTTTTTCTCTCTTGACATTGTATCCCAAGCCCTATGATACTTGAGTTGGGTTGGTCACTTGGCCACTTGAATTGTCGGCAATTTGACTAAAAATGATGAAAAAAATCTTGGACAAAAATTTTGAAAGAAAACGTGAAAAAAATCTGAAAAAATTCTGGGCAATTCTACATAATGGCATGTAATTTTTTTTTCTTCTTTAACGACTGACGGGGGCTGTTGATTCTATTTTTTTAAATTTAAGAAACATTTTTTTTTGCGAAAAAAGCGCATTGTAGGCCAAACGAAACGCGCGCCCACTTTTTCTAAATGCTCATATTGTTTGATATGTGACACAGGATTTTTGGATTTTTTTCAGATTTTTAAATTTGGGCGTTAATTTTTTGTTTATAAAAAATATAGTAAAGTCAAATCGTTCCAAAAAATCTGAAAAAATTCTCGAGTGCCTTTCAGAGATAGTACAATAAAGTAAAAAATCGCGGGTCAAATCGGAGAGGTGACGGGGCAGACCCAGGTCGAATCGGCATGGAATGCCCCATATATATATATATGCACACACATATGTACACACGGTGTCCTGTTATGACCGGATGTTCCTGCAACTGTCGATAGGTCAGATCATGTCCTACTAAATGCGAGCATTTCAGTTCAGTAAACGACCCACGGTCATCGAGGAGTAGGTTTCATGTTATTTTGTTTAAAAAATCATCTTCTTTTGGTTTTTTTTGCATGCCATTTCTACAAGTGATATGAATCGACAATAACTAAGCAACTTTTTAAAGTAATTGGCACGATATGCGTAGTAATTTTTTTTTACACCACAGGCTATCAAAGTGTTCGAGTTGGTTTGTATAAAAATTCCGCATAAGATCTTCTTTCATTAACCTTCTTTAACATTTAAGGTTGAAAAGAAGACTTTTTTAAATAAAATAAATAACCAAGAGCAACCCCGACCATTTTTGGTTTTCCTGTTTTTTTTTGTTGTAAAATTATACCCTATGAAAAGAAAATCCACACCAATTTTTTAAATTTTTATCTCTTCTCTTTTACAGTTATAATTATCCAAAAAATGTCGATTTCGGAATTTTTCGAACCGTTTAAACGCTGATAACTCCTGAACTAATTGAGATATCGACAAAATGTTTATGAGTAACGGTTTATTTTTAATATGTGCTGAATTTGACGAAAAAAGATTTTTTATTGAATTTTTTTTTTCGATAACCTCCGCACAAATTAAAAATAAATCATTTTAGACTGAAGAAGCCGAATTGGAAATCACAAAAACATCAATAGCATTATTGGAGATTAAAATGATTAAAATCTTATGAAAAATATGATTAATACGAAAAAAATTGAAGAAAAAATGGGTCCACGATGAGGCTAGTCTCAAAAATCATAGAATATGGGTCACTTCTATTCTAGGGAATTTTTTGAAAAAAATCAATAACAGCAATCATCTTTGAAAAAAAATAGTTTTCACTTTAGAAGCAAAAAAATGTTGACATTGACAGTTGATTATTTTTCCATATTTCTTAACGAAAGTAGGCTTTGAAATGAAAAAAATTATATAGTGACTTTTGTCGATAGCTCAATTAGTTCAGGAGTTATCAGCGTTTGAAAGTTTATTAAACTTCCGAAATCGATATTATTTGGAAAAGTATAACTTCGAAAAGAGAAGAGATAAAAATCTAAAAATTGGTCCGGATATTCCTTTTATGGGGTACAGTTTTCCCAAAAAAAAAACATCAGGAAAACCAAAAATGGTTGGGGTCTCGGGCTAGATTAAATGGCGTGGAATGCCCATACATATATATTTAATCTACTTTATTTAAAAAAATTATTTCTAATGCTTTCAAACGTTTCGAAACTGTTAATATATATACATATGATATATACGAGGGTGGGGTGAAAAGTTTCCGGCCTGACCAAGAGATGGTACCACTAGGTCTAGTTTATTTATATACTTAATATTTAATTATTTATTTAATATATATTTAATCTACTTTATTTAAAAAAATTATTTCTAATGCTTTCAAACGTTTCGAAACTGTTAATATATATACATATGATATATACGAGGGTGGGGTGAAAAGTTTCCGGCCTGACCAAGAGATGGTGCCACTAGGTCTAGTTTTGGAGCGGCGTCCTACAGTACCATTCCTACCGAGCTTGTATGTACACTTTCAGCCCAATCGCTACGTTAGTTTGCGTTTGAGAGCACATTGCGCGAGACGCTTCCGTTGTTTTCGCAAAAATGGAAAAATTGGAAAAACGTGCTGTCATCAAATACTTCCATTTGAAAGGTTTTACACCGAAACAAATAAAAGAAGAGATGGATTCAACACTAGGAGACTCCTCCCCATCATATTGAACTATTAAGCAGTGGGTTTCTGAATTTAAAATGGGTCGTGTGAGCACCTCTGACGAGCCTCGCTCAGGACAGCCCGTTGAAGTCACAACTTCAGAGATGATTGAAAAAACCCATAAAATAGTGTTGGAAGACCGCAGGTTGAAAGTGCATGAGATAGCTGAGACCTGTAGGATGTCAGCTGAACGTGTGCGAAATATTTTGCACAACCATTTGAACATGGAAAAGCTGTGTGCAAGGTGGGTGCCGCGTTTGCTAACGCTCGACCAAAAACTGCTTCGAAAAACCATTTCTACCGACAATTTGGCGCTGTATAGGCGTAATCCAAACGAATTTTTGCGTCGATTCATAACTGTTGATGAGACATGGGTCCACCACTACACTCCTGAAAAAGATTTAAGAGTAACGAAGAAGTTATCGAAACTGTAAATCAGTATTTTGAGGAGCTTGACGAATCTACGTTTAAAACTGGTATAACTAAATTAGAACACCGTTATGAGAAATGTATCAGTGTTGATGGAGATTATGTTGAAAAATAAAGCAAAAAAAATTTTAAAACATCGTTTTTCTTGGTCAGGCCGGAAACTTTTCACCCCACCCTCGTATATACATATATACATACATACACACATATATATATATATATATGCTGCATGGATTTTCCTTCCAATATTTCATAAAGATACGTGGCTCATACGAACTTTTTTTCTTTCAGCCCACGTCTCTAGAGCTCGCTGCCGGATATATGTCGAGGGTAAGTACAGCTCGGTTCGCTTACTCAAAAGCTTTCACATCGCGGGAAACCGTTGCGATGAGACGTGAAAAGGTGAAACGAAGCGCTCGTACGAGGCAACGCTAAGTATTGCAGTACGCGCGCGCGCGGGCTGTGCGAGAAGGAAAAAAGACCACGAATTGCGTATGTTTGAATAAGTATGTCTGCTCGTGTGCCTGTGTATGTGCGACCGCGGTTTTCCACGGGTACCCAGGGATCTTGGTGCACTGTTCTTGGTGATTCACGTAGAGGCTATAAATTCAAAGGCTTCGGAGTTTGAGAGCACGTCTATAAGGCATTCTACGTGCGAAGTAAGAGTGTTTTAGCATTTACGTTTCAACGATTTTGACTCTTGTGTTATATATTCTTTTATGAGTTCAAACGTCTACCCTTGCGGGGTGTTACGCATTACCCTCCCCAATTGAACCCTTTCCTATTGCTCCCTACCCGCACTTTGTTGATCTTACTTAACTTCTGTTGCGTCCACGCTCGTCTTAAGGCGGGAGCCTGAATTAGAAGGTCCGAGAAATCGTTTTTTTCGTTGCTTAAATCGATAGATAAACTATCCGAAAATATATTTACAAAGTTACAGAGACCAATTGTAAATATTTTCGAAAATACAAGGCCGAAAGCAGAGAAGCGATTGATATTTGATATTGATATTTCCTCGTATTCAAAACTTTGAAGCGCGTTTTCTCCAGTTTTCATTTTCGCGATTTTTCCAAATTGACGGGCGTGATAGCAAATAAACTGAACAACCTACTGAATCAAATCAAATTTTATTTTCTTCAGTATGTTTTTTTCGGAAAATGTCCGCCATTTTGTTACTTTTGCATATATAAAAAATCGTATGCGCTATAGCCATTAACATACGGGATCTAAAGCCGTTTGATTTTTTTGTTTCGGATGATCCATCTCCGAGATTTTATCAACAGCGCAGACCTACAATTTTTTTAGGACATTTTTTAACTACCATTTTCCTCTATAAATAGTGTTTTAAATAAAATTAAAAAAATTTGATGTCTTTCGAAACTGTATTTATTAAGTGTAACAACTTTTATATCAATATCTATATTATAAGCCTACACTGAAAAAAAAATCGTTCATCCAACCAAATTTCGGTTGGTTTAACAAAATATATCTTTAAATACGTTCAACTTGATTTTTGATTGGCATAACGAACGTTTTGTTAATATAACTGATCGTTTTAGTGGTGTGAATTGTAGCTTATTTAGCATGTCTGAGTAACTGTTAAAACAACAAAATTTCGAGACAACAAAATGTATTTTGCACATTCAACGATTCCTTTTTCTCAGTATATCAAAAAAAAAAAATATATGAAAATAGCCTTTTTAACGTCTAAAGTGAGAAGACCCCTTAAGCTACACTGCACCGAATTTTCGGAGGGTACGGGGAAACGCTGCTTAACTCGAAGGACGGTCCCTCTAACAGTGTCGATTACTCTCTCGTTATGAATATGTTTGTCAACTTTGAAGTGGTGAGGGACCATCTTGGACGGTGTCTTAAGGTATTCCTTTCGCGGAGGGCCGTATTTGGTGGGTGCATGAGCAGGGCCCTCCTGAATGACCGGTAAATTCCAATGGCGCTTGATAAAAAATAAGTTACAATCAATGATTATAACCAACAAAAAACTAGAACAAACAGTTTCACGCAAATTTAGTAGATTTAAACATTTTGACATTTTCTTTGACACGTCACAGCTACGAAAATTCTTCTGCTAGTCACATCGTTCCAAGTTTTATCATTAATATTTTCTTTAACAGGAGTTTACCGTCGAGAGGTAGGAAAAAAGCATCAACGTATTTGGTGTATAATTTATTAGATAGAAATTTGGCCAGCGTCACATCTCCATAAAGCGCCGTATCAATGCGACGATTTTTAGAGTCGTAATTTTTCGTTAAAAGTTCGATAACTTGGTTTGAAATTTTACCAGTACACTGGGATGTATTTTTGGTGATTATAGACGACAATAAATTAATTGTTAAATATTTAGGTTCGTGAAAGGAATACCTTAAGGCGTTGTGAAAGGAAAACTCGATCATCCACTTGTTCAAGATAGGGTGACTCGAGGCAAGACGAATGGACGGGGTAAAATGAATCATAAGCCTAGCTACTAAACAGTGTGTACAAGCGCAGTGCTCCCGTTGGAGTTTGGAGGGGCGGCGGGCGGGTGAAGGAGTGTGAAAGTATCAATTGTGGCGGAAGGACACGTCTCGAGTGAGAAAACAATATCGATTTTTTGAGAAAACGATCTAATTTTTGGTCAAGTTTACCATCGTTTCAGTTCAATTGAGTTGCTGATATTGATTAGAGACAGGTAGGTTGACACAATGAAAGTACTAATTATTAACACAATAAGAACGGTTTGTCAGAAATGTTCAAGGTTATTGCGTGATTTTTTGTTAACTCGTTAAGGGGTGAGAAGCAGTCAGAATAAAAAAAAAACGATTTTTTTGACATTTTCTTTGAAGTATGATGTTTCGAAAATATTCCCTGAAAATTTTGAGTCAATCGGATGAATAGTTTCCGGGATATCCCATAATTAGTAAAGGGGCGTCGGGTCCCCATGGCAGGTAGCGGACGGCGGCTGCAAGCAACCGGTTTCGACTCCCTTTATTATATTCCATAAGTAGTCTTGTTCGGAACTGAAAATTTACGGTTCGAAGACAACAACAAATTGATATTTTCGAAGCTTCCACATCGGCAGAAGCCCTACTGTATGGGCCAAGAATTGATAATTCCATGTAAGTAATTTTTTAGTTAGTATTTCTATACATAAATCAAATGTAAAATTGGAAAAATCTTTCAGAAATTTTCAAAAATTTATTAATAAAAAACTATGAACTCTAGAAAATATTTACAAAGAATACTTTCGTTTTAAAATTGCCCAGAATGTTAAAAAAAATAATTCATCCCGAAAAACTTTAACTTTTTGAAAAATTGTTTCAACAATGTCTATAAACAATGAAGTGCTCGACTTTTCGGAAAAAAATGTGATATTCGGATTCAGCGGATCAAAATACATAAAAAAGTTTAGCTTCATCCATCGAGCTCAACATTTTACGAATACCGTATCGACGTCGAAAAACTTTAAACGCGTTTTTTTCGCAACTATGTTTTTCAAGTCGGTGACCACTATAATTCAAAAACCACTCGATGGATTTTGATAAAATTTGGTGTGCTTATTGATAGCATTAAAAACTAGTCCTTAATGTGAGGATTTTCATCTTTTTTGAAAACTTATATTTTTTTAAAACAATAAACGAGCGATCTTTTGGTTGAAAATCGAAAGTTATCTATCGGAAGCCGCCATTTTGTTAATTAAAAAAAAGCTTCGATTAACGACTAGATTTATTATTAAACTAATGATTTTTTTTGGTTTTTGTTTATTTCAGATGATCCAGTAAAATGTTATGATGGTCACCGCAAAGCACTACATGCCGAAGGGGGTCCGACAAAGATGGCGATATTTTTATAAATAATCAATATTTTTCGTTGAAAATTTGTACAAGTAAAGTTGAAATATAAGATAAACAGTGTGTTTAACTACTTTGTAAAACAAACTTAATTACTATTAAAAAAATGATTGAAATTGCTCGTTTTTTCACGCCTCTGACTGCATCTCACCCCTTAACCGTCTAATGGGGCAAGATGAATACTAGCTATCGCAAAACCGCAATATTTCACAACGTACCACTGTTTACGTTAGAAAGGGTAAAATGAAACTAGTAAAGCCTTTCGTTCCTCTTCAACCGGTGTTTCTACCAGTGGAAGAAGAACTTACAAATGATTAAAATGATATCGAAGCAAGATTATTCGGACTAAATACTAAATAACTTAGACGATTGGTTATCAAATTGCTGGTATTGACAATGAAACCACTTTTATATGCAAAAGATGCCAATAATTCGTGTCCCATCATTCTCACAGCGCTGTTTCATCTTGCCCCGCATGCGGCGTAAGATGGGAAAAATAAAAGTTTAATAAAAAATATATATTGTTTGGTAACAATCAAGATGACTGATTTTTTTGCTTTCAAAACCAAATGATTAATAAACGTTGATTAGTTCAAAAGAATAATTAAAGTTGACTACTTCATATATGTATTGTTTTATTTGAACAGGACCTTAGCGTCATCATCTTGCCCCTACCTCTACTTGGAGCCTGAAGACTGTCGAAGGTAACAAATGAGACAGATACAATGATGCGGGGAAAAGCCTAACGGGAAGAGGATTCGAGGGTGAGCCGTGAGGGAACGCATATACCGTCTCGAGCAATTTGAAAGTTAAATCAACATCAACTTGCAAATCGTTGTGCTGTGACGTAGCGAAACTTCCTTCATTACACGCTGCTCGTCTTTTCAAGGAGATGCTCACCAAAGTATTCGATTTATATTAGATGTATGTATGCATGTGTATGTATGTGTGTGTGTGTGTGTGTGCATAAACGCCATCCTTATCGTCTTCAGGATTGGGTGAGATCATCCTAGACGGTATTACCCAGTTAAAGCCTGTCGCCGTGGTCCGATAGGACGACTCAGCTCGATAAAGCTTCTCGTGAAACTCACCTAGCCTGATAGAGCTGGCCATCTCCACTAGGGAACAATTCCTTTGTCCAGCCTGCGCAAATCCGTACTCCACCCCCTTCGCCCCTCCCACCTCTCACACGTCTCTGAGAAAATGATGAAAAAAATTGATGGAATTTTTCAGAATTCTTCAAGAACGGGAAGATCGTTCTTATGAACGTGTCATCACTGGCTGACTATGATGTATCTATATTGCAAACGAGACACACTTTGGAAATTTCCGGTATTTGAGATGAGCTGTTTATGATACGGAATCCTTTCTGCAATCATATCACATCATCCTCTTCGTAATATTTGATTAATTATGGAATTTCGAATCATTAACACCGGAGCCTGAATTAGAAATTCCAAAAAATGTTTTTTTTTTGCTTAAATCGAAAAATAAACTTTCCAAGAATATATTTTCAAAGTTACAGAGGCCAATTGTAAATAGTTTCGAAGATTGAAGGCCAAAAGCAGAGGAGCGATTGATATTTGATATTGATATTTTCTCCTATTGAAAACTTTAAAGCGCGTCTTCTCCAGTTTTCATTTTCACGATTTTTCCGAATTGGCGGGTGTGATAGCAAAACAACTAAACAACTTATTGAATCAAACGAAAGTTCATTTTCTTCAGTATGAAAATTTTTCCTATGTGAATAAAAAAAGTCGTTGAAAAAGTATTTTAAACTAATTTTTATAGCACGTTAAAATGTTTTTTCAACACATTTTTTTTTCAAATCTGGGGAAAGTTGCAATTTCACGATTTTTTCAGCTTTTTCTTAGTTCACCCAGAAGAAAAATATACGACAACTGAATATTTTATTGGTTTTTCTGTTTTAGGCAAGAATTACGAGCTGCATCTTTCCCGCCGATTTTGGACTGCAGTGGCAAGACACACATGGAATAGGTTGATGAATCCGCAGTCATTTATTGTTTCATGTTGAACATTTTTTTTTATACATTTCAAATATACATGAAAAGATACCTCGATGTTCACTGAGCTCACTTGTTTTTTTTCCATTCTCAAAAAATTCCCGACAAAACGCTTTTTTGGACCTTCTAATTCAGGCTCCCGCCTTAAGTCATTTATAAAAATGTGAAAACGTGTTGCGACGATAGTTATTGTCGCAATTGAATGAAAAGTGATAGAAAAGTTATTGGTGAAATATTGACGACGAATGGAATAATAATTGTGATTTGGATGATGTAAATTCGGACGTTTCGGACTAAAATATTTAGCTGAAGGGCCAAATGATATTGATACACACGCTGTACTTAGGACCAACCGAAGGGCGCTGAACCGCGCCCTTAACGACCTTTCTCTTCTTCCACAATATTGGATTAAGATGGATATCCTGCGAGAAAAATCCAGAACAAGAGAAAATAGCAAAGGGAGACAGATCGAGTGAGGGAGAGAGGCAGAGGGCGACAAGGCGAGGTCCTTCCATTTTTCCTCGTGATTCTCTCGAGTAAAGAAAAATCGGAAATGATCTTCCGGAAGTTCCGTTCAAGCTCGCGGAACGAACACGGAGTGTACTGTTGCCACAACCGAAGAAATAAAAGAAATACGGAAATTCTATTCTTCACTTTCAACGATACATTTCTCGTGAACTTTTTCCAGTGAAGAATGCCTAGCCAGAACGAGCATTTCGACCACGGATTTTCTCATTTCTACATGCTACAAAACAGCAGCGGAAAATTGTTGTATTTTTGCCAGTGCAGAATTTCGATGCATTTTTTTTAATTCCTTTTACTCCATCCACCCTTTTCCGTATCCTGTCGACTCTCGTGCGTCCCTCGTGTCGTCCAAATGGCACCGAAGTAACATTATTCTGCCACGAGGGAGAAGGAAAAAGAGAGAATCGCTTTCGAGATATTCCGTGTCAACTTACCGCAGTAATTCTTTCTCGCTCGCACGTTTTTCTTTCTTTCTCTCTTTTACTTTTCCTCTCCAGCCATTCTGGTACACCCATTTTATCTACCTGATGCGAAAACAAATATCACGACACACGTACACGTATTATGTACCTAGTGGCCGTCTGCTCGACCGCGAGGATCTGCATTTAGCAGTTAATAAACAAAGCACATCCGAGCTTTTGTAAAAAAGTGAAGAAATTCAGTAAAAGGAAGAGCAGAAGAACAAAATGAATTTCATTTTGTTTTAATTTGACAAACATTCCTCGACAATCATCGAATTAAAATATAAAGTTGATTGTTCAATTTTGGCAAAAAGTAAGTTAGCTGACTGATATTTATCAATGGTTCATGCCAGTGTGGTTAATAAATGCAGAAACGCGAAAGCAAATGGTAAAAGGACTTGGAATTTTGAGTATTAGATAATGTTTTTGTACCTGAAAAATGATATTTAATGGTTTCAAGTCCTTTTTAAGGGGAAGCTCTAGCCGGCCAATAAATATTTAGTGGTCTCTCAAGGTTTTCAAAATTCAGAATTTTTTTTCTTCGGAGTTTTCAAATTTCGGAGTTTTCATGCTACACTATAATTCCTTGTAGCAGAAAAAACAAAATAAACAACGAAGCGTTACATTTTCTGAATAATTTATTATAATGATTTGTAGCAAACACCAATTAAACGATATTCTGTATTATTATGTATTATTGTATTATGGTGTCGCTCATCACACATAGCTACGATTGGTTCACATTTTCACTAACGAGACCAACTGTGGGACGCATTACGATGCGCGGACAACATCTGCTATTTCAGTTTTATTCGTAAAACGACCTATAATTTGATTCACGGACAAGAGCATTAAAGCCTTTTTTTGTCAGAACAAAGATTATATTTTTTGGGTAAGAAGTGTGAGGTAAATTTGAATAATCTGTTTATAAAGAAAAAGGGATTAATTGTTTTGAAAATTCTACAAAGTGTCAAATTTATGAGCGAGAAGGGTAAAAAAATTGCGAAAATTGGAAATTTCGAAGTTCTTGGGCGACCACTAAATATTTATTCGCCGGCTAGAGGTTAATTAAAGCTTTCGTGAGGTTAATTAAAGCTTTCGTGAGGTTAATTAAAAAATTATAAACCGTAAAAATCATGGGTCAGACGTGGACGGATCAAACCAAAAAATGGTTTTTTTAAATGAAAATTTGAATTTTTGGAATTTTTAAAAGTTCTACAAAGCGTCAAGTTTATGAAAAATTGCGAAAATGGGAATTGAAAAATTGGACAGTGAGAAAAAGGAAAAAAAATAAAGGTTAAAATTGTGCCACCCTTGCCTACATCTACCCAGAGACGCAAAAAAATACCGATATTCCGGAAAATATTCTGGCAATCGTTTGGTGAAAAAGAAACGCATTTTTTTCAACGCAGAGGTAAATATATCGAGAGCCTTTAAAAAAAATCACCAAAAAATACAGAAAAACAACAAAAACATGAATGCCGGCAGATGATACTGTTTTTTAAGTCAGTGAATATAGTATGTCGATTGTCGTTGAAAATGTCACTTCTCAAAAATCGATCTTCATTTTTCTATAGTTACGTAACAATGACGACTTTTTTTTCATAGATATTGTATGCTCGAGTTTCAATTCGTAGCCACTTTGTTAAAAAAAACCGTCGATCGTCAACGACTCGTACTTATTGTTAACTTGAACAACCCGTTTGGTTTTTAGATTTCAGATGGACCGTTTAAGCTGGAAAGTGTCTATCGCCAAACGTCGCGGAAAAAATGTCGTCATCCGTCGGCGGCCATGTTTTTGTTGTTGTTCAGTATTTTTGGTGATTTTTTTAGAGGCTCTCAATATATGTACGTTTGTGTTTTAAAAAAAGCTTTTCTTTATCACCAACTTTTTACCAGAAAAAATCGGAATTCGGCCATTTTTTTCGAACTTCTAGGTAGATGTAGCCCCACAAAACAAGAATATTGCATATTTTTGTGATTAGAAGTACATGCCAGAAAAAATGAGCATTCAAAAAAAAAATCAATATTCCATTTTGAGTTCAGCTGATTAAAGATAACTAAATTCCGAATACGAAACGCTCATGAAAAACTTTTTTTTAATGAAATTAAATTCCATTTATCCACTTCAAAATGCATCATTGACAATTTCTCGACGACAGGAGCGTTTCATTGGGAATTCAATTACCTTCATTCTGCTGCACTCACAATAGAATATCGTTCTTTTTCCAAAATGCTTATTTCTTTCTGGCAAATACAACTCATCACAAAATTATTTAACGTACTAAAGAGTAGAAAATCATTTTTTTTTAACAAGTCACGTATATGTGACAGTAAATGAAAGCTTGGGGCGCTCAGCTTTTTACATGCTTGATAAATTCGATCAATTCAGTTTTATTAACCGTATCTAATGTGGCACAATAATAATTATAGAAAATATTATCACACGTTTATATTCAGTTTCAGGATTTGTATTTATTTAAGAAAACTAAGGTTGTTTTGCAGTAAATTAAATAGAGTTGATATGTTAACGGATTTATGTAAATTAAAGGTTGTATGTCTAAGACTGGGTAAATATATATATATTTTCTACTTTTTAGAACATTGAATAAAAGGTTGATTAAAAATATGTTTTTTACATATAAATTATTTTCGACTTTTTAGGCTTTAGTTGCTTTTACTAGAGCTCTGAAATTTTTGTTAGTGTTATTAAAGTTGTTAATGAAGGTGTTAATAACACCGTTACATAGGTCCATCGGAGATATTTTATTTTGGATACACATTTTTCTGTTCAAGTTGAATCATGCATTGTCACCCCTTAGATGCATGTTTGCAAAATTTCCAAGCTCTAAGTAGTCGGAAAGAGGGTGAAATATCTATTTTGCGTTTTGTATCTCACGGAAGGTCGTTTTTTTTTAAGTTAATGAATGAATGAATTTTTTAGAGTTGAATCATGTCACCTCTTAGATGCAAGTTTGCAAAATTTCAGAGCTCCAAGTAGTTGGAAAGAGGGTGAAATAGCCATTTTCCGTTTTGCATCTCACACCAAGTCAAGTTAAATAAAAGCTCGTAAAAAAGCTTTATTTTTTTTCGAAAAGTACTTGAAAAACCATTACAAATCCCATTAACTTCACTTGTGAATCTCTCTGCTAAACCCTTAAAAACACATGGCGACTTTACAATTGTAACCCTGTACATATCGGGAAAGGATTTAAAAAATTCGTTATATCTGCTTAATGTAGCCTTTCAGCACATCCGGCTGCTTTGAGGACGGTTCTCGAAGTTAAATGTCTCCAAAATGGCCTTTTTTCCGAATATAAAAATATAAATATACCATCCAATGACAGAGACGAGGAGATAAATGTAAAGAGTCGACAACGCGTAAGAGAGCTCTGGGAGTGTCAACCGGAAGTTCTGGGCCGGAAAGAGCTCTGCCATACAGTGGGCGATGACGCGAGCGCTTGTGCGGAAGAACGTGTTTTACAGAGCGCAAGGAGAAAGATCAAGTTAGCGAGGTGGAGCGACGAAACTTTTAATGGAGTGCCTCGAGACAAGAGGACTCGCGTCAATCCGGAAAACTACTACGGCGAAGCCTCTTGTCTACATGAATTATTTAAGGTGTTTCACGCTGAAAGAAAGATCGGCGAAAAACACTACCCTGCAAAAGGCTTGATTTGACGACCGAGAAAATCAAACGGATAGAGCTGAAATTCAATGACGCAATTCAATTTCATATCTAAGTGGAAATTTTCGCGATTCTCGACTTTTCGACTTCTGGAAAAGCACAGGGACGACGCGAAGTCTTCGGAACTGCAGTCTTTTTTTCCCCGTATGTGCGACGGTAAAACACTCACGGAATTTTTCGCACACGCGATTGTCGAATTATTCTTCTCGAATGGCAAGGAAAAAAAAGTGTGCGCACCTACCGACGGACCATTCGTGCTTTGACTTCGGAAACTGGACTTTTCTATTGTACTCGGATTGCTTTTTTCTTCTCTCTCTCTCTCTCTCTCTTTCTTTCTCTCTCTCTTTCTCCCTCTCTTCTTCGCTACCTTCTATATAGCGGGGCGGACAAAGAGACGATTCGGTATTCTCTCAGACCCCGAGAGGGAAGTAGAATGAGGGAAATTCTTCTCATGCGAGGCTGCGAAAATACTTGGAGCGAAAAAGAAAAGTTTCCTTATAGTTACCGCTTCTTTTTTTTCCTGTAGCGTTTTCACAATTTCATTGATCGTGCACTTTTTTCCCCTGAGGCTTTCCGGCCGGAGCGAAAGGGAGCTTTTTCATACCCATACGCTCAAGGTTGTTATTATTGTTGTACATTCAAATTATTTTAATATTTTTTCACCTCTTTCCATTTATGAAATAGCGAGGTCAACTCTCCTTTTATTCAACGATGAATGTTAATTTTTTGCAATAATTCACGCCTCGGTTTACAATATTCTCGAGAAAATAAATATTTCGAACTTTTCTTCTCATTGTGAAGAAAACATTGTCGCCTTTTTGAAATAAATAAATAAATATATGAATATATATATATATATATATTCGTATATATATATACGTCATTGTTGCGCTAAGAAATTACGCGAGTAGCGGCTCTTTGGAAGCAACTACAGTGCCTTGAAATAATTCTGACATTTTGAACCTTTCTATTTTTTAAAAGCGCTTCCCGTATTTAATTTAACGGGTTGTGCCTAGTTGTAACAGTCGAAACAACTCATTTTTGGGATTTTTAAATAGAAACACGTGAAGATACATTTCAACAAAAATTAGGTTGATGAAAAAGTATCATCTGAAAAAAACTTAGTAATTTTTGTGTGTCAAAATGTTTAATTATGTCCAATTTACAGACGATGCCCGGGAAGCACCTCTCGAAAAAGTCTTTTGCGGTGAGCAATGTCCTTCTGGACCAGGTTATTTCATATCGCAAAATCAGATTTCGTTAGTATATTAGTTTATCCTATGATTCATCAAAAGCATCTCCGAAATATTAAATTTGAAAAAAAAATGGCGCGTGTTCAAAGAGATGGTCTTGAACATGACGAAAAAAATGGGAAATTTTCGTTCATTTAATCGAAAATATACGCGGGAAAAAAAATCCTTCGATCAAATACTATATTTTTACATCTTGAAAAAGCCCGAAAAATGTCTGAAAGATCGATGCAGTAGTTTTTGAGACATTTCCCTCAACGACTTTGAAATCGTACGTACGAGAAAAAAGCGTTTAAAGTTTCTAACGGGCGTCAACATAACAGCCTATAAATCTGTCAATTATGATCCCTCTAAATTATCAGGAAACATTTATAAGATGATATACGAGGTTTGTTCAAAAAATAAGGTGACTTTTTATTTTTCTCGAAAAATATTTATTTATTTATCAATATCTATGTTGTCCTCTTCAAAGTAATCCCCCCTCAGACATAATACACTCGTGCCAGCGCTTTGCAAAATATGCAAAATGGCTGATATTGTCAACATATGTTGGGGACATGCGTACCAAAATAACAAAAAAAAAATCGAAAATCGAATGTACGTAGCACGCGAAATTTGAAAAGTCACCTTATTTTTTAAACAAACCTCGTACTGTCAAAATATATTGATTTTGAAAGCGGTGTCTCTTCGACTTTTGCAAGTAGGCGTAACCCCTTAAGACTCTCGGAATTGCGAATACTTTTTATTGACTCTCTCTCTCTCTCTCTCTCTCTCTCTCTCTCTCTCTCTCTGACTCTCTTTCTGATCCTCCATTCCTCGATCTACCTCTCCATATGTCACAGACGCTCGACGACACGAATAAAAATGAACTGTGGGTACAATACCAAATGTCACTTGGAACACCGAGACGAGTGTCCACCAAGAGGTATCGACTATAATACGACCTAGATAAAAGACGGTTATTTATGACAGCGAGACGATTGGCTGTTGAAAAAAAAGCAATCACGAATAACATCCTGTAGTCCGCCTCAATCTCGGTCCGTTAGATACAGATCGATGTGTCGGTGCAAACTTAACTCTGCGACCGAAAATCTCTGTCGAACCGAATTGACATTTGCAAGAGCTTGAATTCGCATAACCACAAAAGCTGTTACGTGATTCACAGTAGGCTGATTTACGACACTCTCGAGAATGTTTATTCCGCAAAAATGTGATATCTCGTCCGTCTATTTCGTATTCCGATCAACTTTCGAATTCCCAAATTGGCACGGAACGTCCATTTATGCACATGTACGGTGTAGAAAGTTTCGATTCTCATGGGATTTTTCTGGGCTAAGCTGTCCCACGGGTTGCCCAGAAATGAGAAAACGCAATTCTGGTATGAGAAACTAGATTGACAAACGTTTATTTTATACGAGATACGAAAGTACATCAATCTATTCGGTCGAGCTCGGGTTTTGCGTTTATATCACAGAATAAACGGCCCTACGGAAAAATAAAAAAGGAGGATGTACAGAACAGACGAAAGAGAATAATTGGTGATACAGCCGACGAACAAGAGCTCACTTCATACTTTAATCGAATAAAAACATAATTTTTTTATTAAAAATTTTTTATCGATAAAAAAAAGATTTCAATCGAGAAGAGGGCTTTATTTTTCAATTGAATCTTAATTCCATACTCACTTTGTGTTCCACGATTTTTTATCGGCAACCAAATGTTAATTTTTCGATTTTAATCGAGAGATAATAAAAAAATATATCCTAATCATCGCGACATGTTCATCGGAGATGCCTGTCACGGTTTTAATTTGATCCCATACGAGGGGGAAAAAAAATATCGTGTGCAAGTAGAAAAGTCTCTGTGCGGTCAGACTTGTGCAGTAGAGAAGGGTCGCAAGCTTATATAGTCCGTCTGTATTTTTTTACGTGGAGAGAGAAAAATCCATTTTTATTTGGCGTTCCAATTACTGGAGAGTATACTGTACGTAGTACATTTTAACGAAGTGATTTTTATTGTCTGAGTCAAGTAAATGGGGTATATACGAACTTATTAAAAATTAATTTCACACTGGGAGCTACACCGAGAGTGTTAATGAAAAATAAATGCTGAATGCGAATTCTAGCGACAGACGAGCGTGTAAGGGAGGGAGGGGGGGGGGGGGGAGAGAGAGAGAGAGAGAGAGAGAGAGAGAGAGAGTTGCAAAGCAGATGGAGCCATTTACACGAGAGGTACCGATGGAAATGTAATTAAAATTCCCATGGGGTTTTTTATAACCTAATCGGTTTTGCATTCTCGATTCCGTTACGCGCTCGCGGACATTACAATAAAATTGTACGGTCCGTACGTACCGCGACAAGGGACATTTTTCTCTTCACCCAATGGGAGGGTAATTAATGCATGAATTAAGCGCGCTAGCACGGAAGAGTATCTGGCCGCATGGGCGATGACGAGAACAGTGCGGAAGTTCGAGTGGTTGTCGGATGGTCTATATGGATTTTATTTTCTCTCTCTCTCTCTTTCTCTCTCTCTCTCTGCAAAAATGTTGTACACAGAACATGCTCAATGTGAGCGTGCACTTGGTCCGCAGCCGGAAACGCTTGTGGCCCAGGGAATTTCTTTTTTCCATACGCACAACGCGAATTATTCGTGAACAAATAGACCTACGTAATTTCATTCCATCACAGAGCGCCGAGGCCGAGTGCTTAAGAATTCTCCAGAGATTTTCCGCCGCGACTACGTCATTCTCCGGTAATTTTTTTTCCACTGCTCCAGTTAATTTGATTTTGTCTTTCTATTCAGCAAAATGCTGCCTCTCGGTATTATTGAAAAATCTGCAATATTAATATTTTTTCCAAGCATGTGGCATGCGTTAGTCCAGTTTTTCTTTGTTCCTTTTTCATGGCAACTTTGCGACCATGCAGGACAGCCATGAAACCTGCGCATGAAAATATTTTCGCCCGTTCGATGGCTCTCACTAGACACCTTATAAAGTTCCTATGAAATTCCTATGAAGTGTAATTATTAAATGTACCAACTGATGAAAGTAAGTAATTTGAAAGAGCGTTACAATCCGCAGGGTAGCCAAGAATCCTTCACATGCACTTCCTATGAAGTTCCTATAAAGTCCCTATAAAGTTCCTATGAAGTTTCAATAAAGTTTCTGCAAAGGTCCTATAAAATTCCTATAAAGTTTCGATAAAGTTCCTATGAAGTTCCCATAATGTCCCTATAAAGTTCCTATAAAGTTCTTATGAAGTTCCTATAAAGTTCCCACAAAGTTCCTACAAAGTTCCTATAACGTGTAATTATCAAATGTACCAACTGATGAAAAACACATTTAAGAACGTTAAAGTTCGTCCACACAGAATTTCTATAAGATCGTCCATTAGTCTCGGAGAGTTGTATGTCGATCGGTCAAAATTTTTCATAATAGGTACACGAATTGGCGTAGGTTCAACCGCAATTATCCTAACGCGTTAAAAGGATTCGTACGTAGGTGGACCACTGGCAAACAAAATAGTGCAATTTACGTTACATCAAGTATTTAATCATACGAGCGTCGCGCTCTTCCTGCCCGCGGCCTCATGCACATTTGTATGTCTATGCGAGATATAAGTGTATGCAGATGTGGTCGGGCGAAAATGTGCACAGGCTTTCCTCCTAGATAGTTGAAAGCACAGGACGTTTTCCGGTTCGTGTGGGAGGAGGAGAGACATGGAGATGAAGAACGAGAGAGAGACAGAGGGAGAGAGAGAGAGAGAGAAAGGGAAAGAGCAGCGTAAAGTAAATCAGCGGGTGCTGCTCTCACGTTAAATATTTATTCGAGAGAGAAGGGAAATTCATTAAGGTCCTCGCTTCCGACCCCGCGCCACCTCTGCAATTTTACGACGAATAGAATTTCTCTACGTTTACCGAGTACGCCCCCTGCATTCTGTCTTTGAGACTCCTCCTGCAGCGTCCTCTATCGACGCCGTCGTTTATTCTCCTCCATGCGTTTCGACGCCCTGCTATTCCGGAAGAGGGCGCAGTCCCTTCCAAACCTTTCACTTATCCGGATAAAAAAGGACTTTGGTTCCAACGACTTGAACGTTTGTCACAACAGTTGTGGACTGTATCCTTTTTTCGGTTTACTTTTGTCCCCGGCTGAATGGTCCCTATGTTTTTTTTAATAAAACATTTTTCATTAAAAAATAGATATTTTTAAAATAAAAATATCACATTTTTTAATAAAGAAAATGTTATATTGATATTAAAAAAATGTTATATTAATATTGGAAAAAAATACTTATCTGTTGCTTGCCCTCATCTAATCGCGGCCTAATCATTGGGGATCATGGGTAGAATGTCACCAACGGAGTCAAATGACGGTTAATGAATTTTTTTTTTCACTATACCTCAAAAAATGCCTACGAGGTATAGATTGAATCTGCACATGCTAATTGCAAGTTTCATAAAATAAACAATTAAAGGGCAAAATTATGCATTTTTATAATTTTATTACGCAAATAAGAAAAAAAACTTTTGTGTTACTACCAACTTGAAAAGATACGTCGCACAGTAGGAGAAAAGCCCAAAAACCTGGCCAAAACCCCAAAAAATAAATTTTCGAAATAGGGTCAGTTGAGTAGTCATTCAGGTAGAGGACTAGTAACTGCATTCTATTGTGGAAGGGAAAGCCCTTTAACTGTATACCTGCGCCGCAGCGTCAGTTGGCAGTTAGTGTTCGTGAAGAGTGTACGTGTCACGCGCTGAACAGACGAAAATAACGCTGACTTCAAAAACCCATAACTTTAAAGTGACGGGTTTAATTTCAATTCTGCAACATGGATACGACTTCTGGAGGTATGTAGAACATGTTTTTACATCGGTTGAATCTAAAGTTTATGTATAAATGATTGAAATGTAGTATAGCCTTCGGCATAAATAAAATTGAATAATTTTGAAAACTTATATTTTCAACGGTCCGAAAAGTTATATATTTTGTCACATTTTGCAAAGCTCCTAGTCTCGGCCTTTAGTTTAATGTATAAGCTTCCGAAATTTACAAGAGTTACCTGCGGAAAACGTGCGTCTTGTCCGTTATGATTTTTTTCGCATCGTGCGGTAGCCGAGCGTGCACGCGGCACTATTGAGCAGCCTCTGCGCCTCTACCTGAGAATGGGTGAAGTAGCATCATAACGGACAAGACGGCTGTTATACGCTTGAAATAAATTATTTTAATATATATGTATGTGTATATATATATATATATAAATTTTCTGTGATTTAATTATGATATACGTATGCATATATATATATATATATACATATTAAAATCAACCACATAAAAATTTCTTAAATATGAATGAAATGTTATAACATTCAAATAAAATATTTGAATATATATATATTATATAGTAAGCAAAGCTTTCTTTTAACCAAATCCATGTCAATATTTTCTGTCTAATTTTTTTAAAATTATTTCAATTATTACGGTTATTTATTTGGTACAATAATGTACATTGTTCAAGTTTTTGTATTAATTGAAAATTTTATCTTTTCCTTTAACACCAATTTTCTACAATTTTATGTCTTTATTACAGGATCCGGTTACAAAGAATTGGTGCTGACAAGGAAAGAAGTATTTCTGATAATCAGCGAGCATTTATCCGATAAATTCGCTTCCTTGATCGAATTTATGGTAGAAAAAATTTCCAAGGACACCGGATGTACAGTTGTAGTGCCTGAGGACTCGAAACAGACTTTTTCGATACTCTTCAATCAAATGAGAACGAGGTGGCAACAAGCTCACAGAAAATCCTGTGTATTTTTCAAGAATAACGGTGAATGGCTTGGCAAGCAGGTATGTTTTGCCGCACCTACAGACCGCTGATCGCTCCTAAAGTGACTGCTGCAGCAGACGAATTTTGCGCCGAGATTGAAGCCGTGCCGGGAGTTGTAATAGATACAAACTCGGATAATGATTCTGACTCCGACTCCGACTCCGATTACGATTTTGATTAAGAATAAAATTTTCTATTTTTGAAACGTTCCGTATGTATTTTGGAAATAAAAATAATAATTGCGTAGAATACACTGTTCACGTTTATTTTATTATGATGATTTTTTTAAATATATTAATTTATCTATTTAGTAGGATACTCGGCCATTTTGTTTATAACAATTTGCTGTAAGCTCTTTGTTGCAAGTTATAAACAATGGATATCGGATTGGTGATCAGCGACCTTGAAAACCCGTATATACCAATTTTTGTTAACATCTGGTAACTTTTTAACGTTCATGTCGGCCATATTGGATCGGCCATTTTTTTTACGATAATTTGGCTTGCGGATTCGTAATCAGCGACCTTGAAAACCCGTAAATACCAATTTTTGTCGACATCTGGCAACTTTTTAACATTCATGTCAGCCATATTGGATCGGCCATTTTGTTTACGATAATTTGGCTTTCAGATTCGTAATCAGCGACCTTGAAAACCCCTGTAAGCCAATTTTCATTCCCGTCAAAGGTCATTTGAGGTTTTGGCCAGGTTTTTGGGCTTTTCTCCTACTGTGCGTCGTTATCGATAATTATGAAAAAAAACTGCGACGGCAAATGTTTTATACAACTCGGAATGAAATTGTGAGTAACTTATAATTATGCCTATTTCTTTTTATGTCGCGAGATTATTTATTATTACAAGTAAGCCATATTATGTGATGCCGAAATATGGCAACTTAGCGGACTTGTGGTTGGCAGCAATGCTCTTCATTCGCCAGCCAACATTTGTAATCTTTCATTAAACCTTGATGGTTCAATATTGAATATACATGATTTACGATGGGCGAGATGAGGGTTTCTTTTTCTAGACGTTTGCAAAGGTTAAGTTGGTGTTAATCCGTAGTTAGTAGCGGTTTATGTTGGCGCTAAAGAGCCAAAAAATTACATCACCCGTAGCGTGAACGTCGTGTCCATCTAACCGCACGTAAAATGACATACATTAAACTATTTTTTTTCTGTCGTGTTTTGAGGTGAACAACATTTTTAAAAATCGTAAAGACTCAGTATAATCTAGACAATAACATCTTAGATCATGGCTACCGCTTTAGTCTCCTCAACGAGCTACTAGTGAGCTTTTGTGTACGCGAATCACGATTTCGGTTACATCGCCCACGCATTCGATTTAAAAAAAATGTCATGTTGCCGTTTATCGGTTGGCACTCAACGATTTCACGATTACCGAAGGTTTGCCGAGAATCTTGAACACGTTCAAGAATTGAACGAACTGTTCGAAGAGCGGGCACGGGGGATCGGTGCAAGTGGGCGGATCTTTCGATCGGTAAATCAGTGCTGAATTTGCGCGAGATTACTCACAGCCACGGAATTGTTTGTATTGCGAAGACAGACTAGAGAGAGAAAGTGATAAATTTTAGATAAGGCGATGATTACGGAAAACGTAAGGCTGAACCGCGTATTGAATAATAACTGCTTTCGACACTCCCTCCGAGCTTCCGGAGATCGCAATTCGAGTATCGTGCTACGTTTGAATTGGATTTTACTCTCTGGAGGGACCGAGAGAAAGAGAGGGAAAGAGAGCGTGAGAGAGAGAGAGAAAGAGAGAGAGAGAGAGAGAGAGAGAGAGAGAGAGAGAGAGAGAGAGAGAGAGAGAGAGAGAGAGAGAGAGAGAGAGGAAAAGAGAAAAGGAGAAGAGTCTCGCTGAGAGCCAAGTTTCTGAGTCTCTCTTCCCTTCCTCTGTCCCTCTGGTATGACGGTCTACGTGCGAGTTTCTCCAACGAGAAGTTGGGGTCTCCTGGCACTTTCTCCTACACTCTCCGAGTCTGGAATTTCCAATCTAATCGTCTCCGAGTCAGGAAACCACCATATTTAAGCTCCTGTTACCCGCACTCGTATTAAAATGATATCGTCGTGTTTTCATCACACACACCCATACACCCACAGCCACACCTACACCCACATCCACACCCACACACCCCCACACACACACCCACCCACCCACACACACACACACACACACACACACACACACACACACACACACACACACACACACACATACACACACACACACACACACACACACACACACACACACACACACACACAAACACACACAAACACAAACACACACAAACACACACACACACACACACACACAAACACACACAAACACAAACACACACACACACACACACACACACACACACACACACACACACACACACACACACACACAACGGAATTATCCCTCATGGTCCAAGAGAACATCATGTGGGCGAAAAAAAATTATCTTTCTTTTAATCTCATGCGAAAAATTATGTTTTCTTTCCCCTCGACGGATTTCATGAATAATTTTGCCGTTTGAGGGAAACGTTTGGCTCACACATACACGTTATCCCCATTGTTTGATGATAGATTCTGCACACTGGGACTGAGATATACGCGCGGCTTTTATGCTCATTTTTTTCGACGTACATCCCAGGTCGAGTTGCGTGGGACATGGCCTGGCTCGTGTGTCCTGTAACGAGAGAGGACCTCTCGAAGCCCGGCGACGATGTCAATATAGTTTTTGTTTGTTCGTGAGGTTTGAGCATGGGTAGGGGGAGGGGGTGGAAGCTCGATTGTTCCGAGAGTCACGGCAAACCAGTGAAACAAGAGCTTTTGGCAATGGTGAATTACAATCCAGCCCCGGTGATAAAACGTTCTGTATGTTATTTGACTGCTGAAAAGCTCGCGATCAATCGACACCCGGTACAGAATAATGATCGGTTGATTGATACGTTCGATAAATCATAATAATATCCAGGCTTTTCGAAAAAAAATATCCGGTTGCCAGGATTCGTTTGCGTCTTTGACAAAATGCTCGGGAAGGTTGGAGCGCTCCAGTTGAGTCGAATGACAGTATACCATGGATACGAGGTATTGATTTATGCTGTAGGTGCTATTTTTTTTTCTAAAATATATCATTACAGGGGAAAATTATGCATTTTTAGGGTTCAGTTCCCAAAGGGCAAAACGGAACTGAATCGGATCTGAAATTTGGATATTTTGTGTAGAATGTCGACCAGGAAACCGAATATCGAATTAGAAATTTAATTAAATCGTTTTTCATGGGGACCCCATAGACGAAGAAGGAGCACAATTTTTTCTAACCCTGGCATGTGGGGTGTCGTTTTTCAAAGCTCATTGATTAGAGTAGAAAAATATTCTTTAAATTTTTCATCTTGAACAATAAAGAAATGGGGGGCCGTCAAAGTTGTCAGTTTCAAACCATTTTCGTTACGGGGTCTATCTCAAAATCTAAGCTACTTAAAAATTTGGAATTTATGTATAGTATGTACCATGTACCGTATTTAAACAACAAATACTGAAAACGCCGATTCACAATGTAGCATATATAATAATTTGATGTATACAGAATACAATAAATTTATAATGAAAATATATAAAATTATGATTATTTAAATATTTACAATACCAAATTACGTATTTTTGAAGTTAGTGCCAGCCAAGGAGGTGAGATTGACGTCACGGAAGAAACGAAATTGCAAATTTAAAAAAGATTGTAGATCGTATATTTCATTTATTTTTTTTCGCCTCCTCTTTTTATGCGAAAAATGTGACAATATTGGCAATTGGCTATTACTGACTATAAAATATATTTTATAGTCAGGTAAATATTGGTAAAGGTGAAATACATTTTATATACTGGTAAATATATAAATAACAATAGTTTTAAATATTTTCATTATTAGCTCACAGCAGGAGTATACAAAGATTTCTTTAGCTATCATCACGCTTAATGAGTTCAGTTTAGTACTACCGAAGAACTAAGACGGGAAAAAAGTATTGCCCAATTGAATATCTAGTTAATTATATTTCTATTACGTAAATAAGAAAAACTGTTGTATTACTACTAAATTGAAGAAGTATAACATTACCGATGATTATTATGAAAAAAACTGCGTCAGCCAATGTTTTATACATCTCAGACTTAAATTTTGAGTAATCTATAATTATGCATATTTACTTCACGAGATTATTTATTATTACCATTAATCAATATTGAGTGTTGCCAAAATACAGCGACTTCGTGGACATTAAGATTGGCAACAATGCTCTTCATTAGTCACCCAAGATTCGTAATGTTTCATGAAACCTTGATGGTTCAATACAGAATATATATGGTTTACGCTAGGCAAAATGGGTTTTTTCTCTAAATGTTGAAAAACGTTTAGTTTGCGTTAATCCGTTGTCGGAAATGGTTTATCTTGATGTTGAATAGCCAAAAAAATCACCCGCAGCGTGAACGGCTTTCCCATCTAATCGCACGTAAAATTACAGAAATTGAACTATCCTTCATCTCTGGTATTTGGCAGTGAAAAAATTTCAAAAAAATCACAAAGACTCAGTAAAGTCTAGGCAATAAATTATATTTTTTTTTTCAAATTAAATCTCCTATCGTGGCTGACGCTCCCACCTCCTTAAACCTTGTAGAATCCTCATCAGCTTTGGTTCTTTCACATCGCAACTTTTCTCTCATTATCCGGACAATTTGACCGTTTCAGCGTAATTTCCGGCGCTTTGTTAGAAACAGAGCAAGTTTCGACTTTTTTTTTCAACGACAATATTTCGCACGTTGTGCTTGCGTCAGGGCTTTCCAAGCATTCAAAAAGGCTCCGCATCGACGAAATTACATTTCGAAAAATTTGTAAGGCTCGAGGGTGCTCCAAACGGGAAGTGGATGATTGCTAGCGCTCGATATCAGCTCGCGCTCCGAAATTAACCAGCGACCGTTGAGAATGCTCGTTGAAAGAACTCAAAGTGATTCTTGTAATGTGAAAACTTCGCGGAGGTTCGGAGCTCCGGCTCGTTAAATTTTCAAGCGGTTCAGCAATAACTTTCCACGCAAATTCAGCACTATTTTACTTAGAATTGGTTGGAATTTCGTAGGATGGTCAGAACTATATGGAATTCGTTTTCTCGCTTTCGGCAGAGAGTTTAAGTGATCAAATTTTGATGGAAGGTACACGCGATAGCTGTGGAGCTTTCCATATTGATAATGGAATACGTGTTTTCGGATAACTGCGAGCTTATCGCGGAAATAAAAATGAGAAACGGAACATTGCGGGCGATCGAGTAGCAGATGAGGGACTTGGAGAGCTTTTTTTTTAATTTTTCGTCGCGAGCTGGACGGCGAGATGAGTGTAAGAAAATTGAGGCTACCAGGTTGATGGCATTTCGGGTGCATGAATTTCACAAACCTTCCTATTCACATTCGACACAGGCTTTCTCTCTCTCTCTCTCTCTCTGTCGCTTTCTCTCTCTTGTGTACACGAAACACAGACTCGTCTGCTTCGTCTCGTACGTCCTTCCGCTTCTACTTCGGTTTTGAAGCTACTTAATGCGAATACGCCGGTGGGTTCATTGGCCCGGTTTACGAGGGGTTTCTTTTTCAGGGCACCGGGACCGCCTGCTGTTCCCCTCGAGGCACCGGAGGCTGGTTTCACGCTCTCGCTCGCTACCTACGTAAAGCGTTGACTCTTTGAACCCGTTGCCGGCTGCCCACCGGCGTTCTCTCTCTCTCTCTCTTTCTCTCTCTCTCTCTCTCTCTCTGTCTTTCGCGCGCGCGCGCTTTTACCTCGTTCGTTTAATATTAATAGGAGCATTTGCAGCCTCTCCTTTCTACAACGCTTTCCTTCTCAAAGCCTACTTTCCCCAACCACCCTTGCGCCCTCCACGATCATTATTTTTCTTTCCAACATTCTTCAACTAACGACCTCGAACGACCACCCGACGATCACTCGATGCAACTGCTCCGCATAATCAACAAACTTTATTTATGTATTTTCCTTTTTTTTGTTCACCAGTGAAAAAAGGGAATTCTGGTGAATTCGAGATACTCATCCGATTGGCTTGATTTTTGTGCAATATCGGGATTTTGCAGTAGCCTTGTGCTGACACGATTTTCGTGACGAGGGTCCCTAATATTGGATTACGTTTTTTAAGACATATCTGGTGACTCTTGAGGGTCGCTAGTTTTTTTTTTCGTTTGCATAGAGTTCCTAGGGTGAAAAAGAGTAAAAACTTTTGTTTGTTATGTTTTTACTATTATTTTTTATGGGTATCGTGTTCTTTTTGGTATGAGTGACGTTTGGAATTTATAGAATGCTTAAGGGCAAATAATTATTGTCAATAAATGTTCGAACATTATATTCGCAACCATTTCTGCACGATGATAAAGTCAATTTTCATGAATTTTCATTCGGGGCTTCGAAATCAATATGCTGAAATGCAGTTGTACATTTGTATCGCTGATAACTTGTATGCGAAGCCTATTAATTATGGATAATTTGAAGTGACCGGGAACACTCTATGCATAATTTACTGATCGAAGGGCCCGAATTTATTGACACGGCTTTGATATTATGTTATTTTTAATCGAGAGCTGTTGTTTTCATGAATATTCAAAAGGCTCATATTTCATGACGCGATTAATTTTCCTTTCGTCGGGCCTCCGTAATTATCAGTATACGAGGCGATGGCATCAAAACACATGGGACAGTAGTCATTTCGAGGCGAGAACGAGAACGGGAGACTTCGCGGTATCAGAAGTTAAAGAGACTGGAAAGATGGAATCGAATCGACGGAGGTGAATTTTCTGGCGATGGTCCAAAAATTATACTTGAATGTGTACCTATAGGGTGGAAGCTTTTCTCTCAGCCTTTCTGTCCGCCCCACCTTTCTCTCTCTGTGAACGAAGGTCCACATATTTCTTGTCGTAGCAAAACCATCAAGATTTGTAAAAGCGGCGGTAAATTTATCGCTCGCGGCAACAGCGAACGGAAAAACTGTCGTAAAATGGTTGCAGGTAAAAACAGCTCAGTATTATAGTAAGCGTATCGTAAAAGATTACCACAATGGTTTTTCCACTTATTTATCTCTTTGCGAAATAATTATATTTGCACCGTTTTTAAATAATACCCTCTAGCTTATATTTATTTTTAAAATGTTCGAATAATTACGTTGAAGTTTGCAATGTTGGAATGTAACAATTTTTTTTGGTCATTTTTGCATATTTTATTTTTATCATTACTCAATGCCTTTTTTTAAAACAGCGGTCGCAAATCTAATAAGAATCCGTAAAAACTGCGTAATTTTTACAGCCTAAATCGGTGGGAAAAATTGAAGTATTCAAAATAATTCATTTTCGTTGCATTCCAACGATGAAAACTTTAACAATATACAAAACTTTATTTGAGTTTTGAGTTTGAGGTTTTGCCATAGAGTATTACGCGAAGTACAAATTTATTGAAATAATTTTCTCCCTCTCTCTCTCTCTCTCTCTCTCTCTCTCTCTCTCTCTCTCTATATATATATATATATATATATATATATATATATATATATGTCCATCTTCAGAAACAAACTAAAAACTATGTGAACTACAGCCGAGGTTAGTTGGACGTGAAATAGCGTATGTAAAGTCTACGGGGAGTACACGACGAAAGTTAACCACTACCTGGACTTATTGGCTTGGCAGAAGTTCGAGGATTAGTTTCCTGCTTGTGGATATATATTCTGCCTTCCTGTGCCCGAGGACTCGATTATTGCATGTGTCTCGAACCAACTGGATTGTCGGCGAACGTATATTTGAGCTGTACCAAAGAACCTAAACGCCCTTCAGCCTGTACACTGAGATAAAAAAAACCAATTGAATCAAAAAAATATATTGGTTGATTCAAATAAATTTCTGATCGCGAAGTGCCACCGATATATGAGATTGTTACAATACTATAAAATATTGGAGAATATGATTGATTCAAATACCATATTATTTTATTTGAAAATTTCTTCTGTTCTCTGAGTATGTTCATTACCCTTGAAATAAAATTATATTCTGTTGAAATCATTCTATGTACAATCCGTAGATGTATGGATGAAATAATTAAGCGGTTGCTAGAACATCTTTATTTCGTACAAAAATGTAATGAATAGAATGAATTATTTTTTTATTGCATCGAAACGAATATGCCATGAGACGTAAGTTTTTCGATTTGTTTTAAATCTTAAATTAAAAGTGAGCATTAGAATGATCATCCACGATAATAGTGGAGAGTATCAGATATCCAATGGAATATCCATGGCGAGAATATCAGATATTCAACTGATAAGAACAGATACTACAGTTCGATCTTAGCCACAGTCCAAGAAGCGATACTCTTTAGAGTTTTTCCGGCGTTTAAGTAGATTTTCGCTTCGCGCTACGCTTATGAGAAACGAGCGCGCGTGCGGCTTCTAGCGGTTACTCCGAGAACTACGGGTTTCCTCATACCTATAATTTCGGAGGCGCTCGGCCATGATTTGGTTGCATTTTTTCAACCAAATGCGCAAGAAACAAATTTTATTTTCGCATAATTTGTTAACCAATTCAGACATTTGCTTAATATTTTTCAATCAAAATAAAAAAATAATATTTTAACGAATAATGTTCTTGAAAATCAATATCGGATATGGTGAAAGAAATAAAATAACATATATACTCAATAAAATTTTTTATCTGAATCAAACGAGCGAAAATCAATTCTTCTTGTGTACTCGTATCAACAATATTCATGTTATGAATTGAAACGCTTTTTTTATCCTTGCAGAAAATGCATTCAAAACTATATAATTTGGTCGCGGCAATTTTTTACATAGTTTCAATAATATATTGTTCTTGGTTATAACAATATATCTTTTGAATGAAAAAAACACTTTTAATTTATCATGTTATTGAAGTCAATAGCGTTTGTTTTACTAGTAAATCCGATTTTTTACACCAACAATTTTACAATTGAATCAACAAAATTTCATTCAATAACACCAATGATATTGGATGAATGATCTTTTTTCTCAGTGTAGCTTCGAACACGAACACCAGCGTTGATTATATTGTCCACTGCTAAATTTTCGATCAAACTTTACAGCTGCGCTCTCAATTAAAATTATATTCACACGAAGAAAAAAAAATGCCGTCCACTTCGTATCCTCGGTGTTCCGGATCATTGAATTTCGCGGCAAATCCAATGAGCGCATACTCACGTAACCAAAATATACTCGAACAATAATCGTAGGGTTTTCTTCATCCGAGTCGTGGCTTCCTCAATAACGAAGGTAGAGCTCCTTTAATTTCCCAAGCATCCATATCCAGCTTCGCAACTTCCAATACAAGACACGTATGCAGCCTCTGCGCGCACGTATATATAGCCTGACAATGAGGAGAGATCCCTACGGTCCATTTGCGTGATAACCCAGATCCCCGGAACAATAAGGGCTTTGTTCGAAACGGCGCCTTACACGGTGCAAATGGCAATGCAGAAAGAGAGAGACAGAGAGCGAGAGAAAGAGAGAGAGACACACACAAGGACATCCACATACCAGCCATCGAGCTTCTCATCAAGGACGCATCGACGCGCAATAACTTCGCAAGGGCTGAGAAATTCACAAGACCCAAAGACCCGGAAACGATGACGATGCGTCGAACGGGAAAATGAGGAAACGAAGCCGAAATTCTGCCGGAGGACAAAAAAAAAAACGAAAAATTCTTTGTCCTCGCAATTTAACGACTTCCTATGCACGTGCGACCACTGACAGGTATTATATTTTCTCCGTCTCGTGCGCTTTGTACGGGATGCGAAACGGGACAACATATTTTCCGCAGTACCCGTGAAGTTTCAACCGTCAATTGTTTCGAATGAGCCGATAACTTTTTTTCCATTCGCCCAGCCTGCAATGTTTCTCGGTACGATACAATGTATACGAATTATTGTTTTTACGGAGACAAGTGTAGTTTTAATAATTGTTTATGAATTCTGAAACAGAATGTATAGAATAATTTTCCTCGTGCCACGGGAAATAATAGACAATTATTTTCTGCCTGCAGTTCTTCAAATCAGACGAACGTAGGCTCGCATTAGATGCTGACTGTAAAGTGCCAAACATTGTTTCGTCGACTTTACGAAATCATCAACCCCGGACTTGTAAATGCGGATGAGTGAGACTGGAATAAAATATAGTTTCCGAATGCTCGCTGGGGCGGAAATGCCAAAGTCGTTAGCGTATCGAGCGTTCGGATTTCTCCGCTCGAGTGGGATTGTTCGTGGAGTGTTCGAAGGGCAAAATAGAGCTTTCGACTGGAGCCACCGAAGTTCGGACTCGGGAAAAGACTCCGGTGATATCGAGTGACAAGAATGATGCATGCCATTTTCTCGTGGGAATGGCGGTTCGATGATGAGAAAGGCTTGAAAGTTCGCGTCATGGTGAAGGAGCCTGCAGGATGCAGATTTTTGGAGACATTGACTTTTCATCTTCAGGACTGGAAGATTGGGAGGGTTGTTTTTGGAATGTTCGAAGCTCTGCTATTTTCGCTAACACGTGGAAGAATGTTGTCAACAGTAAGTTGTCATATCCGCTTTCACATTGCAGCGCGATGTACTTCCGAGTCATTGCAATATGAATATTGTCGATGATGAATATTGATTCGAAGCTCCGATGCATTTCAGTAACCGGGCATTCAAGTACACTGACAAGGAACATCCCTCAGGTGTCCGGCTCCGATTTTGTTGAAACTCATATATGTGATAGAGTATCGAAAACTTTGAGACACGTATTTTTTTTTATCGGCGGAAAAACGAATTTAAGGGGGGAAACCGCCCCTCAAAGAAAGGCGAGTCGAGGGGTGATTTTGCAGTTTCACCCAGAAGCAATCCATCGATCCGAATGAAACAAAAACGAAAATTCTTCTAATGAAAAGCGATGAAAAATCCGCTATGAAAATGTTAAGAAAAAATTTAATTAGGGGGTAAACCACCCCACGATCTTCCTTTTTTTACCCCACACTTAAGAGGGTTGTATGCAAATTAATAAAACAGGTATCATTTCGAAGGGCAATTAAAATTAAAGTTGAAGGGTTTTTGCGTTTTGGCGGCATAGCAAATTTAAGGGGGTAAACCACCCCTAACAAATTTATTTATCATGGTCGTTTTTTCTGTGTTAAAAGTATATCTGCTGATTTTAAATATTTCTATAAGCTACAATTTAATGTTTTATCATATTTCAAAATTATTACATTCGTCTTAAGGGGTAACTACCCCTCTGACGAGAAACATCGTTGAAGTATCCGCTTTCGATTTCGTTGAAACTCATATATGTGGTAAAGCATTGCAAACTATTAACTAGTTTTTTTTTGTATCGGCAGAAAAACGGTGTTAGGGGATGAAACCACCCCTCAAAGTTTTTCCCACAAGCAGTCCACCGATCTGAATGAAACGAAATCGAAAGTTCCTCTAATATTAAGCGATGAAAAATCCACTACAAGAGTGTTGATTAGAAATATAATTAAGGGGTAAACCACCCCTCCATTTGCCGTTTTTCACTCCACGCTTAAGAGGGTTGTATGAAAATTAATAAAACAGGTATCATTTTGAAGGAGAATCAAAATTCAAGTTGACGCGTTCTTGCATTTCAGCGGGAAAGCAAATTTAAGGGGGTAAACCACCCCTAACATAAATTTATTCATTTCCATTCATTTAAAAAACCAGAAGATTTTGAAAATCCTGTTACCTTTGGTTTTGGTAAATCGAACACACATTGTGAAATACCCGGTTGCAATAATTTGGCCATTATCAGATGTGCATGGTGCAAAAAGTCGTTGTGTTTAAAGCATTTTTTGAAGATTATCATTATTGCAGGAGTTATGAACCATAATTGTTGATAGACTAGAAAAAAAAGTATATATCACAAGAAAATGATTTGACGGCATATGACTGCGATACTTTTCACAAGTACTTTTAATTAAATCAGCTGATATGATTCCCAAATGAAATATGTCAAAATATATTAAAAACATGTTCGTTAACCTACTGCAAAACCCTCAGTTTCATTAATATGTTTAATTAAATAAACGGTAAAATAATAAAAATATACATTTCTCCACAAAACTACGTCTCTGGCTAAATTAGCGCTTGACCCAGGCGCATCATCGTTCCGAAATATACGAAGTGAGCCTTATAACTTATTCTGGAAATTATTATAACGAATGATTAGTAGAAGTGTACGTTTATTCCTATGGAGATGCTTAATGGACGTGCATATTAAAATCGGGGGTTTCGACACGAAAATATGAGTCTTATGAGTAAGGGGTAGCCCCACGTCCCCGCTCCCAAAGTACCGCTCCTAAAGCTTAAAACGAATATGACTGCACACATAAACATAAAATTGATATTACCGATGAAATGAAAACAGTTTTAACGAAATTCGTGAAACCTTTCGCGAAACTTCAAACGAAAAGCAATTAGAGGGGGTAGTTTACCCTTAAAAGGTAAACATTTTAAATCGTAATAATTTATAAACGCGGGAGAACATTTTGAATCCGCGGATACATATTAAACACAGAACACACGAGAGTGATGAACAAATTTATGTTATGGGTGGTTTACCTCCTTAAAGTTAATGTCCCGCAGAAACGCAAAAACGCGTCAACTTGAATTTTGATTCCCCTTCAAAATGATACATGTTTTATTAATTTGCATACGTCCCTCTTAAGCGTGGGGTGAAAAACGGCAAATGGAGAGGTGGTTTACCCCTTAAGTATATTTCTAATCAACACTCTTGTAGTGGACTTTTTATCGCTTAATATTAGAGGAATTTTCGATTTTGTTTCATTCAGATCGGTGGACTGCTTGTGGGAGAAACTTTGAGGGGTGGTTTCATCCCCTAACACCGTTTTTCTGCCGATACAAAAAAAACTAGTTAATAGTTTGCAATGCTTTACCACATATATGAGTTTCAACGAAATCGAAAGCGGATACTTCAACGACGTTTCTCGTTAGAGGGGTAGTTACCCTTTAAGACGAATGTAATAATTTTGAAATATGATAAAACATTAAATTGTAGCTCATAGAAATATTTAAAATCAGCGGATATAATTTAAACACAGAAAAAAGACCATGATAAATAAATTTATGTTAGGGGTGGTTTACCCCCTTAAATTTGCTAAACCGCCAAAACGCAAAAAACCCGTCAACTTTAATTTTGATTGCCCTTCAAAATGATACCTGTTTTATTAATTTGCATACAACCCTTTTAAGTGTGGGGTGAAAAAAAGGCAAATTGAGGGGTGGTTTACGCCCTAATTAAATTTTTTCTTAATATTTTCATAGTGGATTTTTCATCGCTTTTCATTCGAAGAATTTTCGTTTTTGTTTCATTCAGATCGGTGGATTGCTTCTAGGTGAAACTGCAAAATCACCCCTCGACACGCCTTTTTTGAGGGGCGGTTTCCCCCATTAAATCCGTTTTTCCGCCGATAAAAAAAAATACGTGTCTCAAAGTTTTCGATGCTCTATCACATATATGAGTTTTCAAAATCGGAGGCGGACACCTGAGGGATGTTCCTTGTGAGAAAAAAAACCAATTGAAACCAAAAAAATTCATTGGTTGATTCAAATAAATGTCTGATCGCGGTGTGCCACCGATATATGAGATTGTTACAATACTATAAAATATTAGGAAATGTGATTGATTCAAATAATATATTGTTTTATGTGAAAATCTCTTCTGTTCTCTGAATACGAGTATCTACATTATCCTTGAAATAAAATTGTATTCTATTAAAATCATTGTATATACAATCCATAGATGTATGGATGAAATAATTAAGCGGTTGCTGCAACATTTTTTATTTCGCACCAAAATATAATCAATAGAGTGAATTATTTCTTTACTACGTCGAAAAGAATATGCCATGAGACGTAATTTTTTCAATTTGTTTAAAACCTTAAATAAAAAGTGAGCATTAGAATGATCATCCAAGGTAATAGTGGAGAGAATATCAGATATTCAATGGAATATCCATGGAGAGAATATCAGATATTCAACTGCTAAGAACAGATACTACACTTTGATCTAAGCCACAGGCCAAGAAGCGATACGCTTTGGAGTTTCTCCGGCGTTTAATTTGATTTTCGGTTCGCGCTACGCTTACGAGAAACGAGCGCGCGTGCGGCTTCTAGCGGTTACTCCGAGAACTACGTGTTTCGTCGCACCTATAATTTCGGTGGCTCTCGGCCATGATTTGGTCGGAATTTTTTCAACCAAATGCGCAAGAAACAAATTTTATTTTCGCATAATTTTTTAATCAATTCAGACATTTGCTTAATATTTTTCAATCAAAATAAAATATTAATATTTTAACGAATAATGTACGTGGAAATTAATATCGGATATGGCGAAAGAAATGAAATAACATATTTACTCAATAGAAATTTTATGTGAATCAAACGAGCGAAAATCAATGTTTCTTGTGTACTCGAATCAACAATATTCATGTTATGAATTAAAACGCTTTTTTGTTCGTTTCAGAAAATGCATTCAGAACTATATAATTTATTCGCAATCATTTTTTATATAGTTTCAGTAACATATTGTTCTCGGCTAACAATATATATTTTGAATGAAAAAAAAACTTTCAATTTTGTCATGTTATTAAAGTCAACAGCGTTTTGTTTTGACTAATAAATCCGATTATTTACACCAATCATTAAGGATCAATGATTTTTTTTTCTCAGTGTAGCTTAGGTTAGAAAGCTATTCAACACAGATTTTCGGCAAAACGCGGGTCTTCATGCTGTCCAGCTTCTCCGACACTAGCGCCTCATATTGCTGAGCTAAAAGTTCGCCACTTCAATCCCACGGCCACCAAAGTGGCCTGTAGGCAGACCGTGCACATCTATGTGTCATGTGTTCCATTAGCTAGGTCGAGCTCGATGAGACGCAGTCACGCAGCCATCTTCGTGTTTCCTGCTCTGCAGATAGGGGCACAATCCGACCTGGCTTCAACTTTCGCGACGGTGCATTTCTCTCTTTTGTCCCAAGCTTCCATTGATCACATAGTGCCTATGCGCATCTTTCATTCATCGCAATGTTCATTCGATTTTGCCTCTACGATATGACAACCGGGTCGCGCGTGCAAAAAAAAAATACTCCTCGTCTTCGGGAAACATCCGATAGGTCTGATGGAATTGAAGTAACCCAGCGGGAAGGCCGAAGGTCCCTTGAGGGTGTAAATATCAAGCGAGTCAGGAACGAACTGGGAGTTGAATGCCTCTGGGGAAAATGAACGGGGAAAATATCTAGCGCGATGCTCGATGGAATTTTCCACCTAAATTATTTGATTTCAACAGAGAAGGAGAGAGAGAGAGAGAGAGAGAGAGAGAGAGAGGCAGAGAGAGAGAGAGAGAGAGAGAGAGAGGCAGAGAGAGTGAGAGGGAGAACGATGTCTGGATAAGTGCCAAGCTGAAAACTCCGAGCTACCAAAAGGCTTTGACGCCAAGGACGAGAGGGTACCTTATCGCGGAAGAAAAACACTTCTACCGGAATCAGATTTCACGTGCTTGCTTTTTTTCCCTTGCCTCAACGTATCGTTGAATAAAGCGATCGACTTACCTTATGGACACGAGTATCATGGCGAATATGAGATATTTGCCGAGGAGCGGTACGACCAACGAAGTTGGTGGAATAATCTCGACGACGAGAAGGAAGAAGACGTGAAGGCTGATAAGTATGGAGATCGATAGCGTCACCTGCAACAATAAAATACTTCATGGTACACATATGAACGTGTGCACATTCACGCATGTGTTTTTACGCGTAGCGTCGTAACATTCCGGCTGGCTCGTGATATGCTACAAGGACTTTGCGACGAGGAATGCATGACGTATCGTCAAAAGTCATAGGGGTGATCTAATTATTATTTAAGGGGAGAACCTCCTTCAGATATCAATTTGTTTAATGCTTTAAAAATTCATTTAGTATTTGATGAATATATTTCCAAAGTTTGAAGCCGAACAGAAAGTCCTAAAGGTCCCTAGGAAGTCACCGAAGTGATGCCCTCCAAAAGTGCCGAGAGTAGGTAAACGAGCGCGCGCCCTTTGCGGCCTCCACCTTTTAATTTCTTAACCAAACAAGTTTGCTAGTTTACTTTTTGAATAATAGGGGGCACTTCCGACGAATGTAAAGAAAAATTCGACCTGTGTAAACATTGTTTTTCGTTTTTACACAAACAGTTCACACAAAAAGAGAATAATGCAGCTCAGATTAGTGATCTCCTAGAAGAAGACTTGCTTTACAGCCCTGGCTTCGCAGATTAAGCTTGGGTAATTATAAATCATTCTAAACTCTACTTATCAAGAACGAAAACTTCAATTGAGTTTTTCTCGAAACGTGTTTTTGTCCGTGCCGTGGAATGTAACTCAAAAAGCAATGAACCAATAAACTTGAAATTTTGTATAGATATTCTTTAACTTATCGGCCTTTGCACATGCCTAAAATTTCGTACACATTGTTATAATAATTATTGTTTTTAACGATTTGTTTATAAAAAAGTGTTTTTTTCTTTTTGTCCTCAAATTTTCTATTTTTTTAAACTAAATTTAGGTTCATACAAAGCGGAATGATTTATTTTAATAATAAAATTGTTTCGTTGATTTTAGTTAACTGCAAGAACGTGGGCGTTTCACGGTGGAAACTCTCCAGCGCCGCCGTTTTTTTTTTTTCACTCACGAAAAAAAAATTGTATTCATTTGAACGTCAATATTATTATGTAATTTGATTCATTGCAATAAATGCCCTCAGATTTTTGTGAACAATTATTGAAAAAACCTGTTGCCTGTCCCCCCTTAAAGATGACAATTGAGATTGGTCGAAGTTTGAGTTCACTATTATAATGAGACGTATAATCTGATTGCGGCTCGTTCGCTCACTCGTAAATGGACAACGTGGTGTAGCATTTAGTCAATTCGATTACGCCTCAGAACTCACTACCTGTCATTTTTATTCGACCATTGAATGAGGATTCCAATCAGTAGAAACATTTTGGCAGCTTTTGTAAGAGAGCTTTATTTTTTTGTTAATACAGATATTGGTGACTGAAACAGATGCTGATCACTTGTAGACTTGTTCGTCTTTGTTCAAGAATGAATCACGACTGGAATAATTTAGAGTTTAGCATCTCAGCATTAGGAATTTTCAATTTGCGTCTCGAAGGTTGCAACAACCAAGGAAGAGTGGTCTTTTGAGGTTTTGGAAAGTGCCTTATTGTTAGTTACTAAACCTGTCTGATATTCCATAATGAGTATCTGCGAGCAGCACTAAAATGATATCAAGCGTTAGCCCTTTTGATTCTATATGATCTTTCCAGTTTCCCCTATGCGTGCACACACATCTCGCCCTCCTTTAATCTTTTTTGACATTTTATCTGATCGTTTAGTATTCTGGCAGCTTTTGTAAGAGTTTCGTTATTTTTAATACAGATATTGGTAACTGTCACAGATGCTGATCACTCATAGACTTGTTCGACTTCGTTCAAGAATGAAGCACGACTGGAATAATTTATAGTTCTGCATCTCATCTTTAGGAATCTTCAATTTGGGTCTCAAAGGTCGCAACAACTTAAAGTTCTGAAAAGTGCCTCAGTTGCTGAATCCATCTGATATTCCACAATGAGTATCTGCTCGCAGCACTAAGATGATATCAAGCGTTAGCCCATTTGATTCTATATGATCATTCAAGTTTTCTCTATTCGTCCACATACATCTTGCCCTCCTTCAATCACGTTTGATGTTTCATCCGATCATGGGAAAGCAATGTCGTTATCGGCGGAAACGAAACCCACGATCCTATAGCGTTTTCTTATTAATACCCCGTGTTCCGTGTCGTGGCGCTTTGTTGGAATCAGATTCGTGACGGGCAGAATTTAACGATGGTATACGCGTACAAGTTGTCCCGTCAGGGCATAATACAAAGGTCGCAAGAAAATTTGTATTTATGGCGAGGGTGCGAAGCGCACAATGTGCCAAGAGGAAGGACGAGAAGGGACAGGACATGAGAGAGATGGGGTGCAAGGTCATGCTGGAGAATCGAAAGAAAATTGCGAAGTCAGAGGGAGAGAGAGAGAGACAGAGAGAGAGAGAGAGAGAGAGAGAGAGAGAGAGAGGGTGGTCCAGGAAAATCGAAACGAAAAAACAAGCGTGGGATGGTAAAATACGTCCCAATAGTTCTTATGGGAATTGAAGCGAGGGGATAGTAGTGGCTGACGTAAATTTTCTCGAAAGGGGGTTAGTAAATCCATTCATTTTGATAAACGAGACAAATGGATAGACGAGAGAGACAGCGCTACAGATGGCGCTTGAGTGGGTATCGGCGTGTGGGTGGGAAAGCGTCATTGATCGGAAATTCTCTACCTCGTACATACGTCCTTATCTGCATTTACCCATACGCACACATAGACCGAGCAACAATGTCCAATCTAATCCCCGCCTCAATCAACCTTTCTTACTTATTTATCGAAATATCCACGAAGTTTGAGGTTTGAGGATTGGAGATCCGCCAATGAGGGAAAAACAGCTAAACGACAACCGTCGTTCATTCTGTTTCCTAATATTTTTCCAGATCCTCGTTGATAACTGGCCAGAGTCTTCCTCCTGCCAATAGCCAAAATCCATTCCACCAATGTTGTTTCGCGGTAGAAAAAACATCCGAGGGGACGCAGTGAGAGGGACGAAAAGAAAAAAAACGGTAGGTCTGGTATAAAGTAGTCCCGGAAGTGCGTAGATTCGAGAATCAGTGTAAATGTCGTCAAGTGCGGAGACGGTGAATGGATAGCTCTTCGCAATTTCCAGACAAAATGAAGATCTCGCACGAGTGATGGTGTGCACGTGGAGAGCCGCCTCTCAGCGCGAAGAAGCGGACGAGATGAGAACAATCATTTTAAACCTCCTGTACGCGGGAACACGAAATTGTCCAATCCTCGTGAGAGCGAGGCAATTACCACCCGGTAATCACGCCTGCTCTTCTTTCATCCTTGTATATATGTGGTGTTTTTTTTTGGGTCTTGAGTTAGTATCGTTATATCCTCGCGGTAAAGTGCTCAGACGGAGGAAATAAATGAAAGTGAGTAATAACGAAGAAATCCAGCCTCGGCCAGAGCAGATAAAACCGAAAAAAGCACGCAGTTCGCGTGGAGTTTATTAAGGGAAACTGCGTGTCGTTGGGCCAGCAAAATGAAGATTTACGAAAGGTAAAACAAGGTTGGAATGATCGTCCACCATGTTGGATAGGATTGTGAAATTTTTAATTACCAAACTGGCGAACTTCGAACGCGTTCTTCTCGAAGGGACTTTTTCAAAATTGGTGATCCACTTCAACTTTTAAAAGCTTCTTATCAAAGAGCAAGGCTTGAACGAAGGCATTTTTTTCGTTGCATAGTTTTCTTTTTCATTAGCGAAAATAGAGCGGGTTTTGAAGAGAAGTGATGATTTCATTTTGGACGGCGGCCATTTTTTCAAAAATCAATATTTTTTTAATCCTTCGCCCAAACAATAGAAAATTACATTTAAAAAATTGGTATAAATTTTTCTAATCTTATTGTCTTAAATAACTTTAAATGTTTTTAAAAAAAACAAAAAGGATTTTTTATTGCAAATTGTAGCCTTTTTTAGGCAAATTCAATCTTTTTGTTCCAAAACGTACCATTCCATCGATTTTTAACGTTTCTCACTTTTTTTGGTTTATATTCTGCGTAAGAGTGTTAATGAAAGAAAAATCTTTGTTGGTTTTTTTTTTCTAAATTGATCCCGTCGACGCTACGTTCCACGCCGTCTGACAACATCTGCCGCAACCCGTTTAGAAGACCGTGCCGTACCGCGTCACTTTGAAAGATTAAGGCCTTAGGCCACTCTAGAGGCCGAAAAATAGGCTTTTTGGGGATAAAAAAAATATACAAAATAAATCGAGATTACAAAAAAGGGTGGTTATCATACATATCAGTGACTGTATACAATAATTTTTTTAAATCGATTAATTTAAAAACGGCGGCTGTGCAGCGTTTATCTCAAAACTGCATTTTTTAAGATGGCCGACAAAATAACTCAGACAATTTTCAACCGATTCACTTGAAATGTTAAATATATCTTGAAAATGGAAGTCTATGGAAGTACGTAAGATTTTATTTTATATTGCATAGTTCATTTGTTATTAACAATTATCTGACTTTGAGATTATCTGATTTTTTAGGCAAATTTTTCACTTTCCACTTTAGAACTGCGCCATTTAGCCAAAAATCAATATATCGACAAAATCCTACGTACTTCTATAGCAGTTATTATACATAATCGAGAGAAAAAATTAATTAAAATTAAAAATGAAAAAAAATATAAAATTTTTTTTTACGAATTCAGAAATTATAGCTCCTGCATTTTTTGAATTATAATGATCATTATAATTAAAAAATTACAGGAGTTGTTTGTTCGGCCGTGAACCCTGGAAAAACGGAGACGTCATCGCAAAAACGCTGCACAGCCACAATTTTAAAATTAATCGCTTCAAACAAATTATTGTATACAGTCACTCATACGTATGATAAATACCCTTTTTTTAAATCTCGATTTATTTTGTAGTTTTTCTGAAAAAAATCCCAAAAAGCCTATTTTTTCGGTCTCTAGAGTGGCCTAACCCCTTAATAAAAAAAAATACGATCATACGCTGAGTTAAAAAAATGGTGAAGTAATATTTCTCTTAAAAAAAATAATTAAAATAGGCATTTTTTCCACGAAAAAACCTCCCTTAATATTGATTCGGGTCCACGGTCTATGTGCCAGAGTTAACGAGCAGGCCACCAATCACGTGGTCGAAAATTCTGTACTGTCGTAAACTTTCTTTACCCTTTTTTTTTAGTTTCAAGTAGGATTTAGACCAAGCGTGGTACGTTTTGAGGAATCATATTTCCAATTCAAGTCATTCATTAAAAACAAAATACGTTTCCAATCTTCGTGCCTCAATAATTTGTTCACCTTAAATTCGCGTTCCACAAGAAAAATAAATACATCGATCAATAATACAAATTTTTTTAGTTTACAATACAATCTGTTGCAAATAGCAATCAAAATCCTTGGGGGGGGGGGGGGGAGGGGGTGGCAGGCAAATTTACCCTTCTGGAACGATAACTGGGGAATTTTTCAATTTCACGTTCGTCCCCGGAAAATCGTGAAATCCCGGAAGATCGGGGTGGGGATATCGCCACGTTCGCCGGGTTTTTTTGCTCTCGTTTTCTTTCGATTCGAAAGTAAATAACGACAACAGTGGTAACAGCTTCACCCTGGCGCTCGTCGAAAGGATATTGCGATCGTGGACTCGATACGGAGCGCCGTTGAATAAACAGGACGAGTATGCGAGGAGTTTGGCTCCTACGTGGAATCGATGCTGGGAATTGAATCAAGGACAGACATTTTTTCCCTTTTTCATACTCCGATAACGTTGGAAACGAACGGTAAATGCTTGTGTTGGAATACAAACGTGGCGATCTCTCTTTTCAAGTGGTGTTTACTGGCCGGGCTACTTGGATGGGTGACCGCTTAGTCGCGTACCGATTTGTGCACCGACTACTAAGCCGGCTGCTGTTTTACTGAGATTCCGATTTTTACAGACGAATTGAGCCTTTATCGTCGAAGGTTTTCGTCAGTTTCCCTGTGCCCTCGTGAGTCTCTCAGAAAGTTGCGATGTCGATCTCTCCGATTTCAATGACATTTGGCTTGCTTGTAGAATGGGTAAAAATAGGTGACACGTATTTTTTTATATCTGCGGAACCCTATTTTTAAGGGGTGAAACGCACCCTCGAAAATAGGGGTGTTTTTCGTTTTTCCTCGATTACGTTGTCGTTCTCATCTCCAATGTAAAGTACACGAAAAAATAAACATCGTTGCTAATTGAACTGTTGTCATATCTTGTACCGTTAAAACGTTATCGACGAAAAACGAAAAACACCCTAATTTTCAAGGGTGCGTTTCAACCCTTAACGATAGGGTTCCGCAGATATAAAAAAATACGTGTCGCCTATTTTAACCCAATCTACAAGCATGCCAAATTTCATTGAAATCGGAGAGATCGACCACGCAACCTTTCCTTATCAGTGGCGACAAATAGTGAAATGAGAAACGTGGGGTCAGAGTGAAAGTAATGGATAAACCGAGGAAAATGGATAGTGAAAAAATTTCCCCGTGAAAAAATTTAATAGACCCTGGTCGGTGGATTTTTAAACGGAGCTGCTCATCACCCTTGCGTCTCCAGCAGCACGATGAAAATTAAAATTCAAACGTTACTGCCCAAATGAAGGAAAAAAGGTCCAAGCGCTTTAAAAAAATGGCGAGCCCAAGGGGAGAGTGAAAAATATTACTAAAACGTGGAAATTCCCTCTTTTGAGTGGCACAAACATTCGCATGAAAAGCCTCTCTATGCATTATTGAAAAGCTTAACAGGATGTTGAAACAAAAATATCGTTTGTTTCAATTCGTTCTCTCGATCCAAACAACGCAGGTTTGCACGTTCCGTTTATACCTCGTACTCGTGGCTCAGTTTCGATCAAAAGAAGAGTCAAACTTCAAAATTTCCGACTCCCACCCCCCTTTGTTCGAGCTGAAATTTTTGCACAAACCTTTCTTTATTTATATTTTAACAAAACCCCATAAAAGATTTTTGGCGACTCGCAATAGTTTCCGTAATGTTGAATTAATTTTTTTTTAACGCTTGCCGCCTATATATATATATATATATATCTGCTACGTCTCCGTTTATACCAATATATGTTATGGCGCTCTGTGTTTTTTCCAAACAAACCCCAATGAACCTAAACAAACCCAAACCCAAAAACTATTGCGCGTCGCTAAAAATCCCTTTAAGTGTTGTGTTAAAATATCAAAAGGAAGGTTTGTGCAAAATTTAAACTCGATGGGCGGGGGGGGTCGAAACCTTACCCGAAAAAGTAAACGAAAATATGAAAAATCATTCTTCAAAAACAATTTCGAGCAGATATTATTCGTGGGTATGTTTTGAAAAGTGCAAACGGCCGTGACTCGAGAACCGTTCGTTTTATGAAGTTTGTTCCATCCCAACTATGTCCTAGTCATACCGGAACTTCCCCTCGACCGAAAGATAAAATCTGAAAATCACGGGCTTTTCAATTTCGCCCGAAACATCCTATACGCGCGCTTATATACGCCTGGTACATATATGCGCTTTAAGGGGATGGCAAACGATCCGTCGACAACTTTAACATGGCGTGGACTCATTAAAGTCAACAGTTTTCATTGCCCAAGCGTGGCGGCACGGATAGGAAAGTGCGGAAGCGTGGGTGCACGGGTCTGGGTAGCTTTTCCCCAAAGGGGAAGTCTCTTCCGGGCGACAACATCATTCTCACGTATTTTTGTGCCACGACGGAAACGAGAATTTGCTGACAATTTTTATCGGCACGAAAAGTATATGTGTTATTTATTCACGCACACAGACACACGTACGTGCATATTGTGTACTTCCGGACAATGTTAGATCTCGAATAGCGAAGAACGAAAAAAGTCGGGAGATCAATTATTGAAACAATTGGGTTGATGTGGAGCCGCTGTGGCCTGGACCAATACTTGGATGGGTGACCGCTAAATGTGAGCCGGAAGTATACAAAAGCATGTTCTTAGGAACTGGGCACTGTAAAGTGACAAGTGAGTGGTAAAGTAAAAACGAACCAACATTGAAATATTGAAAAACTTTGTTTGCAATCGACAATGCAGTATTTTGAAAAAAAAAAATAAAAAGATTCGCGATTTATTTGCTTAAGGGATAACATCTACCTAGAGTCCCGAAAAAAATGGCCAAATTTCGATTTTTTTCTGGGAAACGGTTGGTGAAAACAAAAACGCATTTTTAACACAAGGCTACATATGTCGGGAGCCTTAAAAAAATACAGAAACAACAACAAAAACATGGCCGCCGGCAGATTATACTGTTTTCAAAGTCAGTGGACATGATATCGCGAGAGCCACTTGATGGATTATTTCAAAATTTACAGGAGATGCGATGAGAAACATTTAAAGGTCGTCGACGATCTCACTTTTTGAAAATCGACCCCCATTTTTTAATATAGTTTCATACAAATGACTTCTTTTTCATAGATTTGGTATGCTCGAGCTTAAAATCTTCGTCGCTTTGTTAAAAAAAAATATTTTAAAAATCGACGATCGTCAATGACTCGTATTTATTGTTAACTTGAATGACCCGTTTGGTTTGCAGATTTCAGATGAACCGTTCGAGCTGGAGGGTGGCCACTGCCCAACGTTGCGAAAGAATTTCATCATCTGCCGGCGGGCATGTTATTGTTGTTTTTCTGTATTTTTTGGTGACTTTGGGTGAAAGAAATTTCGAATTTGGCCATTTTTTCGGGCCTCTAGGTAGATGTTGCCCCTTAATAGATTTGTGCTTAATGTTGCCCGAATAGATTTGAAAAAGTCAGGATAGCGAAGTCCTGCAGGTAAGCTTTACGATCATCAATCATTCGCTCGCGTATTGACATTCCATATCCAGGCGGACTTGTTCCTTTTGCGCTAGATTGTCAAGCGGTATCTTTTATATTGTTATATCGTGATTTTCGCCGCACAGCGCCACGGGAAAAAGCAGGCAAGTGTGTGAGGAATATTTTTCCCCGGAAGTGGACAATTTTCCCGCCGTCAATATTTCGGAAACTCCATGAGAGTGGCCTTCCGGGAGTGAGGTAACCACATGAAATATAAGTATAGTCGAAGGCTGTCCATTTTTCATTCGCCCATTTGTCAATCTTATTAGCTTGACAGATATTTGTAGTTCTGAAAATATGTCTATAAAGTTAAAGCCCCCTTTAATTTGAGCACACATAGTATTTTTATGCTGTTCAATCAAACGTATCCCTTCAAAATCGTTGTGTTCCGCAAATTTAATATTGAACATTTTTAATGTCGTAATCTTTTGGATTAGTTTTGTGTGTTAGGAATAAAATTAAAGCTTTTCTCTTTTTTAATAGCGAGTTTTCTCTTTAGGTAAAACCCACTGTTTAATGAATATTCTTGAGGGTAATACATTTTGATTATTGTCAATCTTTTCCGGCTTTTCTAAAGACGTTCAAAGACTGCTTCCTTCTTGTTTTTAGCACCCAAGAATTCAGATTCCGCACACAGCTTGTGTCGATTAGAAAAAATCTATAAATAAAAATAAAAATTGAAGATTATTCTTTGAAAATCTTAAAATTAAAAAATGCTTAATTCGTAAAAGTTTAAAAATAATTTTAATATAAAGAATGAATACACAATGTAAAATCTTCAATGTGCTTGATGTTTCGAAGATTTGTCTCGCATACAAAAGTATTGATCCTTTTGTACGATACAATTTTTAATCAGCAATAATGAACGTATGTCAAATACTGAAAATTAACATTACGTAAATAATCCTTAACTTTTATTCACTTATCAGGCTCAAAACGTGGCCACATCTGCCGAAATCGTAAGAGACAACCAAATAATTAGTAGACATAATATATGTCACTGTGGTTGTAAATCTTTATTCTATTATCGCAACTCTGCTTGTTTTTAACATCAGCACTTGAAATTCAACTTTACTGAACGGCGATCGTCGACCATCTTGCGTCCAGTGGTGTAGACTTAATTTCAATAACTAACTTTTCTTGGTTCCTATAACCTATGCTCTAGTGAGCAGCCAGTGGAAGAAGAAGGTTTTGCTCTCTCAACGTCTTTACACATCCATTACGTGAAGTGTCGCGGGAGAGGCAAGGACCATGAGTTGATGAAGGATCGGTCAATATTTTCCTATGGCCAACATCACTGACTTCTCGGTGAACCAGCATCATGAGAAGCTTACTAGTAGTTTGAGTACGGCGAGCGGGGGGAGAGAAACAAAGAGCGAAAGAGAGAGAGAGAGAGAGAGAGAGAGAGAGAGAGAGAGAGAGAGAGAGAGAGAGAGAGAGAGAGAGAGAGAGAGAGAGAGAGAGAGAGAGAGAGAGAGGAGAGAGAGAGATAGAGAGAGAGAGGAGAGAGAGAGAGAGAGAGAGAGAGAAGAGAGAGAGAGAGAGAGAGACGAGAGAGAGAGAGAGAGAGAGAGAGAGAGAGATGAGAGAGTGAGAGTAGAGAGAGAGAGAGAGAGAGAGAGAGAGAGAGAGGAAGCGAGAGAAGAGAGAGAGAGAGAGAGAGAGAGAGAGAGAGAGAGAGAGAGAGAGAAGAGAGAGGGAGGAAGAGATGTAGGATTGAGAGCAAAAAATAAAACGTGGTCTCCATCGGGCCATTTTTTACCCATTTACTTTACTATTTTCCAGAGGCCTATGAATTATCCTAGACATTTTTTAAATATATGGTATATTTTTAAAATATTTGATATATTTTCGAAATTGTTGGTATATTTTCAAAATGTTTGGTATATTTTCGAATATTTAATACATTTTTGTAATATTTCATATATTTCGAAATATTTTATGCTTCTTCGAAAAATGTTGATATATTGTCGAAAACTTTGATATATTTTCAAATGGTTGATATATTTTCGAAATATTTGATATATTTTTGCAATATTTCATATATTTTCGAAACTTTTGATATATTTTCCAAACATTTGATACATTTTCGAAATTTTTTATACATTACCGAAATGTCTGATATATTGTTGAAATATTTGATATAATTTCGAAATATTTCATACATTTTCGAAATATTTACAAAATCATTGTACCGTTTTTTTTAAATTTATTTAACGAATTTACCATATGTACATTAAATAGTTCCCGGAGATACGAATAGGGAATTAGGCTGTATGCGATCAGGCTTGTAGATTCGCATCAACCTCTGATAACTCAGTGACGATGAGCGATTCAACGTACAAGTAAAAAGAGCTGACACTTGAGTGAACGAATAGGCAATACGAATATTACGAAGTCTGCAAATACGTGGCTGAAATATACGATGGAAATGCGGATCACCTGAGGTATCCGTATGCGCGCGGCACGAAGGATAAACAGAGGAAAATCGTAAATAAAGCGCGACCGTGCGCAGGTAAAGAAAAACCCTGTTGTTGCAGTGTAGGATTTGCAAAATTTGCAATCCCCATGATAAACGGATACAGTATGGAAAATTGATAATGTGTTTCTCCGGCGAGCATCGCGACGCGGAGATTCGCGACACTTGAATATTGATGAACGCGGCATGAATCAGCATATTAAATCCATCCAAGCCTCCCCTTCCCTCGTTCTTCGTGCACCAATGTGATGAATTTTATCGCGATGCGATCGAGAGTCAACGAAAAATATATCGTTCACGTGACGATCGTCGTTCGTTTTTCCTCACTGTTTTAGCTTATCTTTCGCTCCCCCATAAATCAGCCTCCGCATAATTCCGATATACCAGACTTTAAACTTTCTTCGAATCTGAATTACAGAATTTTTATGCGTTTTTTTTCGTCTCTTCACGAAAATTCTCGAGTGCCATTGAAAGTGACAAGCGGTGGAAATATATTTAACTGACAACTTCGAATATGCTTCGTAAAAAGTGTACAATTTTTCGTTTAATTTTGGAATTTTGAATGTTATCGAAAAAATATTTTATTGAAAATTCCAGTGGTTGGATGACTTTCAAAGGATACTTGCACCTGGATCTGGAAAATCACAGAATCAGTCTCTATTTAAAATGCAATTTATGCGAAAAGCAGCAGTGTTCGGAATTTTTAACGAACCCTCCGATTTTTTTTCTTCCTTGAGATATAATTGGAACAAAGTTTCGTTGAAGGGTTTTAAAAGGTTTGTTTTTTTTTTTTGGCAAACGTCAAAAGTGGAGTTCATTTTCACCGAGGTGGGAGCGTGGTATGCTTTTGCCCTTTCCCACCAGGATGTAGACTTTTATTGTTAAAACTTTTCGCGATGCAGCCTCGTGTAATTGTAAGCTTGGCAGAAGCTCGGAACATTGAACCCTACCCCGCCATCTCCTTTTCTCTCACCCTTTGTAATGTCAGGTCATAAAATGCCTGGCTGCACTTGGTGGATTTCCAGGCTCGAGAAACGCCAGTTGGGTTTGAAAATCAACCACTGGAAAGTTGGCCAACGAAATAGCCGGGGTCGTTGGCCCCCACGAAACGTGTGAGTTCGCGATGACGAGACAACGAGATTGCATTCTTTATCGGCTTTCCAAGCGATAAGCTACGAAGATGAATTTGCTGGGAGGCTGCGTACGATGTATAGGCCCATGAGTGAATGACCCTTCGAATATTGCTTATCGTTTACAAATACATGTCTGGGTCAGGCGGTGAACCCTGCCGGCATTATAAAATCGAGCCGAAAAGAGCATCCTCTCCTGACGTAACTCAATCTCGCGACATGCTTGTCGATAAATCTTCGCCGCCCTCTATTTTCTACCCGGCTATTGGATATTTCCTCGTAACGTGCGAGGGGCGAGTGGGATCGGTGACTGTCATTAGGGCGAAAAAAAACGCCCCGGCTCAATAGGAAATTGTAGCCGAGGATAAAAGTGAATTGGCATTTTTCATCCCTTAAGGGCTTAGGTCACTGTAACGGGTATGAAATCATGTACGAATTTAACATTTTTTTTTCGTATGAAAAAGTGATTCACTCATAAAATTAATTACACATCTATTTAGTATGAATATCAAGCTGTGGGATTTTTTTTTTCGATGTACAAAATGGCCGACTACTAATATTTTCTTTTGTTATATTTTTTTAGACAATGGTCTCAGGATTTTTTACGCAAATTTTTGGAAAGTGAAAAATTTCGTCAGATAATTGTTAATAAAAAATGAACTATGCAATATAAAAAAAATCCTACGTACTTCCATAGACAATGTATTTTTCAAGATATATTCAACATTTCAAGTGAATCGGTTGAAAATTGTCTGTTATGTTTCCGGCCAACTTAAAAAATGCAGTTTTGAGATAAACGTTGCACAGCCGCCATTTTGAAATTAAACGCTTTAAAAAAATTGTTGGAGATAGTCGCTGATATGTATGATAAACACCCTTTTTTGTAATCTCGATTTATTTTGTAGTTTTTCTGGGAAAAAAATCCCCGAATAGCCTATTTTTCGACCTCTAGAGTGGCCTAACCCCCTAAGAAATGAATTTTCAGTGAAAAATTTCGTATAAAACTTTTGTTTAAATACGTACAACTTTTGAATAAAACAATGTTTTTTAAATTCCGTACGTACTTCTCTAGGTATTCTAATGTAGATTGGCGAGAATTTTCGTTTTATGTTCTAGGTGAAAAATTGTGGATGCTAAATGTCACGCAGCGGAACTGTTAGATAACAAAAGAAAATATTGGTAATCGGCCATTTAGTACATCGAAAAAAAAAATACATATTTTCTAACAGCTTGATATTCTTACCGAATATATGTGTAATTAGTTTCACGAGTGAGTCACTTTTTCATACGAAAAAAAAAATTACTAAATTCGCACATGATTTTATGCTCGTTACTGTGGCCTAACCCCTTAACGACATCTCGGCGGAGGGAGCTGGATATTTATAGTTTTGTACATTTGAAATCAATTTTTACGTATTTTGAAGAAAAAAAAACCTGCTACTGATAACGATCATCCCATCGCGATGCCTGCCGATAAAAAATACTTTTAATTTACAAGTTTTATCGAGCCCCTCGCAAGCACGTAATGCAAAGCCCCATTTTGCGTAAGACGAACTTCTTATTTTATCTTGTCACGGATAAAAAGAGTCCCTTTAAATGAGGAACCTAATGGGACAAAAATGGCCTCATTAGGGGACGATAAAAAAGAAAACGAACTTGGCTGGGTACTCCAGTTTCTTCTGCAGAGTCTCTTTAACGAACGATCAGTTGTTTCATTCGATGGAACATCCTCATATTTATTCGCACAGACTACATAAACAGGCTTGGGGTATACGAGGATTGTATTTACATCAGAGAACTGTACGGCAGCACAAAGCGGCGTTTTTTGCTTCACAAGAGAGTGAGGGCTTGAGAAAACGAGGCTGAAGGGAGACAGAAGAGAGATAGAGAGTACGAGGGATGTGACGGGATATACAAGGCCAGGGATGGGTGAAGCCCGCGGGGGTATTTCCAACGAAAGGTGATGGGGGCAAAGGCCTGACTGGGAAATGAAAAATAGTTCGAGTCGACCCACCCAGAGACGTGGGTACAAGAGAAACACATACAGGGAGAGAGAGAGAGAGAGAGAGAGAGAGAGAGAGAGAGAGAGAGAGAGAGAGAGGGTGAGACCATACAATCCCCGCTGGCTAGATAAGAGGAAAATAACGAGGCCGACAGACGTAAGGGAAAGGTAACTAATTCTCTCTTTCCCTCATTTTTTTCGCCCTGCTGTGCCGTAAATACTGTATTCTGAAATCTCTCCTGAACTCTTCCAACCCTTGCCTTCCTTCCTGTTTTCAAAATGTATTCTCCCGCCTAGTCGTCATCATTGATCGACGATAAAAATCGTTTTGTATCAAATCCCACCCCTACAAGAAGTTGAAAATCAATGCTACGAAGAAAGACCAATCAGGAAAATGAACAATCAATTCGAACGCGTGTAATTAGCTACTTTCAACTGTTATCTCCTGCATTTCGTGGAAAAAGAATATTGCAAACGATACCTAAAAAGTAAAAGCAAAGATCGCGACTGCGTCTGGCACTCGTTACATCGACATTTTACGATTTTTACATCCACCAAGCAATACCGAGTGAGAGACAACTCCGTAGTATTTACTTCGAACGCCCATGGCGATCGATGATACTATATTTGATTGGCAGGCAATTAGAGCATGGCTGCCGCGATTGTGATTGATCTGCCAATAAAGTACAGTTACTTCTGCTGTACAATCTTTGGTCATCTCTCTTCTTTCAGCGTCGTACAATCGTCCTAATTGAATACAAAGATAACAGACGCCATCGCCTGATACCCTGCATCCATATGAAGAATGATTGCCAATAGTTGGTTCTTCGAATATCCAAACAATCTCTTCTCCAAAGTGACCACCCCCAATGAAGACAACAGCAACGCGAGCAACCGAATCAATACTTGTAACGCCAAGTTGAGAATGTTGTTTGCTCAATTACGGATGGCACGGAGCAAAGTTAGCCTTCTGATAATATTTGATGTTACACGACCGGTGTGAGTCAAATTAATATGCCCCCATACCTTGCGAACTCTAATCGTTTTGCCATTCTCGGTAATAGAAACGGTACACTTGGCGGTTGAATTTCGCGAGTAACTTTGGTGGGCCTGAAAATTGGGAAAGTGAGAGAGGGAGGAGAGAGAGAGAGAGAGAGAGAGAGAGAGAGAGAGAGAGAGAGAGAGAGAGAGAGAGAGAGAGAGAGAGAGAGAGAGAGAGAGAGAGAGAGAGAGAGAGAGAGAGAGAGAGAGAGAGAGAGAGAGAGAGAGAGAGAGAGAGAGAGAGGAATGGAGACGAAGAGATGGATGGAGGAAAGAGAAGTCCATGACGTCTCAGGGCGTTTGCAGGCTCCCCTGACGTAAATGTATCGCTGGTGCCAGGAGCTAACGAGGCACCTGACTCGCTTAGCCGGTACCGAGGTGACGTAAATGGATTAGGTAACCCTGGAAATTGGCTCCTGCATTGGTGAAGACTTTTATTGTCTATGTGCGTATGTGGGTGCGTACACTTGTATGGGAAAGGATATTCTGCACTCGTTATATCCAACCAATGTTGGCTATCAGCACATGTAGCTGTGAGGATGGTCCTTAGAATTTGTTCAAGGAGATTGTTGACTCCCAGCCTGGACGGTCCGGGGAAAAATGGCATTCAAATTTTCATCGTCGGAATGCCATGAACATTGTTAATTTTTTCAATTTTTTAAATAATATTATTATTTTGCAGAATCTTCGTTCGCAGATTTAGGTCGAAGGTCCTGAAAAACGCGTTCAATTGATGTGAGGAGCATGAATCTGGTAGAATGAATTGGGTATGGTATAAAAAAAACTAATTTTCAATGCATTCCAACGTGATTAGGAAGACTTTGTGGTTTGTATATAGTTGAATGACGGGATAGTTGGCTGTTATGAAGATGTTTCCCGGAGGCACATGCCTGCAAAACCACCCTTCTGCTGTATATATGACGAAGGGTGGTTTTGGGAAAGGATGGCCTGAAAAGTGACGTCTGAAAAGAAAAGCTAGATACCTCCAATACGTATCGGAATCACCCCCATGTATGTTCTAAGATCATTTTTAGTTTTCGACGAATTTTCATTTTATTTCAGAATTTTCCGACAGGTAGTTGTTGATTTTTTCTCTTTTGCGAATGTATCTTCTTCTTGGAAGACTTTGGAAGCACTTGGGAGTCATTTAGACTGGTGTAAGTATTTTTTTTTGTCGTCTGAACTTTTTGACTTATTTCCTCGAATCCATTTTCTTACCGTTTGATCAAAATCTAAGACATTTACATTAGTGTTCAGTTGGTCATTTATTTATTGCTCAACAGTGCACCGCATAACGATAATACAAGTTAAAAAATCGCGGGTAAATCAACGCAGAAAAATAAAAAATGGTTTTTTCTCGAAAACTACGAAAGATCATAGAATATACATGGGGGTAATTTGGATAGGTATTGATGCGAGGCATCCAGATTTGCCTTCTGAACGTCACTTCCGGGCCACCCTGTATATATCTGTTTTTCACACGTATTTAATTTATACATATCTGGACCACGGATTCACCGAATTGGCAGTACCAACTTGGGAGTTCGTATAAAATCGCGTGACTTGCGCCTTTTTCGTTCCACGTTGACGATACCCAGGATGGGCAGTCACGCACGTGTACATATATGATCGTAAACAACGTTACGATACAAACGCAAGTTAGGCTTAGAGGATCTGAACATTAAGCGCGGCTATGGAGGTGGGACGGTAATAAAAACGTTATCTACACGAACACGTGTGTAAACGATACAACAACACGAGTCTCTCATGGGCCAGTAACTTACGGCTTCGCTACTATCCCATCAAACCATGTCCCACAAGCTCGAGAATTTTTCCCTCATCCGATAAAAACCTTCAGCAAAATGCTTTTTTTTCTCCGCTCTCGATGCTACAAGGGTTTAGAAGATACACTTTTCGCGCATACATTTCATTTATAAAAAAATGTGCAAAGATTTAAAAAAATGAGATGAAGTGGCGCTTTAATAATTGACCAGGTTTTTAAAATTAGTCTTAATTTGATTATCACTAGTTTAATTTACTAGACTAATTACTCTAGTCTCATTTTCAACTGAAAATTAGACAGAGAAAATGATACTAGAGTCATCGCATCTCAATAGTATAATCTCCCTAGTCTAATCTCACTAGTCCAACCGCACAAGTTCAATTTCACTAGTCCAACCTCACTACTCTAATCTTACTAGTAAATCTCATTAGTGTAGTCTCACTATTCCAATCTCACTACTCCAATCTCACCAGACCAATCTCACCAGTCTAATCTCACTAGTCTGGTCCCAATACTCTAATCTTACTACTCTAGTCTCACTAGTTTAGTCTCACTAGTCCAATATCTCCCTAGTCCAATCTCACTAGTCCAATTTCACCAGTCTAAGCTTACTAGTCTAGTCCCACTACTATAATCTTACTAGTCTAATCTCATTAGTCTGATCTCACTAGTCTAATCTCGCTGATCTAATCTTACTAGTTTAATCTCACTAGTCTAATCTCACTAGTTTAATCTCACTAGTCTAATTTCACTAATCTAATCTCACTAGTGTAATCCCGTGTACTGATCCAATCTCACTAGTTTAATCTCACTAGTCTAATCTCACTAGTTTAATCTCACTAGTCTAATTTCACTAATCTAATCTCACTAGTGTAATCCCGCTAGTCCAATCTCGCTAGTCTGATCTCACTAGTCTAATCTCGCTAGTCTAATCTCACTAGATTAATCTCACTAGTCTAATCTCGCTAGTCTAATCTCACTAGATTAATCTCACTAGTCTAATTTTACTAGTCTAATCTCCCTAGTCTAATTCCACTAGTCTCTAAGCATAATCTATTCAACTGAAAAATCGTGTTGGATTTTATCGTGCAAAATAAAATGGTGCAAGTTATAAACTTGCACTGTTCTTCCTTATTGAGTTTATTTCGCTTTCAAAGTTGACCCTATGCGCAAGTTTGTTTTTTATCTTGGTGGAAAAAAAACGTATTCATATGGCCAACCTTGGGAGCGAATAAAATTATTCAGGAAGCAATGTGCAAGTTTTTTCATTGCTCAGATATCGGCGAAGAACAAAGCACCAGGGACATTTATGTGCTCGTAAAAAAATTGTAATTCCCGCGCGGAGTTTTTCAAGTTGAAGGAAGGTTGAATATAGATTTATGGCGGGGCCGAGGTTAGTTAGTCCGAGGCTTCGTGCAGGGTGGATTATATTTCAAAGTAATATCGTGAATTTTACTTTCTCACTCATCGGCTATGAAACGTTGCCGCGTCTCTTTGTGTGTGTACAGAGCTCATCGAAGCCGAGACTGAGCTCTTTGAGCCGGGAAGCTTCTTATCAAAGGATACCTCAACGTCCCAGCTGCTTGGCTTCCAAGCTCGTGACATAAAACTACGATTAAAAAGATACGCAGGCTATCGCGAAGTTACTCCAGGGCGAGAATAAGAAAATGGGACGGGCCCCTGGGCGGATCGACTAATTATTTCATGAGACTGATGTACGGCTGCGGGAGGTTTTACTTGAACTACGTTTTTTACTTACCTTTTCGCCGCTGTCGCTCGGCAGATAGAAAGTCAGTACCGTCAGAAACGAAATTCCCATGCAGGGTATGATGATATTGACGGTGTAAAATAGGGTCTTTCTTCGCATCGTTATGTTGAACGTTATGTCGAGGTAAGGCTCGTCACAGCACGTGTAAAATTTCTCATTTCTGCAAGAGACAAGAAAAACCAATTTATGTTCAAGCTGGATTGAAGTTGAATCCAGTCTGTCATTTCTTATGTCAAATTAATGACGTTCGAAAGTATTTTTGGAACAGTTTAAGAATGTTGAAAATATAATCCGGACATGATTTACTGAGTGTTCTATTTCAGAGTACAAAGTCCTCTTTTTGGCGAGCGATTCTCGATGATAACTGTGGGATCTCTGAAGGCTGTGAAGGCCAGACAAAAATTCACGCTGCCTCCTCATTGATTTATTTCATCCATATAGTTGACCATTCGAGCAAGTTTGTTTTATTTTTACGCAATGTTGTCTTTATGGGTAAATCTGAATTTTGATACTCAATTTATGTTAGCACCATGAGTAGGTCTTTCAATTTTCACAAAAAAACAAGCTCCATCATATGGCCAGCCTTGGGACCGAAATAAATTAATCAAAAAGCAAGTTTCAAATCCACGCAATTTTATTTTTTATAATAAAATGGAACATTTTTTTCCATGTGAAATCATTTCACCATTACCCTTCCTTTCGAGTTTCGAATTATTCGAAAAAATTGAAACCCACTTTGAATTTAAACTTTTGCATCTATTTCTGCTGAATTAAGTCACTTTTTTCCATAATAGTTTCTTCTGTGATATTCTACTTATGTGCAAAAAATTGTTGGGTAAACCAACGTTTAAAAAAATGTTACAATGAAAATATTCAATCAAAAATGGTAAATGAGAAAAATGAACACTTTTATCGCTTTTCGCCAAATCAAATTTCGATTTTTTTGCTATGAAAAACACTTTTGATGTGCAAAAAGTTATCCGGATATATGAAATTCTGATAAATATACAACGTGAAGACATTTTTGTGAAAGTGCAAACCGCGATTTAATTTCGCCGGAATTACGTTGTGTGATATTGAACGTGGCTTTTTTTATAAACGTCATTTTTCGACGCTACGAAACATTCTCAATACATTTTCATCAAACTGTCGGAAAAAAATCACGAAACTCATCCTTCATGAGGAAGCAAAATATACATATAAAGAAAATAAAGAACGAAACGGACGATATTTTACGAATTGTTTTTTTTTTCCAAAAAAGATGTAAATCAATATTTACCCCGCAGGGTGAATATTGAAGGTTAATTTATCATGGTTAATGTTCTTTCGTATACGCCGTCGATTTGATGTGTCGAATAAACTTCAAGCAAAGTACCATTTTCAACAGAAAATTATCGAGTTTTTTCCTCAACTTCAGCAATAATTTGGACGAGCGTTTAATTTAATAACGCGTGCACTGATTGCACGGGAAAGGAGTTTTTAGAAAAATTGCAAGATGATTTCGTTGGATTGAAAGCTTTCAAGACTTTAAGTCGATCCTGTTGGGCAACTTTCTCTCTCTTTCGCTCTCGAAAAATTAAATTAAATTCCATTACTATTGAAGACTGAAATGTTCCAAGAGAAAAAATATCATCCGAAGGTAAAATCTCTTTTCTCCATTAGGGCGTTGGAAATGCCTGGAAATGGGGAATGCCTTCGACTGAGTGTCTCGCAGTTGTCGGTCGATTAACGGAAATATCGACAGGGGAAAATCGATTCTTACCAATTAGACAGGTGTCTCGCGTCACCGAGTCCAACGGGCCCGACAATCTTCGAGCTCATTGGACTGGCACATTTTTCAATGTAAAATGAATTTTGCCTCTTTCGCCCAGGAATCCGGTTGGAAGTTTGCAAGGAATTTAAATCGAACCAAATCGCATTCCGAATAATATCGGGAGCATAATTTCGAACATTTCCGTTATAGACTGGGTGTGAAGAAAAAACAAAAAATATGCAAACCCCGGTTCTTCAAACATAAAGTCATCTCATTTTTTTTCTCTCTACGGTTGCTTTGAAATAGAAGAAAAATCCCGAGCAAATACTTGGATGGATGACCGGTCGACTTGGCAAAGACTCGGGCGCTAAAAGGTTCCGAGGGAGGGTGAGAAAAATGGAAACGAGCTACTCACCTAACGGCAGGCACTTCCAATATGTCCCATTCGACGGACATGTAGAACTCGGACAAGTCGACGCCCACTTCGACGACGTTGCTACCAGTTTTTTCATCCATGTGTCTCAGATCGACCTGCGTTACATCACAGCACGAGTCCAAACGTTAAAATCACATTCTCGTATTCGACAAAAGAAAATTTAAAAAAAAACGAAAAATTCGCCATTCAAGAAAAAAATCGTCCAATATGCCGCCAAGCTGCAAATACGACGATTCATTTTTGAAGCGTACTTTTCTATCCGTACGAATCCGTCAACTATTCAATAATAATGAGTACACAGTAACGGCACGGATATTATAATGTCTGATGCGATTCACTAATCAATATATGCTTGGCAATTCATGTCTCTCTATAATGCATCGGAACAATTTGGGGCCAATACGCTCGCATTGTCATCATAATAACGATAAGAAACATCATCATCCGTTAAATTCGTCAATTAACAATAATGTACGATAACATTAATATTATGCAGCGAAAGAAAAAAAATACACGATTCAGGCTTTTGTAAAGGCACAGAGATGTCCACACAGCTTCCGCAGGCACAACTTGTAGTTGTCATACAGACTTTTTGAAGCATGGCGCTAAGAAAATCACAACGATCATAAATAATACATATTCATAGAAAGACAATAATTATAATAAATAACATATGATATATATATATATATATATATATATATATATATATATATATATATATATATATATATATATAGGGTGTCCCTCTTATCTCTGCCACCCGAAATAACTCGGTAATTATCGACGTCACGGAAAAATGTTCCAGACGAAAGTTGTACGGTGTGAAGGGGGCCACCAAACGCGACCAATTCGTTTTATGTCGGTGGAGGCGCTGACGCACAGTGAAGTTCAGTATCGATGATGCAAATCTAAATAGGTGACTTTGAGTGACCTTGAACGGCTTTGGCTCCCGAATGTTTTTTATGCGGCTTGAGGTGCACCACGAGATGGTTGAAAAACAATGTACAATTCGTTTAAAAAAAGTGGTATTTGATGGCCCCCTTCACACCGTACGACTTTTGTCTGGAACATTTTTTTGTGACGTCGATAATTACCGAGTTATTTCGGGTCGCAGAGATAAGAGGGGAATATATGTGTGTGTATATATATATATATATATATAAATGCATATGTCATTATTATATCCGGCTATGAACGGCTGTAAACACACAAGGCATGAAAAACGAATCTAAATATATTCTCGAACGAGGCTCGTTCGATCGTAGTTGGACCCATAACGATTTCATTACAGACTCGCACGAGTCGCATTTAAAAACACTTAAAAATAGGTCCTTGTACGAGGAGAAATCGTGAATTTTTTATGGTCATTATAAGCCCCGTGGCCACTGGGCATAACATTTCGTCATGTCTATCTGTCACAGTGCATCCCTCATTCCTATTTTTATTACTCTTTGGTTTTAAAATCTGAAACCAATGACACGAATATTACAGGGTGTCTCAAAATGACCTCATATTTTAATTGATTAATAAAACGTATTATTTGAAAAGTATGACAATTTTTATTTTTATATGAAGTACAAACATGGAGGTTATGTGTGGAATTCGATAAATGGCCGTGTCGTCTCTGTTTGCAAATGTTCACTCTTTTGACGAAATCTTCAATAACATTTTGGCATGACTGGGGACTAATTTTATCAATGGTGCGTCCAATTGCTTTTTTGAGCTCCGGTATGGTCTGTGGATCATTGGCATACATTGTTTCTTTCCGAAAACCCCAAAGAAAGAAGTCCAATAGTGTCAAATCGCACGATCTTGGTGGCCAATACGACGACGAAACTTCGTCTGCAATAACTATGCAGTAACAATGCAGCAAATAATAATTTCTATGCGTTGCCCGATCGCGTAATACTCCATGACTAAACCTCAATACTTGCAGCTGTCAAATATTAGTGTTCGCCCCAAAAAAATAGCGGGCAATTTAAAATGTCAGATCATTTTGAGACACCCTTTATATTCAGTAAGTATTTTCGAGTCTAATTATTACTGTATTTATTTTTGATAAGGTTTTTCATTTGACAACGTCCGATCTGCCAAATTTTCGACACCGACCGAAAAATAACAAATGTTGAGAATCAATAATTATCGGTGGCGTCAATTTGTGGAATACTGTTCTTTTTCAAGGCAAATTGATTCGTAAATAGTTTGCAAGTATTTGAGGATCATACAACAATTATTCGTGTACTTAACGAGCTATGGAACCCTAACATGCTCTAATTAGGACTCTCTTGACTTCTCTTCTTATGGATATTTCGTGATGATCAGGTGTAACGATTGGTTCATTTTTGCAATCGACAATTTGCCAGATTCGTGATCGAGACACAACGAAAATGTTGTCACGGCGAGACGGGTGATCGAATTCGAATTGTAATTTTCCCAATGATGACGTTCGCGATGAAATTATTCGTGGCGCATATTCTATTCACCCTCATAACGTAGAGAACATTGAAGTCCGTACGGGATTGTCGTATAGTTCGATCGGCGCAAAGTTGGACACTACATTGTTGGCTTATCCAGCGACGAATAAGCTGACCAAATATCATCAAAATAGACGAGGCTTCCGATACTCAATAGGACGTTGCAACGTGACGAGAGTCCTGGTGGACTTTCGATTGTGCCGGGTCGCGTATCGGGCCCCGCACCATTTTCCATTGTGTTACGACACTTCCACGTGCGTCTCGTGCCAAATACATAATGAACTAATCGGATCGGATTACTCGGATCATTTGCCGCTAGAACGAGGCCTAATATCGTTCGATCGATTCCTCATCAATCCCTCATCATGATCCCTAATTCGTTCTGCCGCGTTTTATTTCTTCACATCCGGTTGATGGTACCCTGGTTCATGCGGCGGTTGGGCTTCGCGTACTCGTGATTATGAATCAATTGTCAGTTCGTAATGTCGTTCAATAACGTTTGCAGTCCTGGGCTAGCTCTCTCAATCTCTTTTTTAAGGTTTTCTTAGCGTTTCAATTTAAACGCGAACTAATATAAATGATTCCTAATCGCACCAGGAAAAATCTTTTTGGCCTTAAAGGCCAGAAAAATCAATTTTTCTGGCCTTTTTCGACATTTTATACTTTCAAGAATATGAGATGAGATTTTTATACTTTCAAGAATATGAAACGAGATTTTTAAAATTTGCTGCCATTGAAACTCAAAGAGCAATTATCCCATTGACTTGAAATTTGAAGTGAGTACTCTTGAATATATTTACTCTACAATGACGTAGGATATTCTTAATTGGATAAAAATTGACGATTTGGCATTGAAAAAAACGACCATTTTATAGGCAAGAAAACAGACTTTTTTTCATAACTACGCCATTATGTAGATTTTGATATTTTTCGAAAATCCTACGTCATTGCACAGGGAATACCTTCCAGTTTAACGATATTTTTTTCCTTTTTCGGTTTCAGCTACTCAATCGGCCGGAATCATGTCAGCAGTGGAGGAACTTTTTTTTTTGGCGCCTCCGAAGGCAGTGCATAAGTCGCTTGGATCTCAATATTTTTCTATGAACAAATTATGTGATATAGGTCAAATATAGCCAAATACATTCTTAATTTTTCGAAACATTTAATTGAGTACTTTTCTTCCAAAAAATTCCCGAATATCACTCAAATTTTCAGCGTTCACACTGGTATAGCCCCTTAAGGAAAACCCATTTTCGACGCTCGGCAATTGTCTTTTCATTTGAGGGGGCGATACCTTTAGGTGAGGAAAAAAATAACGATTTGCAAGACTTTTTTTGAAGAAGAGATTAATTCACAATTTTTGAGACTTAAGGTATGTTTTATTACTACGTTTGGCAATTGCATTTTTTTTATTAGGGTGTTATGCTACTGTGACGGAATAAAAAAAATATGGAATTTTAATTTTTTGCATTTTTCAACTCTATTCCATCATAGAATTAATATCCAACTGCTGGTACAGTCGGTTTTCACTTTGTCGACCCAGTACATCGCTTTAAAGTGGAAGCGCTCGGTGCGCGCGCTTCAGTGCGGTTATCCGCTGCTCGTCCCTGGCAGCTTTTAGGAACAGCTGTTTTGAATTTATACCTAAGTATACACGTATACACGTATACTTCTAACCATTTACTGTATATTAGCAGTCTCTTTTTTCACTGTGTGAGTAAGAGGACGCTCTACCGGTTAGTGTAGTATAGTATAGTAAACTTCAAACGCGTTTTTCTCGAAACGACTTTTTTCACCTGGCGTTGGTGATTTGGGAAAAACGGCTTAACCGATCAGACTAATTTTTTTACTGCATATTCAGCACATGTACGGCTGTCGCCTGAACTAGGCTTATTGCAAAATATTAATTTGAACTTATACTATTGTCCGAATTGTGACGAAAAAAACGAGTTTCCCGAATTCTTTTGCAAAAAACGACGCCATTTTGTTATTTTCATGTAAAATAATTATCCTAGTTCGGGCGATAGCGACACTCATACAGATTAAGGGGAGGGTAAGGGTTTCAGCGTAAAAAAAACACTTTTTTTGCGAATTTTTTTCATCTATATGGATAGAGTAAATTTATTGAAACCTTTTGGAAATTGTTAAGTGTCATTTCAAGAACATTCCGTGAAATTTGCACGCGAAAATATCCACAAACAAGCCGGTGCCCCGTTTTTCTCGAAACCACTTTTTCCAAGTCCGTGTTCACTGCCATTTGAAAACTACATGACCGATTTATTTCAAACTTGGTACACACTTTCTACATATAAAATACGTCCACCCAACGGTTAGTTTGAGATTTCTTTTACATTGAGGGGGTTTTCCACCCCCAAAATGGCGGAGTTTTTCGTGAAAAATAGCACTTTTCACTTTACATGACCGCCAAAAATTTAGAAATGAAAAAAAAAATCATCAAATACCGCTGGGGGGAGGATTTGATAATGGTTTGACTAAATTTTAATAGTACTTGATTTCAGATAATTTCAAGCTGAGATATAGTGAACACCGCAAATCGTATTTTTCCAAAGGCGTTCTTGGAAAAGCTTTGTCACCGGCTTGCTTGTGGATATTTTCGCATACAAATTTCACGGAATGTTCTCGAAATGACACTTAACAATGACAAGATGTTTCAATAAATTTGCTCTATCCATATAGATGAAAGAAAATCGCAAAAAAGGTTTTTTTTACGGTAAAACCCCTACCCTCGCCTTAAGAATCTTTTTGAATTTTGTTTTCCGATTACCTGGTGTTCGCAAATCATCAACGCCGTTGAATAAATATACATTTATATGCAACAAAAAATTATTTTCTATTCTGCTGCACCGATTCATGCAAGAGATTTAAAAAATATTAAAAATAACTTACTTTTTGAGCCATCACAGTAAAATAGCCTCTTAATATTTAAAAAATGGAGGACATATGGCACCGTCTTGTAAACTGCATTTTCAGTACTGCCGAGAGATATGGCTAAAAAACTAATCAACCGATTCTACTGAAATTTGGTAAAAATCCTTCTAACCCTATTTTCTAAAACATGACTACATTTTTGTGAAAGTTATAAATAAAGTATTTTTTATTGCAAAATGTAGCCAATTTTTTCGGAAGATTCAATTTTTTTGTTTCAAACCGTACCATGTCATCGATTTTCATAATTTCTCACTTTTTCTTGCTTCACATCCTGCGTATGAATGTCAATAAAAGAAATATTTTCGTTAGATTTTTGCAGATTAATCCTGCTGATGTTACGTTTAGAAGACCGTGTCATACCTGCGCCATTTTAAATGATTGATGAAAAATACCATGTTTCCAGCCAAAAGTAGTAATAATACAAACCCTAAGTCTCAAAAAGGGCGAAGAAATCATTCCTTACAACAACAAAAAAATTATGAACATGAGCAAATTTTTCTTCGCCTAAAGGTATTTCCCCCCTTAAGAGTCTGGGCAACGTCCAATGAAGGATAATACTTTATTTCATTTTTAATCTTCCTTGCTGGGCTTCTATCAGCCTTGATGTCGTTCACACAAATTGTAAAAACGTGCAAAGACTATGTCTAAAACTGATTTTAGCCTTGACTTCGCATCGTTGAAATGCAACGAAAATTCATTTCGTCATTTATTTATCCATTGTTATTGGTTCCCAAAATCTTTTTTTCCCAGATCGAGGTCGTAGATCTCCAACACGAAAAAAACGTTTAGTGATTTTTGTACCTTAAGCCCACAAAAAATCAAGTAATTCAAAAAAGAAATTTCCTTACTTTGCAACTATGCAAACTTCATCGTAGATTATACCCATACTGCAGTTCAAAAGCGTGAGATATATTCGTTATGTTTATGTTAAAAGTCGTTATGTTATGTTTATGTTAAAAGTCGTTATGTTATGTGTTATGATAAATGTAAATTCGTTATGTTTATGATAAAAGTCCATTGCTCATTACGTCCAAAACTTAGATGTCCGGAACTAAATCCGACAATACCCTCGAGAATAGGATTCTTTATATTGAGTTCCGAGATTGTACTATTTTCGCGACGACACACGAGGGCAACCGTCCGCGCCGAAGTATTGAAAAACGTCGAATCCGATTATTATCTTTCTCTTGCAGCGCAGATGGCTTCGATGGGGACAAGAGTGTCTCACAAGTGCATTCGGAGGAGGTTCGTCGTCGAGAAGATATTCTCGACGACGTCTCGGGATATAACGTTATCGAGTGTGCCTTCGTATGCAAGCGTATGTATATCTTCAAGAACGCGACTTCAATATTTCAAAGATATTTCACAGTATTTTCTGTTTCGAGAAAATTTCATGACAACTGGCATCAGAGAAGAAGAGCGAGTGAGCTGACGTCGAAATGGTGTTTGACGAGATTCTTGCACGTCTTTCCCACCAGGCCCTCATCCTCTCAATCTTCGTACTCTACGCTTTCCAGCCTCTCGGAAAGCTCCAGCGAGCTTCCCATTTCTCCCGTACACATGCGACCTGCCGGCTTTCCGTTTCCATCTGTTTTTTTTATGATTACGATACATTTACGATCTATCTTTCGCTCTTTCTATGCTACACTGAGAAAAAAAATCATTGGTCCATGTCATTGATGTTATTTAATGAAATTTCGTTGATTCAATTGTAAAATTGGTGGTGTAAATAATCGGATTTATTACTCCAAACAAATCGCTATTGACTTTAATAACGTGATAAAATCAAAAGTTTTTTTTTTCATTCAAAAGATATATTGTTAGCCGAGAACAATATATTATTGAAACTATCTAAAAAATTATCGCGAACAAATTATATAGTTTTGAATGCATTTTCTGCAACGAACAAGAAAATGTGTTTCAATTGATAACATGAATATTGTTGATTCGAGTAAACAAGAAAAATTGAATTTCGCTCGTTTCATTCAGATAAAATTTCTATCGAGTCAATATGTTATTTTATTTTTTTCACTATTTCCGATATTGATTTTAAAACACATTATTCGTTAAAATATTAATATTTTATTTTGATTGAAAAATATTAAGCAAATGTCTGAATTGGTTAAAAAATTATGCGAAAATAAAATTCGTTTCTTGCGCATTTGCTTGAAAAAATTCAACCAAATCATGGCCGAGCGCCACCGAAATTATGGGTGAGAGGAAACCCGTAGTTCTCGGAGTAACCGCTAGTAGCCGCACACGCGCTCGTTTCTCGCAAGCGTAGCGTGAACCGAAAATCTACTCAAACGCCGGAGAAACTCTAAAGAGTATCGTTTCTTGGCCTGTGGCTAAGGTCAAAGTGTAGTATCTGTTCATATCAGTTAAATATCTGATATTCTCTCCATGGATATTCCATTGGATATCTGATATTCTCTTCACTATTATCGTGGATGATCATTCCAATGCTCACTTTTTATTTAAGATTCAAAATAAATTGAAAAACTTATGTCCCATCGCATATTCGTTTCGATGCAGTAAAGAAATAATTAATTCTATTGATTATATTTTCGTACGAAATAAACAATGTTGTAGCAACCGCTTAATTATTTCATCCGTATATCTAAGGATTGTATATAGAATGATTTCAATAGATTATAATTTTATTTGAAGGGTAATGTAGATATTCAGAGAACAGAAGAGCTTTTTCAAATAAAATAATATGTTATTTAAATTAATCATATTTTCCAATATTTGACAGTATTGTAACAATCTCATATATCGGTGGCACTCCGCAGCAGCACATTTATTCGGATCAACCATTATACTTTTTTGATTCAATTGGTTTTTTTTTCTCAGTGTACACGTTTTTTTCAGGACATTTATATGCTTTAGGGTATTACGACGACGAATCACGATCCTTTTAATGTCGTGGATCGCGACTTCCGGCCCCGTTGAAACTAGCAGATGATCTAAGCCTCGATGAATGCTATGGAAGCAATCATCAATGAAATTCCCCAAAAACATCAACTTTTCTACGTTACTTTGCACACCTGTGCACTCGATATTATTGCCGTTGAAAGTTCATTCAAAATATCCCACTTATGAAAATAATCTTTGGAAATTATCGGGCACGTGAGCTCGGATTGGCAACGTTCGAAGGATGACAGTTCGTGCGGAGTCCGCAGTGAGCAAAGAGTATGGGAGGCCCGTTGAAACGGCACGAAATGACTCGTGTGTGTACGTGAAAGTTGAGAGTATGGTGAATGGTACACGTAGACCGAAATCCAATTAAAACTGTTCGTAGCAATGCGGTAAAACGTTGTTTCTGCGTCGGGGGCATGCTGATTGGGAAGCTCGATGGATTTTTCGATCAGCAATTATATTGGCTGACGTTTTTTTTTTAATTTTATTGTGGCCTGGTAAAGTGTTTACGTGTAGCTATCAAGTTGCATGTAAATCAGGTATGTGTAACACCAAATTTGGATCACTCTCGAACCATGTGTAATGCATATATTTAGTATATCTATGTGTGTGTGTGTGTATGTTTTTTTTCCTCTTTCGCTCTTGTCCCTGCGGTTCTCTCATGTGGGATCAAAATAATCGACCTCTTTTTAACCGCGAAACCTCGAAGCCCTTTCCCGAGCCGCGAGTATTACGGAGAGTTTACCGGCCCCGCGAGACCACTCAACAGGTATGTGCGAGAAGGAGCGGCTATTTTGCAGGACGAGTCCAAGAGGATTTTACTGGCCTATTCGGCAGTTTCTCAGTCTCGGCGCTCGAGCTTGTTCAGATACGCGATAGCTTTTCAACACCGCGCGTTGATTTAATGCCAAGAGAACGGAGCGCAGCTGGAGGAAGAATTAACGAGCGTGAGGGAAAAGGTGCATTGCCATGTGCCGTTGACAATTGGTGGCGGGACACTAAAAATTTGTGCCTTATTTTGTGTCCGTGCACTGTAAGAATTTTTTTAATTATTACGCTGTTGAAAAATCGAAAAAACGCGTGCGTCTGACTGTATTTAGTTTCAATCATTCTCCGTATGGACTTGCTGCTCAGAAGTCGGGCAACTACTCGGCTAAGTAGTCACCCACCCATGGCACATCGTCGCAGCTGTACAACGATCGTTCGTTCACTACTGTCAATCTAAATGTCTTATTCCTGTATGCACATTCGCATAATTTGGCGACGAGTTTTCTACGTACGACTGCAAAAGGACGAACGTCATTTGCCAAGGTGATAAAAACATGTCGACGGTGAATTAAGGTAATTATAATTGGACGATTTCAGATTGAGATGAGGAAGATGTGTCGGTGGTTAATAAAGATGACAACAAAATGGCGGGCGTGAGTTAAAGTAGTTGAAACATTTATATGATAAATTAAGGGGATGAGAACTGGTTGGTGGTAAATCAAAGTAGTGAAAATATGTTGGTGGTAAATTGAGAAGCTCTTAAGAAATAAGATCTTGAGAAATTGAAAAAAAAAAAACGGGTGCGTCTGAATGTATTTAGTTTCAATCTTCATCCGTATGGTTTAGCTGCTCAGAAGTCGGGCAGCTACACGGCTAAGTAGTCACCCACCCATGGGACATCGCCGCAGCGGTACAACGATCGCTCGTTCACTACTGTCAATCTAAATGTCTTATTCCTGTATGTACATTCGCATAATTTGGCGAAGAGTTTTCTACGTACGACTGCAAATTGACGAACGTCATTTGCCAAGGTGATAAAAACATGTCGGTGGTGAATCAAGGTAATTATAATTGGACGATTTTAGATTAAGATGAGGAAAATGTGTCGGTGGTTAATAAAGATGACAACAAAATGTCAGGCGTGAGTTAAGGTAGTAGAAACATTTATATGATAAATTAAGGGGATGAAAACTGGTTGGTGGTAAATCGAGGTAGTGAAAATATGTTGGTGGTGAATTGATTGCGTTAAACAACATTTAAGCTTTTTAGAATCATGTAAATATGCAGTTACGACTGTGAAGAGGTTAATATGACTACAAGGGTATTTTATTTATTTAATGAAAAAATATAAATGACACAGAGACCTAGAATTTGGCGGAGGACCGATTTGGTAGCTATTCTTTAAGGTTCATCAGTAAACCTCTTTTCTGTAGGGATTATCATGAGTTTTTTTTAACGATTGGAATTATTTATAAATTAATCCCACCAATGAAAGAGATCCTCCTATATTGACGTCTGAAGTTACTCCATTACATTGTACCTTTTTTCACATTTTCCCAACATTACTTATTTACAATCCGTTTTCGTCATTGTTCTTTGCTTCTTTACTGTGTATAATTATATTGAGTCGTAATGAGGCACACATGATACGTATGGTCTCAAAAACGGAAATCGCCATTTGCCGCAGATGAGACGAACCCCGAAGACGAAGATTGTCTCCCGCAATCAATTTGCGCTTTTTGATTCTAATTTGCATGGACGAAATTGGGTCATAGATTACCGATGGATATAATACGAGCCTCACGATACCGTGTGACATTGAAAATCGGCGGAAAGGAAGCGAGAGAATGGTTTCAAAAAGGAAAAAAAAAAATTGCATATATGGTACATGAAGACCTAAATGTGCCATTTTCAGTTCGTACGGGCGGATGTATGTATTTTCATAGAAGCTGTTGCGGCCCCGACCCGTTCCACGGTGGCAATCATCGCGGAATTATTGCAAGCGGAACTAATACTTCTGCGTCACTAGTGCGAAATGACTACCATGTTTTATCTTGCAAATACACGCGCGACTGAATACTATGCATTTTTTTCTAACTTTCTTTCCTTGCACTGTTTTTATATATATTTTTTATTTTATTATTTTTCTTTCAAACTCCAAGTCAATTCATCTTTTGATCCTGATTTTTTTAAGTATTCAAGTTTTCAAGTATCTCGCGGTAAGCCATTTTCGCGTCTTTGCGTTTTGTTGTGTTCACTTTCATTCAACGGCGTTCGATGATTTTACGGATAATTGCGTGCGATTGATCGCCGATTTTTTTGTTATTCGCAATTGCGAAGTGCTTGCTCGTCGCAATGAAAATTTGCGCGTGGAACTTTATGCTCTTCACGAGAAATTATAACGCACGAGAGTGCTTTTCGAGTCGAAACAGAATTCGCTTATTACATCGGACCGTTGATAATTAAAAGGGTATATTGGCACATTTTCTCAGTTAGGATGATACAATTTGCGCCATTTTGTGTGCCAACACTCAGAATGAGTATCTCTTTGTGAATATATGGGAAAATATTATGTCAAAGTTTGCATCAATGCATCGCATAAAAAATTCATTTTATTCTTTCTTTTCCGTATTTTTATAATTATCCAAAAACTTTCGTCGCCGATTGCGTTTTCAGATCTTTGAATAAGCATCTTTAATTATCGGAGTTTAAATGTGTTAAAAAAAAATAGAAAAATTGAAGAAAAAAACCAAAGTTGCCTTCCAACGATGCAAACTTGAATTCTATGGGAAAATTTGATTTTGAGGACCCTTCCGAGGGTCGTCCCATAATAGCCCCACCCTCAACATTATTTGAGCCTCGATTTCTTTAAAACCAACTTTAGATAAATGCAAGCAACACAGATCTATATATGAATAAGAATATTTTTAATCCGTTATTAAAGTAATGTTGGCTATCGGAACGTCTGGCTGTTTTGAGGATGGCCCTGAATTTCTTTTTAACAAAACGTTGATTTTGGCAAGATGGTCCTTAGAATGACTTTTACGTTAAATTAGATACAAATTTAATATATGTTATATTATATATAATGTATGTTATATTATATTATGTATAATAAAATTATATATTATTTTTTATTATGTATAATAAAAAATATAATGTATGTTATATTATATTATATTATATTATGTTACAAATATAATGTATGTATACGGGGTGCCCTGTTATGAATGGATAATCCCTCAACTGTCGATATGTCAGATCATGTCCTCCTATATATGTTGGAATTTCAGTTTAGTGAAAGTTCCACGGTTTTAGAGATCATCTGCTTTTCGTTTTTCGCATGCCATTTCTACAAATGATAACTTTTTTTACCTGGTTAAAAAAAAATATTCTTGATTACTTGTATTGTCTGAAAGTCTTTTTTTTCAACCTTAAATGTTAAGGAGACTTTATGTAAAAAGATCTCATGCAGAATTTTCATACAAACCAATTGGAACATCTGACTTTGATAGCCTGCGGTGTAAAAAAAAAGTACTACGCATATCGTGCCAGTTACTTTAAAAAGTTGCTTAGCTATTGTCGATTCATATCATTTGTAGAAATCGCATGTGAAAAACCAAAAGCAGAGTATTAAAAAGAAAACATAATGCTCGAAATTTCGAAAACCGTAGGACTTTTACTAAACTGAAATTGCAGCATAGGTAAAAGTGGGATAGTTGCCGTAGGAGGATAGATGCCTCGATAGTAACCCGACATATTTAAAAACGAGCATTGACAAGTTTAATGCTATTTTAGGAAAGTAGGAGTTGTCGCTTGATGGCGTAAAAAAAAGTAGTATTTCAAATTTCGATCGCGCATTACGGATCGTTGCTATTTTATTCGGCTTGCAACTTTTTATTTCATGAGGTGAGTAAAGTGAATATTTTTTAAGGGGTTAGGCCACTCTAGAGGCCGAAAAAATAGGCTTTTTGGGTTTTTTTTCAGAAAACTACAAAATAAATCGAGATTACAAAAAAAGGTGTTTATCATACATATCAGTGACTTTATACAATAATTTTTTTGAAACGATTAATTCCAAAATGACGGCTTTGCAGCGTTTATCTCAAAACTCCATTTTTTAAGTTGGCCGGAAACATAACTCAGACAATTTTCAACCGATTCACTTGAAATGTTGAATAAATCTCGAAAAATACAATGTCTATGGAAGTACGTAGGATTCTTTTTATATTGCATAGTTCATTTGTTATTAACAATTATCTGGCGATTATTTAGGCAAATTTTTGGAAAGTGAAAAAATTACCTAAAAAATCGTCAGATAATTGTTAATAACAAATGAACTATGCAATGTAAAAAAAAATCCTACGTATTTCTGCATCAATCCTAGGCAACTATTCTCTCTCTTAGAGGCTTAAGGGGTTACGTGGATTTGAAGACTTCTAAAAATCAAGATAGAAAAAAAGGATGCCCTGGTCATCGCTGCTACAGCACGATCTTTGCTTCATGGAGCTGGAATCGACGATTCTATGTGAGTTAGAAAAAAATTTCGTTCAATTTCTACTTAAAAAGCGTATTTCTGTCAAAACACTATTTTTGAAATCGGTAGACACGATTGGTCAAAAACTATTGCACCGATCTTATCGAAATTTTGCACACTTCTTCAAAATAGCATTGACTACTGATTGAATGAAGGTTTTTCTTCGATTGCAACTAATTTTAAAAGACTATACGTAGTGTCAAATGTACCAAAAATTGTACTATTTTGCATACAATTCTTCCAAAAATTCAAATTTCAATTTTTTTAGCTACACTTATCGACTAGCATTTAAACATTTAAAATGTTTTTTTTTATATGCTTAACATTTTTAATAAAATAATTCATATATTAAATTTTTTTAAATAGAGAAAAATGCTTTTTTGGCTTCGAAACCCACGTAACCCCTTAAGAAATGATATTTTTTTCTAATGTAAGTAGAATAAACGCTTGCTTTTTATTCATCATTTCAAAGGTCCAGAACGATTGTACCAATAACCATTAAAATCCTTCACATAGCGTTTATTGTTTTAAAAATATAACGTTTTTTTTTTCAAAAAGTTAGGCATCTATCCCACTTTCACTATAGTAGTAATAATATAATATAGTAGGACGTGATCTGACCCATCGACAGTTGGAGGATTATCCATTCATAACAGGCGACCCCGTATATGCGTATAGTGGGATGAGACATTCGCATCCGAAAATTTCAAGGCATCCACAGTTGCGAACTTGCAGTGACCCACGGACCCTCGTGTATTCCGTACACGGGCATGAACACGGGTGCCTGTATATATTTCTGTATGCCGCAGCTGCATTTCGCAATGTCGTTTCTACCCGTCTTTCCGACAAACTACAATTTAACTCTGTACAATAGAATCCAAGCGCTGTTCCTCATTAAGAATTCAGTGCTCCATGTATGACCGGAGGGAAATGCGTACGAGAGAGAGAGAGAAAGAGAGAGAGAAAGAGAGTGCAGATTCTCTCCTCTACCTCTCTCAGTCATCAGGAAGCGAACTCTTTCAGTCTACTGAGCTTTAGCTCAAATTCTTCAGCTTTAAAAATGCGTATGGATTATTCAACCCTAACTCACATCTCACTTTCTGCTAATATAATTTTCATTAAGGGGTCTTCTCACATTATACGCTAAAAAAGGGTATTTTTATGATTTTTTTTGATAGGTTTTTATTATAGATATTGATATAAAAGTTGTTACACTTAATAAATATACTTTCGAAATACATTTAAATTTCTTGAAAATTTATTTAAGTCACTATTTGCAGAAGAAAATGGTAGTTAAAAAAATTTCCTAACAAAATTGTAGGTGTGCGTAGTTGATAAAATCTCGGAGATTGATCATCCGAAACTATCGCTATAGCGCATATCATACGATTTTTTATATATGCATAAATAACAAAATGGCGGACATTTTTCGGAAAAACAAAAAAAACGTGTTTTTTTAGCGTTTTTGGCAAAAAAAAGTAAATATCAAAATTTGAAATAATCCTTGATATGCGCTATAGCTATAGTTGTAAAGAATATGTCGTTAAAATTTCATAAGGATCGGTTTAGTAGTTTCGAAGATTTTATCAACAAACCGTCGAAAAACGTTGTTTCGAGAGAAATGCGTTTCAAGTTTGTCTGGGTTACATAAATACATAAAACATATTTTTTAAGTATTTCGAAAGTGTATTGATTAACCCTTTGAAGTGCACACTGGGTCGTGTTGACCGTACGTATTTAGTATTTTTCAACCTATTTTTCATTTTTAGGCATTTAATTTTCGTTTTTGTCAAAAAATAAATTTAGGGCCATAAAATATGGATAATTTACTACAAAAAACGTCTGTACAAAAAAAAAAAAATAAAAAATGCATATTTAACGGAATACAACGATTTGAAAAACGCCTTGGTTCAGATTGACCCAAGATGCACTTATAGGTTGGAGGTGAAGGTGTGCACTCGAAGGTTTAAGTGTAACAACTTTTATATCAATATCTATATTAGCCTTTTTTAGCGTCTGAAGTAAGAAGACCCCTTAATATTGTCCTCGATGTAGAAGTCAGAAAATTAAAAAAAAATCTAGCAACGTTGCAATGGCAAATTTTCAATCAATTGATTCTATCAGGCTCCGAGGAAGAGGTCTCTATTTTTCATGGCATTTTTGTAAGATTAGTTCATTACGTCGAAAATGGATGAAAATGCGAACGTCGTTAATACGAAAGCATTCGTTGTCTTCATAAATGTTGACGATGATAATAAAACAGTATGGAGAAAGAAAAGCAGGGAGTGCAATTCACAATTGGATTTGAGCTTGGTCGAAAGGCTCCTGCAACATTTAATATCGTCAGAAAACAATTGATATCAAATGGAGCAAGCCCATTATTACACACACATACGTATGTTTGATCTTATTGAACAGAAAATGCTTTTATTATTTTCCCTTTGTTATGAATACGAGATTCATGTTCGGGACATATACTTTGCGTTCGAAAACGTATACCGGAGCTCGTACTTGCAGCCGATCTTGTCTTGTTAAAATTGAAAAATAAGAAAATTGTCAGCGATCGGAAGGAAGTTTGTTTTTTTCCCAAAAATTTTCGCAGTTTTTTGCTCACTTTTTTTTATTTTTCAATTTCTCTTCTTGATTCTAGGTCAACTTATACACAATATTGTACAAAGTAAAAATATGTTTGATTTTTTGCTTCAGATCACCTGTTCGGAACTTAGGACTTCCGCAAGCGAAGAATGTCATCGCCCGCGCACCGATATACGTGGCTCCTCCCACTCCCACCACCATATTTTGTCAAACTTAAAAAAATATCTTGATGTTCAATAAAGACCGCTTAGTCAACATACCAAATATCAACATTTTATATTTAATACTTTTCGCATAAAAAAATTGGTGAAAAATCAAACATTTTTTGGCCCAACAAGGCAGAACCTTCCCTTAAATGCTCACGTGATGGAATCATTATGGAATAGAAAAAGAGAAATGACAGCTACGTTTACTTTAAACATCAGCAATTGAAACAGACCATGTCACCAAACTGATAAAAATTATAGTATTGAAGTTTGCATTGTTGGGATGCAACGAAAATATTTGTTTTCCGTCTTGCTTTATTTTTTTCGGGCATATTTAGGCCTACAAAAATTACTGAAACAATTTTTAAGATCCTTATTACGACTCCATTACCTCAACTTGAAAAGAAACGGTTTAGATAGAAAAACAAATGAATAAATGAAAAAATAAAAAAGAATGTTCGTTCCATTTCAACGATGCGAACTTCACACCATTAAAAATGTTGACTCAATTATTTCGGCATCAATTAATTTTTTTTCAACACCCTCCAATTAATTTTTGTTCAACACACTTTTATGATTTTAACATTTTTTGCTGCGAAGGGTTTATATTTAAGGGAGTTGTTTCGTTTCGAATTTAAAACATCTTCGCGGAGGTGTGTCGTTTAAAATTTAAGGGACAACACCACTGTGACGGCTCCAAAAAAATCGATTTTTTGAAAACCATCTAGAAAAATCTAAAATACATTTACGATTAAGATGCCGTTAGACCCAGGTCGAAAAAATAATTATTTTCGGAGATATTGAATATTTTGTGGAGCGGTGCAGCGCTCCGTGACGCTCGGGGTCCCGCGCAGCTGCGCGCCTCAGGGTCGGCAGGTATACCGGGCCTTTCCCAGGTCCTGCGGGTCTTTCCCAGGTATTATTTTGTCTCCCTTCACAAAAACCGGCTATTGTTATAAATATAGTTTCGAAAAAAAGCCATAGGTGGCGATAATTGAAAAATGTTCAAGTCGTCAATCGTCAATCGTCGATATTGCAGCTGATATTGCGGTATTATTATTCAATGATGGCCTGAGAAGCCTCATGAAAGTTTTGGAGACGTTGAGGATAACTATCGGCCCAAATTGTTTCAATTTTTGCGTTGAAACCGACGCAGCGCGGATCGAGCTGGCGGAGCGCTCGCTCACAGACGCTGCAAAAGAGGCAAGAAGAGCCTCTACAAGTTCGAGGAAAGATGCTAGGGACAATGATTTGCTTCTCGAAGGACAGCTATATGGTGCCGGCATCGCTGATTAAAGGTAAACATTTTTTTTTCCAATTTATAGCATAAATTAACAAACCTAAAACTTTGAACGCGTTTTTCTCAAAACCACTTTTTTGAGTGCGGCACGCAGCAGAACTCGAGCAATTTTTATCCGATCGACTTCAAATTTGGACTGCATCAATAAAACTAGATTATCTAAAGAAGTACATAGGATTTTTCCGATATCTCAATAATAAAAAAAGTTATAGCCTATTTTCGACGAGAAATTTTGCTCGAAAATCGTCCTTCAATTTCAAAAGCGTGCCTATTTTTTAAAAATCAATATTTTTTCAAATCCTTATGTACTTCTCTTCAAAATATCATATTATTAACGAAAACACTCGGTATTTTTTTTTCAGATCGACTTTGAACAGAGTTCTGCTGCGTGCCGCGAACCACTGCAGAGGCAACAGTACCTGACGCGGGAGCTTCCCCAGCGTCACCATGGGGCGTGAAAAATTTGAAAAAAATTTTTTATGTATCTTCAATAAACAACGAACAAAACAAAAAAATTTTTTTTCGAATATCTCTTTTTTTTCCCACAAAAAAAATCTTGATTAATGGCAAAAAACAAGGAGTCACAGTGGTGTTGTCCCTTAAGGGGTAAGGCCACTGTAAATTTTTTGAAAAATCGATTTTTTTTTATTGGCTTAAAAAATAGTTTAAGTTTAAAATAAAAAATAGTTTAAGTTTCTCCGAAACTTCTTTTTTTAATTTTTTCCAATAAAAAACTATTCGCAAAACTTTAAACGCGTTTTTCTCGAAACATGGTTTTTCAAAATGGCACGCAGCATAACTCGAACAATTTTCATTTTTTTTACTTGAAATTTTAACCAGATGTGAACATTTACATTATCTTGACAATGTCGATCGGAATTTTCAAGAACTTTATTTATTGATTTTTTATTAACAAAAAACTTGCCGTTTTTTTCGTCAAAAATCAATTTTTTTTTTCAAACGCACGCCAAATCCACAAAAATTGATACTTTTTAAAATCCGATCGACATTCTCTAGCTATAGCCCTCTAGATTAATGGTTTTTTTTTGTTCTAGATTCAAAAGTGCACCAGTGGTGCTGCGTGCCGCGGAGCCCTGGAAGCAAAACATGTTCCGGGAAGATAGCTGTGGAACCGCCATTTTGTTTTTTTTTACTGTAAAAAAATTTTATAATAAAGTTTAATGTATGCCCGATAACACCATTAAAAGTTTTTTTTCAAATACCTTCAATTTCGGGAGCAAAAAATTAGTGAAAAAACCTTTTTTTTTGGGCCGTTACAGTGGCCTTACTCCTTAAAGAAAAATCGGTAAATGTTCGTACAAGGAAGATGATGTCGAGACTTTTGTTTAATTAGCAATTTTGGTACAACAATCGTCAGTCATGTACCTGAAATATTCTCACGTTAGTCGTATTGGTCAATCCGGAACAAATCAAGACTGCAAATACGATCGACATTCGTATGTATGCCGATGAGCTTGCAAACACGAGTTGGAAGATTGTCAATACGGGTGTCTTTGAGTTTCGGATAAGAAATCTCCAGTTTTATTATTCTTTGATTCTCTGCCCGTCGCCCCATGTCTTTTCTCTCTTTCTCTCTCTCCTTTCCCGTTCTCTATATCCCTGCTCTCTATTGCTTGATCGTAACTAAGAAAATGCGGGGCACTCTTGGAGCGGGAAGAGATGTATAGATGAGAGCAGAAAAATTCGATAACTCAGAGAATAGGGAGACGACGGTAGATTACGAGGTAGAAGAGTGTACGAGAATCCCACATATTGGACAAAACGAGCAAAACATATAGTAAAAGTAAAGAAAAATCTATCTATCTATATATAAAGTATAACATCAAGAGCGATCGAGAAAACTTTATTTCGAAGTATTTCCTCGAGTGGTCCGTTAGCTCCTTCTCGGACTATATACGGGATATTCTATAGAAATAAAGATGGTTTTCAGACGACGGTCAGCGTATTTGAAGCCCGTCTACCATTTACTTCCGTTTTATCGTTTCACGAGTTTTTTTTTTATATACGCATACCTCCGTTATTTTTATTGGTAATAAATATGGCGACCGTGGTCAATCCAATTTGTTACACAGAGATTTAGGATTTAGGAATTTGGGAATTTATTGCTTCTACACTGATGGGCAAGAAAAAAAAACTTATTTTAAGCATGAAAATTGTGGGTTTTTTTTAAACGAACATTAGGTATATTTTTAAAAAGAATTCCCTGTATGATATACCCAGGAAAAGTAGAAAAGCTTATTTTTTCGGAAAAAAAGGATTTATGATTTTGGAATTTTCGACCGGAAACGGCTTGATAAAAGATGAAGAAGCGTCTGATATTAGCTACGATTGTGAATATTGTTAAAGGCTTACGCACACTTGGATAGGTCAAAAAGATCGATTTTTCAAAAAGGTGCTCATTTGAAAGTACTATCCCTTGAGTGTCTACCCTGAAAATTTCAACTACTGGACCGATCGGGATCAATTTTTGCACAAGTTATGCTTCACACAATAATCTAGTACTTATCGATCCGTTTTTTCGATACCTGGCACAGTGAACAATTTTGAGGCGAAAAATCGCCTGTTTTATTCCAGTCAACGCCATGACCCGAAAAAATTAATGTTTAACTTCCGGCTCGATAAGTACTAGTTTTATCTATCTGCTTTAAGAGACAAATATTTTTTTTAGTTAAAAAACGGCAGAGGCACGTCTGTTACCGCAAACGCTGTCAACAAAAACACGTCTCAGGAAAACGACTGTAACTTTTTTACCGTTTGACATTTTTAACCCAAATTTTTACACAATGTAGATAAAATGTCATACTTTAAAATATATATCATGGTTGTTCCATAAAATTCAGTTTTTTACACACAACATTTTTTAAACATAACCTTACTTTTAGCCGTCTCAGGTGTGTCTAAGTCTTCAAGGAGCCTGAAAACTTATTAATCATCAGATCAAATAATTCAATCGAAAACGACGAAACGAACGCATTGCCATTCGCGCTGTATAGAGTGGAGAGTGTCGATGCGTTTACTAAAAAAAATCGAGAATAAATCATTTTTTGGCCCCTGTCAAAATCGTAGCTGAGGAAAATCACTTGCTATCCCGCTCGGGCCGTATATTCTCGAAGGGAAAGAAGCATCAGGCGACGAGGTCCGCGTGAGAATGGTGAATTGAAATTGAACGGGGAAACCGATCGTGGGAAACAGCTCGGCAAACGATGATGACTTTTCGAAATAGACTGAAAATAGCCAGTACGTGTACACGAGGCGTGTTCTCGTTCTTCGACAAGACCCGATGGGAGATTTTCACGATTCTCACGATTGATCTCGGTCGTAAGAGTTTTCCCTTGGCTCATAAACGAAAAGCAAAAAGAATTGCACTTCTTTCCACCGTGGCTCTTGCTCACCGTCGAAGTTTTTCGGTTTTTTTTCTTATCTTACGAGATCGCTGCCTTCGGTTTTATTTTTCGCCAATTTCTTCACGTCTCCAAGTTCACACGACAACAAAGCTCACATGGGATTCTCAAATCCCCAGCCTAACATCCACACGAATCGACTCGTTTTCCTTCAGCGATCTTCTTTGTCTTTTTTACGCGTTCCGTCCTTCTCAAGCCAGTTTTACCGATTCCACTTTGTCCGAACCATTTCTTACTTATTTTTTTTTTCATCGCTTTCGAGAGAAATATATATATATATATATATATATATATATATATATATATATATATATATATATATATATATAGAGAGAGAGAGAGAGGGGCAGAGATACAAAAAGGACCAGCAGAAGGCAATGGAATCGTCGCGTTTTTTCAACTCCTTTAGTGCCCTCTTGGGAGCTTGGGTTGTGTATCCCGTTCCCGTGTACTTGAGGCAATGGACATGAGATTGGAAGAAGCATGCGTGGAGAAGGTAAGAGCTCCCTTCTGATTTCCGAACCGGCATGATGATTGGAAAGCGCTCGAAAGAAAATGTCTGAATGTTGCCACGCAACTTTTACGCGGGCATTTATTTTTTATACGATTAATGCGGACTGGGCCTTCGAACACTTGGCTACACAAAATGATGTGAATTTGATAACTGATTAACTTTTTTCCCACGATGTATTGCATTCTCAAAAAAAAAAGAAATTGCGTTACAAACGATGGTTCATCACCAGTGCTTACATTGAAAAAAAACCACATAAACCTCGATGTTTTCTTTCGATAACTGGTTCGCAAAGCTCTGTTAGGGAGGACGCTGTCGTTTTTCGGTCGAGAGAATAAAAAAAAGGTGCATCATGCTTTCGTTCATTGAAACGTCAAAGCTCAATCGCTTGGTCGTACAAAACGAGGTATTTTTTCCCCCTCTCTATCGCCCTCCCTTCCTGCCCTCTCTCTCTCTCTCTCTCTCTCCCCCTCTCCCTGTCTCCTCTACTCGTTTTGCCATTCGGGCAAAGGTTTTATCTAAAATGACTGGCCAACCATTGAAGCTTTTGTTACTGCGGCAAGTGCACGTTTTTCACCGCATAGAGAAGGGTCCATCGACGGTTGATCAGATTTTCCGGCAAAATAATTATCAGCAATCATGAACGATTGACTGAATATTTTTATTGTTCTCGTTCGAAGAGAATGCACATAATTCGGGGCATGGATCAATAGACACCTTTTCATTCCTCGGTACTGTTTTGAAGCCTGATGATTTCCGAATTGTTCCAACTCCATTTTCATCGGCATCCAGCCATGTGTATATTCTATACGAATGGTTGAACACCAAAAACAAATAGAAAATACTAGACGCCATTATACGTGTTTTCTATATAGCATAGTTTCTCGTTTCCAATTATTTGAAATTCAGGTGTCAGTTCACGAAAATTTTCACTGAAAAATTTCGACACCCTGCTCGTACTTGTCGAATTTTCAACCCGACATCTGAAGTGAGATTCACAATGGATCGACTGAAGAGACGCGAATATTGGCGAAAGAGACGGGAAGACAAAAGTGCAGGAAGTGCAAAAGCCCACAGGACCGAAGAATCAGCTGTAAAATTTCTCGAAGGCTTTTGTTCGAGTATAAGTGTGTTGAGACGAGAGTTTGTAAAGTCGGAAAGTGATGGCACTGCCACGAAATATTTATACGTCGATATATGTGTGTGTGCCACGTATCACACATCGATAAACATCTGTATATAAATATGAGGAACGGATATTTTGAACACCGTGGCAGCTATCCGCGCATCTGGCAGTTATGAGGACGGTCTTTAGATTCGTTTTGAAAAGAATCGTTGATTTCGAAGACAAGGTGGTCCTTGGAATGAGCCTCATATGAATACGCTTACATTTGTCCGAAGGTGATTTTGAAGACACTGGGGTTCGTATATTGTTGAGTATGGGGACCACTGGCCTGGTGAGGACGGTCCTCGAAGTTGAATAACTTCAGAATCACCTACTCGCATATATATCGGTGTAAATAGCACTTGGGAAGCGGGAGCAGCTTGCGAAGGGCTTGCGTAGGCGTTATCCTCGGAAAGGGATCGAAGCCACTCTCGAAAAACCGGAAGTTTGTTGGAAACGGCGGTCTGACGGAGCGTATCCCTCGGAGTACTTTTCTGCAAACTATGTACGTATGCGGACGTGTGGGTGTGACAGGATATGTGGGGGGTGACAAAACATTCATTGCAGACTGAGAAAAACTCTGCTGCCGATGGTGAAAGTCCACTTGGCCCAGCGTTGCCGAGAGAGTGAACTTCAGCTGCTATATGGGTTCAATGATTGTGCACTGCGGTCGACATAAGGATTTTATCTACCAATGCGTATTCCTTTACGTATATTATACACAAAAGTCAGATATGGGGAAAGGAGATCTGAGCCTATTGTCCCCAAACACATCACGTTAATCCTAATGTCTTCATCATCACCTTTAGATAGATGTAAGTCCATGTGTGTTGAGTTCATTTCAAAGACATGGGTATCCTACAATCAATATTTTGTTTGGAAATAATGATAAGGACCATTCTCAGACCGTCAAAGGGGTCCTCACATGTGCTGATAGGCAACATACACATAGCGGATTCAAAATATCCTTTCCTCATAAATATGCGTTCGTTTGTATCTCAATAAAAATAGGGGAAGACACACACCCCTGTAGGAGACAAGTCGAGACAACCAGAAAGAAGATACATGTTCATAGTTATCGAGGATGTCAAGATCATGTGCTCCAACCACTTATCTCTTGAAGCCTGAGCCCGGCACTTTGCCCAATTGCTGAAAGCATGGCTTGGAGGAACCAAAAAGACACACAAACAGAGAGATTTGTCGTCGAGGGAAGCAGCATAGAGTGTTCGAACGTATCGAGTTTGCATCTCGGGATTCACCCTCGGGACAGCTCACGCAGTGTGTCTCTCAAGTGGCGCATGGGGATTCAACGACCAGTGAAACTGCCAATGCAATAACGAAACAATTTGCATTCCTAAAATAATGTTTAAACGAAACTGCCAATCTTATTTTGTAGAGAACTGGGGACTAGAGGATTCTCACCGTGTGGGGAATATTTCGAGTCACTAGGTTACGATATTGGCTCTGTATTATTGGCCCAGCGGGGTCGCAGTCGCGTATGACGCTAGAAAAGTTTCGGCGCGCAGAAGCACCAAAAGCTCGAAATAGCCATGCCTATACGTGTATATCCATTTGCACGGGTATGAGATACTTGGAAAGAATGGCACGAAGAGTCGAAATGTGAGCGATAAATCGAGAGCTTATGAATTCAGCGCATTGGAATAGCATTGCAGCTGATCGATGGGCTTCCCTCTCTCACTTCCTCTCTCTCTCTCTCTCTCTCTCTCTCTCTCTCTCTCTCTGTTCTTCATACTGTCGTATAACGAGGTGACCTACTTTCCTGACAATTTCACCACCGCCACGGATAACGAAATTGCAAGACCGGTACAACACGATCGACAGGAGGTCGTGTTTCGTCTGCATTTGGAAACAACAGGAGTGCCATTACCGACGGACGTGTCACCATTGCTCGATATCCGGGACTAGAATAGCGCAAAAAAAGATGAGCTCGAAAGAGATAGAATCAAGCAAAACCCTACTTTCCCGAGTCTTCCGTTTGCACTTGATTGAAGCTTGTCCTGATCACGGAGAAACTCCCGCCTGGTCACTTCACTTGCGCTAAACGAACGTCGCTCAGCCACTTCGTTTCCGGAGAACCTTGACGGCGGAGCAGTATTGGCGCAAAAGATTGGCTCTCTGCTGAGATGAACTCGTTGGTGAAGAACATCGATGAAGCGAGCAAATCGAAAGCAGCTACAGCGATCTGTAATTACCGCGGGATGTAGGTTCGCCATTGCTCTCATCTTTGATTCACTTGGATCAGATGTCCAACCAAGAAGCGTTGAAGCCTTCTACCGTGACTCGGGCGTCTGTTCATCGCTAGCAGCAATTGAATAAGATTGATACGCAATGACAAAACTAGCCAGCATCAAAGTTTAGCCAGGGGGGACTTTGTTTTCCGAGTTGATTGGAGTCCGTCGACAGTTCGGTAGCTGTTCCACTGTTAAAATGCTCGGACGATTCGGCACAATACAGCTAAGCTTTAATATCCTACTGTACCGCAGTGTAGCGCACACCTCCAGAGATCCTCAACTCCGAGACTGGGTAATGGGGAAGAACACAGCACAAGCGAAGCTCGCATGTGCTCGGCTCGGAAGCGTGTACAAGTGGAAGTTTCGAGTGAGGCGAGAGACAGAGAAGTAGAAAGCTCCGTCTATCCGAGGGTGTTCTTTCGGTCGTTGGATTTCCTCAATTGTATACGTCGGTGGGATTCGGGGTCGGCGAACCCGTTGAACGGGTGGAGTAGCTACGATCCGCCTGTACACACGGATCAGATTAGACCGTTGGGGCGTCTCCTCCTACCACTCGCCAGCTGGATGAAACCTCGTTGGCGATATTGCGAGGGAATTCAGATGGGCGTGCAGTTTGTACTACCAGACATGCTGTACCAGTTGTACCGAAGTGCACAGGGGAGTGAGACCGAAGCCTTCCTGTCTAGGATTCGTTGGCTGTTTGTGTTGGAGTCCTTACTTTGATTTCCACGGCTCGGCGCGTGGGCACGTATGCACATGCAGCCGATGACCGTACCCTCTTTGCCATTGTCCGCAAAATCTACCGAGTGGGTTGTTTCACCCACCCGTAATCCCGGATAACTTAGTGCTGATAATCCGTAACAGGGATTTCCAGTGTCCTAGTTTTGTGAATGTCATCGCAGGACTTTCGTCGATTTCATTCTTTGGATGGGTACTCAACTGGCTCTTATTTCTCCAAGCATATCGCGCTGCTACTGAGGAAAAATATTCCGCAGCTGCCGCGCCAGATGCCAGTTGGCTTAAGAGTTCCTCCCGCCGGATATGGAAGCGCGAGAGATGATCCTCCGGATGCTTTCAATCCTACAATTCTTCCCAATCTTTTGAGACGAGGATGAGTTGGACGAAACGTTTGGTCTCGTCACAGCTGTTTTTCTCGTTGTCCTTGACACGTGACATCAGAACTTGCTAATAAACATTTACTCACTTTTCAGGAACTCACTTTTCGTCACTTTTATCAGGAACATCACGAAACACGGTTTGCTCGGCTTGCGTATTATCGTCAAGGCTACGAGAGCTGTAAAGCGTTCATATCAGGTGGATTTTGATTGCGGGGAAAAGCGGAAGTTTATGTACAAACGTATAGCCCGTATAAAAGTGAATAGGGTGATGAGATTACGCAGCGAATCGTTGTGCGCAGAGCACTCGTTTGTTCCGTACCCGCGGAGACAGCTTCTCTCAACTGGTAGAGCCATTCGCACAGGATTGCTAGCCCAACTTGACGCTTAGCTAAACCGAGGGACGTTGAGTGGGCAACGATGAGAGGCGGAGAGAAAGAAGTGAACGATAGTCATTTGAGACGGTGTGGTACACGAGGCCTGGAGACTTGTATAAACGTAACAATAGAGACCGAAAGTGAAGGCGAGATAATACGGTGGGAAACCCTGACGAATACCCTGGGAAGCTGAGAGAGACAGAGAGAGGGAAGAAATACAAGTGGAACTTTAACGAGAGGTGGATAAAGCCGCGGCAACCTAGCTGGTATGGTTGGTCTTTCGGGCAAGGCTCTCTGGAAAAACTGGTAAAGTGTCAGGAGGGAAAAAGAAAAATAGAGATATAGTAACCGCTGGGGTAACGTAAAGTTCGCGCCTTATCCGTCGCCTCGGGCAGCCAGGAAACACATATACGTCTATCGTTACTCACTCCTGCTGAAGGCGCACCTACGTATGCCTGTGTGTACGTATGCGGTTATAGCTCAAACGTTCCTGGTCCTTCCATTCCACCTCTGAACTAGCGAGTGTCTCTAGGTCGCGTATTTATTTTCTCACCAACCCACACCACTCGGTTTCGTCAAACCTTTCGACTCTTTCTTCTACCATTTCCGCATTTGGCACTCCACGACATCGTCCACTTCGTCAGACGCGAGTGCCGAAATGGTGGGAAAAGTAGCGTCGGTGTCCCTGACTCCGGACCTGATTCGTCAACACGATAGGAATAGATACGTCGTGGTCACCGCGGTCTTTGATAACTTGATTGGGATTCTGTGTCTGTGGCTCGCGCGAACATCACTACACCAAACACATTTGCATGACATCGATTCGGCAATCGTAAATTCATGCAGCATCTGCCTGTTTCGTCGACTGGGCACTACCGAAAAATCAAGAGTCAATGTGAATACTTGCGACAGCAGTAAACGATAAAGGGATGTCTTCACGGGCTGAATGTGTTCAAGGGATGTCTTTGTGGGTTGATACTGTTCAAGGGATGTCTTTGTGGGCTAAAGCTGTTCAGAGGATGTCTTCAAGGGCAGAAGGTGTTCAAAGGATGTATTTGCGGGCTGAAGGTGTTCAAGGGATGTCATCACGAGCTGAAGATGTTCAAGGGATGTCTTCACGAGCTGAAGATGTTCAAGGGATGTCTGTGGGCTGAAGCTGTTCAAAGAATGTCTTCAAGCGCTGAAGGTGTTCAAAGGATGTATTTATGCGCTGAAGGTGTTCAAAGGATGTCTTCAAGGGCTGAAGGTGGTTAAAGGATGTATTTACGGGCTGAAGGTGTTCAAGGGATGTCTTCACGGGCTGAAGCTGTTTTCATGGGATGTCCTCATGAGCTGAAGCTGTTTTAAGGGATGTCTTCACGAGCTGAAGGTGTTGAAGGGGTGTCCTCACGGGCTGAAGCTGTTCTAGGGATGTATTTGTGGGCTGAAGCTGTTCAAGGGATGTCCTCACGGGCTAAAGGTGTTCAAGGGATGTCTTCACGGGCTGAAGATGTTCAAGGGATGTCTTCACCACTGGAGGTGATGAAGGGACTATCATACCAGAGAGCGTTTATAGTTCCTAAATGAACTTATGTGAGGTGAATTTTCGTATAATCTTTGTATTGAGTATCTGAAGTTGGACACTCTGAGAATCGACTGATAGTTAAGCCACCCTCGAAGTGTTTTCATCCGATGAATAATGGAGACCGACTGGAATCCGATTCGTTTTCTATGCACATTATGGGATCACGCCGGGAGCTCAAGCTCGTTAAATTTCATTTCCATAACGTACGGGTCGACGATCGAAGAGCTTTTAGCATCAGTAGGGCTCGGGTTCCAACGCTATTACCATTGAAATGGTGCTACTTTATGATGTAATTGACAAAACGAGGGAGTCGAAAAAAAGGGCCAAGCGAGAGGATACGGGCGACTGTTGGTTTCGATGGGCTTACATGTATACCGTTATCCTCGAGAACATATATGCATGTAGCGATATGGGAGGAGAATCGAAATGGCCATGAGAGCTGGCAGGTAAAGCTCCCACGGGCTATGCATCATCCATGAAAGCCCAAGTTGCTGCACTCCACGGTTACTTTATTTTTTTTTCCTCGCGGCACAAATGTAATACGCACGGTTCACTCCCCCCTCCCCGGCTCTGTTACATTTTTCACTCACTATTCGGTGGCTCTAGAAACTTTTCTCTTTCGTGTGATACGAGGACGTCATAAAAGGTACTCCATAAAATGTCCAGCTGGAGGCGGCTTAACGTATATTCGGCCAAAAAAACTGACCCTAGTTCTTTGACGTTGACATTCGTTTCGCAACGTCAAACCCCTCGTCAATGACTAAATAATTGACTAGGACCGCGAAATAATTTGTTAGGACTTCTGCGGAAGGTTGGTCCAATGAAAACGCATGGAATTCAGCAGAGTGGCCGTAATTCATTACGAAACCTTCAACATCCTTCGGCTACGAATCAATCGTGATGGGTGGACGCTCTAATCTGCCCCGTCAATGCCGCCAACGAGTAGTGTCATGTGTCATGATTCGTAATTGATGTTGTATCGTAACCGAGCGTCCATCGAACAATTGTAGGGACAAGTGCCACGTATATGAAGGAGCCTAAAACATCTCATACTTACTTGCCAATGTGTTCCTCAAAACAAAATACGGGCGTCGATCGATCAAAACAACAATAATGATGAAAATACCAATGGACAAATAAAAAAACAATGAATGGAGTTTTCGTTCAGCCGATCGAAAAAAAACAGACGATAAATGCACATGTATATATATATATATAATTCATGCACAGCCACAGCAGGCGCGTATAAAACTTTCAATGCATTCACGAGATGGATTTTCACTCGGGATCGCATTTTGATCGATCGCTCAGTGTGCTCGTATCATCGACATGCCTTTGTGGTCCGAATTTCGCCTGTCTCCCTCTAATTTTATTACTCTCCTGCCCATTCTCTCTCTCTCTCTCTCACTCTCTCTCTCTCACACACTCTCTCTCTTTCTCGCCCTTTCTCATACGCAATTTATCCGACATTTAATTTCAACCGTTGGCTCTATCCTTCGCGAGATTTCGGTCTGACCGAATCGTTCCTTAACCACTTGAAGCTGGCGCGGTCCGAGGGAGAAAAGTTTCTTCCCCTTTGACGAGACTCCGGCTACGATATAAGCGGAAGAAAACGACGTAAGCGAGCTGCTGCTGATCAATAGATATTCTTTCGTGGATATCGTTTCTCCGCTCTTTTCAACGCTTTTATTCGCGCACCTCGATGCCTCTGGAGTAGCAACGCGTAACCCCCGAGACTAAGCCGAGATACCAGATAGTAAAAAGTGATCTCAACTTCGCGCTATTTTAACATCGATTCATGAAAAAAAAAAAAAAAAAAAAAAAAAACACGTGAAAAAACGCAAAGTATTTTTTTATAAAAAAGTTGGCTGTTTAAAAGGCAAAATTATCGAGCAAAATGTAATACGGTGTTTCTGTTGTTGTTGACAATTTCTCAAATTGGCGTCAATTCCTCTCTCATTTTAATTTGCGCGAGTTTCGACGATGCGGGGGAGAGAACGGTCTTGCAGCTTCTCTAGAGTAAAAAAAAGCCTTGCGAGCACGGGCGAGCAACATCATTTATTTGTAACGTTATCAATAAATATGCTTTCTATATATTAGACGATTAATGCGTCACAACATCGAGCCACTCTTTCTGCGTTTCACTATAGTATCACGTTCACTATATAAACACGATATACAATCCAATCATTTCAATCAATACATATATATGTATATATATAGATGGGTTTAGATATATACAAATATATACATATATATATCAATATACATACATATGTGTTAAGCGCTGATGTAAACACCTGTGCAAATGATATATATGCGCCTGTTTGCATGTTTGCGTGTATTCACTTTGGCGAATCCATGTAAATTTGTTTGTGTCGTGTGAACGATGCAGCAAAACACATTCCCAAATATTATAGCCGAATATATACCGTATACAGAGCATGAGTGATTGTTCGTTTTAAACGATAACTAAATGCAAGAACACAGCGAATCAAGTGACCCGACACCACCGTCGTAAAGTCGAGATCCCCATGGAAAAGGTATAAAATGTGTGCGTTTTTAAATCTACGGTCTTTTTTGTTAATCATCGTTACGAATTAAGCGTGGCGTTGAAACGAATCATTTGAAGTAAGATTTTTCGTTTTTTAAATTTTTATTTCAATGTACGAGTCATTGTTGGAGATTATGAGTTTTTCTTTTCGTGCTTCAGCGAGTTATGGTTTCAGTGATGTTTGCGCCTGTATTGTATACAGAATTACTTATTGTTGGTAGAATCGTGATGTGCGGGGATACATTGAATATTTCCGATGAAGATATTGTTTCTGATTGTCTCGTTTCTGCAAGACTGGAAGGGAAAAATAATGAAAAAGATCAGCACGGGTATCGACGATACACAAAGTAAGCGATTGAGGAGCAAGGCAATAACGATCCTCATTATTGGGAAAACAGCCGAGGGTTCTCTGCAAGTCTCACGAAGGAAAGTACGAAAAGATTAATTACTCAGTGGATTGTGGAGTTTTATCGTTATGCGGCAGTCAATTAATAAATACCCGATGAGCAGCTCGAAAAAAATTCACTTCGCTGTTCGAACAATTTGCGGTTGTTAAAACATCGAAATTTGAGGCTTCCGTGTATCTTGCTATGATCAATTTTATGGGTAAATATTCCGAACGGAGGCCACGTATTGGCTTGATTTTGATACATGTTGCAAAAAACACTTTTCGAATGCACTGCAACAATTTTGAGCTCTTGTTGATTGCTTGAAAAAAATGTGGTAAATATTCGGAAGCGGGGCTCCTGCTAGAATCAGGCTAATTTTTGGTTGAATGCTTTAATATATATATATAACCAAAAGAAAAAGAAGCCCCACTTCCGAATATTAACCAAAAAAGTTATTCGGAATACAAATCGTTGGGGGCCCGTATTTCTAAAAGAACCTCAAGGAAACCCAAACAAACAATTCCCAAAAATCCCAGCCGAACACAATCGAGCCTTTTTCACTGTGTCCATCTTAACGTTTTTGTGCTTTTTCGTATGTTTTATGAAATTAAAAAAAAATTAATCAGCGGCGATGAAAATTTCTTGCAGTGTATTCGCTTCCACTTTTTTTACAATTTAGATAACAATCAAGCCGATACGTGGTTGCTGCCCTATTCGGAATATGTCCTACTCTCGCATACGTTTATTAGAGCGCGTAATAAATCCAATTATTATTGACTCGTAATCATGATTTATGAGGGAAAAATTTCAATTTTTGTTATACGATATTGACGGGTAACGCGTATATGTTATCGATTTCAAATACGTATTGAATATATGTAAAATGTAGATAAGAATTCACATTTCACGGCTGCAGGGGATAAAATGGAATGCAATGATTCTGGCAGGTTGGATAGACCTAGACTCATTGTGGAAATTGACTACGATTTTTTTTCAACACCTTTGAAATTTTCACTGCCATACTTGTAGACGGCACAACGAGATGTGAGCACTCGTCCTGCTGAATTAACACACTGCTGTCATTTTTGTCCAATTTGGGGGCAATCCAAGTGTAGATACACATGCGGATAGCATGGAATTTCTTCGAATGGACCTGAGGCTCGTTCTTTGCGGCTGGAAGTTGAAGAATGGATCAACGAAAGAGTGCGAAATCCTCGAGTATTCCAGACCCTTTATCTTACTTGCGCTCACACAAGGTACCGCCAAAGACGTATATAATTCATCGTATACCAGCAATATCATCCTTACAGCTCTTGGCTACGTGCTCGCGAGGCCTTTGCCATTCGTTACCGGGGACTACCCTCGGATGAGAATTTCCGGGATCTTTCGCCCACGGACGGTTGGTGCTGGATATGAAGGAGCGACTTTTGAGCCCAGCGTTAAATCATCCTGGGTTACAACTCAGTACCGGAAACACGCCACAGACAAGAACAACTCAACCACCGAGATATTCCAAATGTCTCCTCTCTTCCTTCCCTACTTTGAGGCACATATCCAAATATCTGCTTCTGATGCCTCCACGTGCAGATCAGTAAGTTTCACCGCGTCGGTTTGGCAATGTGCAACGAAACTTGACGCAACTTTCATCAACACGCAAGCGCAATTTGGATAGCTTCATTCTCTGTCCTGGTATTACAGTTCCGGCACTTTTCGCTTCCTCGAGGGCCTGAACATCCGCGTATTTTCTATCATGAGATACGAATGGAGTGCATGTGAATTGGAGTGAGCTGTCTAGAGGAGTGGATCATTTGACAACGTGGAATGGGTTTGCAGTTTCGATGAGGAAATTTGATTTAAATTGATTGGAATTTTTTTCACTCGGATCCTTTGGAGTCAGAAATTTGTTAAGGTTATGCCTTGTTGTAAAAGTCGAAAAATCACTTTTTTCAAAAGGAATATATTTTGACTCTAAGTATATGATCTTATGTGTTCCCTGAGAATTTCGAGGTGATCGCATCAAAATTGACAGTTTTATGGGCTATGTTGACATCCGACGGAACGCTCGAAGCGTCGTTCGAAACTTCAAACGCTTTTTTCTCAAAAGTACGTTTTTAAAGTCGGTGAGCTAAAAACCTTGAAAAGTACTGCATCGATGTTTCTTAAATTTTTAAGTGCTTCTTCTAGATGTAAAAATGTAGTATGTGATCGAAGGATTTTTTTTTGCGATGTATACTTTCAATTTGATGAACGAAAAATGCCCGTTTTTAGCAAAAATCGAGACTCACTTTGGACACGCGCCGGTTTGTTTTAATTTGATATATCGGAAAGTCCTTTGATTAATCATAGGACAAATTAATATACCAACAAATCTGTTTGATTTTTTGTAATTAGACAACCTGGTTCCGAAAGGCATTGCTTACCGCAGAAGACGTTTTCGAAAGGGGCTTCTCGAACTACGGTTGTAAATGGATTATAATTACATATTTTTGCACAAAAAAAAAGTTACAGAGTGTTCTTCAGATGTGACTTTTTAGAATACCTAAGTTTTGTACAAATTTATCATCACGATTTTATAAAAAAAAGTTTCTAACAAATTCTATAATTTTTTATTTTTCAAAGAAACTTGTAAAAAAATCTAAATTTTTAGAAATTTGTAAAAAAACCTAAATTTTTAGAAATTTTCAACGAAATAATTTTTTAAAGATATTTCTAAAAATAGAATTTTTTTTCTAAAAGATTTTGTCAAAAAAGTCCCAAAAACGAGCTGTTTTCGATTGTTACAACAAGGCATAACTTGTTAAATATTATCTAGTCGGTTCTTTCCATTTCCTAGAAGTCCCTAGACGATTTTTCTTCCCCCGGGGTGTTTATAAATCTGTCATGACTGCTGGGTCCAATATCTCGTAAACCAATTTTGATATTGAATATTTCAAGATTTTTTCTCCCTCAATCTTTTTTTTATTTTCACTTTTATGAGCCCATGGTTGATTCATCAATTTCACAGATGGTTTGACCATGCGCCGGCCAATCGATAAAACGAGAGTGCCTGCGCGTGATGTTGAAGTTATACTGTTTCGTGAAATTGGCAAGCAATGGGACTTCCGACAACACCCGATAATGTTTGCACAATTACGGTATTCCGAAAAGCGGATCAGCACGGTACTAAACGGTGTATGTATATTCGTAACGTATATCGATATTCCGGACACGATGCTGCCCAACGATTTTTACGGGACATAACTCGTGTATGGAAATTTGAGGCCTCTGCATTAAGGGAGTATCCCTCTTTGGAAACTTAAAGAAACATTTTTTTTGCATTTTGTTATAGTGTGAACTTTCAAGAATATTTGAATACCAACCGGATCTTGAAATTCTAAATATTGACGAATTTACACTGATTTTAATGGAACAGTGTGCGTTGAGGATGAAGCACAAGAACACTCAAAAGAGGCCCGAACTGCCCGCAGTTTGCATAGATTAGGTGTGCAACACGATCTCGATGATGAGGAAGGACACTTATGTGGTGCCGGAATCGCTGACTAGCGGTAAGACGACGATATTTCACAAGATCGTGTAAAATTAATTTGTACCAAAAATTTGAACGCGATTATCTCGAAACTACATATCTTGATACGGTGGGATTGATATCTTGAGTAACTTTCACACTATTGACTTGAATTTGCACAATTAGCGTTCAAACAGTAGTCATTTTCGGTTCACGATCGCATCTTTAATCGGATGAACCATTTGTTAATAACAATGACTTCAGCATACTGTTTTTCAGCAGAAAAATGAGATTTTCTTTGGAAAAGCTGTCATTTTTTGTATTTTTCGAAAATTCGAAAAGTGGATCGTGAACCTGTTGGATATATTTGAAAAAAACATTTTTTGTTTTCGTTTCAGATTACATTTGAGCCTGGTAGATATCCTGCCATTCCGGGCCTTGCCGCTGGAGGACTGCAACGCCAACTGCAGCACCACGAACACTTTGAGAAATTTCTTTCCGAAAAAATGACATTGTAATCACAAATATGTGTACAACATGGGAAAAATTAATTCATTGCAACCAATTTGTTACTAAAAGAAAAAAATCATCATTCTCACCCTTCAAACTGGGCTTCCAGAGAGGGATATCCCGTAAAGGAGGACACCACTGCAAAATTTTCGAAAAATCGGTTTTGTCGTAAACACTTTTAAAAAATCCTTTGACCCTAACAAATATGATGCATATTCGTTTATAGCTGTAAAAACAGTTTGAAAGTGGTTTTCGAGCGCTTTTTTAGGGGAGTCTCCGAGCGCTGAAAAGCACCTTCGGCGATGTCATGCTGGTTGGCGCAGCCAACGACTTTGGTAAGCTTATTATCTTTGGAGAAAAAGTTATCGACTAAAAACAGTTTTATTTTCTACCAATAGGTAGCATTAGGTTACGGGGGAAAAAATTAATTATTTCAAACAGGTTTTTCTCAACAACATGTTTTTTAAATCGGCACGCGGCAGAACTCGAACAATTTTCGTCCATTCGACTTGAAACTTTAATTGTAGCTTCTTACACTGAGAAAAAATAACCAATTGAATCAACAAAATATATTGGTGATCAAAATAAATGTGCTGCTGCGGAGTGCCACCGATATATGAGACTGTTTCAATACTATAAAATGGCGGAAAATGTGATTTATTTAATTAACATATTATTTTGTTTGAAAAAGCTCTTCTGTTCTCTGAATATCTACATTATTCTTCAAATAAAATGATATTCTATTGAAATCATTCTATATACAATCCGTAGATGTATTGGATGAAATAATTAAGCAGTTGCTACAAACATTTTTTATTTCGTACAAAAATACAATCAATAGAATTGATTATTTCTTTACTACATCGAAACGGATATGCCATGGGACGTAAGTTTTTCAATTTGTTTTAAATCTTAAATAAAAGGTGAGCATTATAATGATCATTCACGATAATAGTGGAGAGAATATCAGATATTCAACTAATTAGAACAGATACTATACTTTGATCTTAGCCACAGGCCAAGAAGCGATACTCTTGAGAGTTTCTCCAGCGTTTAAGTAGATTTTCGGTGCGCGCTACGCTTACGAGAAACGATCGCGCGTGTGGCCTCTAGCGATTACTCCGAGAATGGGTTTCCTCACACCCGTAATTTCGGTGGCGCTCGGCCATGATTTGGTTGAATTTTTTCAACCAAATGTGTAAGCAACAAATTTTACTTTCGCATAATTTTTTAACCAATTCAGACATTTGCTTAATATTTTTCAATCAAAATAAAATATTTAAATTTTAACGAATAATGTACTAGTAATGTCCAAATAAAATCAATATCGGATATGGTGAAAACAATAAAATAACATATTTACTCAATAGAAATTTTATTTGAATCAAGCAATGAGCGAAATTCAATTTTTCTTGTGTACTCGAATCAACAATATTCATGCTATGAATTGAAACACTTTTTTCGTTCGTAGCAGAAATTGCATTCAAAACTATATAATTTGTTCGCGATACTTTTTTAGATGGTTTCAATAATATATTGCTCTCGGCTAACAATATATCTTTTGAATGAAAAAAAACTTTTAATTTTATCATGGTATTAAAGTCAATAGCGTTTTGTTTGGATTAATAAATCCGATTATTTACACCAACAATTTTACAATTGAATCAACGAAATTTCATTCGATAACACCAATGATATTGGATCAATGATTTTTTTCTCAGTGTAGATTGCTTAAGGAGGGAGGTCTAGTTAGAATTTTCAAAAACATCGATTTTTTTCATTTTCTAAAAGTATAATATCTTACGAGTATTTTCCGACTAATTGAATGTAAATCAGACCATTATTCGCCGAAATACATAACTTTGAAGGACGCCGTGGACGCTGCATGCAAATCGTACTCAAAACTTTAAACTCGTTTTTCTCAAAACCATGTTTTCGAAGTCGGTGATCAATGTAACTCGAGAACAGCTTTACCGATCGGGTTGAAATTTATATCACTTCTTCTATACATAACTTTCCTCCGGATGAACGAAGGATTTTTTTTTTGGACAATTATTTTTTTTTATAGTCAATTTTTGTAAGTGAAATTTTTGTCAAAACAACACTTTTGACTTTCAACGTCCGCCATTTTGTGAAAAATGGAAATTTTTCGAAACCCTTCGTTCAACCGGAGCATTATATCATTAACTAAAGATTTCCCCCTGTTTTGTTGGTTTCAGATAATCCGTCACAGCGTGAGAGTGATCACCGCAAAACCTGTTTATTTTGCAGCGTCCTCGGCCAATGATACGTATCGGCTTATTTTGAAACATATTTCTTTTAAAAAATGATAATGTTTACATTAAATATATATCTTTTAAACGGAAGAACTTTTGTTGTAAATTATTTTATCTTTTGGGCGAAAAAAAATCGGAAAAAGGCCTTTTTTTAACGTTCCAACTAGATCTCACTCCTTCAACAGTCAAGTACGAGCGCTTTTTTCCGGTAAATGAAAATTGTAAAATATATCAATTTTTATATGAAAATTGCGGTCGAATAACGAACTTTTTTTCAAACTCCTCTCCATTTTTTTTTAATTTCCCCGTACTTGACTGCTAAAACTAATTAATAAAATTAACAAAAATTGGGGAGGTTTGGCTGAAACCAGTAGTACTATAGCGACTCGTGCGCCGCCATTTTGCATTTTTTTATATACTCCAATATATACCTAATAAAGCCTAATAGTTATTTCGACAATGTATTTTATACCTTCCTAAAAAAAAAAAAAAAATCGGTCAAAAATGGGCAGTTACAGTCGTGTCCTTCCTTAAGATAAATCTATAAATCTAATCTCTACATTCATATCATATATCCTCGCACACAGTTGGCTAGTAACTCCGAATCGTAAAATGTGCTGTTCACGAGAAAGGCGTTATCTTTTATCGAGCTTAGTGAGAATTTATATCACGAATTTATAGCAGTCATCACTTATTCTCCGGGCGATTAATTGATGTTCTCCTCAATCTATCCGGCTCCACTTCGCAATGATACATCGACATGCTTTCAACATCAAATGGTATAAAAGAAAATCATTCGAACGAAACGTAGCTACAAGTTTTTAAAGAAAAAAACAAGAGAATTCACTAAAGGCCTCGACCCAAAATTAAATTGCAAAAGTATGAATCGATTGATCGACTTGTTTGGAATATTTTTATAATTAAAACGAATGAGTATAATATTTGCGACTGTTGAGAGCTACCCCATTGTGACGCGTTTTTCTAGATAGCTATCACGGTCCTCCATACGAACGACCGACATCGCAATTGCGATCGCGATCTTTTGATCATGACCATCTGAATCATGAGAACTCTTTTCGTCACGACCAACGTCCCTTGGGGGCTTTTACGATCCCAGCCTCACTCACTTGTCACTCTACTGCGGTATCGCATTGGCACCACGGCGCAGGAAAACTGCGAAAAACCATTGCCGATACAGACACAGTTTTACTGAATTTCTGTTGTGTCACCAGCGGAAACTCAGTGACTTTCGTGCTCAGTAGTCCGCGCGCAAGCCTGTGAGCGGCTAAGCGGTCACCCATCCAACTATCGGTGAACGTTGATGCTCCTCAACACGGGCGGTCACCTGCGGGGTGGTATACTTATATTTTATCCTACAACCATTTGTCAAAATGCAATTCTGCAGCGCGAAAATTGACACAATGGACTCGTTGATGGAGGGCTGAGGGTTGCGGTTTGCCAAAGTTCTGCGGGCTACGACTCTTAACGGCCTACTTCTACCTAGGTAGGTAAAAAAGGGCATTTTCCAAAAATATTTTTATTCGGTGATGTCACCTTTTAGCTATATTCCCTGAAACAAAGTCAGTGGACATGATATCTCGAGAACCACTTTATGGATTGTTTCCAAATTTAAAGGAGATATGACGAGAAACCTTTAACCCTCCGACTGTACAATGGGTTATTTTGACCCCATTTTGTGACTGACTGTATCGCAAAATGGGGTAATCTATTCGACAAAGTGCGGCACTCAAATGTTCCCCCACTCCTACTCTATAGGTGGACACTTGGCCCCCATCCTACATCCTGCACGTGTACTGAGGACAGCTGTCGAAAAAGGACCTGGGGTCGAACCGATCCCGTTTATGCAGTGCGCGGTGTAAGTGAAAACATTTCTTTTTTATTTCGTGTTTTTTACTACATGTGAGTTACGATAAAAAATGCTCATAGATATTTTTTATTTTGCGCTACTATAGTAAATTATGTATTTAGAATGCCGATCATAAAACTAAAAGCAAGTGTCCGTTATGCAGGAGGGTTACGTGCAACGAGCACCGAATGTACCGCGTCGATTGCGGTAAATGTGAATAATAATAAGTCATTGAAGTAAAAAATGGGGAAAATATACGTTTTCAACAATTAATCCGCCGAAGAAGTCGATTTGTTCCATTTTTCACTATCCCAAAAATTCTCAAGTTCAAATCTCCGAATAAATATACTTTTTGGAAAGACAGTCGACACTGTCTTTTTCCGTATTTACAAACCTTTCTCTTTAAGGAGGTTGGAGCGTTAGCCACAATCCAAGGTTAAATTGAATAAAAAAAATATATGTTATTGTTTAGACTATACTGAGTCTTTACGAATTTTTTGAACTTTTTCCACCACCAAACACCAGAGATAAAAAATAGTTTAATGTATGTCATTTAACGTGCGGTTAGATGGGCAAGACTTTCACACTAAAGGTTATGTAATTTTTTTTTGTTATTTAGCACCAAGATAAACCATTTCTAACAACGGATTAACACACACTGAACCTTTGTAAACTTGTAGAAAAAAAGAATCCTCATTTTGCCCATCGTAAACCATGGGCCAATAAGCTCGTGACGTAGATATAAACAGGCATAATTATAAATTACTCAAAATTTCATTGTGAATTGTATAAAACATTCGTTTTCGTAGTGTTTTCATAATAATCCTCGATAATGTTATACTTTTTCAAGTTGGTAGTAGCACAAAAGTTTTTCTACTTTACGTAATAAAAATATTAAACGGCATCATTTTGCCCTTTAATGATATATTTTTAAAAAATAGCATATACAGAATGAATCTGTACCTCGTATGCATTTTTTGAGGTTCATTGAAAAAAAAAAATTAATAAACCGTCATTTGACTCAACTGAAGCGCTCCAACCGCCTTAAAAATCTCAAAGGACTATTTTGATATTTTGAAAATAAATTATGATCTTTTCGTGCAACTACGTATTTTTCAACGGATCTCCCATTTTGAACGAATGTTTGGGAACTTAATTTTTGTTGTTCTTAAAAAATAAATTTTGGGTCATCAAATAAAGATTATCGACTACAAAAAACGTCTCTACAAAAAAATGCATATTTACCGAAATACAACGATCTGAAAAACGTCTGGGGTCGGATCGACCCCATATGCCGTCACATGTTCGTGGCGGAAGTGTGCAGTCGAAGGTTTAAAGGTCACTGACGATCTCACTTATTTAAAATCGATCTTTATTTTTTAATAGTTACGTAAAAATGACGATTTTTTTTCTAGATTTTTTATGTTCGAGATCCAATTCGTCACGTTGTAAGAAAAAATTAATTTCAAAATCGACGATGGTTAATGACTCGTATTTACTGTTAACTGGAATAACCCATTTGGTTTTTAGATTTCCGATGGTCCGTTTAAGCTGGAGAGTGTCCACCGCCAAACGTCGTAATAAAATTTTATCATCTGCCGGCGCCCATGTTTTTGTTATTTTTCTGCACTTCTTTATGATTTTTTTAAAAGTCTCTCAATATATGTACCTTTGTTTTAGAAAAAATGTGTTTCTTTTTCAACATCCGTTTTCTAGAAAAAAATGGGAATATTCCAACTTTTTCGGGTCTCTAGGTAGATGCGTACGTCTCTTAACTGCTAATATCGAGAACACACAGGTTCGTGTATATAGGGCTCGTGTACATCGAGATTCGTGGATTTCGACATAGAGATAGTCGGACCGCGCATGGGACAACGCATAAAGCTCGTTCACGGATCGACATTATCGTAACTGCAAGCTTTACCCGCGTTTATCGGACGCTTATAATGCCTATCGGCATAAGCAACTATATATGTAGATACGTATAATTATACAGAGAACCAAGGCTTATCTGCAGCCTCTAGATCGCGCGAATAATTGCATCGGCTCGATACGCAATTTCGAAACTTGCAAGGGCGAAATGTCCCAAACTGATGGCGAACAAATATTTGGAACATTTACTTTTATTCGTGCGAATAAACTGAAAAAAATATATGAGTGACAAACATCGGATGGAAATTAGGCATTTATAAAGCAATATGTCGATGCCAATTACTAAATATATTCTTCTTTTTATGTAATGAAAAACAATATTATTAATATTTGCAATCGTTTTTTTCGAAGAAGTGATGTCATTTTTTTCCGCCATCAACATTTTATCGGGAATTTTTTTTTTTTACTCGAAACGATTGTTCATCGATTCTCATTTTGATAAGCTCTTTGATACACAAAAATAAATGACTATAGTAAATCCTTTTTGTTTATCTCGTAATATTTATACCGAAAATGGTTAATTCAGGGTCATTCTCCACGTCTGCCAAAGTCCTTTCAGAAATAGTGTAGATATATTTGGATTGTTCACTAGTCGAGCTATTCGAGGAGTCGATATTTTGCTCCGCCAATCGGCCTGCGGTCCGAAGACTTCAATTTTCGTATTTCGACGTATCACGAGATCCCATCCAATTAGAAGTTTTTCACCGATGACGAAAACGTCGTTGTCTCCGACGATCCGTGAAATTAAGGTGGGCGAAAAAAATTGTTTTTTCTCTTTCGTACTCTTTTCTGACTATCAATTTTTTTTCTTCCCCAAATTGGGCCCAGATTTGAGTTATTGGGGGGAGATTCCTGATGAAATGTCATTGAAGAAAGTGAAAACTCAAAATTAGCGCTTGGTGGGATTCGCCTATTGTCCTACGATAGGGCAAAAGGGATGAATAAAATGGGTAGGTCAAGGTCTCGCCGATTCAGATAGAAATTCTCTGTACACGTGTACGTGTGCGTAATATCTACAGGTATATATATAGATTTAGCATAACCAGCACACGAGTAACATTGGTATGCATATTGCGGAATAGCACGAGATCCAGAGACATCCAATACCCATTCGCAACCGCAATATTCCATTAGAGCTGTTGTGGGGGAAACTCGAGCTGCTCGTTCACCCCCCGTCCATCTTCGATCTCACCCCCTTTTGCCACTTGCCTCTATCTACTGCCACACTTTTCCTTTTTCGTATCCTCTCTCTCTCTCTCTCTCTCTCTCTCTCTCTCTCTCTCTCCCTCTCTCCCTCTCTCTGTGGCCCCTCCAGTTCTCCACCCTCTCTTCTGCCGTGGTTACATATTGAATATTTCTCGTGTTTCGTATAAGCAAAAACGTCGACGACACCAAAAAAGCTTCTCTCCCCCCAGTCCACTCGAGCGATGTTCCGGGATGGTTGTGGGTGGAACGAAAAAACCGAATAACCCGAAGGGACGAGAGTCGTGAAGATATTCTTTTTTTTTAATCGTGACAAACGTTCGACTTGACATACAGCAGGAAAAAAGCTTGGAAAAATGTTCCAAGACGTTCTGCACTCGCAGTCAAAATAAAGAGTACGGCCAGTATTAAAAAAGACGGATTTTAAAGGCGTCAAGATGGAATCGTGACGAAAGCATGATGACGACAGCTCGGCTTTGGATGAAGGCGAATAATTGGCCGATGTAATTTTGCTATCATATCGAAGTAAACGTCACGCCGAGAACTTTTCAAGTTTGCATCGTTGCAGTACAACGGAATATTTGATCAATTACCATTATCATCGAAAATCATCTTTTGGGCAATTAGGTCTCGGATCTCTACTGGGGATCTTAACAGGCTATGTCTAGTAGCTAGGTGTGTCGAAAACATTGCATCTTGTAAAAATATTTTCGTTCGATAGTATCACGCTATAGCTATACACGTTATAGCTATATAACAGTCGGCTGGGCGAGCGGTAGCAGCACCATACTTCAAACTTTAAACGCGTTTTTCTCGAAACACTGTTTTCAAAGACGGTGGACATGGTATCTCGAGAACCACTTCATGGATTGTTTCCAAATTCACAGAAGATACGACGAGAAACATTTAAAGGTCGTTGACGGTCTCACTTTTTTAAAATCGATCTTCATTTTTCAATAGTTACGTAAAAATGTCAACTTTTTTCATAGATGTTGTATGCTCGAGATTAAAATCGTCGCTACGGTGTTTAAAAAAAATATTTAAAAAATCAACGATCGTCAACGACTCGTATTTATTATTAAATTAAATAACCCGTTTGGTTTTTCCATTTCGGATTCACCGTTTGAGCTGGAGAGCGTTCGCTGCCAAACGTCGCGAAAAAAATCTGTCATCTGACGGCGACCGTGTTTTCATTGCTTTTGTCGATTTTTTTAAAAGGCTCTCAATATGTGTACCTTTGTGTTAAAAAAAATGCGTTTTTCTTTCACCAGCCGTTTTCCAGAAACAATTGGAATTCGGTCATTTTTTAGGCCTTTAGTAGATGCAGCCCCTTTGGAAAATGTTTGAGTAATCATCAATGAGTCAAAAAAACAAAATTCAACATAACGTATGCTCGATTACCACTATTCGTCATTTTTTCACAGCAAGCATCTTTCGGATTATGTTTAATTTAATTGAGAACATTTTTTTCTCCCCTAGTCATCACGTGGTGCGTAAAATGTGGGGTCTCGAATTAAGCGTCCGCGCGCGTTTTCCCCGGAAAAACGAAGGAATTGAGTCCGATGAAGCGAAAAGTAAATGCCAAGGCGAGTGCGCAGCCTTGGAGTAGTTGATAAATAGTGGCAAGAATTTTTTTTTTAATGGAACAAAGCGAAAGTCTGATCGGTAAAAGTGGAATCGGAAAAGTGTACAGATGCCTGGTTGTATGGTGGATAGACCTCTCATTGTCAATTTTACCGTCGTATTCTTTTTTTTCTCTCCATCATCCGACGCGAGGAGTGAATTTATAGAAACTCACCCGCCTTTGCTCCCATCCCGGATTTTTTTCACTTTCTGTTCCTTTGTCGCGCACTTTTGTCCTGTTCCAAAATTCTTCTTTTTTATTCGCTTCCCTCGCTTATTCTCGACTGCGTCAGCATTGTTTCCTCGAGTGCTTTTCTTTCCTGCGCTCGAACGAGTGCCGTTCACGGGATTTTAGTGAGAGAGAGAGAGACAGAGAGAGAGAGAGAAAGAGCCTTGTTTTACGCATGTCTCAACTTGGAAGTTATTTGTAATTTGAGTTGGCTCGTGTCAAATAGTTCGAAACAATGATCAAAAGTATCCGTCAACCCGCAAGATGACAGGCACCGCTCTGGCATTGTGGATGCAGAATTAATATCGATTGATGGATAAGAAAAAAGGTTATTTTGAAGACATTCAATTTCGAGGACCATCTCCATAGTAGCCGTCTTCCTCATCAATATTTTGTAACCTCTGTCTTCAAAATTACCCCCGGATAAATGCCAGGATATCTGTATAAAATGTATGCCATGGACCAACCTGCCCCAAGATCACCGAATAAAAAAAACTGAGGACTATCTTCCAAATGCCTGATGTGCGGGAATCCAATACAGATATATTTCCACGGATATGTTTAAAATGACCTCCCCCCCTATATAGATATGAGCAATCAACGTGCTGTATCATCAGCCTTTCATCTACAACAATCTAATTATTTAATTCACAGCTTCGTGCGATCAAAATTATTTATTAAATTATCAAATTAAAAATCGTTTCTCCACAAAGCTCACTGGTCGCCTTCAGCGAACAGAATTAAAAAATCTATTCTAAAATACACTTCTATTTCGAGATACAATTACAATGTGTTTCTCCATGTACACGGCGATTCGTTTTATCAAGCAATCCCTACAGTGCCCATAATAGTCCGCTTGAAATTGTAATTCAAATACATTTCCGCGATATTAATGATAGTCAATGCGAAACCTCTTAAAAATAATATCACGTTCAAGAAGCACGATCCTGAAAATTACACATGAAAAAGTGACATTTTAATTAATTTGAAAAAAAAAAATATATCGATGGGCCTGTCACGATTCAGCGATTCGCCTGAAAAAATGTTTTCTCTGACGACGAAGGTTTCCGTGCTGATGTGTGCTTTCCCAGCATGAGCAACCACCTCTCTGTCAATTGCGAAATAACCGTGATATGATTACGAGACACGGCCAGGACATTTTTTTTTAAGATTCCGCTATTTTATACCTTTTCCACGTGTTTACGCGATGGCGCGGTGATACACTATATCACAAGCTTTTTTTTACGCTTGTCATAATAATTATAAGTGCGTTCATTTATTTTCTCGAAATATGTAAACGAACAAAATAACGAATTCACGATTTGCATACACATATAATATATATATATATATACCAATCGATTTCAATCACTGAAGGTCGGTGAAAACAATAGTTTATCAGTCAATTCAATTGTGTACGTGTATGTATGTATATACTTGTAGTGTGGGAGAAAGGATGAAAAATTTGCATAAAACTGCAATATGATAATTTACATAGTGACGAGATCTTGTGGTATGGAGTACATCATATAGGCAATATACACACATCCATATATATATATATATATATATATATATATATATATATATATATATATATATATATATATATATAGTATTTCAACAACGACAAGTAAATCAGATGACGTCCAACAGCGCATCGCACGAGCTTTTTTTTTCAAACTGGTCGGCGGTCACGTGTATATGGCATTCCTAAAGACTCAAGTTTCAATGAAAACCACAAATTGGCAAAGAAAAAAGGAATTAAAAAAAGATGAACCGAAAACGTAACAAGTCAATACCAAATGAAATATATTCATTGGCAATATTTTGTTTGGTCTGAGCTGTTGGCACCTTGAAACCGTCATAAGTCCACGAGCCTAACTTCAAAACACAGGTCTGTACGTCGTATGGAAAGAACTCAACGTCGATGGAGCACGAGGATTTATAAACGGCCGGTGGCTGCCAGACGACCATTCCTGAATAGTACACAGTTGCCTTGGTCATCAGTGTCACCTCGTAGTTTCCGTCGGCGCTGCAATCACCGAAGAAACAAAAACCCGAAACCGTGATCTTGCATTCGTTTGTCTCTGTCCGGGGAAAGGGGGGGGGGTTGCGGGGGTGAAATCAACGTTGTTTAGGCGAGAGGAATTGCTGCCACGATCGTCCTGTCGCTTTTTTCGTGCCGATATCCACGAGAAAGACACCATTTTCTTTTTCTTTTTTTTTCAAATCTGTACGCAAGATTTTTGTTTTTCTTGTCCTTCTCTTCTTCCTCTCTTTCTCTCTCTTCATATTTTTTCTCAGTTCATTAACCAGCTCTTTGCGAATTTTTGACTTTTTTCAGCTCGTTCCAGCATTGCTTTTTTTCATCACCTCTCCAAACCTTCGACCACTGCCAATCCGATTTTGTTTTCGCCCCTTTTTCCCTTCGTTTTACCCTTTGCCCGTTAGCATCGACTCAAAAAGGTAAGACTGTTGAACAAGTACTCAGGTAGAAGAGAATGTCGCGAAAGAATAGAGAGAGGGAGAGAGAGACAGAGTAGGATAAGCTGAAAAGGAAGAGCGATAAAAGAGCCAGGAGGAAAGTATTAGAATTCGATAAATCAAATCTGACTTCTATGGATTTGGCGTCTGATCGGTCGGCAGCAATCCCTTTTGGACGAATTTCTCATACCGATCTCTCAACTCTCGGATCTCCACGGATCCATGTTTTTTTCTTTCATTATCAGTATTATAGCCAATACCCCTTGACAGGGAATAGTCAGCACTTTTTCCAGGAAAAAAGTGTTCTTTTACGAGAAAAAAAGAAGACAGAAAGTGAATAAGATATAGATAGATTTGAGACGATCGAGAATAGAGGAGGATCGGTGGCCGCTGTACCTTGGACACTGAAAGAAATGACCTATATCGCTAGAATATAATAACATAATTAACATTAATAATAATAACGATACACAATAAATGTAACGAGCGCGTTATCCCGTTCCTAGAGTTTTCGTGATCGCCCAATCACGTGAAGGCACGAACGAGACAGGTTCAAACACATATTCACATTGTCGCCTGTATGTGTCGCCGTTTCCACTACAATCACAAAACGTCATCGCATCTTCTCCCTTTTCTCTCATTTGTTTATCGGATGCCGTTGTTGTTTTTTTCTTTCTTTCATCGATAAAAGCAAATTCGCAGCGCGTTGTAACTTAATCGGCTACCATGCTCATTTACCTTGAAGCCATCATAGGTCCACGAACCGAACTTGAGTACGCAGGTCTGCTCGTCGAACGGGAAGTACTCGACGTCGATTTCGCAGGATGACTTATAAATCGCCGGTGGCTTCCATTCGACCAATCCCTGATGATAGATCGTGGCCTTGGTGGCCAGTGTCACCTCGAAGTTTCCGTCCGCGCTGCGAGCGAGCACATTAGTGGTTCTGGGCGCTGCGGCGGTCGAGCTTACTTTGTACTTACGATTCAATACCAAAAGCCCACGAGATTTTTGTTTTTGTTTATCCTTCTCTTTTTACGCCCTATCTCCACTTTTAGCCTCCTACAACTCTCTCATTCTCTTCTAGTCGCTATTTTTTTAACGTTAAACTAGCATTAAGGGGTTAGGTCACTCCAGAGGCCGAAAAAAATAGGCTTTCTGGAGATTTTTTTAGACAAATTACAAAATGAATCGAGATTACAAAAATGGGTGTTTGTCATACATATCAGTGACTGTATACAATCATTTTTTTGAAGCGATTCATTTCAAAATGGCAGCTGTGCAGCGTTTATCTCGAAACTGCATTTTTTAAGTTGGCCGGAAACATAACTCACAAGGAACATCCCTCAGGTGACACCCTTCGATTTTGTTGAAATTTGGATATGTTATAAAGCACCGAAAAGTAAGCGATAGGTATTTTTTTATCGGCGGAGAAACGGTTTTAAGGGGTGAAACCACCCCTTAATATAGGGGTGGTTCACCCCGTAATTTTTTTGCAATGTCACTATAGTTGATATTTCATTGCTTCGGGTTAGAAGAATTTTCGTTTTTGGTTAATTAAAATCGGTGGACTCCTTGTGTGTGAAACTGCTATATTACCCCTAAAGATGCCTTTTCGAGGGGTGGTTTCACCCCTGAAAACCGTTTTTCCGCCGATGAAAAAAAATCCGTATCGCTTACTTTACGGTGCTTTATAACATATCCAAATTTCAATAAGATCGAAGGGTGTCACCTGAAGGATGTTCCTTGTCAGACAATGTTCAACCGATCCACTTAAAATGTTGTGTGCATCTTGAAAAATATATTGTCTATGGAAGTACGTAGGATTCTTTTTCGTATTGCATAGTTCATTTGTTATTAACAATTATCTAACGACTTTTTAGGCAAATTTTTCACTTTATAAAAATTTGCCTAAAAAATCATCAGATAATTGTTAGTAACAAATGAACTATGCAATATAAAAAAAATATTGTATACAGTCACTGATGTGTATGATAAACACCCTTTTTGTAATCTCGATTTATTTTGTAGTTTTCCTGAAAAAAATCCCCAAAAAGCCTATTTTTTCGACGTCTAGAGTGGCCTAAGGCCTTGAACGTTATCCCGTGTCTACTTCGTTATTTTGAAGCAAATTGCGGAATGCATTGACGACGTATTGTCGAAACGAATTGTTCAAAGTGACGTTTTATTTTCCTGCTTCTTGAGACAAAAACCAATTCCAACTGCTGGGACTTTGCGGGAATCCTTCGAGATCGTAAGCTTTCCGCATAAAAAGTAGGTGTGCGTGTTTGTGTGGGTGAATGTGAAGACGCAGACGCACACCTCAAACGTACGGAAGCTTCTGTTGTAGCGTGGGGTTTGGCAGACTCCTTTGTCGTGGAAGGGCAAGGCTTTTCAAACGTTGCGTTTACCCATTGCCCTTCCGGTGAACAAACAGTTCGCGGTAGTACAGCAATGCTGGTGGCTTCACGGTACAAGGAATCTATACTGTTCGTGTATACATCACACATGATTCAACGGGATGAAGAAGACTGTGCGAGGCTGCACTTCCCTCTATTATCCGGAAGCCAAGTGCATCCACTCTCGTTTTCCTAGCCAAAAGCTACTGGCCTACGAAGAAAAACTCGGATTGCATGTGCCTACCCGCAAACGGGTCCCCGTTGCTTAATAAAGCAACCGCGTTGGGTTACTTCGGACAGAGAATATCCGCGTGACGTTTCTCATAGGCTTTTCGTTCTAGACTAGCACCGAGATAGCCTTAAACTCTTCGTAATTGGTACGAAATGATATGTCAGAATTGGTGCAAATACAAGTGCATTGGTGGATTGTTCCAACTTGATGTTTGGGCTTTTGGAAGTTCTTTGCTGATTGTTCTCCATTTGGCTGTGAATGCCGAGTTTGATAGGAATCTGCTTCTTGCCTTCGAACTCCATTACACTCTACCTCTGATCACATCTGTTTTGCGCTTTTCCATCAGTAGCCTTCGAAAGACAGTTGTCCAATTTACTTCCCCAAAGTTTCCCAGAAAACACTCGATAGCCTATATACATGCCGGATTCGCTAATGGAGGGAAGGATTAGGTGAAAGAACAAAGTTTCATATGCTTGGGTTCCACGGTGTTTTCTTTTTGCCGGTTCTTCCAACTGTATCTTCTTCCCTACCTATGCCAACGTTACAGACCCATTCCAACGAGAGGATGAAATTAATTCACGTTTCCCTACGCTCTCGATATAGTACCTATGTACATTGGGGATTCGCCAATGGAACGGAGGATTAGTTTGAAGAACTAACTTTCCAATGATTGGGTTTCTTCATGATTTTAGGTGTCGATTGTCCCGACTGTGGCTTGTTGCCTGAACATATCAACATAACAGAAGTATTCCAACGGGAGAATGGGAACTTCGTGCTGCATTTTGATTTTCCTGCCTGCCAACAATTCGTGGAGCGGAACTGTCGGTGGAAACTTGCTCATGCATTGGCACCATCGATGTGGTCGCGTTAGCCAGAGAGATGTCACGTGTAGGTTGGAAACATGTACAGACGTCTCGTGAAACCGCAAACATACTGATCGCAGGCCTGCCCTCTCATTCAAAGGGTCAAGCTACAATTCCCGAATCGACGCGACCTTAAGGGCGAGCCAGTAACTAAAAGACCGCAGAGCCGCTGCTGTAACGAAACTAACGGACTGTGCATCCACCGCGTTCAAGTTCGCCTGATCTGTTCCATGAATTCAAGTTAGCTCGGGGGTTGGAGTTGGGTCCTCCGGTTCTCCATCGCGATGTGATTTTTTCCCAACGCAATTCTCGTGTTTGTCCACTCTCACGCGTAACTCCTCTATTTGTGAACCTACCCCATCGTAATGACCAAAAGTCTCGGGATTGAAGAATGCTAGTGTCGTATGTCTAGGGACTCGGTTGAACGTGGACTTTGCAGAGTTCGGTGGTAGTCTCTGACATTATGGGGGAATACGTTACGTAGGGCTCCGTAATTAGGGTTCTACTGGGAACTATTATGACTTCGTCTTGTCCCTCCGCCTGCTCAAGCCGGGTGGACACTGCTCTGTTCTTGTGACCCTTTAGTTTAAATTACGCCAATAATTCACTGAATACATAATTTAGTAAGTCCTTTCGAGTATATTCGTAGCGGCCGCGGAAAAATAATTACTTTTGGAAAAAAGGTGTTTAATTTAACAAGATTTTGTCTAGTATGTCTTTGATGGAATCAAAAAAGTTGTACATTGCAAATATTGATCGTCGTCGATGTTTTAAAAATACTGTTGTTTTATAAGCAACGCAGTGGCAAACATTTAGCTGGTAATTGATTTTTTTATAGAATATTACAATTATGCGTGTACCGAACAAGTTACGGGACACTGCTTTAAGGGGTCTTCTCAATTTCGACGCCAAAAAGGCTATTTTCATGAATTTTTTGATAGGTTTATATTTTAGATATTGATGGAAAAGTCGTTACACTTAATCAATACACTTTCGAAATACATTACATTTTTTTTTATTCAAGTAACTTTTTATAGACGAAATTGGTAGTTAAAAAATGTTCTAAAAAATTGTAGGTCTGCGTTGTTGATGAAATCTCGAAGATGGATCATCCGAAACAAAAAATTCAAACAGTTTTTGATTTAGTATGTTAATGGCTATAGCGCATATCATACGATTTTTGATCTATGCAAAAATAGCAAAGTGGCGGACGCCTTTCGAAACGTGTTTTTTATCACCGTTTTTGGCAAAAAAATAGTAAATATCGAAATTTCTAAAAATCCTTGATATGCGCTATAGCTATAGTTGTAAAGAATATGCGGTTGAAATTTTATAATAATTGGCTCAGTAGTTTCGAAGATTTTATCAACAAGCCGTCGAAAAAACGTTGTTTCGAGAAAAACGCGTTTAAAGTTTGTTTGGGTTACATAAAAACTTACATTGAAAAAAAAATGTATTTCGAAACTGTATTTATTAAGTGTAAAAACTTTCGTATCAATATCTATAATATGAACTTACCGAAAGAATCATGAAAATAGCCTATTTTAGGGTCCAAAGTGAGAAGACCCTTTAATGTAGGGCCCGGCATCCTCCTGACCTTTCGATTGCAAGTCGAACTACAGATGACCCATGAGAATATGGCACTTGAAAAGCAAAACGGAGCATCACTGACATTCTGGTGTCCTAGCAAATGACAGCTGCCATGAGAGAAACATGTCGGAAGAATCGTCACTGACGTTGCCTGAATTTGAAAAAGAAGTAATACACTTTGGCTAGTACTCATCATCCCAAAAGGCGAACTAACCAAGGTTCTCGCTCCAATCTAGGAATGGATCCCCATCACGTAATGATTCACAAAACTCCGACGGTGTTTTTGTCTCTCGGACCGGATTCTTTGTACAATAGATGAAAAAAATATTTCCGAAAAGCCTCAGTTGAGTAGTTGGTGACATGTAAAAATATCTCGAAGGAATATTTTCTCATTTCTACTCTCCTCAAACGATTCACTAATTCACTCACATGAGTCTTATCCCCACTATCTCTCGGCACACTAGACCTTTACTTAATTGACGGAACATCCGAGCACGTGCGTTTTTTGCTTTGCGTCATTAATAGGTATACCAAATGCCTACGCAGAGTGCACGTAGCGTTGACTAATGAGAAGACTTTGCCAATCATAGTAATTAATGTATCTCAAAGGAGGCAGCACCCTTTGACACAAGAGTACCGGAGCATGGATCATTAAGGGGTTTTACATAAAGCGGCACTTTATCCGAGGGGGAAAAGTACGTCACTGAATAAAGTGACGAAGAAAAAGCAACGGAATTTAAGGGGTCTTCTCACTTTAGACGCTAAAAAAGGGTATTTTCGTGATTTTTTTGGTAGGTTCATATTATAGATATTGATATAAAAGTTGTTAAGCTTAATGAATACACTTTCGAAACACATAATATTTAAAAAAAATGTATTTATGTAACCCAAACAAACTTTAAACGCACTTTTCTCGAGACAACGTTTTTCGACGGCTTGTTGATAAAATCTTTGAAACTACTAAACCGATCTTTATGAAATTTTAATCACCTATTCTTTACAACTATAGCTATAGTGCATATCAAAGATTTTTTAAAATTTTGATATTTACTATTTTTTGCCAAAAACGGTGAAAAAAAACACGTTTTTTTTCGAAAAATGTCCGCCATTTTGCTATCTTTGCACATATAAAAAATCGTATGATATGCGCTATAGCCATTAACATACTAAATCTAAAACCGTTTGATTTTTGTGTTTCGGATGATCCATCTCCGATATTTCATCAAAAACGCAGACCTACAATTTTTTAGGTAATTTTTTTAACTACTATTTTCGTCTATAAGTAGGCAATCAAATGAATACATTTTTTTAAAACCTTATTTCGAAAGTGTATTTATTAAGGCCTTAGGCCACAGTAACGGGTATGAAATCATGTGCGAATTTAACCATTTTTTTCGTATGAAAAAGTAATTCACTCGTAAAATTAATTACACATCTATTTAGTATGAATATCAAGCTGTTAGAAAAAATATATATTTTTTTCGATATACAAAATGGCCGACTACTCATATTTTCTTTTGTTTAATTTTTTATTTAAAGAATTTATTTAAAGAAATTTATTTAAAGAATTTATTTAAAGAAATTTAAAGAATGTTGTTTTATTCAAAAGGTGTAGGTGTTTTAACTTAAGAATTAAATTTTCAGTGACAAATTTCGTTATAACTGCTCATAAACTGCTCATAAAATGAAAAGATTTCGATTAATCAGAAATTCCGTACGTACTTCTCTGCGAAATGCAATTAGGAACACAACTTTTAAATTTGAAGTAAATCGAGTGAAAATTGTTGAAGTTATTTGTCACGCCAATTGGAAAAAAGCTGTTTCGAGAAGTTTCGAGGAGTTGGCCATGTTGTACATTGAAAAAAAAATATATATTTTCTAACAGCTTGATATTCATACTAAATAGATGTGTAATTAATTTTATGAGTGAATCACTTTTGCATACGAAAAAAATTGTTAAATTCGCACATGATTTTATACCCGTTACTGTGGCCTAAGGCCTCAAGTATAACTTTTATATCAATATTTACAATGTAAACTTATAAAAAAATTCATGAAAACTGCCGTTTTACCATTTAAAGTGAGATTGCCCCTTAAATAACGTCTATCGAACGAAATAGTAACAATCAAATAATGTCTCTCTATGTATTTTTTCACAGTCGACTTTATTGAATTAGCCGAGAGTCATGGCTTTTGATGAATGATCATCTTTGTGCCTAATTAATTACTTATTGGCAACGATACTCAGCTAGAATCCAAGAAAATGAACCTAGCCTCGTGTCAACGACCCGGCATGTGCTATTCGCGACTTTCGTATCCATATACTCTCGATATCTCTCAGAGCCAGACGCGAGATGGCACGTCAGGGAGAAACGAGTGGTTTGAAGCATGCAGGAATAGAACGTCGCGAAATCGCAATATCCTGGCTCGCTCGCTACCCGAATTACCATTGATTTCGCGACGACTGCCGGAGGCGTTACGGCTCTAATATTCCACGGAGCCTAGGACTGACTTTATCGTGGTAAAGCCCGTCATATATTATGATCTCGCTGAAATTGTGGTGAACATTCAACCAGATATGTCTACGAAGGAGCTCAGAAGCTTTGCGTTATTTTTTATTGCAAAAGAAGTGCTTTTTTATTGCCGAAAGAAGTGTGTACTGAAAGTCGATGTAGCTGGGTGCATTGAGCACGGAGTGTGAAAAAATGTCTACGTCTCCTCGTTGATAGGAACTTTGGATGATTTTTTTGATGACTGGTGACGTTGCACGTCTTTAGGTCTAGAGCTCTGGCTACGATCATTCAACTGGAGTAATCCTGACGATTATGCATGTCGCGACGATTGAGGGGTTAGGCCACTCTAGAGGCCGAAAAATAGGCGTTTTAGGGATTTTTTTTCTTCAGAAAAACTACAAAACAAATCGAGATTCCAAAATGGATGTTTATCATACATGTCAGTGACTGTATGCAATAATTTTTTTGAAGTCATCAATTTCAAAATGGCGGCTGTGCAGCGTTTACCTCAAAATTGCATTTTTTAAGTAGGCCAAAAACATAACTCACACAATTTTTAACCGATTCACTTGGAATGTTGAATATATGTTGAAAAATACATTGTCTATGGAAGTACGTAGGATTTTTTTCTTACATTACATAGTTCTACTGTTATTAACAATTATCTGACGATTTTTTAGGCAAAGTTTTCGCTTTCCAAAAATTTGCCTAAAAAATCATCAGATAATTATTAATAACAAAATAACTATGCAATATAAAAAAAATCCTAAGTACTTCCATAGACAATGTATTTTTCAAGATATATTCAACCTTTCAAGCGGATCGGTTGAAAATTGTCTGAGCTATGTTTCCGGCCAACTTAAAAAATGCAGTTTTGAGATAAACGCTGCACAGCCACCATTTTGAAATTAATCGCTTAAAAAAAATATTGTATACAGTCACTGATATGTATGACAATCACCCTTTTTGTAATATCGATTTATTTTGTAGTTTTTCTGAAAAAAATCCCCAAAAACTTATTTTTCGGCCTCTAGAGTAGCCTGAGGTCTTAATTTAAATTTTCTCCGTAAGAAATGGAAAAGTAATATGTCCAAGCCGTCCCTAATTATGAAAATATTTTCGAAAGTATCGAATACGAGATTGTGGTCAGAAAGTCAACTGAATGGATCAAAAGTAGGAAACCAAGGATTTGATTTTCCATATACATCAATTTTCGTCATAGCAGAATTGTCCCTGATACTATGCCGAAGCCAGCAATGCGATTTCAAAGGTGAAAGCCTGCGTTCACGATCAACTGAATTCCTTTGGAAAGATTGACCCAAAAGGGGGTATCTTTTCAATGGAGCACAAAAGCAGAGAGCGAGACAGGGAAAGGGGAAGAGAAGCTCAGTGAGTCAACGATAAATCATCTCGATCAATAGGAAACTTTCATCGTCGGAGGGTACAGCAATTTATTTAGTAGGTCTTGCCGAAGAGTCTCGTTGAGATCTCTCATCCTTTCATTTTATTTCTTCATCAGCAACCTTTTTTCCCTCGGCCTGATCTCAGCATCCTATCCGATGTTCTTCTTTTTGAAAGCCTTCGGCCTTCGATCAAGCTTCGGGCACTCTAGGCTTTGTACCATCACTCTTAACTGGACCCTCTACACTATACCGTGGGTCTGTTTTGTTTGTTGGATGCCTGTTTGTTCATCGTCGTGTGAATTATTCATCGATTCGTTGATCAGTGATTAATTGACTAGTCCATTGAATGAGGTGAATTATAATTGAGGATTTAATTGTGAATTGATATTCAATTTGCACTCAATTTTCTTCGATGAATATCTAGGGTGATGAATTCGAAGGTTGGCAATTATTTTATTCACATGTAGACATGTCGAGAATCTTGATCAACGCGATACCTCTATATGGGTGGGTCTAAATGGCATTTTTCAAAAATATTTGTATTCCATAGTATCACCTTTTAGCTATATTCTGTGGAAATCGTATTGAAATATTTCTAAAATTGATTGAGCTGCAGCTCCTCACAGTCAGCCGGGTGAGGCGCAGCAGCACCATACTTCAAACTTAAGGGATAACACCACTTTAGGATTTTGGAAAAATCGTTTTTTTTTCTTAAAAAATACTTTGGGGTCATAAAAAATATGCAATTGGTCCTTTAGTGAATTTTTTTCAAAGGCTCAGTTATCGATCTGCTCGCAGTACCCCGGACTTCTTTCAGGCGCCTCGTACAACTTTAAACACGTTTTCTTCGAACACCTTTGCATGGATCGATTTGAAATTTTGATAGTAGCTTCACAATTACATTCTCTATGGGAGTACAGAGCCGTTTTCTGATTAAAAGTTTTCATTTACTTTTATAAACAATTTACTGATTATTTTTTGGGCAAAAAATCGATTTACTTCTTTCAAAGTGAGTCATTTTTTCAAATTTTGATAAAAAAAATCCCTACGTAGTCCCATAGCTAATAATATATAGATTATAATTATTTTTGGTTTTTATTCCAGGTCTTATACTTTACAAGAAAACCGTTCTCCTGTGAAGCTATTTGTAAGAAAACACGTTTTTCAAGATGGGCTCTGTCGTCGCCATTTTTTATGAGAATTATAATAAAATGTTTGTTTATACTTTAATATGTGTTAAATAAACCCACTCAAAAGAACCCCTATTCCTTTTTTCATACTCCCAAAATAAATTGTCAAAGTTGGGCCTTATTTTCTGCATCTAGATTAGTGTTATCCCTGAAAATGCGTTTTTTTTTCTCGAAACACCGTTTTCAAAGTCGGTGGACATGATATCTCGAAAACCACTGGATGGATTGTTTCCAAATTTACAGGAAATACGACGAAAAACATTTACAGGTCGTTGACGATCTCACTTTTTTCAAATCGATCATTATTTTCCAACAGTTACGTAAAAATGACGACTTTATTCATAGATTTCGTATGCTCGAGTTTCAATTCGTCGCGACATTGTTCAAAAAAATTATTTTAAAAATCAACGATCGTCAACGACTTGTATTTATTGTTAACTTGAATAACCCATTTGGCTTTTACATTTTAGATGGACCGTTTAAGCTAGAGAGTGTCCACCGCCAAACGTCGCGAAAAATTTTCATCATCTGCCGGTGGTCATTCTTTTGTTGTTTTTCTGTATTTTTGTAAGGCTCTTAATATGCGTACATATGGGTCAAAAATAGATGCGTTTCGTTTTTACCAAATGTTTGCCAGAAAAAATGTGGAATTCGGCAATTTTTTTCGGGCCTCCTGGTAGCTGTAGCCCCTTACATACATTGTTCATAACGAGTGACTTTCCAAGTGACTGTTCATCATCGGAAAGTCCTTTGACAGGCACAAATTGTCAGAAGACGTGGGTCGTAAAATGTTACATTGCCAAATTCGAGCCTTAATTTTCCGGGATGATCGACGAAACTTTTCTTCTCTTACTATTTTCCGTCCGAGCCCTACTCAACGGCTGATCATCTTTCGCACGGTATTTACAGTACGGGGACCGTAAGCTCGAGGAATAACAAGGGGGAAAAACCCCTCGGAGACGATCCAAGACCATAACACGGGGAAAGGAATATGGAAGGTACAAAGGCTCTAGGCGAAATGAGATTGAGGGAAATTTGTGGAAAATTTTTGCTTCCCTCTCTTTCTTCCTCTACTTATCTGCCCTGGTTGTGTCTTTTAGGCTATTCACTTAGTCACGAGATTGAAGACGAAAGCCACCGGTTTTTTTCAAACCTCTCCGCGCTGGAGAGTCTCGCAGCGTTTTTTTTTTCGTATTACGAAAAGTTTTCGTACAGAGTTCCTACTGGGGGTTGCGATTCAGCGGGGTGCCGTCATCCGAGAAACAAAATGGCCCAGCGGAAAACCGCGACTCGCATTTTTCTCATTCTCGGACAAAAAAGCTCGTCTCGTACCACGCCGGGAAAAGCATACGATAAAAAGAAACTTCAACTTTTTCGATCTCGATTGCTTGTGCCAATTTTGTGGCAGCGTTGCTCTTGCTGGTCTAAAATTTCGAGATATTCTCTGTTGTGAGAGTTTATAATTGTTATTTATTACAAACTATCATAATTACTATTTATTAACAATTATCATACTGAAGAATCAAACAGTACATATGTCTCGATCAAGAGAGAAGCAGAAGTGGAATGAAACAGCAAATTTGTCTGGATCAAGTAAGCTGCGTCAGTGGAATACACAGAGTCTTTTTTATTTTCGTGTTTGCATTGTTATCCACCATCTCTTTTTGCAGATTTAGGTTGTAGGAATGAATTAAGTATTGTAGAGAAAAGTTTCAATCACTTTTATAGCCTAAATGCACGAGCTATATTTAAAATGTTACCGGCAATTTAAAATGTAAAGTCAAACAAACTTTCGGTGATTCTTTAGATGAGTGACTTTTTCAAAAAAACAGCCTAACATTTTTTGTGATTTTCTCTTTTATTGGGTTATAAATTATGATATTCCGCTGACATTTTGAATTAAAAAAACTTTGTACGAGCAAAAAAATGTTAAAAATCATTTAGAATTTTTCAAAAACCCAAACAAACCCAATATAGGTGTCGAAATGTTCAAAAATGCCGTATTTTATCACGTGTATTCGCGAACTTCAAAATCCCGAAAGTTTTTATAGGGGGGGGGGGGGGGGGGCGGTGATTTTCAGCTTCCCCCGACTGATCATCATTTATAACCAAGTAAATGAGAAAATAGACAAAAATAATTGTAGGCTCATTTTTTGGAAAAGGCACTTATCTAGAAAATTGCCAAACTTTCAATGCACTCTAATGATACGTACTTCGACTCACAATTAGAGAATGCCGCTTGGTTTATTCTGATAACTCGATCGGATTTTCCGGAAAGTGAATTTACAAAGGCCGAAAAGGGGCCGAAAAAAGCCTTTGACAAAAACTTCGTAATATTTATAATCGATGGTGAACTTCTCATTGGATAGACCTTGGATGCGTGGGTAAAGTAAACAAAAATATTTCGACCCTTTTGGCGACATTTTCGAAATCGCCAAAATACTGAAATTTGAAATAGCAGTAGCAATGGTCCGATTTGAGTCATGAAGCCCCCCCCCCCCCCAGATACTTAATTTAAAACAATAAAAAATCATCGAATGTGTATGAAAACACGTTTTTCGGTGTTTAGCCAAAAACTCCATGATACTCGTAATTAGCCGAAAATTTCTCATCGGACAGACCCTTGAAATGGTGTAAAAGTCGAAAAAAAAAATGACTGTACTGTTTTGGTCTTTTTTTCAAAATCGCCATAGTCCTGAAATTTCAAACAGCCGTAGCGGCGTTCTTATTTGAGTCACGGCAACTTATTGGGAGGTTTCCAAAAAGAATTTGATAGACTTATGGTGATAAAAGTTGGTAATTTTGGTAAGAATCGATAAATTTGATAAAAGTTGATAAAATTTTGATAAAAGTTGATAATTTTGATAACAATTGATAAATTTGATAAAAGTGGATAATTTTGATAAAAGTTGATAACTTTGATAACAATTGTTAATTTTGATAAAAGTTGATAATTTTGATAATTTCGATCAAAGTTCATAATTTTGACAACAATTGATAAATTTGATGAAAGTGGATAATTTTGATAAAAGTTGATAACTTTGATAACAATTGTTAATTTTGATAAAAGTTGATCATTTCGATAAAAATTGATAACTTTGATAAAACTTGATAATTTTAATAATTTTCATCAAAGTTCATAATTTTGATAACCATTTTCGAATCGACATTTCTGCCGCGGATTTTCGCGTATTTTCCCCCAAAAGAAAAAAAAAGCAAAACCTTAGCGGGTCTTTTGCATTTGACCGGTTTCTCAACGCCGCTTCCGTACGTATATACTGTGTACATTTCCCGTCCTATCGGTCGAGATAGGCGCATTGACTTGCAAGGGAGCCGAGAGTTACCAACGAGAATGGAGGCAGGGGTTCGCCGGGAGAACGAGTTTCCGTGAAAATCGAATTCGCGAGATTGGAGAGTGAATGAGGTGGGTTGGTGGAGGTAGTTCATCACTTTTCGTGAATTGTGGCCCTTGACGAGGATCACGGGCTACTTCCTGCTCAAAGTAAATAACAGCGCCACTAATTTTCTAAAGATATTTTGTTGGAGTCTGACTCTAGCCGTGGAAAGTTCCAATCTCGTTCTCTCTGTCTTTTTTTCTCTCTTTTTCTCTCCCTCTCCCTCTCTTTGTTTCTCTTGTCTGTCCAATTTGCTCTTCATCCTGTCCGCAGCACGCTTTAACCTCTTTTTTCCATTCATAGCCGTGCTGGACAAAATATCGTGGCTTTTCGAGCAAACTCATAGCAGGTATTTGAAAACGGTAGTTAAAGTGGTGAAAACTTGAGAATCAGAACGCTCTAATATAAATGTCTATGTCTGTGTAGTGTTTTACCGCGGTGATTCATTATTCTTGATTCATCGAGATGCCCCAATTAGATATTCATTGTTACCTCGTTCGTGCAAACAAAACAGAAACCGAGCCAATTTATATATCCGTCCTAACTGCGAAATTACCGAGTTCTATAGCGATGGACTTTTTGAACTCGATAACCAAGGATTGCAATGTTAGTATTTTGATAAGAAAAAAAGTCGTGCACAAAAAGTTCGATTATTTCCTCAATAAAGTACTTACATTTTTTTTCGTGACTCGATAAAATAGAAAAAAAACGATAATATCGAAAGTATTGATAAAATAATAATAATTACAATAATAATAGACCGAGCCTAACCCCCGGGGGTAGGCGAATGTTTTCCAGTGCAAACTGAGGAAGTGAATTGCACGGAGCAATAAACTCTATTATAAAATAATAATAATAATATTAATAATAAGGTGTGCATCGCGGCAAGCAACGATTTAAAACGTAATTGGTACATTTTATGTTTGGTGTTAATTATGAATGGACTTTCAAGAAACGCGATCGGGTTAAAACATGAATGCAATTAGACGCATTCGTTACCAGAGAGAACGAGAGAAAGAAACGTGAGACGTGTGGTAGGCATGTATAAAACGAAAGATGGGTTACGGTGAAACAAGTTGGTTTTTAATGAAACCACTCTCAAAGTCGAAAGGAGAAAAGAACAATAAACATCATTTTCATTTTTTAGCACAGAGAGAACACCTTTTCAAATGTTGGTTTTTTAAAAATAAAACTTATCTTACTCTACGTTGACACACCAGGTCATGTTAACCCGGACGAATTTTTAGTATACTGCTCACCTTTCCCAAATCACAAAATTCCAAAAATTGTTTTGACCAATTTGATTTGGCTTTTCTCCGAATTTTAATTATGCAGGCATGTTGAGAAACGTTTCGAGTGTATACCTGATTTAAAAAAATAAAAACCGATCGAAGGGTTGTTAATGGTAGGTGGATGAAGTAGTGTGTCAAAATCGTGGCCAAATATAAGTGTGTCTACGAACGATAAAATTGTCGTCTATTTTTAGCAAGAATTTTTAACAAGCATTGCCACATGAATATCCACATTTCATCCTATACAATTTCCGCTGTTGTGAGTAAACAGAAATTTACTTACAATTAGGCAAAATTTAAAAAAAATACCATTTGGTCAAAACTCAATGGTTATCATTCCAACGAAAATATCATCTATAAGGAAATATAAATTTCGACGTACGCACTAATTTGAAAAGTGCTTACTTCATACCCCATTATCATTTCTTCAATGTTCTTTGTTAATAAAAATGCAGAATTGAACATAGCCTGAAATGGGCCTCCCTGTATGCGGTTAAATCACGGCATACGAAAAACAGTCTCGATTGTTCTACTTGAGAGAAGGATTTCTCATTGCTCACGAAATAAAGCCTCGATTGCTTACGAGAGATAGCCTCCATTGTATTTCCAGCGAGAAGGATCTTTCGTCCTGCGCCATCTCACTGTGGTTGCGAGTCACACCAAAAATGTTCCATCGCAGTCCATTTCTTCAGCCGACAGCTTCGTTAGAAATGAGAAACGCATCGCGAGCCCCTAGTCCAAGAGCCAAGGACCGGGTGCGTGTGTATCACGAGTTCGGAGATACGGAGTTATTTTTCTCGCCGGTATCTACGACTTGGGTGGCCGAGAGTCGAGATACACGGTCAGGGGAAAAAAACGCCCCAAGTCAAGGAAGCGCGGGGCGATCAATTTTCACGAAGATAGTAGTTAGGTACATGTTAGGTCAGACGTTTCGTTGGGGTCGGTCAAGCCGTAACCGTTGCACGAGGCCGTAGCTTTATTCACTTCCGGTGATTCGTGGTAGGCTTCGCGCCCTTTCATTGATTCGCCACAAGACCATCTCGTGTCGTTCCGCCATTACTCTTCTCCACGAGAAATTGGCGAAAAAGCGAAACGGCGAAGGCAATCTAGCAACGTCTTTCGAGCCACAGCGATACTTTCGAGCATCACCTCACCTTCCGACACTGACGTACAAAACGAATAACAAATCATTGCAAAGTAAAATTGTTTGGCTTGCAAACCATTCGATTGCCCTGTTTGTCTCTCGAGACGTCATTTCGACGGAAATTTGTATTTTTTCCGCGATATGCACGTTGATCAAAGATGACAGCATGATCATGCGACTGCAAGGATTTATCGGCGTAGTGCAACGGGATCGGAACTTCAACGACGCGCGTTACACAAACCGATGCAATCATAGGATAAGAGCTCCGAAGAAATCGCGTGCTTCCACCAACCGGATAACGGGCTTGGCCAGCGCCACGCGAGGTCCATCAATTATTCGCGCAGATGCTCGAAGAGGTTACGTCCAAGCGGGCATTCGCTTAACACCCACCGAATCCATCAAGCACTTTACTGGAGCTTTCCTCACGGAGAGCTTCCACCCCGATTCTACCATGGAGCCGGACAACCTACGGGCATTCTGTGAGCATATCTGAGTACCTCTCGTGAGCTTTCGCAAGCATCTGAGGATCTGGAACACAACGGGCCCTCGTGAGTTCGGTGCACCACGAGGAGCGAGTACATTCTTCCTCGAAGGGCAAACAGGCAAAGGTGAAACTTCCATATACCCAAAGGTATCATGCTCCAACTCCGTTTCATTCGACATTCCAGCTCCACCCTGAAGAAGCCTCTCTATCAGCGTTATCCACGATAACAGAGGGGCATTGGAGGAACGAGGAAAAAGGGATAGCTATTCCTTTGGCCTAGGTACATCCGCTGATCGGACATTCCTTCGCGTTGTAGTCACGATGCAACGCAATGGCGCATCGAGGACTGCCCGACCACTGGACGTTGCTTGATCCGCATGGGTTTGGCCATTCTCGTATAGATTCCACGACAGGCTCGGACGAAAAATTGGACACCGAAGCTCCGAGTGGAGATAGCCGATTCGCTTAATGAAAGAGAAACCGGAGAGTGCTACGTGGAGGAGGATGACGAAGAGGGGAAAAAATGACGAGGTGCGGAGAGCGACTGATTTAGCAAAGAGCGTACTCCAGGACAGTACAATGGACGTCAGTGCTGTGGAAGATGCCACGTCCATTCTTCCCCATCACACCGAGTATACTCAACAGTGTCGTATATACGAACACATACAAAACTGGGCTTTTCCCACTACCTTATATCCGTACATACTCGTTTCTTGCGAAAAATACTCGCAAGTATGGGTGCACGCTCTACACCGGCAATAGAAATCAGCACCAGCGAGATTCTTGCTTCCGTCGGGAAAGACAAAGTCCTCGAGTCCCTTTGTCCCAAGGAAGCCCCATCCGCGCCTCTTTTCAACGACCCGCCATCCGTTTGGTCCCTCTTCCACGAGCCCTTGAAAAAAAAGGCTTAGCGGGCGGGAATCCAATGCACTCGGCAAATGTGACCGACGAGTCGGAGCGACTAGGGAGCTTGCTTGCACGTCTGCCTTCCTTTCATTCTTTGGACACTTTCGAGGCGTGCGAACCCTTGACGAGATGAATTCCCTACGTCCCGCGGCAACAGTGGCTCATGGAGAGCCCTCGATCAATGTTACATTCCGAGGTTGGCTCGATGAAATTGCTCGGGGTCGGACGTGAGACGTCCTCTCCGTCGTTACCCAAGCAACGTCGTTATCACGTCACTCTTTTTATTTTCGCGGTTTCAATAAGAGTGGCGGTTTTTGTTCGATAAAAGCTCGCTACCGACGATCATCGTGCCACATTCATGGCTCATCGAATAGGTACTTCAACAATGGTTGCTCTTGCGAGGCTGATTATCAATCTTACTGGTCCCAATCATGAGCAATGGATGTTTCGTTTGGCTGATGAGAGAAAATTCATCATATCCTGCTATCAATGTTGCTTTTCGATCGACATTAGCAGTGCAAACATCTCGCTATCATTTTAGAGAAAGGGCAACCAAACGATTAAACAAAAGATAGGATTTGATTGAAAGAATCCATTCGTAAACAGCGTCTGTTGGTTTTTTTTTCATTCGTTCAAACAGAAGCTTCGAGAATACTGTGCGGGTGCGTTGTCATAACACTGATCAATCTGCAGTTCCAGGCAACCACCGGACATGAACTTTTTTCCTCGGCGCGTCTGCTTTTTCCCGCATACTGCGTATCCCGGTGTTTCTCCCTTGATATCGTTCTGGTCTCTCGTTGTTCGTCGGTCACTCCTGGTGTTCGCCTTTTGGCTGGACGTTTATTTTTTAAGCCCCCGGTCTCTCGCCATAGCGTGGAATATCAACGTTGCAAGCGAATACGCGCAAGCCTTTCCAACATCAATATCAGCCGGCTGAGCCAGCTGATGAAAGATAAAAGATGGCGAGCGCGTGTCTCTCCGCCTCCTTATTGTGCAACCCTTGAACTCTCGTCATCCCGAGTCTCACGATATTGCGCTGCATAAATGGAACTCGGCAGCGACCCGACATGAACGGCTCTTTCATCCTGGACACCCAATATTCAACGGATGTGCAGGCCTTCGATGCGCATGCACATGTTTGTAATTTGGCATGATACTGGAAAGCGACTCCATTGACGGCCAGGTTTCCACACGACGAATCATGCCCGACCGTCACGAGGAAACATTTTACAGCTGCATTTCCGTGAGATGAATCTAGAGGACATGCCAATATTTGCTGTATGTTTTGGAGTGACTGGAGAACTATAGGGGCCAGTTTGGGGTAATCAGCAGAAAGTTTGGAGATTGCACGGCAGTTCCTTCGCTGCCAAAGCTAAACACGGGGTCACTGTTGTTCCAGAGTTAATGGGGTTTCAAGGCATTGGGTTAGTTTCAGACATTGCTGTTTCTCTTTCTCTCTATCGGATCTCGCTCTATGGGAGGGTCAAACAGCATTGGTAGCACGTTTGAAACTGCTCTGGCCTTTCGCTCCACATGCACAACAGTCACAAACACGGACAACCATATTGTGGACGTTATGCAGCAAAAATATCATATGCGTTGGATTATGTTTCCGACGTGGGAGTGGAGGGCAAGGATTTTCCAAAGTTCAGCTATGTCAGCTCATGAATATATAGTGCAAGAGGCAGAGGAGCCTGCAGAAAATGCATCGCACGTTTCGCCCGGTACTATGATCAATTCAGGCCACAACGGGATATTGACAAAAAAATATTGCGCTCCCGTGGCAATGCTTGTCGTGTACCGATTCGCAATTCGCTTCGGTATACCTTCTTTGCACGATAATTACAGGCGTCACGAATCAATGAGTCTTTTTTTGATATTGTTTTCTTGATTTCATACTATTGCAACAATGATCAAATGTCCAATGAGTGAGAAGATTATTTAAGATTTTCCAGGCCAATGGGGAATCTTCGTCATTTCTTTGATTTTCACGGCACTTGCAAACGTTTTTTGTTTTTTGATTTTGTGAGGTATGGATGAAATTATTGATTTTTTCGAGTACTCTCTCATATTCAACATATGATTTCATATGATTCAACATATGATTTCATACTATTGCAACAATGATCAAATGTCCAATAAGGGAGAAGATTGAGAAGAGTATGTGGCTTCCGGATGGAGGCCGTGTTGAGGATCAGCGTTGTGCCGACGTTTCGCAAACGTTACAGTCTGCATCATCAGGGCTGAGAGCTCCGATACTGAAGCTCTCGTGTCTCAGGTATTCCTTATATAGTTGCAGTCATCGTTTCGGATCGCTGCACCAGCCAATCAGATATTTTAATTGATCAGCTGGTCAATTAAAAAACCGGGAGGACGGTGTGCCAAATAGGATTGACGTGATATCCTCCATCTCTGTTTAGATTGTCCGGATTTTTTCGGATTTCCAAGCCTTCTCGGTGTTTCCTGGAAAAATAGCTGTTTGATGGGGCCAGACTTTGGGCTTTGTCGAACTGGATGGCATGACCAGTCTCCATCCAATGTTCGGCCAGCGCTGATTGTGTAATATGGCCATATTTGATACACCGTTGATGTTCTTTGATCCGTGTACTGATCTTCCTCCCGGTTTCGCCTATGTACACTTTACCGCATGAGCAGGGTATCTTGTATACTCCTGGTGCACTTAATGGTGGTCTTCGGTCTTTTGCACTCGGAATCACTTGTGCTAGTTTCTTCTGAGGTTTGAAGATGACTCGCACGTTATGTTTTCCAAGGACCCTCCCTATGCGATCGGTTATGCCCTGAAGGTATGGAAGGGAAGTTGTTGCGGTTATTTGTCCTTCATTCTCCCTATCAGGTGCTGTAACCGTTTCCGGATCAGCTATTTTTCTTTTTAGATTTTTGATCGTTCTTTCGATGTTGCCTGGCTTGTAGCCATTGTCTCCTAAAGCTTTTCGTAGGTGTTCTAGTTCAATAAAGTTCTAGTTCTATAAAGAGCCGTGAAAGCCTTAAAACTAAAAAAAGAGGGAGAAGATTATTAAAGATTTTCCAGGCCAATGGGAATGGGGATCTTCGTCATATCTTTGATTTTCACAGCATTTGCAAACGTTTTTTGTTTTTTTTTTTAATTTTGTGAGGTATGGATGAAATTATTGATTTTCTCGAGTACTCTCTCATATTTAACAAATCTATAATTATCTCCAAAAGAATCAGAGCCAACTTCTAATAAATTTCAACATAGCCACGATCGAATTGCTTGGCGGTGAAAATTCAACTCTCATTTCCGATCTAAAATGAGAAGAAAAGCAAAACCAAACTCGTCAATTTTTCACGATGCAGTTTGATCGGGATGATCGTCGTCGTGTGCCTTCATTTGCGCCGAGGACGCGATTAATTAGTAAAGTCGTCGGAGCAGCTAAGATCCTCTTGAGATCGAGGGTTCAGGGGGGCGAGTCTCGCGGCGTTCTCCCGGCGGAATTGACTTGAAAATCTAATGACCTGGCTTAATCGTCCTCACCACAGCACCGTCTTGAGAGGTGCCTTCAGCGGTGACTCCCAGAGGTGAGCGCGGCTCTCGATACCGTTTAGTCGGCGGTATGGATGAGATGAGTGCTTTTCGCTTGCCAATGAGCCTCGTATTTATCTTTATATATGTGCACATATACATCCATGCATACATATCCCGATTCGATGGTTATAACGTGGGCTTCGAGGTCTTTCAATCATTCTTTTTTTCAGGCTGTTTTCACTCTTGCCTGAGTTTCATTGATGCACAACAAAATCGATATGGCCCACGGGTCGTCGAAATCGATATCACGAAATTTCGATTGTGATTTGTTCTTTCAACATTGCCAGTTTACATCGGAGAATTAGTTCAAAAATTCCTTTCCTCGATCACTGCTATAGCAACGCCAATTGTATCCCAATATAGAAAACATCACTTAAGGGGTTAGGCCACAGTCACGGGTATAAAATCATGTGCGAATTTATGGAGGTTGGAGCGATTCAGTTGAGTCAAACGACGGTTTATCCATTTTTTTTTCAATGAACCTCACAAAAATGCATTCGAGCTATAGATGTATTCTGTATATACGAATTTTTTAAATATATAATTAAAGGGCAAAATTATGCATTTTAATATTTTTATTACCTAAAGTAGAAAAACTTTTGTGTTACTACTAACTTGAAAAAGTATAACATTATCGATGATTATTATGAAAAACAACTACGGCAACGAATGTTTTATACAATTCACAATGAAATTTTAAGTAAATTATAATTATGCCTATTCATGTTTACGTCACGAGATTATTGGCCCATGATTTACGATGGGAAAGATGAGGATTTTTTGTTTTAAATGTTTACAAAGGTTCAGTTTGCGTTAATCCGTTGTTAGAAATAGTTTATCTTGGTGCTAAATAACAAAAAATACATAACCTTTAGTGTGAAAGTCTTGCCCATCTCATCGCACGTTAAATTACATACATTAAACTATTTTTCATCTCTGGTGTTTTGTGGTGAAAAAAGTTCTAAAAATTCGTAAACACTCAGTATAAACAATAACATGTTTTTTGAAATTAAATTTAACCTTGGATTTTGGCCAACGCTCCGACCTCCTTAACAATTTTTGTTCGTATGAAAAAGTGATTCACTCATAAAATTAATCACACATCTATTCAGTACGAATATCAAGCTCTTAGAAAAAATATATTTTTTTTTCGGTTTAAAAAAATGCCAGCTATTCGGAACTTCTCGAAACGGCTTTTTTCCAATTGGCGTGACAAATAACTTCGACGATTTTCACTCGATTTACTTCAAATTTAAAAGTTATGTTCCTAATTGCATTTCGCAGAGAAGCACGTACGGAATTTCTGATTAATCGAAAACTTTTCATTTTATGAGCAGTTTATGAGCAGTTATAACGAAATTTTTCACTGAAATTTCATTTCTCAAGTTCAAATACCTACAACTTTTGAATGAAACAATATTTTTTAAATTCCGTAAGTACTTCTCTAAGTATTCTAATGTAGATTGACGAGAATTTTTGTTTTTTGTTCTGGGTAAAAAATTGTGGATGCTAAATGTCGCCGAAAAAAAGATAACAAAATATAATATTAGTAGTCGGCCATTTTGTACATCGAAAAAAAAAAATATATTTTCTATCAGCTTGATATTCATACTGAATAGATGTGTAATTAATTTTATGAGTGAATTAATATATCATACGAAAAAAAAATTGTTAAATTCGCACATGATTTTATACCCGTTACTGTGGCCCAACGCCTTAATGAACTATCTTTGAATCGCCTTGCGTTTTAATTACGGACAAATCAAATGTGTACACTTGTGTATAGGGAGACAATGAGACGTATGTGTACTGGCAAACCGCGTGTGTTCTCGTGTACGCACCTCAAACGTTCGAAACTCCCGATGTAGAACTGCAACTGCGATTTAGACTCTCGCGGGTATGTAGCGAGGTACGTAGCTCTCAACGACGAATAGGCACGCCAGGACCTCACAGTATATTAATATCTCAGTCCCCGAGAGGGTAATTCCGTGATTGAGAAGTACCTGAAGCCGGATTTTGTGGGAATACCAAGTGATCGAGAGACGGAGATAGGGAGAGTAAGAGAGTGTGTGTGCGTGTGTGTGAGAGAGAGAGAGAGAGAGAGAGAGAGAGAGAGAGAGAGAGAGAGAGAGAGAAAGAGAGAGACAGCGAAAGCCGGATGGATCGTGAGAGAATGCATAAAATACGGAATTGCGGTGCTGTGCATTGCAATACCTGCCTAGAGGCTCTTTCGTTTCAATTCTCCCCTTCGAAATCTAAATACTCGAGTTGTACGAGTGGTATCGTTCAGAGCTTTCACTCATACTTTTTTTTACAAATTTATGTGTGTGTGTGTGTGTGTTACAGTTAAAACCTGTTTTGTATTTAAACGCGCATTCCCTAGTGAAAAATAGTATTTACTGATAAATAAATTTGAATGTTACTTAAAACTCGACTTGCCTAGGAAAAAACAGTTCTAACGAAATGAATCAGAACTTTTTCCGAATGAGGCCAGAGCTTGCGTTTGTTCGGGTTTAGGTTGGGTCGTTTGGGTTGTTTGTTTGGATTTGTTGCAAAGACTAGTTCTAAGGAATTGAATCAGTTGAAACTGTTTCCGAATGAGGTCAAAGCTTGCGTTTGTTTGGGTTTAGGTTGGGTTGTTTGGATTTGTTGCAAATGCTAGATCTAACGAATTGAATCAAACGAATTGAATAAGGTCAAAGTTTGGGTTTTTTGGGTTTCTGAACATGAATTCTAAGCTCCACGAGGAAAAACGTGTTTAAGAGTTGAGATGCAGTCAGAATTGTCAAAAAATCGACTTTTGTTACATTTTTTTGAAGCATGATGTTTCAAAAATATTCCCTGAAAATTTGAAGTCAATCCGATGAATAGTTTCCGGGATATCCCACAATTAGTGACGGGACGTCGGGTCCCCATGGCAGGTAGCGGATGGCAACTGCAAGCAGCCGGTTTCGACACCCCCCCCCCCTATTATATTCTGTAAATTGTCTTCGAAGACAACGACAAATTGCTATTTTGGAAGCTTTCACATCGGCAGAAGCCGTATTGTATGGGTCAGGAATTGATGATTCGATGTAAGTAATTTTTTAATTAGTATTTCTATGCATAAACCAAGTGTAAAATTGGAAAAGTTTTTTAGAAATGTTCAAAAATGTATTACTCACAAGCTATGACCTTTGGCAAAATTTTATAAGCAATACTTTCGTTTTAGAATTGCCCAAAATATTTTTAAAAAATTATTCATCCCGAAAAACTTTAATTTTTTGAAAAATTGTTTTAACAATTGGCTATGAACAATTGAATGCTCGACTTTTCGGCAAAAAATTGTGATTCTCGGATTCAGCGGATCAAAATACATAAAAAAAAGTTTCGCTTCATTCATCATGCTCAAAATTTTACGAACACATAATACCATATCCACATCGAAAAAATTTAAACGCGTTTTTCTCGAAACTATGTTTTTCAAGGTGACCAGTATAATTCAAAAACCACTCGATGGATTTTGATGAAACTTGGTGTGCTTATTGATAGCATTAAAAACTAGTCCTAAATAGAAGGATTTTCATTTTTGTTGAAAATTTCTATTTTTTTAAAACAATAAACGAGCGAGTTTTTGGTCGAAAATTGAAAGTTATCTGTAGGAAGCCGCCATTTTGTTAATTTAAAAAAAAGCTTCGATTAAGGACTAGATTTATTATTGAACTAATGATTTTTTGGTTTTTTTAAATTTCAGATGATCCAGTAAAATGTTATGATGGCAAAGCACTACTTGCCGAAGGGGGTCCGACAAAGATGGCGATATTTTTATAAATGATCAATATTTTTCTTTGAAAATTTGTACAAGTCAAATTGAAATATAAGATAAAAAGTCTGTGTAACCTCTTTTGTAAAATAAACTTAATTACTATAAAAAAAAAATTGAAAATGCTCGTTTTTTCACGTCTCTGACTGCATCTCACCCCTTAAATTGATAAGGGAGTTTGGACTGTAACATGGAATTATAAAAACTCACAAATATAATAAAGAAATCATAGCCCTATGCTCGCGTTTCCCGAATACAAACCACACATCTAAAAACATGGCCGTTCAATCATATTTACTTCTGCAACACGTCTGAAAATGCATATATTCGTATACGAGATCGTAGAGAGCCACTGACGAAAACAAAAAAGTCATATTAAATAATCGCGTATTAATTTGTTTGGGTTAATTTGTTGATAGCAGTATGTGACGCTTCAGCAAATGCATTCACTATTGCTGTGACAGCAGACGCAGAATGATTTTTCACTGCCGCGTAAAGTATTACGAGCCATCATCGTGAATTTTTTATTCGCTCGTGAGAATGGCCTATTTTGCAAAAAAAAAAAAAATCTGGAAAATCTACTGCCATGTAACTACCCGTATATAAGTTGTACGGATGAGTTATGTTTCCATCGTTAGGATGGCAGTGCGGAGGCAGATAACCGTATGCTGCGGCATCAGGGCTCTCGTTCGGGAAACTCGTAGTAATATAAATCCTCAATTCGACTCACGGGTATACACACACCCGCATATCTATGCGTCCATGTGCATGTGTAGCTTTTCGGATGGTTACATTTACTATCGCAAACTATAATTCATCCATAGTGTAACAAACAAACCGCTCCGCGTGTTATACCTCGTGAGAATGACAAAGTAATTAAGTTATTCGTCGAGACGTGCGAGATCTAGGGAGACTCTAGAGACTCTAGAGCATATATATATATATATATATATATATATATATATATATACAAAAAGGTGATTTTGAGGAATCGGCTTCGAGGATCGTCGTCGACACCGCCAAATGCGTTGGACGCCAACATTGCAATGACATAACGGGTTCAAAATACACTTTCTCATAGATGCGAAGCTACAGCATCGCAAAAATCGCTTGCGGCATTGCAAAAAACTTTATTTTCAATTACCGTATGACAAAATGTCGCCATCCGGTCTTCGAACTAAACAGTGAGTTTCAAGAACGAACTTAAAAGAGTTCTTCAGTTTTAAGAAAAAATTGCAAATAGTTCTGCAGGACAAGATGTTGCCAATAAGGTCTTCGCGCTAAATTGTCATTTTCAAGGAAGAACTCAAAAGGGTTCTTGAGTTTCAAGAAAAAAAAATGTAAAAAGTTTTGCTTGGCAAGGTGTCGTCATTAGGTCTTCGCACGAATTAGTGATTTTAAAGAAATGATCCAAAAGAGTTCTTGAGTTCTAAGGAAAAACTCAAAAAAGTTATTGAGTTCCAAGGAAGAACTCAAAAGAGTTTTTGAGGTTAAAGGAAGAATTCGAAAGAGTTCTCCATGGTAAGATGTCACCATCAGGTCTTCGCACTAAATAGTGCGTTTCAAGAAACAACTCAATAGAGTTCTTGAGTTTCAAGAACTAATTTAAAAGAGTTCTGCATGGCAAGATGTCGCCAACAGGTCTTCGTACTAAATAGTGAGTTTTAAGAAATAACTCTGTTCAGTTCTCCCTGGAGAACATCTTACCTTAGCAATCATTGGATTTTGAGGACACGCAGCTTTAATATAAAAAAAAATTCGGCGCTATCCAGCCCTTGTTACGCATCACAAACGTTCCGCACTTGTCATATTGGGTCAAATTGACCCAGCCAATTTTTAAACCATAATGAAATATGAAAATTGTCGTTCCGATTCTATTTTAAAAATAGAATCGGAAAAATACACATTTTGAATATGCATGAACATGTAAAATGTATAACAAATGTCAGTGTACGGGAAATCAAATGGCAACATGTTTCTGATAAAATCGCGAAGAAGTCAATTTGTACGAAAAGGCGCTGAATAAATATTTGTTGTGAATAATTTCGACGCGTTCCAGCCAAGCATCAGCCTCGTGAATTCGGCCAGGTTTCAAACGAACTTTTCACCTCATGTCTCGAAGATAAAAATAAATACTCGTGCAAAACGTATGGATGGTAGGCGAATGTTGTTTTTTCACTATGTAAATCTCGTCGAGATTGCAAGTCGTGTAAAATAAAACGAATCTGTCGGTGATGACGGAATGAATAGAATTTGTGATTTATTCAATTGGGAGGTAAAGAATTGAATTACTCTTGGGAAATAAAATTGAAGCATGCCTCGCCCAATTCGATGTGAACTGCAACTCGGATGCTTTCAGCAATGGGAGAAAAGCTCGAGCTGCGAATTTTTTACTCGGTGAGCGCGTTCATCACCAGTCATTTGTTCCAGAATAATTTCGCGATGTCTAGTATACGCGTATTAATAAACAGGGATTTCGGAGATTGAAGCTCATTCGTAACGAAGTACATACGCGTGCACTCTAATACTGAAGCTTCAATCTGCGAAATCCCAATTACGAAGACCAGCCGACAATTTATCATTATGAGAACCTCATTCGAATCATCCGCTGAATACGCGCTGGGAATTCGTGCTCGCGGGCATCCCCGAGATGTCAATTTACTCAAGTGAAGCAGAACGACCGCTGATTGCCATGGGATGCTGCCGATTTGTTTGAGCGCCCTCTCGACGGCAGCCCCGCCCTACGATTTTGCACAGCCAAAGTTCTCGCACTCTGTCCAAATTCCGAATGGAATGGAATTTCCTGTCTTACTATGTAAATTCACGACTCAGAATAAGTGGTGGTCGATGCCGATATGGATTTTATTTGCGCATGCTTGTCCATTGGATGAACAAATATTCTAGCAAACTATCAATCACAACCCAATTCAGAATTTGTGAATGGAGTTTCGATCTGGCGAAAACTTTTCTAAATCATGTGCTACGAATTCTTGGTCGAGAGCATTCACATTTCATGTAATACATACCGGATGCTGAATTTACTCCTTTCTCTCCTTGGAATTAAACGTAACCTCCTTTTCCAAATTCATCGTGACGATATTAGTACGACTTGACCAAAATAAATGTACGTACCGTAAATCAGTGTTAATCTTTCGATTGTAATATTTTTACAAATCTGGTAAGCTATTAAAAAATATTTGGTTCTCAATCTTCTCGATTCGTAAGTTGTGTCAACAAATTCCCAACATTCGAGTGAACGAAATTTTCAGCATACGCGTAAGCAAACCCGCGGACATGAGCTAGAAGCCTTATAAAGATGAAATTAAGAAGTTTTTAGCGAAATTGTCATCACGTATTAACCCTTTGCGGCATAGTGTAACACTGGTAGGACACCGAACTCAATTCAAATTTTGACGATTCAAAAGTGTTTTTCAATTACACATGGCGGTTGAAAATGCGTTTCAAGGTTCCTAGGACTTCAACAACTACTAAAACATACCTTTCACATTTTCATTTTTCACGTAGCGAGTGTCATCAATAACGAAAGTGCAAAAAAACGAACTTATTACATCATAAATCGGATTACGACTAATCTAGCAGGTAAACCATAACCATAGAATAGGTAAAAACTTGGTTTTTGATCCACTGAATACAAACCCAAAGTCTAAAGCGTGAAATTGATGATGGCGGATTCAATATGGCGACTGTGAATGGCAAGAACTATAGAATTTTTTTTCCAAATTTGATGACCTATTTTTTTTTTTTGGGTGAGCTTATTTCATCTAATAGCGACCTCGAAAACCCCCGAGTACCAACTTTCGCTATCATCAAACGACGTTTTGCATTTATGGTCCGCCATTTGGATCCGCCATCTTGAATTCCCAAATTTTGAGTGCAGATTCGTAATCAGCGATCCCGAAAACTCCCGAGTACCAAATTTCGCTATCATCCAACAACGTTTTGCACTCATGTTCCGCCGTATTGAATCCGCCATCTTGAATTCCCGAATTTTGAGTGCCGATTCGTTATCAGCGATCCCGGAAACCCCGGAGTACAAAATTTCAAGCCCGTAAAGAAAAAGGTATGCTTTAAAGTGTTGAAAAAGCCCAGATTAATGAATATATTAATTTATATACAAATGAATCTCATTCAAGTAAAAATCGTCCAACAGTTCTGCGAAGAATCTCAATTAGATTTTCAGTCTGAAATTGCGCGCAAGTTAATTTTTTCCTGACGGGCAGTGTGTTGAATAATAAAAAATAAAATAAAAACAATAATGAAGGACATGGATGTAGTCACGTCGAGTTGCGATAGAAGAGCCCTCGTATACACTTCGCTATATGGATGTGCACAGATGTGAGCGTAAAGCATGGGTTTGCACATCGTTTGGCCAATTGTTCAAGCGTCGAGCTCATCACGCCATCGGGTTTGTTGTTTACACGCGTGTGCTTCTATCGACTGCAAACAAGAAAGCTCTTATTACGCGTATATATAGGCCCCGTGCACCGGACACATGTCACACATAACCAGAAGGGAAGAGTCAGATGCGGTGACTGTGGTTCTATCATGACGGTGCCAATTCTCGTGTGTCCCTAGCCCAAAATGTTTGCACTTCATGCCGCGAATGTCGTGTTGATCTGCGCGATTCACAGAAACGTACTGGCTTAATTGCATAATCGTCACTTCGGTAGGATCATCAGGGAGTTTGCGGAGGAACTGCACTGTTTTCTAATTATGTGTGCGGAGGTGTACTCCTTCACGTGAAACTAGCCGTAAACGGGTTGTATAACGCGAATGCAGTTGACTGTGGAATTATCAAAACTCAAACTAGAAAGTACAACGCCAATCAGCATTACTGGCAGCCAATACATTGATCGGTGGCGGTTTCGCCGCGCACCGGCTAGCCAACCGACTACTGAGAAGTGCCTACAGCTCAGTCGTCTATTTGTATTCCCAGTTGACTGCTCAGTAGACTACAGTAGTAGCGGTAGGCACTGCTACTCAGTAGATTGCTCAGTCGTCCATTTGTATTCCCAGTTGACTGCGCAGTAGACTACAGTAGTAGCGGTAGGCACTGCTACTCAGTAGACTGCTCAGTAAACTACAGTAGTGTCAGTAGGCACACTCACGAGGAACATCCCTCAGGTGACACCCTTCGATTTTGCTGAAATTTCGATATGTTATAAAGCACCGAAAAGTAAGCGATAAGTATTTTTTAGTCGGCGGAAAAACGGTTTTGAGGGGTGAAACCACCCCTCGAAAAAAAGGCATCTCTAGGGGTAATATAGCAGTTTCACACACAAGGAGTCCACCGATTTTAATGAAACAAAAACGAAAATTCTTCTAATCCGAAGCAATGAAAAATCCAGAGACGTTGCAAAAAAAATAAGCGGTGAACCACCCCTATATTAAGGGGTAGTTTCACCCTTTAAAACCGTTTTTCCGCCGATAAAAAAATACATATCGCTTACTTTTCGGTGCTTTATAACACATCCATATTTCAACAAAATCGAAGGGTGTCACCTGAGGGATGTTTCTTGTCAGTAGACTATTGAGCAGTGCCTACTGCTCAGTAGTCTTACCGAGCTTTCGATAGTAATACAGGTGGGCTTCAGTGAATTATAGTCATCAGTAGCAGCTCAGATTTTCCTCAGTTTTTCTGTGTCCTTCTGTAAATGTGGTACAATAGCGGGAAGGAAGAGTGGCTCTGAACAAGACTGTGGAACGTCTGTGAGGAACTGGCGATGACACGCACTGTCTAAAAGGGATGGGGTCATCACAGCCCGCCACGAGATACAAAAGAACGTGGGAAAAAAGTATCGATAATAGAACTCAAAGCAGAGGTCTGGGAGAATGAATAATAGTATTTCTGAACGCCTGCCAAAAGTCACACATCCATTTACAAGTGGTATTTTAGGAAAAGCTTATGATTATCCACAACGAGTCTTCGACGAGCGAAGCTTTGCGTTACTTTTTTCGCTACTCCTTAGGGAAACAGCACGTTTCAAAGTTTCTGCGATAATGGCACGGGACGCTGAATAGTGAGATTCGGTAACGCTCCGCAGTTATGAACGGTAAAACAATTTCTAATAAAAAAAAGCCAGACGTTTTTTTGGAATATCACATTACACAGTCAGTAACCTCGTTTTTACGACTCATGTGTTTTGCAGATGTCAATACGGGAATCATGCCATTCGGTTCTCCGATAATCGTTGAATGCTGAGGTGTACGTGATCTTGCTCAGGTCGCTATATTCAAAAGTTTCATTCTGCCAGCCACTACTGAGCAAATATTGGACGAAATCAAATATGCTGCTGGAGATATCAATATGATACTAATAAGTCTTCGGGTAACGTGTGTTCGCATTGAAGGATTCGATAATCTTCGACTTTCCGGTAACATTGGAGACTTTTGACCGACACTTTTGGGTGACTACTACGATAATTGAATATGTTTCAATGCAGTCACATCGCACGCGAATGTCATCAAAGCTGATTTTTCGAACCTGGCGGACTCGACGTGATGTCCAGGAGAATACAACAGAAATACAATATCCGATTAAGCTATAGTATAATTGGTTATCGACCAGTGATTGGAGGATTATCGATTTTATTGAATCAGACCTCATGAGCCGTTTCAAGTGTTATCGAACCGTGCCACGTGCCACCGACGTCTTACGAGTTCGAAACATGTGTACACATGAGTACGTGATCGATAGCAGGCACGTAAAAGTACCCAGCTCTTAAAATTATCTATGTTTATTTTACATATCGTATGCGTAAAAATATATTTGCCAGCAACGACGTGATCATGTGACGAATGTCAGGCGGGTTACAGGATAAATAGTTTAACGATTGTTCAACACGAGCGAATGACGTATATTTTCAGTTGGTACTGAGCAGAAATGTTGCCTCGTTCAGTGTCCAGAGGGTGTTTTCACGCTTTTTAAAAATCTTTTCCGGTATCTCTCTATTTATTTCGCTTACTTTCTCTCTTCCGTTCTCTGTCTTTACCTCTGCTCCTCTCTCTGGGTAGACGTTAATGGCGAAAGAATATCGAGATCGGATTTTAAATGGAACTCTCCTCGTTTTTTCCAAACCTCGAGAAATGGAGCAGGCCATACCAAACGAACTGATGTTCACGGAAAGTGGACTTTTATATTTTCATTCGGTTTCAGAGTCTGTGGGAAAAATATACGAGAAACTTTCCGTATTAAATTCCTTGGACTCTATAATATAATTATCGAAAGGATGTACGGATTGGCGATTAAAAAATCATGCATAATTGCGCACGAGTGACCTTTTTAATCTACCAGACCGTCATTGATAATTTCGTGCGAAGTAAGAATAAATTGCGAAAAAAACAGGATTAAAGTTGCGAGGCCTTGCGAACGTCGGGGAAACTTCGAAAATCATAGGAAGTCCTGTGTAAGGGATACAAAAAATTCACCTTCATCCGGACTTAGTTTAAAAATAAATAACAAAAAAAAACAGACGGAACTCTGTCCGGATTAAAGTCAATATTCGATAAGTTCCGGAAGGAAATCGAAGTCGCCGAGCTTGGCTGAATTGGTTTTTGTCTCGTTTGGTTTCTCCTCAATCGGGCAGTGTTAACCGTAGCAATTAAATTTAAAAATAGCGGTGTAACACTTTGACAAAAACGGATCCAAGTAAAACTAATTTTTCTCAATCACTAATTGCTTTACACCTGTCTGAATATATCGTCTACAATCAATGTGAATACTCTTTTCAATCAACGAATTATCCGTTTTATTTAATAAACATTTATTTATCCCAGGAATATTCCGTGTCGATCGTGGCTACATCCCTTTCGATTTATACTTTTATCGGCGCCATATCTCATCGGCCACGCGACTCGTAACTGCTTATGTCAATACGGCAGCTTATCTTTTTTTTTTCATCAAGCCAAAAAAAAAATTACTCGCCGCAGCGCCCATTTTTCATGCGATATGAATCCATTAAACTATATATGTACCGTCTATGCGCAAAACGAAGTTTCACGTTTCCTCGTTCTACAAGAATTTTACGCAAGCTCGTATATAGAAGTACTTTCTTTTGCTTTGCTTTTCATTCGATTTAACGCTCTCGTCGCTCATATTACGAAGCGAGAATATACGCGCGTTTCGGAATATGTTTCTTTTTCCTTTATTTCTAATTAATCAATACTCAGTAGTACGAATACAAATAGACGGTTTTCTCAGCTGGCGCTTGCTTTTTTTCGGACACTCTTTTACCTACATTTCTCAAAGAATTTTTTTTTTCAATCGAAGAGCGATGTATTTTTTTTTGTTCAACATGACCGTATGACAAAATGATTGCGAACGTCAAGTGGTAAAGTAGCCTCCGATAAAGTCACAGCCCCTGTTGACAGCATGCTGTGTCACTACGTCAATCGACATAATAATTAATATAAACGTTATTTCGTGGATACTTTTTTGCATTCGTACTCACTTATTGTACAGCACTATGTCCGGTCGCCAGATGTGATCGGACGGTACGTGCAACATGTGCACGCCACCGTACTCCTTCGGCTCCCAGCGGAGTTTGTAGTCGTACCACGACTTGAAACAACAAATACAAGAGAAAACATAAGTATATCGTATCAATTCGAAACGCGATGTTTCATCGAAGGCGAGAACATTTCGTTGTGATCGACCGCGGTGAGAACCATAAAGGGAAAGAAAGCGGAAAATTGCACTCTTTGGAAAAAAGGGGAAAATGTCGGTGGTAGTGAATTTGCCAATAAATAAAGTAGAGAAAACAAACACGGAACGTGGACAAAATTGCACAGTCTCTAATTTGAAAATTAATTGTTTTCGATCTGTAAGACGACGACATTTACAATTTAATGTAGTCATAATGTTTTTTTAGTTATTCAAATTTGTGCAATATTTAAAACAGCTGCAAACAGAAAAAAGTACATTGATTCAATCAATGAAGTAATAACACCTGTTGCGTTATTAAGGGATAACATCACTCTAGCGGCAGAAAATAAGGCCTAACTTTGACAATTTATTTTGGGAGTATGAAAAAAGGAATAGGATTTCTTTTCAGAGGGTTGATTCAACCCATATTAAAGTATAAAAATAAAAATTTATTATAATTTTCATACAAAATGGTGGCAAAAGAGCCCATGTTGAAAAACGTGTTTTTTACAAATATCTTCACAGGAGGACGGTTTTTTCGTAAAGTATAAGATCTGGAACAGAAACCAAAAAAAATGATAATCTATATATTATTAGCTATAGGACTCTGTAGGGATTTTTTTATCAAATGTTAAAAAAATGGCGCACTTTGAAACGAATAAATCGATTTTTTGCCCAAAAAATAAGCAGTAAATTATTTATAAAACAAAAAGTTTACATTTAATCAAAAAACGGCTACGTACTCCCATAGAGAATGTCATTGTGAAGCCACTATAAAAATTTCAAATCGATCCATGCAAAAGTATCCGAGTAATCCGTTCTCCCAGTTTGAAAAAAGTTGTTTCGAGAAAAACGCGTTTAAAGTTGTACGAGGTGCCTGAAAAAAGTCCGAGGCGCTGCGGCAAAATCGAAAATTGAACCTTTAAAAAAAATCGCTACAGGACCAATTGGATGTTGTTTTTATGACCACAAAGTATTTTTGAAGCCAAAAAAAACGCTTTTTCCAAAATCCTAGAGTGGTGTTATCCCTTAAGCAGACATTAAATTGATATCGAAAAAAATCGAACGAGGACGGACAGAAAATCAGATGCGATCAGAAGTTTGCTATTTTAAGGCCTTATGAAGAAGAGTCATTTTAAGATCGTTCGAAAAAAAATTATAATTGTTTTTGGCTTAAATTATGTACAATCTCAAAAATGACATGGTTGTTATGTATAAACATCTCAAAAATGCTATGGTTCGAAGATAAATGGTTTTAAAAGTCGAAACGCCTTTTTCTTCAAACCATGTTTTGAAAATTAGATGGCCTCGTAGCTGCCACAATTTTCAACCGATTGACTTCAAATTCCAACTGTAGTTTCTTAGATATATTTTCTAGCAAAGTACAGGCGATTTTTACGACCGATTGAAAATTACCGTTTTTATAAACAAATTCAGGCCCCTTTTTAGGCAAAAGTGCGACTTTTTTCTCAGAGGTGCCAAATTTTCAAAAATAAATATTTTTTATTAGTCGTGTGTACTTCGTTTGCAAAACTCATGTGGTTTACGAAAACAAAATCTTGTTTGTTCTAGATGCTTATGCGCGTCTCCAAGGAGTCCGCCCGTGGAGGGCCCAACAAAAAGGAGTTCTCTTTCTATCGGCCACTGGGCCGCCATTTGGTATCTTTTCGGAAAATAAAAAAATTATTTGCGTACCTACTGAGATCTACTTTGAGATATGCAAAGTAAACCCTCCAAACCTCATTTTAATGGCTTTATTAGTATTTTTTTTAATCTTAAAAAACCTTGTTTTGCGACCATCCAAAGGCATATGAAGCCTTAATGGGAAAATTTATGTGAATTTTGCTTGTTTCGACGTCGTTGTGCTGCAATAGTAAGAAAAAGTTTTCCTCTCAACACGGCGAGATCCAGGGAAAGAATTGTCTATGCAGGCACGCTCCCGTTGTGAAGTGTGCTCCTGAGGGACGATGGTACGGCGTCGCGCGTCTACCCTCCGTTAAAATTTAATTCTTAATGTCATGGTCTTTCGGAAGGAAAACTGTCATCATTTTTTTTACCTCATCTCGATAATAGCTTTCCGACGTCTGATATTTTATAAAATGAAAATATATCGACTTATTTACTCGCAATATCAAAAGAAGCGGTAAAACTCCTTGAAGTTTCACAAATAGACATTGCGATTTTTTTCACTCACTATAAATTTTAATAAGTTCTCTCGAAACAGCGTGAGGGTGAATACTACCTGAACAGCCAGCTGAAGAGATGACATATTGATCCCTAACTGATGCGAAGTTGAGAATTATTGTTTGAATACGCGACACGTGCGAGGCACATCGATAGAGAGATTAGTAGCTGTTGAAATATTGCGGAACAAACAGAAACCGATTTTCACCGATTTCCATAATAACTCCAACAAATTCAAGGGGGTATACCGCTCTCGAAACTTCGAATTAATTTTTTTGCATACTGTTACAGTGTGAACTCTCAAGAATATGTTAAGATCAACCCTTAAGATGAAAACTTTCGCTATTCAGTTTTAAAAATTCTCCTTCGTAATTGAGATTCCAATATCCGAGCTCAAAATGAATACGATCAAATATGACGTACATTGCATCATTGGAATGTAACAAAAATGAATTATTTTATGCTCACTCACGTTTTTTGCCGATTGAGGCTGTGAAGATCGCTCAAACGTTTCTACGTTAACGGCGGGGTAAAGTTAATTCGGCGAAAAAAGGCATGTTTTTAAGATTTTTTTTTGGCGTAACGAATAGTGTTCGTTTATTGAAAAATTTACATATAATAAAGTAACATTTGAACAACATTCTCCTAAATTTGCATTGCAAAATATTTAAAATTGAGCGAGTGAAAATTAAACCCCGGAGACACCTCGAAAAAAAGTTGGTTTGCGGTGTGCACCATAACTCGCAACAGAATCATTTGAAACAAAAAAATCAAAACGCATTTGTTAAAGGAGATGTTTCTCGAGGTAATGACGGGAGGATTTTTTTTTTCGATTTTTCGTAGCTCTTGGGAGCCAAAAACCCGATTTTCGCTAAAAAAAATCGGCTAATTTGTTGGTGAAAAATTAGTAATTATTAAAAAAAACAAAAAAGCTCTCGACAATACCTGGTGAATTATGTGAAGAAGTACTGTGCAAAATTTCAAAGCGATTGGTCCAGTAGATTTTGAGTTATCGTGCACACGGACTTCAAATATGACAAGTCTCAGATAAACGGTTTGAAAAACGCAGAAGAGAAGAGAACGGCATGGAGCAATAGACGCTGAAATACTCATAACTTCGTCAATTTTACTCTGATCGACTTGAAATGTTAACACAATATTCTTGATATATTATGCATTCATTTAAAGAATTAAAAAAAATGAAAAAAAATTTAAATACCTTACCCCGCCCTTAACGTAGAAACGTTTGAGCGATCTTTTGTTGAATAATTTGAGTACAAAAAGTATTTAAATTAATTTATATTCTTTATATCAAATTAATTTAAAGTATTTAAATTACAAAAAGTTACAAAACAAAACAATACTCAAATCAAATTCTAATGGGAATAATTATTCTCATTAGAAATTCCCAACCTCAATTCGCAAAAATGAAAGCTTTAGACAATGATAAAAATAAAGAAATAAAAAGTGAAGAAAAAAAAAGTATCGTTGCATTCCAACGATGCAAACTACAACGTGCGTAAAAAAATGTTACTCTCGTATACTCGAAATCGGATTTATCTTTTACCGAAACGCCGATACGTTCCTCAGAGAGAGAATAAAAAAACATCGTCACGATCATTCGGTTTTTCCAATTACGGAAAGTGCTTATACTCAGGCTTGAAGTTTCACCGGCCCTGAGGGCCTCAAGGCGCGCGACATGTGCGTCACAGAAAAAAATTCCCTCGCTAAAACAACGTTACCAAAGGAATCTCGCGAAACGGATCTCTTGAGAGAGAGAGAGACGAGTCGCGTGAGAAAAACGATTCGTTTTCCATCCACCTGTCGTCTCTTTTTCCTTCGCTAGGGAATGCGAGAGAATAAATTGATGCGGCTCTTTGCTCGTTCGCGTGCTCGCCCATCTGTACGAGGGAAATTCCCTCACAGCCGCAGAGACAGCCATGGATTTGTCGCAGATCGATTCTAGCGTTGGAGTTCTTCGCTTGAGGTATGTACAATTTCCAACGCGCGCCCATACGTATGCGCAACGATGCAAGCACCTTGTTACACGATTGTAACAATTTTTTTTTTGCGACAACGGCGCAGAAAAATCGTACGAACGAATTTTCAGAAAACATCGAAGTGGAAAATCGTGTTTAGCAGCGATTCTGCCGGGCCGATGGGAACGACGTGAGAATTCGTCGTCGAGATTTTGTCACCGTGTCTGAAGTGAGGACGGTGCGGGTTCGGTGACCCGGGGACGATGAGAAACTTGCGAAGTCTTTGAAAATCTCGGGTCAGCAACTTCATTCGGAGAATATATAAGACGCGTGGGAAGGGAAAAAGCATCGGATGCCCTCAATCTTACTGCTAGTTGGATGTAGCCCCTTAATTAAGGGGCTACATCTAACTGCAGCGAAAAAAATACCAAATACCCATCTTTTTTCTGGGCAACGTGAAAAAGAATCGTATTTTTTAAACAAAAAGGTACATACAGGGTGGGGGCCGGTTTGGAATTCCGAACCTTGAATGATCAGAACGCTCAAAACTCCGAAAGAATACTACCCCGAAAGATAAAAACTCCGAAAGAATTTTACCCGAAAGAAGAAAATCCCGAAAATCTGAACACGGTCAAAATAATTCGGCTATGGAAGATTTTAGAGTTTCAAAATTTTCAAAAAAAAAATTACGAATTATTTCAATTTTTTAAATTAAAGAGTGATTTTACAGCAATTTTGAAATTTGTCTAGACAATGTTATAGGGGAGACCGGGGCAAAATGGTATAGCGGGGCAAAACGGTACCGGGGCAAAACGGCACTGGGGCATAATGGGATCGGGGCATAATGGGATAGCAAAAAATGAAGTTTCTTGGTGCTTCATTTGGGGCAAAATGGGACAGAGAGGAGTGGAATATCAAATTGGGGCAAAATGGGACACACAAAAATGAAGTGTCGCAGCCCGCTGAATTTGGGGCAAAATGGGATGACAGGAAAATTCATGCTTCGGCTCTATGAAAGAGCTGTTGAAACATAATCTAATCTAAATGGTGCTTGTGGTTCGTTTCAGTCCACATATAAGCAGATAATACGGACTGACCGATATATTTGTCGACACATATCCGTCGATTTCATGGGGAGCCTTTTCTGCGGGGGCTTATATTCGAAATCCAAGGAATCCTGGATTCGTTGTAATTCATGCGAGAAATGGGCCCACTATTCATGTGCCCATGCTGACGATAACTTAATCGAGTACGTTTGCGACAATTGTGCCGATAAAAATGAGCTTAGTTAAACAAGCAATAAAAATTAAACATTGCCACCGTTAAATTATAGTATCGTAAGTAGAGTGTGACCCAAATATCGTGTAACATTCAATAAAACCTGTTTTCACTCATTTATTACCCCTCGTTTTTTACCCCTGCATTTCTTTCGTTTCTGCATCGAATTATTCCACTGTCCCATTTTGCCCCGATCCCGTTTTGCCCCAACCGCCTCTTTCGGAGGAGCCTGATTTTCTCCGGCCCATTTTGCCCCAGTCCCGTTTTGCCCCAATGACGTATTTTCCAGCAGTGTTGATTTTCACTATTCCATTTTGCCCCAAACCCGTTTTGCCCCGGTCCCATTATGCCCCGCTATACCATTTTGCCCCGGTCTCCCCTACGTTGTACATCATTTACAGTCAACTGTGTAGACTTTCGCTGGCATGATCTTTACGAAACTTGTAATGTCGGAATATTAAAATTAGGAATTTTAAACCGTCGGAGCATTTAAAGTTTGGAATTTCAACCCGGCCCCACAGGGTGTCCTGTTATGAATAGATAATCTTGCTACTGTCGATAGTAAATTTACAGTTCAGTAAAAGTCCCAAGGTTTTCGAGATAAAAAACATCTGCTTTTGGTTTTTCGCATGCCATTTCTAAAGATGATCAATTTTTTTACCCGGTTTTTTTTTTAAATACTCTCGGTTGTTTGTTTTATTTAGAAAAGTCTTCTTTTTAACCTTCAATGTTAAGGAAACTTTATGAAAAAATATCGTATGCAGAATTTTCATAGAAACCAATTCGAACATGTGACGTTCATTGACAGCGATGTACTTACAATTACTTCAAAAAGTATCTTAGTTATTGTCGATTCATATGATTTGCAAAAATAGCATGCAAAAAACCAAAAGCAGATGATTTGTATCAAAAAATAACAAAAAGATATATATTCTTTCAAAAAATCTCGAAAACTGTGGATTTTTTACGAAACTTAAATTCCAGCATATAGTAGAGCATGATCTGACCGACCGTCGCAGGGTGATCCATTCCTAACCGGACGCCCTGTATATTAAGAGCCTTTTAAAAAATCACCAAATAGTACAGAAAAACAACAAAAACATGACCACCGACAGACGATGGAACTTTTTTCGTGACGTTTGATGGTGGACATTCTCCAGCATAAACGGCTCAGCCGAAATTGAAAAACCAAACGTGTTATCCAAGTTAACGATAAATACGAGTCGTTGACGATCGTTGATTATTAAAATCCTTTTTTTTTAACACAGTGGCGACGAATTGAAACCCGAGCATACAAAATCTATGAAAAAAGTCGTTATTTTTACGTAACTATTAAAAAATGGAGATCGATTTGAAAAAAGTGAGATCGTCAACGACCTTTAGATGTTCTTCATCATATTTCCTGTAAAATTGCAAACAATCCATCAAGTGGTTCTCGAGATATCGTGTCCACCGACTTTGAAAACAGTGTCATCTGCCGCTGGTCATGTCTTTGTTTTTTTTCAGCATTTTGTGGCGTTTTTCTTAAAGGCTCTCAATATTTATAACCTTTATGTTTAAAAAAAAATGTTTCAGGTTCTAGGTAGACGTAGCCCCTTAACAAATATATGCAGGGATAGGACGTGTGGTTGACCCGCGGATCCACCGTTCCTCAGCTTTTCCATAGTGTTATACTTTGCATTGTTGGAATACAACGAAATTTCTTTCCAATTTGTCTTCTTTTTCCAGTTTAAGGCCTTAGGCCACTCTAGAGGCCGAAAAATAGGCTTTTTGGGGATTTTTTTCAGAAAAACTACAAAATAAATCGAGATTACAAAAAGGGTGTTAATCATACATATCTGTGACTGTATGCAATAATTTTTTTGAAGCGATTAATTTCAAAATGGCGGCTGTGCAGCGTTTATCTCAAAACTGCATTTTTTAAGTTGGCCGGAAACATAACTTAGACAATTTTTAACCGATTTACTTGAAATGTTGAATGTATCTTGAAAAATACATTGTCTATGGAAGTACATAGGATTTTTTTTTATATTGCATTGTTCATTTCTTATTAACAGTTATCTGACGATTTTTTAGGCCAATTATTGGAAAGTGAAAAATTCCGTCAGATAATTGTTAATAACAAATCAACTATGCAATATAAAGAAATCCTACGTACTTCTATGGACAATGTATTTTTTAAGATATATTCAGCATTTCAAGTGCACCGGTTGAAAATTGTCTGAGTTATGTTTGCGGCCAACTTAAAAAATGTAGTTTTGATATAAACGCTGCACAGCCGCCATTTTGACATTAATCGCTTCAAAAAAATTATTGTATACAGTCACTGATATGTATGATAAACACCCTTTTTGTCATCTCGATTTAATTTGTAGTTTTTCTGAAAAAAAACCCCAAAAAGCCTGCTTTTCGGCCTCTAGAGTGGCCTAACCCCTTAACATTTTTCAATTTTTTTACAAATTTACGTTGATGGACCCTAATGAAAATCCCAAAAAACATTCATCAATTTTTTGCAGCCCAAATCCTAAAAAAAACATGGGGAGCCAGAGAACAAACTTCATTGTATTCCGGCGTTTTTTTTTTTTGGTTAATATTTCTCAATTTTTTTGTAGACTTTTTTTGTAGACAATTTTTTTGGTGATTCTTCGTAGTCTGAATGCTTAAAAAAATATGGCAATGGAGAGAAAAAATTCCATTGCCTTGCAACGTCGCAAACTTAAACGTCATGGTTTTCCACAGTTTCCCTGTGCCCTCGTGCGAACGCGATACGTTAGTTCATTCGTCTCGTTCCGCTGAAGGCTTCTGTAGGATCTTTCAGAAACTAGGAAAGGGAATGGACAAGTGTGGGGTGAAATTGAAAGAGATTCGTGAGAGCCTGAACAGGCGTACGAAAGGAGCATTGAAAGTGAAAATAATCCAGCTGTGATACCTAAGTAGGAGGGCTGCTTCAATCTCTCAATGGAAACGCCCTTATCGATTATAACAAATTTACAAGTTTAAAGGGTTCTGCTGAGTTGTAACACTCGAAAACGGCTCATTTTTGGTATTTTGAAATAGAAAATTGTGATGATAAATTATTTGAAAAAGTATCAACTGAAAAACACTCTGTAATTTTTTGTGTAAAATTATTCAATTACCTTTTGCGGTGAGCCATCCCTTCTGAAGCAGGTTATCAAAAATCAAAAAATCAAACAGACTTCGTTGGTTTATTAGTTTATCCTCTGATTAATCGAAGGAAGTTCTGAAACAACAAATTTTAAAAAAATGGCACGTGTTCAAAGTGAGTCTTGATTTTTGCGAACATGATAGGCATTTTTCGTGCATCAAATCGAAAGTGTGCATTGGAAAAAAATCCTTCGATCAAATATTATATCTTTATATCTAGATAAACCCTGAAAATTTAAGGGGTCTTCGCACTGTAGACGCTAAAAGATGCTATTCTCGTAAATTTTTTTGATAGGTTTATATTATAGATATTAATATAAAAGTTGTTACACTTAATAAATACACTGTCGAAATACATTTAAAAAGTTGTTTTTATTTATTTAAGTCACTATTTATAGACGAAAATGGTAGTTAAAAAAAAGTCCTAAAAAATTGTAGGTCTGCGCTGTTGATAAAATCTCGGAGATGGATCATCCAAAAGAAAAAAATGAAACGGTTTTAGATTCAGTATGGTAATGGCTCTAGCGCATATCATACGATTTTTTATATATGCAAAAATAACCAAATGGCGGACATTTTTCGAAAAAACAAAAAGAAACGTGTTTTTTTCGCCGTTTTTGGCAAAAATTAGTAAATATCAAAATTTAGAAAAAAATCCTTGATATGCGCCATACCTATAGTTGTAAAGAATATCTGGTTAAAATTTCATAAAGATGGGTTAAGTAGATTCGAAGATTTTATCGACAACCTGTCAAAAAACGTTGTATCGAGAAAAACGCGTTTAAAGTTTGTTTGGGTTACATAAATACGTTAAAAAAATGGAATGTATTCCGAAAGTGTATTTATTAAATGTAACAACTTTTATATCAATATCTATAATATAAACCAATGAAAAAAATTCATGAAAATAGCCTTTTTGTAGAGTCGAAAGTGAGAAGACCCCTTAAATTCATGAAAATAGCCTTTTTGTAGAGTCGAAAGTGAGAAGACCCCTTAAGAAACATCGATGCAGTAGTTTTTGAGATATTTCGCCCGCCTTTAAAAACGTACTTTCAAGACAAAAAACGTTTAAAGTTTCGAACGACACTCTGAGCTTATAAATCTGTCAATTTTGATCTTATCACCTAGAATTATTCAGGGAACATTTATAAGATGATATACTGTCAAAATATAATGGTTTAAAAAAAGTGCATTATCCCTCAGAACTTTACCCCCGGTACATTTGCACCGAGTCCAACTTCAGTGAAAAATCGATCGTACATTTATCCAATATATAAATGGATATTTATCTTCGGGCAATTTTTATACGAAGCTCTTCCGGCGGTATATTTAATTCACAGCGAGCTCTGACTTTGTGCGCTGAATATTAGACACTCGATCGTATTTGACAACCCTTCTTTGTCTTTACTCCGATGGCTTCAACCCCGCTGGCTCAGCGTGCCAAGAAATATCCGGGATCCCAAACCTCCTCGACTCTTTTCCTCACCCATTGCGGAGTCAACGAGACCTGAAAACTTTAATCTGATTTTGGTCGTCGTGAAACCTGTGCAATTGGGTCAGCCATATACCTGCATGGACGTTTTTTTCGTCTATTCGAGGATATGTGTATGTGTACGTATGTATATACATCCATATACTCCGTAATGGAAAAAATGAACAATGATAGGTTGAATAATTCATTTCTCTGCAAGCTTCCCCTTGTTTTTTCGTCTATCGATTAAGGGATATGCATAACGTTGAAGTTAAAAAAAAACAGATCGGTTTTCAATATTTTTTATCGTCTTAGGTATCGGGATGATGAGGTCGATCTTTCGCACGCAGATAATACATAATCTTGACATATGACCGTTTGTTTTATTGCAAAATATATATAAACAACTTGATCATTGTCATTTAATCTCAGGACTGTAGCCTCCGCATGGCTCGGTCGCGTACATGATTTCGGTAACTAGATTCAACCAAAGTAAAAAATGGAAAAATATACTTTTAGTACAATGGCGAAGCTGCAAACCTACCGGATACTTTTTCGAAATTCTAAAATTTCCTTAAATTTCAGTGTTTTGAAAAAAATATCGACTTTCGACAAAAAATAACGATTTTAAACGTTTGTTATTAACAAATGAAAAAAACATATGAAAAAATCATCCGGTCTGTCAATTGAATATGTTATATTAGGTGTACAAATAAGTTTTAGGACACTTCGATTTTGTATCATAACAGCTATTCTAAATTAATTCAAAGGTCCCGCTCACTTATCGTAGGTGGCGTTTGATATGTAGTATCGAAACGTAAAGGAGTCATAAACATAACCTATAAATTCTGTAAATTAAACATGCAGACCGATAAGCTATTTATTAGACACTGCATTCGCTATGAATTCCATCAAGGAAAAAGTGTTAGGAAAGCGTGTGAATCGATATGTTCTGTTCTTGGAGACAACATTGTATCTAAAAGTACATGCGAGTATTGGTATAAGCGATTCAAAGGAGGTGATTTCGACGTTAGTCACCGTGAACGCACGGGGCCTCCTGTAAAGGTGGACGATCAGGAACTGCAAGCGTTGCTGGATGAAAACTCTTGTCAGACGGAGAAACAACTTTCGAAACAGCTTGGAGTAACTCAACAAACTGTTTCTTATCGTTTAAAAGCAATGGGTAAGATTCGAAAAGGAACAAAGTGGGTACCACACTTTCTGACTCAAGAAAATAAAAACAGCCGTCTTAACATTTGTGTGAGTCTTTACAACAAGCAACATAGAAAGTCTTTCTTGTGGAAAATTGTGACCGGCGATGAAAAGTGGATTTATTTTGATAATCCGAAACGCAAATATCATTGGGTTGACCCCGGCGAGCCGACAAACTCCACGCCAAAGCGCAATGTTCATTGTAACAAAGTCATGCTGTGCATATGGTGGGATATGAAAAGCGTACTGTATTATGAACTTCTCAAACCTGGTCAAACAGTTACTACCGATTGCTATTGTCATCAATTGATGCAAGTGAATCAAGAAATTGAGAAGAAACGTCCATTTTCTGGTAAAGGAAAACGTCCAGTAAAACTGCTCCATGACAACGCGCGGCCTCATGTGGGTAAACCGGTCAAGGATACGTTACTAGCGCTTGGATGGGAAGCTGTACCACACCCGGCGTATTCACCAAACTTAGCCCCAAGAAGACTAGAGCTAAGGAGTACGAACGCTTACGGCGATCACGATCCAAAAGCGTCCACGGAAATCCAGTTATTAGTGGTTGGTGGTTTCACCGCGTGCATCGCTGCTCATCACCGAACCGAAATGAACTGAGCGACAAGAACGTAACCGACACCATCCCCCATCGATGATTCTCGCTTGTCATCCATGTTGGAATAAAGCGTGTGCGAACCGTGCGGACTAACGAATTTCGCGATTAATAAAAAATAATTGTGTCTCGGTGTAAAATATATTTATCGTGATTGCGGCGAAAACTATCGAAGGAGTGTTATGTATTGTCTGATGTTTATAAATAAATTTTGTTTGTTACTGCTTCCGCAACGATAAGAAAACATATCGACTGAATTTCGGTGTTTATTATTTTTTATCTGTGCAACGTATAGTATCATAATATGGGAATATGATGTGTGATAATTTGTAAAACTTTTATCTGGATTAAAAAATTCTTATGAATGTTCTTGTGTCTATAAATAAATTCTGTTACTGCATCCACAACGAAGAAAAAATATTGTCTTAATTTCTTTATTTCGTTATTATTCTCTATCTGTACAGCGTATCATCAGTGTGAATATAATGTGATTCAAAATTCGTATCAATTTTCTTGTGTCCATAAATGCATTTTGTTAGTTACTGGTTCCGCAATGAAAAAAAAATGTATTAATTTATGTACTTCGTTATAATTCCCTATCTGTACAGCGTATCATCGGTGGGAATATGATGTGTGATAATTTGCAAAACCTCAGTCGTGATTGAAAATTCTTATCAATTTTGGCAAAGTGCATTTATGCATTTTGTTAGTTACTGCTTCCACAACAAAAAAAACCATATTGACTTCATTTCTGTATTTCGTTATTATTCTTTAGCTGTACAGCATATATAATATGTGAATATGATGTGTGATCATTTGTAAAAGCTTTATCTGGATTCAAAATTCTCATGAATTTTCTTGTATCTAGAAATAAATTTTGTTTGTTACCGCTTCCGCAACGAAAGAAACATATTGACTTAATTTCTGTATTTAGTTGTTATTCTTTGTCTGTACAGCGTATCATATAGTGTGATAATTTGTAGAGGTTTTGTCTAGATTCAAAATTATTATGAATTTTGTCAGAGACATAAACTATTATCTTGTCATGGGAGGACCCTTTCTAGCACGATCTAGCGGAAAAATTTAAATCTGTGAGATCAATTTATCTGTACACTATATCATAACATGTGAATGTGATGTGTGATAATTTGTAAAAGTTTTGTCTTGATTCAAAATTCTTATGAATTTTCTTGTGTTTATAAATGAATTTTGTTTGTTAGTGCTTCCGCAATGAAAAAAAAATATATTGACTTCATTTCTGTATTGCGTTATTATTATTTATCTGTACAGCGTATTATAATGTGTGAATATGATGTGCGATCATTTGTGAAAGTTTTGTCTGGATTCAAAATTCTCATGAATTTTCGTGTATCTAGAAATAAATTTGGTTTGTTACTACTTCTGCAACGGTAAAAAATCATATTGACTTAATTTGTGTATTTCGTTATTATTCTTTATCTGTATAGCGTATCATAATGAGTGATAATTTATAGAAGTTTTGTCTAGATTCAAAATTCTTATGTCTATAAATGAATTTTGTTCGTTACTGCTTCCTCAGCGAAAAAAAACATTGCCTTAGTTTCTGTATTTCATTATTATTCTTTATCTGTACAGCGTATCATGATGTCTGGTAATTTGTAAAAGTTTTGTCTGGATTCAAAATTCTCATGAATTTTATTGGGTCTATAAAATTTTTTATTTGTTCCTGCTTCTGCAATGAAAAGAAACATATTAACTAAATTTCCGCATTTCGTTATTATTCTCCAAAACAATCTATATTATATATATAAGACTTCTATCTATCTAATATATAGAAATTTCCTGCACCAACTGGTTTCACAATTTGATCAAATTACCGTTCCATATGAAGAAGCAAAGGGTGCTTTTTGCATATCGTACGGCACTGTTTTTACATATCGCTGCATATGAAGTAGCAAAGTGTGCTTTCTGCATATTGTACGGCACTGGTTCGTTCCTGATTTCAATTCGGTTCGGTGGAGAGCAGCGCCACCCTTCTCATCTGGATTTCCATGACCGTTTCTTCAACACTGCGTTCGTACTCCTTACCTCTAGTCTTCTTGCTTAGCCCCATCCGATTATCATTTATTCCGGAAAATGCAGAACGATTTGTCTGACGTGCGATTCAAACCATTTGAAGAAGTGGAAAAATGGGTCGCTAAATTTCTCACCTCGCAAGACGAAAGTTTCTTTGCGAAAGGCATCCGCGAGTTACCTGAGAGATGGCTGAAGGTCATTCAGTGCGATGGAGATTACTTCGATGAATAACTGTGTTTTACTTCTTTTTTTAATAAATCTTGAATTTTTTGAAAACTGTCCTAAAACTTATTTGTACACCTAATAAAATATGTTCAGTCCAAATTTGAAGTAAATCGAATGTTTAGATTTTGAGATATGGCGTATGCCAAATTGCAAAGTATACTTTCGAGATAAACGCAAGAGAAAAAAACGTACTAAATCCACTTTTGCCGTATCCAATTTTCGTGTAAATGTTTGGGTCTACTCAATATCTTCGGTCGTTTTTTTATGAGTTCGGGTATGGGCAATACGAATAGGACATTTATTTTGTTTTAGAATCGTTTATTTTCGTTATAAACAATTTAATTGTTATGATGACGATTGTGACGAAAAAGTGCATTTTGTAGAAAAAAAAGTTTGAAATAAAAAATGTTTCTTTTCGAATCGATAATTGAAAATGTCTCCTTAATTTTTTTTGCTAGCTTCATTAGGAATGGAGATATGAACAGGGAACATTTTCATGAGAGAGACGGAACGATACGTGAAAGGGACGAAACGATGAGTGACAGGTGATGCGATTAATTTTCGTTGCTCATATCTCTATTACTAATGGCGCTAGTAAAAAATTAAACATCTTTTATTTAAAATTCCTATCAATCAAATGCACTCTTTCGTACCAAATGTTATTTGAAAGATTGATTTGTAAGAAAGTGCCTTGATGTCTGGACGACTTGCTTGAGATAAAATCACAATTATTTTTCGTACCTTCAATCTGCGATTCCTGCACCGTATAACAATCAAACAGCCTGCTTGGACAAAGTCATATCAATGTCCTTAGAAACTATAACATGCACCATGCAGCGCTGGAGCCGTAACGCAACGGGACGTTACGACCTGCATCACTAAAATCGTCAAAACTCGGTCAATTTTTTAAATTCTTACATCTTTGAACCAAATCAAAGTTGAGACTCTACGCAATAAGAAGATAAAATAAACCAAAATTCGATTTTTTGAAGTTCTGAGGTTATGCATATCCCTTAACCATTTGAAGCATTTATCTTTACGTCCAATTGGCTTAAAATTTTGTACTTGGGAGTTTTCGGGGTCGCTGATCACGAATCTGCACTCAAAATTCGAGAATTCAAGATGGCGAATGTAATATGGCGGGCCATAAATGCAAAACGTTGTTTGATGATAGCGAAAGTTTGTACTCGGGGGTTTTCGAGGTCGCTGATTACAAATCTGCACTCAAAATTCGAGAATTCAAGATGGCGAATTTAATATGGCGGACCATAACTGCAAAACGTTGTTTGATGATAGCGAAAGTTGGTACTTGGGGGTTTTCGGGGTCGCTGATTACGAATCTGCACTCGAAATTCGGGATTCTTTTTTTTGTTGGGGGGGGGGGGGCAACTTCAAACAATTTACTCGAGTGTACCGTTGTAAATATTAGTCTGATGAAGAAAAGATGTAAAGAAATTTGACAGAACTATTGCGGGGCGGCCGGAACTCCAACAAAAAAATCTGTCCAAAAAAAAAATTTGGGTCCACTCAAAGCAGTCCATCGCGCCATCAATCTAGTGCTCAGTCGGAGGAAAAAAATGAAAATGAGTTCTTTTTGCCTCTCGCATAGTGCTGGAGTTCGATGAACTTTTTATTGATAGTTTGAATGTAAGTAACGATTTTTTCCGTTGGGGGGGGGGGGGGGGCAACTTCACAAAATTTACTCGAGTGTACCGTTGTAAATAGTTGTCTGATCAGGAAAAGTTGTAAAGCTATTCAACAGAACTCTTGCGGGGGCAACCAGAACTCCAAAACAAAATTAATTTTTGCGAAGAAAAAGAAATTGGTTTCACTCAAAGCATTCCATCGAGCCATCAATCTACTGCTGAGTCGACGAAAAAAAAAAAAAACAGTTCTGGATGCCTCTCACATAGTTCTGGAGTTCTATATACTTTTTATTCATAGTTATGTTATTAGTAACAATTTTTTTTCCGTTATGGGGGTGGGGGGTCAACGTCACAGAATTTACTCGAGTGTGCCGTCGACAATATTTGTCTGGTGAGGAAAAGTTCTGAAGATATTGAATAGAACTCTTACGGGGGTAACCAGAACTCCACAAAAAAAATCATTTTTCCAAAAAAGAATTTGGTTTCACTCAAAGCATTCCATTGCGCCATCACTCTGCTGCTGAGTCGAAGGAAATAACATAAAATCAGTTCCGGCTGCCTCTGATATAGTTCCGGAGTTCTGTGTACCTTTTATTGCCAGTTCTGTTGTTAGTAACGATTGTTTTTTTTTCGTTACGGGGGGGTGGCAATTTCGCACAATTTACTCGACCCTACCATTGTAAAAATTTGTCTAATCAGGAAAAGTTGTAAAGCTATTTAACAGAACTCTTGCGGGGGCAACCAGAACTCCGAAACAAAATTTTGGAAAGTGAAAAATTTGCCTAAAAAATCGTCAGATACTTGTTAATAAGAAATGAACTATGCAATATAAAAAAAAATTCTACGTACTTCCATAGACAATGTATTTTTCAAGATATATCCAACTGGATATCCAATATCCAAAAAATGTAATTTCGAGATAAACGCTGCACAGACGCCATTTTGAAATTAATCGCTTAAAAAAAGTTATCGTATACAGTCACTAATATGTATGATGGACACCCTTTTTCGTAATGTCGATTTATTTTATAGTTTTCCTGAGAAAAAAAATCCCCAAAAGCCAATTTTTCGGCCTCTAGAGTGGCCTAACCCCTTAATGTTTTTGTCCATTTTACGAAGCTTCGTCCAAGAGGGATGAACGTTGATGATTATGTTTGCGCGGCGATTTCGACTCAAATTCCATGTGCACATAACAACTATATATGTGTAGACGAGCTGGGTACAGATGGGGACCAACTAATTCGTTCAGATATGTACGAGCCCTGGCAGGGCTGTGGAGGTGTTTCTCTCTCGGTTGCAGAGGACCGAGGGTGGCTCGGTACACTTTTCACCCAGTCACAGTGGCACACGTGTCGTCACCAGGCTAACCCGGTTACTCAATATTGGCTAACCCGGCTTCGAGAAATTTTACCCTCGTACAGGATTACCGAATAGTTTACGGAGACTCGTTTATAGACGGAGGGAGCAAGAGGGATGGAGCGAGGAAGTAAAGATGAAAGCAGGGGGTGCAACCAACGAAGTCGAAAATAAAAATATTCGATCGAAATAGAATACATCTGGGTCACGAGAGTTGAGTGCGCGATCGGGGAAGGCCGTGATAAATGGATCCGTGGGTCAGCTTCGAAAAAGGATCAAATATTGCAATTTAATTGTTCTGTTTGTTCGGGCGGGGACGTCGGGGCGAATGAGAATTCGAGAAACCTTTCGTAGTAACGTTTCCTTGTGTGTGGGTTGTCGATTCTTTTAAAGGGATTATGCCTCATCGTAAAAGTCGAAAAATCATTTTTTTCAAAATCAATATTTTTTTACAGTATCCTATAAATGTTCCCTAAACATTTCAAGGTGATTGGATCAAAATAGACAAATTTACAGGCTGCTATCTTGACGCTATCATTATGTTATGTTAAAACTTTAAATGCTTTTTTTCTCGAAAGTACGTTTTTAAAGTCGGTGAGCAAAATATTTCGGAAACTACTGCATCGATATTTACATTTTTAGGGCTTTTTCTGGATAAAAAATATGGAATTTGATCAAAGATTTTTTTCCGATGGCTACTTTCGATTTGGTGGACGAAAAATGCCTATTTTTTATATATTCTATATGATATACTATATTATATATTATTACAATATTATTTATATATTGATTTTTTTATATTCAAAGGTGCTGATGAGACATCAGCTGTAGGTAAATACGGGGGAGTTGGCCATAAGGGAGAGATGGCCAATAGAAATGTTTCATAGAACCGCGCGCTAGATTTCACCTGTTATTGCTTAAGGGGTTAGGCCACAGTAACGGGTATAAAATCATGTGCGAATTTAACAATTCTTTTTCGTATGAAAAAGTGGTTCACTCATAAAATTAATTGCGCATCTATTTAGCATGAATATCAAGCTGCTAGATTTTTTTTTTCGATGTACAAAATGGCCGACTACTTATATTTGATTGACATTCAGCGGCGTGACATTTAGCATCCACAATTTTTTACCTAGAACAAAAAAACAAAAATTCTCGTCAATCTAAATTAGAATACCTAGAGAAGTAGGTACGGAATTAAAATGAATTTGGTTTATTCAAAATTTGTAGGCATTAGAATTGAGTTGTAGGTATTTGAATGAATTTTCAGTGAAAAATTTCGTATTAAACTACTCATAAAATGAGAAGTTTTCGATTAATCAGAAATTCCGTACGTACTTCTCTGTGAAATGCAATTAGGAACATAACTTTTATATTTGAAGTAAATCGAGTGAAAATTGTTGGTGTTATTTGTCACGCCAATTGGAAGAACCTGTTTCGAGGAAAACGCGTTTAAAGTTTTGGGTACTTTATGGCCGTGCCAGAGGTAGGCTTACGTTATATGCCCAAAGTCGGTGAAAAAAAATGTTTTTGCTATAAATCGAGTAGTAACTTATTCTTATGATGATAAAGCACCGTTGGGGCCAAAAAAATCGATTTTTTGAAAATTCTACTGTGGCCTTACCCCTCAATTCGCTCCGCGTCGTGCGCAGGTGTAAATGTCCGGGCAAAAGTTTGGCAAAAAATGTTAAGTAAGTAAAATCCTTTAGAATTGTTCTGTCTACTGCTAATTTTCTTTGAAAGTTTCATGTTTTACATTGTGGTGATGTTATTTTGTAAAAATAGTGCTGTAAAAAATGATGAATTGTCGGTTCGTACGGTCGCTGGGACCTACGAAATACCCAGGAAGACCTTAGAAAGACGATAAAAGAACAATGACAAAAAATGTTGCGGAGAAAATTATTATGAAACGCGTCTTATCGAAGACTGGCTTCAGAGTATGCCAACTTTGGGTACACCAAAATTATACTGATTTCGATTATATGTATTCTAGATGTTGCTGAGAGACAAAAAAAAATTAAGAATCAAAACATAAAACCAAAGAGAAAACCGGTAGCATCATGCTGGGTAACTGACCATCTCACGTTTACTCCTATGGCCATCACACCCGGATACTCCGGGAGGGATAACCAAACAGGATTTTAAAAAAATAGTAATTTTAAGGTTGATCTGATGGGAGTTTGTTTTAATTTCGTACATTATCTTAAAATCAAATGTTCAAAATTTAATGACAAGTGGAGATAAGTTAAGAGACGTCTGTACTTTTATTTTGACGGATGCTTGAAAAAAACGATGGTCAACTATCCCGGACTTATGTACTAAACTAAAACTTTAACTAAAATCGATTATAATTCAATATTTTTACGCAAAAAAGGTACAAAGTGTTCTTTTTTTGCTTTTTCCATTACCCAATGCTATGTAGAAATGTATCATTCCGTTTTTATAAAATAAAATTCCAAAAATGAGCCGTTTTCGACTGTTACAACGAGGCATATCCCGTTAAATCAAAGTAATATCGAAGTGGACGATATTTTGAATCTACCATGATCGATTTATCGGTACAGTCATGAATTATTTCACAGCTCGGTATGAACCGTTGTACCTTGCGGTTCATCAATATTTCTTCCGCAAAATCACTCTCAATCAAATTTTCATAATCTTCTATTATGGTACATTAAGGGGCTATATCAATATGAGACTTTGAAAAAATCGATTTTTGTACCTTTTTCGACAGAGAATATCCTGTAAAAATTTCAAGGCCGTATCTCTAATCAATTCATCTTGCAATAATCGATAGTTAAATCTTCAAACGCGTTTTTCTCGAAATGAGATTTTTCAAATTTGCTGACATTGTAACTGAAAGAGCAATTATCCGATTGACTTGAAATTCGAACTGAGTCCTCTTGAATATATTTACTCTACAATGACGTAAGATATTTTTGATTGGATAAAAATTGACGATTTGGCATTGAAAAAAACGACCATTTTATAGGCAAGAAAACATACTTTTTTCATAACTACGCCATTTTGTTAGATTTTGATAGTTTTCGAAAATTCTACGTCATTGTAAAGAAATACCTTCAGTTTAACGACATTTTCTCCTTTTTCGGGTTCAGCTACTCAATCAGCCGGAATCATGTCAGCAGTGAAGGAACTTTTTTTGGCGCCTCCGAAGGCAGCGCATAAGTCGCTTGGATCTCAATATTTTTCGATGAAAAAATTATGTAATATAGGTCAAATATAGCCAAATATATTCTTAATTTTTCGAAAAATTTAATTGAGTACTTTTCTTCCAAGAAATTCCCGAAAATCACTTAAATTTTCAGCGTTCACACTGGTATAGCCCCTTAAACAATTAGGATAAAAATCAATCTTCACATTTGTTCACGACTGATCCTTATCGTCTACAGCCACGCGACATCTGAATTGGTTTTTGATTTTGCGGTCACTTTGCCAATGCCGTACTTATCCTTTTCTCAACATTTCCAACCGATAGATTTCTTCGGATTTCCCGTGAACGCAGAGATGTTCCAGTTTTCGTAACATTTATCCACAGAAATCGTTCAGGCATGCATGATTTATGGGGACAGAAACGAAGCCAGAATGTGATCGTAGTCAAATCCATACGAGTCAAACGAAAATCCGAGACAGCTACGGCCATTGTGCAGCGGGAATGGAAATTCGATGGTTGAATGTGGCATAAACGGTTGTATGAAAGGAATTCGTTTGCCGACTCGAGAGCCTTCGATTATTCTTCGCTTCATATAGACATAGATTTCACCAAGAGACGCGGCAGCGTCTGGACGCCGAGGAATAATTTTTTAAAAAACTCGCCGCGTACTCTTTATGCGCTAAGTTGGCCTTTTACTAGTCGTTTTTGAACTTTGAATCAATGTCATGCAAAAACGCGTCCCCGAGTCGAAAAATTTAATAACATTTTATTAATATAATGTGATTTTTTCCTGTCGATTTTATTTAGATTATTTTTCGATCCGCTCCATTTTGAGATTTCATAATTTTCGCCGATTTCCAAGCGATTTTATGACCCTAGAAACTATTCCACCCTCGTGGGTTATTTCAATCGAATAAAGTCGTGTGGTCATATCGCAAACATAGTAGACCATTCTGGTTTACCTTAATAATAATAATTGGCTGTGAATAAAAATTTCATTCGTTCTAGTTCAAACAGTGGTTTCATTATATTTTTCCATCAATTAATTTGTAGAAAAAAATTAAATGACTTATAAAATAGCCAAGTTCAATGCACGAATTATGCAAGTATACAAGAAATGTACACAAAATTGATAAACCTTAGAAATAGTGTTATTAAAAAGTTTTTTTTTCATTTAAAAAATCATATTAGTGTAACATAAAAATGATATCACCATTATAAAAAAATACAACGTATGAACCACACAAGTGCATTGGAAATGCTGTGCAAGCTCTTAGCGTGCATGGTCAAGAATAAAAAGCTTGGAAAGATATAGAATTTTCATATTTAAAGTACTGTGTGATAGTTGTGTGATAAAGTAGAACATTCATTGCAAAAGTTTTAATTATTAATATCGTTTCCCTGCTTGAAATTATTTTCATTTATGTTATGAGCTGGTAATTACCAAACAATAATTTATTTTCACGTGAAATTTTATTCGCAACAGGTTGGCATGCTGCCGAAAACTCATTGTGTTTTCTTCCCTCCTTTCGAAAGAAGCAGTGCGTGGTAAGTGTTATGTTGAATGCAACGGTGCAAAGCGCAGCGATTTTCCTCAACCCAAGTGGGCACTCTAAGGCAAATTAAACAAAAATCAGTTATAGAAGAATCGGTGACCAAAATATCTCAAAAACTACTAAACCGATCAGCTTCAAATTTCATAGAATTTTTTTCGTATTTCAAAAGGCAGTCCTTAAAGGAAGGATTTTTTTTCAACGCATATTTTTTTTTATATAAAGGAAAATAGAGTTATTTTTTACCGAAATTTCGACGATCACTTTCGATCGGCGACAATTTTTTCAAAAATAATTATTTTATTGAATCCTTCGATAAAAGACTAGATAATGTTAGTCGTATGGAGGATGCCCGTTTCAGGCCAGGTGCTCGCTTCTTCTATGTCCTTCGAGACGTCTCTGCGGCGACACGTGCCGCTCAGTAATTAGCGTCGCTTCGACCGCTTCGCCACAAATGGAGCTGATAATTCGTGAGTTTATATAGAGGGTGTTATCAGCAGCTATTAAAAGAAGTGGGTGTGCAATGAGAAAATGTTTTATATCAAAGTTACATCCAAGGGCAAATTAACAGTCTTATCTTTGCCCCGCACTCCCCTCGCTCGTGAATCAATAAACTTTTATTTAAATGTTTTTCATCGAAGTGAAACAATTCATGTCTTTCCGCCATAGCAAAACTTTAAACTAAACTAATTTTGCATTTTAAAACCCGCAAGTGCAAAATTAATTTAGTTGCGCGAATTTGTTAGGTTAGTGTTCCAACAATGTTTTTTCGAATACTGTTGAAAAACATTCAAAAATGGCTGCACTGCAACTGATGCTGTGATGGCTCGGATGAGAATGCTCGGACTGAGCTGAATACTGATTACGCTTTTCGAGAGGACCTCCACTGACAGGCGACAAAAAATTGCTAAATTGATGTAGCTATTAGTTGGCTACGCATTTGTATATATGTTTCATGATTGGGGAGATGACGGTGGATAAAAAAAAGAGGAACGTATTTTTTACAGTAATTTGACTTAAAAAAAAATTAATACTATAAAGGTCATCATTTCAAGGCCTTACATACCTTTGGATGGTGGGAAAATAAGGCTCCTTCGGGATAAAAAAAAATAACTAATAAAACAATCAAAATAAGGTTTTGAGGGTTAACTTAAGAAATCTACAGGTATACAAATCAATTTCTTATTTAAAAAAAAAAAAATACAAAATCGCAGCCGTTAGAAAGAGAACGCCCATTTTGAGGCCCTCCACAGGCTTGTTGGAGAAGCACATAAGCGCCTGGACCAAAAAATGTTTTTTTTTTTTCGTAATCTAGCGAAGTACACGGAATTATTACAAAATATTGATTTTTGCAAATTTGGCACCTCAACAAATCGCATTTTCGACTGATAAAAACGGCGTTGATGTGATTGTAAAGGCGTAATTGTTAGTCGATCGTAAAAATCGTGCGTATTTTGCTCGAAAATATATCTGAGAAGCTACAGTTGAAATTTGAAGTCAATCACACCTTGTCGACGGTCAGAGCCCTCGAATGGAAGATCCTGTATATTGATTTGCATTTCAATATAAATATCGGTGCGTAAAAAGTGTTAGACGGAATGCACCGAGACAAAGCGCGGCACTTTGTCAAAAGTCACCTCTAGGAGGCGATCCGTTTTGACAAGCGTATCGCCTGCTAGAGGTGACTCCGGCGAAACGTGCCGTTGAATAATATTGGCTCTCGAGCAATTCGAACGTTCGGGAATGTTCCACCACAAGCCGAGTATATCAACAGGGAAGCTGGACTACAACAATTAGTCTTCGTCTGGTAACCTAACGAGTTTGCAACGCTGGAGCATGGCAACGTCTTGACAAACAGCAATCCAATCAACGACCAGTCACCGATCACCCTGATCATCGTAATGTATATAACCGAACATTTTACCACTTTGTGACTTTCCAAAACCATTTAACGGATCTGTGCTTAAGGACCAAACAAGCCGATGCTCAATATATATTTTTTTATGATGAGAGTTTTTGGATAACGTGGTCGGGATTTTATAAACAATTAATACATAGTCTTTTTGAGCTTGAAATTTTTTCTTATTGACAAATATTGATAAACAATGACGTTGTTATTATTTAAAGGAAGTGCCGCCGTTGCTGCAGTAGGTGCAATTATAGTATCCATTATTCTTGTAATAATATATTTTTTATATTATACTAAATATTCATTATTATCGTAATTTTTTTTCAAAAATCATGTTTACAATAATAATAAAATTTTCGTACGACCGAATGTGCTTTCGAAATTTTAAGAATTCCGAAAATTTCAAGCTAAAAGATTATTTGATATAAAATGATTGTTCTCATTTTTTAACTTTACCTTTACATTCACACGACCTTCATAGTTACATTTCAAGGTCGAATTCAGAGTCTTATTCCCTTTCTTCCTCGGGAACGAAAAACTTCAAACCGAAAGATTTTTTTATTATAATGTGGCCGTTGTGAGATAGTTTGAGATAGGACACTTAAATTGGCATATCCTGTATACACGCATTACGAAAAAAAAATCGAAATTTTGACGATAAAAAAGACAGGGAATTGTGATTTGTTCAAGGATATTACCGTTTTGTTTATTTTCAACCACAAAATTATGTTACTGATGTGAGAAAGAAAGAACTGAAGAAACTGACGAGCGAAATTCCTTTGAGCGACGCGACGTCAAACTGTCGTTAGCATTTCGGGACAACTTTTGCCAGAATTTTGCCATATTGTGCCGGGATATCATGGTGATATTTCGGGTCTGGGTGGCTCTGAGCTTTTCATATTGCCCGAAAGGGAAGACGTGGGGGGGGGGGGGGGGTAGGGTCAACAAATACTGTGATCCGAGTGATCAACAAAACCTACAAAATATTTTTTCAAATTCCCACTCGACGTTTAGTGGAAGCCCATGAAAAAAAATTACAAAAAAAGAAGCTGTTTTGGAAACGCAAACGAAGTATTATTATTATTGAGGTGAAAATGGTAATAATAGCAGTAAAGGTAATAACGAAAACTACAATTTCGAGCGTGCCGATAATGATACCAATAAGAATTACTTTCCTTTTAGTTATCAACGCAAAAATAATAATAATGATAGCTAATATGATAATAATAATAATAATAATAATAAAATGCTGCCTTTGTAACGATTAAAATGTACATTACAATAATAACCATTGTATAATAATAACCATTATGATTATAATTGTAATTATCAAAAAGTATTATTGTAATTGTAATTGTAACTATCAATAATTATAATTATAATTGTATCAATAAAAATAAAAATTGTAACTAAAAAACGCATTTTTGTGAACAATTACCACGGAAATGATAATATTTATAATCGCGACCAAGAGACGCGGTAGCATCTAGATGCCAAGTAATAAAAAATAAAATTTCGACGTTATATTTTTCTATAATGATGATGGCCTTTTTTGTTACAATTATATGATTTTTTAAATGAAATAAAACGTGTTTTAAGATATTATTAGGTCCATTTTAACAATCTAGCCACTATCTATGAATGAATCTATATATATATAGATTATCTATATATATATAGACAGGGTGACAATTTTAATGTGGCCATGCTTTTTTTGAGGGCCTTGCGCGAAGATATTGGGTCTGAAAAAAATATGGTTTTGAATGGTTTTTCGAGCCTTCTTCGAAAAAAAATACGGCAGATTTTTGTCTTGAAAATATATATATATATATTTAGATTTAGAAAATATATATATAGATTATCTATATATATATAGAGTATATATATATATATATATACACACACATATATACATATGTATATATAAACGTTGTAGGGCATAGAAAACTTGGCAAGTAACTAGATCAATCAAGTATGAAAAATCCTTTGGAAATATTCTATACCACTTCCAGATTACAGATATAAATGGGATAAATATTTTAGCCCTTTTTTAAATCAAGAAATTAATACAATACAGTTTTTTTTAAATTCCCTCTGTTCCTACGTATGCCGATGCGGGTTTTTACGGATGCCCCTTCCAAATTGAACCCTTTCCTATCACTCTCTACCCGCACTTCGCTAATCTAGCCTAATTTCCATCGTGTCCACAGCCGTCTTAAGGCCTTAGGCCACTCCAGAGGCCGAAAAAATAGGCTTTTGGGGATTTTTTTCTTAAAAAAACTACAAAATAAATCGAAATTATAAAAAAGGATATTTATTATACATATCAGTGACTGTATACAATAATTTTTTTGAAAGGATTAATTTCAAAATGGCGGCTGTGCAGCGTTTATCTCAAAACTGCATTTTTTAAGTTGGCCGGAAACATAACTCAGACAATTTTCAACCGATTCCCTTTAAATGTTGAATATATCTTGAAAAATACATTGTCCATGGAAGTACGTAGGATTTTTTTATATTGCATAGTTCATTTGTTATTAACAATTATCTGACGATTTTTAGGCAAATTTTTGGAAAGTGAAAAATTTGCCTAAAAAATCGAGAATAACAAATGAACTATGCAATATAAAAAAGAAATCCGACGTACTTCCATAGACAATGTATTTTTCAAGATATATCCAACATTTCAAGTGAATTGGTTGAAAATTGTCTGAGTTATGTTTCCGGCCAATTTAAAAAATGCAGTTTTGAGATAAACGCTGTACAGCCGCCATTTTGAAATTTATCGCTTCAAAAAAATTATTGTATACAGTCAATGATATATATTATGAACACCCTTTTTTGTAATCTCGAATTATTTTGTAGTTTTTCTGAGAAAAAAATCCCCAAAAGGCCTATTCTTTCGGCTTCTAGCGTGGCCTAAACCCTTAAGCTACACTATAGCGCATTTGCCGGGAGCACGGAGAAACTGTGAAAAGCTCGTCACGGTTTAAACGGCCCTATGTTCTTGTGATTCTCTGGTGCACACGCTTGAACTCAAGTATCTACACCAAGGTCTTAGCAGTATTGGTTTTCCACTGACTGGTTGATGCTCCAATCGGTGCACGACTGTACGATCACCGCTCCGAGTATCGGCCATGCACAACGCTATGCTCAACTCGAAATATCGCCGAAACCGAACCGCGCCGCCCATCGACCACTATCAGTTAATAAATATAATACACACAATTTAAACACAAGAAGGAAGGAAACGTTGAAATAATAAACGATTTTTTTTATTGCTGGTCGACTTAATAATTGTCGACACGATATGCATGTTATGTCGATGATATCGTTGACTGGTGGAATTTCAGCGAAGGGAAAAAATCGTAGCTCGGTGGAGAGCCAAAGTGGAAGAGCTTCCATTATAAACTCGTAACAGTATAATTAAAGTTTGAAGAGTGTAGCGTGCGGGAATTGTGCGCTAAAAAGTGAAGCTGTAAAAAAACGCGCTTCAAATTGATTTTCGAAAAATATTAAGTGAGTTATATTTTGTTTCGAGCGTAAAATGTATTTTGCCAGCGTATTTCAGTCGTTAACGAGCACAGGGTCGTTTTTAATTATTAGAGAATGTGAACAGTGAAATAGTACAAATTATAAATATTTCTCGTACGTTTTTTCGCCACCTTTTGCTCCATCTTTTCTGTAAAAACTACCTCATCGTTGGAACTCTCCTTTGATGGCACTTTTACTCATTAGGCGTATAATTTTCAGAAGTGAATTCACTCACCTGCTCGACCCAGAGATTCGTCGTCATGATTTGATTCTTCAGATTCTGCAACACAAAAGAATAGGCATGGAGAAAATTAATTGGACAAATTAAACGAGAGAGGAATAATTAAGACAACAATTTTCAACTGGCAGATTATTGATTGCAATCATCCCTTGTATTCTGGTTAGAATCAACCCTCAATCAGAATCTGATTGATAATCGCATGGTGTCGAGGTTTGCATCATTCGAGCGCAATGGATTATTTTACATCTTTTATTATAGAGCATAGATAAAATTAATTGGACAAATTAAACGAGAGAGGAATAATGGAGACAACAATTTTCAATCCTTAGATTATTGATTACAACCAACCCTTGTGTTCTGGTTAAAATCAACCCTCAATCAGAATCCGAGTGATAATCGCATGGTATTAAGGGGCTATACCAGTGTGACACTTAAAAAAAATTGATTTTTTGTTGCTTTTTCCGACAGTTTATACTTTCAAGAATGTCCTGTAAAAATTTCGAAGCCGAATCTCTAATCATTTTATCTTCTAAAAATCGATAGTTAAATCTTTAAAAGCGTTTTTCTCGAAATGAGATTTTTCGAATTTGCTGACATTGTAACTCAAAGAGCAATTATCCGATTGACTTGAAATTTGAACTGACAAGGAACATCCCTCAGGTGACACCCTTCGATTTTGTTGAAATTTGGATATGTTATAAAGCACCGAAAAGTAAGCGATACGTATTTTTTTGTCGGCGGAAAAACGTTTTTAAGGGGTGAAACCACCCCTCGAAAAAAGGCAGTTTCACACACAAGGAGTCCACCGATTTTAATGACACAAAAACGAAAATTCTTCTAATCCGAAGCAATGAAAAATCTACTATAGTGACATTGCAAAAAAAATTAAGGGGTGAACCACCCCTATATTAAGGGATGGTTTCACCCCTTCAAACCGTTTTTCCGCCGATAAAAAAAACGTATCGCTTACTTTTCGGTGCTTTATACCATATCCAAATTTCAACAAAATCGAAGGGCGTCACCTGAAGGATGTTCCTTGTCAGTACTTTTGAATATATTTACTCTACAATGCCGTAAGATATTTTTGATTGAACAAAACGACCATTTTATAGGCAAGAAAACAGACTTTTTTTTCACAACTGCGCCATTTTGTTAGATTTTGATATTTTTCGAAAATCCTACGTCATTGTACAGGAAATACCTTCCAGTTGAACGACATTTTTTTCCTTTTTCGGTGTCAGCTACTCAATCGGCAGGAATCATTTCAGCAGTGGAGGAACTTTTTTTGCGCCTCCGAAGGCAGCACATAAGTCGCTTGGATCTCAATATTTTGCTATGAAAAAATTATTTAATATAGGTCATATATAGCCAAATATATTCTTAATTTTCCGAAACATTTAATTGAGTACTTTTCTTCGTAAAAATTTCCGAAAATCACTCAAATTTTCAGCGTTTACACTGGTATAGCCCCTTGAAGTTTGCATCATTCGAACGCAATGAAGTATTTTACATTTTTCATTGCTGTACGGTAATTCAAAATATATTTTCACAGATAAAGCCTGTACAGCATTGACCGTAGGATAAGCCTGCCTAAAATAATTTGACGGATGTAAAAAAATGCATTGTCATTGCATGCCAGAGATGAAAGCTGCAACGTCGTTCCTTAGTCACTGTCCTGCAGATAGAGTTTTTGCTATATTCACAATTACTTGTGAACTTTTGGAAATGGGATGCGTGAGATTTGCTATCTCTCGTCCGGGCGGGCTTTAATGGAAAAGCTCTATCGCAAATGCAAAGAGAAAAGAATGAGGGAAATGCGTGGTAGGAGGAAACAATAGTCCACGCGACCACAACTTTTTACACAAGCCTCTCCTTCCACGCTATGCATACGTACATGCATATATATGCAAAGGCACGTACACACTTATATGCCCAGCACAGTAGTGCATTGTAATTTCCGGGCCAGACAGAAGCCAGTGGAACACACGTAGAAATGCCAGGGATGGTGAAGGCTCTCGCTGACTACGACTAATTGGACGGCGTTGCGGCCTCTGGCAAAGTCGTGAATCTGCGAACTCTGGGCGTGAATCTAGTTGGAGTTATGGGCCGGGTACGAGGTTACTAGCGTACGTGTGATCTAGATTCAACTCTACTCGGGCATTTCGCTAATTCATCAAATTTACATGCGAATTTCGTTGTCGTTGCCTCTCTTTTATCTTGTCTCAATGAGCCGAAGTGAAAAAAAATCGTTCGGGAACAACCAACGCTAGCTCTTTAACGCGGCCTTATTATTTGTTTTCAATTTTAGTGGGGTTGGAACTATTATTTATTATGTCTTTAACTCGTATTATTATTTTGTCAGTCGTATCATTATTATTTATTAGCCGTATCATTATTATTTATTATAATTATAATTTATTTAGAAAGGTTATTCAAAACGATTCCTTAATTGACATTACCATTATTAAGGGCACGTACAAGGTCATCGTAACCCCACAAATTTTCCAATCCAACTTTCTCATAGATGGTTAATTTTTTTAGGAAAAACAAAACATTAGGCTCTGGAGAATTCCCTGACGCAGAGCTTGATGATTTCCTTTTGTCGTAAATACTATTCATCTGTGAGAAATCTCTGTAAACAAATTTCAGCTATCTCTCTCGCACTCACATGCCACGTGGTACATCTACTTCACCTTAAGGGAGGACACCACTGACGCGCCGAAAAAGGTCGTTTTTCGGATTTTTTTGTCCACTGGATTATTTATTTGGGATTTGGAAAAAAGGTTTTGTATTAACGTTAGAAGTACACTGATTTTTTCGCTACTTGGTTATACACACTGGGGCTGTGAGACCCGGCCAACTTTCGAATAATGCAGTTTCCTTGAAATTACGTCTATTTAAATATTTTATTTTTTAAAGAATTTTTTTTTAAAGATCAGGCTAGCGAAGCACATATGTAGAGAAAAATCTGTGTTCGGTTCATATTTTTTCTGCTGTTTGAGCAGATCAAAATGTTTCGCGAATGAGGAAAAATGCGTATTTAGCACATTTTGGTTGGATCTGTGAGACTCAAGAGTGTACCCCTAGGGTTACGCATACATTGCACCTATTTCACGTAAACTTTTATGGAAAAAAAAATGAAAAATTAACAACGTTATTGAGGTATCTCTGTATAAAAAATATGGTCCAACGACCGGATCGATAACTTGACAATAGTTGGTATGAAAAATAAAAATAAAACACTTTTATAATTTATAATATACAAATGTAATCCGCGATGTACGTGATCGCTTTTCGGAGAAAAAACATTACAAAATGGCGGGTGTTAAAAAAAGTGTAATTTTGCCGAAATTTTTACGTATGTTCGGGGGCGTAAAAAATATTATACTAAAAAAACCGCTATTTAGGTTTTTTTTCAATGAAAAACCGTACAAATATAGCTAGAGTTATGATTCCGACCACGGAACGACGTTTTAACGGGGGAAACCACCCCGCAAAAAAGGCGTGTCGAGGAGTGGTTTTGCAGTTTCCCCCACAAGCAGTCCACCGATTTGAATAACAAAAAAAAAAAATTCCTAATGTAAAGTGATGAAAAATCTACTATAGATTAATGGAGAAAAAAATGAAATTAAGGGGTCACACGCCTTTGTCTGAGGGGTCCTTTCCCCCTTAAAAACGTTTTTCCGCAGATAAAAAAAATACGTATCTAATAGTTTTCAATGCTTTATCACATATATGATTTTCAACAAAATCGGAGGCGACCTTAGGTGATGTTCCTTGTTAGTCAATTTTCAATATTTTAACTTCAAATTTGTTTCACATATTCTTGTATTCGTATACTTTGAGAAAATGCAAATAAAATCGATTTTTTTCACCCGTTACATTGGTGCGATCGCTTTATTCCCAGCAATTTTTAATCTTAGTCAGGATACTTCTGGTGAATAACAATAACGATGCTGATAATCATAAATTATTTAAAAATAATTTGTAATTATCACTATACTTATTATTAATTATCTATAAATATACTTGGCTTTTTCTTCATGAGGAAGAAAATCGTCCTCCTACCAGGATGAAGTGATGACGGAAAAATAGAAGAAAAGAATAAGCATAAATATGCAAGAAAAGTTCAAGAGGTGAGAATGCGTTTTTTCTTACCTACTTCTAAATGAAAAAGAAACCCGACTTCTTCCGCATTGTGAGTAACATCGTTCGTAGTTGCTTTGCATGCGGTGCTGTTTGTATGCGTGAAGAAAATAATGAAACATGCAAAAATATAGGCGACTGCGATCACTCGAGAGAAAAGGCTTCAATGCACCACGAGAGTGCTTTTTCCGGCCTTTATCCCCTCCCCTCTCGCTCGACTCATCAAACCCCTCGCACCGTTAATTCGAAATCCGTGGTATAACGAAAGTTTTAACGAGTTTGATAGCGTTCTTTTTTTCGTGCTGAAAGAGAGGATGCGAGGGAGTGAGAGAGGGAGAGAGAGAACGGAAGGGTGAGTGTAACGGCGGTTGAAGAGCAGAACTTCCTCGACGTTTTTCGAGCGCAATATCGCTGTTGGAATAAACGGCTGTCGAACCGGTATGAAAAGGCTCAATGCGAAGGGAAAAAAAAGAAAAATCAGACACACTCTGATCCTATTATACTATTCCAGTTATTATCATTATCATTCTTCATATTTTTCATATAAAACATCGTACTAATTTGTGTTTAGGATGCGATTTTTTTTTATTTTGTCAAAAAAATTTTGCCCTGCAAATATATTTCGGGAAGATTGGCTGGTGCGTATCATTGTGTTCCCACTTTTGTCACTTCCGGCTGGCTCATTAGCGAAAAAATAATACGATGGAAAAGAACCGCCACTGGTGGATGGGGTCGGCTCTGGCGGTACTTCGAGTTGTGTAGCTTAAGGGGTAAGGCCACTGTAAATTTTTTGAAAAATCGATTTTTTTTTATTGGCTTAAAAAATAGTTTAAGTTTAAAATAAAAAATAGTTTAAGTTTCTCCGAAACTTCTTTTTTAAATTTTTTCCAATAAAAAACTATTCGCAAAACTTTAAACGCGTTTTTCTCGAAACATGGTTTTTCAAAATGGCACGCAGCATAACTCGAACAATTTTCATTTTTTTTACTTGAAATTTTAACCAGATGTGAACATTTACATTATCTTGACAATGTCGATCGGAATTTTCAAGAACTTTATTTATTGATTTTTTATTAACAAAAAACTTGCCGTTTTTTTCGTCAAAAATCAATTTTTTTTTTCAAACGCACGCCAAATCCACAAAAATTGATACTTTTTAAAATCCGATCGACATTCTCTAGCTATAGCCCTCTAGATTAATGGTTTTTTTTTTGTTCTAGATTCAAAAGTGCACCAGTGGTGCTGCGTGCCGCGGAGCCCTGGGAGCAAAACATGTCCCGGGAAGATAGCTGTGGAACCGCCATTTTGTTTTTTTTTACTGTAAAAAAAATTTATAATAAAGTTTAATGTATGCCCGATAACACCATTAAAAGTTTTTTTTCAAATACCTTCAATTTCGGGAGCAAAAAATTAGTGAAAAAACCTTTTTTTTGGGCCGTTACAGTGGCCTTACTCCTTAAGGTATTGCGTTCACGAACCCGAATATTGAACAATTAACTGATATTCGTCTATAATAAAATAAAAATACACCCCAGTATACTGGAACTTTTAACGAAAAATGACGGATCTAAAAATCGTTTCATTTATACGGCGCTTTATGGAGATGCCACGCTTGCCACATTTCTAGCTAGTAATTTATACACAAAGTAACTGTAGATGGCTGATACAAACTGCTCACGCGTGCAAAAATATCTAAAGATTCCGTAACGACTATAAAAACAGGAGGTCGCCAAATGTTTGAGGGGTCTTCTCACTTTAGATGCTAGAAAAGGCTATTTTCATACATTTTTTGAAAGGTTTATTTTATAGATATTGATACAAAAGTTGTTACACTTAATAAAAACACTTACGACATTACATTAACAATTTTTTAAAATGCATTTATTTAACCCAAACAAACTTTAAACGCGTTTTTCTCGAACCGTTTTTTGACGGCTTGTTGGCAAAATCTTCGAAACTACTGAACGCATCCTTATAAAATTTCAACCACATACTTTTTACAACTATAGCTATAACGCATATCAAGGTATTTTAAAATTGTTATATTTACAATTTTTTGCCGAAAACCGTGACAAAAACATGTTTTTTTTGTTTTTTGTTTTAAAAAAATGTCCGCCATTTTGTTATTTATGCATATATCAAAAATCGTATGATATAGCCATTAACATTGAAGTTTAGAGAAGTCGGAGCTACAGTGTTAGAGGAGCGGGACTGAATAGTCTATGACTTCGAGAGTTTTGCTCTGATTGACTAGAAATTTTGGGATTATATTCGTGAAATGTTTAACTATAAGAGAAGATAAAAAATCGATTTTCCAAAAGTGCAAACCCCTACCCTCCCCTTAAAAAAAAATCATGAAAATCAGCAATTTTTTCGTCGCCTAAGGGTATCTCCCTCCCCAAGACGCCTGTGGACGTAACGAAAGTTGGTTAGATTAGCCAAGTGCGTTTCGGGAGTGATAGAAATGGGTTCCATTGGGAAGGGTAATACGAGTACGTAAAAAGTCCGCAACGGTATACGTTGGAACTTAGGAAATATTATGATAAAAAAGTGCAGGCAATTTTTTTATTTCCTTTTTCCATTACAATTTACGTTTCCACATGCGTGTCAGAAGGTATAACGAATTTGCCGCAGTTCACTTCGGTTTCCCGACTTTCTCTTATTCTTCTTCTTCTCCCCCTCCCTTTCTATTTCTGCTTCGCCGATTTCCCGGAGTGTTGTTAATTCCGGCATGTACGGAGCCGAAAGCTTATCCCTGGTAGAGATCGTAACTATACGAGGGTTGTGAAAACCGGATGTGACCTCACCAGCGATCCGATTATGCATGCACACCTCAACGGCACTAAACCAGACTGATTCTAACGCAGCTTTCTACTTTGCGTGGAGAAAAATCGTCGCAGAGCAGACTGGAGTTTACGTACGTGCATTGATGAGTTATGACGTTGCAGTTTGCATCGTTGGAATGCAACGATTTTTTTTAATTTTCATCTTTACCCAAAACATTTATTTTGCCAGTTGAGGTCGTGAATCTCTTATAAAAATACCTAAAAAAATTTGAGTCATTTTCAAAGCCCATATCGGTTCGAAGAATTTATTTTTTTATTAACAAGAATTTTCGTTGTATTCCATCGATGCAAACTTCAACATCATATCGATTTGGACGTCAATAAGTTATCTCCCTTAACGATTCAGGCCCCCTTAAACTCCATGAATGTTAAAATCTCCAGCTAATGAATTGCGTGCCATTTTTGTCTACGGTATTGAGGGACAATTCCAGTGTGACTGGCTTGAAAATTGACGATTTTCATGATTTTTTAAAAATAAAATTTGATAATCAGTCTGATTTTTTTTTCGTTTATTCAAATGACTTATGTTATACATAAAAATATTTTCAAATATTTTGGTTTTATTTTTTATATTTTTGTCACCACTGCAAAACGATGCCTAACAAAATTGCGCTTGACGGTGGAAAGTTATATTCCTCCAACAATTGTCTGAAAGAAAAAAAAAAACTAAAAAAGTTTGTTTCTATCAGACCATTTTTGGAGGTACAGGACTTTCCACCGTCAAGCCCTATTTTTTTAGGCATCATTTTGCAGTGACCAAAAAAATTATATAAAAAATAAAACTAAAACATTGAAAAAAAATTTCATCTACACGATAAGCCATTTGAATAAACGACAAAAAATTAAACTGATTATCGAATTTTATTCAAGAAAAAAAATATCATGACCATCACTATAGGCATACGGAGGTTTCACTTTCGATTAAAATTAATCAAATGGTGGCCATTTCAAAATTAAACATCAAATTGGGAATTTTTTCGAACGCTTTTCGTTAAAAAAAGTGAAACTTTCAAATTAAAAAAAAACCTTTCCGTACGACGCGACGTTGAGGATGGCGTGAAGAATGACGTGGCAAAACTTGAGGGGGGTAGCTTGAAAACTCTTGGTTTAAAACTTTCCGCCGTTTTGAAAAACGACGTTTTAAAAAAGGGCGCACCGTTCGCGTCGGGTCTCACGCATCTGGTCGGATACCTTTTTGCTAAGAAAGTCCGTAGCGACGGAAATAATTCGAATTTCGCGACCAAAACTTAACAGCGTGTTTATGAAAGTCAACATTTTTGGATAATGCAATAAAACGATTTTCAAAAAATGTTACACTGACATGGTCCCTTAAACGGAAGATGCTGAAGAATGGAGCCTTCAGAGGAGGACAAACTTAATGATGGAGACGATCCGGACATTCTGGCAATTTGGATTTTACTACTCACAATGGAAGGTACTCGGGGCCGAACTTAAATTCCATTTAGCAGACTCGCACCCGCGGCCTTCTCGCAAAATTGGTAGCGGGCAGCGGATTGAATGGGAACATTTTTACAAATGGATATTTTAACAGCTCATCTGACGTTAGTAGCTTGACGTAACGTTTTGTTGAATAAACGACCTATACCAGACCTTTTGCACTATATATATCATGCGATGATCCCTTGTGGTTTCATCACTCACGTTGTAGCGCCTCGAACCGGAAGCTGTGCACTGGACCTAAATTAGGGTCGATCCGTCGAAGCGTATACGTATAAGATCGATGAAGCACGAATTTCTGATACGGCCCCGTGCTCACGATGTTCAAGGAAAAGCATGTATTTTCATATGGCAAAAACACGATGAACATACTCTCTCTCTCTCTCTCTCTCTCTCTCTCTTTCTCACACACACACACACACACACACACACACACACACACACACACACACACACACACACACACACACGCGCGCGCGCGCGCGCGCGCGCGCATATATATGTGTGTATATATGTGCGCGCGCACATATATGTGTGTATATATGAATGTGTAAGTATATTCATGTACGTATTTTCTTTACAATAAATATTTTATTTCATATCTTCCTTCATAATAATGTTTCGTGCTTATCCTCCTCGAAACAAACCCAGAAATAATTTTCATTTAATCAAATATGAGAAAATAATACAACCAAAAGAAAATATATCCAGTACTCATATATATATATATATACGAATTACTTTGGTCATTTATTGCCGTCTTTATTCGCCCAGTGCATGCAACTATTTATTTTTGCAGGTGGCATGTTGAATTCTAATTGAACTAGATCCCGAAGGTAGCATGTTGAATTCTTATTATACTCGATCTCATATTATTATGAGATAATTAAATATTCGAGAATTTCAATATACATCACTGCCTGGATATAATGAGCCCTCGGCGAATTATTAACGAAATTGTTGGTGTATAACTTGTATTCTGTAATTAATTGGTTTTCATTTCAAAATTCCCCGTTTCATTTTTAGTTGTGATAAATGTCGAGCAGAATCGAGAAACGGATGGCGAGATTATAGACGAGAGGTCTCTGAATTAGACAAATAATAATTAAGAGACGTAATTAATAAGAGCGTAGAGTCAGACATTGGGCAACTTGTTGTAAATTACGAAGAGGCTCGTCCGTATATTTGTTATGTATATAAATGGTTAAATTGTTCGAATGGTGAGTATATTCTCGGAATTAGTGCAAATATACTAGAGAAAGCAATCAAATAACGTGTCCTATTCTTATTCTTAATGTAATATTATTTAATAATTTTTTTAGAAGTTATTTGTAATTTTATTTTGGTTTATATCATAATTTTAAATACAATATTTAATACTTGCGTTTTATTTTTTTATTTCTTTATACTTTGTACAAGTCCGTATAATTCGAAATGAACGCAGGAAAACCGCAATAGACCGAAATGACTATATGTTGACCCGACCCAAATGAATCCAAACAATTGTATCCACGTCGATTTTTTCTGTGAACATCATTATCTAGAAAGGGTTCATCGACTACGTAAATGAGGGAGGCAGTGACTGATGATAAAAAAATTGAATTAAGCCTTCATTCAATCTATGGCATGAACCATAGAATATTGCATGAATGTTGCTTATATTCAGAAAATATATAATACTAAACTGCACGTCAACTGCTCGTATTCAAAAGCTTGATGAAGGTGTAACATTTCTAGCAGACTTGTGCGGCAGGTACATTCTACTTACAAGGAACACCACTTTGGTGTCCTCCTCCGATTTTGTTGAAACTTTTTTATGTGGAAGAATATCAAAAACTAAGAGACACATATTTTTTTACCGGCGGAAAAACGGTTTTAAGGGTGAAACGTACCGTCGAAAATAGGGGTGTTTTTGGTTTTTCATCGATAAAGTCATCGTTCTAATCTCCAATGTATAGTATACAAAAAAGAAACATTGTTGCAATTTGAAACTTTTGTATATCTCCTCATCATCACCTATCGTGTAAAGCACAGAAACAAAAATTTCAATGACACAAAAAAATATCAAAAATAAAATACCGACAGAAAATCGAGTGAAAAAAATTTATGTTTCGCGTTGTTATCATAATAATTTTTTTAAATAATATTGTTGGTTTACACTGAAGATACATTCATTATTCAATTATAAATATGCTAATTTTTTCAGACACCCACATCGATGCCGAGATCTTTCACCATCAACGCGCGCGCAAAAAAATGCATTGCTTTATTATGTTACATCTCCGCCATTTCTTAATATTTATGATTTTTTTTACATATACCTAATCATGTGCATAAATAATTTGTAAAAAAAATTTTGTCAATATATGCGTCTTTTTGTTTAACCGCGTCTAGAATAGTACCTTCCAAAATCGGCGAAATCGCGTATATAAGGCCTTAATATGAAAAACGAGAAAGATCATGTAACGCGGTCTGAAGTCAAGAAGGTAAATTCTACCAGTTACGAAAACGCCCTCAATCTCTTTTTTTCAACTCCGTTTTACTCGCTAGCCCTTGTACATATGCAAATATCTGCAGAGTTATGCAAAATAGTTATGACAAATATGAAAAAATGTCACATTCCAGGACAAAAAAGCGCTGAGGTTAGCTTGCGAAGTGTGCTTGCAGCTGGGAGCATTGCTCACGCTGCTCTTTTCTCGTCATCCAATTACACATTTATACGAATGCTTGGAGCAGGAAAAGAGGTGTTTAACCGGCCGACTGGAGACCTTTTTTTTATCAGACACTGCATCCCTCCGCCTAGACGAGAGTTTGGATTGATAGGGCTCCTGAGTAAAGAGTAAAATGTAAGAAAATTTAGAATAGAATGAGAGGGAGCGAGTGAGAGAAAAAGAGAGAGAAACGTGCAAAGTGATAAGGGTTTGAAGGTTCAGGAAAGGGTGGTTGAGGGAAACGGATGGCAGGTACATTTTTGGAGTTGAAACAAAAGACCAGAGTCATGCACCCCATTAGTTGCATGCAAAGGGAGGGTAAGATGTATATATGTAGAACGACAAAGCGGGGGGAGAGAGAGATACAGAGAGAGGAGGGAAAGAGAGACTGATAGACAGACAGCACTCGGAAGTTGCATTAGTACTCGGCCTGGTTCATGCTTTTTTTTTGTCTCGCAAAGAAACTACGTAAAATGGGGTTACTTTGAACAGGTTTTGGAAGGTTTTTGTAGGTTAGTTTTTTTAACATCCTAAGTTCCAACCTTTTTTTGCTACAATAGAACAATGTGCGCTTTGGTTATCAAATGTATAAACAAGTCAAGCTCCCCCACCCTCGCGACAATTTTTGATATTTTTGTTAAGTGTCAAAGTAACCTCGAATGTGGGGTTTCTTTGACAAGGCATTGAAATGCAACTTACGACTAAGATGAAGGGTTACTTGCAAGGAAAGGTTGCACGGTCGATCTCTCCGATTTCGATGAAATTTGCGCATCCGCGGAACCCAATTTTTAAGGGGTGAAACGCACCCGCGAAAGTAGGAGTGTTTTTAGTTTTTTGTCGATAACGTCATCGTTCTCATCTTCAATGTATGGTACACGAAAAAAATTAACGTTGTTGTAATTTGAATTTTTTCCATATCTCGTATATATAACAAAGTACGTGTCGCCTATTTTTACCCATTCTGCAAGCATGCCAAATTTTCATCGAAATCGGAGCGATCGACCACGCAACCTTTCCTTGTTAGACATTATTTTGATTTTAAAAGATCTATGTTCATGCATTATACATGGAAGTAAATGAAAAACAACGACTTGTTACAATCAAATTGTCATCTTTAAAGGAAACATTTTACATGAAAATATCAAGTACCTAGAGTACTATTATATGCACTTAATCAGCCTTATAATTATCATTGAGATGAACATCAACTTGAGCAACATTATAATAAACTTGAACAAAAAATTTGAAGTTAGTAGAAAGTCACGACATGGATAATGTTTCAATACCTTTAATCTCCAACAATCTTCGAAAATCGAGTACTTAGAAATTTCCCACACCCATAATGTTTTGGTGTATAATTTTATAGGTACTAAGTTACCTTTTTGACAAAAAAAATCGATTTTTGGAAAATCCCCTAGTGGCCTAAGGCCAGTGATGTTCCTTGTCAGTGAAACTGCCTCGTGTTCGGCAGTCGGCGCGCAAGCGAGCGTAACTAATCGCTCACCTATCCAAGTGTCAGCCCGGGCTGATACTGCTTAAGGCGGGATATACATTTAAACAGGAAAAAAATGAGCATAATTGAGCGATTTTTTAAACTAAGAAATAATTATTCCACAATTATTAAACTTTCGGTATACTTTAATAGTATATTTAAATATACGAAACTATTTTTTTAAATTAATTCATCACCAAAATGGCGGCGCTGTGGCAGAGTGTTACAGCAAGGTCCCTGCGGGAGTTGCGAATCGGCGTGCAGTCCAGCTTCCCGTAGACTTTGATTTTCAAAAAAGTTCAAACATTTTTTCAGTTAGAACATGTATAGTTTCTATGTGACGGTAATCAAAATGAAGAAAATGCAAATTCGAGCAGATGGCACGCATTTACAAAAAAAAATTAACATTTCACACAACATTTCTGTAAAATGTGGATTAAAAAAGTAGTTTTTTTTTTCAATTTTTCAGAAACAATTTTTGTCAAGCACAAGGTACTAATATCAGGTTGATAAAAAAGCTTTGTCGCAATAATTTCAATATAATTTATTTATTTATATACCTTATACAAAACATTTCTAATCAACAATATATTCTCCATCGGTTTCTATGACACTCGACTATCTAGTTGGCAACTCATTTATTCCCTTTGCCCAAAACTGCGGCGGCTGGAACTCAAAGAAATTTGAAATATCCCTCCTGAGATCGTCGACGTTTTTGAAAGTTTTGTTTCTCAAATATGCCTTCAAATGTCTGAACAAATGGTAGTCGGATGGCGCGATGTCGGGAGAGTATGGTGGATGAGGAACGGTATTCCAGTGAAGCTCAGTGTTTGTTTTGTGGGTTTCCTTTGCGACATGGGGTCTCGCCTTGTCGTGGAGAAGGTGCACAGTCGCGTGTCTTGGCCGTTTTTTTCTTATAGCTTTTGCCAATTCCTGGAGATTCTCGATGTATCGTGTAGAGGAGATCGTCTTACCTACAGGGAGAAAATTGTGAAACAGCATTCCCTTTGCGTCCCAGAAACAGCACAACAAAACCCTTTTGTGACTGACGATTAGATTTCGGTTGGTGTGGCGGTTTTTCTCCAATAGGAAGCCAGTAGGCTAAACGCGTTCTGTTATCATACAAGACCCAGCTTTCATCTCCCGTCACGAGATCTTCTAAAAACTCCTTGCGATGGTGGCGAAGCAGAAGAGACTGGCAGATGGTCACGCGACAGTTCTTATTGTCGTCGGTGAGACGGTGTGGTATCCATTGAGCTAGAACCTTCCTGTATCCCAAGTTGTGTAAGTGATTGACTATTGACGGTTGGGGGCAGCCAAGTTCTCTTGCTAGCTCGTGCGTACTTGCTTCCGGTTTTTCTTTGATGCAGCGGAGTAATGCTTCATCATCGATGGTCGACGGTCGTCCGGAACGTTCCTTATCTTCAAGGCTTGTGTCTCCAGATTTAAAACGATTGAACCAACGCTGGACTGTTTGATGAGAAACTACGTTCTCGCTGAATGCATCCTGTATATTTTTAGCAGTTGTGCTTGCGTTCGTGCCGCGCCGCCACTCGTAAAAAATGATCGCCCGAAGTTGCTTCTGCGAGATCGAAGCCATTTCTGTCCACTAGAACGGGCGCTCGCCCTTTTATACCTTGTCGCGCGGAAGAGTAGAAAACATTCTAGAATATTCTCGACATAACTCGATGTCATATTGCGTCAATACGTAAAACGACATTTTTAAAATTTTTGCGACAAAACTTTTTGTCAACTTGATATTATCAATATTTCTACCAAGTTTCAACTCAATCAGCTTAATAGTTTTTGAGTAATCTTGCACGTCAATTTCAATAATGCAGTTTTGAGAAAAACGCGTTTGAAGTTCACGCCCGCTCCGAATGCGAGCGGTGAGGCACAGCGTTGCCGGTCTGTAACGTCTGAAGTTTTTTGAATTTCGCTTTGAAACTTTGGGAAAAACTTCTACATATATAGTTCTATCGTTCAAAGAGAAAAAAAAACGAAATCGATTTTTTGATCGTTGTAAATGTATATCCCGCCTTAACATGGAAGAACGCCAGAGGTGCCCACTAACCCTATGGCCGCCACTATGGGTCACCCATGTATCCTCTTCTTGCAACGTCAACCGGTCAAACTTCCGTTCATCTTTACAAGAAGATCGGGCTGGGGCTAGATCGGTGGAGGATGTAAACGCCTCCAAGAATGCATACCGTCAACGTAATTTGACAGCGCATCCGTCTGAAATGCAGCATCATCCGCAGATGCATAATGCGATGATGCACTCGCGGTTGCAGATGAAGCGCGAATTCGAGCAAAACCGACACGGTGCCTGGGGGAGAAATGCATAAGCCCGTGCCGCGTAAGCCTACCATAGCGCATGAATAATGTAGCGTGAGATCGAATGCCGAATGATGGGATAGTGTGCACGTGGGTACAAGTTCCGCTTCACACCTCCGGTCGTATACTTGCAAGCTCAAGAAACTACTTATGGATTCATGCGTATATGCTTGTGCCTGCCAGTGCGTATGTGTCTATCCAATGGCGATTTTGAAGCATGGGTGAGGGGATTTTGAAGACATGGGACTTGAAGAAACGTCCTCATAGTAGCTCGTTCCTGTATGCAATATTACGTGGATCTCAATATCTACAGGATCAATTTTAGATAAATGTAAGAATATTTATATAGAGACCATTTCGAGGACGGCCCTTTCGCCGAAATTGACAATTGGGTAAAAAAATATTTAGAAAGGACACCACTGCGGAAGGCCGAAAAAAGGTCGTTGTCCCGATTTTTTTTCTTTCTAGATTATTTATTTGGGATTCGGAAAAAATACTATGTTGTTAAGCATACATTGAACGTATTTTGTGTAAATTTTTATTTTAAAAAACTCAAAATTAATAAAGTAATTGAGGTATAAATAAAGTCTCTGTGTAAAAAGTGCCGTCCCGTGGTCGGATCGATAACTTGACAATGGTTGGCCTGAAAAATGAAAATTAGACAGTTGTATAATATATGTAGATATAGTTCTCGTTGCATGGAGACGATGTTTTGAAAGAAAAAAAAAATCTCCACGAAATGGCAGGTGTTCAAAAAAGAAATGTAGTTTTGGTGAATTTTTTATTTAAATTCGGAGGGATTTAAAAATATTAATTTTAAAAAAGGCTACGTACACCGACAGCCACTAAAATTACGAAAAATTTGGAGTGAAAAATTTGAAAATCGGGCAATTATAGCTAGAGAGTATAATTCCGGCCAGGTCGAGAAAAGTCGTTTCGAGAAAAACGTGATTTACAGTTTTCGTATACGTAAATCGTTGCATTACCTGCTTTCATCAAATGATCTGTATCTTGATCAATTTTTAATACTTTAACTTGACATTTTTTTCACATATTCTTAAATATATATAATTCGACAAAATGCAAAAAAAATCGATGTTTGTTACTGTCACGGTGGTTTTTAATTTTGTGCTCATGAAGCTATTTTGACAACAGTCCTGTCATGATGTTTTCAATCTTCTCTACAGTTACTTACTTGGTTCCTCACAGAATAAATTGATCGTAAATCTCGTTACGCAGCCATACAGTTGGTATGGCTGCGTACATACGTAGCCATACCTGCGTATGTACTCAACCTACGAACATCAACATTTCTCAACATTTCTACTTCGGACCAGATTCTCCTTTCCCCCAAAATATTCTTCAACTCATCTACCTCTCGCTGTCCCTTCCATTCCCTCGCCATTCATTTTTTATTTGCAAAGAAAGCAACTAGATGTGGCTCCATTTTTCGTTCTCCTATTTTTTATTTTTTATCCTTCTACAGATGCGCGCATTTCCCCGGAAATACAATTTACATATTTATCACAGAATCAGCGGAAAAGTTGTAGCTGTGAAATTTTTCTACACACTCGACGATGTGGGCGCGGACGATTTTTTTGCGGAGCCTCCTTCTGACAGGATCGCGAAAAAATCACAATCCGCGTGTGATACGCGTACGTGTACGTAAAATGCAGGAGAAAATAAAACTCCATGTATTCCCGAAGTCGTATCTTTTCACGTGCGCTTGAAAGGCGTACGGAAAAGGAAACGGAAGCAGAGAAATGGAGAACACGGAAGGTTTATCGTTTTTTTTTTACGAAACCCCATATTGGATCCATAGCTTTGGCTATGATTTATTTTTCCTAACCTGCATGAATTGATAAGAAAAAAAATAATCTGCAAAAAGATCGAGATATTCTAATTTTTCCGTTGACATTGGTAGGTTCCTGTCTATTCAAGAATTTCTTTCGATGGCCTCCGCATTAGGGTGGCACAAATTTCAGCTCTATTTTTTTCCTTTTTCTCACCACCCAATTATCTACTTTCGAGAAAAAAAATTGTCGCGATTGTCGTTTTTTTTCGTTCACTTCTCACCTATGTATTTCAGGCTTTATGATTTTTACATTAACCTCGCAAAAGCGCTGGCCGGTCAATAAATATTTAGTGGTCGCTCAAGAGCTTCGAAATCTCCAATTTTGGCCTATTTTTTTACTCATCTCACTCATAAATTTTACACTTTGTAAAATCTTCGAAACAATTAATCATTTTTCTATAGAAACAGATTTTTCAAATTTCCCTCACACTACTAACCTAAGAATTATAATCTTTGTTCTCATGCAATAATTCTTTAAAGCTCTTGTCCGTAAACAAAATTGTAGGTCCATCGTTTTATCGGGTTAGAAGGGTAAGATATATTTAAAAAATCTGCTTAAAAAAATGGGATTAGTTGTTTGAAAATTTGACAAAGTGTTGAATGTATGAGTGAGAAGAGAAAAAAAATCGCTTCCAAGTTTGAAAGAAGCTCTTGAGCGACCACTAAATATTCATTGGCCGGCTAGAGCTTTCGCGAGCTTAATTTAAAAATTATAAAGCGTAAAATTCGTGGATGAGAAGTAAACGAAAAAAATTACGATTTTTTAATGAAAATTTGAATTTTTGGGAGGCTTGAGTGACCTCTAAATATTTTTTGACCGCTTGCAGCTTTCGCGAAAATTGTTTTCTTTCTTTCAAGTAGATAATTGGATGGTGAGAAAGAGGAAAAAAATAGAGCTCAAATTTGTGCCACCCTACTTCCCCCCACCTTCGTGTACGTTTCAAGCAGCAAGTCAGCGATTAATTATAGATCTCAGACTGCGTTACGCGAGATATATAGCCAGGGGCCGGTTGTTCCCAAGGCACACTGTAAACGCTTCGCGTATTTGCGGTATTGCGATTGGACTGTGGAGATTGCGCCCTGTGGACAAGGAGACATGCATATGACATGCACTACTAGATAGTCACGTGACAAGGACTTTGAGACGTTGCATTACTGAATATCGACAGTATCAACCCATTCAGAGGATATTTGGTTGAGATACTCCGTGGTATGAGAACAGCGTATAATCCGAGCAGCTCGCATTCTTGAAGCTTGTATCCAACCGAGTTGGCATGAGGTTTGATGATAGGACACATCGTTTTTTTTCTGATTGATTGATTGATACTTTTACAAGGAAAGGTTGCAAGGTCGATCTCTTCGATTTCGATTAAATTTGGCATGCTTGTAAAATGGGTAAAAATAGGCGACACGTATTTTTTTAATTTATATCTGCGGAACCAGATTTTTAAGGGTTGAAACGCACCCTCGAAAATTGGGGTGTTTTTCGTTTTTCGTTGATAACGTTATAACGGTACAAGATGTGAAAAAAATTCAAATTGCAACACTGTTTATTTTTTCATGTACTATATATTGGAAATGAGAACGATAACGTTATCGACGAAAAACGAAAAACACCCCTATTTTCGAGGGTGCATTTCACCCCAAAAAAATCGGGTTCCGCAGACATGAAGAAATACGTGTCGCCTACTTTTACCCATTCTAAAAGAATGCCAAATTTCATGGAAATGGGAGAGATCGACCTCGCAACCTTTCCTTGTTAGTCGAATAATAAAGGGTGTCTCAAAATGACCTGACATTTTAAATTGCGCGCCTTTTTTTTTGTGGCGAACATAGCGTAGGTACTAATCTTTGACAACTGGCATCAGGAAGTACTGAGGTTTATTCATGGAGAATTACACGATCGAGCAACGGGCTTTATCGGAAATTAAAAAACCAATTTTTTTCTCTGTCAGTAGATAAGTATAGCTCGTGATTGAACGGAGAATTAAAAAAAAATTGAAATTTGAATTTTTGGCAGAGTTGTAAGAAAATAGTTTAATTTTCGGTACAATTTATACTACGTCTAGCAAAATTAGTTGTAACCGAAAAAAACCTTCGTTCAATCACCAGTCACTGCTATTTTGAAGAAGTGTGCAATGTTTCAATAAGATCGGTGCATTAGTTTTTGAGAAATCGTATCCACCGACTCCAAAAATAGTGTTTTGATAAAAATGCAATTACCTGCGTCACTCCCAGCCGGTCTTTCCCAACGGGGAGAATTCCCAAAGGCTCTCTCTCTCTCTCTCCTCGACTTTTACTCCGATTGACTTAAAACTTTGGGAGAATATTCTAGACATATTGTACTATTAGATAATAAAATACAAAAATGGATTTTTTGACATTGTCTAACCCACGTAACCCCTTAACGAAATTAATCCGCAATTATGCCAAAAAGTTATTGAAAATTTCGTAAAAACCGTGAACGTTTGCAAACAGGGACGAGACCGCTATTTATCGGATATTGTGTTCCACGCATAACCTCCATGTTTGTACCTTATATTAAAATAAAAATATTCGTACTTTTCGAATAAATAATACGCGTTATTGATAAATTAAAATATGCAATGCAGACTGTTTTTATTCTCAGGCCGAAAACTTATTTGTACACCCAATATAATAAAGATAAATTATTTATAATCGATGTCTCTGGACCTTCAGGTATACAATGAAATATCAATCGTTACTGCAAATAGTTCAAAGGTATTTAGACAATTCCATCAAAAATAGCTGTTGGTACATTGTACTCACAATTTTCCATGTCGAGACTTTGTTTTATTCGTATCATAACCCATGTAGAGGTTGCTATGAGTTGCCCAATGTTACGATCAGGCCGATATTGGGACCATCGTATAAGCCAACAAAAGAGAAATAATATTGGCCCATTACTGTTCCGCTCTAAACTGAAAACTGGCACAATATCGGCCCATCCCTAAAGCCTGTCCTGGCCCATCTTTAAAAAATAATAAACAGCCGTGATAGTTAAACTAAATTTACCAATTTAAAAACTGGGGATACTAAAATACTGACAATTCCATTGGCCCAATATTGTTCCGTTATAAATTGAAAACCGGCACAATATCGGCCCATCGTTTAAAACCAATAAATAGCCGTGATGGTTGAATTATATTTGCCAATTTAAAAACTGGTAATGCTAAAATACAAGCAATTACATTGGCCCATTATTGTCCCGTTATAAATTGAGCACCGGCGCAATATCGGCCCATTACTAAAACCTATCCGGGCCCATCTGTTAAAACCAATAATCAGCCGTGATAGTTCATCGAAATTTGCCAATTTTAAAACTGGCAATGCTAAAATACTGGAAATCACATTTAATTAATCTAAGCCCTTTATTGGCTAAGTGGGTCAGACCATACCTGCTTTTATTTTATTGAAGCCTTAAGTTATTCATTATCTGTATATTGTGCCAGAATAGGCAAATAACTGGCACGTCATATATTAATCGTCTATATTTTGTAGTTCAGTTTTTGTAATCAAGTCTTGGCCTATTATTGGCATTTGTAAATAACCAACATAAGTAAGTAAAATATGCCAATTTTGAAACATGCCATATACGCAAATCACAATTTATTTCAAGGTTATTCCATAAAATATGTACTCATAACGACCAATCTCGGGCCAATCTTGGCTCGATATAGGTTGAATATTTATCACGCACCCAAACAAACTCACGGCCCAATATTCTAGATAGACTAACTTCTAGATAGACCAACTGTGAAGGCCCATCATAGAGCCAGTGGTCAATTTCTACATAGGCCCTTTAAGAGGGCCCACATAGGGCCAAGTGCAATCACCAACATTGGCGCTAGAATGAATAAAATCATTGGCCCAATAATTGTTTGCTCTGTTGGCCGATATCGGGCCATTCTTATCATTTCTACAAAGACACCTCAATGGTAAATACTCACGGCCCAATATTCTATAAAGGCTAACTGTGAAGGCCCGTCCCAGGCCCAACGGTCAATCTCTACATGGGAAGTATTGTTACAATACTTCCTATTTTGAGCATAATCTAATCGATTTTCCACATATATACCAACGATATCACACGTTGCATATCCTGATGTTGCAAAAAAATTAAAAGATACAATTTTGATGAGTCGTTGCTCTTTACTGGGCAAATATTTTTGTTCCCAATGTTTCCCTTTCTTTTACACGAATGATCCGTTTCTTTTCGCTCCTCTTTGATCCGTTTTCCATTTTTGGATTTCCCCTTCACATTCTGTTTCGTCTCGTCTCCTGTACGCCTAAACGTGAAAATAACGATGACATACCACACTTGACTCTGCGAATATCCTTCTCACTCAGTGGCGCGTGGCACATCGGACGCCACTCTCTCGTTCATTTATCCAGCCCAGTATTGAACCGAAAAAAGCTATTTACTATTCTGATGGTGTCAACTTCACATTCGTGTCCGAATTGTACTCTTTATAGAGAAAGGTTCGGTAGACTTGCATTTACATTCTCGATTCTTTTATACACACTACTTTTCCCTTTACGACTTCACATAAAATTATTGATGGCTCGTGAAACGAGGCAGAGGTCTCGGGAGAATCACCTTTACTTCCCATATACAGCAAGACCACGGCTAAACATTTCTCAACGGACCGCGAAATGCATCGCTGGAAGGCTAATCAAAATGCTCTTTTTTTTTGCTCATACCACCTCTAGCCACATGTTTTTCTTGATATTTTCCACTTTATTTGCCTCTCTCACATTCGACGCCTCGACGGTCACCTTTTTCCTCTTGTCGTTCTTTTTAGTTTGTCAGAAGCTGACTCTGCGCTTAAAGTGGGAACAGTTTCGTGCAAAATATTGTCAAACGATACAACTTTGTCGTGAAAAGAAAGCAAGGGTCAACATGGACGTGTAACATAACTTCGGCCTCTTTAAGGGGAGGGTAGGGGTTTCAGCGTGAAAAAAAACACTTTTTGCGAATTTTTTTCATCTATATGGATAGAGTGAATATATTGAAACCTTTCGTATATTGTTAAGTATCATTTCAAGAACATTCCGTGACATTTGTACGCGAAAATATCCACAAACAAGCCGGTGACAAAGCTTTTCCAAGAACGCCTTTGGAAAAATACGATTTGCGGTGTTCACTGTATCTCAGCTAGAAATTATCTGAAATCCAGTACCATTAAAATGTAGTCAAAGTATCATCAAATCCTCCCCCCATCAGTCTTTGGTAATTTTTTTTTTCATTTCCAAATTTTTGGTGGTTATGTAAAGTGAAAAGTGCTATTTTTCACGAAAAATTCCGCCATGTTGGGGGTGGAAAACCCCCTCAATGTAAAAAAAATCTCAAACTAACCGTTGGGGGGAGGTATTTTATATGTAGAAAGTGTGTACCAAGTTTGAAAGAAATCGATCATGTAGTTTTCAAATAGCAGTGAACACGGACTTTGAAAAAGTGGTTTCGAGAAAAACGCGTTTGAAGTTTAGAGAAGTCGGAGCTACAGTGTTAAAGGAGCGGGACTAAATAGTCAATAACTTCGAGAGTTTTGCTCTGATTGACTTGAAATTTTGGGATTATATATTCTTGAAATGTTTAACTATAAGAAACTATAGACTTGGGATTATATTCTTGAAATGTTTAACTATAACTTTAACTATAAAAAAATCGGTTTTTCAAAAGTGCAAACTCCTACTCTCCCCTTAAGGTGCGATTTCCGCTTCGTCCGCCAGCAGCCCAACCGTTTGGGACTTTGCCGGAAAGGTGGTCGCAAATTCTTATCTTTTTTTGCAGAGGTGATTGTCCCCTCGTACACGCGCCGGAATCTAGCTCATGACGTCAGGCCTACCCGGAAATTATTGGCGAATTGTAGATGTTAATCGGCGCATGTGCCTAATTGGTTTAAGAGTTTACGAGCCATTTATTTCAGGCTCTTCTTATCGCTTTATACAAACATGCGTCATACGTTCAGATGTGTGAATAATTAGGCACCGTAGAGCACCATTGTGCGCTTACGGTAAAATATTCTATTCGAACAGATGTGAATTCGGGAATTCTCGTATATAAACCGACTGCTCCGCAGCTATTCCAGAAAGAATTTCAGCAACACGATCCACCTTCGGGTAAGTGTCCTTTGTTGTGGCTCAATCTTGTCGTTCCTGTGGTCGAGTATTCGACACATTCTATTTTTTACGACTAAGCCTTGTGACTGAGTTAACCCTTCGACTGCACACTTTCGCCAAGAACCTCTCACTTTATATGGGGTCAATCTGACCCCAGACGTTTTTCATATCGTTGAATTTCGGTAAACGTGCATTTTTTTTGTAGAGACGTTTTTTTGTAGTCAATGATCCTTATTGTATGGCCCAAAATATATTTTTTAAGAAAAACAATAATTAAGTTCCCAAACATTAGTTCAAAGTGAACGATGCGTTGAAAAATACGTACTTGCACGAAAAAGATATTTAAAGAGATCTATAGAGATTTTTAAAGGGGAAGTTTTGTAGGTACGAAAAAGAGGACAGTGTTGACCGTCTTTCCGAAAAAAATTATATTTATTCAGCCGTTCGAAATTGAGCATTTTCGGGATAGTGAACAACGGAAAAAATCGACTCCTTTGGCAGATTAATTGTTGAAAACGTAAATTTTCCGCATGTTTTTTACTTTAATGACTTATTATTATTCACATTTACCACAATCGACGTATAAGTACATTTGGTGCTCGTTGCACATAGCCCTCCTGCATGACGAACACTTGCTTTTAGTTTTATGATCAGCATTCTTATACATAATTTACTATAGTAGCGCAAAATAAAAAATATATATGAGCATTTTCTATCGTAACTCACTTACATGTAGTAATGAAACACCAAATTTCATAAAAACAAATGTTTTCACATTCACCGCACTACTGCATAACCGGGGTCGATTTGACCCCAGGTCCGTTTTTGACAGCTGTCCTCAGTACAAGGGTAGGATGGGGGCCGGGTGTCCACCTATAAAGTAGGAATGGGGGAACACTCGAGTGCCGCAGCGGGGCCGAAAAGATTACCCCGTTTTGCGGTACAGGCAGTTGAATAAAAATGGGGTCAAAATGACCCAGTATGCAGTCGAAGGATTCATTTACAATATTAATGACTGCACCCCAAACTCGTTATCGTGAAGTTTGGGACTTGGTTTTTCATAAAGTGTTTAAAAACGAAAATATACGGCTGTCTCCGTATTGTTTCAGACTGTTGTTTCTTCGTATTTGTTAATTTCAATATTGAGCGTTGACATTATACATAATAATAAGGATTAAATTATATTGTTAAGGAGGGTCGATGTTTTATACTGTTAGCTTTGATTGCGCTAGTTGCTTTGAAACTCTTCATAATTTCACAACTGTGTTCAATAATGCGCTACCTTTCGTTTTCAATGCCTACCTTTAGGAACGAATATTCAAAAAATGCAAAATTATGCACTGAAATAACGTTTTTGGAAAAAATCAACATATTTCCCTATATACCTCAATTGCTGTAATATCCTGTACAGCCAGATTCATAAAAATTGAATTCTACTGACTTTTTATTAAGGCCTTAGACTACAGTAACGGGTATAAAATCATGTGCGAATTTAACAATTTTTTTTTCTATGAAAAAGTGATTCACTCATAAAATTAATTACACATCTATTTAGTATGAATATCAAGCTCTTGGAAAATATATATATTTTTTTTTCGATGTACAAAATCGCTGACTACTAATATTTTCTTTCGTTATCTTTTTTTAGGCGCTCCGCGGCGTGGCATTTAGCATCCACAATTTTTTACCTAAAACGAAAAAAAAAATTCTCGTCAATTTGCATTATAATACGTAGAGAAGTACGTACGGAATTTAAAAAACATTGTTTTATTCAAACGTTGTAGGTATTTGAACTTAAGATACGAATTTTCAGTGAAACATTTCGTTATAACTGCCCATACACTGCTTATGAAATGAAAAGTTTGGGATTAAGCAGAAATTCTGTACGTACTTCTCTGCGAAAGGCAATTAGGAACCTAACTTTTAAATTTGAAGTAAATCGAATGAAAATTGTTGAAGTTATTTGTCACGCCAATTGGAAAAAAAGCTGTTTTGAGAAGTTTCGAGTAGCCGGCCATTTTGTACATAGAAAAAAATTTCAACAGCTTGATATTCATACTAAATAGATGTGTAATTAATTTTATGAGTGAATCACTGTTTCATACGAAAAAACTTGTGAAATTCACACATGATTTTATACCCGTTACTATGGCCTAAGGCCTTAATATTTCATCCATTCTTCCGAGAGAATTCGAACATGTTGATTCTTTCTTGATGTTGAAGCATCATTGCCACGCAAAGAAATATTATTTTCATCGATTTACCGAATTTTTTGCCCGTTCTAGAGTACTCAATTCATTCCGGGCATTTTTCAGAATATAAAACCTGAATCTGCAAACATGAATTCGGACTAATAATGTTAGAGAAATTAAATAATAAGGATAATTTGTATTGTATTCCAATGATTCAAACTTCAACGCCATTTTGTCCGGTTGTTGGAAAAGATAATGAAATTGGAAACTTGTCAGACGAGCTTAAACATGATGAAGCCAAAATTTGAAAAGAAACGATTATTTTGCCATTTCTGCGAAAATGTACAAAAATTTGGAAGCAATAAATAACCTGCATCATTCGAACTTTTCTCGACAGATTCCTTTTTCAATTCAACATGCGTACTTCACTTTTTTTGTTCGCGCTCTTGGCCGTGTTCGCCTGGGCATCCGCAGTCGATGTAAGTTGAACGAATAATCCCGAATTAATTAGCGGCCATGAATATACATTTCAATGTGCTTTTTTCCGTATTTCATCACAGAATGCTAACCGCCAATGTCAGTTGAACGGTCACGCCGGATCTTGTTTCGTAAGTAATTTTTTTTTTATGTAACACAAAAAAAACGTAGGAAGTTGAGTGGAGTGCAATAAGCTGGGGTGAAGTAATGAAACTATAAATATATTTTATTTTTACCAACTCCTGCTTAGTGTCCGGGTCGTGGACGATGTGTTGATATTAAAAAATCTCGAACTTAAATATATTTTAGGTGCAGGAATTAAAAAAATTGTCGGGCATCTGTGAAAATCTAAAATGTGCGTCCAATATAAAAAAAAGAAATCTATACGTGCCAACAGTTATTGGACCAGCACTACCCGGCACTATATGTGGCGTCAGTCAGGTAAGCAATATTCCATACAGGAAAGTTCGAGTGATAAGTACACTGAAAAAAAAATCATCGATCCAATATCATTTGTGTTATGGAATGAAATTTCGTTGATTCAATTGTAAAATTGTTGGTGTAAATAATGGGATTTATTAGTCCGAACAAAACACTATTGACTCCAATAACATGATAAAATTGAAAGTTTTTTTGCATTCAAAAGATATATTGCTAGCCGAGAACAATATATTATTGAAACTATCTAAAAAATTATTGCGAACAAATTATATAGTTTTGAATGCAATTTCTGCAACGAATGAAAAAAGCGTTTCAATTCATAACATAAATATTGTTGATTCGACTATACAAGAAAAATTTCTATTGAGTGAATATGTTATTTTATTGCTTCCACCATATCCGATATCGATTTTTAAGTACATTGTTGGTTAAAATATTAATAGTTTATTTTGATTGAAAAACATTAAGCAAATGTCTGAATTAGTTAAAAAATTATGCGAAAGTAAAATTTGCTTCTTGCACATTTCGTTGAAAAAATTCAACCAAATCATGGCCGAGCGCCACCGAAATTATAGGTGTGACGAAACCCGTAGTTCTCAGAGTAACCGCTAGAAGCCGCACGCGCGCTCGTTTCTCGTAAGCGTAGCGCGACCCGGAAATTTACTTAAACGCTGGAGAAACTCTAAAGAATATCGCTTCTTGGCCTGTTGCTAAGATCAAAGTGTAGTATTTGTTCTAATCAGTTGAATATCTGATATTCTCTCCATGGATATTCCATTGGATATCTGATATACTCTCCACTATTACAGCGGATGATCATTATGATGCTCACTTTTTATTTAATATTTAAAACAAATTGAAAAAGTTACGTCCCATGTCATATTCGTTTCGATGTAGTAAAGAAATAATTAATTCTATTGATTATATTTTTGTGCGAAATAAAAAATGTTTGTAGCAACCGCTTAATTATTTAATCCAATACATCTACGGATTGTATATAGAATGATTTCAATAGAATTATAATTTTAGTTGAAGGATAATGTAGATATTCAGAGAACAGAAGAGCTTCTTCAAATAAAATAATATGTTATTTAAATCAATCACACATACTATATACAGAACTTTTTTATATACGATATACAGAACTTTTTTCAATAAGAATCATTTGAATATCCCAGTAGAAAAAGCTTTCTACCTCGTCAGAAATGATACAAAACAAAATGACAGATTCAGCCCACGTCGTGCAGTCTATTTTTTGTTTCTTAGAATAGCAGTTTCGACATATCAGAAAATGTTCTCGAGATATGAAACTCAATCATTTAGATCCAACGATCGCCCAAAATAAATTATTCCAGATGTAATGAAATACCTGAATAACGTGTTACAAGTGCAGATGAAGTATTTGGACCCAGAGTAATCAATGTTTTGCTGTTCCAGATATGTAATGCACATAAACAATGTGTACCTACGCTAAATGTACCACATCAAGTCGGCCCCGCCGATATATACAATTGTGCTTAAGAGCAAAATGCACATGAACCGAGCGGTCATGAGTGTGCAGCAAGACGGCTGATATTTCGAAAATAATCAAAGAAACACCTTTTGCTAAAAGATGAGAAACGTCAATCCCTCCGTGCCTAAAATGCAATTCACCTGGGAGGAAACTTGACTGCATGAGTTCACCCATCCGCCGAAAGCTTAAGAGACTTGACCAGATGCTTCAAAGTGAAGCTTTCCGGAACCACGTAGTAACTGGTCTGCTCATGGCAGAAGTAGCGGTGCCAGCTATGTAAAAAAGATATATAACTTAATAAATTATATAATTAATAAACGGCATTGGTCCAAATGTATTTGCTTCCATTTCCATTTCGTAAAAACCTGCTTCCTTTCAAAATATACGATAATAATAGTTGATCAATCTTTCTACCCATCTCACATACTTCAATGTCTCTCATCATGAACTGAAAGAGCTATAAAAAGTCGAAACATCGACGCGCATTCGCTAAATTCCCTCTTGGGGTACGACTGTAGCACTAAGTTTCCCAACTGGGTTTTTTCACTGTGCCCTCAAAATGAATCAATCGTTACTCGAATGACTGAAGTCATGAGGAGGGCCTGAAATGTATTCAGAGGTGAGGAAGCGTTTGGCTAATGCTGTATGAATATAATAGCTGTGAAGTCGAGACTCTCACGGTTCGCGAAGTGGGGGTAAATAGATAATGTTTGATCAATGAGTCGAGGGGTTGCCGGGCGTGGTGTGTGCATGGCTGCCCTCGAGGGAAGGAAGAGGGAAGCTCGATTGAGGGTTGAATGTGCATCGGGTAGATGAACGAAACCGAGGAAGCGTTATGCAGCTTCGGCAAATGTCAGCAGCTATAGAGAACGGAATGGATCGCCGGAATCCACTCAGGGCCAGGTGAACGGATGTTCAGAAGAGACCAATGTATCTATCCAGCGAGTGATTTGGGCATGGCGTGTATACAGCTTGAAATATACTTACCCCCTTCCTTTTTCTTCTGTACCCTGACCCTGTTTTTTGTCTATCAACTGGGCTTTCTGAAAAGTCTCCAATTAAGTGGCAACTATTGAACCGATGACCTTCTCGTTTTAGGACCTGCTCGGGTCCATCCACGTGAGACTATTCCCGAATTATCGTACGCCATATGTTAGGTGGATGCATTGAAGGCGGTTCATTGCATTCAGTGGGTGTTGCCAGATGACCCATACTTTTGTACGGACAGATGTAGCTCGTGTCATCTTGACGGGTGGGCCTGAGCCACTCATTTCTAGCCAGAAGACGCCATATTTATTGAAGACACGTGCCTCGAGCGAGCAAGTTAAAAATGGACCGTGACAAGTTATTTTTTCGATACGACTTCTGTACTAGTTCCGTTTGAAAAAAAATGCAGCTGGAACACGGTGACTGCTTACACAGACTTATGGTGTGATATTGCACCGTACGAAACTATGTGTAGAGGTTGGTCCCGACGATTCAAAAGTGGCGTTCGTGATCCTTATGACAAGCAACGACCAAATCAATCGAAAATTTGGAAGATGCCAACTTGCATAGTTTGCTGGATGGAAACTCTTCTCAAACACTTGAAGAATGGGCTGAACAGATCAACGTTGACAAGGTAACAGTATGCCGACGCTTTCATGTCATAGGGAACATACAGGCAGGTGGAGGAATGGCTGCCAAACGAGCTGAGCAAGAATGCCATTGCAAATCAACTAAACATCACCAGTGCTTTGCTTGCTAGCCACCGAAAAAGTCCCTCGCAGCGTACAGTAAAACAGGATGAAAAATGTATCTACCGCGGCAACCCTAAACTGACAGTAGAGTGCACAATTGCCTGGACTCTCGTACAAATGCGGTACAGAGTAGTGCATTAGGAACGAATGGCTGTGGAAAATAGGCGGGTGAGTTTCCGAGGATCTAGAAATAACAAAGACCCATCTAAAGGCACTTAGCCACGGGGTGATTTTTTTACGGAGCATGCTCATGTGTGGTCAACTGCGAACAGCTTTGCGAGGGTGTAGGAACGATATGCATGTGCGCGAATACAATTGCCTGCGGGTATTTGTATTAGGGCGTGGTAAGTGTCTGGTCGAGTATACGCGTGATGTCTAAGAACATACATCTCTACTCTGTCGTATCGTGAAACTAAACGGATTTGTTACAGCGAGATTGCTATAGCGAGATTGCCATAGCAAGATTGCTTCGTGACATGTTTCGATCATCTTTGATTTCATCTCCATCGTCTTCGTGTCTGATTAGATAGGGTGCGCATCACGAGACGGACAACGATGCGTAAGGTGGAAAATTTCTGACCCCTCTCGTGAGGCAGGAGAAAGCCCTCACTCCTGATACAATAAAGACAGGTGTGCGTGAGTGTATGATTGCGTGTTCGTCAAGTTTCGCACAAGTGCAACATGCTCGGATCGACCGATTAAAGGGAAAGTATCCGTCGGGATAGGTACACTTGAAAAACAAAAGACGTAAGTCAGCACGAGGTCGCTGTATTCATGTCTCCATATTGAACGAAACATCACACGAGTTCTTGCAAATAATCAAATGCACGCACCTAACTATTCGTCGCAAAGAGAGCAACGTAGAGCGACTAAAGGTCATGTAGCGAAGGTGCTGAATTTTGGGGAACTTGCGTTCAATAGTCATATTGAAGTTTATCGTAATTAAAGTGACTACACGACGATTTGCCATCAAAAACGTCCAAATGCATAATTACGAGACTTGTCATATTCCATTATTAATGAGAAAGAACTGACTGGAAAATGTTTGTTGCAAGACCCAACAGCCCAATAAAGTTACAAGACCCATTGCCCAATGAAGTTTGTCCAAACGCTTTGAAGACATGCTAGCCACAATGTCTTGTGGCTAGCATGTCTTTGGCTAGCAAGTTATTGTGTCTAGCATGTCTTCAATGCGTTTGGACGAACTTTATTGGGCAATGGTTATTGGCTTTTGGGTCTTGCAACAATCATTTTTCAGTTAGTTCTTTCTCATCAATAATGGAATATGAAAAGTCTCGACATTATACATTTGGACGATTTTGATGACAAATCGTCGTGTAGTCGCTTTAATCACGATAAACTTCTCGTGGGTGAATTATTCCCTCAACATCGCTGGTTACGAGCAAGCCATTTGAAGATTGGATCAGAAAGTATTCAACGCAATCCGCAGTTTGTTGCACGTTCGCTACTTTGCCTTTTTATGGTTTCTTCGTTTCTTTTTCATGATTCTTATTCCATGATTATGCGAATCATTTTCCAGGGCATACTCACTCGAACTGCGGTATACAGATTGATTACAAAACTTGATTACAAATTGATTTATAGATAAAGTGTAATATGCCGTGGACACATAGGTATATGGTGAGAAGCGTTGCCGTCCGCTTTCAAATTTCTTTCTGAGAGATCGCCGTTCATCTCCAACTCGCTAGAATCCACTAATTGACAGTTGCGACAGGGAAAGCATGGCCGTGTCAGCGTTATTTGATAAATAAAATGGCGTTTCTGCGACACCTTCAGAAGGCATTTCCTCCGTCAATTTCCGTCACATAATCGCCTTAGCGGATGAGACGGAGAGCACGGGAAGAAAAAATCTCGAGTAAAAACGTTGGAAGCCAGAGGTGAAAGGTGGCCTCCGCGGGTTGAGGCATCGCTGATATTCATTTTAGCGAACAGGGGATGAAGAGAAAGAGCAACAAGGGAGAGACGGTAAAAACTTCATTCGTCTCTATCGGTGTGTTCATGCGCCGGGTTAGGATTGCATGGCACCTGTCACCGATCGAAATTGTAATGAATTTTGTCGGCACGGAGAGCAAGACGGTAATTTAAAAAATTCTCGTCTCGAAGAAGACAAGAAACCTCATTCGAATACCCGACAAAGCTGAAACCTTTGAGTGAATCACCGTAGGGCTGATTACCAAGTTAGATGGAGAAAAGCCAGCATTAACTTATCAATTAAAACATGAATATCCGAAAAAGCTCTTGCCTATGGGAGACGAGGTTTCCGTTTCGTTACCCGATGCTTCAAACTTTTCCACGTGACAAATTGACCGAAAAGAGAAGCCAATCAAACTTTGAAATCACTTTTCCCTAAAATCCCCAAATTACTAATGTAAATCCGTTTCCGGTGATGGCGAACTCGAACCTAGCCGACTGTAGTTATCAGTTTCCGTAATGATCCCTAATCCGGCAGACACGAGTATTCCCACGAGCTCAATAAACGATAACGCGTATGAACCGAGGTTCCCGCAACGTTTGGGTACAATCCAGTTGCTATTGGTGGAGGAGTGCTTGGTTACGGATCAGAATGCAAAGTGGCCGATGTGGAGAGCTAGTTGGAGGTAGAGGCGAACACGCCGTTACATTGAATGCGAGATTTACATTACAGTGGGGCTTTACATTACTGCGGGAGTGCGGTGTATCGGGAGCCAAAACACGTACCATCTGAGAGCGAAATTGTGGCCTAAATTGTGATATATATGATGTGGCGTATGCTGCTGCGCGATAATACGAAGATGGCGCATGAGCGTGGATTAGCCGTTGTTCCTAATATACGTTCGTGCCTGATAATAAATATCGAGTTTCCAATCGAACCAACGATACTTCTCGTGTACTTCCATAACCCGTAAATCAACGAAGGCATGGGAACGAGAAGTTCATTGTATAATTAGGCAAACGAGGATAGTTCGTGGAATGTTCGGTCCTTCAACGATATTTCGTCGCCTGAAGCCCCATAGGTAACTTGGCGAAGTTGTCAGGGTCGCTGAGAGTGTTCACGTTGAACATCGTTGGTTCAACTTCGGGACGTTAAGCCAAAGGAGCTTTGATCACCGAGGACGTTTGCTTGGTACCTATGGCAACGGATTATAGCACTTAACGCCTCTTGACTGATTAAGCAGCGTTGAACTGTAGGCACAGTATGAGGATGTGACAATGAACATATTGGAGCATCTGTGATCAAGAGAATAGCCTTGACCCACAATTCAATCTTCACCCGTATGGGATGCAGTGTCAGTTTGTCCTGGCAAAGCGATCAGAGACACTTTGCCCAATGACTACACCAGTATTGGGGTTAACCCAGAAATCGATTATTCTCTTTGTTTAGCCCATGCAGTGCCCTCGCTCCATTACGGTAATACGGTACCAACGGCCGGATGTCCTCCACTACTGGTTAATTGAGATACGAGGACAACGTTAATTCCCTGTGCGCCTGCTGACTGCGGAAAACAAAACACGCTTAACATCAAGAACATTCTAAGATTGAATTCCTCAAATGAGGTAAAGTCATGTCGTATTTTGCACTAAGGACTCGCTTCAGAGGGCTATAGTGATCGATTTCGCGATGACATGCTGTCTTTAATGGGATTGGTTGGTTTTATGAAGTACAGAAGAGGTAGAGGGAACGAGGAATATTCACTGGGTATCATTATTCGGAGTTTTTCATCAACACTGATAGCTCTTGCGTAAATGCAGCAATTTTTTTTTTTCTTGAGGCTGCAGACGCGGCTGGTAGATAATCTTGGACGTCGATACTTTTTGCTCTTCGTGATTGATCAACCTGCCAGCATTCAGAGAAGGAAGTCGCTTGTGAGGAATGATTTATATACAGTTCCGCAAGCCACAGGATCGATTAAGAATCCCCACAGGATGTACGGCTACAGGGAGGCTTCAATCCAATCGTGACTTTCAACCTCATCCCCCGAAGCAAGCAACGCGAAGAAACTTCTCTTGTCGTTGATTAATCGAGTTGCTTTCTTTCGCATCGCCTCTTTGTGTCTTACGAAAGGTTGCGGGACTGTCGAATGGTTCCTAGTTGGATGGCGGAGAAAAAAACGTCTAGGGGGTAATAAGGGGGGTCGTGGAAAAGAAATGGAGCAAAAGTTTCGTCGTAACGGGTTTACGTTGGGGATAACAAGGGATCTCTGAGCGTCTCTGGGAGCGCTATTATTGTGTAAATCAAGGGAAATGTAAATCTTTGACATTTGCATGGCTGGATTATGGCTGAGAATATTCAACGTTTCCGCACTCGCTCGCGGGCCCGCTTCAAATGTGTACCGTCCCGTGGTTGCGAGGGTGCGCGAGGCAAGTGGTACTGTTGAGACTTTCGCGGTGAGGGAGTCGAATGGGGCAACCAGAGATATCACGGTCCCGGCGGTAAAAAAAAAGAAGAATCCGCGAATGATTGTTTCGCAAATTGCCTCGATGTATCCGGAACGTTTTAATAAGAGTTATACGGGGACTTTGTTCAGAGGGCGATGGGGACGGCAAAAAACACACGCGGTTGGAAAGACGAACATGCGCCGAGTTAAGAGGAAAGATAAAATATTTTCATTCAAGCCGGGGTGTACTGGTTAATTGGTTTTTTTTTTCTATCGGGCCGAGCATCAAAATTTGATAGACGCCAATTTTATCTCGCGACGAGACGAAACACCACTCAAAATGCAAATATTTTTCGTTGTTGCGTCTCCCTTGGCACAAGCGGGGCTTGGACTTAAAATGCGAGCCTCGGTATTGAACGTGATTAGTGGAATCGTGCGCGATAAACGACGAGAAACGTAGTAGCCTCCCAGGATGCGTGGCAGTACGCTACCAACGTCAATGCAACATGCTAATTTCGTATAATCCTCGCAGCCTTCAATTCAGCGAACGCACCCTCATAGCCGGGGCTATAGGCATTCACTTGTATATTACCATACACGTATATGTGGACACATATAAATATGCATACACGGCTGCGGGAACGAGATTAACTTAGCTGCGAGTAGTTATAGATTTTCATATAGGGTCCTCGACACTCGTGGGATCGGTGGAACACGTCATGAAACTGCATATATCACAGTCATCATGGCCAGTTATCGTTGCCTGACGCGGTCCTCTTTGAAGAGGCACTCTGCCACGAGTGGAGACATTTTTTTTACCCCGCCGCGGCGTGGTCACATATTCGTAGTCTTGACACGAGGCAACTAATCAAGGAGGGTGGAAACAGCACGGCCCTACAGATTTCAAGAGCAGCGGGACCGGGTTGAAGTTCCGAACTTTCAATGATCAGAACGCTCTTAAAACTCCGAAAGTATACTACCCCGAAAGATCAGAACTACGAAAGAATTTTACCCGAAAGACCGAAACCCCGAAAATCTAAACGGGGCTGGGTTGAAATTCCGAACTTTGAATGATCAGAGCGTTCAAAACTCCAAAAGAATACTACCCCGAAAGAATTTTGCAGGAAAGACCAAAACTCCGAAAATCTGAACACTGTAAAATTTATTCGACTATGGAAGTTTTAAAAGTTTCAAAATTTTTAATAAGGCGACGAATTATTTCAAGATTTGTTTTTTTATTAAGAAGTGATTTGACGTTAATTTTTAATATTGTCTAGACAATGTTATACGTTCTGCATCATTTACAGTCAACTGTATAGACTTTCGCTGGCATGATCTTGACGAACCTTGTCATTTCGGAACATTAAAATTAGGAATTAAAAACCGTCGGCGCATTCTAAGTTCGGAATTTCAACCCGGCCCACGCGTCAAGATCATGCCAGCAAAAGTCTACACAGTTGACTGTAAATGATGTAGGATGTATAGCATTGTCTAGACAAATTCTAAAATTGACGTAGAGTAATTTCTTAGTTAAACAAATTCTTGGTTTAATTCGTCGATTTAACGAAAATTTTGAAACTTTTAAAACTTCCATAGCCGCATTATTTTGGTGGTGTTCAGATTTTCGGAGTTTTGGTCTTTCGGGTAAAATTCTTTCGGAGTTTTGAGCTTTCTGATGATTCAAATTTTCGGAATTTCAACTCGGCCCCAGAGCAGCAAAGGTGATTTGGTTGCCTAAGTATGTCATTAGCTTTGGAACACTGAATTACGAAAATGGCAGTAGGGGTAAATCGATATGAGGTAAAACTGTACTCTTACAAAGAAAGGCTGCGAAGTCGATCTCTCCGATTACGATTAAATTTGGCATGCTTGTAGAATGGGTAAAAATAGGCGATACGTATTTTTTTATATCTGCGAAACCCGATTTTTACGGGGTGAAAGGCACCCTCGAAAATAGGCGTGTTTTTCGTTTTTCGTCGATAACGTTATCGTTCTCGTCTTCAATGGATAGTACACGACAAAATCAACATTGTTGCAATTTAATTTTTTTTCATATCTCGTACCGTTCAAACGTTATAGACGAAAAACGAAAACACCCCAATTTTCGAGGGTGCGTTTCAACCCTTAAAAATTAGGTTCCACCGATATAAAAAAATACGTGTCGCCTATTTTTACCCATTCTACAAGCATGCCAAATTTCATCGGACTCGCAGCTTTTCCTTGTTAGTTTTTGTCCATGCCTATCCAAGTATTACGAATTCATTGATCTGGAATTCGTAACGAATATGTAGAACGACATTGTACAATGAGAAATAAAGGTTCCAGAATGAATCAATAACCCCCGATGAACTATGATATAAAGAAAAGAACATTTTTCCTCAAATTGTATTCGAGATGATTTTTCTCGATCAATCAAGAAGTACTTTTGTTAAAATTTTATTGATTTCTCCGATGACTGTCCCCATTGAACTTCATGAAACTCAATTATAACGAAGAATAAAGCGACGCGGCCAAGTACTCGAAAGAGGGGACATTTTTTAAAGATTCTCTGCTGCAATGACTCTTTTAGGATTTCTCGTTTTGCGTTTGGCTGAGAAATCTGGAATACCACCCATCTGTCCTAGCTCTCGTGATCCGAGCGGAATCCGAAGTTTCGAACGGGACGGTACACGAAGAAGAAAAGCAGTGCAAAGCCGAATTTCCGTAGAGAGGATCGAATTCGCGACGTGCCATAAATTCGTCGTATTCTATTGAAAATGTACTGCGGCTTGAGCTGAAATTCGTATTCTATCTGCTGTTCGCGACGACGATGAGGATTCTCTCGGGGAAATTCTCAGCGCCGTCTCGGTGCCGCAGTGAAATTCCAACGTGGGGTCGTCAAGATTATCTGCGCTTTGGAATGGTGAAGCTACACGAAGATTCACTCGACATTGCATCCGGTTGGGTCTGGTCCTTCAAACTAGCAATTCCTAACTGGCGAGTTTCTGCCAATTTTAACCCTCCGTGATCACCCGGGGTCAAGATGTCCCCAAACGCAACATTGAGCCAAAATTACTACAAATTGTTGGCGGCCAAGGCAACTTGCCTGCCTTCTAACAGTGTTTCGGGGTGAACCTTTGTGAGTACAGACTAGGGTCGGGTCGGACGGGGAGCTATTTTTTTCCTCAAACTTCTTTCCACTACGAAGCTATTTTTTCCCTTAACTATCATATTTCGAGAGTATCACCGCAAAATTGGATGGAAAAAAAATGGAAAATTGCAAGAGTTGTGATTTTTTTTTAGCAAAAAGACCTTTTTCACGCATTGACCCATTGCTGATTTATTTCCGCTATTTCAAAATTCGATAAAAATGACATATCGAGAATGCCACATTTTAGAATGTTCAAACTGATATCCTGAATTTTTATGAGTCATTCGGAACTATGCGGCCAACGCGGCAATCGTTTAAAACATGGCTGGGGTCACTGCGACCCCCTGTGACCAGCGCGTGATAGCCAGAACTAGGAGTTTGTTTGGGTTAAAAATTGCTACACTTAATAAATACACTTTCGAAATACATTGTTTAAAAATGATTTATTCAAGTCACTATTCATAGACGAAAATGGTAGTTAAGAAAATGTCCTAAAAAAATTGTAGATTTGCGCTGTTGATGAAATCGCGGAGATGGATCATGCGAAACAAACAATCAAACGGTTTTAGATTCACTATGTTAATGACTACAGCGCATATCATACGATTTTTTATATATGCAAAAATGCCAAAATGGCGGACATTTTTCGAAAAAAACGTGATTTTTGTCACCGTTTTTGGCAAAAAAGTCAGTAATTAACCAAATTTAAAAAAAAAACCTTGATATGCGCTATAGCTATGGTTGTAAAGAATAGTATGTGGTGAAAATTTCATAAGGATCGGTTCAGTAGTTTCGAAGATTTTATTAACAAGCCGTCAAAAAACGTTGTTCTGAGAAAAACGCGTTTAAAGTTTGTTTGGGTCACACGAATACATAAAAAAATATTTTTATTTATTTCGAAAGTATATTTATTAAGTGCAACAACTTTTATATCAATGTCTATAATATAAACATATGAAAAAAAATCAGGAAAATAGCCTTTTTTAGCGTCTAAAGTGAGAAGACCCCTCAAACGGACTTGCTGTTTCCTCGTGAATAACTCGAAGGTTCTTCGTAACAGGCCAATATGTTTCGGTAAAGTAATGTGGCGAGACGTTGTAATCGCGTTTGAATGACAGATCAAAGCGTCACCAAGGAAAATGATGGGACCCTTCAGCGTCTGATGGAGGGTGAACATCTGCTCGTCCATCCATACGTGAGCTCGTTTACACGAAACCAATTAACCCCCATCATGCTCTCACTCCCTCCGACTTGGTTCACCTGTTCCGATCCATTGATTTCTCGCGTTCAGGTACTGCGGCAATCACGCGATGCTACCCGTCATTCATGAACAGTGACCCCAAGCAAGTCGAAGAGTAGCAATATACTCTTTACGTTGGATTCACCAACACCGCAGATTTGTTTTTATTGTTTGATGCACGTTGATAGTTTCCTCATGGAGGTGTTCACCATTCCGTAATCGATCAACCTGATCACCATAACATTTAAAATAATCACGAATGACGATGTCTTTCAATGAGCACATTTGCCAGTCCGCAATGCCGTTTTTTTTCCCCAAAGATAAACCGCGTTATCCGTGCCACCAGTGCCTCAAGAGTATATGGACAATGAGTTTCCAACTGTTGTTCCACGAGTGCCATTAACTACAGGTGCGTCACCAGGCTACATGGCCGAAGTGAATTTCAGCATCTGCATAAACTAGGCGGCAAATTTAATAATTGTGGAAGATGAGACTAACTTCCTGTTTCCGTTGCCAATTCACGACGAATCGGCCGCGCGAGGATTTCATAACTCGATCATAAAGTAGTCGCCCGACGTAGCTCTGATTTCGCTCGAGACGTCCGCGCCACTCGGCTCATTATCCGAACGTCTGGCTGGCGGGATCGTTACTCCGCCTGAAGAGAATTCCGACCGGGTGGCAATTTCAGTGTCACACAGCACGAAGAAAGCTTCGTTTGTCCGGAGGCATCGGAGGATTCGGAGGTGCAAAAAAGAACCTGCCCAGAATAATGTCTCTCCGATTCGGAGGAAAGCTGAATCTCGCTGGCTCGGTAAACGGAAATGCTCTCTTTATCGACTATTGTTATCCGCGGAAGCTTTTAATCCTGATTTTTGTCTCACCAAGCCTCTGGCTAACTTTCATAGCCCAGCTAGTCTCTCCGACGTGAGCCACTGTGTCTGTCACATTAAACACAGGGGCTTTATTGCTCACGTGGATGTGGGGAATGTTTTCGAAGTACGAGGCGATGGAGAGGGGTGGGGGGGGGATATTCGTTCTCTTCTAGGCGGCCTTTTTGCTTGCAGACGTACTTGGCTGAGAAAACAAATGAGAGAGGTAGAAACCTAGACAGGTCTTCCGGTTGCCCCCAGTCGTAGATGTAAAAGTCCCGACAGCTCGCTATTATTCACCCCCTGCCTGATCCCTCATCCCCGGCTGCACATTGCTGGCACTAGACCACTGACAACCGGGAGACCTGCTACCTTCCCCGTTATTATCTTGCCGCGCTTTGTGAGGAGGAAGAAGCGCGCAATCAATGCCCGATGTTGTTCATCACAATTCTCGGTGTGTAACGCGGGGCGAATACCCGTACCGGGTATCCTGGCAAGTGTCTGGTTGTTATTTCGCCCGTTGAATCCAGCATGTATGCTTCATCGTTTTGCTTCATCGTTTTGCTTCATCAAAGTCATCAGCAATTCACACCTCATGGTGTTGAAGTTTGCTTTATTAAAAAACAACGAAAGTTCTTTTCAATTTGTCTTCTTTCTTCATTTTTGTTATTTATGATTTTTTTCTGCAGTTTCGCGTTGAGGTGCTTTTTTGTAGCCTAAGTCCGCGGAAAAAAGAACGGGCAATTGAGGATAGAAATTTGCTGAATTCCACCTATGGCAACTTCAACGTCGTTGAACTTTAATGTAGCAGGAGGGTGCACTTGATTAAGGGATTATGCCTAGTTGTAAAAGTCGAAAAATCACGTTTTTCAAACAACGTTTTTCGACAGCTTGTTGATGAAATCTTCGAAACTACTGAACCGATCCGTATGAAATTTTGACCACATATTCTTTATAACTATAGCTATAGTGCTTATATCAAGGTGATGCGTATCAAGAATTTTCTTAAATTTTGATATTCACTGTTTTTTGCCGAAAACGGTTAAAAACACGTTTTTTTTTCGAAAAATGTCCGCCATTTTGGTATTTTTGCATATTTAAAAAATCGTATGATATGCGCTACAGCCATTAACATGCTGAATCTAAAACAGTTTGATTTTTTTGTTTCGGATGATCCATCTCCGAGATTTCATCAACAGTTACAATTTTTTTAGGATATTTTTTTAACAACCATTTTCGTCTATAAATCGGACTTGAATAAATCAGTAATTTTAAAAAATGTATATCGAAAGTGTATTTATTAAGGCCTTAGGCCACAGTAACGGGTATAAAATAATGTGAGAATTTAACATTTTTTTTTTCATATGAAAAAGTGATTCACTCATAAAATTAATAACACATCTATTTAGTATGAATATGAAGCTCTTAGAAAATATATATATATATTTTTTGATATACAAAATGGCCGACTACTAATATTTTCTTTTATCTTTTTTTAGGCACTCCGCGGCGTGACATTTAGCATCGACAATTTTTTTTCCTAGAACAGAAAACAAAAATTCTCGTCAATCTACATCGGAATACCTAGAGAAGTACGTACGGAATTTAAAAAAGATTGTTTTATTCAAAAGTTGTAGGTATTTGAACTTAAGAAATGAATTTTCAGTGAAAAAAATTCGTTATAACTGCTCATGAACTGCTCATAAAATGAAAAGTTTTCGATTAGTCAGAAATTCCGTACGTATTTCTCTGTGAAATGCAATTAGGAACATAACTTTTAAATTTGAAGTAAACCGAGTGAAAATTGTTGGAGTTATTTGTACATCGAAAAAAAAAAATTCTAACAGCTTGATATTCATACTAAATAGATGTGTAATTAATTTTATGAGTGAATCACTTTTTCATACGAGAAAAAATTGTTGAAGTCGCACATGATTTTATACCCTTGTGGCCTAGGGCCTTAAGTGTAGCAACTTTTATTTCAATGTTTATAATGTAAACCTATAAAAAAAATCATGAAAATAGCCTTTTTTAGCGTCTAAAGTGAGAAGACCCCTTTATATTTAAAACGATGTTCCTAAATGACCAAGCTTAATTTAAACAAGTACAAAGAGTATCATCAATATTGGTCTTTCTAGAAATAAAAGTTTATAAAGTGTAAATTCTTTGCTGGCTTTACCGTACTACTGGTATTGCCGCTGTCGTTGTGCTAAGCCACTACGAAAGTCATCAGATTTTCGTCACAACGGAACGACCGTTTGATATCGGTAACCGGATATTGTTCGTCTCAAGCTCGCAAGTACTCTTTTTCCTCCCCTTCCAATCTAGGGGCCTTCATCATGCTGGCAATCACCATTGTTCGTGGCACCCCGGTTTTTCCTTTCCTTCCAGCGCTGTATTTTCGCGTTTCTGCGCCGAGAATGAAGACCAATTACGTGGATTGACGTGAAAGCCGGGGCGTGCACGATTTATCAATACGCAAGGCACAGCATTTTCAGTTCAATCCTTTTCACGTGTTACATCGCCATATTGATCAACGCGCACGGGCGTTATTTGCCTGGCTCGGCTGTCGTTCCTCATTTCGCGATGACCCGCTGCCAATGACGTATCGTTTGCGCTGCTTCATCCCTCATCGGCGTTTTCCAGCGGCCATGTGGCGTTCGTGATCGCGCAATGATCACGAATTAAGGCCGACCGGGCAATTTAAACGCGGTGACGTGTAAATCGCCCGGATTTTGCACCACCGACGCGCTCCACCGGATATTAATGTTAATAACGTTAATTAGCGAATCGGGGAGCAGTTAGCGGGCGCGAATTGTACGCGGTGCGAAATTTCGAATAATAAATCCGCCTGCGATACACAGCAATGGGATATTAATGAATGCCACGGGATTCGGCTAGTGCTGACCAAACTTAAATCCGATTTCCTATCTCGACTAACACAACGTCATTCTCGAAGAAAGAGAAACAATTCCACACGACAAATTGTGGACAATCCGAATGGACAATCCGAAATTTTCTAAGCGGTGATAACGGTTTGTTGAGAAATTGGGCATCGAAGTGGTTCGACTTCGAGACACATTTTGATCTAACGTGGAATATATGAAGAAAAAAATCTGACGTGCATAAAGTGGCGTAAAACCGGGTTGAATTGACATTAAGGCTAACTTTTACAATTTTTGGGACTTTATCAGAGCGCCAAAGGACGGTTTAAATGTGCGCTACGCACACTTTTTTTTCTATTGTTGCTCGAATTTGTTGTTCGAGTTTATTATAATGTTGCTTAAGTCGATTTTGATCTTAATGATAATTAAAAGGCTGATTAAGGCCTTAGGCCACAATAACCGGTATAAAATCATGTGCGAATTTAACCATTTTTTTTCGTATGAAAAAGTGATTCACTCATAAAATTCATTACACATCTATTTAGTATGAATATCAAGCTGTTAGAAAATATGTATTTTTTTTCGATGTACAAAATGGCCTCCTGCTAATATTTTCTTTTGTTGTCTTTTGTGTTAGGCACTCCGCGGCGTGGCATTCAGCATTCACAATGTTTTACCTAGAACAAAAAACAAACATTCTCGTCAATCTACATTAGAATACCTAGAGAAGTACGTACGGAATTTAAAAAATATTGTTTTATTCAAAAGTTGTGGGTATTTGATCTTAAGAAATGAATTGTCAGTGAAAAATTTCGTTATAACTGCTCATAAAATTGAAAAGTTTTCGATTAACCAGAAATTCCGTACGTACTTCTCTGAGAAATGCAATTAGGAATATCACTTTTAAATTTGCAGTATAACGAATGAAAATTGTTGAAGTGATTTGTCATGCCAATTGAAAAAAGCTGTTTCGAAAAGTTTCAAGTAGTCGGCCATTTTGTACATAGAAAAAAATATATATTTTTTTAACATCTTCATATTCACACTAAATAGATGTGTAATTAATTTTATGACTGAATCACTTTATCATACGAAAAAAAATTGTTAAATTCGAATATGATTTTATACCCGTTACTGTGGCCTAGGGCCTTAAGGTGGAACAAGCCCACGCACTTGGTTTCTATAGATTTTGTTTAAATTTTAACCAGACTTTGTTCATATCTGATGATATGAACAAAATATCGTTCCGCATGTTTAAGTGAAATTTCAGAACAATCGACTATTTAGATTGGGAGATAATGGGTTTTAAAATTGCAACTTTTAACATTGCAGGGTCTGCATTGACCGAAAGTCAGGTCACATAATTCGTCGTACCATTCTATTGTCTTTATAAATTTTGAAGAAAAAAAATGTTTAGACAGCATACTAGTTAGGAAAAGAGTGAAAAAAGTTTGGATTGCCTTTACTATTCAGTTTTGCTAAAAGCGTTCGGTAAAGACAGAATAATTCTCCGTAAAAATATTTGTCCTCTATAATAAGAAGACATATGGCAACACCGTATTGTAAAATATTTCGGGAAAAAAATAATTATCGTGTTCCTAAAGTAAAAAACTTTTATCATACAAAAATATTTGCGTTAAAAATGTTAATATTTTATATTGTTTACGCTATTTCCATCAACAAATAAAAGTGTTTGTTAATTCATAACTAATTAAAAACTATGTTCGACAAAAAATGTCTTCCATATGAAAATTTGTGTCGCAGTATTATTTTAAATATGCCGCGCAAACTTACGTCATTGGATATGTGAAATGATGCGGTGTTGCCATATGTCTTCTTATTATAGGAGACAAATATTTTTGATGGAAAATTATTCTGTCTAAATTTCAATGCAGACCCTGCAGTGTTAAAAGTTGCAATTTAAAAACCCATTATCTCCCAATCTAAATAGTCGACTGTTCTGAAATTTCACTCAAACATGCATAATGATATGAAGAATGTCTGGTGAAAATTTAAACAAAAAATATACAAATCAAGAGCGCGCGCTCGTTCTACCTTAAGGGTAACTTTGACAGTTTTTTGGGCTACTTTAACACAGCACCGAAATGCAGTTTAAATGCATGCGCAGCACACTTTTTGTTGATCAAATTTGTTGTTCATGTTTATTATAACGTTGCTAAAGTTGATTGTAATGTTGCTCAAGTTGATTTTGATCTCAATGATAATTATAAAACAGTTTAAGTGCCTATAATGGTACCCTAGGTAGGTGATATTTTTATGTAAAATGTTTCCAATAAACATGATAATTTGATTGTTAAAAATCGTTGTTTTTCATTTTATTCCATATATAATGCATAAAATATCAATGTTTTTATCAAAATTATGTCACAGTAACCCTTAATCTTTGGGATAAGTTGCATTCCAAAGCCTTGTCAAAGAAACCCCACACTCAAGGTTATTTTGACACTTTAAAAATATATATAAATAATTGTGGGGTGTGGTGGGGATTGCCTTAATTTATAAATTTGATAGCCAAAAGACATATTGTTCTATTGGAACAAAAAGGTTAAAAATAAAAGTTAAAGTTAAAAAATCACTGAACATGTTTATTCCTAGTTGAAAAAAAGCTGATTTTGGGGATTTTTTTTTAGAAAATCGTGATGATAAATTTCAATTTGGTAAACATTTTCAATTATAATCGATACGACTCTCGAAAATGTATTTTCCGGCGAGCAATACCCCTCTGAGACAGGTTATAAAATAATATCTAATATAAAAAAATCAAACAGATTCCCTCAGTATATTAGTTCATCCTATGATTAATCAAAGAAATGTCCGAAATATCCGATGTAAAAAAAACTGGCGCGTATTCAAAGGAGAGTCTCGATTTTGGGGAGAAAGGTATTTTCCGTTCATAAAATCGATAGTATACATCGTAAAAATACCATCGATCAAATACTATATTTTTAGATCTAGAAAAGCCTCTAACAATTTCATAAAGATCGATGCAGTAGTTTTCAGATATTTTGCTTACCGACTTAGAAAACGTACTTTTGAGAAAAAAGCGTTTAAAATTTCGAAGGACGCTCCGAGCGTTCCGACGGGTGTCAACATAACAGCCTATAAATCTGTTAACTTTGATCCTGTCACATTAAAATTGTCAGGGAACATTTATAAGATGGTACACTGTAAACAAAGCATTGGTTTGGAAAAAAATTATTTTTGGGACTCTTATAACTAGGCACAACCTTTTGAAAAATCAACGCTTAGCTAATATGCAATTTTTATTATTGTGTATCTATGTTGTACCACAATTATTGCATATTAACTTCATTTTTGTTTTATAATCCGTGGTCATTACGATATTGAAGTTTGCATCGTTAGAACGCAATGAAAATTTCGTAGGCCAATTATTTTTGGCACACTTAGCAGTCCAATGTCACTCAAACGTTTTTCAGAATTCGCATTAGAGATCTTTAGTCTAGATATGTAAGAAAAGATTTTATATGATAATGAAAAGGAGAAAATAAGAAAAATAAGAAAGAATTTTCGTTGCATGCCAACGATGCAAAGTTCAACATCGTTAGTCATAATACTCCAATGGTACAGGTGATTTGAAGATGAAGGGGGGTTGCTTGATGTTATATATTTCTTAACGAGGCTTCAAACAACACGCAACAAAGTTATTTGAGCAGTCCCCTTAAGGAGTTGACGCATGAAGTCAACTTAGCGATGACCCAGTTGCCCTTAGCTCCTGAATTTCTTGATGTCACTCAACCGAAATAATTCCAATCAAAAGTTCTGATCAAATGCTAGTAACTTGATTTTTTGCAAATTTTTCGATAGTTGACTGAATTATTGGGGGTTCCACATTGCACATCATTTTAAAGATCGACATTTTACACACGGAGCAAAAAAAATGGTAACCGAAATGGCAATTTCATTTTGCAAGACCTGCCCAATGAGTCCGCACTGTACGAGATGGGCGAAAAAAAATTGGCTCCTACTTTAAATATATGAGAAAAACTCTTAATATTTTATTTTTGAAGATTTTGCCACGTATCGACGGAGATTCCCATCTGCCGCATCTACTCACAAAATTTCGTGCATATAGACCCCTTGGACTGCACACGGGGTCATTTTGACCCCATTTTTTTCAACTGACTGTATCGCAAGACGGGCAAACATTTTTCGCAAAACATTTTTTTGTTGTTGTGAATTTTGGTGTTTTATTACTACATGTAAGTGAGTTACGATAGACAATGCATAGACATTTTTTTTTATTGCGCTACTAAAGTCAAGTATGTATTTAGAATGCCGATCATGAAAATTTTCAACGCATCTCCCACTTTCAACGAATGTTTGGGCAAGCAATTTTTGTTTTTCTTAAAACATACATTTTGGGCCATAAAATCAGGATCGTTGACTACAACAAAAAAATATCTCTACAAAAAGAACGCATATTTACCGAAATACAACGATCTGAAAAACGTCGGGGGTGGGGTCGTCCCCATACGCAGTCAGAGATTCGTGGCGGAAGTATGCAGTCGAAGGATTAAAGCTGTAAAAAGTGTGGCGCCGTGAGGAACGGATGGACACGAGGAAGTCATGAGGGTTCCTTGTTTGACTACGGAGCCCTAAAAAGTTGCAAAAATGGCTTCGCGGTTCGTTAACTCATTAATACCGGAATGTATCACAGAGGCGCTACTTCATTTCCTGCTGGCAACGCAGCAAGAAGATTGGCTATAGCACTGGCTTGTGTCCTCTCCAAAGGGAAGGCTCGAGTGAGAGAACGGAGACAAAGGTACGGGTTTATTTACGCAGTCACTTTCGGCAAAATTAGCCTCGCGGGTGCACACACCGCGAGCGCGAAAAGCAACACTGCACCATACAGCTAATTAAGCGGTTGCGCGGGGCTTGCAAACCGCTTGGTAAACCTCGGCAAATTCCTCATTATGATATCCGGGCGTGAGATGGGAATGAGCCAGGTGCGGAAAACACACCAGTATGCAATTGAAGAACGTTTTTACCTGTATATTGTGCAACTCAATGCAAAAGCGCCCCCCACCCGATGAATAAAAATTCGCGAGTTTTATTGAAGTCAGAGAACCTTTGTACTTTTTTTTTTATTAACCCAAAAGGGAGGCATGCATCATGCATCTTGTGAGTTTATAAATTCTGAATGTCATCGCAACTGATCTCTTCCTCCCTCCTGTCTATCACTAGATTTATTAACGGGTCTGCATAAGCTTGAAATGAAAAAAAAAAACCATGATTTTTTATTATATGTTTTCATAGCCTAGGGTCTTAACTTCAATTTGCAAGAAAGATCTTGCAAAATTCCAAAAGATTACTGATTTATGACGATTTTTGTAAAGGGTCAGGTCGCTCACTGAGCTACGCTGAAACACCCTTTTTTCTTTGGCCTTATTCTCGAAACTATGTTTTGTGAAACAGTGCGACTCGTATGTCAAAATCTATTCGTCCGATTAACTTTAAATTCGGACAGAGCATAATTAACAAAATTTTCTTTCGTATGGCCGGATGAATGTTTTACAAGTTTATCCATTGGTTATTAAAAAACTATTAAGGGGCTATACCAGTGTGACACTTAAAAAAAATCGATTTTTTTGCCTTTTTCGACAGTTTATACTTTCAAAAATATCCTGTAAAAATTTGAAAGCCGTATCACCATCATTTTATCTTGCAAAAATCTTTAAACGCCTTTTTCTCGAAATGAGATTTTTCAAATTCGCTGACATTGTAATTCAAAGAGCAGTTATCCGATTGACTTTAAATTTGAACTGAGTACTCTTGAATATATTTACTCTACAATGACGTAGGATATTTTTGATTGGATGAAAATTGACGATTGAGCATTGAAAAAAAATTACGAGAGCCAATTTCAATATTTTTCTATGAAAAAATTATGTAATATAGGTCAAATATAACCAAATATATTCTAAATTTTCCGAAACATTTAATTGAGTACTTTTGGTCCAAAAAATTCCGGAAAATCAGACAAATTTTCAGCGTTCACACTGGTATAGCTCCTTAAGGTATTCCTTTCACGAAACCAAATATTTTACACTTAACTGATTTTCGTCTATAATGAAGTAAAAATACATCCCAGTATACTGGTAAAATTTCAAGCCAAGTTACCGAACCTTTAACGAAAAATTACGGCCCTAAAAATCGTCTCACTTATACGGCGCTTTATGGACATGTCACGCTGGCCACATGTCTTTCTAATAATTTATACACTAAATAACTCTAGATGCCTAATACAAACTGCTCACAGGTGTAAAAAAGTCTAAAGATTCCGTAACAACAATAAAAACAGAGGGTCACCGAACGTTTAAAGAAAACATTAATGTTAAAACTTGGAAAAGTGTGGTTAGCAGAAGAATTTTTGTAGCCGTGACGTTTCAAATAAATGTAAAAATGTCTCAATCTACTAAATTTGCGCGAATTTTGTTATTCTAGTTTATCGTTGTGTATAATAATCCATTATAACTTGTTTTTTTATTAAGCGCAATTGTAATTTACCGATGATTCAGAAGGCCCTGCTTATGCCCCCACAAAATACGGCCCTCCGCGAAAGGAATACCTTAAAGTTTTTTTCTTTTGGTCGAAGATCACACTTTTTCCTACAGCTTGCTATTTTCGATATTGCAAAAACGTATTCGGTCATACGAACGTTTTATTATCGTACTAAAAGTACATTTTATTATTTTATAAATGAAGGTTTTGACAAGTTCTCCGCGCCAGGTCAAGGTTGATGAAAAAATAACGGTACAATTTTTCGAAAATGTACGCATGTACAGTGTCTGCTGAAATAATAGGGCATAAAACTTTTTCCATATAATAGCATATCGGTAATTGGGCGTGTGTTTTTGCATATATATATATATATATATATATATATATATATATATATATATATATATATATATATATATATATACAAGTATAAAATTATGGTATGTTTCACTAATAAACGGCGGATTAAAATCCATCGATATTCCGTGCTCTGAAATTCAATCAAAAGTTTTGCTTCTCAAAGTGCCAGGAGCAGAATTTACTCCGATAATAATCGAGCAAACGGTATTGCGGAAAGTTAATCGCTCTAAGAGTATATGCATACATTTGTTCACTTTGTTTATGTACCAGATATATCGATACTGCATTCCATTACTTTTTACAAGATTTTATTTCACTAGCTCCGTTGATGTCTTTCCGGTTCAAAACTTGTAACCCATTTTTCACGCACTTGCCGGTATCCGATTGAGCTGAAACTTGGCATACCTATGTAACTTCGGTGACAATGCAATAATATGGTACCATGGAGCTGGTCTGATAATGGAGGTGGGAGGTGGACACTGGAACCCCATAATGACATATGTTAGGACAGTCGTGTTTGTGCTCATTTGTTTTGTTATCATGAGCACTTTTCATTACACATGATAACGAGGGTCTGATAATAGTGGTGGGAGGTGTGAATTAAAATTTCCTAATGGCAAATGGTAAGATAATCGAGTTTGGGCTCATTGACTTTGTTGACTTGAGCGGTATTTATAATTACACTATTATACAGTTTCTCGGAAAATCTTTATAACCTAAGGCAAGGTTTTCATTTTGCCGATCTCTGAACGGCATGGGGGTCTGGCACAGCAAATAAAAAAAACAAGTTTCATTTATAAACTATTAAACTAAAAAGTAAAAATTAATATTTAGTGTATGAAATTAAATAGTAAAGCTCCAGAAGAACCTCAAGCTATATACTTGGTTACTGATCAAAGGCACAGGCCTTACATACTTAATAAAACTTACATAAACATAGAAATTTTATAAATTAAAATATTTTCTTATAAGCTTGAGGCGTGAAGCATCATTTCCCTCGAAATAAAGCCTCAAGCATTTAAAAAAATATTTAAAAAATTAAAGTTCTATGTTTACGTAAGGTTTATTAAGTATGTACTGCCTGTGCCTTTGATCAGTGACCAAGGATGGGGTTCTTCTGTAGCTTTACTATTTAGCTTCATACTATACACTAAATACTATTTTTTACTTTTTAGTTCAATAGTTTATAAATGATTTCAATTATTATTGGCATAATGTCTCTGCATGTGTGTGTAGTAATATAGTATAAATACAGGGAAAAAAGATTTTTGAGCCTGTATGGATGTTCAATCTTGTCCGTTAAAAACCTGCACGTTTCGAGGACGGTCCTGGGTTTCTTTTTTTTGTAAAAAATCATCGACTTTGGGGAAGGACAGGCGTTAAAACTACTTTGTTTATAAATATGCTTATCTTTTACAAATATGTTTAATGTTGGGTGTAGGCCAACTATACAGTCCTCAAAGTCAATTGTCTTTAAAATTTGCACTCTCTCTCTCTCTCTCTCTCTCCCCCTCTCTCTCTCTCTCTCTCCCATCTTCAATATCCAAAGTAAAAAAATGACCGAGATGCCACTTGTGAATGCAAAATACCCGAAGGATCAATAATTGCTCAAATCAATTAAAGTCGCAGTTCCCTCACATATTGCTCTCGTGTGAAAGAGAATTTTGGCACGTTTCGTCTGATCCGGACGATTCAAATACCTTAAGAGTTAATGAGGAGAATTTGGAGAGAGATACGAAAGGCAGATAAAAATCTGGAAATGTGAGGACGATGGGCCACAAGTGGTGCCCGTTACCCGTACACGTATGAGAGCGCGAGAGGGGGAGGGAGGGAGGGAGGGAGAGAGAGACAGAGAGGGAGAGAGAATGGAAGAGAAAGATCTCCTACATACTTTCCCCAAGTGGAGCTAAAAGCTTGATGTGCTGGCCCCATGTCGTGGCTAAGAGAGATGAAAAGGTGGAGAGTCGAGTAAACATTGGTAGAAACGCAAGTGCACCCTCGCCGCCGTCTGTACAGGATGTTTCATAGAGTGCCTTGGCTACGCGCAATAAAGCTGAGAAGGTTTTGCGAGGAGGTCGATCGGGGGCGAATGAATATACAGGATACTCACCCTTGGCAATCCAAACGAAGTTTACCTTGGCAACCGTGACGCGAAATCAAGCCGACGAACGAAAAAGTCCAGAGCTGCTAATCTCATTTTGTTAAAAATTTGCAGACCGGAAGTCGACCTAAGAAGGACGATAAATTCCTGCAGAGATCGCCACGTATACGTCGAACATTAAATCGAGAACGTGTAAGTCGAACGAATTGATAATACGTTATGATTGAAGCTTCGGATGATCCGGTATGAGTCCTCGTGTACCCCATAATGGAGCCGCGCGAGCCCTTTATCCGGAAGCAAACTTTCCAACTCGATACAACCGTACACGAAAGCCTTGTCCCGTCTATAGGACCACCCCAACCCTTAGCTTGAACACAGCGGCATAACGGAGTCTTGGAAAGATAGCGTATCCCAGGGGAGGCGAATTACCGGGGCTTGGGATAATCTCCCCAAGTTGGTCTCGTGTACTTCGGTCTGCCTTCTGCCTTGGGAGCGACGAGTGTGCCAAAGTTGATCGGGGGACTTGGCTTGTACAGCGGAAACAATAGACTTTGACGGGGAATCCTCCGACTGGTATTTACAGCGGCATACGACTCATTCGCGAGCACCATCATGGTCTGACTTGTCGTCGAGGTGAGGCCGCTTTCGTACGAGCAGAACGTCGAGTGTTTCCGCCAGTGGGCTTTATCCTTGATGACGTTATTTCGTGCTCCGTTGAGTGAAGGTTCGTCTGCCGAAAGTTGGCAGCACGGGTGCGAGATGTTGAGTGCCCTAGGAAGATCCTGAGCTCAAATAGCTAGAGATAGAAATTGATTACGCGACGCTGCCAGACTGCCTGGTTGTGTCGTATAATTGAATTACGTCAGGGGGAGAAGTTGCCTCTTGTATCTCTTCTCTTGTGTGGAACAACCTCGTGAACAGTTTGACAATTCCACAACGTCGTGCAGCTTACAATTCCCTACCGAGTGGCCGAGGCAAAGTTTCATCACTTCGCGGGTCAATTACGCTACAGCTTATTTAGCCTCCGCCTATCCTCGTTACTTGCTCCTACGTAGCGCCTAGACAAGTTAACACAGTCGACTGGGTCGAAAAATGCACAGAACTGCAAAAACTCGGTCGAGTACCTTCATCGCGGAAACTGCGGCTGTGTTGACGTAGTTCGAGCACGTACTTGATCATTAGATCACCTTTGAGCTTTGAATCGGGAATGTTTTACACATGCTACAGATAGTGGACACAGGCGGGCTGTAAAATCAAGCAAGGTTACCAGCTAATCAGGCTGGATAAATAAATCCAGAGTCGGTTGGTTTAGCGTGGTTTCTGAGGGAAGCTGAAGACATCTCGTTTTCGTTGTAGTTCCGAATTGGACCAACATTGGAAAAAAGTAACGTGTTCCAGCAATTTCAGGGATTCAAGTCGTATCGGGAGAAACAGCAGTTACTGAACATTTCAATGGGAACTGCATTAGGACTGCCAATTTATTAGCTATATTTAGATGCGTTGTTTTGCCTATTTTGAAATTGGACCCACATTGGAAAAAAGAACGAACTGTTCTAGAGATTCCAAGGATTAAAATCATGTTGGATGGAAGAACAGTTACTGAATATTTCAATGAGAATTCCATTGGGACTACTGATCCATTAGCCATGCATAGTCGTTACGTCAGAAAGGCAGCCCGAAAGCACATTCGTGCAAGAACAAATCATCCCCAAATTCGTCGATCGTGGAAATCGATCGTGAAAGCCCAGCGACAAAGTTGAATTCACATTAGAGGTTGCATTCACCCCCTAGCTTCATCCGCCAGTCAACCGACATCGGAGCTGTTCCTATCTCAATATTTGACAGATCGTAAAGCGTGGAATCGGGCGATGTCGTGCACATGTAAAATTACACCTTATCGCATTACCATTTTGTCCCCATTGAAGCAGGGGTGTTTGCAGATTTTCGCAGTGAAAGTCTTTTTCTTTCATCTACCGAGCACGTACTATCTTAACGTGATGTTCTTGAGGCAAGATTCCGTGCTTTGTGAGCTCGGCGCACGCTCTCTCACAAAAACAAGAGTACACGTGCGCCGGCAGCCATAGCATCGTCGGTGCATGAGGAAAGTCACGTATCCGCTGTCATCCACGTAGCCAGCAGCTGGATGTAGGTCAAAAAGATTGGGCCGATGGAAGCGTTGGGATTTCCGCTTCTTGTCTTTGCTCTTTGCGCGAATGATCGCTGCGGCATGCACCAAGTGATCGTACCGCAGGATGTTTTCGTGATACGCGTACCCGATTTAGAATTTTCATTGGCCACGATGGACTTCCGGCTGCGCAGTCCAGCTGAATAAAGACGGTTTCGAGACTCCATTGCATGTCTGCCGTGAACTGTACGTGGATGAAAATGAACACCCGGGTTCCATTCAGGGTAGCAATACGATTGAGCCGCTATCATCCGATCAGGAACCGTCATCAATGGAGTTACGGGTCTTTTCGGTTGTTCACGGGAAGCGCATCGCGAATGCTCAATTAAGCAGAGCGCGTTTGCGCGAACATGATCAGCAGCTCGTCGACTGCGTGATAAACCGGAAAATAAAAATACGCCGTAAAGACGAGAGAGACCGGATAACAAAGGATACGATGGAGGGCGGAAGAGCGAGTGGAAGGTTGAGAGAGGGTGGAGGGGGGAGGTAGTAGGTCGTTACTGATGAAAGTCTAAAGCGAATAATGTAGCATTCGTGAAATACGACATCGTATAAAGTCCTCCCCCTTGCCTCCTTCGCCGACGTATCTCGCGCGCGTGCGCCGGAGGCTTTGGGGACTTCAGGCTGAGGGGCTCATCGCTCGTCGTGCCTCAGATACCGATAAAAAGGATATACGCCGTTTGTTCCCGGGAACTTCGAGACACCTATTCACTCGTAACTTTCGCGAACAACCACTAACTCACTGGACGATAATACGTTCAATCGAACTCGCACGGATAGCATCTACGAGTTGTTACGTTCTGCTGCATGTAACGAACCAAAGGGAGAACTACGACAATGCTCCTCACCCTCGAAGCAAGAGGAATAACGAACCTCGCATCCTTCCAATTTCTATTTTATATCTTGGCATCGAGATACCTCGATAGATACTTTCATGAAATTTGCTTTCGAAACGACCGACCAATGTTGGAGACGCATTTACGGGACGAGATATGAAACGAATTCGAGACGAGTGAACTTTTTGTTGTAGTCTCGTTTGTACAGACATTTTGAAAACAGTTTTTGTGTATCAAGCAAATGTGCACGCTGAGAATGTTTAAATCATTTTTGGCAATGACAAGGTACATCGCTTAAGGGGCTAGACCAGTGTAATACTTTCGAAAAATAGATTTTTTTTGCCTTTGTCGACATTCTATACATTCAAGATTTTTATACTTTCAAGAATATGAAATGAGATTTTTCAAATTTACTGGCATTGTAACTCAAACAGCAATTATCCGATTGACTTGAAATTTGAACTGAGTACACTTGAATATATTTAGTCTACAATGACGAAGGATATTTTTGATTGGATGAAAATTGACGATTTGGCATTGAAAAAAACGACCATTTTATAGACAAGAAAGCAGACTTTTTTTCATAAGTACGCCATTTTGTTGGATTTTGATATTTTTCGGAAATTCTACGACATTGTACGGGAAATAGCTTCCAGTTTAACGACATTTTTTCCTTTTTCGGTTTCAGCTTCTCAATCGGCCGGAATCATGTCAGCTGTGGAGGAACTTTTTTTTGGCGCCTCCGAAGGCAGCGCATAAGTCGCTTGGATCTCAATACTTTTCTATGAAAAAATTACGTAATATAGGTCAAACATAGCCAAATATATTCTTAATTTTCCGAAACATTTAATTGAGGACTTTTCTTCCAAAAAAATCCCGAAAATCACCTAAATGTTTAGCGTTCACACTGGTATAGCCCCTCAAGTGTTCGACTTCGATTTTGTTGAAACTCTTATATGTGATGGAGCATTCAAAACTATTAGACATGTTTTTTTTATCTGCGGAATTATTGTATAATGGATTTTTCATTCCTTTACATTAGAATTTTGGTTTTTGTTTCATTCAGATAGGTGAACTGCTTGTGGGCGAGACTGCAAAACCACCCCCGAAACGCCTTTCTTTGAGGGGTGCTTTTCCCCCTCAAAAATGTTTTTCCGGAGACAAAAGAATCCGTCTCTACTAGTTTTCAATGTTTCATCATATGTATGAGGTTCAACAAAATCGACGGCGGACACTAACGTGATGATCCTTTTCAGAAGTATTGATGGTATTGAAGTTTGCATCGTTGGAGTGCAACGAAAATATATTTTTTTAGTATTCCCGTTTTTTTTTTGGCATATCTGGGCCTCGAAAGTCAATAAAATATTTTTGAGAATCCTTATAGAAAATGTACAACCAAAAGCTGCAAAATTTTTTTTTTGCACAGTAATAAAAATTTAGAGATGGACAAAATGAGAAGAATTTTCGTTGCCTTCCAACTTGCGAACTTCAACATCACAATGATTGCACAACATATGCATATGTATCCAGAATGTTTTTTTTTTATTGAAAATCGTTATCTAACCGAATGTACTATATTCGAAGAATACTTTGGACATCGTGCAATCAAATGACGGAGAAAAAAACATCGCTTCCTGTTATGTGTATAGCTGTCTTTGCATGAGTGTGTATACTCCTATCAACTCTTCCTTTACCCTAAATTTGTTTGCCAGAGTAAATTAACTGTGGTACTTCCGGATTCGCAATTCGTCCTTCAGCTGCACGACGTCAATTTTGCAGGTCGACTAACTTCGAACGACCCCAAAGGCATATTCCTCGTTCACTTTCTCTCAAACGCAAACACACGCATACGGTGTGGGAACTAAAAATCTTTGGTATTTACCGTTTGTGTTTCAACGTTCGAAACGTTATAATGTTTATGCTTCAGCTTTGAAAATCTATCAATAACCGGCAGTTAACTCCAAGTGACGTGTCATTTAACATTTGTGCTGAAAAAAACGTGAATGCTCGGTTTAACGTGTTCAGTTTCAGTCTCGCCGAACGGCAATTTATCGAATTTGAAGTTCGATCAATCTCGGTAAACAATTATTTTTTGCCGAGCCCTGACTTTGCAAGGTACATACTCGCATGAACGCTGCGAGTCCCAATTATCCGGGAATATGAGGGAGGTGCTGAGAGCTGCGACTACTAAATGTGATTAGCGTTAAATTTGGGGATTTCCAACGAACGGCAAAAAATATCGGTCACGTTTACGAATTCGTTTGGCCCTTTTACTCGAAACTTTTTGGTCATGAGAGTCCCTCATCTATCATGGGAGTCCCTCCTTTCTCTCTCTCTCTCCCCCCCTCCTCCCACACCTCGTGACAAAAATTCGCACCTAGATGACGTGGGTCGCCCACGCTTTACCGCGGAAACTTTTTTGCTCAATGCTGAAACTCCATTATAACCGCCCGCAGACTCGTGACCGGACTGTCGTCATTCGCGATGGCCAGCTGCGAGTTCTGTCGATGGCGAGGGCATTGATTGCGAGCAGCGAAAGGGCGTTTTTGATAGGCCCATAGGACAGTGTTAGAGAACGAAAAGGCCTCAATTCTGGAATTCGTCGAAAAATGTGACGACGTTGGGGATGGGTTGATGAAACGTCATTTTTTTCTTCGAACGATTTTTTTTGTAAATTTATATTACGTAAAAAACGGCATCTGTTTTGCCCTTCATACTTCTCTCGTATACTGTCCACTTATTGTTAGTTTTTTCTCGTTATTTTCGGAGTTCGCTGTCTCTGTTGTTTTTGCAACCATCGCAATTTCGGGATTCGGGAAGCATCGACGATTTTTAAAGTGAGCTCGAAACCACGGGGCTTGCGCAAAATGCGTGCGGAAAAATTCAGCTGAGTTCGATCCAAAGCTTATGGCCTTAGGACACAGTAATGGGTATAAAATCATGTGCGAATTTAATATTTTTTTTTCGTATGAAAAAGTGATTCACTCATCAAATTAATTACACATCTATTTAGTATGAATATCAAGCTGTTAGAATGTTTTTTTTTTTCGATGCAAAAAATGGCCCACTACTCGAAACTTTTCAAAACAGCTTTTTTCCAATTGGCATGATAAATAACTTCAACAATTTTCTCTCGATTTACTTCAAATGTAAAAGTTACGTTCCTAATTGCATTTCGCAGAGAAGTACGAACGGAATTTCTGATTAATCGAAAACTTTTCATTTTATGAGCAGTTTATGAGCAGTTATGACGACATTTTTTACTGAAAATTCATTTCTCAAGTTCAAATACCTACAACTTTGGAATAAAACAATATTTTTTAAATTCCTTACGTACTTCTGTAGGTATTGTAATGTAGATTGACGAAAATTTTTGTTTTTTTGATCTAGGTCAAAAACTGTGGGAAATATTAGTAGTCGACCACTTTGTACATCAAAAAACATATACATATATATTTTATAACAGTTTGATATTCATACTAAATAGATGTGTAATTAATTTTATGAGTGAATGACTTTTTCATACGAAAAAAAAAAATTGTTAAATTCGCACATGATTTTATACCCGTTACTGTGGCCTAAGGCCTTAATCAATTGTGCCACTGCTCGCTCTACATTGTTTTATTTCGTATTTTTACTTCGATTTTTGTATTGTTATTTTTTTTACTTCGTTTTGTGCATTTTTACCTTTTTTTATAGTTTCACTTCCTTTTTTAATATTCTTACTTCCTTTTTTTCCACATCGTTCATAGTATCTACTCTTATCGTGTTTATAGTACTTTAACATTGGTTGTTGCATGTTTACTTTGTTTTTATCGCATTACAAGTGCTGTCGTAATGAGCGAATAAAAATTACGCGGTCCTTTCATACTTTCTCGTTTATCGTATTTTCTTCCTGTACCGTTAAGCGTTCTTGTTCATTATTCTGATACTTCGAGCATAAGATACAACGTACTCGAGCCATTGTCCAGCGAGAACTTCGTGGGATGTCTAGCTTTAGTTGTTTCTCGGCAAATTATACATGCTATACAATTTCACGCCCTTCCCCAACCCCATCCTCCCGTGTATAAAGTTTCCGGAACTCGAAGTTTGTTCGCGTTTACGGGGTCCCGCAGAATTTTCGTAACGCTATGCGCAACATCATAAAATATGAAGGCGAAAGGTTTCTCAGCTTGTTTGCCGAATTCTACAGGCTGTTACGTGCGCGGAGGCACACGTTGAGGGGCATATTTCCGAAATGCACATGCGTTCCCGAAAAATTTATCATAAAATAATTATATTTATTTAAAGGGTAAGGCCACAATAGAATTTAAAAAAAAAAAACCGATTTTTTCAATAAAACGGTGCTTCATCATCATAAGAATAAGTTTCTATTCTATGTATAGCAAGAACATTTTTTTTTACCGACTTCGAGCGTACAATGTAAGCCCACCGCCATAGCGTACCTAAAACTTTAAACGGGTTTTTCTCAAAACAGCTTTTTTCCAATTAGCGTGACAAATAATTTCAACAATTTTCACCCGATTTACTTCAAATTTAAAAGTTATGTTCTTAATTGTATTTCGCAGAGAAGTACGTAAGGAATTTCTAATTAATCGAAAACTTTTCATTTTATGAGCAGTTTTATACGAAATTTGTCACTGAAAATTTACTCAAATACCTGCAACTCAGTTCAACTTTTGAATGAAACAATATTTTTTTCATTCCGTACGTACTTCTGTACGTATTCTAATGAAGATTGACGAGAATTTTTGTTTTTTTTTGTTCTAGGTCAAAAGTTGTGGATGCTAAATGTCACGCCGCGGAGCGTCTAAAAAAAAGATAACAAAAGAAAATATTAGTAGTCGGCCATTTTTTACGTCGAAAAAAAATATATATATATTTTCTGACAGCTTGATATTCACACTAAATAGATGTGTAATGAATTTTATAAGTGAATCACTTTTTCATACGAAAAAAATTGTTAAATTCGCATATGATTTTATACCCGTTACTGTAGCCTAACCCCTTAAGGGAAGAATGTAAAATTTTCGAAAAATCGTTTTTTTTGGAAGCACTTTCAATAAATGTCTCGAACCTTCAAAAATATGATGCAAATTCGTTTATAGCTGAAAATACAGTTTTAAAGTGGTTTTCAAGCTATATTTGAGGGGAACCTCCGTGCGCTGAAAAGCGCCTTCGACGATGTCACACCGATAGACGCTATTGTAAGCCTATCTTTGGCGAAAAAGTTACCGACTAAAAATAATTTTATATTCTCCCAATAGGTGGCATTAGATTAAGAAAAAAATGTCATCAGCTGTAGCTTCTATAAAACCGTTGACTTCAAACGCGTTTTTCTGAAAACCATGTTCTTAAAATCGGCACGCAGCAGAACTCGAACAATCTTTGTCCAATTGACTTGAAATTTAAACTGTAGCTTCTTAGATTGCTTTAACAGTTAGATTGCTTTAACAGTCAAGTACGAGCGCTTTTTTCGATTGATAGAAAATCATAAAAAATGTATCACTATTTAAATGAAAATTATGGTCGAAAAAAGCAGATTATTTTCAAACTGTATTTTATTAAAATTATTTTTTGTAAATATTCGTGTCACATCCGGAAGGGATGAGAGCATAATATTTTCGTTTCCCTCTTTGTTACCTACGCCTAGCGCAATAGCACGGGATGAGGGTAAAAAGGGATAGTGCGTGGGAAAGAATAGAATTAAGGAATTGACGCGATATTTCGGTATTGAGGAATAATTCGACAGAATTGGTGTACGATTGACAATATGTTATTTATTATAAGATTACTAGACGGGTTAAAGCGGTCAGGCCTACGATGAATGATACAGAAAAGAAAAAGGTATGGTTAGCTTACATTGGTTGTGTTTGACGCTCGGTCGCTCGCTCGCTCGCTTGCGTGGATGTTTGTTGTCGCTCGCGTTACAAGGGCCTTCGCTCTTGACCTGGTGCGCTCGCTGGTACAATTGCTGGTAAGACGCTCGCAGGATTTTACACTGGACGTGTGTATACTCGACGTGTTTACTACGACGGACACTACGCGTAGATAGAAATATGAACGGCGCGCAAGGTCGATGAATTGGGATTGCTATTCACGGACCGATGATAGAAATTATACAAGTGTAAAATAAAACTTTTGTGACTCGAAAAATGAAGACATTTCGTATGAAGGATAATCGGAGATATTCGTTAGGCTTCTGGGTTAAGACTTGATATAAGGAGTGATTCGGTTGACGGAAATATTGGTTGACGGAAGACTAAGTTCTGAATTTGATGAAGAATGTCGGGAGACTGGGATTGAGACTTGATAGAAGAACTTGAGTCGATGGTAGTTGACGGGAGACTGACTTCAGGAAGGAAGTCTTTCTTGATATGAAAATTAGGAGAGGTTCAATAGTGGAAGAAGGAACCTTAGGGAGAGTGTGGTCTTGGTCATCTAGTTCTTTAGTGATTAGACCATTGGTCGTGAAGATATCGGTTGATTAGCGTGATTGGTCGCGGTACGATGTGCGAATACTTTACAGATTCGTTAGGCACGTGCGTGGCCTTATTTCAGGGCATCGGTTCTGACTAATATGCGTATGAAGAGAAGGAGACCTTTGTCTCGTGTTTCGGCGAAAAAGTGCACGGGATAGTGTTCGATATTTGAGAAGTAAGCATGCGCATGGTTTGTGTTATGTGAATTTATAGCTATGGTGACTTCTCATATCGAGAGGTTTATATATCGGACTACGCTGCGTGACCGGATGTCTTATTTTTTAGTCGGAGTTATAAGTTCGTCGGAGCCGTCTAGTTTATGTTGTGTTTCAATAATCTAGGGTCGAGGCTTTCTTGGTTCTCATGCGGTTGGGCCGGCGTAGGATTTTTGGAGCCTGTTGATCGAGCTGATGGTTGGTTTATCGTTCGACAGCTCTTCTTGGAATATGCGCCTGAGATCGTATTCTTGTTGACAGCCAATGGGATAGAAAAAGTCGATGACTGTGGCGGTGCGGCTATCGTGTATATATCGCTGTGAGTTGAATATGCGTGCGAAACGTACGCACGTTCCTTTTTACGCTGTTACGCGTCTTATTCTTAGACTTATTTACGTATAATAATAAGCTTATTACGGCAAATGAGGATATTGGGAATAATCGAGAGAAGGCACATTCGCTAGGATGTAACATTCGGAAGTGTCACTCCTGTCAAAAACGAGCTGTTTTTTTGTGTATTTTCTTACAGTTAAAAAAATATCATATTGAATATTATTATGGCAGCGCATCAACAAAAACAATTTATTCGTCGACCTTTCGAGCTTTTTTTCGAGATTCAAGATTTTTAAGATCCAAACAAACCCAAACAAACGCAAACATTATGCGCCATTACAATATAGCTTAATATAAGGTTTCATAATCATAAAGAATTGATAAATTTTATCGGGAGTGACACTTCTGAATATTTACCTTAAATTTGCGACAGTTATACTGCCTGCTGCGCCGTGGCTATGGTAGTGCTATAGTGACTCGCGCGCCGCCATTTTGTATTCTTCTGACAAATAATTTTTTTTACATACTTCAATATATACCTAATAAAGTCTAAAAGTTATTTTGACCATGTTTTTATTCCTGTCTTAAAAAAAATCCAAAGAAAACGGTTAAAAATGGGCAGTTCCAGTCTTCCCTTAATCGAGTCATCAATTCTTTCATAATTTAGCAATAATGTTCGAGCCAGACACACATTTCTAACGATCCTCCAATCAAATATTCCAAGGATCGAATTCCGTGCCTTCATATTTTGATAAATTGATAATAATTCAGCCCCATGATCAGACTTGATTAGCCGACACCCTTATCCATTTATCAGGACAATGCGTCCTTCGGGCTTGATCAGTTCAGGGAACGATCTGAATTTAATTCAACAGTAATGCATTTGGGTGCATCAGCGTGAGATCTCGCAGTCGAAGTAGATAAATCCGCGTGCGATCAGACGAGCGTTTGCCAGTGCTAGTCTCCGAAAGTCTATCGATACGTCGAGGTCTGGCACTTAATCGTATTATTATTCCCTCACGTGACTATATACATCGTGCAATGAAATTAGCAAATCCGTTCCGTCGGGAAAACGGTGCTCTCTCCCTCTCCGTTTCTCGCGGATTTCAGGGAGGGGGGGGGGGGGGTGGTGATAATTGAGTGAGAGGAATGAGATGTTCGACGTTTCGCCGAGAATCAAGGAGAGCAAGGAAGAAGCAGAGACACTGAACTCTCTATTGGAAACTTCGGATGCTTGCTACCGGTTCGGCTTTTGCTTCCCTATGTGTTCCCAGTGTGCTCCATGGCAATGTCGTTATAACTAATCGTGAACTTCGCCGCGAGAGACGGGGACCTTGCGGCAAACTTTGCGCGGGTAATTCAAGCCATCCCAGTATCCAGTACCCTAACACGTTTATCGAAATTCCTAACCCAAAAATTCATCCGCATCGTCCGTGAAGAACCTTCCCTATCGAATGCTGACCCCCTGAGAGCCCTTCCATGGGCCCTTCTCGTGCAGAAACATCACCGGGCATGCCTAACTTTCTGTCCGGCCCTGACCACACTTGCATTATCTGATTTACCTGACCGGGCCCTCCAATGGAACAAACCGCGACGATCGCAAAATCGTTCTTTTACGGCTTACCCTCTACGTTTGGAAATTACAATCTTCTGGCCGGAATTCATTGCGAGCAAGGACATCTTCACGTAATGTCAACCCAGCCAGAAAATATACATGTTCTGAAAAGTGATTCACGCAAAAAGTGATTCACACATAAAATTAGCTACACATCTATTTAGTATGAATATGAAGCTGTTAGAAAATATATATATATTTTTTTCGATGTACAAAATCGCCGACTACTAATATTTTCTTTTGTTATCTTTTTTAAGGCGCTCTGCGGCGGGACATTTAGCAACCACAATTTTTGACCTAGAACAAAAAATAAAAATTCTCGTCTATCTACATTAGAATACCTGGAGAAGTACCTAAGGAATTTAAAAAATATTGTTTTATTCAAGAGTTGTAGGTATTTGAACTTAAGAGATAAATTATCAGTGAAAAGTTTCGTTATAACTGCTCATAAACTGCTCATAAAGTGAAAAGTTTTCGATTAATCAGAAATTCCGTACATACTTCTCTGCGAAATGCAATTAGGAACATAACTTTTAAATTTGAAGTAAATCGAGTGAAAATTGTTGAAGTTATTTGTCACGTCAATTGGAAAAAGTTGTTTCGAGAAATGTGTAGTCGATCGTTTGTACATCGAAAAATATATATTTTCTAACAGCTTGATATTCATACTAAAAAGATGTGTAATTGATTTCATGAGTGAATCACTTTTTCATACGAAAAAGTATTGTTAAATTCGCACATGATTTTATACCCGTTACTGTGGCCTAACACCTTAAGAACTAAAGAAAAGCTACTTTGCTTTTCACCTCATCAAAGATATTTATAATTGATTGGGATGGAACTATTACATCTGTTGTAATTCTATTCGTCATTAAAAGCATTCATTTTATCAATGATAATCTACGAGGATAACGATGCTTATTATAAATACCGGGATTCCATAACTAACGATTTGAGCACAAAGAATAGCCAAATTATTTTATGAGACACAAAAGTAAAGCAGGTCATTCGTGGTTTTTGAACGCCTCGTCGCCACGTTAGGAAATATCAATTTTCTGGCCGGGAAGACGTTACCTGAATGTATTTCGCCAACAATCCGCCAGGTGGCTACAAGCGAAGCGCTTCGCGCAAGCAAGGCACCATTGTACGAGGATAAAAGTTCGTCCTGTGAGTTGCACCACGTACAAAAGTGCTATGCTTACAGCTTGACTTGCGCTTATGATTTTTCGATACTTGCGAAATAACCCTTTGCACTCTAGGCTTTTTTCGCTCGGATAGTGATCTGTGTACCTTTATCTGTCTCTTTGCCTATCAGGAAATGCGAGCCAGCGTATGTATACACTCATACACTACCTTAGGAAGTAAATAACCAATAAACAATATGTTGTCGAAATACTTAATTGAATACAATCTCGATTTAACCTCCTCAAGGATTCTAAAAAACGCTCAAACGTCATTTTTAATTTCCTCGTTTGTTCCGGGTTATTTCCCGATCTATTCCCTACAACTTTCTTGGTCATTTACCGCTTGTTCTCCGGCCCGTTCCTGGTCAGTTCCCCACAAAGGGAACGGTGGATCGGGATCTAGCCTTACACCCGTTACATTGCGAACCCATTCCAGGTGGATTCCAGGTGGACTCAGATTTCTGCACGGGTTACTTTCAATATAACAAGAAACGTTTTTTATCGTTCGATCTAATTTATTGAAATTGCTCGAGATATCGATTTTTTTTATTAAAGGTAAATAATTAACGAGAAAAATAAATCTATGAGCTAACAATGGAGAAAAGATTCTCCTGTACCTTTCCATTGTATTTTCGTTTAATCTCGACTGTATTTTAATATTCATTGAATACATTGGCCATTGCAGCTCTCTCTTCTTCCTTTCGTACTTCCGCTTCGTACTTGTTCCCTCGCGAATTCTCGAAATGGAATATTTGCTAAGTACACAGGCGACTATAGGACGGGAGGAAAGTGTCGGAAGATCCTTTTTCCTCGTAGATTCAAAGGCATATTTGAAGTAATGGCCGAGCGATATCTAAACCTTTGTCGAGGGCGTGGGAATATGCACGAGAGACGAAGCGAGATGGGGGCAAAAGTTTTACCGTGCGACGAGACGGTACTCAATTACCGAGCCACCGAGGATCTTAACAGCTTGGCGAGCTTGAATTCATTTCTTTGCAATCACTTTTACACGGGATATTCTCATTGACGCGAACAAACATGTTCGTCAGAAAAATATGACGTCGAAGCTTGTATCGGTGGAATGCAAAGATATTTTATTCCAGTCTTTAATTCTTTATTTTATCATATCTTTCTTATTTTTATCATAATCCGAAGCCTTTTCTGCAAGTTGTGGTCATAAATTTCTAGTAAGAGTACGTAGAAACGTTCGAGCGATTTTGGTAGCCTAAATCGACCAAAAAGAATTAGAGTAATCAAAAAGAATTCAATTTCGTCGCGTTCCAAAGATGCAAAATTCAACTTTTTCTTCCAATATCATGGTCCCCATTGGGAAGAAAAACGGACACTCGCCGGTAAAAGAAAAAAATCCCCCTTTGTTATAAGTTAAAATTCCATCACTCAAACTATTACATTGCCGTAGAAAAAAGTCGTGAGCCTACTCGAATTGTAGATATAAATAAATACTGAATTTTTCAAATGAATAGAAAATGTTTTGTTACGTCAATTATAAATACTATTGGGCTTCCGTGTATAAATCGTCAGGTTGCCCGTTGCGAGTCTCTAGCTGTTAAGCGCAATAAAAAAAAACCTTTCCAAGGTACACCGTCCAAAAAAAACGTGTTCTCCACCCGCGTGGTTAACCACCGGGGTGAGTGTAGCGAACAATAGAAGGGCACGTCAAATAGGCGACCTTTTAATATATACGTACATGACTGAAATCCTTTTACACAGTCAGCATTCGAGATCGTTTATATAGGAACATCGTTCGTCGGTTCATTCAGGTGTGTTCACGCCCAAGAGCTTGAAAGCTTCGTTACGCCTTCGTAATATACGTCTAGGGGGAAATGTTTCTAGCGTGATATATTCACAGGTCTTCTGTGATGGTCTCTCTCTATTATTCTCTCTTGTTCTCTTGCTCTCTTTTTCTCTCCCTCGCTCGGTCCCTCTCTGCCTCTTACCACTTACACCTCTCGCTCTGTCTTTTGCCTCCATTCTTCAGAATAAAGCCCGAAACGCTCATCAAAGAACTTTAGCGCTTCTTTTTCGCTTCATTAAAGCAATTTTAAAACATGGAACCGCCAGTCAATCTAGACCATGAATAATCGGGTACAAGCGCACCTTCGACGTGGAGGCTGCGTTTCTCGTACGGACGCACATAATGGAAAGCTTCGACACACAATGGGCTCTGAATGCAACGATATACCTCAGTTTAAAGCGCATACACACATCAGGACCATCGATCCTATCGTTTTTGTTCCACATGTCGCGACAGAAAGGGCATACTATATATTAATTCACGAGACCCTTTAGAGCGATTCTCACATACCGTACTCGGGAATGGTTAACTGGCAGCTGCATCTCTCTCTCTCTCTCTCTCGCTCTCTCTCTCCCTCTCTCTCTCCCTCTCGCTCTTCCTCTCCCTCTCCCTCTCCCTCTCTCTCTCTCTCTCTCTCTCTCTCTCTCTCTCTCTCTTTGTCTCTCTCTCTCTCTCTGTCTCTCTCTCTCTCTGTCTCTCTCTCTCTGTCTCTCTCTCTCTCTCTGTCTCTCTCTCTCTGTCTCTCTCTCTCTCTCTCTCTCTCTCTCTCTCTCTCTCTCTCTCTCTCTCTCTCTCTCTCTCTCTCTCTCTTCTCCCTTCCTCCCGTTCATGCCCCTTCGCGCTGCCTTCCCTCCGTGCTGGCGGTACGCCAACCGTAAAATATATTAACCCACAAATAACTTGAGATCCGGTAGCGCCAATGGTGTATTGTAGGTGGGTCGACCGAGCGAGGGAGCCTCGTTTTTCGGAGGTGAAATTGTATAACGTAAGGTTTATGGGCTACCGTTTTTATACAATAACCTGACGGGTTCGTGAGTAAGGGTTTCATTGGTGTACATATATCATATAAATTTATGCGTATAATACCTACGTTTAATTCTCGAGATATATACACACACTCGTATAAATATACATCTACACATCTCCGTTGATCCATGAATTCATCATACGAATCGACAACCGATTGGTTACCGAGGCAAGTCTACATATGGATGCATGGGTAGCCATGTACGCATGTACGAACACGTATGCAAGATTCGAAAAGTGCAATAGTCCTGACAATTGTTCTGCAAATCGAATTTGTATCAATCGGATACACAGTTTGGAGAATTGAAAATTGATCTCGGCTGAATGAACAGTTCGTAACGGCGTTTATCAATGACGGCTTCTGCTTTTTAATCTGTTTACCTAAGAATTGAGGGGTACATCTACACAAAAGGGTGAAAAAAATGGCCAAGCTTCGATTTTTTTGTGAGCAACCATTGGTGCAAAAGAAACGCGTTTTTCAAACATATACATACATTGAGAGTGTTTGAGAAAAAATCACCAAAAAATACAGAGAAACAACAAAACCATGGCTGCTGGCAGATGATAATGTTTACAAAGTTGGTGGACATGATATCTCGAGAACCACTCAATCGTTTATTTTCAAGGAGATATGACTAGAAACATTTAAAGGTCGTCGACGATCTCACTTTTCTTTAAATCGATCTTTATTTTTCAATACTTACGTAAAAATGACAACTTTTTTCATAAATTTTGTAAGCTCGGGTTTCAATTCGTCGTCACTTTGTTAAAAAAAATTGTTTCAAAAGTCGACGATCGTCAACGACTCGTATTTATAGTTAACTTGAATAACCCGTTTCTTTTTTAGATTTCAGATGGACCGTTTACGCTTGAAAGTGTCCACCGCCGAACACCGCGAAAAAAATTTCATCATCTGCCGGCGGCCATGTTTTTGTGGTTTTTCTGTGTGTTTTGATGATTTTTTCAAAAGGCTCTGAATATTTTTATCTTCTTATTTAAAAAAATGTGTTTTATTTTTACCATCCGTTTCCCAGAAAAAAATCGGAATTTGACCATTTTTTTCGGTCCTCTAGGTAGACGTAGCCCCTTTAAAAAACAAGATTGTTTGCTTATCAACCAAACACGTCTGGAACTTCAACCCTGTTCGCTCTTTTCTAGACTGTTTTCCGTTTCTTCTTGATCGACACGCGGACCCACACATACAGTACTGAACAGAATAAAGTAGGCAAAGGGCAATGCAGCTAAATGGCAATGGACGTACTTAATTTCGTACAGTGCATGTATAAAATAAAGTACAATAAAGTAAACTAAAGTACATTAAGTATGTACAAAATAGTGTATTGAATGAAAAAAAAAACGTCAGGAAAACTGGAATGGAATAATGGAAGGGGCATTGTGAAAAGCTTAAGCTATTTGTTACGTAATATTAATAATAACTATAAAAAGATATATGGGAAAATTTAATCTTGAATTCATAATATCTATGTAATGTTGGTTATCGCCACGCCTGGCTATTTTGAGGACGATCATTCACAAGTTTCCCTTTCGTCTAACCCGGAAATGGCCTTTGTCTAAATCTGCTCACATTTAGCTGAATGGGATCTACGCAATGTTGCGTATGCGGACACCGTCTACGATAAACAGCCATATATGTTAAATATGAGTATATACTCATGAAAATACGCCGTATAATATATCTTTGCAAACGAGCCAACAAGTTACGTATGTTTATACAGGGTGTCCTGTTATGAATGGATAATCCTGCAACTGTCGATAGGTCAGATCATGTCCTACTATATGCTGAAATTTCAGTTTAGTAAAAGTCCTACGGTTTTCGAGATGAAAATCATCTGCTTTTGATTTTTTTCATGTTATTTCTACAAATGACAACTTTTTCTTACCCGGTTAAAAAAAAATACTCTTGGTTATTTGTTTTATCTAGAAAAGTTTTCTTCTTAACCTTAAATGTTAAGGAAACTTTATGAAAAAAGAATTTATGCAAAATTTTCATACGAACAAATTCGAAAATCTGAACTTTAATAGCCTGCGGTATAAAAAAAATGTACACCGCATGTCGTCCCAATTGCTTGAAAAAATTGCTTAGTTAATGTCGATTCATATAATTTGTAGAAATGGCATGCGAAAAACCAGAAGCAGACGATTTTTTTTTAATAACATAAAACGCAAAATCTCGAAAACCGTGGGACTTTTACTAAACTGAAATTCCAGCATACGGTAGGACATGATGTGATCTGTCGACAGTTGCAGGATCATCCATTCATAACAGGACACCCTCTATATAAGTGGCATATATACATGATATAAGGATATATGCATACCTTGTTAATTCGAGAGGAATGCTGGATTACTCTACGCATGAAGCAGGGAGGGAATTAATCCCAAGGGTAGTAGACCGCGTCGAGGATCGCGGTCAGAGATCGTCGATGGGTAATCACGGATCGCCGTCTGCAAGCATCCTCTCGCGTCCCTCTGAGGGCTATTACGATTCCTCGTCTCTCGTTGCTCCTCTCATTGTTCGAAACATTTCCAACTCCCTGGCTCTGCCCTTGCCACCTTCCCCTGGCTAGCTTTGCGTCGAGATTGTCTACCAACCACTGGACCAGTAATCATCCAGTGCTTTATTGTTGCAGGCTTCATTCTTCCTGTGACTTTCGAGTCGTGATGACTCGATATGACTGGTAATCCAGGTCCTACACTTCAATCCAAGGGACGTGACAAAAAACATGCCGATACAGTGATAAGTTGCGGATGCATATTTGCATTGAGGCTTGGGGGATTTGGATTTGTGCAGTCGAGCCCTTGTCGAGACACGCGGATACCATTCGTGCTCCACAGAACTTTTGTTTCTCTTGTTCGTGCCCTTTGTCTTTTACCCGTTGATTACCACCTGGAGGGGCAATGTGAACAATATAAAAAAATCGCGGATTGCCGGGGCAAATTCGTACCGTAAAACTTCTACTTAGGGCTACTTTGACATTCAGGGTAACTTTGACAGTTTTTGGGGCTACTTTGACAGAGCACCAGAATTTGCTCTCAATGACAATTATAAGACTCATTACCCGTGTAGAAATTTTTATGGGGCCCAAATCAGGGCCCGATCAGGTTGCCTGACTGCCCTGGTAGGGCACTAATAAGGCAGCCTGAAAGGGCCCTACTAGGAAATGTAACATTCTGTCACATATGGGCCTGACCTGGTTGCCTGATCAGGCCCCTATCAGGTTGCCTGATCTGAAAGAAATGCATGTAATATTTCAGAAATCCAAAATGGAACGAACCACTTAATTTAGAGTTCCACTACAATGATTTTGTATAATAATTCGTCATTCCCTGGCCTGCTGAAATGTTTTTGTTCGAAGGAAATCGCCTGTATGGGAATCGAACCTCGTACCTACCTACCCACAGCTACGCACGCTGCCCCTGTGCTACCGAGTCCTTGTAACATCTTGGTCCCAGACATGGCATAAGAGACCAAATGAATTCCTATAATTATTTGTTGTATCACGTAAAGTATATGAATTAGTTAATATCATTGTGACAATTAAAAAGGTTTATCAAATAACATGCTATAGATTTTTTGAACTTAACCTTTTATATATATAATTCCTCTCTCTTTCTTCGCTTTACAAAGCTGCCGAAATCTGCTAACACGCATCCGAGTTGCATAACGATTTTTGTCGTGACAGTCCATAGCACCTATTTTAAAATAGAATTCAGGAATGCATCGAAACTCCGAAGCTACGATGCTGTAAAATCGAAGTTTCCATGTGGAAAATAAGAGGTTATGTGCATCTATCGACTGCTGAGGCAGTTATAGGGCAAGCCTATTTATGGCGTCATCAGGGAAAGCCATCAGGGCAAGCCTTGGTAGGGCCCTATCGGGGAAAGCCTTAGTAGGACCACATTAGGGACAGCCTTAGTAAGGTTCTATCATGAAAAGCCTTGGTAGGGCCTATCAGGGCAAGCCTTGGTAGGGCCCTATCGGGGAAAGCCTTGGTAGGATCTTATCAGGGACGGCCTTAGTAGGGCCATTTTAGTATAGCCTGATTTAGGGCCTAAATACTTCCAGCCTGATCGGGGCCGGATCAGAATGTCCGTAATAGGTGTTGCCCGTATCACACCCCGATCGGGGCCTGATCCGGGTCAGGCTAATCCTAAGAAATTTCTACTCGGGCAGCCGAACAATTTCCGCTAATGCAAAATCTGTTCGTTTGGATCTGGACTTGCCATTTTGCACTGGTATTCGGATCCTGATGTCAATCTGGTAATTATATATTTAAATTATAAAATATATATTTATATCTACATTCGTGTAACAAAAAGGTAGTGTCTGCCTATGAATTCGACGTTTTGATTTTTTTTTCATTAAGGGGTTTTGCGTAGTTCGACTGTTATAAAACAGTCGAAAAAAGCTCATTTTGAGGATGCTGTCTTAGAAAATCGTGATGAATTTCTACATAAATTAGGTTAAATTAGGTAATTTGAAAAAATATCATCTCAAGAACACTCTGTCTCTTTTCTGTGAAACAATGTTTTATTTTAATCGATTTACAGTTGATGTCTAAACTCAAAAAGATGTCTAAGCTATATAGCTAGAGAAACACGTAGGGGATACTACGTGTCACAGAGCGCATTAAGATAGTACGAGCGCGCAATCTTGATTTCTATAGATTGTGTTCACATTTTAACCAGACATTGTTCATATCATTATGCATGTTTGAGTGGAATTTTAGAACAGTCGACTATTTAGATTGGGAGATAATGGCTTTTAAAATTGCAACTTTTAACACTGCAGAGTCTGCATTGAAATTTAGACAGAATAATTTTCCGTAAAAAATATTTGTCCCCTATAATAAGAAGACATATGGCAACACCGCATCGTTCCACGTATCCAATGACGTGAGTTTTCACGACACATTTAAAATAATACTGCAACACAAATTTTTATTTGGAATTAATTTTTAATCGAACAAAGTTTTTAATTAGTTACGAATGAACCAAAAATTTTATTTGTTAATGAGATAACATAAACAATATAAGATATTAATATTTATAATGCAAATATTTTTTATGACAACATTTTTAACTTTAGGAACACGATAATTATTTCTTTCTCGAAATATTGAACAATACTGTTCTGTGGTGTTGCCATATGTCTTCTTATTATAGGAGACGAATATTTTTTACGAATAATTATTCTGTCTCTAACGAACGTTTTTACCATAACTGAATAGTAAAGGCAATCCAAACTTGTTTCACTCTTTCCGTAACTAGTTTGCTATCTAAACATAATTTGTATTCAAAATTTATAAACGCTATATTATAGAATGGTACGACAAATTATGCGACCTGACTTTCGGTCAACGCAGACGCTGCAGTGTTAAAAGTTGCAATTTTGAAACCCATTATCTCCCAATTTAAATACTCGACTGTTCTGAAATTTCACTCAAACATGCATAAGGTCATGAACAATATCTGGTTGAAATTTGAACAAAATCTATAGAAATCAAAATTGCGCGCTCGTTTTACCTTAAATGCAACATGCCTCGCGATAATGGCTCCAGCGTCATCATTATGTATAATTTGTCGATATAATTTTTTTTGTCCACTTGAAGACATGACTAATAAAATCCTTGAATATTATTATCTTCATACTTGTCTTTCCACCAAAAAGCGAAAAATCGCTTATTATTACACGTGTACAATGGTTCCCCTTAAGTTCGTAGGGCTAGAACACGATATTGAAACTAAATCTATGAATTTTGGTAAATCCGTCCATCTGTCCGTCTCTCATGAGAACAGCTGAAGCTTCGCATCCTTCGTGTGTGAAAACAAATTTCCAGCATTTCCCAGCACTCCGTTTTACCTAGTTCTACAACGAATTCCAAATTATTTTACGTAAATAATCCTCGTGTGTCGTCAGCGTAGAATAATCTTCAAAAATGGTTGAAACTCGAGAAATTTCGATGTCACTGCGTCAGAGGCGCTCAGTCAACGGTGGAAACGATTTTTCGTAATCACCTGCGATTACGCCCACCTGCGATGTCAGCACGAGTGCGAAAGTGCAAAAGAGAGAGAGAGAGAGAGAGAGAGAGAGAGAGAGAGAGAGAGAGAGAGAGAGAGAGAGAGAGAGAGAGAGAGAGAGAGAGAGAGAGAGAGAGAGAGAGAGAGAGAGAGAGAGAGAGAGAGAGAGAGAGAGAGAGAGAGAGAGAGAGAGAGAGAGAGAGAGGGCGAATGTGACCGAAATTATACGAAGAATCCCGTGGGATTCAAGTTGATACTTTATCGCGTTATAATGGTGGAACGCCGAGAGACCCAGAAATATTCGAAACGTGGCGAATCCGGGCAAATTTAATTACGAACGAAAATTACGCCTTCCTATCGCTGCGTATAGGTTACCCGTGGCCATGATTCCCCCCGGGTCCGCCATACTTCATTGGCGAATTAATTACCCGACCATTCGACAATGGTACGCGCCGAGAAAGCGACATCGAGTGAAATACATTTGTTTGCTTCGAGTGACAGTCGCTTGTAAACAGCGAAAAATGTTTACCGTTAGAAAGCACCTTTGTGTAATGTTAATTAATTATGCCAATGAAAGCATACGCCGTGGCTGACTGGTATGCTCTATTTTTGAAAATAATTAATGAAATGCGGATCGACGGCAGTACCCGCATTTTTTTCGCGGCTGCGACGTTCTCCCACGTCAAACAGTGTTGCGTCAATACCCGGAGGGGTGACCGCGAGGCACTGCGCTGGCTTGCCTTTCAACAGCTCATTGGGAGACTTTTTCGCCGAGTTTTCCATTGCAAAAGAAACGAAAGCAAGAAAATACGAACACCTGTATCGACACAGGTTTTTCTCAGTTTCCCTGTGCCCTCCTGAAAATTCTCTAGGGCAGTGAAGGGACGATGATCGAGTACAATTTATGGCCTTAGGCCACAGTAACGGGTATAAAATGATGTGCGAATTTAACCATTTTTTTCGTATGAAAAAGTGATTCACTCATAAAATTAATTACACATCTATTTAGTATGAATATCAAACTGTTAGAAAATATATATATATATTTTTTTTTCGATGTACAAAAGACCGACCACTCGAAACTTTTCAAAACAGCTTTTTTCCAATTGACGTGACAAATAACTTCAACAATTTTCACTCGATTTACTTCAAATTTAAAAGTTATGTTCCTAATTGCGATTCGCAGAGAAGTACGTACGGAATTTCTGATTAAACGAAAACTTTTTATTTTGTGAGCAGTTTATGACCAGTTATAACAAACATTTTCACTGAAAATTCATTTCTTAAGTTCAAATACCTACAACTTTTGAATGAAACAATATTTTTTTAAATTCCGTACGTACTTCTCTAGGTATTCTAATATAGATTGACGAGACTTTTTGGTTTTTGTTTCGGGTAAAAAATTGTGGGTGCTAAATGTCACGCCGCGGAGCGCCCAAAAAAAAGCTAACAAAAGAAAATATCAGTAGTCGGCCATTTTGTAAATCGAAAAAAAATCTAACAGCTTGATATTCATACCGAATAGATGTGTAATTAATTTTATGAGAGAATCACTTTTTCATACGAAAAAATTTGTTAAATTCGCACATTATTTTATACCCGTTACTGTGGCCTAAAGCCTTAAACGAAGATCCATTAGAAATCAAAACAATAACAACATTTTCCAACAAAAATTAAAAAAGGAACACCATTTTACAACGCCACCATGATTATTTTTACAAAACGACCTTGTTCCCGAATTTATACGTAACCGATTTCTATATTCCACCGGCACGTTAAAGTGAAACGGTCAATGGGATGAAAAACGCTCACTTTGATAGGTCCCCCCAGGGGGAGGGTGGGCTTTCACATTCGCGAACGATAGGAAGGAGTAGCGAGTTGAGGTCTCGGAATGCGATGGCAAAAAGAAAAAGGGAACGTTCAGAGTTTGATGACATTGGCGCGTAAAAGAGCAAGGGATCGGTAATGGTCGGTTTGCAGCTTTCCATTGGCTTTTCTCATCGACTCTAGCTTTCTATTTCATTGCTCTAGATTTTTTGTCCCCTATCGCGAACGGTACATTTGACCGTGAGCTGACCAACTGAAAGGGAATAGACGAGGCAGAAGGATGAAGTAGGGTGTAAAAAGGAATGAAGTAGAAACGTATCAGGATCGGTAAGGTCGACGTTAAAAAGCCTTTTATAGATCCGCAAGTCTTCAAAGAGCGATACATGTTTATCTTTCGTCATATCTCAAAAGGCGGACGAATACAACGACCGTACAAAGTTCTACTCCCATTTCTCTCTTTTATCAAGCTACTCTCTTGCGAGTATGCCTACTGCCATTAATGTCAAATCAATTTGTATTGTTCATAGGCTACTTAGGCTGCAGTAATCCACCGGTACTTAAATTTCAACGATTTTTGAACTTTTTCTAAGCGGTCCATCGATTTGAGAAGCTGGGAGGCTGATTTTAAGGGATCGTCGCAGTGTAACGGGTCGAAAAATAGCTGATTTTCGCAATTTTATCTTTGATGGTTAAATTACGCTAACCAGTCTGATTTTGTATGTCAAATCAAAGCACTTTTAAAGAACAGAACATACATTTTTAAACGTTAATTTTTTTACATTTGTTTAAGGGTTGAAAATGTCTTCGAAAAAAAGAAGTCCTCACGGTGTACACGATTGTGGCCGTAAATATTATCGGAAACAAAATTTGTAAAAAGATTATTGATCAGTATGAAAGCCGCCATCTTGCTATGGAGGTTTTTTAAATGAAAAATTCGCAAAATGGTAAATATACCGTTTTGTATATCTACCATATACCAATGGTATATGGCAATAAGATTGACAAAATTGACAGTTAAAAAAAAGTATCGAATTTAGCCTATTTTTTCGACATTTTTTTCGTTTAACAAAATGAAGATTTAAAAATAAAAACGCTCCCACAGCAAGATAAAGACTGGCGTGAAGAATGTTGCGTCAAAATTTGCGACGGATAGTTTGAAAACTCTTCCTTTGAGAATGTACGCCGTTTTCAATAACGACATTTCGAGAAAAACGCATGTTTATAACCGTGTATACTATCGGATAATGCAAAAAAATCGATTTTTTGCAAATTTTACACTGTGATGATCCCTTTGATTAACCCTTTGTTCACGCAATTATATTTACTTATATACAAAAATATCAGGTGTACACTTTGAACATTTCTCAACGTGTCTGCATGATTAAAATTAGAAAAATATTGATTTCAAAAGTTTGAAAAAATTATTCAAAAATGTTCAATTTTAGGAAACTGAGCATTTTACTAAAAATTCATCCGGGTGAAAATGACCCAGTGTGTCAACGTAGGGTTAAGCTGTCAAATATTTATCAAGTTCGCCGTAACCTCAGAGGGCGCCAATGTGTAATCTCCTCGGTAAATTATCCTTTTTATAACAGCCTGATCGGGATTTCCGACAGTCTATCATTCAAGCGTTTATTATTTGGCATGAAATGAAAGTTACGGAAAATCTGGATGCACAGTACAAAAAGGTGCCAAGTTTATATTCTCTATTGTACAATTGTGCACAATGTTTTTTTTTTATCAGGTGCTTCAATAATCAATGTCACGATGGAGCATGGCCTCCTAAGATTGATTGCGTTCCGTACGACTGGAAAAAAACAGAAATACAGGGCGATCTATTTTCTGGTGAAAATGTGGAACTTACCGAGGTGGGAGGGGGGGGGGGGGTGCCCTGTAAATACATCGTGAATACTACGAGGGATCCTGAAGGGTGCAAAAAACAACTCTCGTATAATTGAGAACCTGTTGACGCATGAGATCAGCAGAGAATCTAATTAATGATCAGAGATGATATATATATATAAATCACTAACCGAACGAGAGAGTACTCGTAAGCAGGAAACGTCGATGAAACTTCGAAAGGGCCTAGTCGGATGGGTCAAGCCCCTTCTCCATCCATGATCATGATGGACGAGACCATCCATTGCCATGTCTCGACTGTGCTATACGAACGATTAATTCTACTTCGAGATTCTCATCTTTGAGAGAATGACTCTCTCGATCCTCTCGGTGCTAAGGGTGAACATACGAGAGAGCCTTCGAGTTAGAAGGTTTTCTGCTGGTGGACATTCGAAAATTATATTTTTAAAATATGCTATATTTTTCAACTAGAAAAATTATCTTACCTTCGAACCAAAATTCCGGCATTTAAAAATAAACGTTCTAGAGTGAGATTCATGAACAAAATTGCATGATATTATGAAGGTAGAATGGAAAATTTGTCTATGTTTCCTTTCTCAAGAAAATCTGTTATATTACTATAAATTCACGGTCATACATATTCTGATTAATAATATTGAGCAGTTCAGTGACTTTTTATTTATTTGACATTTTTCTAAGTGTTGGGTCTTTGTTTATCGAGAATTGGAATAGGTTCGATAAGAATTGAAAATAGATAGGGGGATTAGGGTATTCCTTTACGAACCCGAATGTTTAACAGTCAACTTATTTTTGTATATAATAAAGCAAAACTATATTCCAGTTTACTGGTACAATTTCAAGCCAAGTTACCGAACTTTTAACAAAAAATTACGACTCTGAATATCGTCATTACTATCAATAAATAACTCTAGATGAGTGATATGAGCTGCTCAAGGCGTGTAACAAAATCTGAAGGTTCCATAACGACAATAAAAATAGGGGGTGACACCGAATGTGTGAAGAAAATATTAATGATAAAACTTAGAAAAATATGGAGAACAGTACGTAGCCACGACTTTTCAGAGAAAATGTCAAAATCTCTAAGTCTACTAAGTTTGTGTGAAATGTTTTATTTATGTTTATCTTTGGGTATAATAATTTATTGCGACTTATTTTTATTAACGGGGTCATCACAAGTGACAGCAATTTTTTTCGCTTTTTTAGGTTTTTTTTTATGAACCATTAAAACACACTATCTTTGAGTTTCTACCATACATTTATAAACATTTTTACAGTCCCTCAGAATTTGATAAAACAAAAAATAACGAGTTGAATCGAGTTTACACCATTCCGAAGACACTCATGTATAAAAACAATTGGTTGAAGGCTGCCATTATTCTGAAATTAAAAAAAAATCAAACGGCAATTTAATTTGTATACTTTAGGCTATTGCCGGAACTGGAGTAAAGTAAAAACATCGAAAATTGAACTTCTGGCGTGGTTTTAAAAGTTAAGTTCCATGTTTCGTCATTTTTTTTCGACTTCTTCAGCTTAAAAAAGACTATGGCAGATATCAGAAATATTCTAGTTCAGGTGAGAAATAGATTTGCTGACTATACCATAAAAAATAGAGCAAAATTCGTTCAATAGTTTTTGAGATCTCAGGGAAGCCAATTTGAAAAATACCGTTTAGAGAAAAAAGGCGTTCAAAAGTTCAAGCACCCAAACAAGCACATTTTTGCAATTTGTGCAAAAACATTACTTTTCGATTTTTTGGGCCTTCAGATGAGATGACCGCCTTAAGCACCACTGTAAAACACCAATGATTCAGAAGGGCCCTACTTATGCCCCCACAAAATACGACCCTCCGTGTAAGGAATACCTCAAGGGCCGAAAAGCAATCGGTCATCCCTTGCGATAACGGAAATTAGAGGTTTCCTTGAGCCGGAAGTTGGATATTCCTCTAATGGAGAGACATTTAAGGGAACCCATATATATATATACACAGGGTGTCCCTCTTATCTCTGCCACCCAAAATAACTCGGTAGATATCGACGTCACAAAAAAATGTTCCAGACAAAAGTTCTACAGTGCAAAGAGGGCTGACAAATGCGACCAATTTTTTTTATTATGGTGGAGGCGCTGACGCACAGTGAAGGTCACCTCCACTATTGTTAATGAAATGGTACATTTTTTTCTCAACCATCTTGTAGAGTACCTCAAACCACATAAAAAACATTAGGGGGTCAAAGTCGTTCAAGGTTATTCAAGGTCATCTGTTAAAATGAAATACAAATCTAAATATCTCGGATCACTACCAAATATTTAGTAGTGATCCGAGATATTTAGATTTGTACCGTCGATACTGACCTTAAACTACTTTGACCTCCAATGGTTTTTATGCGGTTTGAGATGCTCCACAAGTTGGTTGAGAAAAAATGTACCATTCCATTAAAAAAAGTGGAGGTGACCTTCACTTTTCGTCAGCGCCTTCACCGAAATAAAAAAAATGGTCGCATTTGATGGCCCCTTTTACACGGTACAACTTTTGTGTGGAACATTTTTTTGTGACGTCGATAATTACCGAGTTATTTCGGGTGGCAGAGTTAAACGGGACACCCGGTATATATATATATATATATATATATATATATATATATATATATATATATATCGCCCTTTTCCATGATTACTATCCCTACAAACTCAATTTACTAAATGCCCATAAGCGTCCAAAGCCAGCACGGAGAAGTCGTGTTTCAGTGTCAAAGCGAAGGACAGGCCGCAGTGCAAGAAAGGATCCGTGCAATTACCTACCTTCCTTCATTATCTAGATGCACTCCATTTTACAAAACAAAAAGTAAGACATTTTTTTTAATCGGCCACAAAAGTTGTGCAACAAGGGGAAAAATGCAATATCAAATTTGTTGAGCCTCATCCAATCGCAGCATGTACGTTTATTCATGTGCCTTGCTGCGAGAGACACGTGGAGAGCCAAAACACTTTAGTATCGTTGTGAGAAAGGTCGTGAGCCTTTTTTTTACGATACTGATAAAAGTCTGTGTCAGAGGGCTTTTAGACGGCCTACACTTGTTTGTCTCACTTCACGCTACTGCATCCGGATGAAGCTGATGGTAAGATCGAGATAGGGGACTTACAGCGACGAATGGGACACTCGCGCGCGCAGAGGGTTGGTTTCCGCAAGATTTGGCACCCCTGTCATGACTTATGGAGCTGAGATAAGTAAATGCAAGCTCCGCTAAGAATAACTTTTTCGCACGAAACATGGCCGAGGATTAGACGGTGAAGAAGTTAAGTGAGAGGATTGGGTGAGGGTAAATTAGCGGGGTGGAGGAAAGAGGGAGAGGGAAAAATGAAGAGACACAAGGAGACATTCGAATCTCTTCTCGTACGTTCACGAGAATAAAACATGCATGAAAAACCTCTCCAGTTGCTGGGTGATGAGAGTAATAGGGCACGTAGCCGCAAATACACGAGGGGGTAGGATGACGCGAGGGCGTCATACCAACCGGAAAAGTCGCATAGTTTCCACATCAGAGGCGCGGTGACACTCGTCGCGGTTCAGACACGGATCCCGAGCCATCTTCTGTGACGAATCCACGTGGATTGCGGTTAACTGCGGATGACGTGCAATGAGAATGCAATTGAAATTTGCATTGTGATATGTTCGTTTTTTCTAGTTTTGATTATTGTCAAACAAAATCCTTCTTCGCTTGTACATTTCTAGCAAGGTTGGTAGAAGAGCTGGGGTAATTTTCGCAGCCCAGATCAGCAAAAAATCGGAGTGAATTGAAAAAAAAGTGTAATTTCAAGTATGCAGACGTGAACGTGATAGTGGGTAGTATTCTTTGATTGGAAAAGAAAATATAGTGTTTTACACAATTACATTCTTTGACTCATCCATCAAGTCCAAACTACTTGTATCAAAATATGTTGGCGGAATATAACATATAATATGAATTAGGATATGAGGGTTCAACTTTGAATGTCAAAGGGCGAAGGGCTGGATCATGTAAAACGATGGAAAATCCAATTTCTTTCTTTTAAATTGATCGTCAGCATATAGATTAAACTCAATGGTTGCAGAATTTGTATTCCAAAGTCGAAACACCAACGCATATACGTAGATTCAAACTTTAAATGTATTTATCTCAAACCACATTTTTCCAAATTGGTATGCAGTACAACGCAGACAACTTCCATCAGAATTACCTTTTCCTTTGGGAACGTCAAAGATAATTCAGCGCCCCTCCAACCGAGCCAACGTTGTTAATAATATATTCAAATTTCGCCGAGCCTCTTGGAAAAAAAAAATTCGTTGAATTTTTAATGTTTTTTTCCAGAATTGTCCTACCTACGGAATTTCGAATTTTTCGGTTGTTAATAAAATCATACAAAGCCTTATTTTTCACATATTATGTTCATTTTGCAAAAATTGTTTTATGACATGAAGGACCATTTCTCTGCACGTCAAATGAGTTTTGGACGACGCTGCCTTAAAAGTCACTTCAACTTTTCAATTACTCATTTGTCGGCTCTGAATAAATCATAATACCACACAAAAGTACAATAAAAATAGATCAAGAAAGCCTAGAAGGCATTTGAATCACAAAACATTCCACAATGACCCAAACATTCTCTATATGAGACAGCCCCCTTAATTAGTTTCGGCAGCCGTAACGGAACTCGTTTCCGTGAGCTGCTCGTTTTTTTTTCATTAGGTACAAGTATTATTAAAAGGCGTTTATCGCCCCCGACCAAGATCTCAGAAAGAACCACACTCCCTGGTGTCGTAAGGACTCTGCAGGAGGTTCTTTTTTTACATGATAGCTGGGTGTTCCGTTCCCACTGCCTTCCATTCGAGTCCCAGCTATTCTGTGCCCTATATAACGTGGCATTCCCGCACATAAGCAGACTAAGCGGTCGTCGGGGCAGTAGGGCCATCGAACTTCGTTCAAGTGATGCTTAGGGACTCTTTCTCGCTTCAGCCCTTTTTTCGTCGCGCCACTGCTCTTTCTCCTCGCCCTTGTACCCCCAGACGAGAAGATCCACCCTCAAAGTGTTTTTGTCCATTAAGCCGAACGGTCATAGCGCGCGCGTTAAAAGTAAATTGACCGGGATCCTTCTTGGCACTCCATCAACGAGCAGCGTCATTGAGGGCCACTTTGAGCCACTCCGAAACGCTTATCAACTCGTTGGCTCTCCGCTGAAAACTTGTTCGGGTTAATGACGCTTGGCGAACGTAAACGCGATGTCATAACTTCCAACCAAATTAGGCGACCTTGAGGGTCCTTCCTGGATGTACTTAGAGCTGACGTGCCTGATGACATGAGCATTTACATAGACCAATGATTTACTTATTTTGGGGTGTTTACCTCCAGCCAATGTGGTCCCCTTTTATGGGGTGACGGACAATTGGAAGACCCAAAAAGTGCTCCAGAATTCACGAGTTCCCTAATCAACTTCTATATCCATGAGATGCCTCATGACGTTCTCTTCGTTCGGGCAGTGAACTAGAAACCTCGTGGAGAATATTAAGCAATTTTGTTCATCCCTCGCACTGTCCCGGATCCCGTACGTTTTTGCGTCTTTGGTAGAAGAACAAATTTCCATGAGTAATCGAGGTTCGCGATAAGCGCTGATAGCAGGTCGCGACAACACCATGGAGCAACTCATCCTTGAGGAGCAAAAAGGACCTACACAGCAGGAATAAAAAACTTCATCTGCATGACCGTGGCTTGTTTCACTTCTTGTGCTTTCAGGGCTTGTTCCCGTACCGTGCATATTATCTTGGAGGTGGAGATTATCAATGGAAGAAAAGAAATACCATTGCGCAGAGTGCTACTCGAAAAAATGAAGATTTTTTTTTTCTTCGGAAAAAGAACACTCGCAGTCCTTGTCATTTTCGTTGGACAGAAATGTCTGATTTCGTTGCGGAATAGACAGTAGCTAATTACTCTCGATATAAGACCATCCATTTGTCCTTCATGTCCTTCGGCTCAATCGAATTAATGGTCCACTCTTCAACCCCCAAACGGGAATCACTTCCATGGGGAACCGAACTAGATTGTCTAATCTGTTTCCAACGATCGTTAATCAATCTAGGTCACCCATTCTATTCTTGAATCGGATCTGAACATGAAACTCTTCCGCGGAGCATCAATCTAGATCGGTAAATCTATCCTCAAGAAAATATTACTTACGCCATCGTGAATTAAGGGGAGAGGGCCCTTAATTAAAAGCCTCTCCCCTCGCCTTCTCTCGCCCTTGAAGGTGAGGAAGAAATTTTTTGAGTTTCATGATTTTCATGATTTTCATTATGATAATTGTCATTTTTTTAAAGGGAAAGATTTCTTTATCATTTTAAAGTTATTAATCTTTACAAATGACGGAGGTATGGTATGGTCTTCTAGATTGCATTTTCAAAACTGGCATGACGTATGGCTAGAAAACTAATCGACCAATTCTGATGAAATTTTGTATAAATCTGTCTAACCTCATTGCCTAAAACACGACCCTAAATAATCTTGAAAATTAAAAAGAAAGCAATTTTTATTGCAAAATGAAGCCATTTTTTCGATAAATTCAATCTTTTTGTTTCCAAGCGTATCTTTTCGTCGATTTTCAACATTCCTCAATTTTTCTTGGTTCATATATTCAGCGTACGAGTGTTAATGAAAGCAAAATCGTCGTTGGTTCCTCTTTAGATTAATCCCACCGACGCCACGTGTCACGCCGTCTGACAACATCCGCCGCAACCCGTTTAGAAGACCGTGCCCTACTGTCGCCATTCTTTAAGGTTAATAAACAAAAATATCGTTTAATAGCGAAAACTAGTAGTAAAGCAAACCCTAATTCCCAAAAATGGTGAAGAAATCTTTCCTTTAAAAAAACCATGAAAATCAGCAATTTCTTCTTCGCCGAAATCTCCCCCCTTAACGATTGAATCAATTGCATACATAGATATTATGATTCTTGTGTACACGTAAATCTTCAGACATGATGATTCAGATTCAGATGCTGATGACGACAGTCGCCTTGTTGCGAATCATGGTCAAGTTGCAAGCGCGAATCGTACACGCTTATGGCAAGGGTGTCATCGTCTTGTTCTCTAGCTCTAGCTCTAGGAAGCTAGACTGCACGCCGATTCGCAAGTACCGCGGCGACCTTGCTGCAACACTCTGCCACAGCTCCGTCTTTTTGATGAATAATTAATTTTAAAAAATTATTTTGTATACTTAAACATACTATTAAAGTATACCTAAAGTTTCATAATTGTAGATTAATTATTTCTTAGTTTAAAAAATCGCTCAATATTGGTTATTCTTTCCTGTCTAAATGTACATCCCGCCTTGATGTACACCCTCAATGTACCAATGATTCTATCTCGATTAAAAAAGATACCAGCTTGTACAAAGATTCAGGATTATGGCAATCAAGAAGGGATGGCTCTGGACATTCAACGTTGCAGTTGACGTAGCAAATTTGCTTGTGAAAAACTGCCATTGCTCTTGCAGATGGGGTCTAATGGCAACGGCACTACCACCGGAGGAAATACACGGGGATTCCATGCACAGTAGGGCCGCAGACGGATCGCATCCTCGTATTACGAAGCGTAAGGCAACACCGTGAAGCTCTGACGGTTAATTAACGTGGCATGATGTAGGGACGTGACAGGACGTTGCAGTCGAGCTCCGGAAGACCAGAGCAATACCCTGCAGTGAAAGGGGTGGAAATGTTGATAGAAAAGTTACCTAGGCCAAGAGTTAATAATAAGCACTTTCATCAACGTTTTGAGGAAATGGCAATTCTGAATGCAACTAAGGAGTGTTTGAATTCTTTCGTGGCAATTTTTAATACCAGGCGGTCCATAGACTCCCAGCTATCTTACGACAACGGAAGTGGTGTTTACATTGTAGCGTTGGAATAAAATGGAAAATCGATATTTCACCCACTTCCCAACTACTTAAAGCTCTGAAATTTTTCAAACATTTGTCTAAAAAGGGACAGTGCATGATTCAGCTGTTAAAAAATCCATTAAGTTTTCAACTTTTCATGTAAAATTATATTTCATGTACATAAACACATACAAACAAATTCGCAGCCGACTGTGTACGAGTATGAGAAAAGTTTATATACAGCAATTAGTCGTAAGTTCAATATCATTTACAGTCTTGGTTATTTTTTACAAGCATCCCATATTCCTAATGTACGAACTCGTAATAAACTACTAGTAACAACTAACTATTCAAATCAATTGAAGACTGAAAAGTAGTAAATAATTTATATGTAAAAACATATTTAAAAAAAGCTTTTATTTAATGTACGCAAGAGCAGAAAATAATTTGTTTACCAAGTCACCTATATGTGACTATAAATAAAAGCTTGGGGTGCTTAAAATTTCGACATATCATCTTTAATTTACATAAATCCATTGACATATCAACTGTATTTGATTTACGGTAAAACAACCCTAGATTTCGTAAATAAAAATCCTGAAACCGAGTATAAAGGTGTGAAAATAATTTCTGTAATTACTTGTGTCAAATTAAATAAGGTTAATGAAATTGCTCTGATAACATTTATTAAACATTTTAAAAGTTGACCTCCCCACGCTTTCATTTATAGTCACATATAGGTGACGTGGTAAATAACATTATTTTCTACTTTTTAGCACATTAAATAAAACGCTTGTTTTTTTAAACCATTTTTTTTGGTTCGGTACTTGTTGAAGAAAAATCATTTTCAATATATCATAGCTTCAACCTCACTCATTATCACATCACCGGAAAAGAAACATAAAAAATCTAGTCGGCAGGCAGAGAAACTGTTGTGCATTGACGGTTTGCTGAAGAATTTGCTCATTAAGGGGTTACGTGGGTTTCGAACTCAAAAAACATATTTTCTCTATTTAAAAAACATAACCTATAAATTGTTTATTCAAAATGTTAAGCACGTAAATAAGCAATATTTCAACATTATTTTTCAAAAATGCCATCGAAAAAATTGGGAAATTCAACCGGTGGGATCTGGTTCCGGAGATCCCTAAAAAAAGTGTCATCGTGGTGGTCAGGATAACTCATGATAGCTTTATCTGATATTAAAAAACCAATTTTTTTTCTGTTAGTAGATAAGTATGGCTCGTGATTGAACGAAGGATTGAAAAAAAAACTGTAATTTGAATGACTGGCAAAGTTGTATGTAAAATGATTCAATTTTTGGTACAATTTACACTACGTATAACCTTGTAAAATTAGTTGTAATCGGAAAAAAAAAGTTCGTTCAATTCAAAGTCTATGCTATTTTGAAGAATTGTGCACAATTTCAATAATATCGGTGCATTACACTGAGAAAAAAATCATTAAATGTGCAAAATGCATTTTGTTGTCTTCAATTTTTTTTGTTTTAACAGTTGCTCAGACATGCTAAATAAGCTACAGTTCACACCAGTATACTATTTTACCACCAACTATACTGTTTTGTTGTGCCAATCAAAAATCAAGTTGAACGTATTTGAAGATAGATTTTGTTAAACCAACTGAATTTTTGGATGGATGAACGAATTGTTTTTTTCAGTGTAGGTTTTGAGAAATCGTGTCCACCATCTTTTGAGGGGTCTCCGGAAACCCACCGGCTGAATTTTCCAAATTTTTAGATGAATTTTTTTTTAATATTGTTGAAATATTGCTCTATTATGTGCTTAACATTTTGAATAAAATAATTTGTGTATTATATTTTTTTTAAATAGAGAAAATATGCTTTTTTTAGCTCCGAAACCCATATAGCCCCTTGATGCTGGAGGTGATGGTGACTGTCCCCCTGAAAAGAAAATTGATTTTTCCGAGGACCTACGTGACAAAGATCCAGATGAAAAAAACGTAGGGGAATTCTGAAAGAGTTTATCTTCACCCATCAAAGATTCGGTGTAATAAGCTTCAGGCGTTTCCACGCCAACTTCGATCAACCTGACAGACAGAAAAAAAATTCCCAAATCGACATATCTCTCCTCAGCATCGTTCTCCAACCCTACCAGCTTGATATCAGGCTAAAAAAGCAAACCTGCAGATTCTACATTGTCATAATACCAATTTGATTTCTACTATTGAACATAACCTTCGTCTACACATGTAGGTCGCCAACCTCTGATGACGATCCGGAGAACCGGCATTTTGGCAGCCGAAGCCTGCCAAAAGGCTTCAAGGGATTCAAAAAAGAAAAAAAAATAACTGTTTACTGGATTCCAATGATGCAAACTTCGATGTCATGTCTTCGAAAAGTATGGGAGGAAGTTCCAGTACGAATTTCCTTCTGGATGAAAATGTCATTGGTTCTGGATCGAAGGAAATGTTGGATACGAAACAAATAATCATGGGATGAGTATGCGTACGATAATTGGCTGCGGAAAATGTGTAGCCCAATATATATTACATGCTCGGTCGCGCCTTCGTCATAACAACAACAGCCCTTGACCCATCAGGCGCCAGAGATTTAACACCCGAGCAATTAGTCGGGGCAGGCAATTAATTCTCATTTCCGACGAGTCGGTGCTTTCATCATAGGCGCGTTGCCTTTCACGCGCACACCGTTGTTTCGCTCGGGTATTAGACAACGGGATCCGGCATTAATTTCGGCGTGGCGGACGCCTCTGTGAGGCGAAATTAAACGATCAACGAGCAAACGTGACAATTGACAGCTGTCCACTTATCGCGTTGCGTTATAATCGATGTCTCTTGCCTCGTCTCAGTCTCGTGGAATCATTATGGAACATTTGCCTCCCCTTTTCCAAACGTTATCTCCAAGAACGAACATCTTGCTGTACACTTTCAAGTCACATCTGGGTGTCGCGAGGTCGGAGCTTTTTCAACCTGCACACTCGCTAATATTTAATGACATTTTAATGGCGAGTCCCGACGCAGAAGGGCACGAGGACGTCGAGGATGCTAACGGGAATCATGATGAAGAGGAAGCTACGACAACGATGTCGAGGTCGACGAGCACAATGGCGACGTTTCCGTATGCTCCACATAGCCACGTCGCATTATGAGTAGCCATACACATGGAAAATTGGCCAAACGTGCCACTATCATTTGCTACGTAAACCAACACGACTCTACAAAGATGTCTACGGCTGGGGTCGATTCTCAACACGCGGCGTACTTTTCTCCGATGATGATGACGTTTACCTAGACGAATCGATACTCTAGCGTGCTCGGATTTGGCATTGTACTTTACAACAGTCATCGGGCGCGAGGAAAACATTTTTCATTTTCACGTCAATCTTAAGGGGTTAGGCCACTCTAAAGGCCGAAAAGTAGACTTTTTGGGACTTTTTTTTCAGAAAAACTACAAAATTAATCGAAGTTACAAAAAAGGGTGTTTATCATACATATCAGTGACTGTATACGATAATTTTTTTGAACTGGTTAATTTCAAAATGGCAACTGTGCAGCGTTTGTCTCAAAACTGCATTTATTAAGTTTGCCGGAAACATAACTCATACAATACTCGACCGATTCACTCGAAATGTTGAATACATCTTGAAAAATACATTTTCTATGGAAGTACGTAGGATTTTTTTATATTGCATAGTTCATTTGTTTTTACCAATTATCTGACGATATTTTAGGCACATTTTTGACTTTCCAAAAATTTGCCTAAGCATCGTAAGATAATTGTTAATAACAAATGAACGATGTAATATAAAAAAAATCCTACGTACTTCCATAGACAATGTATTTTTCGAGATATATTCAACATTTCAAGTGAATCGGTTGAAAATTGGCTGAGTTATGTTTGCAGCGAACTTAAAAAATTCAGTTTTGAGATAAACGCTGCACAGTAACCATTTTGAAATTAACCTCTTCAAAAAAAAATATTGTATACAGTCACTGATATGTACGATAAACACCCTTTTTTGTAATCTCTGTTTTTTTCGAGTTTTTCTGAAAAAAATCCCTAAAAAGCCTATTTTTTCGGCCTCTAGAGTGGCCTAAGGCCTTAGAGCCCTGTATAGCTTTGTGTTGCGGAATGAGTGGACTAATGCCGGGATGTTGAGGATCGTGCACTCGGTGGTAAATAAAGTCGTTCGAAGACGCGACGTGTTTGCGCGGGATCCGCTTTTCTGTTTATTGAGAGTCAGGAGTCAATGTTTTTGGAATTGTTGCGGGTGAACGAGCGGTTTTACAATAAAGCGAGGCGGTGTAGACGAGTCGGAGATCGCGCACTGATTTTATTGATCTCGTAACGATATCTCACGACTGTAGAAAAATGGCCGGTCAAGTGGAAATTTGATGACGCACGCGGTTTTGGCCAGGCCACGCGGTGCGCTTAAATATACGGAAATGCGATGTAGACATAGCGGGTAGCGATTGCGTCTTATACGCCAATCGTGCGGGTGACGAGTGCAGAGTGCACACGTTAATTCACATTACGATTACGATAGCGGTGCGAGTTTAACAGCGGGGCGGTTAAAAGAAAACTTGGACGTAACCAGCAGCGAAGTGTCGCAGAGCACGGTCAGAACAAAACAGGAAGATGAAGATGGCCGCTCTCGCGTGCCGGCCGGCACGCGTCCAGCAGAGCATGCGCTCTGAGGCGAGGTGAGAGCGCCCACGAGGTGCTGCCTCGGCGCGAGCCGATCGGGAAGCTCGCCCCGCTTGTAAGGCGAGGCGGAATCCCGAACATTCTCCCGCCATCAGCACTGTGGTGGTGATGTTATAGATGAGGGTTGACGTCCTCGATGATCTAAGGTGAGGTCGGAAGCGGTGAGAGCTTGGCGATGGGTCGTGTGAGAGTTGTAGATGCGGTCTTCAGTGTCACGACCCTGATGAGTCCATCCTGGCCAGGATGGACGGCGGTGACACGAGCTAACGGCCATTTGCTCGGCGGGAACCTCTCGTCGGTGATAAGCACGAGAGTGCCTTCTTTGATGTCGTGTGATGGGTGTCGCCACTTGCCGATCGACTGAAGTTGTTGAAGATAATGGGTGCTCCACTGGTTCCAGAAGTGTTGGAAACGTTGTTGAAGAAGGCGCCATCGGTCGAGGTGGCCAAGCTTGAGCTCGGTCAGTGAAGCCTCGGGTAATGTTGAGAGCGCAGCTCCCGTCAGGAAATGTCCCGGCGTAAGAGCTGACACGTCGTCTGGGTCGTCGCTGAGAGGTCCGAGCGGGCGAGAATTCAGAGTCGCTTCGATTTGAGTGAGAAGCGTGGTGAGTTCCTCGAACGTCAGTACGATGTCGCCGACGGTGCGTCGAAGGTGAAACTTCAATGATTTCACCACCGCCTCCCATTTACCGCCCATATGTGGAGCGGCTGGCGGGTTGAAATCCCAGCGGGTTTTGTCGTTGGACAATTGAGCGGCGATGGCGTGATGCTCGTGAGTGCTTTTGCAGAACATCCGTTTGAGGGCTGAATCGGCGCCGACCAGGTTGGTGCCGCAGTCAGAGTGCAGGACGCGAGGTATTCCTCTTCTCGCTGCGAAGCGTCGATATGTAGCGATGAAGCCGTCAGTCAAGTAGTCGCTGACGACCTCGAGGTGCACGGCTGACGTGGTGAGGCACACGAAGACGCAGATCCATCCCTTGGTTGTTTTTGCTCCCCGTCCCTTCCACGTTTTGATGGTCAACGGCCCGGCGTAGTCGAGGCCTGTGTGCGTGAAGGGGCGATGCGGTGAGACCCTGGCTGTGGGCAGTTGGCCCATCAGCTGTTGAGCGCGGATTCCTCGCTGTCGCGCACACTTGACACAGCGAAGAACGTGCGATTTGACTGGAGCTCGGCCTCCGAGAATCCAGAATGATTGCCGAATGTCAGCGAGCGTGAGCTGCGTGCCTCCGTGGAGCGTCCGGAGGTGCGAGTTGGCAATTACGAGTTCTGTCAGGCGTGAGTGCCTAGGCAGAATAGCGGGATGCTTGCCCTCGGGTGAGAGCGATGATCTGGTAAGTCTGCCTCCGACCCGAATCACGCCGTCGTGATCAAGGAATGCGGTGAGACGGGAGAAGGCATGGTTTGGATTGAGGTTAGAGTGCGAGCTCAACACCCTGATCTCGTGCGCAAAGTAGAGCGCTTGCGTTGCTTTGACCCACAGGATTCTTGCGGCGTCGATCTCTTCTGGGGTGAGAATGGTGACGTGAGCTCCGATGGCTTGTTTCCTCAGTTTTGCAACAATCTTAGAGCAAAGGGCGGTGATCCTGATGAGTTTCTGCAATGATGAATACCGATTGATTAAGTCCCAGTGATATTCGAGTTTCGGGGCCGCAACGAAGAGTGCGGTTCCCGGACGAACTTCGGGCAGGATGAAGTCGTCAGCGGTGAGTGGTTGACGAGGCCACTTCTTTTGCGGTTCAGTCATCCATGGTGGTCCCGTCCACCATAGCGGATGATTTCGGAGTTGGTGGGTCGTCAGGCCCCTGGAGGGCCCGTCGGCAGGATTTGATGCGCCAGGAACGTGTCTCCAGTGAGCAAGTGGGACGAGCTGCTGAATGAGCAGTACGCGGTTCCTGACGTAGTCCTTCCACCTTGAGGCGGGTGAGTTGATCCACGACAGAGTAATTTGAGAGTCCGTCCACAAGTGAGTCCGTGATACTGGTAGCTGGAGTGTCACTTGAGTTCGTCGGATTAGTTTTGATAGTAGCAGCGCTGCTGAGAGTTCCAACCTCGGGATGGTTAGTTGTTTAAGCGGGGCGACTCGCGTTTTTGCGCAAACGATAGTTGACGAGACGCCAGTGGACGGAGAGTTGACTACTAGGTAGACAACTGCGGACATCGCGAGCTGCGATGCATCGGAGAAGCCATGGAGTTCAACAGTGGAGTTGCTCCACGTGTTGAACCATCGTGGGATGGAAATTTTGGCCAATTGTTGCAAGTCTTCTCTGATGGCGAGCCACCTTGACACGATGGTCGGTGGCAGTGAGTCGTCCCAGCTGATTTTTTGCAGCCACAGTTCTTGAAGAAGAACCTTGGCTCGAATCGTAACTGGGGAGATGAAACCAAGTGGATCAAAAATCTGAGCTACCTCAGATAATATTTGGCGTTTCGTGATTGCCTTTGCGGTCTTAGAAAAGCGAGCTGCGAACGTGAATTCGTCAGTTTGAGCGTTCCATTTTAGCCCGAGTATCTTGGTCGAGCAATCGTCAAATGATATTGTGGAAGCGGGTGCCTCATCTGCGGAGATTGCCGAAAGCAAATCTTGATGCGTTGATTGCCATTTGGCCAGCGGGATCCCTCCCGCGTGGCACAGCTCTTTGAGTTGGTGAGCGATGTCGATTAGCTGTTCGGCGGAGTCCGCTCCACCAAAAATGTCGTCGACGTAACGTCCCTTGAGCAGCGATGGAATAGCCAAAGGGAAGCGGTGTCCTTCGTCCTCTACGAGTTGCAGAAGGACTCGTACGGCCAAGAAAGGAGCGGCTCTTGTTCCATACGTCACCGTTTTGAGCTTGAAGTGAGTTTCTGTGGCGTCGTCGTTGATCCACAGGATGCGTTGGAGATCACAATCGTCGTCGTGCACGTTGATTTGTCGGTACATCTTCGTAATGTCCGTTGCGAAGATGTGGCGATGATGACGAATCCACGTGAGCACGTCGGTGATGTCCAGAAGCAGATTCTGTCCAGTGTGCATGATGTCATTGAGGGACTGTCCAGATGACGTTGGACAGGACCCATTGAAGACCACCCGAAGTTTTGTTGTAGTGCTGTCGGGTCGGAGAACTCCGTGGTTCGGCAGGTAATACACCCCGTGAGGATGAGCTTGTGCCGATGAACCACCGGATGAGACCCTCAACCCTCCGGCTGGTTGTAAACCAACTGGTGCCAAGGTCATCTCACCAGCGGCGTCACCAACGGTATGCTCACCTCGATGCGGGAGGATAAATGATTGTTCGGAGATCTGAACCATGTGGCCGAGTGCTTCATACTCATGCATGAAGTTCTTGTAGAGTTCTCGGTAGGAGTCGTTCTTCTGCAGTTTGCGAAGAGTGCGCTTGAGACAACAGTGAGCTGCGGGGTACGAGTCCCCTAATACTGTGGGTGGCGATTTCAGAGGGAGCCGCACCGTGTAGCGGCCCGTGGAGTCTCGAGAGTGCGTAGACTTGAAGTGGTCTTCGCACTCTTGTTCTTCATGCGTGAGAGCTCCTTCTGCATCTGATGGTGGTTCCTCTTGAACCCAAAACTTGGAGAGGAGAATTTGCAGCTCATCGTTGCTGGTTTGCGTACTTACGTGGTGGGAAGTGCACCCTGGAGAGTTGAATGAGTGCACAGGGCCCAGGACTAGCCAACCGAAGATTGACAGCTGAGCGATCGGCATTGTCGGTGATTGCTTGACGATGTTGGGCTTGATGATCTGCCCGTATACATCGGCGCCGAGAATGAGGTCGACAGAGCGTGGCTCCAAGAAGTCTGGGTCAGTCAGCTTCAAGTTGTTCAGGTGGGGCCACGTCTGCCTAGCGGAGTGGAACGATGGTAGCACCGAGGTCAATTTCCTCAGAATATGAGCGTCGACCGATGCTGAGGCGGTGGAATGGAGCGAGCGCAATGTTATTGTCGCCATTCCTTGCGTTTGCGTTGTTGTTCCTCCTCCAATGCCGATGATCGGGATTGCGGATTGATGACGACGAACTTTGAGTTTTTTGGCGAGTTGTTCCGAGACGAAGGACAGTTCTGATCCCGGATCGACGAGGACACGCGCTCTCGTGTGTTCGGATAACGAGACCTTCAGGTCGAAATCGATAATGTCGAGGCCATCCACGAAGAGTTCAAGGAAACGCATCGGTACTTCGAGCTCCATTGGCCCGCCAAGTTCATTGACCACGAGTACTTCCGAAATGACATCCACGGCACGGAAGCCAAGCTGCACCGCAAGTGCTTAAAGGCACTCAGCAAACTGCGCGCTCAGTTCGCAACAACAGACTCGACCCAGCAGCCCGCGTCGGAGTCCAAGTGCGAGCCAAAACTCCCGGACATCCCACTCAAGACCTTCAGCGGTGAGTCCGCCGACTGGCCCGGCTTTAAGGAGATGTTCGGAGAACTCATAATGAAAAACTCTCGAATCTCCGACATCGAGCGCCTCCATTACCTCCGGAGCTGCATGTCCGCTGGACCAGCCGAGCTCATCGCCAACTACCCGCTAATGGGTAGCTCGCTTGAACCGTCGTGGCGAACGCTCGTCGCACGCTACGACAACAAGCGCCTATTGATTGAGGCGCAACTCGACAAATTGTGCAGCCTACCTAAGCTCACAAAAAAATCCGCAAAAGGGCTCTTCGCACTCATCTCACGAGTCTCCGAGGCGTGCAAGGCACTCGATTCATTGGGAGTGGGCGAGAATCTCGGTGGAGCCATTCTCGTTCACCACGTGTGCCATCAACTGGACACCGCCACGCGGGAGGCCTGGGAAAATTCCCTCGGCTCTTCATCTGAGTACCCGAGCTTCTCCAAGCTCGAAGAGTTCTTGACCGTTCGAGCTCGAGCACTCGAACGGATCGAGACCACCACGCCTATGGCTTCGAGCTCGCTGTCCGCTTCCAAGCCCGTCAGCGCTCATCACGCATCCGCACAACAGAGCTCCGCAAAACCGCTTCGCGACTCGCGCGCATATCACTGCGACTGCTGTAAAGGGTGGCACTATATTATTACGTGCGCGAAATTCAAGGCACTCGACACAACAGGACGCCGCAAGATCGCGTCCAACTGCCGGCTGTGCTTCAACTGCCTTGGCAGGCACAGCTCGGCCGCATGCGAGTCGGCAAAAACGTGTCATTTCTGCGGTGCAAAGCACCACACAATGCTCTACGAGGAGCCAAGCCGCAAATACAGCGCCCCCGCATCAAGCGAGCCGAAACCCTCATCATCCGCAACCTCGCAGTAGGGATCAGGTGCAATCGTCAAAACCGCTGACGTGCCTCGCACTCAAACCTCAACCGCTAGCGTGCCTTGCACTCACCACACAACGCTGCTTGCCACAGCACTCGCAACCGCACTCTTGTTCTTCATGCGTGAGAGCTCCTTCTGCATCTGATGGTGGTTCCTCTTGAACCCAAAACTTGGAGAGGAGAATTTGCAGCTCATCGTTGCTGGTTTGCGTACTTACGTGGTGGGAAGTGAACCCTGGAGAGTTGAATGAGTGCACAGGGCCCAGGACTAGCCAACCGAAGATTGACAGCTGAGCGATCGGCATTGTCGGTGATTGCTTGACGATGTTGGGCTTGATGATCTGCCCGTATACATCGGCGCCGAGAATGAGGTCGACAGAGCGTGGCTCCAAGAAGTCTGGGTCAGCCAGCTTCAAGTTGTTCAGGTGGGGCCACGTCTGCCTAGCGGAGTGGAACGATGGTAGCACCGAGGTCAATTTCCTCAGAATATGAGCGTCGACCGATGCTGAGGCGGTGGAATGGAGCGAGCGCAATGTTATTGTCGCCATTCCTTGCGTTTGCGTTGTTGTTCCTCCTCCAATGCCGATGATCGGGATTGCGGATTGATGACGACGAACTTTGAGTTTTTTGGCGAGTTGTTCCGAGACGAAGGACAGTTCTGATCCCGGATCGACGAGGACACGCGCTCTCGTGTGTTCGGATAACGAGAGTGCGGTTGCGAGTGCTGTGGCAAGCAGCGTTGTGTGGTGAGTGCAAGGCAAGCTAGCGGTTGAGGTTTGAGTGCGAGGCACGTCAGCGGTTTTGACGATTGCACCTGATCCCTACTGCGAGGTTGCGGATGATGAGGGCTTCGGCTCGCTTGATGCGGGGGCGCTGTATTTGCGGCTTGGCTCCTCGTGGAGCATTGTGTGGTGTTTTGCACCGCAGAAATGACACGTTTTTGCCGACTTGCATGCGGCCGAGCTGTGCCTGCCAAGGCAGTTGAAGCACAGCCGGCAGTTGGACGCGATCTTGCGGCGTCCTGTTGTGTCGAGTGCCTTGAATTTCGCGCACGTAATAATATAGTGCGACCCTTTACAGCAGTCGCAGTGATATGCGCGCGAGTCGCGAAGCGGTTTTGCGGAGCTCTGTTGTGCGGATGCGTGATGAGCGCTGACGGGCTTGGAAGCGGACAGCGAGCTCGAAGCCATAGGCGTGGTGGTCTCGATCCGTTCGAGTGCTCGAGCTCGAACGGTCAAGAACTCTTCGAGCTTGGAGAAGCTCGGGTACTCAGATGAAGAGCCGAGGGAATTTTCCCAGGCCTCCCGCGTGGCGGTGTCCAGTTGATGGCACACGTGGTGAACGAGAATGGCTCCACCGAGATTCTCGCCCACTCCCAATGAATCGAGTGCCTTGCACGCCTCGGAGACTCGTGAGATGAGTGCGAAGAGCCCTTTTGCGGATTTTTTTGTGAGCTTAGGTAGGCTGCACAATTTGTCGAGTTGCGCCTCAATCAATAGGCGCTTGTTGTCGTAGCGTGCGACGAGCGTTCGCCACGACGGTTCAAGCGAGCTACCCATTAGCGGGTAGTTGGCGATGAGCTCGGCTGGTCCAGCGGACATGCAGCTCCGGAGGTAATGGAGGCGCTCGATGTCGGAGATTCGAGAGTTTTTCATTATGAGTTCTCCGAACATCTCCTTAAAGCCGGGCCAGTCGGCGTACTCACCGCTGAAGGTCTTGAGTGGGATGTCCGGGAGTTTTGGCTCGCACTTGGACTCCGACGCGGGCTGCTGGGTCGAGTCTGTTGTTGCGAACTGAGCGCGCAGTTTGCTGAGTGCCTTTAAGCACTTGCGGTGCAGCTTGGCTTCCGTGCCGTGGATGTCATTTCGGAAGTACTCGTGGTCAATGAACTTGGCGGGCCAATGGAGCTCGAAGTACCGATGCGTTTCCTTGAACTCTTCGTGGATGGCCTCGACATTATCGATTTCGACCTGAAGGTCCTCCACGGTGTCGAGAGACCAATCCTCGACGGATTCATCCAAAATCGACTGGATGCAGTCCAGTCGGCTGAGTTGCGTTTTGTATTTGACCGTGAGGTCAGTCGGAAGCCGAGCGGGTGAGTTTTGGCGGGACGATCGTTCGCCGCCAGAGCGCGCCGGCGCAGTTTCAGGAAATGGATCGCTTGAGGTTGACGGAGGAGCAAGTAAACTCTGGTCGACCGATTCTCTTAGAGGATGCGGGGCCCCTATCTCAGGCTTCGTTGTGAGGTTCGCCGGCGAGCCTTGGTCGACGGTGACCTCGGGCGTCGTGCGGCCGGATGACGGTTTCGACATGGCGAGCTAGAGTCTGGATTGCACGACGCGCACTCGAACGACGAAACCCGGGAGACGCGCGACGCACGAGATGCGAAACTACGCGGGGTGAGCGCGACACCGCTCAAAATGGCGGTCGAAGTCTCGAGAGACCGAGATCGAGAGCGACGTGCCCACGAGGGCAATGGCCGTCGCGAGCGCGTACACGCGAGGCGGGAAAATCTGGGAGGAATCGCTTCGTTGCGATTCACTGCCGCGGCGATCACGTACTGTCACAAACAGCGAGAGATTAAAGGAGCGCGACACAATCGACGGAAATTCGCGAGAATCGTCCGAACTCGCGAACTCGACGAAGAAAACTCGAAAATGCGAGGCGACGCACCGCTGATCGCGAACAATGGCGCGAGACACGCGGCGGCGTGGAGAAAAACGAATTTTTCCGCTAAGTGGCCAATGACTGTCACCGAGTGCAGTGGTTGGCCACGTCGACACGAGCGAGAGGTGGGAGATTCCCGAGCGCGGCACAGTGGTTGGCCGAGTCGACACGAGCGAGAGGTGGGAGATTCCCGAGCGCGGCACAGTGGTTGGCCGAGTCAAATTTGGCAGAGTTGCCACGTGGTCTCGCGACGCACAAAGTTAGACTCGCGAAAACACTCGCGAAATCACAGGTGGCACGATCCGGCTCGAAGGACCAAAAAATGTTGCGGAATGAGCGGACTAATGCCGGGATGTTGAGGATCGTGCACACGGTAGTAAATAAAGTCGTTCGAAGACGCGACGTGTTTGCGCGGGATCCGCTTGTCTGTTTATTGAGAGTCAGGAGTCAATGTTTTTGGAATTGTTGCGGGTGAACGAGCGGTTTTACAATAAAGCGAGGCGGTGTAGACGAGTCGGAGATCGCGCACTGATTAAATTGATCTCGTAACGATATCTCACGACTGTAGAAAAATGGCCGGTCAAGTGGAAATTTGATGACGCACGCGGTCTTGGCCAGGCCACGCGGTGCGCTTAAATATACGGAAATGCGATGTAGACATAGCGGGTAGCGATTGCGTCTTATACGCCAATCGTGCGGGTGACGAGTGCAGAGTGCACACGTTAATTCACATTACGATTACGATAGCGGTGCGAGTTTAACAGCGGGGCGGTTAAAAGAAAACTTGGACGTAACCAGCAGCGAAGTGTCGCAGAGCACGGTCAGAACAAAACAGGAAGATGAAGATGGCCGCTCTCGCGTGCCGGCCGGCACGCGTCCAGCAGAGCATGCGCTCTGAGGCGAGGTGAGAGCGCCCACGAGGTGCTGCCTCGGCGCGAGCCGATCGGGAAGCTCGCCCCGCTTGTAAGGCGAGGCGGAATCCCGAACGATATGAATGATATGTATAAACATTTTGAAAATGATATGGTCCGAAGTAAAATGGTTGCAAAACTTTGAACGCGTTTTTTGAAACCATGTTTGAAAAATGGGGCTGACTCTTAGCTCCTACAACTTTCAACCCTCAAATTTCAACTGTAGCTTCTTAGATAGATTTTCTAGCAAAGTACACGTGATTTTTACGATCGATTAAGAATTACGGTTTTTGTAAAAAGATTAAAGCCATTTTTGAGGCGCAAATGCGTCTTTATTAAAAATGGTGCCAAATTTAGAAAAAGTCAATATTTTGTAATCATTGGGTGTAATTTGCTGGAAAAGTTCATATACATTATGAAAAAAAGAATTATTTTTTGTTCTAGGTGGTATGTGCATTTCCAACGAGTCCGCCCGTGGAGGGCCTCAAAGAAAAGGCGTTCTGTTTATATCGACCGCTGGGCCGCAATTTGGTATTTTGTTGGAAAATAAAAAGAATTATACGTGTACCTACAGACATGTAAAATGAGACCTTCGAACCTCATTTTGGTGGCTTCATTAGTATTTTCGAAAAAAATCCCCCAAAAGTCTTCTTTTCCGACCCTCCAAAGGTATCTTTAAAGGGTGTCTCAAATGTCCTGACATTTTTATTTATTAATAAAACGTATTATATATTTGAAAATCAAAATAACTTGAAGGTCAAGGTGATTTGAAGGTTAAAATGACCTGACATTTTAATTTATTAAGAATACGTATTATTTATTTGAAAAGTACGAATATTTTTATTTCAATATAAGCTACAAACATCGAGGTTGTGTGTGGAACACAATATCTGATAAATGGCCGCCTCGTCCATATTTGCAAACGTTCACTCTTTTGACGAAATTTTCAATAACATTTTGGCATAATTGTGGACTAATTTTATTAATGGTGCGCCCAATTGTTTCCTTGAGTTCCGGAAACACAGACCATTGTCTGTGGATCATTTGCATACACTCTTCCTTTCAGAAAACCTCAAAGAGATGACGGGGAAGAAATAAAAACGCGAAACAGAGTGGATGATGAAATTTTGTAGGATCGATCAAATTTTCATTTTAGAAAACTCATTTCAGAAATAACATATCAGAAATTCAAAGGTTTCATTTTAGTACTTTTTATTTAGAAATTTTCGAAAGTAAATACTCTATCTATACTTATCATAAGGATGCAAGGGACAAAAAGTCAGTATATATAGACTATAAATAAAAAAATAATAATGAAGGTGAATTATTAAAAACCGCAGATCAGGTAGTCAGAATAACTATTTCAGCCGGTACAGCGCGGGCCAAGCCGCGGGCGACTATTTTAAGGGCGGGGTAAAGTATTAAAAAATTTTTTTTTCATTTCTTTTAAATTTTTTAAATAAATGCATAATATATCAAGAATATTGTGTTAAAATTTCAAGTCGATCGGAGTAAAATTGACGAAGTTATGAGTATTTGAACGTCTATTGCTCCATGCCGTTCTCTTCTCTTCTGCGTTTTTCAAACCGTTTTTCTGAGACTTGTCATATATGAAGTCCGTGTGCACGATAACTCAAAATCTACTGGACCAATCGCTTTGAAATTTTGCACAGTACTTCTTCACATAATTCACCAGGTATTGTCGAGAGCTTTTTTGTTTTTTTAATAATTACTAATTTTTCAACAACAAATTAGCCGATTTTTCTAGCGAAAACCGGGTTTTTGGCTCCCAAGTGCTACGAAAAATCGAAAAATCGAAAAAAAAAAATTCTCCCGTCATTACCTCGAGAAACATCTCCTTTAACAAATGCATTTTGATTTTTTTGTTTCAAATGATTCTGTTGCGAGTTATGGTGCACACCGCAAACCAACTTTTTTTTCGAGGCGCCGCCGGGGTTTAATTTTCACTCGCTCAATTTTGAATATTTTGCAATGCAAATTTAGGAGAATGTTGTTCAAATGTTACTTTATTATATGTAAATTTTTCAATAAACGAACACTATACGTTACGCCAAAAAAAATCTTAAAAACATGCCTTTTTTCGCCGAATTAACTTTACCCCGCCGTTAATATAGCGGGCGGCTATTTTAACAAAAATAATCATACTCTTCAAAGAAATAATACGTTTTGTTAAGGGGTTGGGCCACAGTAACGGGTATGATTCGCACATGATTGTGCGAATTTAAGAATTTTTTTTTTCGTATGAAAAAGTGATTCACTCATAAAATTGTTTACACATCTATTTAGTATGAATATCAAGCTATTAGAAATTTTCTTTTTTTTTCGATGTACAAAATGGCTTACTACTAATATTTTATTTTGTTATCTAACAGCTCCGCGGCGTTACATTTAGCATCCACAATTTTTCACCTTGAACGAAAACGAAAATTTTCGTCAATCTACATTAGAATACCTAGAGATGTACATACGGAATTTAAAAAATATTGTTTTATTCAAAAGTTGTAGGTATTTGAACGAAAATTTTATACGAAATTTTTCACTAAAAATTCATTTTTCAAGTTCAAATACCTACAACTTTTGAATAAAACAATATTTTTCAATTTCCCTACGTACATCTCTAGATATTCTATTGTAGATTGACGAGAATTTTTGTTTTTTGTTCTAGGTCAAACATCGTGGATGCTAAATGTCACGCCGCGGAGCGCCTAAAAAAAGATAACAAAAGAAAATATTAGTAGTCGGCCATTTTGTACAACGAAAAAAAAAATATATATTTTCCAACAGCTTGATATTCATACTAAATAGATGTGTAATTAATTTTATGAGCGAATCACTTTTTCATACGAAATAAAATTGTTAAATTCGCACATGATTTTATACCCGTTACCTAACCCCTGTACAAATAAGTTTTAGGACAGTTTTCAAAAAATTCAAGATTTATTAAAAAAGAAGTAAAACACAGTTATTCATCGAAGTAATCTCCATCGCACTGAATGACCTTCAGCCATCTCTCAGGTAACTCGCGGATGCCTTTCGCAAAGAAACTTTCGTCTTGCGAGGTGAGAAATTTAGCGACCCATTTTTCCACTTCTTCAAATGTTTTGAATCGCATGTCAGACAAATCGTTCTGCATTTTCCGGAATAAATGATAATCGGATGGGGCTAAGTCTGGTGAATACGCCGGGTGTGGTACAGCTTCCCATCCAAGCGCTAGTAACGTATCCTTGGCCGGTTTACCCACATGAAGCCGCGCGTTGTCATGGAGCAGTTTTACTGGACGATTTCCTTTACCAGAAAATGGACGTTTCTTCTCAATTTCTTGATTCACTTGCATCAATTGATGACAATAGCGATCGGTAGTAACTGTTTGACCAGGTTTGAGAAGTTCATAATACAGTACGCTTTTCATATCCCACCATATGCACAGCATGACTTTGTTACAATGAACATTGCGCTTTGGCGTGGATGTTGTCGGCTCGCCCGGGTCAACCCAATGATATTTGCGTTTCGGATTATCAAAATAAATCCACTTTTCATCGCCGGTCACAATTTTTCACAAGAAAGACTTTCTATGTTGCTTGTTGTAAAGACTCACACAAATGTTAAGACGGCTGTTTTTATTTTCTTGAGTCAGAAAGTGTGGTACCCACTTTGTTCCTTTTCGAATCTTACCCATTGCTTTTAAACGATAAGAAACAGTTTGTTGAGTTACTCCAAGCTGTTCCGAAAGTTGTTTCTCCGTCTGACAAGAGTTTTCATCCAGCAACGCTTGCAGTTCCTGATCGTCCACCTTTACAGGAGGCCCCGTGCGTTCACGGTCACTAACGTCGAAATCACCTTCTTTGAATCGCTTATACCAATACTCACATGTACTTTTAGATACAATGTTGTCTCCAAGAACAGAACATATCGATTCACACGCTTTCCTAACACTTTTTCCTTGATGGAATTCATAGCGAATGCAGTGTCTAATAAATAGCTTATCGGTCTGCATGTTTAATTTACAGAATTTATAGGTTATGTTTATGACTCCTTTACGTTTCGATACTACATATCAAGCGCCATCTATGATAAGTGAGCGGGACCTTTGAATTAATTTAGAATAGCTGTTATGATACAAAATCGAAGTGTCCTAAAACTTATTTGTACACCTAATAAAAATGTCATGTCATTTTCAGACACCCTGAGAAACTGACTTTGGTAACATCGTTCAGCGCTTCCAATACTTCCTGTGGAATCCTCCGAAATATTGGTGGCCATTGGCACCCGAGTTTGCAGCGTCTCATTTCTTTTCAGTCGCGTGTAGAGAACGAAGAAAAGTTCACCGACGACGTTCTCCGTCGATCAAAATTCACCGAAGTTTTTCCGAAATTGCAAAAGCGTTTCGACCCCATGCTACGCCTGATGCCATTCATTCACGATGGTTGACTTTTTGCCACGTGAACTAGCTCCGTACCAACCGGCTCTCATTCCCAGGAGAAGAAGAAAAAAAACGGCAAGTTATTCCGAGCTGACGGCGAAATCGATCCACCGCGCCATTCCTTTGCATTAGGATGATGTACACAGTGGAGCGAACAAGTCCGCGACATTCGAGGAGCCCAACCTATCCTCGTACATACTACGCGCGGAAACGAAGTTTTCCAAACATCGCCAGTATATTTTCACTACGCGAACTGACAAATCGTTGCACCACCGGAAACCCCGAGGAATGGTTCACGTGCACGCGTTTGCGGTTTCAGGTCGACTTTGCAATGTAGCGGTGTACGAAATGCAGCCACGGAGGGAAACGGAAAGAGAGAGAGAGAGAGAGAGAGAGAGAGAGAGAGAGAGAGAGAGAGAGAGAGAGAGAGAGAGAGAGAGAAACGGCAGGATGAAAAGAGGGTGTAAACTTTTACCATAACCATTTCTCATACCGAACGGCGACGTGGCCTCAAAAGTCACTGCCGCATTGTTTATCTATTTTCACCGAATAAGAAACACGCCTTACGCCACTTTTTCGTACGTCTCATTCTCCATCCGCTTTATCCCCACGACATCGCAAATGACTTTCGCCAAGTACACTTTTTGCCCTCTCCCGGCAATTTGTTCTACACGAAATACATTTTCAAACTTTAATACGAAAATAATAAAATTTGGGGATTAAGGTATCTCGCGAAAGGTTCGTTTCTGCGCAGAAATGCCAGTTCAAGTCTGGGAGAAAAAACAAAAACCACGAGACATCTTATTTATCATACTTCGGTTCACCATTTTTGGTTCTTTCGAGCTTTTTCGTACACAATTTGAAAAAATTGGCCGAGTGTATTCTTCCAAAAAACTCGGAATTAAAAATACACGACGTACGGTCATCATATAAATGGTTTGACTGCAATATCATTTCGAGTAGATATCTATCGTGTGGGATAAGAAGGATGCGATTCTTCGAATCTTACTGGTGAGGCGAAGATGCAAGAGAAGCTGGTAATAGAAATGGCCAAGTTAAATTTCAATATCGATTTTGAAAGTTGAACACCAGAAGTTGAAAGTTTTAAAAGTTTTCAATTAATCATGTCACGACTAATTTTTATTTTATTTCTCTGTCTCGCTTCTTCTTGCTCAATCTGCACGAGTTTGTGGGCAAATTACGTGCACCCGACAGCTATATCCATGACTGCTGCAGGTCGATGTATATGTGTGTGTGTGTGCGTGTGTGTGTGTGTGTGTGTGTGTGTGTGTGTGTGTGTGTGTGTGTGTGTGTGCGCGCGCGCGCGCGCGTGTGCGCGCGCGTGTGTGTGTGTGTGTGTGTGTGTGTGTGTGTGTGTGTGTGTGTGTGTGTGTGTGTGTGTGTGTGTTTGTGTGTGTGTGTGTTTGTGTGTGTGTGGTGTGTGTAATATATATATATATGCCAGGAAATGTGAACCAGTGAGGTCGGAAAACCACAATTTCCGGCGGTTAGGCTCTCTTCAAATATGCCCAAGATTTCTGGTTTTCCAGTACAGCAAAGATAATCCTGCTGCAGTTACAAAATTCTCACCCACAAATACCCAAACGTACATACGCCTACCCTGATCTTTAAAGCAATCCTTTGCGCAATTGACATAATATATAGATATTGATGTTTTAATATGAAAATAGAAATTATTTTTTCTCATCAAACTTACGACGATCTAATTTTTTAGAAGTATTTCGAGCTCTAAATTGGTAAAAAAAAACCATTAAAGCCAAAAATGTTAATGCAGAAGTGATCGATGTCGAAAAACTTCCATTCGAATAATAGGATAAGAATAGGCAAAAAGAATGATTTTTAGCAATGGTGGAAATGGACAGATCGGCTGGAAGGAAAAAGGCATTGAAAAAGTTGACCTACAAGAAAAATATCGAGCAACGGTATGCTGGGCGACTTCAATTTGGGGATGAATGTTACTAAGCTCATTTGCAGAGAACAGTGTGCATTTTTCCCATACATCGCTCAGGGCCTGGGCATGGGTACTTTCCGTAGTGAGAGGTGCAAATATATATCGATTAAGGTGGTACGAGAGCGCAATGTTGATTTCTATAGATTTTGTTCAAATTTTAACCAGACATTGTTCATATCATTATGCATGTTTGAGTGAAATTTCAGAACAGTCAACTATCTAGATTGGGAGATAATGAGTTTTGAAATGGCCACTTTTACACTGCAGGGTATGCATTGAAATTTCGACAGAATAATTTTCCCTAAAAAATATTTGTCTCCTATAATAGGAACACATATGGCAACACCGCAGAACAGTATTGTTCAATATTTCGAGAAAAAAATAATTATCGTCTTACCAAAGTTAAAAATTTTGTCATAACAAAATATTTCCATTATAAATATTAATATTTTATATTGTTTATGGTATCTTCATTAACAAATAAAAGTGTTACTTCAGTCATAACTAATTAAAAACTTTGTTCGATTAAAAATTACTTCCAAATAAAAATTTGTGTTGCAGTATTATTTTAAATATGCCGCGCAAACTCACGTCATTTAATACATGAACGATGTGGTGTTGGCATATGTTTTCTTATTGTAAGGGACAAATATTTTTTTATGGAAAATTATTCTGTCCAAATTTCAATGCACACCCTGCAGTGTTAAAAGTTGCAATTTTACAACCCATTATCTCCCAATATAAATAATCGACTATTCTAAAATTTCACTCAAACATGCACAATGCTATGAACAATGTCTGGTTAAAATTTGAATAAAATCTATAGAAATCAAGAGCGCGCGCTCGATCTACCTTCCCGAGTCGAAATTTTCGAGCTGCGTTCAACCCACAAAATGAAGGTGAGCAGAAATCGGCGAGAGCGGATTATTTGGTATCTAAAGGAGGATACAGTGTTTGAAAATACCATGCGTTAGAGCCTCCGATGAACTTCTGGCATGGCAGAAAGTAGACTTTTTGACTCAAAGGAGGCCAGTGACGATCACAATTGAACCTACGGGACCTCAGGTGGGCCTACTTCGAGCGCTCCCGCAGAACCTACTGCCCCCCCCCCCTTTCGGCCTACTGTACACTGCTAAACAAAAACTTAATTTATATAGGATCTATTTAAATAAAATAGGTTTTTTCCTTGTCCCACAGCCTACTACGATCATATTTGTTTCAAAGATATTTATATATGTTAATAAAGATGAGATTCAAATTAATCTTTATTTGCTTACAATGTACACTGTGAAGCTGTGTACTATATGCATAAAATATTTCATAAATTGAAAATAAAAATGAACTCCTTAATTGAGAGCTTTACCACAAGGATTTTTCATCGTAATTCATCATTCCCTGGCCTTTAGAAATAATTTTATAAGAAAATATTTGCCCTATATGCGAATTGAATCTAGTCCTACCTACTCACAGCTATGCTCGCTGCCCCTATGCTACCGAGTGCTTATAACATTTTGGTCGCTGATATGGCATAAGAGACCAAATGAATACCTATAACTATTTGTTGTATCACATAAGCTATATCAATTAGATAATATGATTGTGATAATTAGAGAGTTTCATCGAATAACATGCTATAGATTTTTCAAACCAACATATATATGTATGTATATACATATAATTCCTCTCTCTCCACCTTCTCTACCCCCACGCCCCTTTGATATGAGTGTTGCAATAAAGATGGACCATTAGTTCAATCAAATAGAAAAATGGTTGACTCTACGAAAATTCTATTTAAGGTAAATTTAAAAAAATAACTAGATCCATTCAGTGAACTTAACTAATTTTTTTTATTTTAAATAGATCAAAATGTTGAACCGATAAAACCGAATCACAGATTTATTAGGATTAAATAAAATATATAGTTATTGGACGATATTAAATAGATTGATTGGAATAAATAAACATTTTCGAAATCAATAATTTTAATAATGGAATGCAATAGGAAAAATTTGGTGCTATGAAAAATATAGTTAATTCAAATAAAAAAGAATCAAATAGACGCGGTTAGTTAATATCATAATATTTAGCGGAAAAAAATAAAAATATGCTTCATGCATACACGTGGAAATATTTTTTAAATTTTCGACGTGCTAAAAATGAAAAAAAAAATCAAACATTTTATTTTAAATCGTCGGTAATCGGCCGTCGCTATTTATCAACTCATTATTGAATAAACAAAAAAAGCAAAACGAATAAAAACAAAAGGAAAAAAATAAAGAAACATCAAATGAGGTGGAATTCAAAACCGACAATTTCAATCCTTTAGAACATGAAATAGACTATAATTAACACCCTAACGTTCCATATAGATATCAATATTGTATGTTATTTAGATCTACACTGCCAGCCAAAAGTTTTCGGACACTCCACATAATCGCAAAACTTTTGAGCGCTGGATAATTGCCAAATAATTTTAGAGGAATATAATTCATTTCATTTATTATTCCACGAAGGTACTATAAAGGTCTATATAATTAAGCAATTATACAGAGCTTTATAGTATTTTCGTAAAATAATTATTATTCTACCATAAGTTTGCAATGATCCAAAGTGATATTAAGTTTTGCAGTTATCGAAAGTGTCCGAATACTTTTGACTGGTAGTGTATATTCCAATATATTAACGCAACCACATATTTCGAGTATTATATATATATATATATATATATACATATAGTATAAACCGTCGCTTAAAAGTTTAGATACACCAGTCGATATTTCCTGCTGCACTAAAAGTTATATAGCTTCGTAAAAAAAAAGATAATCAAATTTACCGAACGGCGTTTTGACGGGAATAAAGTCAGTTTTATATTGCTTTTCTGAAATATTTTTTATGATTTTTTTTTCGTCCCGGTACGCACTTTTATACGTGACTGATTTTCGGTTTTTTTCGACCATCGAGAATTGGGCAAAAATTATGCAAAGAAAATTTGTTCCGTTTATCCATGATAAACTTAAACGGGGTAGCAGGAACTCCATTTGCGTTTTTGATCAAGTTTTGTACGATTTTTTTCGCAATGTTATTTCATTTTTTGCTGAAAAAAGACTAATTCTAGATAATCCAATGTAACTCAAGAACTAGAGGGTTTAAGAAGAAATATCAAGGAAGAAAAACGTCGCGTAAGCTTATACTGGATAGCCTGGCATTTTTTAAGAATTTTCCTGTGAGATTTTTTCTCACAGGAAAACGCCCATTAATACGATAGAATTGGAGTAAGACAGTATATACAAGCATTCTTATATGAATTGCCTATAAAATAATAATAAGTCGATATTGAGCAAATTTGATTGTTTTTGCATATTAATATTGCACTAATAATTGGATAAGGGGACGATGTATTTTTATTAATTTCGTATTATTTACATCATCGAACGGGTTACCGATCAGGCCACATTGGAATGATGATGGAGGAGATATCGAATTTGGGCCGAAAGCAGGTTAGGTGGGGTCGAGGCAACAGTTTGAGATTGACAGCAGGTTAAGGCGGCCTGTGCTCTGCACGTTTCACTGAAACTGGGGGTCGAAAGAAGGTTTGGGAGGTCTAGCAGAGGCTTCCCTGGACCAAGAGGAGGTCTCTTCATGGCACCAAACTCGGCAAATGAGGTTTCGTCGGTTCAACGGAGGCTGGCGGCTTATGTATTGCAAAAGAAATCGGTCCTGCGACGGTTCAGAGGAGGCTAAACATTTTGACTCGGGTTAATCTGTTCCCTGCATGGTGATTGGTGACTGCAGTAGCAAAAGAGAAATTTTGCTTTTCCCGTAAGGTGTACCGGACATATACGTACGGTGAGTAAATATTCGGTGATATTCCACGTGTTACTTTGAGGGTTGGGCATAGAGCTCCCCTGGGCTTATTACGAGTTCCGACAATGCTGGAACGTTCAGCACACATAGGTAGACAGGTCTGAGAGAGGAAGAGAAAGAGGAATCATAAGAGGGAAAAAGAGAGAGATGGAGAGAGAGAGAGAGAGAGAGAGAGAGAGAGAGAGAGAGAGAGAGAGAGAGAGAGACTGACGACAAACACACACATAGTCTCATAAATAGCAACTATCGCGGTACTACTTGCTGTTAGAACGTACGGCGTTGCAGTCATACTAGGTGGACGACGACGCGATCGCGCAACCGGAGTACGCCCGGGGGTTAGCAAAGTACCCTACTGGGTGCACTACACATGTGTGTACAAGAATGTATATATTCTCGCAGGCCATTTCGCATTTGTTGTTATAGCGCATGGGAACAGTTCGGTGGCAACGGCGAAAGGATCCGGCGGTGGAGGGGGTGGGAGGGGGTACGCGGCTCGACTTATGGAGGCAGTAAAAGCGCACACAGCGACCAAAATGAGCAGCAACAAGCAGCAATATTATGTACGTCGAGCATATGGAAAGTGACGCTTGAGTATACATGTGGGGTGCACGCATATCGTAAATTGGAGTCGTCGACTTTGCAGATTGCTTGGCGTGCCCCAACGAAAGCCTCCCAAACGCCGAACAGCCATGTCGACAGAATCAAATTCGAGAAAAGAAAAATGTGCAAATGTGTGTGCCCAGTGGGAGACACGCTGGCGATATTTGCATCGCTGCAACGGCAATTCCTTTCTGTTTTTGTTGTTTCCTTTTGCTCATTGTCATTGAAGACCTTTTCTATTTTATTTAGGTCGTAGATTTCTAATGAGGATACCGAAAAAAAGGTTCGAGTAATTTGAGTAGATTTGGCCGATATGAAAAAAGTTAATTGCATTTTAAAATGCAAACTGAAACGCCATGATAATGTAGACTTCTCGGCAGGTGGCTGTCTGTTTGATTGGGCTGGTTTCGATTGCCACTGGACGCATTCTCTTGACGATTCCATTATTTTTGGGCAGCTCCAACTTGGGGAGAGATTTGGGTTTTTGGAAAATCAAAAACAAAAGTCGATTTGATTGTAATTGAATGTGGTGAACTATAACTTGAAGATTTATGTTAGGACGTTGAATAAGTTTTCGCTGGTTTCCAACAGATGACGTTACCAGAACTGCGTGGGTGTAGTTTAAGATGGTAACGCATCTATAAAGAAGTACTATAAGCTTGAAATTCAGTGTATGTCATTTCGCCAAAGTGTAGACATCTTTTTTTTCATAGTGGGGGGGGGGGGGTGGGGGTGGATTTCAGCTTCCCTCGACTGAACATCATAATTTATAACCAAATAAATGAGAAAATAGCAAAAAACAATGTTAGGCTCATTTTTCGGAAGTCACTTTATCTGAAGAATTACCAATAATTCAATTGTTTAATGTTCGGATTCGTGAAAGGAAAACCTTAAGGCCTTAGGCCACAGTAACGGGTATAAAGTCATGTGCGAATTTAATAATTTTTTTTCGTATGAAGAAGTGATTGACTCATAAAATTAATTACACATCTATTTAGTATGAATATCAAGCTGTTAGAAAAAATATATATATCTTTTTTCGATGTGCAAAATGGCCGAGTACTCATATTTTATTTTGTTATCTTTAGAACATTGTTTAGATCTTTGTTATCTGTAGAACAAAAAACTAAAATTCTCGTTAATCTGCAATAGAATACCTAGAGAAGTACGTAGGGAATTTAAAAAATATTGTTTTTTTTTTTAAAGTTGTAGGTATTTGAACTTAAGAAATGAATTTTCAGTGAAATATTTCGTTATAACTGCTCATAAATTGCTCATAATATGAAAAGTTTTCGATTAATCAGAAATTCCGTACGTACTTCTCTGTGAAATGCAATTAGGAACATAACTTTTAAATTTGACGTAAATCGAGCGAAAATTGTTGAAGTTATTTGTCACGCCAATTGGAAAAAAGCTGCTTCGAGAAGTTTCGAGTAGTCGGCCATATTGTACATCGAAAAAAAAATATATATATTTTCTGACAGTTTGATATTCATACTAAATAGATGTGTAATTAATTTTGAGTGAATCACTTTTTCATACGAAAAAAAATTGTTAAATTCACACATGATTTTATACCCTTTACTGTGGCCTAAGGCCTTAAGTGAAATTAAATGTTGACTTTAACAAACTGATCACGACTCGCACACATTTGCAATATTGTACATGAGAGTTGCCGGACGACGTGATCGCCCTTCGGACATTTCTCTCATCTTCCAACCACGTTGAATAAACAACCAAGTTCCCTCGATTTTACACGATGCCCTTGCAATCAATCTGCACAATCAACAAAACGGGATACGTGCTATCCCGTACATATTTCTACGTTTTTGTTTCGCCTAGGATGGAGAAAAAGTGCTAAGCAATTCACGTCGTTTATGAAGACAAGGGGAAGGAGAGAAAGAGAGAGAGAGAGAGAGAGTGAGAGAGAAGAGCGGTCGGTAGGAGCCCGTTTGGAGCACAAGATCCGATACAGCAAAGACTTGGCCTGCAGCCTCGTACAATCACGACCGTTTTGCATAACTTATTATACCAACAAACGGAGAGGAAACGTTTCGCCTCAAATGTATACTCTAAGTTGCCGGATAGTACTGTGTATACATATTCTCTATTTGGATGGTTCACAATTCCCACACCGCAATTCAGGATGGGAATTTCAACGCGAATTCGATAGCAAACTTGCCCCTTTAAGGGCTTATACCAAGTCGAAATTTCTGCAAATATCGGTTTTTTGTTTTCGATGGATTTTTGAAATACAATATTTTTCAAATATAAGATTTTTGAAATATAATATTTCAAAAATATTCTCTGAAAATGTTCAGATGTTCCGTTCAAAATTGAAGGAGGCACGGGCGTTTGGATTTCGAGCTGGCGAATCTCGAAAGCCTTTCTTCTCAAAATAACTCTTTTTGAATCGGTGACCACGTTATCTTAAAGTCCACTGCAAATTTTACAAGCGTTTGTTGCATATCAAAAAGCAGTGCTCGAACGACGTAATTTTTTTTTCAATGCATAGTTTTTATTCATCAACGAAAATAGAGGATTTTTTCACATTTTTTTAAAATCATTATTTCATCAAATCCTTCGTCCAAGCACTGGATAATTTCATGCAATAAATAAATGCGTTTTTTTCGGATTATTTGTTTCCGAGAAGCACTGGTCACCGCCAAGAACGTTTTTCAAACAGCGGTTTGCGAAAACCATTGTATCTGCCACATTTAGAATAATATTTTTCAATACAAAAAATCAAAAAGATACTCAAAATCAAACTCTTCAATGTAAAAAAAAAAAATAAAAATAAAAACCCGCATAGGTTTTTCCTGCAAAAAATTGACAACAAATTCCCTCTCTTCCGGCCATGCAGGTGTAACGCCTTAAACTTTTTGATAACTTGTCCATTTTTCCCTACTATGATCTTACACACCGTCTAGTTATTTCTATCTCCAAGTTTTCGATATGCTTATTGTTTCGTTTTTTGTGTCCTCCGATCGAGTTCTGACTGACGAATTCGTCATCAGTTAATGATTTTTCATTGATAAGGGTATCAGGGGATCGATTGGACTGAATTTCGAAAATTGGTCCTAGTTGATGAGATTCAAGACCTGAAGTTGAACCATTTTCTTAAGGGGTAACACCACTGTAGAATTGTAAAAAATTGATTTCTTTTTATTGGCTTACGAGATGCTTTGAACCATCTGGAATAAGGGTACGTCTAAAAAAAGGCAGCAGGCCCGTGTTGTGAGACGTCGACCGTTTTTCTCGAAACACAATTTTTCAAAACGGCACGCAGCATAACTCCAACAGTTTTCATGCGATTCACTCCAAATTTTCAGCGCATAACATTCCGAACAGAAATACGTACGAAATTTTCCATGAGTTAATTATAACCTTATTTAGTAACAAATTATTGTCCTTTTTTTCTGTCGAAAATTGAGTTTTTACTTTAAATACTTGCCAATTACACAAAAATAAGTATTTTCAAAATCCCCTAAGTACTTCTCTAGCTATACTCATGTAAATTAATTGAAATTTTTTCAGTTTCTTCCACATTCAAATTTGCATCACTTATACTGCGTGCCGCAGAGCGTCTCAAATTCAGAATGCCTCCCGAGAATGCCTCCAGCGTCACCATTTTGTATAATTTTTTAAAGTCATTTTTTTTTGGTTCACTCGAAGATATGACTAATATCGGCCTTGAATATTATTATCCTCATACGTGTTCTTCCACCCTAAAAAAAATCGCGACGAATCGCTTAACTTTAGATTTTACACTGGCGTTTCCCCTTAATCTTTTCTCAAAAGAATTATGCAACGTATTATTTGATGCGAAATCATTTGGTGAAAGCGAATTTTCCCGTCCCGATCTCTCCCTGTGCTTGTTCAGCCGAGGAGATCGATTTTTGTGCACGAACACTCACCTTTTTCTTTTGCGGTGGCAGATACAAGTGGAAAAGTCCGTGACTGGTCAGACACTGTCATTGATCAAAAATCATTTGGGATGTCGAATTAGAAATATTGAATATATATAAATATATACATCTATGCAAAAATACGTCAGAGCTTAGTTTCGAGCTTACCTATGACAGATTCCGTTGCCATATAGTCATAGAGAAAGGAGATGTGAAGGTTGTGCAAAAAGGTGGTAAGTAGCACTTTACCCTTCGAGGGTCTTCTACGTTACCGTCACCTAACGATGACCCCTGTCCGAATGAGGGGATCCACAGAATGTTTGCACGAAAGCTCGCTCTGTCTAGGGTTTCAACCGAGTACGGTTACTCCTAAAAATGTTTTCCCAACACTATCGTCAACGTCCTTTGGTACCTGCTGCGCTTGTGAAGGGCGAGGCAAAAATCGTTGCAATCCAGCCGGGAGCGCAGTATTGGTTCGAAATTTTGTATCCACGTGAAAGCAAAGCTTTTTAATTTATTGCCAGATTCGAAATACTTTTTTTGAATTTATTGTCAGGTTCGAAAGACCTTTTTTGAATTTATTGTCAGATTCGAAAGACTTTTTTCGAATTTATTGTCAGATTCGAAATACTTCTTCCGAATTTATTGTCAGTTTCGAAAGACTTTTTTCGAATTTATTTGTCATCTCTCTTTCCTATCCGACTAAACGCGATATCTCATTTACGTGATCGAGACAATAAAAGCAACCATTTTTTTGCTCAAATTTGGAAACTCATTATTTTGTTCGCGCGGAATTTTTAAAGCGTAAAAGAGAAATGAAAACGATCTTTCCACGGATGCAGCGTCCCTTTCATAACGTAGTGTGAATGAAAAAAAGTAGAGGCAATTTGAAACTTGCACACAGCTCCCTCGTAATGTTTCCACGCCCATAGAGCTCCCTTTATGAGCGAGTGGGTTATTACATTTTTGCTTCCTCGTGGAAAAAGCTTTTCGAACGCGAAAAGATATGAGGGCGCGGCTTTAACGTTTTCAGTATACGTGTATTCAGCGTTCTGCCCATTAAAAAATCCGCGTTAAAAAAAGAAGTATTTCGACTTGTTTGTTGAGTATTACGCGGAGAGGTTGGGGATTTTTCGAAAAGAAAAAAAAACGTCAAAATATTCGTAAGCTCTGAACTTCAGTTCCCTCGAGAATATTGCCGGAGGATTCGATCGAGATACAGAGTCGAATGAGAATATTTCTATCCAACAAACGCAGACACATTTAACGGGGTACGTCTACCTAGATGAGTAAAAAATTGTATTTTCCAAAAATGCTTTTATCCAATAGTATCACCTCTTGGTTATATTCCATGAAAATTTCATTGAAATATTCTTAAAATTGAATGAGCTTCTAATCGTCGACTGGGCGAGCGGTAGCGGCATTATACTGTAAACTTTGAACGCGTTTTTCTCGGAACACTGTTTTCAAAGTCGGTGGACATGACATCTCGAGAACCACTTGACGTATTATTTCCAAATTTACAGAATGTACAACGAGAAACATTTAAAGGTAATTGACGATCTCACTTTTTTTAAATCAATCTTTATTTTTTTAATAGTTACGTAAAAATGACAACTTTTTGTCATATATTTGGTATACTCGAGTTTCAATTCATCGCCAGGTTGTTTGAAAAAATGATTTAAAAAATCACTAATCGTCAACGACTCGTATTTATTGTGATCTTAAATAACCCGTTTGGTTTGCACATTTTGGATGGACCTTTCAAGCTGGAGAGTGTCCACCAAAAAACGAGGCGAAAAAATTTCATCACCTGCCAACGGTGATTTTTTTTGAGTCTCTCAGTATCTGTACGTTTTTGTTTTTAAAAAAGTGCGTTTCTTTTTTACCGCCCGTAACGCAGAAATAAAAATCGGAATTTGGCCATTTTTTCGCGCCTCTAGGTAAATGTAGTCCCTCAAAATAAAAATTTCAGATGAACCAAAGAAATTATTTCTTCTACTCACATGCCCAAAACGTTCAAATGCAGCGCCATTCACTTTTAAAGTTCCCAAATGACCACTGCGAATTGAGCGGCGTATTTCAAACTAGACTATTAAAGATAAAATAATAATAATAAATAATAAATACATTATTATTTATATTGATGTATTTAAATATTATTAAATTATATTAATGTGTAAACTATATAAACATAATGATAAAGTAGAAAAATGCCATTATAATAAAATTAATAAATACAAGATAATGATTTTATAATAAATCAGAAACGAGAAAAAATAAAATAATAAGAAATAAAAACAATAATAATGTGCAGCCATTATTGATTATCTACATGAAAGTCGATAGTCCAATGCCAATGCCCCTGCTTCAGATGACTATCAGGTCAAACTCGATAGTTCGTTCCCAGATCATCAACGTATTATTTCTTGCCCGATAAAGCAAAATTTCGCTTAGGCAGGAGAATGGAAAGACCAGAAATGCGAGCTTTCAGAGAGTAGTGTGAAGCGGACTAAAAAAATACGTAACTCTTTTTGTACCAGAAGCAAGCTCTGCTGCTGCAGATTGTAGGAATTTTTCTATAGGACTGCTGACAAAGTGAAAACTGATTCGCGAATAGACAGTTCAACCTCCCATTCGCGCTCTTTTGAGTGTCGTAGCTATGCAAAATATGTATAAATATTTATATATGAAGGAAAATGATTTTGAAGGTATTTGACTACCGGAGCCGTCCAACAGTAGCCCAATGTCCCATATACAATATTATGGAAATCCCAATGTCTCAAGAAAATCCTTTAGATAAATGCGAACTTATACGAAAGTCTTATCAAGGACGATCCCATCCCCAGAGTCAAAGATTCGCTCGAACAACATTTCAAGCCATGTCCCCGGAACAGCCAGATGTTTTAAAAGTCAACATTATATATATATAACAAATGTAACGCTTTTTTCCACATAAATATATATATATATATATATATATTGTCGTTTAAAAAAATCATGAAAATCAGCCATTTTTGTCTCCGCCCTTAAAAATGCTGTGGACGCATGGAATAACTTTGGCTAGATTAGCAAAATGCGGGCAGGGAGTGATAGAAAAGGGTTCAATTAGAAAGGGTATTACGTGAAAACCCGCAAGGATATACGTTGGAACTTTGGAAATCAAATGAAATTTGACCATATATATATACATTAGACTGATTCAAAAAAAAAATTTTTTTCTGGATTCTCGTGCTATTGTTGGGCACTGATAAAACAAAATTTCTCTAAAAAGATGGGCGCGGTCACTCAATTTTTAGAGGTGGCTATCTAGACTTTTTTGTATTTGAATTTTTTTTAACGAACGTATTGCATTTAAACATAGTCATGGCTTCGGATTACGGATAAAAACCGGAAAAGTTTTGAGTTTGTTCTTTTACAAGCATAACAGAGAAAAACTGACCATACGTCGAAGTGCACACGAAACGATGAAAGAAATTTTCGAACAATGGAAATGTGCTGAAATTCCAACGCGTCGATTGAATAACGCAATCTTGAAATCAATAAAACTCCATCTAGTCTGGAAACAACTTTTAAAAAATCGAGTTAAAAAGAATTTGCCGTCACAAATATCGAAGGAGCGTAAATTTAAGAGAGATTTGGACAAACTGTTCAACGTTGCACATTTTCGTTCTGCCCAAAATGTTAACGAACTTGAGAATGGCTGGGAAGAAATGTAAATGAGTTTGAAGATAATATAAGCGTAGCATTTTGAAAATGTAAATATACGATTTATGAATAAAAGCTTATAATTTAATTTTTCGTAAAAAGTGCGAAATGTTAATGCGGATAAATAAATCTACATGAATAACGAGAGTAGTATAGACGCCATTATTGATCTACCTGGATTTGAATTGTGAATATTGCACCCTTTTCAAATTGTTAGAGTTTATTTTTGTTACGAAACAGCTGCTGGATGTGATTTTTATCCGTAATCCGAAGCCATGACTATGCTTAAATGCAATACGTTTGTTAAAAAAAATTCAAATACAAAAAAGTCGAGATAGCCACCTCTAAAAATTGAGTGACCGCGCCCATCTTTTTAGAGAAATTTTGTTTTATCAGTGCCCAACAATAGCACGAGAATCCAGAAGGAAATTTTTTTTTTGCATCAGTCTAATATACATATACATATATATACATACATATATATATATATATATATATATATATATATATATATATATATATATATATATATATATATACACAGGGTGTCCTGTTACTAATGGATAATCCTGCAACTGTCGTAGGTTATATCATGTCCTACCATATGCTGGAATTTAAGTTTAGTAAAAGTCCCACGGTTTTCAAGATTTTGGGCTTTATATTGCTTTTTTCGATACATCTGCTTTTGGTTTTTCACATACCATTTCCACAAATGATATGAATCGACAATAACTAAGCAACTTTTTTAAAGTAATTGTCACAATATGCGTAGTACATTTTTTCTACACCGCAGGCTATCGAAGTCAGATTTTCGAATTGGTTTGCATGAAAATTCTGCATAAGATCGTTTATCATAAAGCTTCCATAACATTTAAGCTTAAAAAGAAGACTTTTCTATATAAAACAAATAACCAAGAGTATTTTTTTTAACCGGGCCAAGAAAGTTATCATGTGTAGAAATGCCATGCGAAAAACCAAAAGCAGATGATTTTTATCTTGAAAACCGTGGGACTTTTACTGCACGGAAATTCCAGCATATAGGAAGACATGATCTGACCTATCGACAGTTGCAGGGTTATCCATCCATTACATGACACCCTACACAGGGTGTCCCAGAACTGAATGCGTTCTCTGAAATGGGGAGTTGAGGGTGAAATTCTGAGCCGATTGATATAAGCATGTGTGGGTCTCAGATCAACCGCTGAATTATTATTAATTTTTAAAGGCGAGCCAATCAGGTGCGCCCGATGAGCCCGCGTACGTCGGCGAGCGATACGCGCGTGCCGTAGTGCCTGTAGGTGCGGTGCTCCGGCCAGGCACGACTACATAGTCCAGTGAAAGAGACGAAAACCCAGCACTTTTTAGCGTGGAATATTAATTTTTGACTGAAGTAGATGGTTGCATACTGAAAGTAACCCCAATAAAATGTTGCCCCTCAACTCGCTCCAACCCTAAAAAATAGGGGTTGAAAACTTAAAAATCGCCGTATCTCGATCATTAATAGCCCGATCAAAAAAGGTTTCAAACAAAATTTGTTTGGAATAATAAAATTCGTATAAAGTTATATGACGCCCAACACCCTATCTTTAAAAACAGCGGCACAAAAACTATTCGAAAATTCGGGGTTGATGCGTGTGCGAGCGGAGTTGACATATCGCTGCGTCCTTGTCTGCGTCAGTGGTGCTCTCGTGTTTTTGTGCCGCTATAATCAATCATAGGGAATTGGACGTAAGATAACTTTATACGTATTTTACTATTCCAAACAACTTTTGTTTGCAACATTTTTTCATCAGGCTATTAATTATCGAGATACGGCGATTTTTAAGTTTTCAACCCCTATTTCTTAGGGTTGGGGCGGGTTGAGGGGTAACATTTTGTCCGGGTGACTTTCAGGATTCAAACATCTACCTTCGGTAAAAAAATTCATATTCTACGCTAAAAAGTGCTGGGTTTTCATCCCTTTTACTGGAGTAACCCGCGCGTATCGCTCACCGACGTACGCCAACTCATCGGGGGCACCTGATTGGCCTGCCGTTAAAATTAATAATAATTCAGGGATTGATCTGAGACCCACACATGCTTATATCAATCGACTCAGAATTTCACGCTCAACGCCCCATTTCAGCGACCGCATTCAGTTCTGGGACACCCTGTATATTGTTGGCCATGGTATAAGAGAGGGTAACTCTCTGGGCTGAGCGCTCAAAGCAGGGTACTACTTCTCTAGGTTCGCAAGTAAGCGATATAGGTGTACAAACACAGCTACATAAAATTCTGCGTCTATAGCATCAGGTTTCCATATTCGTTTATAAAATTGCCTGCTCTGCGTAGCGGACACGAGAACTCCTTCCAATCTATTCCCCGGGGATGAAATTGTTCGACTCGGGCTCTTTTCACGTACACTTCGCTATCTGTACACCCTTATTTTTCTTTCTTCCTCTCATCCTCGTTGTCGCTCGTCGCTGTTTTTCGTCGTGTAGAATCCCTGCGGGTCGAGGGAGCCGAGAAAGTTGCGAGACACGCGGCGATGGTGAGAAAAATGCGAAAAGTGTATTGAATATATTTTCATTGTCGTGGCGAGTGGACAGAGAAAAGAAGTTGCAAACGTCTTTTTGCGCCCTTTACTCTTCACCGAGAGACGTTGAGCCCTCGAAGAAGCGGGTCGTCACGGAGACGCATCACGCGAATGGCGACCGAGACAAAGGAAAATCGCGCATGACTAGCCGGTCAAAGCAAACCTTGAGGGAAGGTTCTGCCTTGTTGGGCCAAAAAATGTTCGATCTTTCACCAATTTTTTTTGCGAAAAGTATTTGATATAGAATATTGAAATTTGGTATGTTGACTAAGCGGTCTTTATTGAATATCAAAATATTTTTTAAAGTTTAACAAAACATGGTGGTGGGAGTGGGACGAGCCACGTATGTCGGTGCACGGGCGATGACGTTCTTCGCTTGTGGAAGTCCTAAGTCCCGGACAGGTGAGCTGAAGCAAAAAAATCAAACATATTTTTAGTTTGTACAATATTGTGTATAAGTTGACCTAGAATAAAAAAGAAAAATTGGAAAATGAAAAAAATAGTGAGCAAAAAACTGCGAAGTTTTTTGGGAAAAAACAAACTTCCTTCCGATCGCTCACTATTTTTTTCTTCCATTTTTCTTCTTGATTCTAGGTCAACTTATACACAATATTGTACAAAATGAAAATATGTTTGATTTTTTTGCTTCAGGTCACCTGTCCGGGACTTACGAGTTCCGCAAGCGAAGAATGTCATCGCCCCCGCACCGACATAAGTGGCTCCTCCCACTCCCACCACCATGTTTTGTCAAACTTTAAAAAATATTTTGATGTTCAATAAAGTCCGCTTAGCCAACATGCCAAACATCAACATTCTATATTTAATACTTTTCACATAAAAAATTGGTGAAAAAACAAACATTTTTTGGTCCAACAAGGCAGAACCTGGCCTTCAGGAATCGTCACAGTATAAAATTTTCAATTTTTTTTTTGCATCATCCAATAATATAGACGGTTATAAACATGGACCTAGCATCGCCGATTGATCGTAAGTAGACAATTTATATGAAAATTCCGCACGCGAAACTTTAAACGCGTTTTCATCGAAATGTCGTTTTTCAAAACGATGTACACTCACTGAGGAAGAATTTTCAAGCTATCCTTCTCAAATTTTGACACAACATTCTTCACGCCATTCTTTATCTTGCTATGGAACCGTTTTTTTAAACTTCATTTTTTTACGAAAAACTGCCGGAAAAATAGGTTGAATTCGATACTTTTTTTCAAACCACCGCCATTTTGTCTATTTTGATTTAAAAAAATCCTCCATAGCAAGATAGCGGCTTTCATACTGATCAATAATCTTTTTACAAATTTCGTTTCAGATACTATTTACGGCCACAACCGTGTACACCGTGAGGACTCCTTTTTTTCAAAGACATTTTCAATTGCTAAAAAAATGTAAAAATAAAAATAAACGTTTGAAAAATTATTTTCTGTTCTTCATCAGTGCTCTGATTTGATATAAAAAAATCAGCCTGATTAGCGTATTTTAACAATCGTAATTTAATCCACCAAAGTGGATTAAATTCCGTCGAAATGGAGGTAGTTTCGTGTGGTTAAAAAATTCACGAGTAGGTATTTACGGTGAAATAGAATACTTCGGAAGGTGGAGTAAAATTTATTTTTCTTCCGAATGTAACTATAACTATAGTTAAAGGGTATTTCGTACCCGAACGTATATTTAATGTATCGTTGATTTTGAGGACACGTCTGGCCTTGAAATTACTTTTATATAAATATGCTGACATTTGTCCGCAAGGATTTTGCGAGGCATTGAGGTGTACATGATGCTGAGAGTGGTGATCATTTGTTACTATGAGGACGAGCCTAGGAGTAGAATGACTTAAAAATCACCTTTCCCCGAATACATATACGTATTAGAGTGTGTCAGAAACGAATTTCCGTTTTGTTGATGCTTCACTTTTCATTGCGAAAGACAATAGTTTCTTGTTGCTTCTCGTAGACGGGCAAAAACATCTTAGCGGGCGCCTTGATGAACACGAAGGGAAAAATAACAAGGTAACCCTCAGTGTTGATTGCCAGAGATCTCTCTTTTCGAGAAGCACAGTAAAAGTACATCAAATGTTTTGTCCGGCGTCGGAGATAACAATGTTTCTTCAGCTTCCTTCAAGGAGAAACGATTCTTTTTATTATGATCAAAAGGAAAAGGCTCAAAAAAATTGAAACTGTTTTTGACACACCATGATATGTATTGGATATGTTGAAAAAAAAAATTGTTTTGGGTATTGAACTTTTAATTGAAATTGAAAATTGTTTCTTCTACGAGGGAGAATAATAAAAAAATTGAACATTCTCTCAGGGAGAGAAAAATAGAAAATTGTAAGTACCCCCTTAGGGGGGAGAACAATAGAAAGATCGAGGTCAAAATGGAAAGATCGAGGCAAAATAGAAAGGCCTAGTTTTTCCCAGGAGGAGAAAAATATAAAAATCCAGGTTTTCCATTGAAGGGCAAAGATAGACAAATCTAGGTTTTCCCTAGAAGGGCAGAGATAGAAAAATGTAGATTTTCTTGGAGGGAGGGGGAGGGGGCAAGAATATAAGTTCCCTCTAAGGGTAGGGAAAAATAGAAAAATCCAGGATTTCCCTAGAAGGTCAAAGATAGACAAATTTAGGTTTTCCCTAGAAGAGCAAAGATAGAAAATGTAGGATTTCTTGGAGGGAGGGGGAGGGGGAAAATATAGGTTTCCTCTAAGGGTAGGGGAAAATAGAAAAAATCTAGGTTTTCCCTAGGGATTCAGAAAAATAGAAACGTCTGGGTTTTCCGTAGGAGAGACAGCGAAAAATCTAACGTTCTCCTAGGGGGGAGACAAGCTGGTCAGCTAATGGGCCAGGGGGGCGAGGCGAGATAAGCGCAAAAGGGTGGCGGAAATATAAATTTTAGGCATTTTAGGCCCGCATATACATTTTTTCTCCATCCTCTGGGGGGTGGAAAATGGGGGAAGAAAAATAGAAAAATGTAGGGTGCCGGGGGGGGGGGGGATAAAATAATGTAGGTTTACCCTCAGGGGGACAAAGATCGAAAAATCTAACTTTCCCCTAGGCGGGAGAAAGATAGAAAAATCTAGCTTCCTCTTAGAGGTGTCAAAAATTTAAATAATTTCTCACCCCCGACTAAAAATAGCTATAATTTTGAAATGCTTCTCGAGAAAGACATCTCTGGTGGAATTTTAAAAGTTACTTTGTCATTTGTGGTTTTTTATCCATCCAGGCCCTCAAGATTCTTTATTGAGGTGCCCCTCTCATGAGAATCAAAGAAAAACTATTTCGAATTGTAATCAAGAATGGAAGACCTCGATAAACTTCTTTTTACACATCCTAGTACATATATATATGCATGTGTGTGTGTGTGTGTGTGTGTATGCGTGTACTTCAAAGAACTTGTATTTCCACCGTATCTCGTATGCTAATTCGAAGAAATATATTTCTTATTCAGATGGGGCTTATTCGAATCAATCCCTTCCTACGCTTTCTCTTTCCGTTCTCGTTCCGAGGTACACGAAACGAGATATAAAATTGCGAAAGATGTTTTTCGGAATATCTCGGAGAGGGTGGAAGACAGAATATACAGCGGGGATATACCTACGCTGGAGCACAGTTCCATCCCTTACAGTCAAGATTCATTCACGCACCGCTAGCAGACCCTCGTAAAACTCGTCGAGTCTTCTCTGCTGTACGGAAAACGATATCTCACTTGATAGCGCAAAAAACACTATTTTCTTCTCGTGGTCCAGTTTAAGATTTGCCTCGGCTACTCCTTCACGTGCCAGGTCCGCAGGCTCTCCCTCTCGCTCTCTCTCTCTCTCTCTCTCTCTCTCTCTCTCTCTCTCTCTCTCTCTCTCTCTCTCTCTCTCTCTCTTTCTCTCTCCGTTTTACGAGTTCGTCTCGTTTCAACGAGAGACGATTGCATCTTGCTATACCAAACCGCCATAAAACACAGGGCAATTCGAAACGAGCGAGCGTACTAGAACTATAAAACAACGAATTAAAGTATTTCGAGCAAAGCTATAATATATTTGCAACCGACTCGATTGATCTTCGATTTTTCATAATAATCATTATTATTGTTCTATTATGAATCAATTTTTTTTTCTTTCTTTTCATTATAAAATTCTCCGTTACATTGACCCGAAAGAAAGAACGGCACATGATGAATGTTTCCTTGCTTCAAGGTCATCCTCGCGCCGAAGAAAAAACTTGGACCTTTTGCCCTCCATGAAATAGAAAGCCACTTTTCAAAAAGTGGATGTTCATTTCATTGTATCACGCTATTCGCTCAAGGAGAGTAACCTACTGAGCAATCCTGGAAATTTAGCGAAAACGTCACTTGCGTTTCTCGCGCACCGACAAAAGAAAAATATTTGTCCTACGTAAAAACTTTTCTCCGTGGACCTGTAAACAAATTTATCATCAAGGTGGCAGCTCTTTTCGTTGATTTTTTTACTTTTATCAAGATGACAGCGTTTTTCGTTAATTTTGTTCTTCCTTCCATGAAGATAACCGCATTTTTCGTTCAATTTTTTTACTTTCATCGAGATGGCAACACCGTTCATTGATTTTTTTTACCTCATCAAGATGACAGCGTTTTTCATTCATTTTTAACATTCATCAAGATGGTACCATTTTTCGTTCATTTTTTTTTGTTTCCATCAAGATGACAGTATTTTTCATTAATTTTTTTATCCTTTCATCAAGATGACAGCATTTTTCGGCTATTTTTTGTCGCTTTCATCAAGATGACAGTATTTTTCGTTAATTTCTTTTTGTTTTCACTAAGATGATAGCTTCTTTCGTTCATTTTTTTTTTTACTTTTATCAAGAGATCAGCGTTTTTCGTTCTTTTTTTTTACTTTCATCAAGATGACATCATTTTTCGTTCATTTTGTTCACATTCATCAAGCTGATAGAATTTTTCGTTGATTTTTTTTCACTTTCATCAACATTAAGGCCGTTTCCGTTATTCTTTGCTTTCATCAAGACGACAGCATTGTTCCTTAATGATTTTTTTTTCACTTTCATCCATTGCATCCCTAACTATATTCTGCAATGAATCTGAACAATCGATCGATTTGATTCAAATGAAGTTAGAAAGTTTGAATGTGAAATCATAAACGCGCAAGCTCGGATCGAGGAAGTGTTTCACGATTTTGGCATTGGTTTCGAAATATTCTGACCCAGGATATTCTCCTTCTCTCTTCCTCTCTCACATGCACGTATAGAAATGTACATAATCTGTACTCACAGGTCCTGATATAAATCGAGAATGCACAAGACCTGCCTCGAGTGCCAGACACTACGAAGAAGCTTGCAAAGGTGCAGGAAGGAAAAGTGAGAAACAGAGAGAGAGAGAGAGAGAGAGAGAGAGAAGCGTCCATCGATCGAGTTTTCGCCTAGGGATACGTGCATATGCGAAAAGCACTACACTTCAATGTACATCTCAAAATTTCAACACATCCGTTCCACTAGCAGCCATAAGGGCTTGGCGCTCCCATCATTTGACGTTTTCGATCGCGTGACTTGCGTCGTTGTCTTTGCTAGAATGCAACTATGGCATGCATACGTATACAGAATGATGCTCTCGGCACATATATATGGAACCTTATGGAATTAAAAATAGAAACATACGCCAAGAAAACTGGCACAGGAAGGGGAGTGCCAAAAGGAAAGGCACATAATCGTGAACACATTTACGAATAAATATGCACAATCGCCCACGTACACACATACGTACGAAATTTTATATCTGCATAGCCAGGGTAAAAATGTGTGGGAAATAATAATTGATGATAGAATCTTAGGATTTCACAATGACAGTTGTGAGGGTGGAGACACCTTTAGGCGAGGAAAACATTGCTGATTTTCATGATTTTTTTTTTTAGGTGAAAGATTTCTTCACCATTTTTGAGACTTAGGGTATGTTTTGTTACTACTTTTGGGCTGTTACACGGTATTTTTTTCTTTCATTGATCTTTCAAAATAGCGGAGGTATGGCACGGTCTTTGAAATGGATTACGGCGAATGTTGTCAGACAGCGTGACACGTAGCGTCGGCGAAGATTAATCTGAAACAAAACCAACGAAGATTTTTCTCTCAGTAACACTCACACGCAGAATATGAACCAAGAAAACATGACAAATGTTGAAAATTGATGAAACGGTACGCTTTGACACGAAAAGATCGAATGCTGCGAAAAAAGGCTACATTTCGCAGAAAAATAAATACTTCTTTTTTTCATTTTCCAAAACATTTAGAGTCACGTTTTAGACAGTAAGGTTCGAAAGATTTGCACCAAATTTCATGAGAATCGGACGATTAGTTTTTTAGCTAAACGACATGCCAGTTTTTAAAATGCATTTTAGAAGACCGTGCCATACCGCCACCATTTTTAAAGATTAATAACATAATAAAATATAACAGCCAAGAGTAGTAATAAAACATACCCTGAGTCTCAAAAATGGTGGAGAAATCTTTCATTTAACCTTTCGACGGCACACTCCCGCCAGGAACCTCTGACTGCATATGGGGTCGATCCGACCCCAGACCTTTTTCAGATCGTTGTATTTCGGTAAATATGCATTTTTTGTAGAGTCGTTTTCTGTAGTCAATAATCATTATTTCATGGCCTAACCTTTTTTTAAAAAGAAAAACAAAAATACGTGCCGAAACATTCATTCCAAGTGGGAGATGCGTTCAAAAATACGTACTTGCACAAAAAATATCTTATTTTTTTTTCAAAATATAAATAAATATCGTTTGAGGTTTTTAAAGAGGTAAGTTTGCAGATACGAAAGAAAGACAGTGTCAACCAAATTTCGTCTTTCCAAAAAGTATATTTATTCGGAGTTTTGAATTTGAGCATTTTCGGGATAGTGAAAAATGGAAAAAATCGACTGCTTCGACAGATTAATTGTTTAAAATGTATATTTTCCGCTTTGTTTTTTACCTCTATGACTTATTATTAAGCACATTTACCGCAATCGACGCATAAGTACATTCGGTGCTCGTTCCACATAGCCCTCCTGCATTACAGACACTTGCTTTGAGTTTTATGATCGGCATTCTAAATACATAATTTACTATAGTAGCGCAAAATAAAAAATATCTATGACTATTTTCTATCGCAACTCACTTACATGTAGGAATAAAACACCAAATTCGACAAAAAAATATTTTTTCACTTTCACCGCACTACTGCATAAATGGGGTCGATTTCACCCCAGGTCCTTTTTCGACAGCTGTCGTCAGTACACGGGCAGGATGTAGAATGGGGGCCAAGTGTCCACCTATTGAGTAGGAGTGGGGTAACATTCGAGCGCCGCACTGCGGCCGAATAGATTACCCCGTTTTGCGGTACAGGCAGTTGAAAAAAGGGGGTCAAAATGACCCCGTGTGCAGTCGAAAGGGTAAAAAAACCATGAAAATCGGGAAAAAAATTCCGCGCCTAAAGGCACCCCCCCCCCCCCCCCAATACCACAATCCTCCCGAATGGTCAGTTTTCTACTGGTCAATTGATAAACTCGTCCCATACAAAAAGTCTTCAGGATGGTGACTGGTCACTTCGAAGTCTGAAGACAGAACGCCCCTTCGTTCCCGATTCCTAGGCACCTCGCCTAAGACCCTTGGGCCTATATTCCTTAGCATCCGGAATACACAGCCGTGGCGTTTACGACCGACTCAAGAGTCATGCAACCCGATATTCGACTGACAAGGAACATCCCTCAGGTGACACCCTTCGATTTTGTTGAAATTTGGATATTTTATAAAGCACCGAAAAGTAAGCGATACGTATTTTTTTTTATCGGCGGAAAAACGGTTTTAAGGGGTGAAACCACTCCTCGAACAAAGGCAACTCTAGGGGTAATATAGCAGTTTCACACACAAGGAGTCTACCGATTTTAATGAAACAAAAACGATAATTCTTCTAATCCGAAGCAATGAAAAATCCATTATAGTGACATTGCAAAAAAATAAGGGGTTAACCACCCCTATATTAAGGGGTGGTTTCATCCCTTAAAACCGTTTTTTCGGTGATAAAAAAATACGTATCGCTTACTTTTCGGTGCTTTATAACATATCCAAATTTCAACAAAATCGAAGGGTGTCACTTGAGGGATGTTCCTTGTGAGTCCCGTCGACGCGCAAAGAGTAGCAACGACAAACTTTTTCCCCGAATGAGGGGTTTAAAAAGCAAACCCTCATTGTCTCCACTTTTGGAGCTGAGAACTCGTTTCATTTCGACCTACAGTTGTATCGATGTAAAATTATCGAGGCCGAGGCAATAAATCCTCTTAGGGATAACGTGAGTTATCGGATCTACTTGGTCTTCGTGGCTCAACACACGGAGGGGGCAGGTATAATTCACTGACGAAATGTGTATTTATTGACCATTTCCGGTATGGCGTACGCCGGATCTCGGGATATCGCAACGTTATACACGAGCTAACGTTATAAATATTCGTTTCGGGCTCGATCGTAAACAACGAGATACAATCGAATATCCAAGTACCGAGAATCCAAGCCACTGAATTCAATTTCACTTCTCTATTTGCGCGAAACAATGCACGGTTGACGATAATTCCTGCATTATTCGATGTACGAATCATCTTCTTTTTTTTTTCCTCGGGCTGGAAAGGTGATTTACGATGTACGCAATGTATTGTTCGCGGTGTGAACTTGATTCGGTCCGTTGGCCGAGCACGATAAAATACCGAGCTGGAATAATGTTGAGGACGGGTGGGGGGGGGGGGATGAGGGGGGCGAATTAAACCGCGTGTAACACGAACTGGTTCGCAAGGAAATTTTCAACGATATCTCGTACGCGCTGACCACGAGGGTAAATCCTTCGTTACGAGTATTCACCCTTGCCTGGGCGAGCTGGCTCAAGAGCTCGAGAGCCAAAAGCAAAGAGCGACCATCGCGTTGCCTCTTGACCAGGGTGTTTTAATCGGGTATGAGAAAATACGCAGTCGGGGTCCACCGGTAGATCTTGGAATAGTCTGCGGAAAAGTCCGGCGGAGTGCTCGAACGCTTTTCAGGGGTGTGTTAATAAGGGTGAATTAGAAGGGTGCGCAAAGCTCCTCCGAATGGCTTGGAAGAATGGAAGCTCTTACACGTAGAGACAAAAGTGGGTGAGGACCGGTCTCTTCAGAGAGCCGAAAGTAAGTGAATTTTTCAAGATTTTTCGTGTCGAAAGTATTTATTCCACATAATTGAAATTTTACGTACATATTATTACATCTTTTAAGTCTTCAAATGCATCTTTTTATATTTAAAAATCGCGGCTGTATGACACTTGCTCCAGAGTAGGTTGCCGCCTGAGTTGTTCCACGGCGTACAACCTAGCGTCTGGTGCAATGATGCGAAACATCAGAGCCAAGAAGTTTTAGATTTTCAAGACCCACACGCTCTATGTGAACCTAATAAATCCAAAGAAAAGTGTATATTCGAAAAATGGCATGTGTTTGAAAAAGGGTTCAATTTTTCGAGATATTTTTGCTATAGTAATGGTTAATCATGCGTAGCTTTGCTGAAATGATATTCACGAAACTTTAGGTTCACATAGACGGTGATTATGTCGTCTTAGAATGTAAAAAAATTCAAAATGATCCATCAGATAGTTTTTGAGTTATCTTGTACGAGGTTTGAAAAAAGTGGTTTTTAGGAAAACGCGTTGATTGATTTCCAAGAATAGAAACATTTTGTCACTAAATGACTTGTCTCTCAGCGTCCTCGTGAAGTTCATTTCCGGTGGTAAGCTCTTCTTAACGTTATAGAGGGAACTCCCCCTTAATGATTTTCGATTGTTATTTGCAAAAGTTATAATTTCAAATATTCATTGTCTACAGCAGTCTTATATTGAGATCCAATAATGACAAAAAATATCCAATATGGACACTGATATGAGATTGAAGTTTGCATCATTGGAATGCATGAAAATGATTCGTTTTGAATTGCCCAAATTTCTTTTGGCATATCTTAGCAACGAAAATCGCTCAACAATTTTTTTAATTGCTCAATTAGAAATCTATTATCGAAATCGGCAAACAAAGATATTGTAGAATGATAAAAATGAGGAAATAAAAATATAAAGAAGAATTTTCGTTGCATTCCAACGATGCAAACTGCAATACCATGGAATAGTCAATATTGGAACAGCACCTTTTCATCGATAATTGCAATACAAGTGTAAATGAATTCAAAAAGCTTCTGTCAGTGGACTATTATTCGGGATGACAGAATGATCAAGATGAAACGTGATTCCCGACGATCGAACCCGCATCAATTTACTACGGCTCCGCATCGTCGCCATTCGCTCTTTATAGATGAACGCCGGCGGATTCTCTCGGTGTCTCTTGTGTTGCGAGAATTACCATGGATGCCGCACGATTACCCACTGTAAACTGCTGCCATACTGTGCCGATAAAAATTCAACATATACATGTGAAAAGGTTATTTTGAAGACACGCGACTTTGAGGACCGTCCTCAAACCCGCCGGAAGTCCTGATAGTCAACATTGGACAAAACGATATTCCGCCCACTTTTTTAATTCCCTTGGACTTTCAATTTTTCTACTCATCAAAAGTAGGATTGTGTACACGTGGGAGTTGAGAGTACTTTCGACGATGGCTGAAGAGCAAAAAAACTAGGCAGTCAAACAGACGCTCCTGATATAAAGTTTCACCGCTTCTTTTTTTTTTTTTAATTCAATTTGATTTTCAATTTCCATCATCGTCAGAAGTACTCTCGAATGATTCGTACTTATATTCTCTCGGCGATGTGCTCTCGATGCCCTTTTGCTCCCGTGTGTTTTATTTTCATCAAGCCGCGTGCACATACTGCATTTGATTGATCTCGGTGTGGCCTCTCTTGCGCTCTATGTATTTACGATCCTCGTTGACACGCAAGAAATTCCACTTCACATATGAACTTGAATTGCAGTGATGATATATCTCATTCCTATTCAGCTGATATAAATATCGCAGTGCAGGGCAATAATTACCCGCGATGACGAGTGCCACACACGGCACTCGCGTATTGATATTACGAGATGTACATACGCTTGTACATGCGCAGATTGTACTTTACATCGACGTGTGTCGATGTAAAATAATGTACTTAGATGATATCTATGTACATTAATGAAGTTTTATTTCAATGATATAAAACTTCATGAAATTTAACAAAATAGAACTAAGCACAGTATTTTAATAGTGATGTACTTAGTTTTATTTGACTTTTATCTAAGTACATTATTTTAATAATAATGTATTTAGAGGATATTGTTTTACTGTCCAGACAAACGTAGTAGCTTCGAAACACGGGGAAAAATCAATTTGAAGTTTGTCGAAATATTTGGATTAGTAGACACATTATAAATAGAGAAAAAAAAACAACTGTGACAATAAATTTTGATCAAGGGATGGTTTATCCTCCTAAGTTTGCTATCCGGAAAAAATGAAAAGATACCAAAACTTTAGTTTTTTAAAAAATTAAAATAATATGATAATCTTCATCGAACATCTTGTTAAATATCTTGTGAATCTCGCAAATAATGTACTTAGATATCATCCAAGTACATTATTTTTTAAATAATGCACTTAGATAACCTCTAAGTATATTATTTGTGAATAATTTACTTAGATATCAGCTGTAATGTACAAAAATAATGTACTTAGAGAATATCTAAGTACATTATTTAAAAATATTTAAAAATATTGTTTAAATTTTAATAATTTTTGAATATTAAATAATATTTTAAAATAATATACTTAGAGGTTATCTAAGTACATTATTTTAGTACATTACAGATGATATCTAAATACATTATTTTAAAATAATATACTTAGATGTTATCTAAGTGCATTATTAAAAAATAATGTACTTAGATGGTAACACGCGTTTTGACCCGACGACAAAATATCCTCGACAAAATATCCGCGACAAAATATCCGCGACAAAATATCCGACGACATAATATCCGCAGGATAAAATATCCTCATGACAAAATATCCGCAAGACAAAATATCTGCCGATATTATATCCGCTGTCGGTAATTAAATCTATGATTAACGTTATTACTCTTAAACTAGGACAACTGGATTCATGAGACAGTCAATGTTTTTCTCTGTGCTGTGTATGTAGTGCTAATGTTTCTTGAAGGAATGACGTTGTAGTGCTACAGTTTAAAGTGTGTATGTAGTGCTACAGTTTAAACTGTATGTAGTGCTACAGTTTAAAGTATGCTGTGTATGTATGTGCTACAGTTTAAAGTGTGCTGTGTATGTAGTGCTACAGTTTAAAGTATTTAAAGAAGGGAGCAAAATTATTAATATATGACGGATATGTTTATTCAAAAAAGAGTGTGAATAAAACAAGCATAACTTGGCGTTGTGTTGAGCATAAGAAACGTTCATGTAATATTACTATAGTACATCCTATTATAGTACATACTATTATTATAGTATTCAAGTATATTTGCGTGGCATTGCTAACAATATTTTATTAAACTAATATTATATACAAAAACTTAGTATAGTATCCAGGTATATTTGCGTGGCATTGCTAACAATATTTTATTAAACTAATATTATATACAAAAACTTTACAATAAAGAAATAAGTGCAATGAAGAAGCTCGTATTATGCCCCCACCCCACTATCTCACACACCCCACAAAGGTGTTTTGCGCGCGACCCCGTTGATGTGGTGGACGAGATTTAGGATTTTGTCTCGCGGATGTTTTGTCATGAGAATATTTTGTCTTTCGGATATTTTATCTTTCGGATATTTTGTCTTTCGGATATTTTGTCCTCGGATATTTTGTCGCGGATATTTTGTCGTCGGGTCAGATGTGACGTAGCCACTTAGATGCTATCTAAGTACATTATTTGTGAGATTCACAAGATATTTGACAACATGTTCGATGAAGATTATCATATTCTTTTAATTTTTTATAAAACTAAAGCTTTGGTATCTTTTCATTTTTTCCGGATAGCAAACTTAAGAGGATAAACCATCCCTTGATCAAAATTTATTGTCATAGTTGTTTTTTTCTCTATTTATAATATGTTTACTGATTCAAATATTTCGACAAACTTCCAATTGATTTTCCCCGTGTTTCGAAGCTACTACGTTTGTCTTACTTAGAGGGTAAACCGCTCCCTCCGGTATCCCTTTCGTTCACGGTTTGACTTCTCCCCTTAGAAGCGTTTTTCTGCGGTAAAAAAATACGTGATCAATAGTTTTTAATGCTGCGTCACATAAATATGTTTCAACAAAATTGAAGACGAACACCTAAGTGCTGTAACTTGTAAGTCTACCAATGTCTTTGTCGGAAAGCCTCGATAAGTCTCCGTGACTCAAATAGGACTACCGGCTACGGCTGCTTGAAATTCCAGAACATTGGCGATTTCGAAAAAGCGGCTATGAGGGTTGGAATTTTTTTTTGTGTCTTACACACTTTCAAAGGTCTAACCGATAGGAAATTTTCCGCCGATTACGTTTATCAGAATGTTTTTGTCGAAAGCTTAAAATTACGTCGGATAAACGCGAAAAACCTGTTTTCATACACATTCGACGATTTTGAATAGAAATACATGGTTTTGGGGGAAATAAATGGTGAATTCGTATTTGGGAGATGAAAATCTAGCGATGGGTAGTTGTAAAAAAAAATTTATAAAACATTCAAATTTGTTCATATCTCAGCCAAAAATAAGTGTCTTTATTCAATCGCCGCTCATTTCTCTTTCGTTCCAATTTGAACCTCCGCTTTGCGCTCATGCTTTTCGCAACAAGTTGCTCTTTGTAATGCCGTTTGATTTATCGAGGTCCGATTATTTTTCGATTTTTGGCTGAATTTCAAAGTCAGACCCTCGATTTTCACGTTTTGTTCCATATTGCCATATTCCCATATTGGGAAAATTTGTTATTAATAATTATCTGACGATTTTTTAGGTAAATTTTTCACTTTTCAAAAAAATCGTCAGATAATTGTTAACAACAAATGAACTATGCAAGATAAAAAAAATCCTACGTACTTCCATAGACAATGTATTTTTCAAGATATATTCAACCTTTCAAGTGAATCGGTTGAAAATTGTCCGAGTTATGTTTCCGGCCAACTTAAAAAATGCAGTTTTGAGATAAACGCTGCACGGCAGCCATTTTGAAATTAATCGCTTCAAAAAATTATTGTATACAGTCACTGATATGTATGATAAAATTTTTTTCGGCCTCTAGAGTGGCCTAAGGCCTTAAAAATGACAAACGGGTCAGTAAGTCAGCAGCGTTCAGTTTTCGTTGGATTTTTGATCACACTTGTTGTCATCAAATGTGAGAACGTTATATACGATAATAATAATAATAATAATAATAATCATAATAATAATAATATATGCAACGTAAGATTGACTCACCACATCGATGAGCTGGGAGAGCTTGAGCTTGATGCACACGCGAAGCACGTCCGACGTATTGACCACAGGACGCACGAGTTTGTTATAGTTCGACAATAAATCATCGTAAAGTCTTTTGGCATCCGGATTCCCGGCCACGGCGCCGTGGACCATCAACGCGGAGAGTAACCACAAGCGAATAGTCTCGCCTATTATGGGGGGCATCGTGGGAGCCCTCGACTCTCTCTCTCAGCCCCACTTCATGCGTGCCTCTTCACGACAAAACTTTTCGCGCAATACACCAGATAAGTTGTAAATTCTTGATTTTTATCGCGCCCTTCACCGCCAGACCCTTTCCGCGAAC